>OX359294.1:2698354-3975854 GCA_947179395.2 Pulicaria dysenterica
TTGCTCATTAACTAGTTTATTGACCCGTACACGCACGGGTATTTCGGAAGTGTATTTAAGATATTAAAATTTTTAAATAAAAATAATGCAATAAATGAAATATCACCTTTGTGATGAGAATACACCAATTTCAAAAAAGTGTCATATAACAATAAAATTTATACCAAAACATAGATAAAAATAAGACGGTCGTAAATATATAATTATTTTTTCTCTAAACAAATTATATCACAAGTAACTAAAAATAATTTATAAACAACTTATAATTAATTACATTAGTATACAATTTTTATAAAACCCTCTCACATTTTCTTAAAACCTCCTTATATGTTTTATAAAACCCCCTCAAAATATTCATCTAACCCCCTTCCAATAGATTTAAAATTAATATTTCGATTGAATAATTTGAAATTAAAACTTCTTATCCACGTTTTTAATCTTTCCAGAATTGTTTTGAGAATGAAATAATTTTGAAATTGAAGGTTATGATTGGTTAATTAAGACTCAATTTATGGTTATTTTTTGAAATTTCGCATGCCTTTTATATATAGATATAGATAGATAGATGAGTCAATTATTAGCCGCCAAAACGATTGATAATTGATTTATTTTAATTAAGGGCAAGATTAGTAATCGTACAAAATACAGTTCTTATTTAAACTCTATTTAGGGAAAGGTTTAAATGAGAAATGATTAAGTGATGTTTTAAATTAGAATTGTTTTTCATACGCAAACCAATCTTGGGCCCTTGATTAAAATTAATCAATGGCTAAGGATATTTTACGGCTCATTAATGACACATTAACAAGGGGTATTTTAGGAAAATTAAGCCTCGAAAATCAATGACGACTCCTCCGGACACTATTCACAATTATAAACAATTTTCGCACGAAAAAAATTCTTTTATATATATAGAAAAAAGTTCATTTGAGAACATATATATATATATATATATATATATATATATATATATATATATATATATATATATATATATATATATATATATATATATAATTAAGATCAATTAAGAGGAAAAAATTGGTAAGAGGGGTAAGAGGGATTTAGGTGTTGACAAGTCGCATTTTTAACAAAAGGGTAGTTTAGACATTTACACTTCCTCCTTAATTATCTCTTTTTTACAGCTGTTATATTAACCTTCCCTAACCCTAACACTATCGTTATCTTTTCTCTGTGTAGACGCCTCTCCCCCATGAACCACTCTCCCACAAACGCCGGCCACCTCAGCCCCTTTGCTGCAATCGACGCCCAGAACCACCCTCCCGCTCCCCATAATCGCCGGCCACCTTAGCCCCCTTTGATGCCATCGACGCACAGGAACCACCATCGCCCAGTGCGAGACGGGCTATGAAACCACCATCGCCGCTTCTCCATTCGTTCTCACGCACATGAACCACCGACGCTGCCGCAGGAAACCCTAAACCGCCGCGCCGCAGGAAACCCTAAACCACCGCCGCCGCAGAAAACCCTAAACCGCCGCCGCCGCAGGAAACCCTAAATCATCGTCCACTGCAGGAAACCCTAAACCGTCTGCCGCCCACACTCCGGCTAACCACCACCGCCGCTTCTCCTCTGTAACACTAAATAGTCGGCCACCCACTGCGAGACGGGTATCAGGTTTTGTTCACACAAATACAGATTCATCATTTCTTCTACTTCATCTATTTCTTGTTTTTTTTCATTCATCAATTTATTTTTTCCATATTTTCATCAAATGTCTGTGTATCAGGTTTTGTTTTCATTTTTAATTGCAAGTGCTCATCAAATCCAGTTTTTTGATGAATTGTGAATCTAGAATAGTTTGATGATGTATGTATTAAATTTGATGATTTTTTGTATATCAAATTTGATGATATGTATAGTCTATTTGTTGTATTTATGATGTATTCTGTTTTTTATAAGTGTATTCATTGTTGTAATCAGATTTGATGTATGTATTGTAATCAGATTTGATGTATGCATCAAGTTTTGTAATCTGTTTTTTTATATCTCAATATACGGATAAACTATATTGTTCATCATTTGAATCATCAGTATTTTGTTGTATTTAATTTTGTAGTGTGTGATGATCTGGTTTTGTTTACGTTTCGTCAAATTTTATACCGTGAATTTAGGACCTTCATCAATTTTTAATTTAGTGTGATTCCCAAAATACCCCTGAGTCACGGAATGTATTGAATTTTGACCAAATTTAGTTGACCCATCATCTTGATCTAATGGTTGTGAATCCTCTTACCCCTCTTACCAATTTGTCCCTCTTAATTGATCTTAACCCTATATATAGGATCAAATGTGGCAGTGTGCATGTGAGGAATTCATGGGTGGGCAATGACATTAAAGGAGGGGGAATTGGACGGCTCAGATTGGTTCTCGCAGTTCTCGTACGAAAAACAGTTCTCGTTTGAACTTTTACCTATATATATATATATATATATATATATATATATATATATATATATAGGATTGAGTTCAAATAAAAAAAATGTATGGTACTAAATGTAAGGAGAATTATGGAGGTGACATGTGTCAAATATGGTTTAGAGAAGTTTAGGGGTATTAAAAGGAAACTAAACAAAATTCTCTCTCTTTTCCTTAATTGTCGCCTTTTTCTAAACTAATTAAAATTCTAATTCAGTAGCATAACACCATAACCGACATATTAGAGTTACAGAGAGAGAAATAAGGGGTGGGGGACTCCCTCCGTCGCCGGTTTTGGACTCCCTCCATCGCCGTGGATCACGTACACTGCCATCGTTCATCATCCATGCGTTGCCTTCTTCGCTGTCCACCGCAATCCGTCTTGCCTATTGCGACCATCGAACAGTGCATCCCCACGTTCTTCGACAATCTAATATGGATGTTCCAGATGGATGCACCGTCCACCGTTGATGGATGCACCATTTACCGTCCACCGTTGATTGTTGGTTTCTGTTCATCACCATCGTCGCAATAGGTGGTGTTTTTTTCCTGCCGTCGCAACCGATGATCTTCAAAGTCGGCAGTTGGTTTCAAAGTTTCAAAGTTCTGCCGTCGCAAACGATTCGTCTACCATGGATTGGAAATTGCATGGTTTCAAAGTTAGGCGGTGGGATATTTTTTGAAAGCTTACCTTGATTTTTTAATGCTTTCAATAGCAAAAAAGAGGCAGCAATAATTGCATGGAGAATCTCTTTATAATATCAATCTGTGTATGTTTTTTTTTCAATTTTAGCCATTTACTCAATCGTTCATCAAAATATGTTGTTGTAAATTTATTATTGTGAATCAATTTTGAGTTCTTCATTATGTATCATTTTGAGTTCCATTCGATGAAATCATCTCCATATTTTGTGTGTGGATGAATGTTAGTTGTTCATCAGATCTATTGGTGGAGTGAATCTAGTACTCATTCATCAAATATTTAAGATTGTATTTATTTGTTTGTTTTGGCTATTATGCATCAATTTATAATAGATGATTCGTGTTGTGCATCAAATAATTCATAGCTTTTTGAATTTTGAATCTGTGTTTTTATTACAAGATATGTTTACATGATTTTAGGAGATGGTTAATAATCAAAAGACTAAAATACCCGTAACTAATTGATTTTAATTAATTTATTATAAAAAAAAGTTAGTTATTATTTCATGAATCTAGTGGCTCACAATTCTCCTTACTTTTTGTAGCATAACTAATTTTTTAGTATATCTCTACCCTATATATATATAGGTAAAAGTTCAAACGAGAACTGTTTTTCGTACGAGAACTGCGAGAACCAATCTGAGCCGTCCAATTCCCCCTCCTTTAATGTCATTGCCCACCCATGAATTCCTCACATGCACACTGCCACACTTGATCCCCTCCACGTTCTCCATCCATGAACTTCCCATATCCAAGGAACGGCTGAGATTGGTTCTCGTACGAAAAACAGTTCTCGTTTGAACCCTCCCCTATATATATATATATATATATATATATATATATATATTAAACAACAAGACACACACACACACACACACACACACACACATATATATATATATATATATATATATATATATTAAACAACAAGACACACACACACACATATATATTAAACAACAAGACACACATACAGACTGAACTTACTCCTAAAACCTCCAACCAGACTATACGCATAACCATGACGAATGCCTATCCACCACCTTAGTACCGTTGGGTTCTACATACGACTTCCAGATATATTACGTATAAAACTGTGGTTTTTCAAAAGTCTAATGGATTCACTGCCACCATGGATGTGTACATAGATCCACCCATGTGCACGAGTAATAGTCGAAGGCAGAGTTGACCAACGCTCAAAGCAAGATTCATGTAATGTTGTTTATGCAGAAGTAACTTGTTTACATACTTAAAGAATGGTGAAGGTTTTTTAAGGGCATATTTACAGTAAACATGGAGTAGCCTAGCGGCAAGGGAACTCCCTAGAACGGGTTACCCAAAAAGCGACATGTTTCATCTTTACGCCAAAACACACAACCTGACAACCTTTAAATTTCTAATCTAAAAGACGGATGTACCTTTGATCGAAACAAAACTGAAACTGCCAATCTAAGTAACTAGAGCAGCAGCAATCAAAAAATTATAAACCTGCCATTGTAGTAGTGATCAGGACATGAAGAAGATATAATTAAGCATCCATGAGCAAATTGACACATACCTCAACTCGTATATGTACCTTGATCGTTTATGATGTAGAAGTGTGAACAAAATCATGTTGAAGCGTTTTCAAAATTACAAGTTAATCCTCACAAAATTGGTCGAACATGGAGATCCTTTCTCCTTAGATGTTCCACAAGAATAGACTTGGCACCAAACCATCAACTCCTTTAGTCTATCTGCATCAATGAAAGTACAAACACATGTAACTTCAATATCAGAGCATGACAAGTACTATTCAAATAGAAGTATTTTATGTATATGAAACGTACAAGAATAATATAGAACCTAAGTAAAGTACCGTTTAGCAGAAGATGGTATTATCTGTTGAACTGCCTTCATAAGAATTGAAAACCCATCTTCTTTGTCAGTAGATGCTTCTTTTCTTTCTGCTGCCATCAATGATCTAAGTTTAGTAATGTATAATCAAATGTGCGGGATACGAATAACATAGAGTGTAATGAAGGTGAACTTTATTTGCTTTGGTAATTATTTTTACCATTTACCTAAAAGTGGGTTGATTAACAATGCAGCAAAAATAGAACATATCAAATGAGGTCTAAAGTGTATTTGAATGCTTATTACCTATTTACCTCTGAAATAGCTTTATTAGTATAGTTTCCACGATCATATTTACTACAATAATTATTTACAAGTTCAAGAGTTTGGACAAGAACGTGCTGGTGGGTCAAACAAATCGAACTGTTTTAAGCAGTATTAGCATAGCGGCTACAGGTACCTTTGCGTTTTTTTCCCATCAAACCACAGCTTCCAACTCCAAGATAAGACATATCACCAGAATTAAGTTCACATCCTTCTATCTGTGCAAAATCATTCAACATATGACCAATGAGACGATATGCTACCATACTCGCCTCATCACTAGCAGCTTGAACGGATTCATACTTGTTTTTACACATGCCCTGAGCATCAATCTTTAGATTCTCCAAACCCGGGACAAAATCCGGGTTTTTTTCAGGAATATGAGTATGTTCTTCATCATTGGTATCTTTCAAAGAATCAGTGTCCTGTTCTGTATTTCTCAGTTTTACCAAGTGGTATTGCCTCAACTGTACACGCCCTGAGTAGGTAACTTCTTTTGTAGGACAAATTTCCACTATGCATTCAGGACTTTTGACTGAAGTACATACATCCGAGGTACATCCCACTTTTTCATCTAAATAACTAGAACAGGAAACTTCATTTTCTGTAAGTTCTTCTAGTTCAAAATCATCAGCATCACTGTCTTCAAGATCTTCCATGTATGCATCAGCAAACTCGAAGTCATATTCGTGTTCAGGAATCAAGTCCCACAAAACTTGCTTCATAGAAGCACTCAAGCTCAAAATACATTCCATCTCTTCCTCTACTTTCGGTTCAGTCAAACAATTATAACGAGTTTCACAACTTCTCCTTATGAAGGCAATGGCTTCAAGTAAAAATTGTGGAACAGTGTCCATGTCACCACACTCGAAAAGATATTCAGTCAACAAGTTTCTTACCAATGCTCGTAAGCTTCTGCCAACAACTTTAGCATCCGGATCCAGCAGAACTTTTATGTCCTTTAATGCTGATACTCCGACTCTTTGATCCAATAGTTTAATAGTTGTTGCAATCTCATTCTGCAGAGAATTTATTGCAGCTGAAGTCTGTAAAAAGTTGGGTGCATAGTGATATCCTTGAATCAGCTTCAAATTTAAGCTAGCAACTTCCATTGCTTTTGCCAACGGTTCTTGTAACGAATCTCCTTCCGAAAGCAAATCCAAACACTTTTTCCTCAAACTTTGAATCAATTTCTTACGTTTCTGCCCAGTTTTTTTAGGTATTAATTGAGGCTTATAGCCTTTTATGCCTCTGATTTTTCTATCCATAGCAGAAACTGTTTGAGTCGGTAAGTCTTCGAGTACATTAAGTATCTTGTAAACAGCAGCATGGTAGGAGTTAGAGTCTGGAATGAAACGGGATTCTCTAGTCCAACGGAAATTATGTGGATTTTTTAGCAGTGAAGAATGACTTTCAGATAAATTTATCCGTCCATTATTTTTTTGTTTTCGATAGACTTCTGACAGGCGTTCTTTGATAATCTGTTTCATCTTCCAACGGGTTTTCTCAAACTTGATTGAACCATTTGTCAGTACCTCAGCAAACTGTTGAAGCCCTTGATTAGTCATATTGGCAACTAGGGATAGAAGACTTGTGATGTCTCTTGGTGAATAAATAAGTTGCATGTCACCATGAGCTACATGATATTTGTTTTCAGTGTTATGTTCTCCAGCACTCTCTTCAAGATAAGATTTAATAACCTCATAAAATACCTGAACGCAAATATTGAGTTAACATAAGCACCACAAGAACAAAATTTGGTAAACATGAAATGGGGACATAAATAGCATTAATCGCAAACTTTGTCTTCAACTACTAGAGCACATTCCGGTCTATGAGATCTGAAGCTCAATTCTGATTTGAGGGTTGTTCAAAGACAATAAAGCTTGTTTGCATAAAAGGATATAATCATAAATTTTCTGGAACTGTTTTGGAATGGGTAAAACAATAAGCTGAAAAAAGGAAGAAATGGTTATCATTTATTGAAGATACATTGCGAAATCTGAACAAAGAAACTTCAATGGAATCACTAGTCTGTAATTGCGTATGGAGAGGACCCGTCTCTTAATACATCAAAGAAACAAGAAAAATACTCTGCCCAATTCTAAACCTAGAGCAGCCTTATTGTTTAACTAATAGAAGTAAATGAAAATACTTGAGAGTAATGTTATCTATGCCTAAAAAGTAAAACATACTAATCCATTCAAATTTGACACATGACCACGGTCATTTCTCTCTCCTTATATTCACCATATATTTTGCCACATGTTTCAATCTTATTGTTAGGTTGATATTTAGACATGATAACTAGGCATACAAACAAAAGTTTCACTGAAAAGTGGGGATTAAAATGGCAAAGACTAGGGATTGCTGAGAATTATAATATAAAGAGCTAAAGATCAGGGATAGTTGATGGTCGATTGATTTCTAGCCCTGACTTATCTCATTACTTTTCACTTGCTCCTTTTCTTCTACAAGCAGCTTGTTATCAGTACTCCCCCCCATGGAAACTTGCCTTGTCCTCGAGACAAAATTCTGGGAATTTGTTTTAGTTGCTTTTGAATCAAAGATCAAGAATCTAGTCATCCCTTGTACAGATACTATTTAAATCAAATAAAACCAATAACACCAACAAGGTGTTCACTGAAATGCCTAAACCAAGGCCCGGTCTCCAATCAGCCTCCAGACTCTGAGGCCTGAGTGCCTGACCCTCTAAGAAGCAAGGTGTCATCACAGCCAAGGGCAACATAGCTCATGATTACCTGGCTACAGCCCTTGACTTCAAGGTTAGACGCCTGATCACATTTGTCCAAGGCCCTAATGCTTGGTCATGATCCTTGGCTTTGAGGCCTGACCTCAGATCATGACTTGGTTTCCGTTCTCAACTTTAATACTACTGTGATTGTGTCAAACCTCAATAGCATCGACTTGGGAAGAAATTAGTTCGGAAGATGGAAAAGCAGTACAGTCTGCATTCACTTCTATTTAGGAAAGTAAGTAAGTATTTTACATGTGCGTTTGTTCTTCGTTTGTGGCACATACATTGTTCATAATCATTTGAGTGGGAGAATATCATCAACTAGGGAACATCAACGATTCATCTAAGCTAGTTGAGTCTGTCCCTTAAGCCTGTTCTTGGTTTGTGACTAATACCTTAAAGCTTCCCTAAAAGCCTTCTCATTTAATCTCACTCTTACCCAAAACCAAAACATAACAGAAATAAACAAAATCAATAAAACATAGGTGAAACATCACATTTAAAGTCCATATTTGCTTACTAGACAATACAATATTTGCAGCCATTTAATTCAAATGATAACTAGATTACCACTTACATCATCTTCCCTGAGCAAGGATTCAGGTATGGGTCTGCACATAATCATGATAAAAACACATATCAAGCAATAAGTTTGCAAACAACTGCCAATAAATAATAATAAACAGATGAGGAAAAACGCAAAACCTATCTATCTAGTGTACCTTTCGATTTGAAGCTTAGATTCTTTTAATTCCCCATTTTCGCTTAGGGGTGTTGGTAATCCAATCAACCACCTTGATTCAATTCAGGCAATAATAAAAGTAATCAGGAAGTAATTACAACTTCAAATTAGCAAAAGAATATAGAAAATTATTATTTCAAGCAGAAGAGTAGAACAAACCTTCTCTTATGCCGAAGCTCCTTGTCTTGAAGATTCGCTTGTTCCAACAAAGCTATGCAATCTTGATACAAAATTTCCATCTCTACTTGTTCATCGTCACACGAAAATTCCATCAATCTTTTATGTCGACGAATAATCAATCGCTTGGAACAAGATCCAGGAGGAGGTTTATGGCGAGGGTTTTAGGGGTAAGCTGTCTTTTTTTTTTTTTTTTTTTTTCAAAACAAAAGGTTTAGTCCCAGATTAACTTATGTTCCACGGCTGAAAAAATAAATTAAAATCTCTACAACTAAAAAGGTTTATTGAAATGGTTTTTGAAAATTAGTCGAAATTACTATCCGCGTTTCGTATCGGGAACTAATTACTTTTTAATTGAGTTTGATTAGATTATTCATCTACTATTTTTTACAAAAAAACTTTAAAAAATTAATTTTAAACCACTTACGCATAAATGTTAAATTGAATTTAGATATAAAACTTAAAACAATTGAATCACTTTAATTTTTTTAAAGCAATTTAGCTTCAGTGTATCTTGAAACAACGCAAAATATTTAAACAATAAGAGCGTATTTCACTAAGAACAAAAGTGACTTGGATTATGTCTAATGACAAGTACTCGTATATAATAAAAGAACTACACATATTTAACATAAAAAATACAATCCACACCCTAAGACCCTGTTATATCAAACATCTAAAGCCTTTATTTTATCTGGAAACCTACATGAAAAGTACTTAAAAACTTATTTGAATAATTGGATAGTTAGAAATGGAGGTTCACAAAGATAAGAAGTAGATCTAGATGATGGAGAAGAACATGTTCGAGATAAAAATTTGTCATATTATATTTTTGTTATACAAATTTATTTTTTTCATTGGAAGAATTTATGTAATACATTGTATTAGCTTAACAAATAACTATGTAATTTTTGCTATGTTTGTTGATGTGTATTTTTTTCTCTACAAGTTTTTTAATTTTAACACTTGTGTTAGCATAATGAGTTAGTATGAGTAAAAAAAAATATACAACCTATTTTTTGCTTATGATCTAAAAGTTGTCAGCAAAAGGTATTTCATATATTGATTTTGTGGGTATTATTTGATCAAAAGGGTGTTTGTATAAAATGTTAAAAAGCTAAGATATTTTTATCCATGTATTACAACGGAGTCTACAAATATAGATTATTGTTACTAAAATAAAGTAAATAATTAGATTGATTGCCACATCTATAGTCAATAATATAAATATTCATAGTGATGAGGAAAACATTTTAAAAATTACAAATTAACAAAACAAAAAAGAGATATAAAATTAATTATAGAGTTAATTACAAAATAACTTTTTATCTTGTTATAAAAAACAAATAAAATGATGTGAGCTGAAGTATAAATAGGATGATACAATATTAAGCAATAGTATTATAAAAATAGTATTCTATAATAATAGTAAACTAGCATCATATCCGCGCAATGCTGCGGCGGCAAATGGTTTTTGTTTTGCAACTGTCGCTTTCAAGAATGCAACGATATGTTATTCGCATGATTCAATGTCACGAAAAAATATACAGCAACATGTCCGTTTTTCAAAATTTCTTTTATTTGCATCTAACTATTTTACTAATTTTAAAAATATATTCTAAAAGACATTAAAATAAGAAAAAGATTTATAATGATGAAATAAAGAGAGACAAGTTTAATAAGATTTTAAAAATTATGTTGATGTGGGTAAATAATTATGTTTGTATGAGAAAGTGTGTTAGTGTGAGAGAGTATATTTTAAATAAATTAAAATTTAAAGTAAATTAGGAGAGAGAATGAAATGGTTAAAAATTGAGTGGATGAGATGAATTGTAATAAAATGAATGGTCAAGATTTAATCTTGATTGAATTTTAAGTACTCTTAAAATTAAATAGAAGAGAGAATGTTAAATGGTTTATATAGTAGTATAGATATTTCATCAAAAGTGTGTTTGTATAAAATGTTAAAAAGCTAAGATATTTTTATCCATGTATTACAACGGAGTCTACAAATATAGATTATTGTTAGTAAAATAAAGTAAATAATTAGATTGATTGCCACATCTATAGTCAATAATATAAATATTCATAGTGATAAGGAAAACATTTTAAAAATTACAAATTAACAAAACAAAAAAGAGATATAAAATTAATTATAGAGTTAATTACAAAATAACTTTTTATCTTGTTATAAAAAACAAATAAAATGATGTGAGCTGAAGTATAAAGAGGATGATACAATATTAAGCAATAGTATTATAAAAATAGTATTCTATAATAATAGTAAACTAGCATCATACCCGCGCAATGCTGCGGCGGCAAATAGTTTCTGTTTTGCAACTGTCGCTTTCAAGAATGCAATGATATGGTATTCGTGTGATTCAATGTCACGAAAAAATATACAGCAACATGTCCGTTTTTCAAAATTTCTTTTATTTGCATCTAACTATTTTACTAATTTTAAAAATATATTCGAAAAGACATTAAAATAAGAAAAAGATTTATAATGATGAAATAAAGAGAGACAAGTTTAATAAGATTTTAAAAATTATGTTGATGTGGGTAAATAATTATGTTTGTAAGAGAAAGTGTGTTAGTGTGAGAGAGTATATTTTAAATAAATTAAAATTTAAAGTAAATTAGGAGAGAGAATGAAATGGTTAAAATTGAGTGGATGAGATTAATTGTAATAAAATTAATGGTCAAGATTTAATCTTGATTAAATTTTAAGTCCTCTTAAAATTAAATAGGAGAGAGAATGTTAAATGGTTTATATAGTAGTATAGATATAGATAATATTCTATAATAATAGTAAATGATAGGTGTTAGAACACCTAAAAGTGAGGGTGTTTATTGTAAAATAGCCGATGGCTATATAAGCCTTTGGCTCATTGTTGAATATAAGTTTTGCCTTCATTTTACACATTCTATCTAGGTGTTTGTGTGTGTTTCTCTAAGCCAAGCAAAGCTTCATTTCACCATTCGGGACCAAACAAGTGGTATGAGAGCCGGTTTCTCTCTTGAAATTGATTCTAGATCTTGTTTAATTCACGGTTTTACAACATCAAGGCTTCATTTCGTTGTTCTTCGAGTTTTAGTTGCTAGAAATACAAGTTTTCATTGCTGGAAATCACGAATTCACTGCTGGAAATCTGTTCGTTGAAATCTGTTCGTGATTTAGTTGTTGTTCGTTGAAATTTGTTCTGTTCGATCGAAGTTTCACTGTTGTCCGAAGCGTACACTGCTGTTCTTCAACTGTTCTTCGTATATTCACTACTGTTCTTCGTGATCGGGTTTGCTGAATTTCTGGAAATCATATTTTGTTGCTGGATATCATGATTCCTTGCAAGAAAGTGCAATTAACTGCTTGTCAATCTCAGTTTTACGGTTTTTATACAACGAGAAAAGTTGTATTTGAAGATCATTGTTCTACGGTTTGAGTTCTACGAGGTAATTTGAATATTCGATTATATAAATTGAGTTTAGATTTCAGATTAAAAACAATTCTATGGCAATCGCATTTGCTTGAATTGTGTTTGGGAAAATTTCTGGAAAAATTCATGTTGATCTTCATCGATTTCTGGAATTCTGGAAGTTTGTGTTCAAGAACAGCAAGAACACTTTAGATCTCACTTTTTGATCCTCAAAAGTGAAAACACCTTCAAAAAGGTGTTTGTAGGTGAAAATCTGTTACAGATTGCAATGGTTAGGTGTAATTGGTGAGTTCGATCGTAAAAGCAACTACTCAGTTCGATTGAATTGAAACACTACTTAGTTCGATTGGAATTGCATTCGATTCAAGTGACAATTTCTAATTGCATGCGATTCAAGTTAACAATTCCTATTCGATTGAAGAAATTCTGATTGCATTCGATTCAATTGACCAAGTTTTGTTTGATTCAAGCTACAACTTTCTGGTAAGTGATACTGATCACATTTGATTGAAGTTAACAACTGTTCAATTGAAGAGATATGTATTGCATTCGATTGAAGTGAACCAGTTACAGTTCGATTGAAGTTGATATTGATTGAATTCGATTCAAGTGACAACTTTCAGTTCGATTAAGAGTTGCGTGATTACCCAGTACTGATCTGATTGAACAAGTTCATTGCATAGGGATCGTATTAACCAGATTGCATTCGATTAGCCAGATCGCATTCGATCAATTGACTAGTATTTCAGTGGACAGAATTGAATCGTATTCGATTCAGATCAATTACATTTGATTCAGATTGAACAACTAATCGCAGAGAAAAAGTTGAACTAATCCTAATCATTGAAGTGATTAATTGAATAGAATTAAACAAGTGAATTTGAACAAGACAAATTTAAATTCAAAAGAGAAAATGATCAGCATAATGTCAAACTCTAATGAAATGTTAGCAATTGACACAGATACAAAACCTCCAGTTTTGTTCAGGAATGACTACCATGTATGGAAGGGAAGGTTTATGGACTTCCTAGAGCACAATGATACATATGGTCTTACAATGAGAGATTGCATTGAAAATTATAATAAGAAGTATCTGAAAGTCATTCCTGAAAATCTAACCAACAATCCTCTAATTGAACCTGAGACTAGAGAAAAGATCTTAGATGAACTGACAGCACAAGAGAAAGAAAGGAAAAAGGCAGAGAGGATGGCAAAGTATTACTTGAAACAGGGTTTATCTTCAGAGATATATACTAAGGTAGATAACCTTGAGACTGCAAAGGAAATTTGGGATGAACTCAAGAAACAACTGCAGGGTACTCAACAGGGTGAGTATATCAAAAAGACTCAATTGGTGAACAGTTTCCATGATTTCTCTGCAAGAGACAATGAATTGCTTCATGAAACTTATAGCCGATTCTACAGACTGTTGAATGAGCTTCGGTCAAACAAGATATCCCGATCAGATCATGATCAGAATTGTGTCTTCCTAAAGTCTTTGGGACAAGAATGGAGTGAACATGTGAAGCTGTATAAGCATGTTAACAAAGACTTGACACAAGTTACATATCATAATATCTTTGAAGATTTGAACCAATATCAAGCTGAAGTCTCAAAATCCATGCCCAAAGTTTCCACTACTGATCCTCTAGCTCTAGTAGCTGCTGAAAAACATTCCCGAGACTGCTCAAAATCTACAAAGTACAAACATGTTGTCTTCAGTGACTCAGATCCTGAAGATTTGGATGCAGATTCTGTGGAAGCAACTATTTAGGCTCATTCTTTTGTGACACAAACCTTCAGAATCGGTTTAACAAGACCAATAACAATCAAAGGTTCACATCAGGCTCCATACGTCCTGAGAACTACAGGTCTGCTGAGAAACTAAGATTCAAGAGAGAGGAGAAGAAGGTTGATAAGAGAGTTGAAATGAAGTGTTACAACTGTGGGGGATCAGGCCATCTTATAAGGAACTGTCCTCAGAAGAAAAACCAAGGATGCTGAATATTACAAACAAAAGTACCGCCTTTCAAAATAGAAGAAGGCTGGGAAAGCACTGATGGTTGAAGAGGATCAATTTCTCTCTGACACAGATTCTGACTCTGATCTTGATGCTGATGATCAAGCACAGTTCTGTCTTATGGGAAGAAATGTTGAGGAGGATTCTGATGAGGAGAATAGTCCTACCTTTGACAAGTCAGATTCAGAAGCTGATGAGGTAGAGACTGAACAGGTAAATACTAACATTGATTTGCTTGCAGGTTTTAACAGCGCACATATTCACACCATCTTAAAAACAATAAAAAAAACCTAGAATCAAATGTTAGTAATCTGAAAAACAAAAACAAGGCATTAAAAAAAATAATTCAAAGTCAAGATCAAGAGGCACAATTAATAATTGATCAACTTGAAAAGAATTTGAACACATCAAAAGATCAATTAAAGGAAACAAACTCAAGACTCTTAGACTTGACAAATGAAACAAGCACAACAATTCATGATCTAAAGGCTGAACGCCTAAGTGCTGAAAACAATTAAAGAACTTGAAGATTTCATTATCAAAAGAAATCAAAGTGAACAAACAATTTTCTTGAATAAGCAAATGATGAGGCCTTATAGCAGATGGACATTTGAAGGGTTAGGTTTTGAGAATCCTCATGTGTTGAGCAAAGTAACATCCACCCGGTTCTATGATGCAGAACTCTTTAGTGAGGGTTACACAGCACGTATGAAGTTTGTAGGACAAGAGGAAGAAAGAATTGAGGAGGAGCTGAAAAGGAGTCTTCAGCAGCGTGCAGAGATTTCTTTCGATTATACTGAGGTAAACGCATCTTATGCTGCTGATTCTTTCAAGATAAATTCTTCTAAACACACTTCACATGTGTATTCTGATGAAGAGTTGTATGCTCCTCCTACTTCTAAACCTCTGTTGGAGTACATTCTTTCTATTGAGTTATTGAAAAGATTCTATACTCTTCAGGAATATTGTTTCACATCTCAAATCACCCATGATTTAAATTCTTTGATTCCTCCTCTTGCTTCAACGTCTACAGCAGTTTTCTCCAACTCTGAAATATCATCTTCTTCAGATTCGTCTCTACACATTGAGATTTTCATTCTTGCACGACATGTTGATGAACTGAAGTTAACCAATGATGTTCTTCAAACAGAGTTAGCCACTGTTTAGCGTAATGATGAACGAATCATTGATCGATTGTGTATTGAGAAATCTGAGTAAGAAGCACAACTTGAAAAGCTGACAACAATTCCACAATCGAACAATGAATATGAGGCAAAATCTTTTTTTTTCAGGATTCTTCAACAGAAATAACAAATACATCAAGTGCTCCATCACCAAGTTTTTCAGAAATCATTCATCCAAAACCATCTTTTCAAAATAATAAATTAAAATAGATTGTTCATGCAAGTAATCAATCTTCTCCTATTTCTTATGATAAGCCAGAAACCTCAGCAGCAGCTGCAAATTGACCACGTTTGAAATCTAATTTGTTTGATTGTGCTGCAGATGTGAAGAAACCAAAGGAGAAGAAGAAAATAAAAGTACAATGGAAAAGAGTCATACCTAAATCTAATAGGATATGTACTGGATATTCATTAGTTTGTCAAAACATACTCATGTTTGAAAAAACTTTCAATGGTTTTAAAGAAAAAGAAAATGTTGCCATGAATATGTTTTGTATGAATGATGGTTGCTTGCATGGTCACTGTGAGTTTCAATGTGAGTATGATCAGCTTCGAAAATATTTTGGGATTAAACTATGTGCAAATTGGATAGATTTTTATGAAAATCAAATTGTGTTTCCATTTCTAAATTCAAAAGGATTTGTTTTGCACATTTGGATCACTAAACGTCAAGCATATGTGTTTAAGCAATTAAACAAGTCAAGAAGATTGATGACAGTGCGTGAGTTGGAGGCATATCGATGCTACGATTATCAAGCACTCTACGATGCATGGCTTGCGCGCGAACAGGAACTGAAGAACAAATCGCGTTCGAAACGTTCTCAACCAATCAAATTCAATCGCGCTTCGTCTGTCACTCACAAATCCCAAAAGTGGGTACTCAAACGATCTGTTCCTGTTGTTTCAGAAAACAACATTCTGTTGAGGTCAAGAAGTCAATATCCACTTCTAGGCAGTCGGCTTCTAAGTGGATATCAAAATCAATCACTTCTGCCACTCTTTCAACTTCTAAACCTCAATCATCGTCACTTCATAAATCAACTGTGAAACACATTCAAAAGAATAAACAATTAACTTCAAACAAGAAGATAACCCCTAAATGGATTCCAAAGATTTCACCATCAGGAGTTAATCATGTTAATACACATTCACAACATGACACGAAGACTCACTATTCATACATGGGGACCTAAATCGTCTTTGTTTTCTTTTTGCAGGCGTCTGATTTATGGTACCTGGACTCCGGCTGCAAAAGGCACATGACGGGGGACAAAATTCTTCTCAAAAATTATGTTTCCAAGTACTCCGGAAACGTAAGATTTGGGAATGACAATGTCGCACCAATTTTGGGGTACGGAGATATAGAAAAGAAGAATATAAAAATAAAGAAGGTTTCATACGTGGAAGGGTTGGGTCATAATCTTTTCAGCATCGGACAATTCTGCGACAAAGATTTGGAAGTAGTGTTCAAACAAAATTCTTGTTCAGTGTCTACTGAAGCTGGAGATACTCTTCTTTCAGGCTCAAGAAAGTCCAATTTGTATTCCGTTGACCTGAACAATTATGCCACGTCTACTTCAATCTGTTTATTGTTTGAAGCATCTTCAAACTTAACTTGGCAATAGCACAGAAAGTTGTCTCACCTAAACTTTAGAAGCATCAATAAACTGATAGCAGCTGACTTGGTGAGAGGCCTGCCGAAGTTAATATTCAAAAAGAACACTCTATGTGCAGACTGTGCGAAATGCAAATTGCGGAAGACTTCTCATTTGAACAAACAAGAGATGAGTATAACTAAGCCGCTTTAACTTCTGCACATGGATCTGTGTGGTCCAATGAGAGTTCAATCTCACTGTGGGAAGAAGTATATCTTGGTCATGGTGGATAACTACTCCAGATATACTTGGGTCAAGTTTCTGCGCTCAAAGGATGAGGCTGCTCCAACCATAATTTCTTTTATCAAGCAACAGTAGAACAAACATAATCAGAGTGTTGTTGTCATTCAAGAACAAAACGGTGTGGTGGAACGATGCAACCAAACTCTGGTTGAGGTTGCTCGTACAACGTTGTCCTATTCTGGACTCCCACATTCCTTCTAGGCTAAAGCAATCAGCACCGCCTGCTATACGCAGAATCGTTCTTTTATACACAAACGTTTAAATAAAACTCCATATGAACTGGCAAATGGAATTGTACCTAATATCAAATATTTTCATATATTTGGTAATAGGTGCTATGTTCTGAATGATAAAGATAACATAGGAAAATTTGCGACTAAAGCAGATGAAGCAATTTTCCTTGGTTATTCTCAAGAGTCTAAAGCATATAGAGTTTTCAATAAAAGAACGCAAAATGTACAAGAAAGCATAAACGTCACATTTGATGAATCATTAAATGTTACATATTCTTCACCAGTACATTCTCAAAACGCTTCTGAACATGTTCGTTCAGAACCGGTTCTTCAAATAAAAGATACAAACATTGATTCCAGTTCAAATGATAATGATTTAGATTTTATGTTTGATATCTTCAGATCTGAATCTACTCCTATTCGTAATATTTCCAGGACTGAACCAGTTATTCAAGAGAGTGTTACTATTACTCCTCCAACAGTAACAGCATCAAAACCGTTTGTTGATTTTCCTCTTGAAGACACTACATCTGATTCTATCACTCGTCCTGAAGAGGCTACTCCAGAAGAAGAATTTGAGAGTCCGCCTATCTTTGATTCAGATCCAAATCCAACTACAGAAGCTGAGGAACAATTACTATCATGGGAAATCTTCTTTCCTACAGGTTCAACTCCCCATGAAACAAAATGGACGAGACACCATCCTGAAACTCAAATTATTGGTAATCCGAGTGTTGGTGTTCGTACCAGATCTACAACGGCAAATGAATGTTTATATCAAATTTTCTAAGTATAATAGAACCCACTAAGGTCTCTAAAGCACTTAGTGATCCAGATTAGGTGATTGCGATGCAAGATGAGCTTAATCAGTTTGATCGCCTCGCAGTCTGGAGATTAGTACCACTTCCACATGGGAAATCTGTTTTAGGGACTAAATGGATCTTTAAAAATAAGAGGGATTCAGACGGTGTAGTTGTTCGAAACAAAGCTCGATTAGTGGCTAAAGGCTACAATCAATAGGAAGGCATTGATTATGATGAAACGTTTGCTCCTGTTGCCATAATTGAAGCAATAAGATTTTTTCTCGCATATGCTGCCAGTCGAAGCTTTAAGGTCTTTCAGATGGATGTGAAAACAGCATTTCTAAATGGGATTCTTAAAGAAGAAGTTTATATTTCACAACCTGAAGGATTTGTTAACCCTCAGCATCCAAATCATGTTTATATTCTGGATAAGGCATTATATGGTCTAAAACAAGCACATCGTGCATGGTATGATGTCTTATATGAATATCTACTCATTGAGGGTTACACTAAAGGAACATCATACACTATACTGTTTGTCAAGGCTAGAGGCAAAGATAAGATTTTGGTGCAGATATACGTTGACGATATTATCCTTGGCTCCACAAATCCCAAGTACAGTGATGAATTTGCTACGACAATGGCAAATCGTTTTCAAATGAGCATGATGGGGGGAAATGTCATTTTTCCTTGGTCTACAAGTGAAGCAACTGAGCACTAGTATCTTTATCAGTCAGTCAAAGTACATCAAGGATTTAGTGAAAAAGTATGATATGCCAACTTGCTCAGCAATCTCAACTCCTATGGCTGCAAAAACTAAGTTATCTACTGATCGGGATGGTTCATCTGCTGATTTGAAGACATATAGGGGTATGATAGGTTCGTTCCTGTATTTGACGGCAAGCAGACTTGACATCATGTTTTCAACCTGTCTGTGTGCTCGCTTCCAGGCCAATCCCAAAGAGTCACATCCGCAAGGAGTCAAGCAAATTTTTCGTTATCTCAAAGGAACTATGGACTTGGGTTTATGGTATCCTAGAGATTCAAGTCTTGACCTGTATGCTTATTCTGACTCTGACTATGCTGATTGCATGATAGACAAAAAGAGTACCTCTGGCAGTGTGCATTTCTTGGGAGATAGATTAGTCTGCTGGGCTTCAAAGAAACAAAACTGTATATACATCAACTGCTGAGGCTGAATATGTTGCGGCTGCAATGTGTTGCTCACAGAGTTTGTGGATCCGGACACAGTTATCCGACTTTGGCTTACAGTATGACAAGATCCCACTGTTTTGTGATTCGCAATATGTGTAACACCGTGATTTTAAAAAATACCATTAATTTTTTTTAAATAATAATCATTAATCTTTTGCAACGGAATTCTTAAACCATATATGCAATAAATGCAACCCGACAAAATCACAGTGTCACACAGTGACCGAAACTGTAAAATGTTACCATTCCAATAGTAATTAAAATATTAAATATACATTGGTATCGAAAGTCTAAAACTATCTACCCAAAGTAAACCCAGCTCACCAAGCCAAGCTCTAAACCACCTGCACGAGTACAATACACATTTCAAGAAATAAGTGTCAGCTTACGTCTCGTGAGTCAATAGAAGTTATAAAAAGAAACCATAGAACATTAGTTTAAATTGAATATGTTAAATAAATAATTAACCACACTCCACCCATAGTGTATTTGACCCGATCCCGCAACCAAAATCATGTACCACATATAGGGTCAAATATCAAACGTAATCATCATATAATCGTATAAAATTCATCATCATCGTAGACGTAATCGTGATCATATCATGTGTCATATCATATATCGATAAGGTATTCCTACTATAGAGTTTAAACCCATAAGGAAACCCACAAGTTCACTAATCACGTGCCCGGCCAACCTATGTTCCAAGTGGGGCGCGACTCCCACCCGAGAACATAAATCCCGAGAGTATCGCCGCTTTCGCTACTCCGACGCTGTGAGTACAAATACCGCGTTGTCGTTCAGATGTAAGTACAAACGGAAACCCCCTTTCGTCTCCTCCTTACACCCACGTGATGTTTGATCAAGCCCCCCCCCCCCCCCCCCCATTCGGCCAACACCACTCCAGCATACAGCACACAAGGCACCTATACACCATGTCCTGCCAAGGTCATCTAGAAAACCCGTCAGCCCTGTATATGGCTAGCACTATATCCTAGAAAGTCCCCGTTTCCTACTAGGTCCGCATATCCGCAAATGAGCAAGTAGGATTGCTACCCCCGCCCACTAAGTTCAATCCACAATCGTATAAAATTCATCATGTATTCGTAGCATACAAAATATTAGATTATAATACAGTAATCACATACATATACAATATCATGTCAAATAAAGCGAATCAAATACCTACATAAGTACCACATACCACGAATTAATCATTTAAGTTAAACTTGTAAAACCTTTCAAAAATGGTTTTGTCATTGTACTCGGTTTTAGAAAACTATTGAACTCACCAGAGTTCCAAATCATTAATCAAAGGGTTCAGCACTCCACTCCCAAACGTCCTGAACAACAATACAAGATACCATATTAAGACGGATTCCTATTAGCGACGACTTTCTATGCACACTTACCACCCACTAGTAACTAACTTTATGTCGCTAAAAAACACACACACAACACACACTACATACATACACACACATGACACCTTTTGTGACATATCACCAATCCATAATTTGCCGTCTTCCCGACAACCATAAAACACACAAACGCACACACCTCCTACCCTTTTGCAAATTATAAACACCAAAACAATGCTTTGTGTTTGTTCTTTAATTACGAGAGTGGCCCAAATCACATTTGTTATGCATGCCTACACACACATGTAATCTGCCATTCCAATTCAAAGTTTAATTATAAGAACTTTAATGGAATTAAACCCCAATTCTAGAATTGTCGATCCCTTCTTTGTCCTGTTTTTTCAAACTGGTAGCCTTACATACATGATATTTGTTTTTTTTTTTTACGATTAACTAATCACACACACATGCACCGTTCTTTGGATTTAGTCACCTACCACCCCTTTTTAATTCCATGACCATATGAATACATGCTATACATGTTACACTAGGTGTATATATAAAACACTCATGTTCGATCAGATTCATCAGCCGCCAGACCACCATTAAACCATTAAAAAAACAACTACAATTCGTATTGGATACATGTTTAAAGGCTAATAATACTTACTTGGAGATTATCTTCACAAATATACCATCGTTTTCTTGTTCTTTCTTAGCCTATCGAGAGCACAATATACACCGATGAACTGCCGTATGTCTCAATTGGGCTGCCAAAACATGTATTTAACCCTAATTAATCTTTACCCCTTTATCACCTAATTAACCCCTAGTGTTTTCCCTTTTTAATCCTTTGGTCCTTACCCTTTATTCCATTAAAATATAACCTTTACGTCACTTAATACCCATTTATATTCAATTATGTCTCCAACCGTCTAATAATTTACCCAATTATAATTAACGGAAGTATAAAATATTCCATAATACCTCGGCCGTTTCGTTAATTGTCCAATCATAAACAACAGAGACCATGTTTATACACACACACACACACACACACACACACACACACACACACACATATATATATATATATATATATATATATATATATATATATATATATATATATATATATATATATATATATATATCCTATAAGGAGTACCCCCGAATACTGGTCGTTACAATCTGCCATTGCCATTTCATGCAATCCGGTACACCATTCAAAAACCAAACACATTGACATCAGATATCATTTTATAAAAGATAATGTCGAAAAAGGTTTAATTGAGCTTCGTTATGTTCATACTGATAATCAGTTGGCTGACTTATTTACTAAACCGTTAGACGAATCTCGTTTTACTGATTTAGTCTCTAAGCTTGGTGTAACACCCTCTCAACTGGCTTAGTTAAATAAGGTAATTAATTAAGTTAATTTTGGGAATTAATTTGATATTGTGAATTATTTGTCAATATGTATTAATTGATAATTAATTGTGATAATAATTTGTTTTATTATTATTAGATAAATAATTAAAATTAATTTTAATTAAATTGTGACTAAGTGGGTTATGAGGTGTCATCTTATGGTGACACTTAATCACCAAACAACCAACAACATTCCTCATTACATGCAAATTAAAAATTTTGTGTGTGTGTGTTTTTAGTTGCTCTCGGTCGAGAAAAAGGAAAAGAAAGAAGAATTGATCATCCAAACTTGCAATCGAATTTGGACATTGTGAATTCTGAATTATTGAGGTTAGATTACTGAATTATAATTGTAAATTGTTGTTTAATTTCGGTTTTATAGAATGATTATGAATTCCGATTGATTCTTGATGATTTGATGATTATAGGATGATTGCATGTTAGAAAATTATATGAATTTATGTTCACTACATGTTTATATGCATTCTGGAAACCTATTTCATCTTGCATGCTTAAAATCAGATAAGAATTTAAGTTAAAATCGATTGTAAGCAAGAGCTTATGAATTATACGGAATTAGATATGAATTACTCGGAATTGATGGTTTCCGAATAAATGTGGTCGGAATTGATGTTAATTCTGAATAAACAGTTAGAGTTTATGACGAATTCCAGACATAATGCTCGGAATTAGAGAATTCCGCAAGAATTGTACTCGGAATGTGATAAATTCCACATATATTGATTTATGAAATGCTAAATACCTTGACACTTTATTCGGAATGAGAGTTATCGGAATTGAGGAATACTCGGAATTGACAACTACCTTTACTCGGAATTCAATTTTTATCGGAATGTACCTTTGCTCGGAATTTAACTATGATTTCATCGGAATTAATGTATTCGGAATTGCCCATTGCTCGGAATTTGATTTATTTAGAATTGGACATTTCACTCGGAATTGAACTATGTTCGGAATTGGACTTATTCGGAATTTCCTAAACATTCGGAATCCTGACTTATCCGTAATTGAAGTAAAATCATATGAAGTGCCTTTGCTTATTCGGAATGGAGGCATTGTTTTCGGAATCATGAGAATTCCGGATGTTTATTCGGATTTTGTGATTTTAAGGAGTTCCTTAACAATCAGATTATGATTTGATATATGTGGTATATATATATATATATATATATATATATATATATATATATATATATATATGAGTATATACATGTGATGTATGAATACATTTGTTATTTAGTATGAATCAGTATTGTGAATAAAATACTGACTTGTGTTTATTTAATCTCAGGAACTGAAAAGACTCAGTAAATTAGTCAACTGAGTGTGATCTATCAGTGCAGACTGTGGTGAGTGGATTTATATCCTGATTGTACAGGATATAACATCATGATTGATTATGTGCTCATTTGGATATGTATACATGTTATTTTTGGAGGTCAGCCGTGATAGTTTTGTAGGTTGGGCTTGTTGCTTGGGGATTTACAGTATCTGATCTTGAGATGCATTTGTTGTACTCGAGGGTGTTGATATTGTTGTCCATGTTAGCAGGGCTATCGGTAAACCTATGCTTTGGTCGGCATTTGGTTGTAGGTGGTTGCAACACCACCGGTCCTCTTGGATTTGAGCTTGATTACTTGTTGGGCTGTTAGCCTTGTACTTTGTTGAGATATTTGTTCTCTCACTTAGTTTTGTGCTAATTCCCCACTAGATTGTTTTGCAGATCCACCGCAGTGAGTTTCTTGATGATGATGATGACTGGGATTTTGGACAGACCACAAACTCTGATGTCAAGTTTTTGAAAAGAGCCTGATTTTGTAATTAACACTTTAGTGGCATATTTTGTAAATCCGAATCAGTCAAATCTTGTATTTATCTTTGATTTTATTATTATAATATGTAATTAAGCTTCCGCACGCTATTTTATGTTAATTAAAAAGTACAGTGTTACACTTGGTATGCTAAATATGCACGTATGACATACTCATTTTCCTTTTTCTTTATACTTTTTGGTTTTGAATAGGTATTATACAGTTTGTTCATTTTGTAGGTCATCACAGAAATCTAGAGGGAGTATCTATATCTTTACACATACTGCGTATGTGTAGGGGGAGAAATATAAACGATTTCAAAATACATAACCTTTGTTGTCTTTCACTCAATCTAAATTTTTTTGAAAATTTGGTGCACAGATTGAGGGGGAGTTTTTGTTATGTATTTTAGTTGCTTAAAACAAATTGGGAAATGAGAAAACAGAAAAATAAAAATAAAATTGAAAATTAGAAAAATGAAAAATTTAAAATTTTTGAAAAAGTGTTAGTAATTCTTGAATGGAAATTAAGTTTAATCGAAGTCAGACGATCGAATTCAATTAATGGAAGTTGAAAATTGTTGTGAAGTGTTAAATTGAATACAATGGGCTTCAATCGCATGCAAGTGTTGAAAACTTTAAGTCATTAACTTTCAATTGCACACGATATATGTTCATTTCATTGAAATGTTAATTGATTCTAATCGCATTCGATTGAGGCACACTGGATTGCATTCAATATAATTCAATTGCATTCACATGTTTGGCATTTGTTAAGTCACGAAGTTCGATCGAATTCGACCACATCTAATTGTATTGGAATGTCAATCGCATTCGATCACTCAAACAGATGAAATTTCTATTAAAATCCACAATCACATGGAGTATACTTAGGTTGATCGCATTCGATCAGATCTTGTTTGAATCGCATGCGATTCGTTCCATGCGACCGTGTTTTTTAAATAGGGTCCAATCAGAAAGTGACACGTGTCCCTCTTGTCACTTCAATCACTTTTTGATATAACCAAGGGTCGTCTTCTTCGATTCACTTTTCACATACCCTATTCACGAACTCAGTTACTATCAAACACACATCTAAACAAAACTCTACCATTTTTTCTAATTTTTGGATTAATCAAACCGTAACATCAAGGTAAGAATTCCCCATGGTGGAATTTTGTTATTATTGAGTTTTGATGGGTGTTTTAAACCACAACAGTCTCGAAGTTTAAAGGGTTTATCGGACTGAAAATTTGAAAATTAACCCTCGATTTGACTTTTGTTGACTTTGATTTTGGTACGTTTGGACTTAGGATAGCATAAGGAACATAGATCTACAAAAAAACTTCATAAATTTTGATATGTGTTCTTCGTGGGTATGAGTTTGAACTATAAATTTGAATTTTGAATGATTACATGATGTTAAAGTCAAAATTTGACTATGCTTTAGTGTAACAAAGTTGTTCATATACATGTAATCATTGTATATTGAAAGTCAAAATTCATTTTTCATAAGTTTAAACATCATGTACTAAATGTGGGTTTCAGTGTTGGTGATTTTTGGTTAAATTTTTTTATTTAAAAAAAAATCAAATGTTTGGTCAAAATAAGTCAACATAGTATGTCGAGTTTGATCTAAGTTTGACTGATTTTCATGAGTGTGTGGGTTTTCTACTTATCATTGTATTATAGATTTAACCTGGTTTGATGTTTTGTGCAGATAAATTGGCTAACATGGAAGGTGAATCCACATCACATGTTCATGTTGTGGCTCCGAGTCAGCCAGCCCAAAACCCTAAACCAGACGAGCTCTTAATGCCAAGGGCAGAATTTCTTTCTGTAACAACTCATGATAATAACCAGTTTATTGACCTAGCCACTTTGAAAAATCAAAACTTCCCTGTCCTTACTGAAATACTCCGCATTCATCCTTTGAACTATCTGTTAACTTACAACTCTGCTACTGCTGGTACTCATTTTCTAGAGGTATATACACAACAATTTTGGAAAACTTGTCATATACACACCAGTCATACTAAAACTCTTTCTATCCGGGCAGAGGTTGATGAGTTCATCATTGCAATCATTGTGGACAGACTTAGGGAGATTTTTCAACTTCTTAACAGTCGTCCTCCTGCAGTTACTTTTGATGAAATTCCTGAGGATGCAGTCTGTCTAGCTGCAATTCAATCTTTTAGTTACTCAGGTCCACTGCAGAAAAAGAACCAGTTTAAAAGAAATAACTTGCATCCTATGTATAACATGTTCATGATTATACTCTATAAGTGCTTAACAACAAAACACACTGGGTATGAGTTTCTAAATGAAAATCAGTTGAGGATCTTTGTTGCTGCGGGAAACCACTTGCATGTGGATTATGCTCAGTTGCTGTTTGATGATATTAAAGCAACTATGATGACGAAAAACAGCCAGAAGAAATCTGGAGCAAGGTTCTTACCTTACATGAGGTTTATTCCAATGATCATCCAACATGCGATGGATCACAATCTTGCAATTCCTCGGAGAGTAGGTTCACCCTCTATTGCTCCTAAAGTCTTTAATGTTATGAAACCTGCTACTCCTGATCTACTTCCTGTACCTCAACCTTTTCCTATATCTTTGTTGGATCTTTGTAAGCAATCTGATTTAATAATCAGTTATAAGATGAGTGTAGGTATACCTCCTATGGTTAGACCAGCACCACTCCTACCTACCCAAAGAGGAGTAGAACAAGGTGAGAACTTAGAGGATAGGCCTCAGTCATCTATGGGAGATGCTGAGAGGGAAGTGCAGAGAGAAAATTCTGAGAGGGGTGGTGAAGAGGGTGAAGGTGAAACACATAGAGAGGGAGAAGATATGTATGATCCAGCAGTTGTTCATGATATTGTTGAATCTTTAGCTTTTGCTACTAGTCAGTCTGATGTGCAATCTGATGCCTCTACTGAACAAAAAATCTTTCTAGCTCAAATTCTGAGAGTGCTAAGTCTATTTCTAATATTGTGAGTACTTCACCTGTTATGGTTGTTTCCTCTCCCGAGGGTACTCCAGATGCTCCTATTGTTCATACTCCTGATAGCACTCTTTCCTATATGAAACTAACTGATCCTCATGATCAATCTCCAGTTGTTAGTACTCCTATAGTGTCAACTGCTGACTTGACTCCTATTTCACAAACTCCCGTCAGTTAGGCAGGTCTAACTCTCATTCTAGATCCTACTCAGCAACAAGCTGTAGTTCCTTGGGTTGCTTAAATAGCTCCTGATAATGCAAGAGATAGAACAAAGTGATCATAGTAAACAGACTGAGGAGGTTGGAACTGAAACATATACAGATATGAATGATCTTTATGGTGACATTGGTATTAACATGAATGATATAAATGATGATATTGATGAGTATGTAACATCCATTACAAACCCCGAAGCTCTTCATACTCGGGTTATGGACATATTTGAGGATGATATGAATCCTGCTGAGATTGAAAAGAGAAGAAAGGGATTACCCAAGTCTGCAACTGACATAGTTAAGAGTCAAGCGAAAAAGAAGACATTTGATGTTTCAAGGGTTCTAAGCGGGGTCAATTTTGAAGTTCATTCTGCCTTTCCACCTCCGTCAGGTCAGTTTCAGACTTCAGCTGCAGATCTAATCAGACAAAAACAACAAAGGAAAGCAGCTGTAGAATTTTTAAGAAATACAGAATGGCCTTTGCCACCAAATGTGTTAGTATCACTTGCTGCTCCAGTGTATACAGGTACTCCATCTCTTGATAGAAGGAATATGTATACAAGACAAGCAAGAATAGATCCAATCTGGAGAGACTACTCAGTAAATGGTCCATATCTTGAAGACAGAATTCTAGAGATATATGTGGACGAAGTTGAAACAAGAACACCTCCAGAGTTGAGACATTTAGATGAAAATCAAATAAGAAGATATCAGTATATGTTAGAAAGGTTCAGAACTCCTAAAGAACAGATCATTTTAGAATATCCGATAACCAAGCTTCTCAACATATATAGTGAAACAGGATTTGGTCATACAATTGTTTGGTTTGAAGTAGAGAGGGCAAATAGTCAGAAGTTCACATTTAATGAAGCAGATCTCAGATACATCCAACTGCATGACATCAACTTCATCTATTTGTACCTGTCAGAAAAGCAAGGAAAGAAACCAAATGAAGTATTTGGCCGGTCTGCACTAATGAAATACATTAGAAAGCTGATGGAGTTTACTGAAGAACATGACATGCAACTAGCAGCTGAGAACAACCATGAAAAAGTTAATCTTCAGAAACCTTAACAGAATCATCCAAACTTGAATCAAATGGAACTGTTAACAATAGTTGAAGCTGGTCATAAGTTCTTCAATGGTGAACCAGGTGTCGTCTTCAGGAATTCAAAGAAAGAGAAAACATTTGTACGTATGTGCGATGTTTTAGCTTATTCAGACGGCACGCTGAGAATCTTGTATAACAGTCTTGAAATAAAAAATGCAAACTCTGAGACTTCTATCACAGAGTATGAGAGACAACGAATAGGCCAATACATTGAGAAATTCAAACGAACACTGGAGAGCAGAAGAATATTAAGACAGTGGCACGGGTACTTTGGACTACACAATAGAGTGCCATAAATGTTCTTATCTTTGTAGTTCAAAACTTTTGTAATAGGAACACTCCTCACTTAGGGGGAGATTGTTAGAACACCTAAAAGTGAGGGTGTTTATTGTAAAATAGCCGATGGCTATATAAGCCTTTGGCTCATTGTTGAATATAAGTTTTGCCTTCATTTTACACATTTTATCTAGGTGTTTGTGTGTGTTTCTCTAAGCCAAGCAAAGCTTCATTTCACCATTCGGGACCAAACAATAGGACATTATTAACCAATTAAAAAACAACTGGCTAGAAAATTTAAAAAAACAGAAAAGTAACTGAGCCATGATTCGAACATAGAACCTGAGTTGCACATGGCAACATCCTTTACCACTCCACCTACACTCCTTCATGTGACTTTTATCAAAAGCTTACATATATACTGTGTTTGTTTTTAACTATAAAAAAGGATAAACGTTTTTCCTTCTAATTGTAAGGTATATATAAATTTCATATATTACTAAATTAGCTAAATAATCTTTTAATTATTTTATAAGTTTTTTTTTATTTTTGTGATTTGTTTTTTTAATTTATAGTATTCAGTTTCAACTACCGGTTAATTTATTAAACACATATATAACTAGAATATACAAGTTTCAACTCCAATTACTAACTTCAAACTATCGACTATCAGATTTCAACTACAACTACCATCTATTTCACCAAACATATCCTAAGTGCATTTATGAGACAATCTTAGGGGTGTTTATTTTAGTTATATGGGCAAATTACGCAAAAATATAATAAATTATGTCAATATTGTCATTGCATGCAATGAATCAAATTTATAAGTTGTATGTATTTTTAAGTACAAAATAAAATTGGCTACATAGAGTGGAAATATTGACATAGTTTATTGTAATATCCGTAGTTCAAAATAATTAGATACATAGACTATGAGTATTATTATCGTTATTAAGGTTATTGTTTATATAATTTGAAGGACAAATTGTGTAATGGCAACTTGGTTATGGACTAGTGAAGCTTTGGGCTTAAATAAAATGAAACCTTGAATAAACATTGGGCTTAAATAATAACCTAATGGGCTTAGGCCTTTAAGTGAGAAATGTAGATGTGTATGCATTTTAGTAGGGTTCACATATTGAAAGAAGGCCAAAACACTATTACATTTGAAAAGAAGGTGTATTTCTTTATGTAGGTGTATTTCTTTATGGTTTTAACATGGTTATTGAGGTTAGAAATTAGAGTTTTGTTAGTTTTAAATGGATTTTATGATTAAGAAAAAGAATTGGGATTTTAGGAGATTAAACCTTGTTAGATTGATATAAAAATGATAAGGAATGGTTAAAAAAGATAAAGAAGTATTTTAGTTTAATAAAAAGTTGATTTAGTTAAGTTTTAAAGAGCTTAGAAATTTGAAGATGGAGTATAATGTGCCTGTTCTTCGAACTAGGAAGATGACCTAGGTTTTCTTAGAAAATTCAACAGATACAAAAATTAGACATTTGAGATCCTAATTTTGATACTTGGTAAACTTCAACATTTGAGATTCTAATTTTGATACTTGGTGAAATTAGACATTTGAGATCTTAATTTTGATACTTGGTGAAATTAGACATTTGAGATCCTAATTTGATACTTGGTAAAATTCGATATTTGAGATCCTAATTTTTGATACTTGGTAGATCCTAATTTTGATACTTGGTGAAATTATACAGTTGAGATCCTTAGACATTTGAGATCCTAATTTGATACTTGGTAAAATTCAATATTTGAGATCCTAATTTTGATAGTTGGTGATATTAGACATTTGAGATCCTAATTTTGATACTTGGTGAAATTAGATATTTGAGATCCTAATTTGATACTTGGTATATTAGACATTTGAGATCCTAATTTTGATACTTGGTGAAATTAGACATTTGAGATCCTAATTTTGATATTGGTGAAATTAGACATTTGAGATCCTAATTTGATACTTGGTAAAATTCGATATTTGAGATCCTAATTTTGATACTTGATGAAATTAGACATTTGAGATCCTAATTTGATACTTGGTAAAATTCGACATTTGAGATCCTAATTTTGATACTTGGTGAAATTAGACATTTAAGATCCTAATTTTGATACTTGGTAAAATTCGAGATTTGAGATCCTAATTTTGATACTTGGTGAAATTAGACATTTGAGATCCTAATTTTGATAGTTGGTGATATTAGACATTTGAGATCCTAATTTTGATACTTGGTGAAATTAGACATTTGGGATCCTAATTTGATACTTGGTATATTAGACATTTGAGATCCTAATTTTGATATTTGGTGAAATTAGACATTTGAGATCCTAATTTTGATATTGGTGAAATTAGACATTTGAGATCCTAATTTGATACTTGGTAAAATTCGATATTTGAGATCCTAATTTTGATACTTGATGAAATTAGACATTTGAGATCCTAATTTGATACTTGGTAAAATTCGACATTTGAGATCCTAATTTTGATACTTGGTGAAATTAGACATTTGAGATCCTAATTTTGATACTTCGTAAAATTCGAGATTTGAGATCCTAATATTGATACTTGGTAAAATTAGACATTTGTGATCCTAATTTGATACTTGGTAAAATTCGACATTTGAGATCCTAATTTTGATACTTGGTGAAATTAGACATTTGAGATCCTTATTTGATACTTGGTGAAATTAGACATTTGAGATCCTAATTTGATACTTGTTAAAATTCGACATTTGAGATCCTAATTTTAATACTTGGTGAAATTAGACACTTGAGATCCTAATTTTGACACTTCAAATTAGCTCTATTACTGAACTATTACAGAATAACAAAGTTACAAAGGACTTATTAGTCCGGAAAGTCAAAATAATCGTGAAGTTCGGAAGTTAAGTACAAGTACCTGTCTAAATATCGGGGTCTTTCTGGGCTTCTTCGACCGTCATTTGGAAAGCATGGCCTCTTGGTCTCGAATTTTCGGGCTTCTCTCCCCTCTCACCATTTGTGAGTCTGAGTGGAGGTTGCCAATACGTCCTCCCGCCACATCCTGTTACCTATGGGCATTCGGCTATGCGGTGCCCGGGTTGATTACTCTTAAAGCACACATTCAGGTGAGCTTTGCAGTCTCTCCCCTGATTTCCATTCCTTACACATCTGAAACACTTGTCCAACCCTTGACGGCATTCTCCAGCATGCATCTTTCCACATCTCTCACACCTTGCTTAGGTTAGTCTTTTTATCTAAACTAATGAATAAAATTGTCTAATTAAATTTATCCAAGTTAGTCTTTTGTTTACATTAAAATTTATGAAGAAATAAATTGGCACCTATTCAAATGATTAATATAGAAAATATCCCAAAGTTATTAATAAGTATAAAGGATTAGATGATCTAACATAATTGTTCCATACATATTTCCGTTCAAATTTACTATTGTGATATGTTTTAAGTTAAATAGGAGAAGAATACCTATTTTTCTAAATCAACGAACCTAAAGTTGGTTCTCTATGTTTGGAGACTTATCTCCATTCTAACACATACTCCACACATGACACATGCACGAACTTCACCTCCTTAACACTCTAGCAAGAAGAATTTAAATAACAAAGAGTGAAATTGGAGTCTTGCAACATCAAAGAAAAGTTATAATCTACCGATTAGCAATTTATATCAAGAATTAGAACCTAGTAAGTCTCCTTCTTTTGTATATTAATGTTCTTTTGTATACGTAACACTAATTTGAGTTAAAGAATGACTTTGGAGTGTCCTATGACATTTATTGTGGCTTATGGTAGATGTTGTGCACACAAACTCTAACATTCGGTAGTTGCAGCATGTGGATGGACGGTACTTTCGTTTATAGAATACTCTATTTTTTATAGTTATATGTATGAATAATGGTTGTTAAAAGGGCAAATTGCCGAGAAAGGTAACCTAAATATCAAAATTTGTCAATAAAGGTAACGTCCAATTTTTGTGGCCAAGAAAGGATTATAAATTAGATTTAAAACAAAAAAGGGAATCTTAACCAATTTTTAGTATGTTATGATAATTTTTTTAATAACAGATTAAAATTTATTATCTCTTTTTATGCAAAATTGAAATTTACAGTCATTTTTTATAACAAAGTAAAACTTATAATCCTTTCTCGACACAAAAATTTACACGTTACCTTTATTGACAAATTTTGATATATATGTTACCTTTCTCGGTCATTTGCCCTTGTTAAAACTATACTTGTTCTAACTAATATGGTACGTAAAACTAATATACATATTTGAGATAATTGCCCGAATAGTAAAATCTAGTTATGAATAGTATCCACCATATTTTAAATTGTTTATAGTTTGTATATACAGATAAAGTAGAAGTTTGAAAGAGATTGAATTGACTATTGACCATGTATGTACACACACAAATGGAGTTAAATTAAAATACTTTACTTGCTTCTTCTTGATTGCATCACAGAGATGGATAAGAGGTTGAAGATTTGAGAAATTTCTTAATGAGTTGGTTTATTAGTTAAACAAGATGGTTATCGGTTAAGTGTGACACTTAACTAATAATCAAGTTAAACCCTATAAATATGCTTGCGTCAAATGCACGATAATTTAATAAAGAAATGAACAAAAGTTGGCATAAAATAAATAAGAAAGAGTCATGCACAAAAGATATATAATAAAATTTCAAAAAATTTAAAACTCGGTACTCTAAAATTGCATTTTTCTAAGTTTCCATACACTAATTAATCGAAGTTTTATACTAGTACTTTTATAATTGTTCCCAAAATTGGTATTATAAAAACTGATTTGAGTAAAAGAAGTTGGAATACACAATTGAATAGACAGTTTAAATTGGTTTGTTTGATTTTCAAATTGGTTATAGACTCGATTCAAAACATTACATTGGTTTTCAAATCTAATTTCAGATCTATAATTTGTTTGTTATCGACACGAAATTCAAATATATATATATATATATATATATATATATATATATATATATATATATACTAGCTTAACACCCCGTGTATAAACACGGGGAATGATTAAAGTCAGTTTTAAGTTTTTTAGGTTTTAAAGAGTACTAACATGTATATAAAATACAATTGCAAAACATATATTGTAATATAAAACATATTATGAACATAATTGTTTTCTTTAGAATTTCTTAATCGTGATTTCTTCCTAGGAGTTGAATATTGTTCCAATAAAGGTCTCTTTGAAGATGATGAAGAGGATTGTTAATTCTCCGTAGTTGATAACTATCAAAATGAAGAAAAATCATAGCAACATGTGTGATGTCGAAATGCAGTTTTATATATAGATTTAAGATATAAATGCCTATAATAGTTATGATCCTCCCTTTAATAAACACTATATTTGAAAAGTAATTAAAAAATAAAATAATGAGTTACCAATATTTCAATTCATATGGTGGTGAATTTAAACATTTTTTATTATTTTTAAAATAAACATGTTTTTAACTAATAGATAATAGCATTAGAAAGTTTCTATTTTAATGTTACTATTTACACATATCTTGTAGGATAATTATCATATATTGTTTTTATATATTATATGTTTACTAAAACTAATCACCTACAAGTATGGAAATTTTGAAAATTTTAAAAAATTTTAGTATCTAAAACTATTTTCGATTTTTAACTAATCACCCCTGATATAAGAAAAGTAATATATTGAAAATAGGATGTTATCAGTAATTGTAGAGGGTTATTAAAAAAATTTGTGAAATAGAAGCTTGTAATTGATAATTGCTATAATTAAGTGATTATGAGGGGATTATTAAGAATATTTGTAAACTATAAGGTTGTAATTGATAAAAGTTTGCTATAATTAAGAATGATGTCATCATTCTTTTCTTTTAATAAGATTATAAGATATATATATATATATATGTATGTATGTATATATCTATATCTCTATATGTATATACATGTGTTATTACTGTATTTATATACTAGATTAGTTGCCTGTGTGATACACATGTTGGTTTAATATGATAAATATTAATAAAAATATTAAATAATTATACTACACGAAAGAGAATGAGAATTAAAAAATAGTGACAAATGACGTCAACACTCATACCAATAGTGGAAGCGATAATGATAGGGAGGCGTGATAAACATGTGTTATCATGATACGATGATATTTGATTGTATTTCTTGTACAAACCATTGATCATTATTGTTACAATTAGGAACAATAAGGTCAAATCTTTATTGGTTATAATTAAATTTAATTTATAATGTTTTAAAAATATTTTAAACTCATAAAACTAAAGATTTAATTAAATATGATATTTCAAAATTGTTATAAACAGTAAATATGATATTTTTTAATTAAAGTGGACACATATGATACTTTAAGATTTAAAAAGGACATAAATGAAATTAATTCTATAAATTTAAATTAAACTTTAATACGTATGCATATTATTAAACTATAATGAAATAAACTATAACTAAAGATAATTAAGGAAATTTGATACGATGAGTATAATTTTTTTATATAAATAAATAAATTATAATACATATGGTATGATTTCATAAATTGATTGGATCCTTTAATTGAATTGATGAAAGTTAATCTTTTATATATATGTTAGGTTAGAAGATACGTTTAATTTATCTTTTTTGATTCATAAATAATAATATGTTATTTTAAAACTACTAAAAACCCTTTAATATATTCTACTAACTCATCTTTAGAAGTTCAAACTTTAATTAGATATATAAAATCATTACATTTTTAATTAAATATGGGTTAAACAATAAAAATCGAAACAAATCTACCTAGATTCGAATTCGAACAAAATTCATAAGATAAATTCAAATCGGTTTAACTAGTAGTGATATGAATTTGAATCAAATTTTAAATTAAGATAAAAAAATATTAAACTTGAATAATACGAACGATTTGTTAAACTTTAGGGTGTAACTTGCAAAAATGGTAATAATTTTGTGTCATTATTTTAATCTAAAACCCTAACTCGATATATTCCTTTCCTTCCTCAAACCCTCGTTTACCTGCAAAACTTCACTCACAACACACAAAAACAATCTTCGATTGCTCTCAAGGTCCAGAAACTGCAATTCTTCGTGTGTGTGAAGTGAAAGTATGTTGCGAAGGAATGTGAGGTTGAGAAGAGAGTATTTGTACAGGAAAAGTTTGGAAGGCAAAGAACGTTTGCTTTACGAGAAGAAACGCAAAATCAAACAAGCTCTTGAAGGTTTTTTCTCACTAATTATTCTTTTTGTTCAAATCTTGTTTATGATTTTCTGAGGTGTTTCAATTTTTTGATACAATCACGATTTATGCAACAGAGGGTAAGCCGATTCCAACTGAGCTTCGAAATGAGGAGGCTGCTCTTCGCCAAGAAATCGACCTTGAAGATGAACGAACTGCAGGTAATTTTTTCACGTTTCTATAGAATTGATGCTCAAGTGAGCTTTCTCTTGCCTTCCAAAATCGATTTGGTTTCTAGAATCTTTCTTTGAAATTTGTCAATAGTTATGTGATGGATTAGTTTTTGTGTTAATTTTCTGGCCTAAGGTATGTATGGAGCAATGTTAGGTTTGAATTCAGAAGCCAGATTTCTAAGAAAGCTGTCATCTTTGTAAGTTTATGTATAGTGATTAGGGGTGTCTGTTCACTCTGTATCATTTTAGACTGCTGTTCTAAGATACCACACATTGCAAGTCCACTATCCAAAAAGGAATAGAATATACCCCAATAGAATGGTGGTTTTTGTTTGTGTTGGGCAAAAGGCTTTCCTGCTTTGTTATGTTATTTTTAGTTGAGTTCTGTGCTATGTCTTCCTCTGCCTTAAAGAAGTTAGCTTTATGGACAGTATTTGGTTCTCTTATTTCGAGGTCTTTCATTAGAAACTGTTATGAGCACTTATTACTTATCGCTTTGCAAGTTACAATGTCTTCTTCCATTGTTCCTAAATCTAGTTCCAAAGTCTACTATTGACGATGAATATGCAAATGCAACCGAAAGAGATCCAAAAATTCTGTTAACAACTTCGCACGACCCAAGTGCTCCTCTTAAACAGTTTGTAAAGGTTTGTCTTTTCACTACATTAATTTTTTGTCAATATCCCTTAGGATGTGATAACTTGTTTTATTTTAGTTCTTCTAGCCGTACTGTACTACTGTGTGGAAAAACTATTGCTTAATAGCTCACATCTGCAGGAACTAAAGTTTGTCTTTCCTAATTCTCAGCGGATGAACCGTGGTGGCCAGGTTAGTTTATTGTTATATAAAAACTAAAGCAAGTTGATTTACTGCATTACTGGTTTTTCTTTGACAACTTTTGAAACACTATTTCCCTTAAAAGTTGCTTCGTGTGCGTAGGCTTTTATTTAAGAAGCATATGATATTAACATGATAAGTGACTTAATGTGGTATTTTAACATTAGTAGTGGAAAATGCTTTTTTTTTGTATCTAAGGAATTTAGAATCAGGATCTGGTTCCTGTGAGGAATGAGCATCTTCATTCCAAAAAGCAATTGAACATCTTCATCTCCTTTAGAGTTTGAAACTTTTTTGTTTTGGTTTTAGAAGAGATTTACAAACAACAATATTAACTATAAATGAGTATTGTTAATAGCTAAATTGGAGCTACACTATCATAATGCATTCATGCCAATGGACTTATATCTTTGGTTGGTGGGTTAATATTTCCTTTTTCTAATTTTCTGGGGCTATATAATCACTCCATCTATAATATCACTTCTTACAAGTCAGTTAGTATACTAATATACTTCAGTTAAACATTCTATATTGAAAATATTATTCATCTTCTAGATAGCTATATATTTGTTGCTGGTTTTCCTAGTCATCCACATTACGTGTTGCAGTCAGAACTCAGAAGATCTTACTTGCTAGTGAATTTGTCAATGCAGGTTATTTCTGAAATAGTTGAGACTTGCCGATCCCATGACTTCACAGATCTCATACTAGTTCATGAACATCGCGGTGTACCCGACACGATAATTATAAGTCACTTACCTTTTGGTCCAACTGCTTACTTCCAGATTCTCAATGTGGTGAGTGATTGTACTTTTTTTCTACCTCTTATCGATTCTTATGCATTTCCTTTTAAAAATATTCATGTCTTGGAATCCTATTCTGTACATGTAGGTTACGAGACATGATAATAAAGACAAGAAGGAAATGGGAACCGTTTCCGAGGCTTATCCACATCTGATTCTTAATAACTTCTCTACCAAGGTATTGACATCTTAATTCTTCAATTTATTTCCATTAGGCTCTGTTCTGTTGGTGGTTAATTGGTTTACTGATAAATTAGTGCACTGAATTGCTAGATTGGTGAGAGGACTGCAAACATCTTGAAGCATCTCTTTCCAGTGCCCAAGCCTGATTCGAAACGTATCATCACTTTTGCTAATCAGTCAGATTATGTTTCTTTCAGGTCTCTCTTTAGTTGGCAGAGTTTTCACTTTTCCATTTTTTTGTGTGCATAAAATGTCCATTCCTAGCTTGACATGATGACATTTGGCAAGATTTTCTTGACCATGGTTATAATCATAACTGAAACTTTAATGCTGTTGATGCCTAGACGAGTTAATATCAAACTATCAATCCCTAATTCTTGTTATAATTTTTTTTGCATGTTGGTTATAACTATAATGCACATTCGTTTCAGTGTTTCATGTGTTTTCTCTTGATTTTTACGTGTGGATTGACCGTGCTTTGGTTGGTTATTTTGAAATGTACAGACATCATGTTTATAGACAAAGTGGAGGTCCTAAATCAGTTGAGTTAAAGGAGGTTGGTCCTCGGTTTGAACTGCGATTGTATCAGGTAACAAGCATCCATGATTTCCCCTAATTTCATCAATAGTCCCTGTGGTTTACCCCGTTTACCCCTAATTTCACCCATAGTCCCTGTGGTTCATTAATTACACTGGACGTTCCTGTGGTTTAAACTTTGTCCCCTGGACGTCCCTTTTCTTTTTAATTTACACTTTTCTTTATATTTTTATTTCTTTTTTAATTAATAAATAATTATTGTTATTATTATTATTATTTTATTATAATTAAACACCCAACCCCGTTCCGTCCCATTCGTCCCCGTCGATACTTGCACCACCACCGCCACCATGGCACCACCACCGCCAATGGTCACCACCCCGCCCCTCCAGTCGGCTCTCCTCTGCCACCGTAAAGGCACCAACACCACCACCGCCAATGGTCACCTCCCCTTCCTCCTTTCTCCCAATCTCTCTGGGTCCGTCTCCATCTCTCTCTACGCCACCACCTCTGGCCACTACCACCGCCACCATGCCACCACCACCACCACCTGAACAAACCCTAACCAAACACTCCCAGCCTAGTCAAGATCATTCAAGATCAAGAACAAACCCTAATCTGAACAAACCCTAACAAATCAAACAAGAACAAACACATACACACACAGATCAAAGATCCAAGAACAAGAACAAGAGAGAGACGGCGAGAGAGGGAGGTGGCAGCGGCGACGGATACACAGAGAGAGACGGCGAGAAACACACACCGCCGGCCACATTCTGGATCTGAACACACAGTTACACACACACACAGAGATATGAACACACACACCATCTGAAAACACACACACACACGCAGATCTGAACACACAAACACACACAACGCCGGTCACCACCTTGGCAAACCCTAATCAAGCCTAACCAAACCCACACACTGTAACACACAAGAACATTCAAACCAGATCTGTAAACAAGAAGAATAAACAAACCCTAATCTGAAAACCAACCACCAAGAACAACCATTTAATCGATCCCTTTTTGTGCGATTAGGGTTTCCAGATCTGTAATGTAATCGATCCCTTTTTTGTGCGATTAGCGTATTAGGACGGTGGCAGGTGGAGAATGCTTCAGGGGTTGAGGAGGTGACGATGCAACGACGGCGGTGGTCTTTTTTAGCGGTGGCAGTGTGGCGGTGGCGGTGGCGGTGGTTGGATGCTGTGAGGAGGTGACGATGCTACGAAGGGGTTGAGGAGGTGACGATGATACTTCCGGCGGTTGTCTTTTTCGGAGGTGGCAGTGTGGCGGTGCTCCGGCGAGAGGCGGTGGCAGGGGTGGCGTAGAGATAGACGGAGTGAGAGACGGGGAATGAATGGGGGATGGTGGGAGGGATGATTTTCTTATAAAAAAAATAATAATAATAACAAAATAATTATTTATTAATTAAAAAAGAAATAAAAATATAAAGAAAAGTCTAAATTAAAAAGAAAAGGGCATTTTAGTCATTTTACGTGGACCAGGGACTACAGGCGTGACAAAGTTTAAACCACAGGGACGTCCAGTGTAATTAATGAACCACAGGGACTATGGGTGAAATTAGGGGTAAACCACATGGACTATTGGTGTAATTTTCTCATATATATATATATATATATATATATATATATATATATATATATATATATATATATATATATATATTCTTCTACTCCCCTTGGTTCCAAATATTGTTGGATTGTTACTTGTTACCTTTGTTCTTAGAGGATTAAAGTATTTCATAATCTTACATTCAGATAAGACTTTCATGATCGATCTTCTTGGTTGCTTTTGCATACATGGTAATAACATTTATGAATTGATTTGGTTTGTTGTTATCGCAGATAAAGCTTGGAACAGTTGATCAAGGAGAAGCTCAAACAGAATGGGTATTGAGATCGTTTATGAACACGTCCAAGAAGCAAAAGGTATTGGGCGAATGACAAATCCACCCGCCCTCCATCTCTTAGGATGGGTATAATTTTGAGTTGACCGAGTTAGCGTTTTTTAAGAATTATTTCCTAGACTGTTATATGTATGTATCATTTACTTGATATAAAAACTTTGAATAACTCCTGTTATGTTTACGACTGTCGTTACATCTTGATATAGAAACGTGGTGTTGTTTCTTGGTATTTTGATCCTCGTTAACTATAATCTGTGCTGAACCTTTGCGATCGTTTATCGGTCGGTCTACAAAGAAACGAGAATAAATAAATTTCATGTTTCATTATTTGATGTGTAGGAGGAATTACAATTTTCATATTTTACGGCAAATATTAGACTTAATAATGGATTAAATGATGTGTATTAGGATACAATATTATGGACGTAAGATGTCATCTTGAAGTTGGCGCAAACAACTTAAAAACACATGATGACATGAACACAAAAGTTGGAGCAATTCATGTTATCTCTATGCTAAATTAGATACTCGAAGTATTACACAATTAGACTCTCCGTTATACCCTACTCGCGACTTGCGAGTAGGCTTCCGAGCTCGCGAGGAACACCACCTCGGGTGGTCCAAACTCGGCGGGTTGGGGAGGCTCCGGCTTCAATCACTCGCTGCCTTACCCGATGAAAATCACCCCCCCCCCACCCCCACCCCCCAACGGCTATATTTCAACGGCTAACTTTTTTTTTTTTAAAATTTTTATTCTTTAATTTTTCACTATATAAACATCATCCATTCCAACCAATTTTCATATCATTTTATACATTCTTTCTCTATTTTCTCTCTATCTCTCTCATTTTTATATTTTTTAAATATGGATTCACCAATTGAGTCAATAAATACTGAAGAATTTATGGAGCGTCAACGTACGGTTGCAATTGCCGTTGCGACAGAAGCGGTCCGCCTAATTTTTGGTGACGACGAAGAAACCTCGAGTAGACAAAGAAGAAGGCCGACAAAAGATAGAAATCGTATTGAAGGACACGAGATGCTATTTCGCGACTACTTCAGTGAAACCCCGGTATATGACGAAGAAATGTTTAGACGGCGGTTTCGGATGAGCAGACGCCTATTCACACGTATTGTTTATGATCTCGAGCAAAAGTATGAATTTTTCAAGTTGGGATGGGACGCAAGAGGGCGGAAAGGGTTTTCGCCGATACAAAAGTGTACTTTTGCTATCCGACAATTAGCATACGGGACCGCTGCCGATTCTCTTGACGAGTACTTGAGGATGTCGGAGAAAACATCACGGGATTGCATATACACTTTCTGCGAAGGTATCGTTTATCTCTATAAAAGAAAATACTTACGCAAACCTACTTATAATGATGTTCATACATTATATGCCGCCCATGAGGCCAAACATGGCTTTCCCGGCATGCTTGGTAGCATAGACTGTACTCATTGGGCTTGGGCAAATTGCCCGAATGCATGGAGAGGTCAATATATGAGAGGCGACCATGAGCGACTGACAATTATGCTAGAGGCGGTGGCATCTCACGATTTGTGGATCTGGCATGCATTCTTTGGTGTTGCCGGTTCCAATAACGACATCAACGTTCTCAACCAGTAGCCAATATTCAACGATGTGTACGACGATAAAGCTCCTGATTGCCCATTTGAGGTGAATGGAGTAGAGTACAAACACGGATATTATCTTGCCGATGGGATATATCCAGATTGGGCAACATTCGTCAAAGCATTTACATTCCCACAAGACGAGAAAAAGAAAAAATTTAAGACTCGGCAAGAATCGGCAAGAAAAGACGTTGAACGGACTTTTGGTGTGCTTAAACAGCGTTGGCATATTCTTCACAACCCGGCACGACCATGGACTCCGGCACGGCTAAGAAATATTATGTACGCGTGCATAATATTACACAACATGATTCTTGAAGACGAAGGAAATGCGATTTATGATTTCGATGATGACGACCTTGTAGCGGATGATATCGAAGCACATATCTGTGAGGAACAACGGGCAGAGAACGTTCGAAAAGTCAATAACCGGGAAACTCATATCAACCTTCGGTCAGACTTGGTCGAACATATTTGGAGTATTCAAGTACCCGAGAACGAAAACTAGTTGAAAAAAAATTATGTACTTTTTTATTTATTTTTTATTTTCGTATTTTTAGGATTTTAAATTATGTATTTTTCTTTTTTTATTATCGTCGTATGAAATTATAAATTATGTAATTTTTTTTAAAAATTGTTAATGAAAAAAAAATTAGTTTAATAATGATGTATTGAATATAAAAAATAAAAATAAAAAATGTGGGAAAGGGGAAAGGGAAAAGGGGGAGTATAACGGGTGTAGTGGGTAAGGGAAAGGGAAGGGGGGGAAAAATGATGTGGCGCTGATGTGGCAGTGGGTAAGGAAAGAGAAGAGGGGGAGTATAACGGATAGCCTTACAACGGAGTATCTTAAGTGATAGTGTACACGTTATAAGTTGTATGTAAATAATGGGTTTAAAAAGATATAAATATAATGTTAATGCTTGTTTAAATAATTATTTATGCAGATATAGAAACAAATTAAAATTTTTATTTATAAAATAGTTAAAAACACACAAAATATATAAAAAATTGGGGTTAAGATCCTCTCATGTTTGGTCAAACATGATCTATCATGTTATCTCACAAACATGAGAATAAATCTTACAAAGAGGCCAATTCTTGACTAGATAAGACACTCACTCTCATGTTAGTAATTTAACGCTATATCATTGTTTTAACTTTTCATATTTATCTGAATTGTATACGTTTTTCTACTTCAGTAAATATAATAAAAATACAAGGCAACTCATATATTATTTTGATAAAAATACTTAAAAATCAAATTTGATAAATAAAATATTTCCATCTATATAACAAAATATATGAATTCAAAATCTCGCAACGAAGCGCGGGTACCACATCTTCGTTTGGTAGTATTTTTCAAATGATAGTTTGTATGTTTAGGATGTGTTTGGCAACGGATTATAGAGAATTATAAAGGTTTAAAATTTAGGTTTTTTATGATCTGAAGCTATAAACCTTGTTCATATGTCAAAATTTTGAAGGGATTATATAAAAAAAAATTCCTCATGATCCCCATTCCCCAAGCTAGAATCTTTTGAAGTATATTGTAGAATGCATAAGCTAAAGCCAATCCCAACTCCATCTAGTTTACTGAACAGCCTCTAAATGTAGATTTGTGTTGCTGTTGAGTTAGAATTCGAGTTGGGATATGAATAGTACCAGGTGTTCAATAAAACTAGTTAATTGTATTTTAATTGAAAAAACCAACTTATTCAGTAGAAGAATCACCAAACGAGTGCCACACACATTAGTCACTTATTAGATTATCAAGATTTGTCTATGATTGCTTGTGTGAGATATGATTCTGTTTTATTCATTTGCTTTCTTGAAAACTAATATAAAACAATGTTTCATTTCCTCGTACTGATGTTTAAAACTAAGCATTTACATTTAGTCCATTTAATTACATTTTAAAAAAGAAACACCATTTATATAAACATGAAACACATGTGTGTTCAACAGTATCCATCATCTTTCTGTAACATCCAAAAGGTGTTTGGATCTTCATTTTGAACATTTTCTTTAAGTTGCAACAGAGGAGTAACCATACCGAATAATCCAAGTAAAAAAAGGATCATCTTACGACCTCAAATAATCCGTTTGAAACGCTCACCCAAACATCCCTCAATACTTCGCGACAGAATGCTCATCCCTTGAAAAAACCAAGTCTAATATCTCTAACAAGATAGAGAATGGCATTGCATCATACTTGTATAAAAGAAAACTTAGCAAAACCACATGAGAATTCATTCATACATACCGACTACCTACAGGCTATAGCAGATTTGTCCTAATATTCATCGAGGCCAACGGCCAACAAGAAGAACATCACTTTAGTCTTAACTTGTTACGAATAGTGTACCATTTACTAGGCAAGAGCCTTATCAATTTCTTCCACATGAGCACGAAGTTCTTTCCACTGTATCATAGCAGAACAAGCAAGGTCAACATCACAAAACAAACGATATTTTGAGATATCTAACAGCAGAAAAAAGGAGTATGGTTTACCTGATCCATACTCAATGAGATACCTGAAAATAACATCAAATAAGATCAGTCGTTGCTATTGTTACAGCATGTTTAACAACACAACACGTGGATGGAAAGGAACTAAATCATATGCACAAACTGGCATATGATGCAGCATCATAATAAGATTATAAGAGAGCCAAGATTAAAAAAAAACAGAAAAAAGCATGTAAAGGTCCCATTTTAGACATCAATTTTCAGTCACGAGGTTATTCCGATTGTTTTCTAGTCATGTGCTCATCATATGCTCGGTTAAAGACCAAAAGCATCGAAAGGTCCGGTTGTAAGAATCCTCCATGTAACTAATGAAGTTTGAGGTAGAAAACCATAACCTTTACACATACCAAGAGAAAAATAGTTTACTCTGAATTTTTATTTAGATATGATTTTTCTTTCCAGAACAGGTATAACTTTAAAAGTGAAAACCCGATTTGATTTAGTTAAATATCAATTACGTTAAAGCATGATTTTTCTTTCCAGAACAGGTATTACTTTAAAGTGAAAACTCGATTTGATTTAGTTAAATATGAATTACGTTAAAGCATGATACCGGATCAGAACCATAGTGCCGTAGTGGGAAACCCTAAGAAAGAATATGAAGTTTTGGTTTTTGCAAAAGAGACTTAGTCAAGTTCATTTGAAGTGCACAAATAATCGTTACAGACTATCATAAGATGAATCAATAACCCTGACAAGCAAAAGAAGCAAATAAATTCAGGTAATACACTAGCTAAAATCAATTATGCATTCAAAACATAGGTAAGTGCTATTATACTAAAAATTGAAACATGACAAGCATATAAAGCAAATAACCCATAGTTATATTCACTTTAAGCATATAAAATATAGCAAAATGCATAACATCCAGTCACTGACACTCCCAATGAGTCCAGTATAAGCATAAGAACCTACTCAAACTATCATACATAACATTTAAAACTCCAATGAGCATATTAAGCCACTAAAATTAGTTTATCTCAGTGTAAACTTATAAGCTGCAGCTGAAAGCAAATTTTCTGAAACTAAAAAGAAGCCCTAATTCAAGATCAATTGAGCATACAAATCATAGCGATGCAAACTCTAGTTAGGGGGTGCTTGGATGTGCAATTTCTAAAAGGTTATAATAAGTTTCAATACAATATAATCACAACTTCAGTCATCGACTTCGCTGACCGCAATTTAAGCATACAAACTGTAGTTAAAAGACTAGAGAAATTTCAAAACCCCTAATATGAAAACTAAGCAAATAAACACTACCTCAAAATAGTTTATACAACCGAAACCCTAGTTAGAATCGCCTACAATACAGAAAACAGTAAACCCTAAATCCTAATTCGCAGTTTGAAGACTGGTGTAATGTAGCGAATACGAGGATTATTATAAAAAACAAATATATAATGAGGTTTTGATTAAGAAGCAAGAGAGTACCTTTTTTGCCAGGCATTTGCTTGCCATCTTTGATGTAGAACTCACGGATATCAACAACAACCTTCCCTTGCCACTTCCTGACAGAAACCCTTCGGTTTTTGGAGATATCGCAGATGAAAACGCTGTCTTCGTCGTCGCCGGAATCATCACCGGAACCGGATGTGTCTTTCTTTGATGTTTTCTTCGGACGCTCAGCGTCTTCGGAGATGTAGCTGTCGTCCTCCTTGCCCTTCCCGCGCTTGAACGACATTTCTCTGCGTCTCTTTGGTACCAACCTGCACACTGCACACAGTCACACACACACATACACACACACACACACTTTATTTCAACGTTACTGATCTGGATCTTAGCCCATTGGGCCTGGTCTGAAGCAAGCCCAAAAAACCTGGACTTCAAGAGCAGCGGGGCAAATCGTACGAGTTCAAAACCTGGTCTGAAGCGAGCTATTCGAGCTCGGATTGTTAAAAGCTCGAAACGAGCCGAACCTTAACAAGCTCGAGCTTGAGCTTGATCCTAGATTTAACGAGTCAAACTCGAGCTCCAAAGAGTAGGCTCGCGAGCCTAAACGAGCTCCTTATATAATATAATATATATTTTATATGTTTAATTTTTAATAATTATATATATCATTTTAATAATAATATTTAAATAATAGCCGAGCCTAAATAAATCTAAACAAGCCGAGCCCGAGCTTCGTAAATATTGAGCGAGCCGAGCTCAAGCTTCAAAAAGTCTAAACGAGCCCAGCTCGATAAGTGTATGACTCGGCTTGTTTACAAAACCATTTAATTTTATGCTAAAAAGAATCTTAAAATGTGTTGTTAAGGTTAGACTTATAACTAAAAGTTAGTCTTTTATTTAACAGTCGCTTCGTGTAATGTAACTTTTAAGCTTTAATTAATCATTTTATTAGCACAACTGATCGAGTATCTTGATCTGATTTGATCAACTGAGCGAGAAAGTTTTTGCTTACATGTGCAATCTAAGCCGGATAATGTTTCTGCTTAGCTGTGCAAGCATAAGTTAGAAATCTTTTGCCCAGTTATGCATCATCATGGATAAGTCAAGTGTTGTCTTGCTTTACTGTATTACTGATGTAAATGTTATTATGTCTAAATAAAACATGTGTGTATATATTGAGAGTTTCAAATAAGAATAAGAATTATTATAAAATGAGAGATTCAATCTTAGTTATTCAATTTTTTATCGAATATAGATCTGGATGTTGATTTAAAGGGTGATTATAAAAGTCACCCGGTGGCAATTTTGTAATTAATTGTTATATTATAATGTTTGACATGTTTCATATCTGAAAAAACATTGTTTGGTTTTACTTTAGTTGACATGTTTCGTATGTGAAATGAAATTTGTTTGATTTTTATTTCCCTTGTCATGTTTTAAATCTGAAATAAGATTGTTTGTATGCTTGCCTCTAGTGTTTCATTTTTTTCTTTGATATTTCAGATATGAAACAATTATATTTCACTAGCAATGTACTCGCACAATGCTGCGGCGACAAATAGTTTATGTTTTGCAATATGTCATTTTCAAAAATGTATTTATATGTTATTCGCGTGATTTAATGTTACGAAAATTTTTTCAGCAACATGTCCATTTTTTTCAATTTTTCTTATGTGTAATAACTATTTTATTAAATTTAAAAATAAATTCTAAAAGAAATTGAAATAAGAAAAAATATATATATTTATAAAAAAAGGGAGAAGTTAATAAGATTTTGGAAATTATGTGTTAGTGTGAGAGTATATTTTAAATGAATAAAAAGTTAAAGTAATTAGGAAAGTGAAATGATTAAATATTGTATGGATGAGATTAGTATAGATAAAAAGAAGGGTGAAGATTTAATGTTGATTAAATTTTAAGAAATTTTAAGAATAAGAGGAGAGAAAGTGTTGTATGGTTTATATAGTAGTATAGATATATCATATATGAATGAACTATATTTCAAATATGAACTAATTGTTTTTCAGATATGAATCAATGATATGTATGCTTTAGTGCTTCAATTTTTTTCCTATATATTTCATATATGAACCAATGATACATATTGCTTATTCGCTACTATTGCACTTTTTTTATTCTAGATACGAATAAGTTATATATCATATATGAATCAATTACATTTCAAATATGATCAACAAGATTTTAGATATTTGTATCTTCCATATCTGTTTCTTCTCTTTTAATGTTTGGTGAAAATTTTGATTTTTTCTCAATTTACGAGCTCGATTTTGTAATCTGGTTAATCGACCTCGAAGATTTCTGAATCGAGGTTAATATGCAATAGGAACGGATGTGTTGTATTTCTTTTAATCGAAGATCTGCGAGAGGTTGATTTGTTTTGTTGTAACTAATTATTCCTAAAATGCCCCTTCGTGGTTTTTAATTAAGGTTTAAATTTGATGACCGGGTTTAATTAAATCAAGAGTAAATTACTGAAATGGTCCCTGTGGTTTGCTCGAATATGCTGGTTTAGTCCTTTAAAAGCGTAATTACTCTATAAGTCCTTAGGGTCGACATTTTGTTATTGAAATGGTCATTTACAATAACAGTCATCCAAATTGATTGTTAGTTGTCTTTTAATGTAAGAGCATTTTGGTCTTTTTACTCCTTTTATCTTTAGTGATTTTGTGCTATAATCTTTGTTTTTATTTTCTGATTTGGTCCTTTAAACTTTTTTTTATTTTCATTTAATTATTAAACACAAGTATACATACATTAAATTAAAATAAAAAAAGCTTAAAGGAAAAAATCAGAAAATAAAAACAAAGCTTAAAAGATCAAATCAGTAAAGATAAAAAGAGTAAAAAGACCAAAATGCCCCGGCATTGAAAGACGACTAACAACCAATTTGGATGACTGTTAGTGTAAAGAGTAAAAATACCAAAAAGAGTAATTTTCGCTTTTAAAGGACTAAACCAACAGATTCGAGCAAATCACAGGGATCATTTCAGTAATTTACTCTTTAATCAATGACTATGATTAAGTCTGTTATTTTCACCTAAATATTAATTCTCACAATAACTCTCGTATATATATGTAGGACTTTTGTAAAAAGAAAATTAAAGTAAAAATGGTAAAAGTCTCACCCATTGGATTTTAATAATAGTCGACAAAAATGATCAAAGATTACTCTTAAATCAATGACTATGATTAAGTATGTTATTTTCACCTAAATATTAATTCTCACAATAACTCTTTACTCTTAAATCAATGACTATGATTAAGTATGTTATTTTCACCTAAATATTAATTCTCACAATAACTCTCGTATATATATGTAGGATTATTGTAAAAAGAAAATTAAAGTAAAAATGGTAAAACGGTATCTCACTCATTGGATTTTAATAATAGTCGACCAAAATGATCAAAGATTGATAAAAAAGAAACATACCAGTTAACATATGCTTTAAAGTTAAATTAGGCAAATTACAAAACAATGCCCTTCTTAAAATCATGGTGACTAGCTTCTAAAATAGGAGGTGATTTATATACAATAAAAATTGTCCATACATAACAGGTACGAGCATATTACAGCACATGGTACAAGTAAATAATGCAAAAATTGTTGTGTATGGACAATTTCTGTTGTATACGAATCACTACCCCTAAAATACATGTTTGCATAATATTCAAAAAGTGATGAACAAAATTTTCAATTATCATAACATATGAACATAATTTATAGTAATCTTTAACTCAAAGTGATGAATCTAATTTACAGTAATCTTCAACTCAGATTTGTCAAATTTGCTCCACATGAACCCAGAAACTCGAAGCCTCATGTAAAAGTGTATTATTTGTCAATGTAACACCCGGCCGGCGCCTACCGAACTCTATTGGCGATACCAACTCCGGCGTGTTAGGTCTGCAGCCCAATACACCCTAACCCTTCCCTCTAATCATTATCCAGAGTAGGTTGTTGGTGAGACTTGAACCCAAGAGTGATATATATACTTAGAGGTATGATATATATATATATATATATATATATATATATATATATATAGGAAGAAGTTCCATTGAGAACCATTCTTAATGCGAGAACCGCGAGAACCAATCTTAGCTGTCCAATTCCCCCTCTTTCAATGTCATTGCCCACCCATGAATTCCTCACATACATCCTGCCACACTTGATTACCCCACACTCTCCATCCATGAATTTCACTTATCAAATCAACGGCTAAGATTGGTTCTCGCGGTTCTCGCACTAAAATCGGTTCTCAATGGAACCCTCCCCTATATATATATATATATATATATATATATATATATATATATATATATATATATATATATATATATAGGGGAAGGTTCATGCGAGAACCGTTGTTAGCGCGAGAACTGCGAGAACCAATCTTAGCCGTTCCTTGAATATGAGAAGTTTCATGGATTGAGTGCGTGGAGGGATTGAGTGTGGCAGAGTGCATGTAAGGAATTCATGGGTGGGCAATGACATTGAAGGAGGGGGAATTGGACGGCTCAGATTGGTTCTCGCGGTTCTCGCACTAAGAATGGTTCTCGCATGAACTTTTTCCTATATATATATATATATATATATATATATATATATATATATATATATATATATATATATATATATATAGGGAAGAGATCCGCTAAAAAGAAAATTAAGCTACAAAACATAAGGAGGAATCTCAACCACTCATTTACTCCTAAAAAATGGTTTTTTCTTTTTTTATTAATTATAAAAAAATACACTAAAAGGGCATAATTGACCTTTTAAAAATACAGTTTTCCTGATACTTAGCCAGTTATTTAGGCACCCATTTTAAAATGGTTTCTCCAGAATTTTTTTAATGCACAAACTACTCATCAAATATAAACTGGGCAGATGAACACAAAACAAATGATAAACAAACACCCTACGTGAACAATCAGAGATTGATAAACAAAATAAAAGGATGCACAACAAGATATCATCAGTTACAATATTGATTAAATCTAGAAATTTGATGAATCGTATTTATAAAATCTCAACCCATTGATGCACATCAAATAACACAGTGTCATCAATCAACTTGACACAAAAGAAAAAACTTGAGATCAGTCATAGACGATAACAAGATCATATTAATACATCATTATCAAGAAAATTAAGATAAAAAAAAGGATGAATATCAATAATAATACTGAAAATCAAAACATTCTCCTGCAAAAATGGTGCATCCGTCGTACAAAAAAGGTGCATCCGTCGACTGCTCTTGAAAATAAAAAATAATACTGAAAATCAGTAATAATAAATCATTGCCGGACTGCTTTCGAAATTAAAACCTTCTTCTGCAACAATGGTGCATCCGTAGACTGCGCTGGGTGTTGATTCTTCAAGGTTTGAATACGTGAGCGGCGGTTAGGTCTATGGCGAGAAACGTAAGAGGCGGTCTTTGACGGCCACAGGGTGGCAATGACCTCCGACGAATAACATGAGTGGCGGTTAGGTCTTCGATGTGAGCGGCTGTTAGGTCTTCGTCATAGCGGCTATTAGGTTTCCGACAACAAACGTGACAGGTAGCCTTTGACGGCCTCAAGGGCGGCAGTTGTCTCCGATGACAGATCTGAACACCAACAACTATAGGAACCGGCATGCAACATCAATGTCACCGAAGAATAGATTATGAAGAGAGATGTGCATTGATTGTCAGATTTCATATCGATTCCCTACATAAAAACATCTGCGTGCGTAACAGTTTGTAGATTTGTGCACCGGCGGTATAGAGGCGTAAGAGAGGAGGCGATATGGAGGGGAACGACGAATTGGGTTTTCAATGTCGGCATCTGCTTAGGGTTAGCGATAAGGGTGGGGACGGTAAACGTTATACAAGGCGACGTGGGGATGTAGGTATAAATCAGGGGAGAGAATTTTTTGTTAACTTCCCATTCTACCCTTCCTTTAATTTCTATTGGTTATGTCACGTGTCAGGTCCACATTCCTCCCTACCCTTTTCACTTTAATTCTCTTTTTATTTGATCCTGTATATATATATATATATATATATATATATATATATATATATATATATATATATATATATATATATTCGTTTTCTTAATTCCTCTTGTATGAGCCAAAAGTTTTTTATGAAAGTAATTTTTCAATCTATACTTAGAGGTATGATTTAAATATAGTGAGATTGAGTATAGTTGTAAAATTAACTTATGTGTAAAAAAGTAAAATTAAACAATTATTTTGCGGTATAAAGTATAAATTAAGAATTAATATATTGGTCTTTTATATATTTTTCAAACTATGAATTATTTCAGGTGAGTCGTTGATAAAGAGCGGGACTTGTTTTGACAAAATGCTTCTCATTAATGTATTATTAAAACTCGTTTAAACCATATAATTGCTAGCTAGGTGTTAATATTCCAGATTTATTCTCTTCTTTTTTACATTAGATGTAACATCCTCAAAATGGGCCTAGTAGTACCTAGTTGTACTCTGTGCTCAGGTAGTGGTACCTTGACTTTAAAGGATTATTTTAATGGTTGTTTTGTAGTTTAACTAATTAAGTGGATATATGACGTGTCGTATGAAAGTTAGTGTTAATAAGTAACAAGGTCTACGGCCGTAGGAGGTGTTTTGTGTGGTTTACCGTCTTAGGACGAAGGAACAAGGTCTACGGGCGTAGGTATATAACTTACGGTCGTAGATCACCAAATGATGACTTCTGAGGGCGTAGGAAATGGTTCTTACGACCGTAGAGAAGAATTCATTAGAGAGAAGCTCTACGGGCGTAGGGATTTGTCCCTACGGCGTAGGGATGGTTTCGCATGTGTCCTACGGCCGTAGGACATGTCCTCTATGGCCGTAGAAGCCTGTTTTGTGCTGATAGTTCGTTTAACTTGCGTTTCGACCTAGGTGCACTATGTATAAGTGATAACCAAGCGTGTATGCGATGTGTTAGGTATATCTGAGTAATCAAGAGACGCGAGTGACTTATCTGCGTAACGTGGGCTCCAGGTGAGTACCGGTTTCTCATGAGTCTCAGTAAGTTGTGCTAACTGTTGTGTGCTTGACGTGCTATTCGTGTTTTCATGTGTACGTACATAAGGTATGTTGTAACGAAGTATGCCATGCTACAGTGTTTATGGTAAACAATATTATACTGTCAAAGAATAACTGTATGTAGCGTGAATAATGTGTTTACCATGTTTTAAGTGACATTTGCATATTCTGTTCATCTAGTATGAGCAGAAGCTGTTATGATATGATGCATGCATGCAATTGGATCCTGATTGGATCAACTATGCGTTTTTGTGTTTATGTCCGGACACTCGAGGGAACTGGGTATCGGTTCCCGAATCGGTTGAGGTCAGCTGGCTATATTGCAGCTGGATCCTTTGAGGGCCTAGATGGCTGGTTATTCGGGATCAACGGTGACTTGGTGGTGCACGCTGGGTCGTAGGTTCTGCAGGACCGCCGTTCCTTGACAAACAGTGGGGTCTTGGTTTGTAACTAAGGCCTAATTTGAGCCCAGGTGGCTCCGCAACGTGCTCAGGGGGTTGCTCTTCGCTTCCCCACCAGCATGGATTGGTGTTGCTGATTTCTCAGTTGGATTCGTTGAGCGGGATTTGCAACCCCGCAAGATATGACTCCCTCTGATATGTTGGCACTCCGCGATGTGATAGGATAGCCTTGTGTGCTTTTCCTGTGTTGTGACAGTATGCTTGTTGATACTTATGTGCAACCTGTACTCACTAGCTAGTGTAGCTAACCGGTTCATGTTTTACCCTTTTTGCAGGTAAAGATTTAGGCAGCCTGGTGAGGCGGGTGCTTGTGGGTAAATATATTTAGCTTTTATGGAACACTTTGTTGTTGTAATTGTTTGTGATCCGATGGTCGGTTGGTAGTCGGTAATACCGGTTTGTTTTGTTACTTGGCTTTTCATGTTTATAATCGACAACTTGGATAATAACACTTTATATTTTATAATCAGTGTTTAAATTATTACTAATTTTAAGCTCGTGAAACCCGGTGTTACAATTAGGTATCAGAGCCTAAGTTTGAGGGAATCGAGCACTTGTAAAAGTATTCGATCTCAAACTCGGGCCCGACCATCGTTAGGTGTTCCTTGCGGGATGATTGGGATTGAATGTGAGTGTTATATGATTACTGTGTGTTGTGAACTAACTTGTAGTGTTAATAGTCGAAAGTGAGTCGCGCTTCGCATAACTCTTTCTTTATCAGTAATAGACTAAAATGTCGGGGCAACAAAATAGTACTGAGCAAGACATTGTGCTAGCGGGAGATAGAATGGCTCGTCTTCGCCTTGAAGTAGGAGAAGAAGTTTTTCGCTACTACTCCGAGGACTTGAAGCGTGAGCAAGAGCGAGAGGCTTATGTCCGACATTTAGAAGAGGAGTTGCGGCTGACCAGAGAGATGTTGTCTCGTTCGATTAAGAGTAGAGATGATAAGTATGACGCTTTCCAAGAGTTTCTTTTCTGTAAACCTCCTAGTTTTAGCGGTAGTGACGATCCTTCTGTTGCTACTCGATGGCTTCGAGAAGTGGAGGAGATTTTTGAGTTTTGTACTAGTGCACCGGAGTATCGTGTGGACTACGCAATACACATGTTGAAAGATGGTGATGCTTCATGGTGGAACGATGTGGAAGCTTCGGTCGGTAAGAAAGTGCTAGATACATTGACTTGGGAACAATTTCGAGAGAAGCTGATGAGCAAGTATTACACTGATTTCAACGGAAAGTATATGGAGCAGGAACTTAACAAGCTCCAAGAAGGAAATCAATCTATGAGAGACTTAATCAGAGCTTTTAAAGATAAAATAGAGTTTCTTCCAAGGTTACTACCTGATGAAAACTCCAAGATACAGAAATTTGCAAGTATATTGCCGATCGGACATCGTGTTTGTGTTAAAACCACTACAAGCTTGAAACAGGCATTTCAGATAGCACTGCAGGTCGAAGAAGAGTGTCTTCGTTATAAAAATGATCCAGCAAATAAGGGCAAGAAGAGAAAGTTACCGCTGTTTGTCTCTTTAGAAGGACAATCCTTTGTGGTTAAGAAATCTGATTCCCCTAAAAGGCCGAGGTCTGATGGTCCTTGGTGTTGTAAATGTCGTGATTATCATACCGGAGATTGTACGAAAGTTACTACCAGATGTATGGGATGTGGACGTATGGGACATACGGGAGATGAATGCGAGTTTAAAGAAAGGGTGTGTTTTAAATGTTTTAAACCGGGGCATAAGATTATGGATTGTATAGCAAGACGAGGCATGAGAGTAGACGAATCTTCCTCTGGTCAAAGAACAAGAATGCTCCATGTGACAACGGAAAGGCATCCTCAGTGACGACATAGGGAGCAAGCGGGGAGGGAAGGATAGTTATAAGTGTTTTTTTAGTAGTTTTGTTGTAACTGTATTAGTAAGTTCACGAGTCAGATATTTTGTTTGTAATGTTGTAAATTAGTGGTTTTGTAAAAGGTTGTGGGTGTCTGTTCTGTGTGTGCTGACTCGTGTAAAGTAAGGTGTGTTGATACCAAGCAGTAATAGTTGTTAATTATGTTTTTGGGGTTATTATAGATACTGATGAGATTAGATTAGATATTCACTCTAGTCCGTAAAATATAATAAGAGAGTGGTATTCGTATAAGCTTGTTGTTTAAAGTGTAAAAGATAAGTTAAGAAAGTAATCAATGAGTCCGAAAAAAAAAAGATGTGAAGATATAGTTTGAATACTAATGAGTGAAACTTAAACGGTTTGTTAAGAAAGTATGTGTAAAGTGAATTTGTATTTGTACTAATTAAGAGTTCTTTTGTTGCAGAGATATGAATAGAAACATAAATCAGCAAGCTGAGAATGAGGAAACACATGAGGAGACTTTGGATCTGACTGCTATAGGCGAACTTCAAGATCATATCTCTGTATATGGAAATAGACGTGGAGCCATACCTACGCGACACCTCCGAGAGGTGATGTCTGACCAGTTGGATAAGTGTTTTCGCAGAAATATGCCGTCAGTTATAACGGAAATGAGGAGAGAAGTAAAAAGTGCGGTTCGAGAAGAATTTCAAAGGTCGAAAGAAGAAGAAATTCACGAGGAAACTAAGAGAGCAAAAACACAGACTGAAGCTGGTGGATCTAGAGTTAGAGTGGTGTGTGAAGTTTGCGGTAAGAATCACGCTGGGGAATGCAGGTATAAAGCGAAAGTTTGTTATAAATGTGGACTCCCAGGACATTATGCCAAAGAATGTTTGGGTAAGTTCTGTTACAAGTGTAGCCAGTGCGGGCACGACTCTTCGGAGTGTCCTAACTAGTTGGAAGTTTTATGTAGGTCCTCAAACGATTGTAGAAAGTGTCATGTGGTTTAAGTGAAACGCGTGTAAGTGTAATGTGTGTAATGTGTGTACAGAAATGTAGCGTTTAATTGGAATAAATATAGTTTTGGTGTTTGTAACTTTTGTATTAATTGTGGTTGTTGCTCAGTGTAGGATAATTGTGGTAGCATGTGACCATGTATATGATCGAGGTTGGATTCCGAGGACGGAATCCTCTTTAAGGAGGGTAGATTTGTAACATCCTCAAAATGGGCCTCGTAGTACCTAGTTGTACTCTGTGCTCAGGTAGTGGTACCCTGACTTTAAAGGATTATTTTAATGGTTGTTTTGTAGTTTAACTAATTAAGTGGATATATGAGGTGTCGTATGAAAGTTAGTGTTAATAAGTAAGAGTGATAAGATATTAAGTGGTTTCGCGTAATGGTTCCGTAGATATCCCCGTTAGTTAAAACGGATAAACCTAAGTTAAGTTGTAAGTTGAAAAGGGGAACAAAATACTTCGTGTCTAAATTAGACACTTCTAAGTCTGTTAAAGTTATCCCTTATCCCCTGCCTTTGTCAAAAACACACATACACGCATTCATACTTACGTACATACACTCATACTATCTCGACTCTTGGATTTTTGAAAGAGAAATCAAGAAGGGAAAGGTTTGTCAAGTGATTTCAGTAACAAGTCAAGCTCCAATCTGCTGTGTAATAACAGATTTGTAAGTGTTCTTGAGCTCCAAATCTAGTTTTGAGTTTGTAAGTAAGAAACACCAAATTGAAGGTTTAAATGGTGTTTTGATGTGGGTTTTATGTACAAAGGTGTTAGCCAACTTCTATAGATGTTAAATAGAGTATATAAACGATTGAAGTTGAGTTTTAGTCGATTTGGGTGTCAAAAACGGGTGTTTGCAGGTCTGTCCACGAACAGGGACGAAGTCTGATGTTCGTGACTTTCCTACGGGCGTAGAGGATAAGCTCTACGGCCGTAGGAAGCCTTTTGTGTTCTCTACGACCGTATGGCGGGGTCTCTACGGCCGTAGGAGGTGTTTTGTGTGGTTTACCGTCTTAGGACGAAGGAACAAGGTCTACGGGCGTAGGTATATAACTTACGGTCGTAGATCACCAAAGGATGACTTCTGAGGGCGTAGGAAATGGTTCTTACGACCGTAGAGAAGAATTCATTGGAGAGAAGCTCTACGGGCGTAGGGATTTGTCCCTACGGCCGTAGGGATGGTTTCGCATGTGTCCTACGGCCGTAGGACATGTCCTCTATGGCCGTAGAAGCCTGTTTTGTGCTGATAGTTCATTTAACTTGCGTTTCGACCTAGGTGCACTATGTATAAGTGATAACCAAGTGTGTATGCGATGTGTTAGGTATATCTGAGTAATCAAGAGACGCGAGTGACTTATCTGCGTAACGTAGGCTCCAGGTGAGTACCGGTTTCTCATGAGTCTCAGTAAGTTGTGCTAACTGTTGTGTGCTTGACGTGCTATTCGTGTTTTCATGTGTACGTACATAAGGTATGTTGTAACGAAGTATGCCATGCTACAGTGTTTATGGTAAACAATATTATACTGTCAAAGAATAACTGTATGTAGCGTGAATAATGTGTTTACCATGTTTTAAGTGACATTTGCATATTCTGTTCATCTAGTACGAGCAGAAGCTGTTATGATATGATGCATGCATGCAATTGGATCCTGATTGGATTAACTATGTGTTTCTGTGTTTATGTCCGGACACTCGAGGGAACTGGGTATCGGTTCCCGAATCGGTTGAGGTCAACTGGCTATATTGCAGCTGGATCCTTTGAGGCCTAGATGGCTGGTTATTCGGGGATCAACGGTGACTCGGTGTTGCACGCTGGGTCGTAGGTTCTGCAGGACCGCAGTTCCTTGACAAACAGCGGGGTCTTGGTTTGTAACTAAGGCCTAATTTGAGCCCAGGTGGCTCCGCAACGTGCTCAGGGGGTTGCTCTTCGCTTCCCCACCAGCATGGATTGGTGTTGCTGATTTCTTAGTTGGATTCGTTGAGCGGGATTTGCAACCCCGCAAGATATGACTCCCTCTGATATGTTGGCACTCCGCGATGTGATAGGATAGCCTTGTGTGCTTTTCCTGTGTTGTGACAGTATGCTTGTTGATACTTATGTGCAACCTGTACTCACTAGCTAGTGTAGCTAACCGGTTCATGTTTTACCCTTTTTCAGGTAAAGATTTAGGCAGCCTGATGAGGCGGGTGCTTGTGGGTAAATATATTTAGCTTTTATGGAACACTTTGTTGTTGTAATTGTTTGTGATCCGATGGTCGGTTGGTAGTCGGTAATACCGGTTTGTTTTGTTACTTGGTTTTTCATGTTTATAATCGCCAAGTTGGATAATAACACTTTATATTTTATAATCAGTGTTTAAATTATTACTAATTTTAAGCTCGTGAAACCCGGTGTTACATTATAACTCTTTTTATTTGAACTCAACTCTCTATTATATATATATATATATATTATATTATAAAACATTTAACTTTTTCTCTCTTAAAATTTTTAAGACTACTTAATTTTAAGTAGTTTAAGTTTTTATGCTTAAAATACAAAACATTAAAGCAATAACCTAACCAATAATCCCCTTAATTGTCTCATCTAATTTAAGACAACTATTACTTTAATAAATCGTTAAACATCACAACAAATATTTAATTTATATAATTTTAACTAAATTACTTACATCAATAAAATTTCAAGGCTATAGTATTTATTTTCTCTAATTATTTGATAATAATCTTTTTAATTGTTTTTTAAAAGTTATATTAACAAATAATAAAATGATTGATTGTATGAAAAGTAAAGAAATCAAGAAAAAAGGAGAAAAAACATGGATAGGTGGAATAACACCGTATTCCACACATACCATACCTTACATTTTAAATCAAAATGTTATCGAGCACAAACTATTATCATCGCCGCATTGCGCTGGTATAATGCTAGTATATATAAAAGATTGAGTATAGTAATTAAGATTGAGTATGTTGTAAATTTAACCAATATGTAAAAACGTAAAATTAAACATTTATTTTGTGGTATAAACTATAAATTAAGAATTGATATTGAATAAATAATAACCAATAAATGAATAACTATGCACATGTTCAATATAATTCTTTAGAAGAAATAAAACAATAACCAAATGACAAGAAGCAATGAAACAAATTTAAAAAAAGCAAAATATATTAAAATTTTGTTTCTCCTGCAACCTTTTATATTTCTAGTAGGAAATTACAAACTAACATGATAGCATCTATATATATAGATGTAAAAAAAAACCAACGATCGAACATTCAATATTACATCCTAATCAACGACAATGCCTTAGTAAATTTCTTAGTTTTCAAGCTTAAGTACTCTTTCACAAGCAAAGATTTAAAATTAGGGTTTTGAAACTTAGACGCAGGAGCCACCATAGAGTCAACCGAAGGTCCATGAAAGTAAACAACCGATATCCGTTGGTTTGATTGGTTCACCTTGGCTCGATGATAAAGAACCGGAAGCTTTGCATTAGAGAATATGTGCAAAAGGTCACCTACATTCACCACAAACGCGCCCTCAATGACTTGAACCGGACACCACCCTAACCCTTGAACAAAGATCTCTAGCCCGTTTATGCCACCTTGGTACAAAAGGGTTAGAAGGAGAGAGTCCGTGTGCGGCGCAACACCCATGACTTGGCTAGGGTCAGGGCAAGGCGGGTACGAGTTAAGTTGAAGTGCACCTTGTGACTCATGAGTAGCCCAATTCATTTCTTCTTGTGTGGCATCTAGTGTTTGAAGGATTATATGCATGAGTTTGTGGGAAAGTAGTTTCATTTGATTCTGGTAAGCGTCCATTTTTTCACTACAATTCATCAAACAAAAGAAAACATTAGTTATGTACACACTAAACACACACACATTATCAGGGGTGTCTTTGAGGGAGTGCAGGAGGTGCGGTCGCACAGGGCCCACGTTTCAGAGGGGGCCCAAATTTTTTTATACTATATGATATATATGTATATGTATAACATTATAATTCTTCAAAGCACACTTAAAAAGATAGATATAGTAAGAAACTCGTATTTAAAATCATTTTTACGTAAGCCCAAAAGTAGGGATTTGATGGCAAAGATCTTAAGTCATAATTGTAACCAATTGAAGTATCATGTATAATGATCTTGATGCAGATGAATTTTATATGTAGTTAAAGTTGTTTGACACGTTTTTACATGTTTAAACTATCAAACTAACATTGCTTTAAAATTTCTGAAACAAGACGAATTGTCTCCTAATGCAATTATTGCATATAGAGTCTTGTTGACTATTACAATAATGTTGGCATATGTATAAACAAGTTTCTTAAAATTTAAATGTTGAAATCATACTTACAGTCCAGGAAATCACAACAATTGATAATGATAGTTATTGGGAATTATATCCTAGAGTGTATTGATTACAAAAAGTTGATTCATCACTTTGCTTCTAATAATGCTAGGAGAACTGATTAAAGTAACTATATAAGATAAATTATTTATACTACCGTTCTTTTGATTTTAGCTATATATATACATGTGTGTGTGTAGGGGTGAACTCGAGATATTTGTTCTCTGGTAGCATTATGTAATGACAAAAATAAAATTTATTTAGATTGAGGGTGTTCTTTGAGTATTTTTTTTTCGGGTTTGCAATTAATTTAGTCGAGTTAATGAGGTTTTAAATGTTGTTCCGGTATTTTAGGGCCTAAATCTAAAACAATCTATGTGAAGCTTTGTTAACCAAATCACTGGTGACACTGGCTCGGAAAAGTTGAAATTTTCCACTTCGTTTGCAAAATTGAACGGTGGCCCGTGTCATCACCGCACTTAGCATAGTTCCGCCCTCGTGTGTGTTTATAAAAAAGGGCCCATAATTTCTCTTCGCACAGGGCCCAAGAAATTCACGGGACGCCCCTGCACATTATATATATATATATATATATATATATATATATATATATATATATATATATATATATATATATAGAACCATACGTCATATATGCATGAAATTAATTTGCATGTGAAACTTTAGTCAAAACTCTAAAAACTATCCATTTTTGGAAGGCAAATTAATAAAAGTTAACAAAAATTTCAAATAATTCCACAAGAAAATAAATAAAACTCACCAAAAGGTTTGGTACTCATGAGGCCAAAGAACCTTAGCATCATCAACACAAGAACCCATGATGGTGAATCCTTCATGCCACATACACTTAGAAAAGAAAGGTGATATCGGAAGCGCACCATACCCCGTGGCTTTATCAGTTGATCGCAAAACCTTACGTTTATCACGAGTCGGGAGAGCAAAAAGTCTGCGCGTCTCAGACTCGACCTCTTTAACCAAGGCTAAGGACACCCCATGTTTAGTAACTTGAAACATTCCCCATTTTTCACAAGCTTGACCTATAAGATCCTTTGCATTTGGATTGGTGAGATCAATGACAGGGATTAAAGGATCTTTAGGATTGTTGGGTTGAATCTTTTGATGAGGTTCATCAGCTTGAGACCATATGTGGGACTCAGGGACCCCATTGACTGAGGCAAAGTCAAGAGGGGTGATATGGTGAGAGGTGATACGGTCATTTCTGAAGGCTTCTGAGAGAGCGGTCATGGTCACAAAAAGAGTTTTTGGCTCACTGTATTTTGTATATTGGGTTTGGGTCTTGGTTGTGAAATACAAGTCTTTATATACACCTCTACCTATTAATTAAATAATTAATTTTCTGGTTGTGAATATAGTCATAAAGTTTTTTAGATATGCAGTTTTTTTAATTAATATGTATATGTATATATAGATTCATATATAATATTACATACATATTTCACTTATTGAGTTGTGTTCAATTAAGTCGTACATAGTGCTGAAATTTTAATATTCAATCACATATTGTAAAAACATCATATGTTAATTACAAAAATGTCATTACGTTCAAAATTTTAAAATTCAGTCTAGATCATATTGGTGTGACTGATCCAAAGGCTAAAATTAATCCCTTAAAATTATGAATTAAGTATGAACCATATTAAAATTTCTCTACACTTATTATGTAATGTTATGTTTAGCGTATCAATATAATATTATGCATACATATATTAAACTTAGTTTGTAATATGATATACAAATAAAATGGTAAATGAACGAGAAAAGTAACATATATATCAAATTTTGTCAATAAAGATAATGTGTATTTTTAGGGCAAATTGCGCGAAAATACAACAAACTATAGCGAAATTACCATTGTATACAACCAACTTCATTTTTTATCAAAAAATACAAACAAGTTTCATTTTTACGTCATTGTATACATTTAACCTGTACCAGGTTACCAACCGGTTTCTCCCTTATTTTTTTTTATTTTTAAATTAATGTAATTAAAAAATACTTATTGTTCTTCAACTTTGACATGTTCTTCATTCAGATTCAATCAAAAGGGGTGTTGATGAAAGATGAAAGGGGTGTTGATGATGAAAGATGAAAAGAAGAACCCTCCCACCACCATTGTTACATTCCACGATAACTTCTCCCTGTGCCTGCATAGCCCTAAACAGCGCCGCCTATGTTGCGACCTCATCAACACTGCCGGAGCAAATCTAGAGTCGCTCACCACCACCTTGTTATGCTGCGAACTCATCAACTGTGCCGACTGTAGTCGCAGCCGTGGGTGTGTGGGTTAAAGATCGATCGAAGATCCTCTCGATTAAACCCTAGCCGAAGGTATCTCTCTCTCTCTCTCTCTCTCTCTTCATTCCAGAACTAAGGGTTTTGTGTTACAGATTAAAATGCTCTCTCTACCGCCTCTTCGATTGCTAACCACCACCACCGCCGCCTCTGCTGCTTCAGACAACCGCCGCGGCGGCACAAACCCTATCCGCCCAGACTTCTGTTTTTGCTCGATTGCGCGTTAATGGGGGTCGGGGGGATGATCAGAGGCCATAAAATTGTAGGGGAGGGGATTTTGACCAGCCCCACCAAAAATGACGAAGATCCAACGGTATGTTCACCGAAAATCGGCCGGAAAGTGGCGTGAAAGGATTGAGAGGCGGTGGTGGTGGGTTGAAGGTGAAGAATACCTTGAAGAACACCAAGAACATATGAATATCTTAATTAAAAAAATTTTAAAAAAAAGAAATTACCGGTAACCTGATAATCAGGTTACCAGTTGCATACAATGACTTAAAAATGAAACTTGTTTGTATTTTTTGATAAAAAATGAAGTTGGTTGTATACAATGGTAATTTCGCTATAGCTTGTTGTATTTTCGCACAATTTGCCCTTTTTTTTATGCTGATAAATAGTTATACTTTTTAATTTCTTGTAGAAAGGATTGTAAATTTAAAAAATACATAAAAGGATTGTTCAAATTTTAATTTTTCATTAAAAAGAGTATCATAAATTATGACATTATAAAATATCACGGTTATTAGGTCAAGACTCTCTTTTTATAATAAATTAAAGTTTAGTAATTTTTTTGGTTAAAAAATATTCGTATTACGTTTATTGTCAAATTTGATAATGTACGCTACATTTCTCAACAATTTTCCTTACAAAACATATTATTTGTAATTAGAAGTGATGTTTATTGTTGTAATTAATTTCCATTACATGTTGTATTAGTAACATTTATTTTTGAATTGCAAAGGTATGGAAATTAATTAAACATAGACCAAATAAAGAAAATTCAATTTATAATATATGTATTTTAAAAAAAATATTTCCGAATATTTTCATTCCTCGCAAGGTAACCATTTTACTATGATAATATAATGTAAAGTCTATAATATTTATTAATTAAAAGCTATTTCAAAATCTAACTATCTAACTATCTTCTAATATATATAAAAGACTAATTTAGAAAAAAATATTAGATGATCTAGACCTTTAATTTAATAAAAGATTTAATCTTAGCCGTTAATTATTTTAATTCTAAAATTTTGATTTTGACTTTTTAGAGTCAAACTAATATGAATTAGATAAGGATAACTCTTAATTAAATCAATGATTGAATTAAAATTAATATTTGTAATATATTATTACAATTTTACCACACCCCTCGTGAGATATTATTTATTTAGATTAATATTAATATTTTATTAAAGTTTTACCTAATTAAACGTATACATTTATTTTATTTTTGCAAAATTTTTATATTTTTAGGTGAGTAGATTTGTTACATTAAATATGAAAACAATTTTTCAATCTTGTCTTTATTTGTATGATTTAGTTATATATTATCTACGATTACATGTTTAAACCTTATTTTTGTTATTTCTTTACTTTGACATTAAAGATCATATTGTTCTCAATTTTTTCATTCTCTTAGATATCAATTATGGAGAATAAACAACACTCTTCATCATCTTTAAAGAGACCTTCGTTCGGAACCTTCAACAAAAAGGAAGAAAAGATGGGTGATAAACACTTCATATGTACATTTTACAGTTATTTTACAATACATCTAACAATTTCACACCAACAAAATCTATACTTTATTTCAAACACCTCACGTGTTTATATACGGGGTGATAAATTTATATATTAAAAGAATAAGCTTATAATATCATTAAACTATTTTTAGAATATCTTTTATTAGTTAAAATCCTCTATTTCAAGATATATTCAAATTATTATTAGAATTTTTCTCACTAATCATTCTTATTTATTTTCTAAAATGGTTAACAACTATCATCGCAAAATAGTAATATATTATATGTTTCATATATTATTATCGTGTTTCATTAAACCTAATTAAAAATATTTATCGTTTATTCATATTTAATGTATAATAAACAATATTGGTAGAGCTACAAATAATGCTCGTGACATTCATTGTTGTGATACACTTTTAATGATTTACAATTGTTTACTATACATGTTAGTACTATTTAATACAAGAAAACGTTTAAATTTTTTTAATCATCCCCGTGTTTATACACGGGGTATTAAACTAGTATATTATTAAAAGAATAGGACTTTAAGAAAAACTTTCCTTTTTAAAATATAATTTAACCAATAGGAGTCTTTTTAAAAATAAATAAATTAAGATTACAAATAATAAATATGATGTCAGCATTCTTAATCACAATATTCATATTACTTAATTTAACCCACACTTTAGTTTACATACTTTTCATATTTTTAGTTGATTAGGATTATTTTACATTAAATATAAAATAATATTTGTAAATATCTTTATCTTAAACACTCGTGAGATATAAATTATTTGAATTAATATTAATATTAGTATAAATTTATGTTGGGCTTCTATGTACACAGCGGAAGCATCAAGGTACAACAAACAAAGCCCAATGTACAAGTATTTAAAGCATAAAACCCCAAAATGGACCAAACTCTATAGCTAACATTTACAACATGAAAAAGAAGAAGAGAAGAATGTTATACCCTCTCCTTAGCTCCAGAAACTTGTGGATGTTGTGGTGATGACTATAAGACCAAAGTAGTCTTCCTCTAATGAAGTCCACCCCGGGTATAAGCCTTCTCCTTGTACTAGCAAGCTTGTGAGAGCTTCAAAGCCTTGAACTCTTCACAAGAACAACCTTCTTCTACCAGAAATTCGGACCTCTTGAATGCACACACAAAGGACACTCTCAAAGACTCCAACTAAGTGTTTAAGTGTGTGTAATGGCAAAAAGGATGGCAAGTAACACAAGAGATGTGCTTTTATAAACTCTCTAGTGTTACTTGGATACCCCATAAACCGGCCAAGAGGTTCTCCCAATGCTTCACATGCATTGGTCAAGAATGGAGGTGGAAAACATAATCATTGCATGCAGTCTGACAGGCGGTAGTGCCGCTAACTTTTAGGGTGTAGCGCCGCTAACCCTAAAAGGTTAGCGCCGCTAACGCGGCCTGCATCACAACTTTTCCATTTTGACACCATTGGTCCCTCCATCTTTCAGGCTATCGAGATAGGTCCCCGGTGTGTGACCCAATGGGCCCATACATCATCGGTAGTGATCCATATGGCGTACGTTCGTCAGTGGGCATACTCCAACAAACTCCCACTTGCACATGACAAACCGTACCCATAAACCACAGACAAAGAGCGGCCTCTAGTAAGGCATCTCTGCCTCCAAGTCAGTATATGTTTTGTCATCTAGAACAAAAATCAAATCCAGAATCAGTTACAAAATGGTCCTATAGATAAGTGATCATTTATCCCTTCGTTCGCGATATCCTTGTGAACACGAGACATGGTTAAAAGTCAATCTCCAGATCATTCACGATTATGTTTCTCGATCTCGATTGATGGTGACCCAAAATCCAGTTGCAATCGATCAAATATCATTGCAACTCGAGCATGGTCATGCATTTTACGTCAGCGCTCAATCATTGAGGGGCCCATGGATATCTCTCTAAAACTAGAGGAACGAATCCCTTTGACTACATTGCTCCGCCACATACACCATACTTTACCTAAAGGCTCCCTTTTTAACAGCCAGTTACGAACTGCGTTTGAAAGCAATCAAGGCAAAGCAGATCCATGCTTTGGAACACATGTATCTCCAGTCTAAGGACAAAATGATATTATCATCCTGACTTACTCGTGACATAAACCATGAAGTAAGTTCAGGTGTGGGTCGTCCAGTCACTTGACCATTGCAAGCACAGGCGAAGTGTTGCGTCTCTTTTATCTAATCCATTATCAGATAGCGACCAACCACTTCCCTCAGTCTTGTCTCAAACTTCCTCCCCATGAAGAATGACCGACTGTGGACATTTAGAATGTAAAAGGCATTCAGGGAAGTATTAAACATGCTAATATGGTACACAGTAAGATTTCATAAAATATTCGCCCTCGGCGTATCATTAAATCACATTTAATAATCAATATAGTATGAAATACAATACTGCTCAATGTTCCCAAAATACAAGTACAAGTCAAACATAAACCAAATATTACACTCAAACCAAGTCACTAGCAAATCTTACAGCTATCGATCTAGTGTGAGAATCATGTACAACTTGTGCAACGGTTTAGTGAAAGAATCGGCTAAATTTCCTTCCAATGCTACTCTGCTGATGGAAATTTCACCACTCTCTATAACATATCTGATGAAGTGGTATTTTCGATGAATGTGCCTCGTCCGCTTATGAGCCCTTGGTTCCTTAGCTAGAGCAACCGCACCCTAATTGTCACAGAAGATCTCAATATGGTCGGATATGCTAGGAACCACTCAAAGGTCTTGGATGAACTTCCTCATCCATACCGCCTCTTTAGCTGCTTCACTAGCTGCAATGTACTCCGACTCGGTAGTTGAATCAGCTACGGTGTCTTGCTTAGAGCTCCTCCAACTTATAGCACCACCATTTAGAAGGAACACGAACCCCGATTGTGATCGGCATTCGTCCTTATCTGTTTGGAAGCTTGTGTCAGAGTAACCATGTACTCTTAGCTCTTCCCCACCACCATAAACTAAGAACATCTCCTTTGTCCTCCGAAGATACTTGAGAATGTTCTTAACCGCAGTCCAATGGGCTTGCCCGGAGTTAGCCTGATATCTACTCGTCATGCTCAAGGCACACGATACATCAGGACGAGTGCATAACATGGCGTACATGATTGATCCTATTGCCGAAGCATAAGGGACCCTCTTCATTACGTCTAGTTCCTCCTTGGAACTAGGACATTGAGCCTTGCTCAACGTCACTCCATGCAAAATAGGGGTGTTACCCCTTTTTGAGTCCTCCATCTTGAATCGCTTCAAGACCTTGTCGACATATGCACTTTGGCTAAGCCCAATTAGCCTTTTGGATCTATCTCTATAGATCTTAATGCCCAAGATATATGCCGCTTCTCCCAGGTCCTTCATTGAGAAACAACTCCCAATAAAATTTCTAACCTCTTTCAAAGTTTGGACGTCGTTCCTAATAAGTAGAATATCATCTACATACAGGACAAGGAATACTACAACGCTCCCACTAGCCCTGACATATACGCATGGTTCATCCTTGCTTTTCGAAAATCCAAACTCTTTGATTTTCTCATCAAAGCACAGGTTCCAACTTCGAGATGCTTGTTTAAGTCCGTAAATGGACTTCTTTAGTCTGCAAACTCTATCAGGATACTCAGAATGTACAAAACCCTCGGGTTGTGACATAAACACCTCTTCATTGAGCTTCCCGTTAAGGAAGACAATTTCTACATCCATTTGCCATATCTCGTAATCATAAAATGCAGCTAATGCCATAAGTATTCTAATAGGCTTCAACATGGCCACTGGTGAAAAGGTTTCCTCATAGTCATTCCCATGAGTTTGGGTGAAACCTTTAGCCACCAGTCGGGCTTTGAAGGTATCTACAGATCCATCCACGCCGATCTTCTTCTTGAAGACCCATTTACAACCCACTGTCTTACACCCGGGTGCAGGATCAACCAATTCCCATACTTGGTTGTCCGACATGGATTGCATCCCACTCTTCATTGCCTCCTTCCACCTAGCAGACTCAATGCCCGCTACGGCTATTCGGTAGTTGGTCGGTTCATCATGATCCACCAATAAGTCATCGCCCTCAGATATGAGAAACCCATATCTCTCTGGCTCATGACGTGGTCTACCGGACCTACGAGGAATCAATTGAGTGTTGTCAGGTACCGACGCATCCTCTTGCTCGGTTTCAACCACTTTAAGTTGATTGCTAGTGTCGACACTAGTCCCTTCTCCATCGGGTTCTTGAACTTCCTCAAGATCAATCCTCTTTCCACTGGATTGCATGGATATCATCTTCCTTTCAAGGAAGAAGGCCCTTCGTGCGATAAACACCTTGTTTTCGGAAGGTTTGTAAAATAAATAACCCATGGCTCCGGTTAGATACCCAATGAAGTAATACCTCTCGGACCTAGGTTCAAGTTTTTCCTCTACCTCTCGTTTAACGAAGGCAGGACATCCCCAAACCTTGAGATATGCGGCCTTTGGAGCAACTCCATGCCACATATCATAAGGTGTCTTTTGGACTTTCTTAGTCGGTACGAGGTTAAAGATCCTAGCCACCGACTAGAGAGCGTACCCCCGAAAACTAATGGGTACTTTAGTGCGAATCATTATCGATCGGACCATATCTAACAATGTCCGATTCCTCCACTCGGCGAGACCATTCAATTGTGACGTCCTAGGAGGAGTTAGTTGTGAGATAATCCCACAACTAGGTAGATGATCACGGAACTCCGAGCTCAAGTACTCACCTCCGCTATCGGAGTGAAGTATCTTGATAGTCTTGCCCAATTGATTCTGGACTTCGTTTTTGAATGTCTTAAAGACCTCAAAGGTATCAGACTTATGCCTAATCAAGTAGACATATCCATATCGACTGAAATCATCAGTGAATGTAACGAAGTATCTAGAGTTGTTCCTTATAACATGCTTGAACGGACCGCATACATCGGTATGCACTATTTCCAACAAGCATTTAGCCCTTTCACCCACACCGGTAAAGGGTGACTTAGTCATCTTGCCTAATAAACAAGATTCACATGCTTCATTTGACCCGAGGTCAAATGATTCCAAGATCCCATCCGCTTGGAGCTTGGTGATGCGTTTCTTGTTTATATGTCCAAGACGGCTATGCCATAATGAAAACTTATCCAAACCATTTTTGGATTCAGAATCAATGTTCATAATTGGTCTATTATTTTCTATGTATGCATCAACTTCGTATATACCACGACATGGATAAGCTTTAAAATAACAAACACCATTTTGAAACAAGAAATCCAACCATTTTCAAATTTAAAAGAATATCCATCATCGTACAAAGCATAAAAAGATAAAATGTTTCATGCCACAAGTGGCGAATAGAATACATCTTTTAAAATAATAGAATAGCCGGATTTAAAAGTAAGCTCTACGCTTCCTTTCTCTAATACGGGGACGACCTCTTTGTTCCCCATTATTAGCTCCAACTCTCCATCTCTCAACCTTCTACTTTCCCTTAGCACCTGCACAATGTTACAAACGTGAGTGCCACAGCCGGTGTCTAAAACCCAGCCGTCAGATGTAGAAGTATGATTGAGTTCAATCATAAACGTACCAGAAGTAGAAGCGCCCGCTCCCGAAGCTCGCAGCTTCTTTAGGCCCTCTAGGTACTTTGGCCAGCTCCGGCGCATATGCCCCTTGACCCCGTAGAAAAAGCAAACCGCCTCTTCCGGAGTCTTGGCTTGAGGGATTGGACCCTTAGGCTTTGGCTCCGGGGTAGGGTTTGGTTTGGGTGCCCCAACTTTACTCTTACCTTTACCCTTCGGGGTAGAGGCCGGTTTCTTCCTCTTCTTGGACTCACCCTCCTTGATGGCCAAGACAGGAACGGAGGTAGATGGCTTTTTCTTGGTCATGTTGGACTCGGCGGTCCGCAGCATACCATGCAATTTCATCAGGGATTTATCCATCCCATGCATATGATAATTCACAACGAATTGATCATATGATGGTGGAAGAGACCGTAGAATCAAGTCTACCGCCATATCTCTCGCGATGGCAAATCCTAACCTCTTAAGGCGTTCCACCAATGCTTTCATCTTTAGAACGTGGTGGGACACGTTCCCGCCCTCTTGCAACCGGCAACCGAGTAGGTCATTTAGACAACCATACCGCTCTTGCTTCGCTTGTTGTTGGAACATGTTCGACAACTCGCGCATCATTTCATAAGCACTAAAGTGCTCCATCGACTTTTGCAAGTCGGAGCTCATAGTGCTTAGCATGAGGCAAGTAACCTCGGTGATATCTTTGTGGCGCTTTTCATACGCCTCTTTGATTGCCCTACTCGCGTTGGATGCAGGGACCTCGGGGATGGGTTCCTCGATGGTGGCCAACTTACCTCATGACGGAGGACTATCCTTAGTTGCCTTGACCAATCCATGAAATTGGTCCCATCAAGTTTGTCTTTCTCAAGGAAAATCCTTAGAGAAAAGGTGGTGTTGTTGTTGGTGCTAGTTGATGCCATCTATAAAACGTAAAGTAGATTTGGTTGGTTCGATTGAAAACCTCGTTAAAATAATTACCCCAAATGTTTAATGAAAAACAACTATTTTAGCAAGGGCTAAGAACCATATTTCTCCTTGCACCGTAACAGGTTTTCCGCGGATCACGTGGCAAAGCTATTTAGGCCGGCAACCATTGACCGATTGCAATCCATTACTGAAACTCTTAGTTTCTTGCGGGATCCTACTTGACAACCATTGTGCCAAGTTTGGCATGTTTGATCCCTCCACACCAATCTCAAAGTAATATTTTACATAATCTCGGCTAGAGCTCGACGATTATATAAAATATTAATTTGAAACCGTAAATCAACCATCAAGATACACGGTGGTACTCTAGCCCAATAATCGACTCGGCTAAAGCTCGACAATCGACCTTGCGAGTTGCCACACACACCTTCCACACAACTCACACAAAAATTGACTCGGCTAAAGCTCGACAATCAACCCTTGTGCGGTTAGATTTGGGTGGTGTCATCTTATGGACGGTGTGAGATTTACATTTAGAAAACGGGATTTAGTTTTCCGGTTAAAAAACCAATTTGAGTTTTGATTAACAAAAGTGACAAAAACCAAGCGTTTTCACTATGCGGATACTAAACCAATTTATATCCTATTTGTTAATCAAGTGTGCGCGCGAGAGTTGTTAAACCATTTTTAAATTAATTATTATTACAAACCATGTGACTTAAAGTCACCAAATGAATGAATAATAAATAATACAACCAAACATCCACAAGGTCTAGGGCATTTTCTAGGGTTACCAACATCTCATGAACATACAAGATTCATTAGTAAACAACATGAACAACATGGTGTGCCACACAAAGCCATGTAAACTTATGTATAATGGCTAAAAATTTTCAAAACACTCAAGGCACTAAAAATCCCATGTACTTATGCATTAGTAACACCAAACCATTTTTGATAAAACATATTCATAAATACATAATGTAAGTATATGTAATTATCATTTTCATGCCAAAATAATAATATACATATAAATACACCAACCATTATACGAGGAAACTTAAATAAATAATTTTAATTTTCTGGACCAAAAAAAATCCAGAAACTAAAACATAATGCCAAAAACCTAAAAATATTTTTAAAGTTTTAAAACCCAAAAAACAGCACTGCAGCTACTGTAGCGACGCTAACTTTTACGAGTTAGCGCCGCTAACCCTTCTGGTCAGAAAACAAAAAAATCGTTTTTGGGTTTTTCAGGCCACCATGTGCAAAAGTAGTATAGAGGTAGCTCTGATACCACTGTTTGGGTTCTATGTACACAGCGGAAGCATCAAGGTACAACAAACAAAGCCCAATGTACAAGTATTTAAAGCATAAAACCCCAAAATGGACCAAACTCTATAGCTAACATTTGCAACATGAAAAAGAAGAAGAGAAGAATGTTATGCCCTCTCCTTAGCTCCAGAAACTTGTGGATGTTGTGGTGATGACTAGAAGACCAAAGTAGTCTTCCTCTAATAAAGTCCACCCCGGGTATAAGCCTTCTCCTTGTACTAGCAAGCTTGTGAGAGCTTCAAATCCTTGAACTCTTCACAAGAACAACCTTCTTCTTCTAGAAATTCGGACCTCTTGAATGCACACACAAAGGACACTCTCCAAGACTCCAACTAAGTGTTCCAGTGTGTATAATGGCAAAAAGGATGGTAAGTAACACAAGAGAGGTGCTTTTATAAATTCTCTAGTGTCACTTGGATACCCCATAAACCGGCCAAGAGGTTCTCCCAATGCTTCACATGCATTGGTCAAGAATGGAGGTGAAAAACATAATCATTGCATGCAGTCTGACAGGTGGTAGGGCCGCTAACTTTTAGGGTGTAGCGCCGCTAACCCTAAAAGGTTAGCGCCACTAACGCGGCCTGCATCACAACTTTTCCATTTTGACACCATTGGTCCCTCCATCTTTCAGACTGTCTAGATAGGTCCCCGGTGTGTGACCCAATAGGCCCATACATCATCGGTAGTGATGGCGTACGTGCGTCAGTGGGCATACTCCAACAATTTATCCAAATCATACATGAGTTATTTATTTTATTTTTCATGTTTCATATTTTTAGGTAAATAGATTTGTTATATTTCAATCTTATCTTTACTTGTGTTGTTTAATTTTAAAACAGGTAGATACTCACCTATATATTACATGTGATTACATGTTTAAACCTATTTTTGATATTTCTTCATTTTGACATCAAAGATCCTACTGTTGATAAACACTTCCTATGTACGTTTTACAATTATTTTATAATACCTCTCACAATATCACACCATCAAATTATAGATTTTATTTAAACATCTCCCGTTTTTATACACGGGGTGATAAACTAGTTTTAGTTTAAATGCATATGTCACATGAAACTTGTTTTAATAATAATCCCTTGATTACGATACATAATATTCATTAAATAAAATTTTGGAATCATGCCAATGTAATTCTTAAAAAGTAAAATTTAAAAATATCATTAACCTATTTGATAATTTCCTTTTAAGAAAATTAACATAGATTGTCACAAACTATTTATTATCCAATTTATAAGTTTAAGTTTTGTTGAGATACTATTTGACTGTTAAATTTATTTAGTTATAGATACATAAGAAGTTAATATGAACTAATAAATATAGAATACTTAATCAATATTAAATTTAACAATATTCAATATGAACAATTAATCTTATAAAAAGGACTTAAAATAAGGATCTTAAAAACTTAGACACATGAATCACCATAGAGTCAACCAAAGGTCTAAAAGAGTAAACAACTTTAATTATCTTAATTTTTATTAAGAATCTATTTTTCGTCACCTCTTAAATCGTACTAAGAGACTTTCAGATTTTTGGTATTTGATTAATTATAAGCTAAGGAGAAGCACAAGAAAATCTTGTAATTATTAAATTTTTTATATTAAATAGACCAAATAGTTAAAGCTATTTGTTCGCTATGTATGTGTTATATATATTAGCTTACTAGATTAAATGTCTAGATATACACGAATTGATTTTAAAAATAAATTAAATTTCAACATTAATATTAACTTATTAAGATATAAAATAATTGCAAAATGGGAATGAAATGACAATTTTAAGAAATAACAATAGATGGTGTCAACACTCAGAACAGCGACAGAAACGTCAAATATATGGTATCATGATAGGAAGAGACATGATTGTATACCTTGTACAACTCATCCATATAATGTTACAATTAAGGTTAATAAAGCTAAGTGTTTATTAGTATTAATTAAAAAAAATTTTAAAATGATTATATAATACTTTAGAATAATAAAATTAAGAACTTGGGTTAAATATAATATTTTGAAAAATATTTACAGGTAAATTTTATATTTGTAAATTAAGGTGAGTAAATACGATATTTTAGGATTTAAGAAGGGCATATATGAAATAATCTCTAATAAAATTTTGATTTTAATTAAAATCATAATTGAATCCAATTTTGACAAAAAAAAAAGACAAAATTTGAATTTAATTTTTATCAAAATTGATGATTAAGATTTAATAATTAGATTTTTTATTTAAATCCAATGACTAAAATTATCTAATCGATTTTATTAAAGTTTGTCTTTTATTTATATTAGAAGAAGATTACGATTAGAAATTAAAAAAAAAAATTGTAAATGCATAAATTTGTAACATCCTATACGTATACATATCACTTATCAACTTTTGGTATATTTGACTTATTCTATCTATTTGACCTATAGTCTATTTCCATGTAGTCTTTTTAATTTTAGTCTTGTTATTATGAAAACACAAACAATTTTATCATAGTTCCATTGTATACAAGTTGTTGTGTATTGAAAATTATGACAAACTTTATTGTATACCATAGTAACCAAATATCAGACACAAAAAAGTTATTTTTATACAGTTATAAAATTATAAAAGTTGATTTTATATAATTTAACAATTAAAAAAAGTTGTATGTAATTATATATGTTTTCATACATTCTAGTCAAAATTGTGTCCTAATGATTTATCAAATCTTTTACACATTAACTACATGAAATCGGAAATTGAGTTTACTAAAGTCAATCGAGACAATAAATCAAACCGATCTTGAGGTATGTTGAACTAGGGGGAGAGATTAAGGTTGATATGGGCGCTTTTAGTTGGTTTATTTGTAAAAGTATCAAGCAATAGTTTAGTTGTTTATTTTAAAACTGAAAAAGCCCCCAATTTTATGTGAACTATTAGTCTGCCATTCCTTCTGGTGTTGCACTGCTCTTCATGGATACGATACTCATTACTTGCCTCTACTATGCTACTACACGATTAGGTAGACTTGCCTATTGTGTGTGTGCTTGCAAATGTGATTTTTGTTCTAAATTTTATAACTTAGATTTCACACATCAAGTTTTTGACGCCGTTTCCGGGGAACGGTGACAAGTCAGGAATTTAGTAGACCAGTAGTTAGTCGACCCTTTCTAGGGTCTTGTGTCCCAGAAAGTTACTTGCTTTATTTTGCAATTAAGTTTAAGTGGCGTGCTTAAACTGTTGCTCTTCACCTTGGTCCGATATGTGTTTCTCTTTTAGACCGGTGACTCGAACTTCGAACTTAGGAATAATTTCCCCTTTTTCTATGTCGGAGAAATTGTTCCGTGCCCGTAGACAAGCGCAGAAAGCCATACCCTTCCCTTTCTTACCTACCCTTCCACCACCTCGGCCACTTTCACCTGAACCAACTAGACCCGTTGCTGACGATCAACTCATGTGGACTTCGAGGCAGCAAGCCCCTCCAGCACCTACCCCAGCCATCCGTAAAGCCGATATCACTGGATAGAACTTTGAGATTAAGGATCAGTTCCTTAGCATGATAAGGGATCTCTAGTTTGAAGGAAAGCTAGTCCATGACCCAAACCGATACGTTGAGAACTTAGTGGACATCTGCGAGCTTTTCAAAAACCAGGTTGCATCCAATGATGCGATCCAACTATGCATTTTCCCCTTTACTATCGCCGGAGATGCAAAGGCATGGTTAAGGTCCTTAGAGCCTACCACCATTACCACCTGGGAGCAGCTGAGAACCAAAATTTTTCACCCGTTACTTCCCGCATGCTAAGCCGACAAGCTGAAGAATGACATTATGGGATTTCAACAAGGACTTGAAGAAACCTTCACTGAAGCTTGGGAAATATTATAAGGCCTAATGAGGATGTGTTCGAATTATGGCCTCTCCAAGAGCAGCCAAGTTCAGATTTTCTACCGCGGAATAGATACAACCTCACATGTCGTCCTTGACTCATCCAGCGGAGGCGTTTTCATGTATAAGACACCTACCGAGGGATATCAGCTTCTAGAGGATATGTCCATCCACAATTTGAAGTGGACACCTGATCGTAGAAATACGGAAAAGAAGGTTGTGGTCAATGCGCTCGAGAGTGAACCTCATGAAAAAGTGGCCGCCTTGAAAGCCAATCAGCAAGCTCTTGAACAAAAAATAGAGGTGATATTTCCGGATTTAACTAGGTTTTCATCCGTAAATATTATAAGTTTTACACTCTATTTTATGTGCAAATGAGCAAAATATACACTAATATATGTTTTGCGATGCTTACAGATTAAATATGGTGGAATACTCGAAGAAAGGGTGGAAAAAGAGCTAAGAATGAAGAAATTGAGAAAAGTTGTCAACTCCAACACACCTCCACTGTTTTGATCATATGTTGCTCATACGAACTCGGATTGAGGTGATTCAAGCGGCCACGGAAACTAGACTCAGAGGGCTACAACTTTAGTTTGATGGCAATATCTCAAAAAGGCAGCTCGCGCCGCGACATAGGCCATACTCGCGCCGCGAAGCATTCGCTGGAAAATTTTAAATTCACGAGTCCGGTCAACGTTCGTCAAGACATGGGTCAAAGTTCCTCGTGCCACGAGGCATCAATGCTTCGTGCCGCGAAGCATCGCAGATCAGTTTTCTATAAATTCGATTTTTCAATCCAATCGATCAAAAACTTTTGCCCTACAGCCGACTTCAAGCGACATTTTCCGAGGTTTACAACCCTGGAGGGTGAGGAAATACCCTTGGAGCTTGGAGGATCCATATTTCATCATCATTCATCATCATCAGCAACCCGGTTTGTCGAATCTATGGCTAATCTTCGATTAAGCTTGTTTTCTCAGACTTTGTTTGATTGTTTAAGCCTAATTATGGGCTAAACTCATCTTGTATTCACCTTATGATTGAACCCTAGTTGGGATATGCTTTGATTTCCTTGTTTACTTATGGATTGATACTAGTTGCATGTTTAATTAATTAAAGTTTGGATTTTTATGGTTTTCATCTTCGTTTCTGGATTTATGGTTCATATTGAGTATGGATAGGAATTTTATATGATGTATGTTCCTCTTTAAATGGTTTGTCTATGAATCGTTTAAGGGTTTAGTAGGAAAAGTAATCAGAATCCAGATTCCATAACCTAAACCTAATTATCTAGGGCTTTGCAATCGAGGAAACGGTTGGTTTATATTAAACTTGTTTAATATGCTTGATAAATTATGCACTAGGTTGTGTGGATTTAGATGATCAATAGGAAGTTGTTATTCTTTATCCGTCTCACAATAGTTGTATGAAATAGGAAGTGGAATATGACTAAGTCAATCCAGGTAATCAATTAAACTGATCTTGAAATATATCACACTAGGGGAGAGATTAAGGTGAGTACTTGTCCTTTATTTGGTTGTTTTGCTTCATTAGTTTAGTTATTTGTTCTTTATTTAGTCTTGCTAGTTCTTTTCTCCTCTTAGACCTGAAACCCCCATCTTTAGGTTAACTATTAGTCTATAATTCTCTTTGGTGTTGCACTGCTCTCCGTGGATACGATACCCATTACTTACCTTTGCTATACTATTGCATGATCCAGTCATACTTGCTGGTAGTGTGTGGTGAAACTTAGGTGATTATTGGACATAAATTATATAACTAGATTTCACACGATCAAGTTTTTGGCGCCGCTGCCGGGGAGCGGTAACAAGCCAGGAGTTTAGTAGACGAGTAGTTAGTCGATCCTTTTTGGGGCCTCAAGCAAGAGGCACTAACCAAATCTTTGGTTGTTATACAGTTAGGCTGTGATGTTTGCAATGGGCCGTATTTCACTAAAGACTGCGAGAACCAACCTATGATGACTCTCGAAGAAGTCAACTACCTGAATCATTGCTCTAAAGGAAATTTCCAAGCTGGTGGGTCTAACTGGAACAATAAAGGCAACAACCGAAATTTCAACCGACCACCATCAGGTCTTCCAACACAACCAAGAGGGACCTCCAAGAATCAACCCCAATGACCAAGGAGTGAAGCAAAAGTCACCTAAAACAGATACTTTGGAGAAAATCAGGAAGCAATTCATGTCGGCTCAACTACAAGCAACCAAGGAGCTCAGGCAGAACCAAGACATGTTGCAACAAAATAAGCGGTGTCAACAAGCCACAATTCAGAACTTGGAGAAGGACATAGGCCGGATAGCTCAAGCTCTATCTAAGAGACAATCCGGAGGACTCCCTTCAAATACTCAAACAAATCCGCGAAATGAGCAAGTTAACGTGATTACCACCCGAAGTGATAAAGAGGTAAGTCCTCCCGTAGTCCCGTTGCTAAAACTTTGTCTGATCCTTAAAATCTGTCTATGAATTTGTTGTTTAGTTTTTTAAAAATCTAATTAAATACGAACTTTATATGAAAATAAAATGAACTTTGATTCAAATACAAATTTTGTATGAAAATAAAATTGAACTTCGTATAAAATAACAAGGAAATTTGATTCATTACGAACTTTGTATGAAAATACAACAAGCTTTGTGATTTAGGTTTCTTAAAATTTAATTAAAATATGAACTTTGTATGAAAATATCTTTGTCTTAATATACAATGGTAAGACAAAGTTCATCTTATTTTTATGTAATTCATATTTTTTTATATCATGATCGGATAGTATGTATGAGTAAAATTCAAAACATTTTTTAAAAGTAAATTTTATAATTATATATGTTTCAAGATAAATAAATTATTACATAAACTTTGATTATAACAACTTTAAAAAATAATTAACTAGAAAACTGAATATACATAATTCGCGATGAACCACGGTTCTTTTACATTCGTTTGAACACAAATATATTCATAATAAGCATCACTATTAATTTGTTCCATCTTAATATATACTTTAACTAGCTTAACACCCCGTGTATAAGCATGGTGATGATTAAAGTTACTTTTAAACCTTTTTAGGTCTTTTAGAGTACTAACATATATAGAAATAAAACTGTTAAACATACATAGAATATAGAATATATTTAACCACATTATCAAGATTTTGATCGAAAATCATTCGTAGCTTCAATAATGTTGTTTTGGAAGAAGTTAATTTTCGCCATATGATCAACCAATTTAGGTTTAGAAGAGTATGATGCAACCATGAAATTTGAAATTATATGAAACTATCTTCTTCTAATTGACACTCGAGCGTTGTTAGTAACATTTTTAATGGTGACGGTCATTTTGTAAACCCTATTGAGAATAAATATTTAAATAAAAAAATACTAATATAAATGATGAAATATGTGAAAATAGTATATATATGACTTATATTGAATATTAAAGATTACCTATTCGTCAATGTAGATCATCTCAAGGCTAGAGTGATTTATTTGATCATCATTAAAAAGTTCCTTCACATGAGAATTACTTTTACTTTGATGATACAATGATCGAGTTCACCTTTTATGTTTTTTAGAACGTGAATCTATCTTTTTTTCCACTATAGCATTGTCAGCTTTAAAAATAGAAATCACCATTGAAAGCAACGGACATAATTGTAAAAAATTTTGAATTTAATTTCACTAGTTAGGTATATATTGTATGATAATAAATATTTATTGTTATTATTTTAGATATTTACCCATACTAATCACCTAGAAATATGAAAAGTTTAGAAATTTAAAAAACTTTATTATCTATATTTAGTTTCAATTTGAATAATCACACTTGATATGAGGAAAGTAAATATATTTAAAGTAGAAAGTTGTTATTGGTAATAATCAAAGGTTTTTTAAAAAAATTTGTATAATAAGAAGTTGTGATTGATAAAAAAAATTCTACAAATAAGGATGATGTCATATATTCTTTTCTTTTAATAAGTTTATTAAATATTCATGATGATCTCGGATAGAACATGACAGGGAATAACAATTTATTGGTACAAAATTAATCATCTTAATTATTATTATTAATAATTTTAATTTGTCCATTGATTCGATTAACTAGACGAACATGTAACTAAAAAAATGTTTTTATTCAACTATATATAGTTAAAACAATCAAAGCAATATTATTTAGTAAAATTTTAATTGAAAAACATGATAATAAATTGATGAAATCTTGGTGCTATTAATTTATGACACCGATTAAATTAATACTATATATGTACATATTTGTTGAACCATACGTCATACATGCATGCATAAATTAATATGCATGTAAAACTTTGGTCAAAACTCTAAAATTGTCCATTTTTTTGTGAGGCAAATAAATATATCCTACTTACCAGAAACTTTAAATAAATAATGAGAAATGATATATCCTTCTAATTTGATCAAGACAAGTGTCAAAATCAAGGGAGGAGGTAAGGAAAGAGAATTAGTGGAGTACACATGTCATCTTGTAATGAGTAGGAGGATGTCATCTTGTAATGAGTAGGAGGATGAAGTAGGAAAAAAAAGTAAAAGGATATTTAATTTCTCATCATTAAATCCACAAGAAATTAATAGAGCTCACCAAAGGCTTTGGTAATCATGTGGCCAAATTAAAGAACCTAAATTGGTATCATCAACGGAATAACCAATGATGGTGAGCCCTTCATGCCACGTACACACTTACCAAAGAAAGACAATATCATATGTTATGGCTCATATTCGAATTCATGAATTTTGGTGACTGATAATATTATAATGGTAAAAATAAAATTAACTAAGATTAAAGGGGAGTTTGGGTATTTCTGGATTTTAAGTTAATCGAATTGGATTAACGAGATTTCAATTGTTCCGGTAATTTAGGGTCAAAATTAGAAAAAACACAATATAATATGAAGCTCTGTTAATAAATTGTTATTTTTAAGGTTAATTAAAGTATCTTTACCATTTTTTAATTTCATTTTTATTAAATTTTGGTGGCATAAAAAAATTTTACTGCTTGCTCCGGCTCGAATAATTGAAAATTTTATACTTCATTTACAAAATTGACCGGCGACCCATGCCACTGCCGGACCAACTGTAGGTCCGCCATTGTTGTGGCTCCTCCGGTGATCGAAAAACCTTAAGGTTGTTGTGAGTCGAGAAAGCAAAAAGTCTTTGCATCTCAAATGCAGCCTCTTTAACCAACTCTAAGGCCACCTCACAGTTAATAACTTGAAATATGCCCCACATTTCACAAGTTTGACCTATAAAATCTTTTGCATTTGGATCAGTGAGATGCATGAACGTGCTAGTAGTGTTGCTGATTATGCATGAACCTATCGGGTCACATACGTAGTCCAAATCAAAATTGAAACGGGTTCAAACCACCGCCCGTCCTTGATCATCTATCTATCTGCCTAGAATCATAAATTATTATCATTGCTAACACATCGTGTCAATCATGTGCGAACGCGAAAGGCCCAAAGAAAATTTCAAAAGTTGAAATTTTGTTAAGCACGGTTGTGTATCTGTAAGGTGCACAACCGTGTTTGTGCTTAAAGGGTGAACCAACGGTGCTTCTTTGGCCTTTTGTGAAGCAAGTTTATTCGCCTTATAAAGGCACGGACATGTTGCTTTGTTAAACCGTCAAGTGTCATTTGGATGACACTAATCACCTCTCAAACCCATTATCTCGATTCTAACTCTCCATATGAGAAAATTGAGTTAGAGAGAGGTTCGAGAGAGAGGTTATTTCTAAAGAAATGAGGTTTTCAAGCTTTTGAAACTTGGATTCGCCATGCTAGCACTAATGAGGATAGTTGTGGGTGTTTTACACTGATTGAGGCTTCAATTCAGAAGCTAACATCCACAAATTCAGAGATAATTGAGGTATTCACTCCACCCCTCATGTTTTATGTACAAATTTGCGTTCTTGGATCCATGGGTGGTTGTTGTGATTACTGTTTTAGACTTCCATTACGCTTGTTTTTGTAACATCCTCAAAGCGGGCTAGACGTGTGCGAATTTGGTATGTTAATTATTTTAAATAAATTACTAAAATATATATGTTCAAGTTATTATATAAGTTATGAAAATAGTTATTAAATGAAGTTATAAAAATAATAATAATAATAGATAAAATAATAAAATAATAAACGGTTTTAAATAAGGATTCCGAAAATATCCCCGTTAGTTGAAACGGGTAAACGGGTATTGAGGTGTAAGTTAAATAGGAGAACAAAATATCACTTTTGGATATATTTAAACCTTTGGGTCGGTTCTCCCCTTTTCAACACAGACACACAGTTCATACACACATACATACTCCATCTCTTATTCTTGTCTCTTTGAAGGAGAAAACAAAAGAAACTCATCTAGCTTTCAATTCCAGCAGCAAATAAGAGTTATAATATACTCCTAATTCCATCTTCATCATCCTCGTCCCATTTATAAGTATTTCCATGTGTTCTTGCTTCAAAATACACCTACTTGATTTTTAGGGTTCTTGTAGAAATCAGTATTTGATGAAATCAAAGTTAGTTGTGTGTTTAGTTGTAAGTTTGTATTGATTTAGTAGTAGTTTCATGATTAATTTATGGGTATTTGATTGATTAAGCTTAGACCTCCATTAATTGAGGAAGAAGATGAAGATGGTGATTTCAATTTTCAAGAAATTGATGTTAAAATGGTTACTAGTATGTTGTTGTTGTTAGTTATCTGTTACTAGTAAGTTATTCACTAAAATTGTATTAAAATGATTCCAATAGCTGTGCTTTCATAGATGGAAGCTTGAACCTCCATTGATGGAGGTTAGTGATGAACTTGAAATTGAGAATTCACATTTTAATGACGCTAAATGGGTCAAATCTACAACACATATAGATTGAATGGAAATCAAGTCATGAATTGAAATATTGATTTTGCTCAAATTCAAGAAATGGTTCAAAGTAAAAAATGGTCAAAAATTAAATTAGCTATCAAGAACTGATTTTTATTGTTTCAATCAGTTTCTAATAGCTTAAATTGGATATTTAAGGCTTAAATTGGATATTTCCTTGTTAATTTAAGTTGGATCTTTGTTTGAATTAATTGAGTGAGTGAAATAGATGTTAGATAGCTTCTACAAGTGTTAAATGTGTTAGTAAACATTGAAAAATGAGTAGAAGTGATTTGGGATGGAATTGCTAAATATTACCGAAAGCATCAATAAGCATGATAACACAAAACAGTAACAACACACAATGTTATCCTATCACTTCGTGTTGTGCCAGCGTGTCAGTAAGAGTCATATCTCGCAGGGTAATCAGTCCTGCTTAACGACACTAACTGGGGATATCAGCAACAACCATCCGCACTGGTAGGGGAGCGAAGAGCAGTCCACCCAGTGTGTTACTGAGTCAGATCAACTCAACCAGTTCCGGTTTGCATCGAGAACCCCATTTCCCAACCAGTTCCAGCTTACACTGTGAACCCATTACAACCAGTTCCGGATTACACCGAGAACCCCATCACATTAAGGAATGGTGGCCTGCAGAGTCGTTACCCATCGTTTACACTCGGATGCCGTTGATCCCCCACTTCCAGACCCTATTGGGCCCCGAGGGACCAGCCTACACAGCTGACCATAACCAATCCCAGGAACTGTGGTACAGTCCCCCAATCGTCCGGACATAATATCAATATCAGATAACCGATCCAATAAGGATCCAATTGCATGCGCAATACAATAATCTAACACAGCTGATCCAATCAGAATCCAATTACATGCTCTTACAATAATCTAACATAGCTGATCCAATCAGGATCCAATTACATGCTCGTACAATAATCTAACATAGCTGATTTAATCAGGATCCAATTACATGCTCGTACAATAATCTAACATAGCTGGTCCAATCAGGATCCATTTGCTAGCATATACAATATCACAATAGCTTCTGCTCATACTTGATGAGCAGAATACAAGATTACACTTTAAGCATAGCATACAGTCATCACATAAGTCATAACACTACACGGGTCTATCTCGTATCACTTCACTTATCTATCGTCACTACCATTAAAACATTACACATGTTATAGCACAACACATTACTCCACCACTTACCTCGCGCATGCATACGTCAATACCACAATAGCACGTTTCAATACACAACATTTAGCCCTACTTACTGAGTCTCATGGGAAGACGGGTACTCACCTGGAGTCCTCACTAGGCAGATACGCCACTCGTGTCTTTCGGTCTGTCAACAGCACCTAACACAACATATACAGACCTGGTTATCACTTACACCTAGCACATTCAGGTCGAAACACAAGTTAAACAAGCTATAAGGAATGCAAGGCAATGCCTTACGGTCGCAAGGCCCCTACCAACATCCCTTACGCCGCAAGAGGCCTTTATCCATAAACCGATGCCTACGATCGCAAGGGTAATCCCTTTTTCCCGCAAGCATGGTTCCAGGGTTGTTTACGATCGCAAGTTACGTACCTACGGTCGCAAAGCTTATTTCCTTCGCCCGTAGGCGGTAAACCAACGAAACAGACCCTTACGGTCGCAGGTACCATTTCCTACGGCCGCATGAACATCAAACAAGGCTTACGATTGCATGACTCAACCCTTGCGATCGCAAGGGCTACAACACCCCCTTACGGTCGCAAGTACCAACCCTTGCGACCGCAAGGCCCCTCGACGCAGAGTTCTTCGACCCTGTTTCACGACAGCTTCTGCAACACTCATTTTAATCATCTAAATCGACCAAAACTCGATACCAATAGCTTACATACTTTACTTAACATCAATTGAAGCTTACAAACACATTTTGACACAACCACTAACACAATACTCATCAAAACACCACCAAAATGGTGTTTCTTCTTCATAAACACAAAAACTAAATTTAACAATGAAAACACTTACAAAGAGATGAAGAAGCAGCTGATTGAACACTGAAATCAGTTACTAAGCTCACCAAAATTCACTTCCCTTTGATTCTCTCCTTCAAAAGTAGAAAGGATCGAGTGTGTGTGTGTATCGAATGTTTGTGTGTGTGTAAGTGTGTGTTTTGTGTGAAATCAGGGGATAAGAACCCCTAGAGAACCGCCTTTGGTTCATTTAATTAAACACGAGGTATTTTGTTCCCCTTTTCAACTTACAACTTGACACACGCTATCCCGTTTCAACTAACGGGGATATCTACGGAATCATAACGCGAAACCGTTTAATACTTTATCACTTTTACTCATTTACGATAATATTTCACGCGACCACATTTTATCCACACTTAACACCAATTTATAACTAAAACACTTCGACTTAAGTCAAAGCAGATGTGTTTGGTCCTTGAATTTGTCATTGGTCCTTTAGCTAACTTTCCGTTAGTTTTGCAGTTAGTTTTGTTTTTTTATGGGGTATTATAGTTTTTTTACAAATAAAAGAATTTTTATTAAATGCTTTTTAAATACCCTCCCCTCTCCCCCACCAACCCTAGAAGTCTCTCTCTATACTCTCTCTATCTCTGAATCTCTCTCTCTCTATTGTCTGAATTTCTTTTGAGCTTGAAGTTGTGAACTTCTATTTGTTTGATCCACGATAAATTGCACAAATGAATCTCTCTACACCTACAATGGCCAACACCATTCTTGCACCTCATTTCTCGTTTTCAACCCTCAACCACCGTTAGTGGTGTAAATGGGTACGGGTGGGGACGGGGACCACAATACCCATCCCCATCCCCGACCTCCAGCCCTAGACCCATCCCCGCCCCGGCCCCACCAAATCCCCAACGGGTTCGGGTGAAATAATCCCCACCGGGTATGGGGAACCCGATGGGTACCCATTTACTAAATAATGACAATTTTTTATATGAAAAAAATATAAAAATAAACACCGATAAACATTAATACTTCAAAATACAAACAATATTCGATGACAAAACCCAAAAAAGATGATGATAATATAAAGTTATAAACTGATATATATTATATTTATATATATGTTTATATATATCGGGTCTTAAACGGGACGAATAGTACTATACCCGTCCCCGCCCCATCCCCGCTTCGGGTACACCAATTCATCCCCATCCCCGACCCATCACCCGTTAAAGCGGGGAATACCCGCCCCGTTCGGGTCGGGTACCCACGGGTCACGGGGAATCCCCGCCCCATTGCCATCACTAACCACCGTACACCTCCGTCGCAACCATAGCCGCCCTGTTGTCGTCTGACCCATCTGAGCTTGCCGGAATCAACAGCGTTTCGATAACCACCGTTTTCCCACATGAAAAACATATCATTATCCATGTAACTTGTTCTTGCTCACATCAACACTAGCAATCGATCACCAATTTCAAAATTAAACCGCAATCCAAAACCTATTTTACAATTACAATCCAAAACCTCACATTTCATGGTTTAACAGCGTGTGGATCCTTGAAACTTGCAAATCTGTATAACGAATTCGAATTGAAAGATGGGTTTTGATAAACAAGATTTTTCTAATTGTTAGGGATTGTGGAATCGAGGGACAAGAAAGAAGGGTTTTTGCTGCCGCCATATTGTTGAAGTAACTCTGCAAAGTTGCACACGGTGAGGGCTTTTGAGTTCGTAATGAACAAGGATGCTCATGGTTGCTCACTAAAATTCTTCATCAACAGTTGTACCATGTGTTTTGTATCTTAGAATGAATATTATCAAGAACTTGGATAAAGAAGAACCCTGGTTCAGTTGAAGAAATAGACTAGAAGATATCATAGCTCAATTGGATGCTTTTGACAGCCACAACTAATATTTGCCTCAAATTCTCCATTGCAGCTAAAATCTTGTAGTTGTGAGTAGCTCAGTTTTCACCACAAATGCACCAATGAAGCTATAATCTTGCGGATATGATAATCACAAAAACAGGGCTAAAGATATCTTGTAAAAAACAGGGCTGAAGTTATCTTGTTAAAAACAGGGCTGAAGCTATAAATTTGAGTTCGATTGAGAGGCAAAGCAAAGTGCAAAGCAACAAGTCGTTTATAAGAAATTTGAAGGATTGTAGAGAGATGAAAAAGATGAGAGAGAAGCAGATAGATGAGACAGAGATGGAAAGGAGGGATAGATTGGGGGTGAAGAAGTTGTGATATTTTGGCAATGGAGGATGGTGGTGATGATGAGTCGTATAGAGAGAGAGAGAGAGAGATGGAAGAGAGGGGGAGAGAGAGAGAGGTGGTGGTGATGAGTTGTAGAGTTGGTGGGGCCGTGGGAAGGGTATAAAAATTATTTGATTTGTGAAATGACCAAAATACCCTAGAATAAAGACAAAACTATAAACAACACTAACGGAAAGTTAGTTAAAGGAGCAAACATGTGACAAAATCACATTCACAAGGACCAAACACATCAATTTTGCAAATAAAGGACTAAAAAGGATATTTTGGCTAAACCACATGGACCATTTCAGTAATTAACTCTATTTTTATATCAGTAATATCTATCATATACAAAGGGCTCAGAATACAAAATTATATTAATAATAGAGAACTTTATATTATTTAATTTGAGACCGGTGTTGTTATATCTTTTAAAAGAAAAAAATCGTTTTTTCGTAGTTGTCTTTAATATTTATATTAGCTTATTATATATGTACAATTCTTACCATATGATTGCCAATGATACACGATCAATTTTCAGTTGAAGTTTGAGGTTACTCAACTGATTAAGTATCCCAATTGCTTCTTGAACCTTATTGTTCTTAGGCTATGTGTTATACCCATCTTTCATCTTTCATTACCCACAGCCACATCAGCGCCACATCAGCTTTCTTTCCCTTCCCCTTTCCTTACCCCCAACTAGTGTTATACCCATCTTTCATCCTTTCCCTTTTATTTTCACTTAAAAAAAAGAAAAAAGAAAATAAAAAAAATGTGGCAAAGTTTGATTGGATGAAGGTGGGGTGGTGGGGGGTGGGGGGTGAAAGATGGCTCTCGGGTAAAAGAAGCCGAGCCTATACACCCGCTGAAGAAGCCGAAGAGCCGGAAATGGTGTTCCCGAAAGAGCCGAAGAACCCGAAGCCATACCCGATCACACTCCCGACTGTATAACCATAGCCTTAAGGCCATGAGTTATACTCATCTTTCTCCTTTCCCTTACCTAATGTCACATTAGCGCCACATCATTCCCTCTCCCATTCTCTTCTCCCTACCCAAATCAAGTATTATACCTCTCCTTTAAACTCTCCCCATTTTTTCTATTTATATATCAAAGAATTAAATGTGTGTGTGATTGTGATTGGTTGAGAGGGGGTGGGGGCGGCCTCGTTCTCGATCGAGCTTCATTACCCGAGCATGCTACCCGCCAGGCCTGCTCGATTGTTGCGTTTTGGTGTTCCCGTGCATACTCGATGGCACCCAAAGCCATCGAGTAATGCATAAGTATGGCCTAATGTTGTTTTTCTTCCTCTTGTTCCGATTTTGAATCGGAAGTTTCATGGTTGAGGGCGCACGGTGGAGGTAAGGATACTAGGGCCGTGATTGCGAGCTTGATCAAATTATCGTTTCACGCATTTCGTTTGTAATTTTTTTTTCAAGTAATGGAACTGCAGTTGCTACCTACAGAGATGTGTATTGTACATGCTTATGTAAAGAAATTCTGTTTTAACTTTAAGACAACATGTTAATGCAACCAAGGAGCCCAAAAGGTATATTATCAGTATGGCTAATCAACATAGAGCAGATTAGGAGGGAGTAAAGCCAAGGCCCTTTAATTTTTCAATGGAGCATAACAAGTGTTAGAGAGAAGGCTTCCACAGAAACTCTTTGAAACAAAGATACAACTCTTAATATAGAAACTGCAGAAATATGCAAGGTGTAAAACCTATTTAAATGTTTTAACATGTCAACAAGAAATAGAAACCAAAAAACATCACATTAACTTACATAATCAATTAGTTGATGGGTTTGTTGGCGTCGAGGAGGTCAATGGTGGGTCCCTACGAAACTCCTTGACAACTGCAGCAAGCGCCTCAGGGTTCAAGCCGAGGTCACAGAGGGCAATGAGCACAGAAAGGGTGTGGCGATCTAATCCAGTTTCAAGAATATTTGACATCTGAAAAACTAACTCAAGTGAATCCCGAGCAGTGCGTGCAGAATCTTGATCCATCCTAAAAACTTACAGAAAATGCTGCATGTTTCAGAACCACCTTTCAGGCAAAAGAATTATGAAAATTAGATAAGAAGATTGAACAGCAGAAACATCACAATTTACCATTTGTTCCAAATCTCCGATTTCATAGCAAATTCAAACACCGACATCTATTTGTATCTTCCATAACAAAGTTAATAACACGAAGAATCAAAGTATAGATTTTAGTAGAGATGGTGTAACCAAAGAATATATAATTCCATGTTAACCATTTTTGGAATGTTCAAATTTAGGATTATAGCATCAACCATGCGTGTGTGAGTCGTTGAACACTTGAAATGGTGATAAAATTCAGTATATCTCTTCATAAAAGTTCTAAAACTTTCAAATTTCATATATATCTTTTCAAAAGTGAAAATTTCATATACATCTAGCTTTTTAAGTTTCATAATAGCATATTTGTCTTTCAAAACACTAACAAACTCATATGTACCCAATATAAAAGTACAAGATGCATTTATACCTCTTGTTACTTAATATTTATGAAGGACTTTTATAAATTTAATAGATTACATTGTTCACTTAGGTTTCATACAACAGGAAATAACTGATGTTCATAAATTTATACCTCATATTAAATTTAACCAATATAAATGTTCAAGTCCCACTAGGTTTCAATTAGGGATGGCCAGATGATGCTTAGGAAACGGCCACGGATAAAACCGGTTAAACCGCAGAGGAGCGGGAAAAACTCCTTTAAAAGAAAAGAAACAAAATTATAACATGGATTAAGCAAGTCTGGGATAGCCATGATGAAGATGGTTGCTGTTTTGAAAATAAACAGCAACTTGGATTAAAAAAAACACACTTTTCTTGATCAGAGCCTCGTTTTGCAGGCTTGCAGCAACCATCATTTCCACTACTAAATATCAAACTGTACCCTTTAAACACTACTTCAATTTATTTACTTTTTTTTCACACCAAAATACAAATTGGGAAATAATTGGAACCCTAAAAAGAGGACGCCGAATTGACAATCACATAAACCCTAAAAAAACATCATACGATTATATCATAAATTAATTCTATAGCTCAACAACCCTAATAAACGCGAGTGTTTCAGCATTTCAAGATGGTCTAATCTAACAAATTAGGGTCGAAAGTAAAACACAGGAAACGGTAATAGCGAGTGGGGATGGTCGCGATCGAATTAAACCGAATCGATCACCAGAAAACCATTCATAATCAGAAACATTAAAGACGAAACAGGAGAGTGATCGAAAATCAAGAAAAAGATGGAACCATTAACGGCAAGATCTAAAAGAAAACAAGTATAAAGGGTAAAGACTTACATGACTGAAATACTTTCAAATCCTCTGAACATCAATTTGGAACTCCAAAGTCGGGCATTCCAATGGGTCTGATTTCCGATTAATATTGCTGGATCAAAATTTGGAACTCATAAGTTATTTGTTAATAATTTTTTTCGTGTAAACGAGCCAGCTATTTGTCGAGCTGGATTCGTTTAGATTTTTTTAAACTCGAGCTTGAGCTTGACTCGTTTTAGACTTACGATGATGAGCTCATGCTCGAGCTTGACTCATTTAAGATTTATGAAGCTCATGCTCGACTCATTTAGACTCGTGTATTATTTTGATATTTTTAATAAAAAGATATATATAGATATTAAAAACTAAAAATATAAAATATAAATTATATTATATATAGAGCTCGTTTAGCCTAAACGAGCCCACTTTTTGGAGCTCGAGCTCGGCTCGTTTATTAAGTGAGTTTTAATCCAGGCTCGAGCTCGTTAAGGCTCGTCTCAGCTTTTAACGATCCGAGCTTGAATAGCTCACGAGGAGTTCAGCTCGTTTACATTCCTAATCATTACTCTCTTCGTATAGGATTAGCTTTTGGGATAAGATATATGCTTATAGTAGTACCAATCTTTAAACAAGCCTCTATACAAGGATCGGGCTTGAGCTTATTTAATAAATGAGTTCTAATATAAACTCGAGCTCGGGCTCGAGCTCGTTTAGGCTTGACTCGTTTCAAACTTTAAACGATCCAAGCTCGAGTAGCTCACAAGCAACTCAGTTTATTTACATCCCTAATCTTATGTTTTGCTATATTGTTATTGCTTCTGTTAAGTCAAATTCATGTATCGTTAATGCTTCTGATAAAGTTCAAAAGATAGGTCAGAAAAACATATGTAAAACATAAAAACAACTAAACTTACATCATTAACAAAATGTTCCTAAGACAATGTGCACGTTTCACATATCACTTACAATAAGACTCAGAACAACTAGTTTGCTGTTTGCTAATCTTGATCAAATCAAATCAAATCTAATGTATAAAACCCACACTAGACCCATTGGTTAACCGACCCATTGACACGATTACACTCGACACTTGTCTTATCGTCGAGGTTTCCAAGCCGACACTGAAAAAAGAGGCCGGTCTTGCCAACAAATCACCACACAACCATTCTCTTCCCGGATCCTACAACCCTTGCAAGTATTCGATTGTAGCAATCTTTGCCCGAGTAACATTCCATAATAGCTCAAACCCATGTTCCCGAATCCGGCTAAAGTTAGCCTCTGGATCCACTTATCGAGCTTTTCGTGCCTTTCTTTTCTCTCTTGCCCTTCACAAGCTATAATGTTCATGATCTCTTCCCCAAACATCTTCTCCATTTTCAATCTCTTGATTGATGTTCTTGGTAAAGTAGATTCCAAACAGTCGAATAATGCGGCGTAGAAGTATAAAGATTCGGATAGTCTCTCCATTAGACTCGATCGGTTGTGGTCTGATTCTTGTTCGGCTAGCACCATTACTTTTGGGGATAAACACCATAAATCGTTAAGAAATTGGTCGATTTTTGTTGATGAAGGTGAAGATGAGGCGGAATCTTCATTCTTGGAGCTCAATGACGGTTTTGTTTGAATGATCGGTTCATCTGTTGGTGTTAACAATGAATGCAGTTGCAGAACAGAATTAATCGCTAACGCTTCGCCTGTTTTGATGTTCAATCTCTCAACATCAAGATCATCAAGATTGCTCACAATCGGATTGAATTGGAAAGGGATATCTAGCTTTTCGGCTTCTTTGATCAACACATTGGCGATATGATCTAAAATCGGTTTTTGTTCATGAATCCCTGTGATTCTCAAATGCGGTGGGCCTCCAGGGCGTGTGCTCAGCTCATGGAGGAGCACACGCCACTGAGTAGGCTCAACCGCATTAAGATCAACCACATGAACCATCTTCTCGCCTTCCATGGCTTCGATTATCATCTGGTTGGCCATTATAAACGCGATTTTCATATATGGAAAGCAGTCAAAGAACATTCTTTTAGATACAATGTGATCATTACCCATTGATATTTTAGTGGAATAAAGGGCTTTGTATAAACCAGGCCATGATTTAAGAATCCGATTAGCAAGAGCTTCGGCAAAATGGGAAGCGATTCGCTGCATTGTATCGCCTTCAGGAGACGCGAGGTATGAGAGTTGGTCAAGGGTATGATTAGCATGATCAAAATTTCCTGAGGTTACATGGTTTGCGCAGGTGATTAGCAGATGAATCAAACACAAACCCCTTTCCTCTGGTTTAAGCTCTTTGATCCATGGATATGGTAATGGTAATGGCGAAGTTTCTATCTGAGATGAAGGAGACATGGTTGGAAAGATTTGGAGTGGAGTTGAAGTTACAGATGATGAACCATCATCTTGAAACATTGGGCTTTCAAGGTGTTCGACGATTTGCCTCAAAGAAGAAATCGAACTATAGAAGAAATTATCGACTGGGTATCGAAATGACAGATTAGTCAAAGAATCTGTTACCAAACAGACACTAGATTCGTTGAAATAACAACAAAATCAAAACGAAACTTCACAGAAGGAAAAACAGAGTAACGAACAATTATCAACTCACCAAGCAATCAAGAACTTTGAGAGCAATTCCTTTGTGGGTTTTGGAATTCAACAAAAACCCAATTGAGAAAGTAGAATTTAAATTGAAATAAGTAGTAGTTGGGAGGTTTTATGTAGAGAGAGAAAGTGAGGAACAGTTGGGGTTTTGTTGACTTCAAAGGTAATGTAATGGCATCATCTGTTGTTGGATTGAATTCAAAAGAAAAGAGACGGTGTGGTGTGAATAAAGATGGGTTGATAGTAGACAAATGGTGTGTGTGTGTGTGTGTGTGTGAGAGAGAGAGAGAGAGAGAGAGAGAGAGAGAGAGAGAGAGAGGTGGTGTTGTCGTTACCAAATTGGTGTCATTTAGTGTTGCAGAAGAATATGGAATTATGAGGAAGAGTGCCGTATGTTGTGTGTCCCCTGTTTTCCTTTTCCTTTTACACTTCATGATTTGATTTCCTCCTATTTCAGAACACTAAATCTCACAAATCGCGTCGCGATTTGTGTTCCGGTTACTAAGGGTGTCGAGTCTTTGATTAAGATATACGCAATGTAACTGATTTATTTATGATCGTTTTCAAAGTATCCTTTAACAGACTGTAAGTGAAATCCTCATAAAACTATACGTTTAGAACACTAATCTTAACCGTTTTCACAAGAGGTCAAGTGCTCTGTGGGTTGTATAATTTCTACCTTTTTTTTAAACAAAAGTCAGGCTTAAAACGGTTTATTTTAATTAATTAAAACGGTTAAATTTTTAAATATTTTTTCCGTGATGTATTTTACTATATTGAAATATGTATAAGTCAATGGTTCAAGTTTATAGGGGTTAATGCTTTGGAAATGATCACATGTAAAATCAGTTAGACTAAACACACGGTGTCCGTCGGTTGAAGCTCATTTTTAAAAAGAAAAGAAGATACTGCTAAGATAATGATTTTATAAAACTTCAATTTTAAACAAATAGCTTCTTAATTTTTACCATCATATAACATTACTTTGAATTGCAAACACTCTTGTAAATTGTAATATTTTGATTGCAAGAAGCAAAGAGTAAACTTTGTGCACATGGTTTTGTCATGACTTAACAAGCATAGAGAATAAGGAGAGGAACAAAAAGTCCTCTCATCAATATTTTACAACCAATACATAAATCCAAACAATGTGAAATGGAAAATGGTGATTCAACTTTCTTTTGTTTTTGTTTAATTTTATTTAATGCCTTAATGGTGATGAGACAAGTGTTTGAAGATTGCAAGAAAACTCTAGTCAAAGTATGTGCTTCCAAACTTTGTGTTTTGTTTGGTTGTGCAATAAAAGCCAAAACAGGCAAAACCATCTTTCATGTGGACATATCAAGACAAAAGGGCAAGGAGGTTAAGCTAAAGTCCAAAAAGGCCATCAAATGCATTCAAATTTTGTTGCAGTCTCTTTGTGAACATATGTTTAAAACTTTAAAGCAAGGGGGTATATTTGTCATTAAAAAATGTATATTAGTGTACATTCAAATTGAATAGTGGGATTTAAATTTAGTGTTAATGACAAACGCTATATGAATAAATTTATAATAACCGTGTGTTTTTTTTCTTTGATTTCTATGATTAAATATGTTATAATATTTATTATGCAACATTTTGTCGCATGAAAATTTATTATTGTGATAAATGCAAAATTGTTAACAATCTTGAACTCAAAGCGACTGATAATCCAGTAATCAATATTATATTTTTAATTAACTACATCTGTTATAAGGTGTTACTGAGTCGGGTTTTGATGGTGGTAATATTTACCCGACTTCCAGATTATTCGGGCGAATAATGTTTCAATCAAAAAAGTTTATAAATATATGATTTTTTTATAATTACGAATAACAAAAGTATGAAAGAGAAAAAAAATGGCCACCAAGTAATATTATATGTGAATTGAGCAAACTATCATCTGAGCTTCGACCTCATCTACTGCCTTGAAAACCTTCATCATTTTCTAGACAATAAAACTTGTTCTCTATAAATAGACAATATTGTTTTTTTAATTTTAATTTCAAGAAACAAATTTTCAAAAATCTTATTTGGGATAATCGGGTCATACGGAAGTTAAACCCCACACCCGAACCCGAATAGTGAGTACTTAGTCGGGTTTACCCAAATTGGAAACCTGATTAACCCCAGTTCGGTCAGATTATTCGGGTTCGGTAATTTTAATATCATGTTGTTTATAGAGTTAATTACACCGTTGGTCCCTGTGGTTTGCCACTAATTTCACCCATAGTCCCTGTGGTTCATTAATTACACTGGACGTCCATGTGGTTTAGGTTTTGTAACGTCCATGGTCCAGTTAAAAAGACTAAAATACCCTTTTCTAATTAATTTAGAATTTTCTTTTACTTTTTTATTTATTTCTTAATTAATAAATAAGTTTATTATTATTATTATTATTATTATAAAACTCAACCTATCACCCCCCTTCAATCTCTCACCGTCACCCTTTTCCACCCTCACCTGCAACTCCGGCGACCTCACAGGCCACCCTCACGCACCACCGTAGGTCACTGCCACCGCCACCATGCCCCCACCACCACCACCATCTAACTACAGCACCTTACCGTCGATCAAAAAAACCCAAAAAGCCATTACCACCACAGCAACCACCGTAGGCCACGAGCCCAGCCACCATGGCACCACCACCACAGCAACCACCGTAGGCCACAAGGACGGCGACCACCGACACACCAGATCTGTAGCTAAACAAACTCTCGTCTGAAAACCCTAATCTGAAAACCCAAATCAGATCTGTAGCTAAACAAATAGTCTTTGATCCCGGTTTGTTCTTGCATTTTTTCAGATATGAAAACCCTAACTTGAAGAACAACCTCCGGTGAAGAACAGCGATTTCAGGGAGGTGGGCAGAGGAGAAAACCCTAATCTTGAAGAACAACCTCCGGTGTTCAGATCTGTCACCACCCAAACCACCGCCGGCAGCCGCCTGAAACAAGAACAAACCAAAAAAAACCCTAATCGCTAGTTACAGATCTAGTGTGTGTGTGTGGTGGTCTTGTTCTTGTGGTGTGGTGTCGCTGTGAAGAGAAGAGGAACGACGGTGGTGGTGACATACGGCGGTGGTAACAGGGACGAGGGGGGATGAGTACGACGGGGATGTGGGATTGACGGTGGCGGCGTTGGAGATGGAGGTTGTGGCCGGCGGTGTGGAGGCGAGACTAAGTAGAGAGAGGCAACGGCGGTGTGGCCGGTGAGGCCACCGGAGTTGCAGGGAGGGGGAGAAGGAAGAGAGAGTCGGCGAGCTTGAATGAGGGGGGTGGGGGGGAGGGTTTCTAATTATATAATAATAATATTAGTAATAATTAATAATAATAATTAATAATAATAATAAACTTATTTATTAATTAAGAAATAAATAAAAAAGTAAAAGAAAATTATAAATTAAATAGAAAAGGGTATTTTAGTCTTTTTAACTGGACCAGGGACCAGGGACGTTACAAAACCTAAACCACAGGGACGTCCAGTGTAATTAATGAACCACAGGGACTATGGGTGAAATTAGTGGCAAACCACAGGGACCAACGGTGTAATTTACTCTTGTTTATATTAGGTTCTTAATACTTCTTTTAAAGAAGATATAAAAAACTAGTGCTGTTTATATTTTCATACTTTATACACTTGACACGCTACGCGAATTAGTAGGAGATAATATAAACTCTGATGTACACGGTTTATCCAATTTCGTGACCATTTTCTATACTCTCCCTAGTCATCCAGAATGTTTACCCAACAATAGATTAACACAGATTTCTTTCAAAACATCCAAACACTAGACCATCACAGAATGGTTTGAAAATGATTAGTTAACCTTTTAAATGCTCAGATAGTCAAGACATACATTATCCCTTAACACTTTATTTTTATTGCACTTTTTGGTAGAAATTCTTTACAAAATATACTTGCCACATTCAACCTTATATTTGACCTGTAACTTGTATATAGGGTATGCTGTAAAATCACATTGGCCTAACTTGGTTACATACAGAGCATTGAAGCATATCTAATTATCAAGTATGAATGGAATGTGAGTGTGTGACGACGTGACGGTTTCTATACAATATAAATGTGGGACATTGAAGACAAATGTGTTAATCAGGGCAGCAGATCATACAACAATTTGACTTTTGGAACTCTTGATTTCTTGACTTTCAACAGTTTCATGTATGCATGAAATTGTCGAGTAGTTCTGAAATAATAACATATCCTGCACCTCCAATTACCAGCGAAAGGGTGAACTTACCTCCAGGTACAAGCTCTGGGAGATTTGAGGAGACAGAAGAACTCGAGTATCTATCAGACCAACACATGGCAGCCGGAAGAACACCAAAAAGCACCAGAACTTTGCCAAGAAAAAAATACATGTCAAATTGGGGAAAGGATCGAAAGTCACGTAAAGTGTATTTTAAATGCATAAAAACTTTGTATATTATTTATTATGGAAATTTATTATTATTGTAATAAATTAATTATTGTAATCATATTTCCACAATCACTATTTCTAAAAAGTCAAATAGTGTTTCGAGTTAGCCCAACCAAGCTCAAACCAATATGACCCGCCTAACCTGTCCGTTTTGACACCCTAATATTATCACCTTAGGCTGGCCAGATGTCGTTGAAGATAAACCTTAATGATACCTACCTTTGATATTGGAAGAAAAGTTTAACTAGGGATGTAAGTTGTATTAAACATTCAAACCAAAGCAATGTGTTTGGTTCAGTTGAGGGGAAAAGGTCCTAAAAATTCCAAACTAGTTGTGTTTGCTTCAATTAAAGTCAATTTAACTTTTTTTTTTTTTTTGCGAATTAGCTATCCATAATAAATTAACATTGTATTCAAATTTTCTGCCCACTAAAGCTATCTAATTTCAGTTACAATAAGAGAAGAAATTTTTAGTTGTTCTATAGAAAAATAATTCATAACTTAATTCAAGGATCCTGTGTTTATGTTCATTTATGTTGTACTAGAACTATTCATTTGCAAATAAATGAGTAATAATATATTAAATACCGAAATAGTATAAACCAAGAAATACAACCAACCAAACAAAAGTTTATTGGTACAGTTTGAAATAATTCGTGGTTTATTTTCATCCAGAAAGTTTGGAACGAATAAGATTGGTTTGGCTCACAATACTTACCAACATCAAATCAAAGAAAACAGGAGCATTTACAGCCCTACATTAAGCTAGCAACAGCTTAACAGCCTTAACTCTTAATCCTTATTATTTTGTCAAGGTATCGAAGACATTTATGCACTCTGTACTAAAAGATAGTGAGCTTCTATGACTATTAGAAACTTAAATCAACATCCCTAAGGTATTCTTCAGAAATATCACTCAAACTTTTCAATTGATGTTCTGAAATTTTCAACTTTGCATATATTTAAATGGTTGATTTCATAATTATCCAAGTTAATGTTGAAACATAAAACATAAAAAGATGTACCTCCATAAGTTCCAGCAAAATCCAGAGCTTTGAAAAAGATGTCAGGGTCTAGCAACGACAATATTAGTGGTGGAAATAACGTGAGGCTGTAAGGCAGCAGTCTGCTTCTATCAGATGGTAGCTTCAGCACTGCAAAAGATGAAAAGCATACATAGATACATTCATCAAAAAAACAAATTAACCAAAATGTAACCAAAAAAATCAACAAAAATTTTGAACCAAAATAACTAGCCACTGAGAATACCGATGATTCGGTTTATATGGTTTTGGATAAGAGATTATTGGCAGGAACAAACTCACAGTCCAATAGAAAGTCAGAGAGGCCCAAAACAAATCCGATGTAAGAAGTTGCAATGGCAAGGAGTGAAAACGCCGCAACGATAGGCTGCACAAATATCATTTGATTAAAAAATATATATAGGGGAGAAACTTTCAGTTTTAAATATCCAATCCTGAGCCGATGGTTATAATGAGCACTGGTTCAAAATCTCAAAATAGATTTTGTTGGCATATGTTCCAAATTAACGACCTATAAATTGCAAATACTGACCCCGACAAGGTGTATCTAAGGTCTTCCCCCCTCTATGAGGTTGAGGGTTCAAGTCTCATTCGAGACAAAGGTGTAGATTTAAGTGTGTTTGAGTTTGCTTTTCAAAATAAATAAAAAAGACTAATGAAGATGATATTACTGACCCCGACAACTCCATTAGTAGCTAGCAATGCCTGTAGTGGATCAGTGAGTGTTTCGGTATTAGAAATCGTTCCAAGAATGACAGCATTCCAGATAAGAAAGAGACCAAGTGGAATGGCAGTGCCTAGAACAATTGAAGTCCTGCAATAAATGTTCGTATAATTTAAATCAATGGCAGATACTAGAAAGATAAGTCTGCAGTTAGAAAGCATGGAAAACAAGCATTTCTGATTTTCTAATGCTTGACATAGAAAGAATACTGACACTATAAAACTACTCTAAATCAATAGCAAATTCATGATCAAGATCTCTAAAATTAGGGATAATGGGAGACATTGAGATGCATACCCAATCCTCCCTACATCCCATTTTATAATGTCAAACAAATCTGAATAGTTAGTAGCTTCATAGACTTGTATCAGGTTCTGTGTATCATGTGCATCGGCTACTGCATCAGCTGCTTGTACCTTCTTCATGAGCAATAAACTTGCCAAAACTCGTTAAGCTCCAACATCCCCCCCACAAGAAAGTTCTCTGCTACTCTGATGGGTGATGTCACAAAGGTGAGACTGAAAGGTGTCGCTAAGATTAAGTAAACCTCGTTTATTCGAGGTATGCAAAGTGAAATCAATTTAATAACTGTTTTTAGTTACTTAATTAGTTACAAGCTTCACGTTTCAAGTGTATATACTTCACATTCAAATTATGCAAAGAAATGGTAATTCTAGTAGAATATATAGCATACATCAAGCTACCAATAGCAGTGGCATATTATAACTAAAGACGCTGCTCCACCAAAATTTACTTCTGCACAGACAACACACTGGTCTCACAGCCAAACATCATAAGAACCCATTGAGTTACACACCCAAGCAAAAACTGGGTACAAAAAGTATGTGAAGATTTATATACCTGCAATTGTATGATGTTTGATAAAGAGTTTTCAAATTTTTGGCAGTTTATGTATAATTTTTAAGCCTTGGATAGATAGGAATATGTTTATCTGTGGAATGAACATATCTGAACAAGTTTTAGATGAGACATGGCCTCATCACGGGCTAGGCAGTAAGCACAACCATCTCTGGTGATTAGCACAGCCATGTTTTCACTATTGCCAAGCACAATGAATTCCATCCGTTGATCTCATCTTATGTCCAAAATTTTCCTATACATTTGAAACGTTTCCTCATGATACCTAATCGTTTTTCAGCCAAAATTCACACTAAACCCTAAAATCGATTCAGGGGCTTAAGGTGGTTTATCAAAGGTGCTAACTAGATTCACATTCACCATCTAATTTTGAATTATGTGTGCGCTTCTAGGGGCATTTAAAGGTGCAGGAAGCAGTAATTCTTGATATAAGACCTTGATGTGGAGATTTTTGCATTGTTTTGCATTTTATGCTGTGATATGATTACCCTAATCCTGAATAGTGGCATCGTACCAAAAGATATGACGGTATTTAGTTTCCTTAATTACTTAGAAGCTTCCCATTTCAGTTTATATTCTCCCCTGCAAGAAAATTGAAAAATAGCAGGAAGAGATGGATAATATACAGTGTGTCCTTCCATGTGTGTGTTTTATAGAACTCCCCACAGTTCCCAGAGTTTAAATGTTCTAGACTTGTAATGTTTCTGGAAGGCCCTTGTGTAGGCCGATTCATTTTTTGGAATGAGAAACAATACAGATTTTGTACACTAAATAACATTGCTAAAATAGCTAATAGCTTGGTAGATATCATCCTAGCACTTAAACAAGACTGTACAATGTCTTTTTACCTTATTTTTGACAGGTCTGCTTCCAGATTCGAACAAACGACAGGCACTACATTCTGAAATGAATAGCATTAGTAATAGTTATACCTGATGGGAAAAACACCACTGTCTATAATAATAAACTGAAGTCAGAACTGTTACCTGATAAACAAAGGAGAGTGCTATTATAGGTATACTTGTCGGAATAGCTTGCAAGTTAGCTTTCAAAAGAGCATCCCAGTGTAAATCTCCACTCGCAACTGCCTAAAAATGGAATATTTCTCATGCATTAGTATACAGAAAATGACACTGATTCTATATTTGTTTTGTAGAATAGCAAATATGTATTCTTTTCGTTATTTATCATAATTCTACAGGGTTTTATTTAAGCTTTCTGATTCTACTGCGTCCATTAGAATTATGTTCCAAATAAATTAATCCAAAAGCCCTTCATTTATATTAGTAACAAAAAATAATTTTTTACTTATGCTTCCTTTTCCTACCGGAAGGTGATCCTGAGGGTTAAGCATAAAATCTTTAAATAAATGGGATACATTCTGCCTAGTCTTTCACTCTTCTATATAAAAGTGTGATAATGAGGTAGCAGAGTTCTCATTAGCAACAATCTTTTTTTTATTTCATAAATATGAGAATTACCACAAGAGCTGCAAAAGAAATTATGATGCCTGATACTAGAAATCCATTGACTGCACCTATAAGCTGCTGGCTACATCAAGATATAAACCTTTCAGTCACACCTATAATTTGTGAAAATTACACCAGGTTTTAGGTGTTACAGCAAGAGAAACCAATTTATAAAAATGCCAGAAGAAAGTGCAGACACAAGGGAAACAAATATTATTTAGGGTGAGCTTTTTACATCTGTCATTACTCCATTTTGAATTTTGTTTCCTGCAATCTTTTCGGTACAAGGTCTTTTGCACAGATGTGTTTTTGCTTTCTTATTAGCTAATGTCTCATCAGTTTTTTGTTACATCCTTGTAACTCTAAACTGATATTTTAAAGCAATAACCAATTGCATAAAGACTTTATAGTTTATAATACTTTAAACAGCTAATCTAAAAGTTAAAAGTTTGATTATCAAAGGGAGAAAAAATAATAAAAATAAAAAGTAAGGAATGCTCCACCTTCCAAAGTAGCAAAGGCCACCCAAGACAAATGAAAATAGGGATGCACATTCCCATCTGCAATCACAATGGTAGTTGTCAAGACCAAACAACTTACGGAAACTATTTTGTATGATTGACTTTATAGTTTATAGAATTCCACCAAAACTGCTATGCAGACCATGTTGCTAATTGTGTGGCGTCATAAAAATAAGAAAATAAATCAGAGTATCACATCTCCTACCAATAAAAGTCAATTAGAGAATGAGGGTTACTTGTATATAAACAAAATTTGTGTTTGCCAATAGAATTAGCTGTTTTTACAGGAGATTTGTGAAATCTACAGATTAGATGAAGTAAACATCATAAATAATACTTTGGCCAAAGGAGTTGAATTTAGATCATACTCACATGATAAGCTGACCAAGAAGTGGTTAGCGAAATTTTGAATACTAAGAAGAGAATTTGTCACCCAAGACGGTCAAAATGCGAAAAACTACTTTACAGGTTGCTTGCAAACACTTGATGAGTTAGCTGTAATGGGAAAAAAAACTTGAAAAGGTAGGAGGAAGTCTTCATAGAGCTTTAGAATGTTTTGACTAATTGCACAAAACGCATGGGTAGACACAGGAAAAATTGGAGAAAGTCATGGCTGCCGGTAAAGGGTTATTCATGTACATAACTAAATGTTAATCATAATATTTATAATTATATTTATATTCAATCAATAGTGTTTAACATTCATGCTTGCGTTTGCCTTCGCCTGACTGTCACTAATAGAATACATATTTAATTATAAAAAGGTTAAATCGAGTAGGAAGTTTCACGGTTAATGGATGTCTATTCGATCTAAGAAATATAGGAATATATTTTTTTCCATGTATGCCCCTAAACATGAGGTTATTATTGATATCTAATTGAATTCACATGGGTATACGATGAGTTTGCTTAGGTAAGCAGTGGTCATGATAGAGAAAATTGTTGCTACAGTGAAGAACTTGTTGGGTAACTGACCAGAATGTGGTGACATGTTCGCAGTTTACTAATATTGCAAGTAAAGAGAAACCAGTATCTTGGCTAATCTTTAATTTTTTACATATCAATAACATGTTTAAGAATAGGAGCAAGTATGGTGATACAAGATCTCCACATGCATCAACCTTTTATGCTTCATAAAACTTTTAATTTCAGAAATATAATAGAACTTATCAAGTTCTCCTACTAATAATTCAAGAACACCAACTTAGAGGATGAAGTATGTGGTTCGTTATAAGACTACTTATCTCATCTAAAAAGATGAATATGAGATGCCTGTAAAATTTACTAGAATTTATATCATACACTGGAACGCCAAGGATACCAGTCAAGATGTCTGATGAACGAGCGACATATGCAACTAGGAGCGCGTAATGTATAAAAATATATGACCAACTGCAATAAGGTAAGAGAGTGTTAAAATAATAAAATATAAATTGCATAAAAAAATGGTTTTATTCACAAAAACCACAAGAAAAAAGGTATTGTATGATATTTCAGTTTCTATATGGTGAAGCTAACTTGGGTACTAGAATAGTAGAATGAGTGTTTCAAAAAGTATAGACCCCACAACTTTAATTTGCAATTAGCCCGTGAAAATAAGGCATTGAACATCTAAAAGGACCACAAGCAATTAAGAAACGGAATGTTGGATCATCTTACCAAACAATCTGAACTCCAATAGTCCCAAGAGTTCTTGTAGCCATTGATACCTGAAAGCATAAAAAGAGTTATGAAATGAAAATTATATTCCATTGGACACCAAATTTAGCCAAATGGCACCAAATTTATCAATGTCATGTTGAGAGAAAAGATTCAAATTAAATAAGTGGTGGTTGCATGTGTGTTTTACCTAGTTAAAGAATTTATTCCTTTTTGGTACATTAAATGGAAGCATTTTATATAAGTAATGAATGGTGAAAAATAAACTTATGAGCCATTATCTCAAATTCAACTAATCACACACTGTCCAACTGGCCAAGTTACAGTCACAGATTGAAAGACCAAACCAACCTTGCATATCTTCCACTATTCTAATATACATGCTGCCACTACAAACATGGTGGTCAGGTTACAGATACAATAAGCATCACATGCAAGTTTATGGTTCATATCTACCAAGAAATGGATTATTCTAACATAAAATTGTTGAAATTACCAATGATACTCCACCAGAGCCTAGTTCACGCATCGTCTTTACATTTACTTCAGCTACTAGCAAGCCAGTAACAACCTGCATGAGACCAAATTTGTTAAGTCTTAAAATAGAAAAAGGGGGCATATATTTACATACCAAAATGCTAAATTACAAAATAATGTACTATGAAAAATTGACAATTGAGCCTATTTTAAGAAAAAGCAACAAGAGCAAGGAGCAAAGATATATATCTAGTGAGCAATGACAAAGTGTAATTACCATATAAATCCAACAAAGAATGCATGTGACTGCAGCTGCCAAAAACCCAGCTTCCTGGGTAACTGCAGGAATAGCAAGAATTCCAGCACCAACCTGTTTAGACAGTTTACATCCATGATGTAAATTTAGCTCTTATAATCACAGGGAAACATATGCATGAAAACAATTGTGATATATGAATCCTCAAATTATCTGTATGTTGATGTTAACAAACCAAGAGCTAATGAAGTATTAAGGAAACTGCCAAAAGGTAAAAGGTTAAAACAGTAGGCAAATGACCTGTTTAGTTTAGCTCGCTTCAGCATATCCTAGGAGGCTAGGAAAAATGGAACACCTTGTTCCTTCTATAACAATATTTTCCCCTGAGTAGATAAAGGCATCTCCTTCCATTGACACTCTTTTTTCCATGCTAAAAGCATCATTAGTTTTCCGAATGTTCTTAATAAAGCATTTAATAAGCAATGCTTCATGCTCAAAATAAGCCCGAGGAAGAAAATAACATTGTCATAATGCTGATTCACAAATTCTGTTCTGGTGAAAATATAAATTAACCGTGTGATCTTTAAAAAAAATGTTGTAGAACTAATTATATTCAGAAAAGTTGAGGAGCCTAGAATGACATAAAGGAATTATTTGAAATCCTTAAACAAATGTATTTATGTGGGTGTGGCTAATTCTATAAGATGAGACATTGTGGATTTCCGAAGATAGGGATTTAAATTTTAAATATTAGTTTTTATCCTTTAGAGTTTATCTAGTTTTAGTGTTTATCTATTGTTCGTTAGGGGTTCCGATAATAGAGGATCTGTCTCTATTTATCGTTCTTTTGTAACTCGTTTTTCCAGAATCAATATTAATCGATTCCTCCTAAATCTCTACAGACATGAATAGCTATGTTACCATCATTCCATGCTTCATGAAAAATGTAGGTACCTTGCACTCTATTTTTGTCACTTTGCTAAGTCTATCATAATATCATTGCTCTTCTATTTCTGGTTTTCTCAAATTTACACACAAGAAATTACAGGTTTATAGTTATGAACTGTACAAGTGGAAGAAGCACTTGAGTTTAATACATGCGATGGACAAGATGATCAAACAGAATAAGAAGAAAAACACCCAGAAATTACACTATTTGGTGTTTTTTTAATCTTCTTCTGTTTTCTCCATTGGAAGTTTTCCTTCCCATCCAAAATTGTTCAAATATATTGCTCAAATAAGATTAGCATTAAAAAGGAAACAGAAAGGCCAAACATACATTCATTTAGGTCTACCATTAAAGAAGTCATTCCAACAATATACATGTGTGTTACACAAGTAGATATACATATAAGTAGGAAGAAGGAGAGAGTTATTACGGTGGTTCCAGCAACAAGAAGAATTGAACCAGTGACGCTTCCTGGATAGCGTTGGATAACAATTCGTAAGTCGTATGAAAAGAGATTGTGCGCATAACCTTAAATTAAGAAAGTATCGTGTATAATTTACCAGGTTCCCTTTGAAATGTAACTGGATTGAGGTTAGAAAACAGCCTCCCAAACTCAGATTCTTCATCGTTTTGTTCGAATTTAGTTGGATTCTGTTGCTGCTGCCCTTGAGAAGATAAGCATCTGAATTTGGTAAAACGTAATGGTGCGTTTGAGGGTAGTGGAATTGATGTATAATGACGACGAAGATGTAGCCGATACGAAACTGGAAACCCTAATGGATTGTGATAATCACTGAAAGATAATGGAGGTAAGCAACAAGGAGAAGAAAAGGTCACCATGGCTGCTCAACTCAACTTTATGCTACAGAAGATCTTCAAGCGGACTAACTGTTTTAAAACCCGGGTTTTTAGTTGACCCGGTCTTCTCACCGGGTCACGGGTCAACCGGTTCAATCGCCGGTTAACCCGGTTTTCAGTTTTTTACTTTTTTCAAATATATATGCATATGTGTGTATATATATATATGGAGAATTTCTTTTATGTCCTTCCAAAACTCTTAAATTAGTTATATATCATTTCAAACTTTAAAATTACTTCTATATCCTTCAAAACTCTTATCTATATCCAAATACCAATTTTAATGTTCTTTAAATCGTTTTAATATTAATTTATTTTTAAATTTACTATATTGCCCTTACTTTATCCAAAGCAAAATTAAAAACATGTAAAAAATAAATCTCCTAAACCAAATATTATACGTGGAGTCGTTTCAAATTCTTCGTCGACAGGCAAGAGGCCGACGAGAGCTTTCAGCCATCGAGAGATCTGCAATCTACTGATCAGGTATCTAAAATCGTGTTTATTTTTGGATTCCATGTATTGGCGTATTGTGGATGAGAGATTTTGGCTGTCTACCGTATGTATTTTTTTTTTTTTTTTTTTTTTGAAAAAGTCGATCGAGCGAGTAAAATTTTTGTTTGCAATCTGTTGTGGTGCTTGTGATTTTAAATTTCATATATCGATTTTGTGTGTGTATCTAATTGGTTCATGAGGACTTTGATTTTTGTGTTTATGTGTTCCAAGTTATTTCAATTGCTAATATGCTTCAAGGTGAGTGCTTAATTTTAGATACACAACCAAAGTTCAGGTGGCAGGCACTCTTTTCAATTGCTAAACTTCTTCATGTAATTTCTAATTTTTGTATCAGATATGGGATGATATTGGCTTCTTGACTGAAGCTGACAGGGAGAGAGTTAGGGAGAAAAGAGCTGATCCATAAGAAGATTGAAGATGAGGTTTTTTGTTTAATTTAGGTTTAGATAATATAAGGGTAATATAGTAATTTTATAAATAATTGAATTTAATGATAATGATTATTAATATTTAAATGATTTAATAAATATTAAAATTTCTATTTGGACATAGATGAGACTTTTAAAAGTTTAAGAGGATGTATAAATAATTTAAAAGTTTAGAAGGATATAGAAGTAATTTAGGAGTTTTGTAAGGATATAGAAGAAATTACCCCATATATATATATATATATATATATATATATATATATATATATATATATATATATATATATATGTATGTATCTAAACTTGGAAACAATTACTAATCTATTAAGAAACTAAATAATCTATCAAACATTAAATGAAAAATTCATTGAGAGGGTTACATGAACTCAATTGAGGTTTCTACTCGAAGAAAAATCACATGTCGGAGATGACAGAGGGCAGGAGTAGCCGTCGACTATCGAGAGGGGTTCACAACTCATTTTTAGGGTTTCTGTTGAGCGAGAGTTTCAAAGTATGAACTATCGAGGTGAATAAATCGTTAAACTTTTATGTTTCAAAAAAAATATTAAAATGAAAAAAATAAAAACGAGTCAACCCGGGTCAAGCGGTTCAACCATAAACCCAGACGGGTCAATGCGGGCCGAAAATGACCAAAAACCCGGTGTACATTGACCCGGTCTCCTCACCGGGTCGCGGTTCAACCGGCCGGGTCAACCCGGGTTTTAAATCATTGAGCGAACTCCATGTTTGTGCCGAAATAATTAGAGCATCCACGATGAACGTTTTTAAAAAAATTTTAGTCACATCAAAACCATTGCACCCAAAGTGAGGACTTTAAAAGTCCTTGTTCAAGAACCTTTTAAAAATAATTGGGTATGTGTGAAGGATTAGGAAAATGATGGGACCTAGGAAAATGTAAGGACTTTTGTAAAGGACAATGGATTGTAATGAAAAGTTTTTAAAAGTTTTTAAAGTGGGATAAGCTGATGTGGCACGATGTGATAGTGTAAAAGACTAAGGGGTGTTTGTTTTAGCTTATTTTTTGGGCTTATTAACTTATTAGCTTATTTTTTGAGCTTATTAAGGGGGTGTTTGGGGAAACTTATTTTTTTGGGCTCAAGCTTTTTAGCTTTTTAACTTATTAGCTTATAAGCTTATAAATGAAAAAAGTGTTTGGATTAGCTTATAAGGGAGAAAATAAAAAAAAATTGTAAAATGACTAAAAAGGGTATACTTAAGATAAGGAAAAGTTGATTCAATTTTATAAGGAATGGTATAATAGTAAATATACAAAAATAAGCTTTTAGGGGAGAAAATAAGTTAGACCCAAGTTGGCTTATCAAAAGTGGCTTATTTTGCTTAAAGATAAGCCCATAAGCTTAAGCTAATAAGCTAAGCCAAACACCAAAAACATAATAAGCCCTAAAAATAAGCTAATAAGTTAATAAGCCACAAAAATAAGCTAAGACAAACACCCCCTAAGTATTGTGTGTTTGGCTTAGCTTAAGAGCTTATGCTTATGGGCTTATTTATGGGTAAAATAAGCCACTTTTGATAAGCCAACCTGAATCAACTTATTTTCTCCCCACAAGCTTATCCTTATGCATTTACCATTATACCCTTCCTTGTAACCTTGAATCAACTTTTCCATATGTTAAGTATACCCTTTTTAGTCATTTAACAACTTTTTCTTATTTTCTCCTCTAAAAGCTAATCCAAACACTTTTTTCACTTATAAGCTTATAAGCTCATAAGTAAAAAAGCTAAAAAAAAAAAATAAGCTTGCCCAAACGCCCATAAATTTTGGTTGTTAAAGGTTTTTGCACTGTGAATGCTCTTAGCATGATTTTCCTTACTGAATTTTGTTTATATCTTAATAATGTATATATCCTTGTAAAGTTTTAAATTACATATATATCCTTATAAAACCTATAAACTCACTTTCTTTACCGGCATATATGAGACCACTGTCTCCACCTCTCCAGTTTGGGTTCGAATTACGGTGGCGGGTCTTCGACCGTCTCTCATTGTTTGACATTCCCAAGATTCGAACACCAAACCTTCACTCCACAAGAGTAAACCAGGAAAAACCCCTGACCTATAAACTCACATATATACCTAAACATCTAATTTTATAATTACTAATTGGTGTGATTTGAACTGCGGGTTTTTTCAGAGTAAAATCTTTTGTCACAACCTCGTTTGAAATTTATAAAAACGATAATACTAAGCAGATACTACACACGACTTAGGCAAGTATGACCTGATCAATAGCAGTATAGACTCTGTAAGGCCAGATATCGTACCACAGGGACACAAAGCTACCAATACTTTATCATCATTGTTGTTTGATCGGTAGAAATAATAAGCAAGTAATTAACCAGAATAACTAATTAAACTACGCAACTAAATCAGATTAACATTGAAGGCACAAACAGATAAAGATTCACTCAGGCTTTCGAGTCATCCTAACTAGTCATGGCAATAACTATAACATAAACCAGAATATGAAGACTTGAAAAGATTAAGCGCAAAGCATGTTGTCTTAAAAAAACCACATTATCATGCGAGAATCATCACTCAAGTTATCGAGACTCAGACTCAACAATCAAAACATGATCAGGCAAGCAACGACATATTAAAATTCAACTACAGATCCACCAGATCGAGTCCAAATCAGACTTCCTAAACACACATCTTTTCAAATGACATGTTCACTAGTCCTCAGAACCAAAAAAAGGTGTCAAAACAGTTAAAACAAGCAAAAACGGCAAACTGTGGAACAATGGCCCTTGCTACCGTAAGGATTTCTCCTTGCGGTCGTAAGGGGGGTCCCTACTTTTGGCCGCAAGGATTTCTCCTTTTGGCCGTAAAGGCGGGTCTGACAGTACAGTTCATTTTTCCATGAAGAGATTCAACAACATTAAACAATCTGGATTTTCATCTAAGATCATAAACACATGCAAATTGGTACAATGAAGTCAGAAACTTAGCAAAACTCAAAGCACACAATGAGAGTCAAGATTAAACCACATGATTTCCAAAATATGAACATGTTTAACCTACCATTTCTAGCAAAGTCAACACTTTAAAACGTGAATCATGTGAATATGCACAATGAACACTAAGATCAGATTATCAATGGTATACATGTGAGTTCATTTCAACACCTAACATACCCAAAAGCATTTTGTGAATCCTTCATTTATTTATGTAGCATATTTGACCAATGAATACACCAAATCACTTAGACTTTCATCTAGAATGCTAAGGCATGCATAAAACCATCATATGAATAACATAACCTACATGGATAGACCTGGAGTGATCCAAAGCATGTCCCAACAATGATTTCTAATGACAACCATGCAAGATATATCATTTCTAATAACGAAATAACATGATATTTTATAAAATCCACATATCATTCTTGAATATCCACATACTTTGACATGTATGAGTTATCCTAACACATCATCACACATGAACATGGTCGAATTAAACACAAACATGATTAAACACACTTGTATCAAAGATCAAACATGCTTATTTCAATAAAGTCAACATAAAAGTCAAACTAAAGATTATATTGCCATAACTAGTCAAGAATCATCTTGCCCCAAGTGAAATGAGTTTTAGCTATACATATGCATCAAAATAAGTACAACAACATCTGTAACACATGGGTACATGATCAGAATAAAAGATGAAACGATTATACCCAAGCTAAGCAAAGTTAAACTTGTAAATTCATGCTCTAAAATGTTGTTCCAAGCCTTCAAATCAAGCTCTCACTCCTTAGGAATCACCAAGATAAGTCTCCTGGAGTGTTAGGGGTAAGGGGATAGTGTTTTGGGGTGTTAAATCCGAATTGGGGTAAAAAGTGGTAACTCCTTTGTAAATAAATAGATTTTGATATTTAAACTGTTGTAACAGGGTTTTTTTACGGCCGCAAGCAAGTCCTTTACGGCTGCAAGTTGGGCGGCAACTTTGACATGCCAGCTCCAAGTTGCAGAATGGGCAGTTTGTGGATAAGGTTCCCTTACGGCCGCAAGGAATACCTTTGCGGGCGCAAGAGGGTTTCTTAACTGCAAAGCATCTTTGAAGTCGGTTAACTGAAGTATTTTTTCGGATGGCCCTTGCGGCCGTAAGGGGATTACCTTGCAGGCGTAAGGGGGTGTTTTCCATCAATTCTTCATTTTCTTCATTTCATTCCTTGTTTTGCCCATAAGTCTTACTTTAAGCTCTGTTAGCTTGCATGGTGAATATTAAACACATTAGATCAATTATTAGACGAATCACCTTAGAATTAGGCTAAGAATGGGGTATTTCGGTATGTAGAATATGCGTAGAAACGCATATATCACTAATATATTTAAAAACTAAAAAAAGATTATCTTTAATTCAAAATATAACTAAATTACTAAAATAGCCATTTGATTTCCTTCACATAATCCATCTCCTAACCTCCTTCGGTCCTTTTAATTTTGCTCTGATAGGTAAGAATTCGATCAAACACATGGCACTTTAAAATTGATTTGCAAAAACCATTCCAAGTTCAAACATCGGTTTGTGAAACCATTCTAATTCAGATTTAGACACGATATGTAAAAAGCCATTCTAAATCCAGACATCGATTTGCAAAAACATTCTAAGTCCAACATAATACATCACATATGTTTTGGGGTTATAGGGCTCAATCGAACATTTCGAACCGTGACTTGTTTCAAATCCAATCAGTTAATGTTGATTCGATCGTAATTCTTCTGAATCGAGCACATTGTGTTCAATCGATCCATATATTGGGTGATCAATATCTTCTTTCAGATCATGGCACCTGTTACAGGTTTTGGATATGGTACACTGTTCTTTTTTTCTTTTAGAATTGGAACTGTGTTTAATCGACAGTTTAGTTAGTGGCTAGCATCGTACCTGCGTAATGCTGCGGCGACAAATAGATTCTATTTTGTAATGTTGTTTTAAATAATGTAATGATATGTTATTCACGCAATTTAATGTCACGAAAAAGTTTTCAGCAACATATCCGTTTTTTCAATGTATTTTATATTCGTATCAACTATTCTATTAATATAAAAAATAATTTCTAAAAAAATACTAAAATAAGAAAAAAGGTTATATGTATGAAATACTGAGAGATAAATTAACAAGATTTTAAAATTTTTGTTGATGTGGGTGGATCATTTTGTTTGTGTGAGAGAGTGTGTTAGTGGGATAATATATTTTAAATGAATAAAAAGTTATAGTAAATTAGGAAAGTGAAATGGTTAAAGATTGAGTGAATGGGGTTAGTTTAGATAAAAAGAATTGTGAGGATGTATTGTTGATTGACCTTTAAAGCCCTGTTTGGTTCGTGGTAATTACTATGATTTTCTAGGAATGGGATTTCAAATCCTTATGAATTGGTGTGCAGCCCGCGTACGGGTATTTTTAAGATGATTAAAATCTTTTTCACACTGATGTTATAAATTTATAAAGTGGAATTACAAAATAATTACTACACACGACTCAGGCAAGTATGACCTGGTCAGTAGTAGTATAGATAGGGTAAGACCGAGTGTCGAACCACAGGGATAAAAGTGATTTTCTGGCAGCTACTAGAACTCAAACATCATTATTGTTTGGTGAAATAAAAACATGTGATTTTTAGATTTTGATTTAAAACTAATGAAATAAACAAGTTACACTATCAAGATAATAAACAAGTGATTAGATAATCAAAGAAAGGATCACTTAGGCTTCAGAGTCATCCTGGTTAGTTATGGAAATATTTATTTTGGTTTAATTGTTGATGACTTGATAAATTGCATTTAGCTCACAATATGATGTTCTCTCTAATACTTATGAGTATTATTATCATGTAAATCATCACTCGAGTTATCAAGACTCATATTTACAATAAAATATAACATGTAAGCATAGAATCAAAAGACAATCACAGATCCACTTAACCATGTCTAAATCCAGCTACAAGCCATACATTCTTGGTCAAATGATATGTCTTATAGTTTTCAAAACATAAGAAATGTGTTAAAGTGATTTAATAATAATTAGAATAAAAGAAACAGCAAACTGATTTTGGAACAGGGCTTCATGCGATCGCATGTATGGGACATGCGATCACAAAGAAAGACAGACCCATGCGATCGCATGCATATGTCATGCGATCGCATGGTAAATATATACAGCAGATCTCATTTTTACCCAAAGATTAAACACAAACAACCTGAATTTCATCCAAGGTTATAAGTAGAAAGTAAATGAACACTATGACGTTATGAACTCAACAAGACTCAAATCACGTGCATTGGATTTAAGATCAAGCCTTACGTTATTTCTTTTAGATATCATCATGTTATGTACCATTTCTAGCACATAACACATGCAAAGCATGAAATACGTAAGCATGTACATATAATCAAAAGATACGACTCTTAATGACATTATGGAATTCATTTCAACCTTAACATGTCAAAAACATCTTTTTAATCCTTTTTATCCTTTTGTAGTACTAATGATCAAATAATATACGTACACAATTAAACTTTCATTCGAGATGTGAAACATGTGATAAACAAAAATATGATAAACTTGGCCAACTTATTGAGATCTGAAATGATCAAAGACAAGTTCCAAAAAATGCTTTTCAAATGACAATCTGGCTTGTTATACCATTTCTAGTAATAACTACACAAGATCTTAAGATTAAACCAACATTCTTGAATATGCATGCAATATAACTGTAACACCCTCTTTACCGACCTAGATTAATTAAGGTAATTAAATTAATTAATCTTGAGTGTTATATTTAATTATGGGTTTTACTTGCTATTATATGTTATTTATTAGTTGTTTGTTGTATTGGTTATTTTATTATTTTATTTGATTAGTTAATCAATTTAATAAAATAAAAGATATTTGATATGGGAGGTATGGGGGGTATTTGAGTTTGTCAAACAACCCCATACCTCATTTCTTGTTAAGTTATACATAGTGTGTGTGTGTGTTTTGGGTGTTCTCGGCCGAGAAGGAGAAGAAGGAAGAAAAGAAAGGAAAATCAAGTTTCAATCTTGCTTGCATTTCGTGATTATTTGTTATCAATTTTAAGGTTAGAAATTCCATGCCATTATGTTGATTGTAGTTTAAACTCGGTTTTATAGATTTGTGTATTTATATATATGAAATCCGATTGATGCATATATGATGATTTGATGATCATAGGACGTATGCATGTTAGATTTCATGATTTACATGTGTTAGTTATATGTTAGAATGATTTCTGGAAACTTGTATAACTTGAATGCATGAAATCAGTTTAGAAAATGGAAGTAGAAATTGATAATGTGCGGAGTCTTGAAGGACTCGGATTGTAGAGGTTGAATGAGTCGGATTTCGACTTGAACCCGGATTCCGACTCTGCTGGATATGCCTTAACATTTAATCGGATTGTGATTTACTCGGATTCCGCATCTTCTATCGGATTCCGACTAGGTTGAATATTGTTATGCATGTTCTCGGAATCCGCTTATTCAATCGGATTGTAACTTTTCTCGGATTTGAATCATTTACTCGGATTATATCCTTTACTCGGAATCCTATTCTTTTGGAATTGGACTTTTAATCGGATTTGGTATTATCGGATTTTGGACCTTTGCTCGGATTTCCATTTGATCGGATTTGGTTAATCGGATTTGATGATTTAAAGATAAACATGATTGGTATATCTTTGGGGACTTTTGTATGATGAATATATATATATTTAATTGTGATCATACATGATTAGATATGATATTTATTTTTGGATCAGTATTATGAATTGAATACTGACTTGGGCTACTTCAATCTCAGGAACTGAGAAGACTCAGTGAGTTAGTCACTCGAGTGTACCAGAGTTTGAAGACTTTGGTGAGTGGATTTATATCTTGGGATATACAGGATTTAATATCCTATTTGAAAATGCTCTTGTTTGGATTGTATATACATGTTATTTGGAGACCAGCGTAGTCTGGGCCTTTGCTTGGGGGTGTAACCTATCAGTTCTTGGGGGGTACATTTATTGTACTCAAGAAGACTGGTGTGGTTTTCACTGTTAGCTGGGCTATCGGTAAACCTTGGTTTTGGCCGACCATGGTTGTAGGTGCTTGCAACACCGCCGGTTCTCCTGGGATTCATGAGCTATTTGGTTTGGGCATATTTGTCTTGTGTATGTTTAGATATCTGTTCCCTCACTTAGCTTTGTGCTAATTCCCCACTAGATTGTTTTGCAGATCCTCTGAGGTGATCTTGATGCTTCGGGCTGGGAATATGGACAGACCAAACTCTGATGTCAAGTTTTTGAAAGAGCCTGTTTTTGTATTAACACTGTATAGGGTCTTTGTACATCAAACAAGTGAAATCCTTTTGTATCTATTATGTAATTAAGATATTTATATGTAATTAGCTTCCGCGTGCAGTAAAATATATGTTTTAAAAAGTACAGTGTTACAAGTTGGTATCAGAGCCCTGGTTTGAGGATTTGCATGAATGATTTGTGCAATACTTGAACCGAGGCTCTGGTCAGTCCAGTATTCCCAGGGTGGGTAATTGGTAGTGTAGCTTTGAGGGTGGTTAGTGTTTATACTAACAGATTATATCTAACAATTGGTGAGATGCTGTGTATAGCATAGAAAAAAAATGGCTGATAACGTGAACCAGACAACTACCCCTGCGTCCCCCGGAAGAAATCACCAGTCCTCCACGGCAGTCAATGAGCAGCACCTTAGAGCCGGTACTTCTCATAACGATGAATCTGATCAACAAGACTATGTGTTGCAATTGGAAGATACTCTGCAAAGTTTGAGAGACCGGGTTCAGGAATTGGAACAGCAGCAGCATCAGACGCAGTTCTCTTATCAAACTCAGACCACTCGTTTGCCCAGAGAGTCAGCTGTATTTACCCAGTCAATACCACCTCCTGTTTACTCAGCTGCACCTTTCAATACAGTGTCAACACCATTTGGTTCTTTACCATTCATTGCAATACCACCTGTATCACAACCCCAACAGCAACACCAACCACAACAGCAGAACTTTTTCATCCCATGGTACCCAAATCAAGGAGGCTTTAAACAGAAAGGGCAATACAAGGATTTCATGGCTTGCCAGCCACCGGAGTATTCAGGAAGCTCAAATCCAACTGATACTTTGAGTTGGTTAAGGGAGATGGTGAAGGCTTTGGATGCTTGCAACTGTGAGGAATCTGATAGAGTTATTTTTGCAACTCGGAGGTTGAAGGGTCAAGCTGCAACCTGGTGGGATTCTTTGATTGCTCATTTATCTAGGGAGGTTGTGAATTCTGTTACTTGGGATCAATTTCAAACCAAGTTCTGTGAGCAATTCTGTAATACTTTTGATCTAGCTAAGGTGAAACGGGAGTTCATGGATTTAGCTCAGGATGACAAGATGTCTGTGGATCAATTGATTGCAAAGTTTAATGAAAAGCTGAGGTTCGCTAAGCAGTGGGTACCCGATGAACCATCGCAGATAGACCATTTTGTTCAAGCACTGTTGCCTGAATATCGGGGTAACACCCGGATGGCAACATCTTTGGTACAGGCGTTTACTGTTGCACGAGCTGCGGAGGGTGACGTAAAAGATCGGGAGAGATTGAATCGGGAGAAAGGGTCGTCGCATAGGTCTGTGGGAAACCAGAGTGGGAACAAGGGAAGGTGGCAGAATAACCAGCATCGGAGTGATCAGAAATCGAAAGGTTCGGGGTCTTATCAGAACAATCCTTGGTGTAAACCCTGCAATGCTAGTCATACTGGTCCCTGCACATCACAGACGAAGCGATGTTTACGTTGTGGTGGATTTGGTCACGAACCATCAGTTTGTCGGTTTAATACAAATGTGTGCTGGAATTGTCATGAAGAAGGTCATAGAGCTGGAGCTTGCGATCTGTCGGTTTAGTACAAATGTGTGCTGGAATTGTCATGTAGAAGGTCATATAGTAGGTAAATGCGATCACATGGCATGGTGATTTTCACCAGTTCTTCGTTTTTCATCCGCTTTGCACTTGTTTGACTTGATATCTTCACTTTAGGTCCTATTAACCTGCAATGGTGAACATTAAGCTTTTTAGGAAATATAATTTGTACAATTCACCTTGATTCTGGATAAAATGTGAGGGTTTTCGATGTGTAAAACATGTATAAATATGGATATATCAATCTCCCCACACTTAAACTTTGCTTGTCCTCAAGCAAACTCTAATTCAACTTAAAATATCCATTGACTTAAATTAATGCAAAAGTATATACTTCCGACATGAAAAGGTCTAAAGGCATAATAGATATTTAATCAGAGCAACGAGGACAAACTTCCATGTGAAAGATATGGCAAAATCAAAGCAAACTTAGCACGTGTACCTGAATCAAGACCAATATCTGAATTCATACCTCACCAGGTGGTCACTCAAGCACTTAATATGTATATCAGGGTATGTGTATAAGTGCAAAAATGCAAGATTTGAGACTAAGATTAGCATAAGCTTGATCACATATCAAATCTCCACCAATTAACATAAACATATGCAAATATCAAGAGGTCTTTATTTGGGTTGTAACGTGGCTAAGGTTTTTATGGTAGGAATGGGAAGATATAAAGATGACTAAAATATTTTTCAGGAACCAAGTTAATGTTGTATTTTTGAGCTAGATCCACTATTAATCCTATGGATCCTTAGGATTGGTGAAATCTTTTAGATCCTGTGGGTCAAAACAGGTATTTGTATGGACAGGAATTTGAACATATTTTTGGTGAGAATACAGTTCATCAAGCTGTAGTAGAATCAGAATAGTCTGAGTGATGGCCAACACCCGGATAACTGACAAAAAACTACTACTCAATGTATAATGAGCTTCAAAAATAGCCAAGAAACAGCTAATTAAACAACCGATCTTCTCATATATTTTTTTCTTTTCTAATTTATTTTTTTTCTTTTTGTTGGTTTTTTGCGTTTTGTTTTTCTCTAAGCTATCTTTTTGGAGATCAAATCAGTACTATGCGACATAATCATTATAAGTCTAAGAGGAACACTTTGAATTTCGTGTCCAGCTAATGCAGTGCATGAGCAACTGAAGATCTGGCAAAATTTTGTATAACAGCAATTAACAGTAAAATTGGTTCTGAAATCTTAAAAATAAGATAGAATTAAAACAGGTGTTTATAATTGGGGGTTTTTGAAATGAAAGGCTAAGGCTCAAAGTGGTGAACTAGGGGTAATTATATAAAAATTGGCTAAAAATAAAAGTGTATTGGCTAAAATGGGTTATCCTAAATGCCTCTATCATTTAATTGCAACAGTTTAGTTCATGGTTCCGAAATGCATAGTTATGAGTAAGTTCTATAATCAAAGCACAATCTGCATATATATGTGATAATTCCATGAGCTACTCGAATAAGAAATTGAAATGTTGTGGCTCAAATGCTCTGGAATTATAGTATCGAGGTGTGGTTTGTGTAATTGAAGTCAAACATTATGCAAAACTCAAGTACTTGTGCTAAGTTAACTTCATGAAAGTTGTACATAACAGGATCTTCATAATGTTACTTGCTTATAATCTATCATGTGAGAGGATCTAAACATGTCAAAAATGATATAAATTTGCGAAAAATTTACGACAAAATTCAATTCTAAGATTTTAAAGCATTTAGAGTTTTCAAGAGAACAAGACTATAGCAGGCATTTATGTCTCCTTCCCCACACTTAAAAATGTACATTGTCCTCAATGTACAGACAATGTATGTAAACAGTGACGTATCATGATGAGTGTAAAAGAGGAGATAAGAAAACTCCCTGAATCGGTGTTAGAAACCGATTTCTGTAGATGAAGGCTCAAGATTCTCCCCACACTTGGATTGAGCTGCACTCCTTTGATATATAATTGTATAATCCGAGTGAAACTTGCAAAACAAGAAACTCAACCACAAGTGAAAATCGAGAGTGTAATAAACTATTATATGGAAATATAATCAAACTAAAGGATGTACATAATGTTTTGATGTTATACAGATAGATCAATTTAAGCACAATACATAAAACATCGTACAACAAAAACGAAATAAAAAAACAAACAAACTAAATAACTAACTATCCCTATCTAGCTGCTACTGGGGCGGAGGAGGTGGTGCAGATGAAGAACTGGCCCCGGAGTAGAAGTCTCTAAGTCTCTGAGGTGGCTTAGGCGATCTGCGACGTCTACGTGCCATAACTCAAATGATGAAAATGGATCGGAGATGACGGATAAATGCTCGGATGACCGTAAAAAGATCGAAATCGCCGATAGAGAGAGAGAAAGTAGAGAGAGAAAGTGTTTGCGATGAGGTGCAGGTCGCATGGTGTTGTATATATAGCCGGATTGCCATGCGATCGCATGGATTACCCATACGATCGCATAGGGCAAACTTTTCAGATTTTGAATTTTTCAGTTAAGTCTCGTTTGGCTAAACCAGTATACAACCCATGATGAAATGTTAAGATACACTTTCTAACACTCTGTGATAGTTTGGGATAGAGTTGAGTTTTATTAAAAAGCAACTATACAAACGAAAAAACAAACGGAATGAAAATACGCGGAAGGGAAACTGAAAGGAAACGTATTTACATACGTATGTACAGGTAACACACTATTAGTATGCTGTGTAAGCGAACATTTTAACGCGTTGAAACGCGGAGTGTTTTCCTGTCTCTCCAGACTGAATGAAAATAGAATTTAGAAAACATAAGGAGTGATACGGCTGTAAATGAGGCATGAGTTAGGGATTTCTAGTGGGGCTTTGGCTGAAGTTTGCTTAATCGGAGACTAACCAACTCATCAATCATCGCTCTAGCATTACTATTAGGCCTGAAAACCCTTTCGGCTTTTAGCTTAACAGGATCTTCCCGAAGAGCACTAGCACACTCTGACTTAGAATAAGTTGGTCAATCCCTACAAGCGCCCTCATGAATCAGAGCACCACATTTCCAACACTTTCCTACATGTTTTGCACGCCTTTTAACCGCACAAAGTGAAGTGCCTCTATGGAATTTGGCATAATTTCGATCTCTCCTTATATTTTTCTCTAGTCTCATGACAATATCACGCTGAATATCAAAAGGTAAATTTGTGCGTAGAAAAAGACAAGATAGAAGAGAAATTGATTCTACAGAAAGCATTTCCAGTTCTTTTAGGTCTGCCAGTAAAAGACCAAACACACCCGCTAAGGTGTAGCGAGGTGAAGTTTCATGTCTTCAGATGGTTCATTCTGGATCGGGGTTCCTAAAAACCTTTTGAGACGGTGGCCATTGACTTTAAAAGTAACTCATGCAGAGTTAGTGATATCAACAACACCATATGGATACACAGTATGTATTTTAAAAGGACCCGTCCATCTGGACTTTAATTTACCTGGGAAAAGACGAAGACGTGAGTTGTATAAGAGCACACGATCTCGAGCCTGGAATTTCTTGTCCTTCAGGCAAGAATCATGGAATATTTTCGTCTTTTCTTTGTACATCAAGGAATTATCGTACGCTTGGTACCTTAGTTCTTCCAATTCATTGAGCTGGAGTAGACGATTTTCCGTTGAAACATTTGGTTCTACATTTATGGTTTTTAATGCCCAATATGCTCTATGTTCAAGTTCAACGGGAAGGCGACACTCTTTACCATAAACCAATTTATAGGGTGTGGTTCCGATAGCCGTTTTGTAGGCTGTTCTGAATGCCCACAATGCATCGTCTACCTTTTCTGCCCAATCTTTTGGGTTATTCCCAACAGTTTTTTCAAGTATCCGCTTTAGACCACGATTAGTGACCTCAACTTGTCCACTTGTTTGTGGATGGTATGCAGTAGAAAACCTATGGGTTACCCCATAACGTTTTAATACCTTTTCAAGCTGTGTATTGCAGAAGTGAGTACCCCGATCGCTTATTAATGCTCTCGGAGTTTCAAAGCGGGAAAATAACCTCTTTAGAAACTTACATACAACTCGTGCATCATTAGTTGGTAGGGCCTGTGCTTCGGCCCATTTTGAAAAATAATCGACTGCAACAAGAATGTACTTGTTTCCATGAGAATTTGGAAAAGGACCCATAAAGTCTATCCCCCAAACATCGAATATTTCACAGACTTGGATAGGGTTTTGGGGCATCTCATTGCGTGATGAGTTGTTTCCGGATTTTTGACATGGGTCACAGGATTTTACAAATTCACGGGCATCCTTAAATAGAGTAGGCCAATAGAAACCTTAATCAAGGACCTTCTTTGCTGTTGTAACAGGTCCATGATGGCCTCCAGTAGGTCCTGAGTGACAACGCTCTAGGATGTCCATTGCTTCTTGACTGGTCACGCATCGTCGTATGATTTGGTCGACTTCTATCCTGAATAGATAGGGATCTTCCCAGAAATAGAATTTTAGCTGAGAAAAGAATCTTTTCCTCTGCTGATGCGCGAGACCTTTTTCTAATACCCTTGCTGCTAAATAATTTGCAAAATCTGCAAACCATGGGGCATTATCAGATTTATGAAGTGCTAAGAGAAACTCATCAGGAAATGTATCCTGAATGGCATATTCATCCAGAACTTCATGGTTCGGATTATCAAGACATGAAAGATGATCGGCAGCAAGATTTTCCGCACCTCGCTTATCTTTTATTTCGATATCAAACTCTTGTAACAAAAGTATCCATCTAATGAGGCGAGGTTTTGCGTCTTGTTTGAAAAACAAGAATCGCAAGGCAGAATGGTCAGTGAAAACAACAGTTTTAGAAAGAATTAAGTAAGACCGAAATTTATCGAAAGCAAAGACAACGGCCAGTAATTCCTTTTCTGTTACTGTGTAGTTCTCCTGGGCCTCTGTCAGAGTTTTGCTTGCATAATAAATTGGGTGAAAACGACCTTCTTTTCACTGACCTAAAACTGCACCTACGGCAAAATCACTTTCGTCGCACATTAGTTCGAATGGAAGAGTCCAGTCAGGGCTGGTTAAAATTGGTGCTTTTGTAAGTTTCTCTTTTAGAGTGTTGAATGCTTTCATGCATTCAGAAGAAAAAACAAACGGAGTATCTTTTTCTAAGAGATGGGTCATAGGCCGTGAAATCTTTGAAAAGTCTTTTATGAAACGACGATAAAAACCGGCATGACCAAGGAAACTCCGAATGCCTTTGACATTCGTCGGGGGAGGTAGTTTAGAAATAACATCAATTTTAGCCCGATCAACCTCAATTCCCGACTTGGAAATCTTATGTCCCAGAACAATACCTTCTCGCACCATAAAATGACATTTTTCCCAATTAAGAGCGAGATTGGTAGATTCACATCTAGACAACATCTTTTCTAGATTGAGAAGACAAGTGTCAAATGTATCTCCGAAAACAGAGAAGTCATCTATAAAGACTTCGACACATTCTTCGATCATATCATGGAATATTGCTGTCATGCAACGCTGGAATGTAGTTGGGGCATTGCACAAGCCAAATGGCATTCGCCTGTAGGCAAATGTACCATAGGGACAAGTGAATGTGGTTTTCTCTTGATCCTCCGGAGCGATTGGAATTTGGAAATACATGGAAAAACCATCAAGAAAACAATAGAAGGTGTTACCTGCCAGTCTCTCAATCATTTGATCAATGAATGGGAGTGGGAAGTGATCTTTACGAGTTGCATCATTCAGTTTTCGGTAATCGGTACAAACACGCCACCCGGTTACAGTGCGAGTGGGAATTAACTCGTTTTTATCGTTAGTGATCACGGTCATACCTCCTTTCTTGGGAACTACTTGGACAGGGCTAACCCAAGGGCTATCAGATATCAGATAAATCAGACCCACATCCAAGAGTTTAATTACCTCTTTTTTAACCACTTCTTGCATATGTGGATTTAATCTCCTCTGTCCTTGCACACTTGTCTTGTGGTTATCCTCCATAAGGATTTTGTGTGTACAGAAAGAATGATTAATTCCTTTTATGTCGGAAAATTTCCATGCAATAGCGGTCTTGTGCTTCCTGAGCACATTCAATAGCTTCACTTTTTCATCAGAGCTGAGATCAGAAGCTATGATTATAGGTAGTTTGGAATTACTGTCTAGAAAAGCGTATTCTAGATGTGATGGGAGTTCTTTCAACTCAAGTACTGGAGGCTCAATGATAGACGGTTGCGAGTGAGGTACCTTATCAACATCGTGAGTCTCAAAAGTTTCAGAAACTAATGTATCTTTGGGGATAACATCAGTATCTGGTTGATACAGTTCAAGTTGAGTAAGGTCCTTTGGAAAAGAGCCTTTCTCTAGAATCTGCGTGTCTAGCACGTCTTTTTCAGAAGAAATAGGAATTGAATCAAGATGATAATGATTAGATATATCAACACAATACAAGGCATCATCTTGAGCAAATGGTTGCTTCATGGATTTTTCGATATCGAAGGTTACAACTTGATCAGCTACTCTAAGAGATAGTTTGCCATCACAAACGTCGATAAGAGCGCGTGAAGTAGCCAGAAATGGTCGGCCTAAGATAAGAGGAACATTTTTGTCCTCATCCATGTCAAGGATGACAAAGTCAACAGGGAAGATAAATTTATCGACTTTGAACAAAAGATTTTCATAAATTCCCCGTGGATATTTCACAGATCGGTCTGCTAGCTGAATAGACATTTTTGTTGGGTTAGGTTCACCTAAACCTAGCTTTGCAAACACGGAATAGGGCATGAGATTAATTCTAGCTCCTAGATTAGCTAAAGCATTATTAACATAGAGTTGTCCTATTTCACACGGGATAGTGAAGCTACCTGGGTCGGTTTTCTTCACTGGAAGTTTGTTTTGTAAGATGGCTGAACATTCTTCACTAAGAATGACAGTTTACAGGTCCTCCAGTTTCCTTTTATTGCTCAGCAGTTCTTTAAGGAACTTGGCATATTTTGGCATTTGAGCCAAAGCCTCAACAAATGGGATATTGATTTGAAGCTGTTTGAAAAGTTCAAGGAACATTTTGTAATACTCCTCCATTTGTTCTTTCTTCAGTGGCTGAGGATAAGGAATCCTGGGCTGATACTTAGGAATCGGGGACTTAACTTGCGCAGTATTTGTTGGACGGAGCCTGTTATGCCCTTCGTTAGTTTCCTCGAATGGGGCCTGAGATTCGGGAGATTCCGAATCTGGATTTTCTTTGGATATGTCGGGAGTGCTTGGTTCATCAACTGGAGGCATCGTTGGTGGGACCATAGTGGTACCACTCCTGAGAGTAATAGCTTTAACATCGGCCCTTGGATTGGCTTCGTTGTTACTCGGAAAACCACCAGGTTGACGCTCTGATAGCGAGTTAGCGATCTGGCTTACTTGATTTTCTAAGTTCTTAAATGAAGTGTGAAGAACTTTCATGTCATTTTCGTGATTGACGAAACGGCTTTCGACAGCTGAAGAAAATCTGTCAAGTAAGCTCTCAATCTTTGATTGAGTTTGTGGTGGTTGTCGGTTTTGGGATGAAACCAAACTCTGTTGTTTGTGATTTTGATGAGAAAATCCGGGAGGGGGATTACTAGAAGTACCCGCTCCGGATTTCCAGGAAAGATTTGGATGATTTCTCCAACCAGAGTTATATGAGTTTGAGTATGGATTGTTTTGGGGTCTTTGAGTACCCATGTAATCCACCTCTTCTGTAGAGTTTGGCAACCTCTACTCAAGTAAGGTCCATTGCAGAACTCACATGTAGACTGCACTACATTTACTTTCATTTGGTCGAGCTTTTGGGATAAAGCTTCAACTTGTGCAGTGAGTAAAGTGACAGTATCAACAGGGATGATACCTGCTGTTTTGTGTTGTTTCATTCGTGATGAATGCCACTGATAGCTATTCATAGCCATTTCTACAATGAGCTCATGAGCTATCTAGGGAGTTTTGTTTGTGATTGCACCTCCTGCTGCAGCATCGATCATTTGGTGTGTAGCCACTGTCAGACCGTTATAAAATGTTTGAACTTGAAGCCACATTGGTTATCCGTGATGAGGGCATCGACACAGTAAGTCCTTATACCTTTCCCACGTGTCGTACATGGATTCCCCTTCTTGCTGCTGGTATGATGAAATATCATTACGGAGTTTAGCCGTTTTTGAGGGTGGAAAATATTTCTGAAGAAAATTTTCGGCTAAATCGTTCCATGTAGTGATGGAACTAGTAGGCAAGGAATTAAGCCAAAGCTTGGCTTTATGTTTGAGTGAAAATGGAAAAAGGTGTAAGAGAATAGCGTCTTGGGAGACACCGTTCATCTTGAATGTATCACATATCTCAAGGAAATTCTGAAGATGATGGTTAGGATCTTCTTCAGGTAAACCGTTAAATTGAACTGTGTTTTGAACCATTTGGATAATGTTCGGCTTGATTTCAAAATTGTTGGCGGTGACAGGAGGACGAATGATACTTGCGTGCATTCCAATGAGCGTTGGACGAACGTAATCTTCTACTGTTTTGGTATCTAAAGGTGGTGGACCTTCACCTTCAGCCATGTTGTGAGTTCGATTATGAGCAACTCGTCTACGTGCTAAACGTCGGTGACGTCTAAATTCTCGTTCAGGCTCCGCGTAAGGCTCAATGGGCTCAATTGTCCAACAGAGAACAAAAGAGGCAGTTTGGATGTGGCGGGGAAATGAAAAACGAAAAGAAATTAAAATGCAAGAGAGAAGCACACAACTCAAATAAAGAAAAAAAATGAGATAAGACAGTCGACCACTAAGAAAGGAAATGATTTCTCCAAAGTCTGTCTATGGTGTTTCAAATAGAATTTTGTTGTTCCCTTAGTAGATGAATTTGTTCGTAGATATTTATGACTTGAGAGATGTCAAATTCAAATTTTAATTCGTAAATTAACACCCAGATCTGATTTTCAAGGAGATCAATGTGATTTTGGTAAACACTAATTCTCCTATGAAGGTTTTCTGAACGAACACACATGAGTGAAACAAATTTTAAAAGAAAACAAGAGATTTCAGAAACCTAAAAAGTTAGAGTACGAGACATGGTTCTTCGGATGAAAGTTTGATTGAGAAAAATCAAAAAAATTTCGTGGTTAATGCTATCTCTCAATCGTTTGATTTCTTGTGGGTCGGTTTCAGAGAGCAAAGCTTTTTCGAAAGATTTTATAAGGATTTCAGAATTTTTAATTCTATTGCGGTACTCTTTAATCCTTCTTCGAAGTTCAGCCGAATAAATACACATAAAGGAAAATGAAAAAGAAATGCAATAATGAAAAAAACAACTAAGTTTGCTAAATAAAAGACAAGAAGTAGAGAACAATTGGGACAAGCTAATCTAGAAATTGTAACTTGACTAGATAATATGTCTGTTAAGAATATAGTCGATGTTACATCTAGTGATCATTTTTGCATATTCCCAATACTCAATTTCTCCTAAAATTAACTCAAATTCATCCAGATTGTCTGTAGCCAAAGCTATTTGTTCAAGATGTTCATTTTCAGTTTCAAAACTTTTTAGACAATCCAGACATAATTTATACATCAATTTTAGTGTCTGTGAGTAAATACACATGGTAAAAGAAAAGTACAAGAAAGCAAGGAAAGCTAAACTATGATTATACTAACAAAAATAAAAAAAATAAAAAGTAACAGGTAGTGAAAACCAAATCAAAAATTAGATTTTTACTAATAGTGCCAAAATATCAAAGACATCCCCGGCAGCGGGGCCAAAAACTTGGTGTGCAGCCCGCGTATGGGTATTTTTAAGATGATTAAAATCTTTTTCACACTGATGTTTTAAATTTATAAAGTGGAATTACAAAATAAATACTACACACGACTCAGGCAAGTATGACCTGGTCAGTAGTAGTATAGATAGGGTAAAACCGAGTGTCGAACCACAGGGATAAAAGTGATTTTTTGGCAGCTACTAGAACTCAAACATCATTATTGTTTGGTGAAATAAAAACATGTGATTTTTAGATTTTGATTTAAAACTAATGAAATAAACAAGTTACACTATCAAGATAATAAACAAGTGATTAGATAATCAAAGAAAGGATAACTTAGGCTTCAGAGTCATCCTGGTTAGTTATGGCAATATTTATTTTGGTTTAATTGTTGATGACTTGATAAATTGCATTTAGCTCACAGTATGATGTTCTCTCTCATACTTACGAGTCTTATTATCATGTAAATCATCACTCGAGTTATCAAGACTCAGATTTACAATCAAATATAACATGGAAGCATAGAATCAAAAGACAATCACAGATCCACTTAACCATGTCTAAATCCAGCTACAAGTCATACATTCTTGGTCAAATGATATGTCTTATAGTTTTCAAAACATAAGAAAGGTGTTAAAGTGATTTAATAATAATTAGAATAAAAGAAACAGCAAACTGATTCTGGAACAGGGCTTCATGCGACCGCATGTATGGGACATGCGATCACAAAGAAAGACAGACCCATGCGGTTGCATGCATATGTCATGCGATCGCATGGTGACTATTTACAGCAGATCTCATTTTTACCCAAAGATTAAACACAAACAACCTGGACTTTCATCCAAGGTTATAAGTAGAAAGTAAATGAACACTATGATGTTATGAACTCAACAAGACTCAAATCACGTGCATTGGATTTAAGATCAAGCCTTACGTTATTTCTTTTAGATATCATCATGTTATGTACCATTTCTAGCACATAACACATGCAAAGCATGAAATACGTAAGCATGTACATAGAATCAAAAGATACGACTCTTAATGACATTATGGAATTCATTTCAACCTTAACATGTCAAAAACATCTTTTTAATCCTTTTTATCCTTTTGTAGTATTAATGATCAAATAATATACGTACACAATTAAACTTTCATTCGAGATGTGAAACATGTGATAAACAAAAATATGATAAACTTGGCCAACTTGTTGAGATCTGAAATGATCAAAGACAAGTTCCAAAAAATGCTTTTCAAATGACAATCTTGCTTGTTATACCATTTCTAGTAATAACTACACAAGATCTTAAGATTAAACCAACATTCTTGAATATGCATGCAATATAACCTTGAGGTTTTCACACAAAAGGTTATCAAAACATGAACATGAACAAATATATCATATGAATATGATTAAACACATTTACATTAACGATCAAAACATACTTTTATATCAAATCATCAAGAAAAGGTTTATATTGCCATAACTTGGCCAAGAATCATCTTGGCTTAAGTGAAATAGTTTAGTTACACATGGTTACAAGTAAAACAACAAGATCAATACTTGGATACATATCAAGAACAGATAAGTTTAGATTATACCAAGCTATCCCGAGTTGTATACGTGATCAGAACCTCCACTTAGTTTCTACACCTTTGGAACGGAGTTTGAGGTGTTTAACTATCACCAAATCAAAAGCCAAGTGTGAAGACACCTTAGTGTGTGTGTTGTGTGTGTATTTACAGAGAGAATTCGTGTGTGTGAAGTGTGTGTTGCTTCTGGCTTCTGTGTTGTGTTGTGTTGTGTTCTCTTTGAGCAGAGAATGAGCTCCTTTAAATAGGCCTGATTCGGGGGGCTTTGCGATCGAATGGGAATGTCATGCGATCGCATGACTCGATTTTCGGCGGTTGACAAGACAGCTTAGCTTGCAGAGGCTGCCAAGTGCCAAAGCTAGATTCGCGCCTACCTTGCGATCGCATAGTAGGTACATGCGATCGCATGGCATGGTGATTTTCACCAGTTCTTCGTTTTTCATCCGCTTTGCACTTGTTTGACTTGATATCTTCACTTTAGGTCTTATTAACCTGCAATGGTGAACATTAAGCTTTTTAGACAATAATTTGCACAATTCACCTTGATTCTGGATTAAATGTGAGGGTTTTTTATGTGTAAAACATGTATAAATATGGATATATCATGAATCCCATGTTTGTTTGGAAAAAGACAAGGAATTAAAATGATAGGATTTATGTATAATCTCATCAAATCCTTCAAACAAAGCATTCTATAAATCCTTCCATACCCCCTGGTATTTTAAAATCCTTTGAACAAAGGATTCTCCTACTCATCATAACCTAGATTACATAGATTATCCCTTCCATCGTATACCTCTGCCGCCCCCATTGTAACACCCCAAAATGGGTCCTAGTTGTAAACTGTTATACGTGTAGCTTTATGAGTTGTACTTTGACTTTAACTGGTGTTTTGTTGTTAATTGTAGTATACATGTTGTTAAATGGTGTATTTTGTGTTAATTGGTGTTTTAAACGTGAAATGGTGTTAATTGGTGTTAATTGTAGATAAAAATTTGGTAATATGAAAAGTGTCATAAGTTGACCAAGTCAATAAATAGTTGAACGGTTTTAGATAATGGTTCTAAAAATATCTCAGTTAGTTGAAACGGATAGACCTAAGTTGTGTTTTAAGTTGAATAGGAGAACAAAATACCCGTGAGGGGTATTAGACCTTAAGTCGGCCTAAGGCCTCACTTATCCCCTGTTAACATTTTCGAACATACCACACATACATATACATACGTACACGTTTAAGCACACACACACACACTTAGAGATTTTGGAAGAAATCAAGTAAGATACAAGTTGTTTGCATTCTTGTAGCTGGTCCAGAGCTTCTATAACTGATCTTTCCTCTTGTAACTGTAAGTATTTGTCCAAATACCTAGTTCTTGGTGTGTTTATGTGTGTGGTGTCAAATTAATGATTTAAATGGTGGATCGAGGTTGTTTTGGAGCAAGGATTCATAATAGGTGTTTATGTATGTTAGAAATGTTGTATAAACACTTGAATATGGATTCAAGTCGAATTTGAGTCAAAAATGCGTAGAACAACTGCTGTGTTCGAACAGAGCAAGAACATCTTGTGAAAGTAGTCCTTGCGGTCGCAAGGGAAAAGCCTTGCGGTCGCAAGGGGGTCTTAAGTTCTTACGGTCGCAGGCATTAGGTCTTGCGGTCGTAGGAGGCTGTGTCATGGTTTACCACCTACGGGTGAAAGAACGAAGCTTACGGGCGTAGGTACATAGCCTGCGTCCGTAGGTACCCAAGGAACAACCCTTGCAGTCGTAGGGATTATCCCTTGCGGCCGTAAGAGTGGATGAATTGGGAAGGACCCTTGCGGTCGCAAGGAGATCCCTTGCGGTCGTAAGGATGGGTTTGAAATGGCCCTTGCGGCCGTAAGGAAACCCCTTGCGGTCGCATGTTGACAGCTTTGTAGTCTTGTGTGTTAAGCCTCGTTAATTATCGTTGATTGATGTCTAAGCCTGAACCTAATGTGTTAGGTGATTCGGACGACTCTGTGTGTTCTTGGGATTCCCGATTGCATATCTGCCGCTTGTAATCTCGAGGTGAGACCGGTTTCCCATGAGTCTCAGTAGGTAAGTTATCTGTTGTACATGTTGACACGTGATTGGTGTATTGATACGTGAGACATGAGGTATGTTATGATAGAGTCATACACGCATGCTTATTTATCAGTATGAAAGATATTGTTGTGGTTATATGCGCGCATGAACTGGATCCTTATTGGATCAGCTATTTGTTTATGAGATTATTTCCGGACACTGACGGGTGAACAACTGAGGTCAGTCAGGTAGACGGGTGATAATATCTGGCTGGGTTCCTAGGGTCCTTAGGGGCTATGAATTAGAGAACTAACGGTACTACTGAGTATATGCTTGGGTATGGTTCTGCAGGCCACTGTTCCTCTATGGAATTGGGTTCCTTGCTTAGACTGGAACCAGCATGATAGATAGAGTGTACCACATGGACTGCTTTTCGCTCCCCCACTGGTGCAATTGGTTGCGGCTGATTCCCCGGCTTGGGTTGTCGAGCGGGGATAGCTACCCTGCGAGATACGACTCCTGCTGACATGATTGGTGTGCCGCAAGATGATAGGATAGCCCTGTGTGTTGTTCCTTTATGTGATAGCCTGCTTATTGTTGCTTATGTGTAATTGGTGCTCACTAGCTAGTTGTAGTTAACGGTGCAAGATTTCCTCTTTTTCGCAGGTTGATGCTAGAGGCCTAGTGAGGCGGGCACTGTTGGTAGTCTTTTATTTTAATTATCTTTTGGGGAACACGTTTGTTGTACATATGGATCCGATGGTCGGAACTAGTAGGTAACGCTTGTAGATAACGAACTTGGCTAATTCTTTTGATGTAATTAAATAGCCGAATCAATTAACGTTGCTTTTGTAAAAGGCGTTTAACTCCGCTGCACAATTTTGATAATAGTAGTTAAAAAGTTTAAATTAACTCTAATTTTAAGCTCGTTAGAGGTGGCGTTACAAGTAGGTATCAGAGCCTAAGTTTGAGGAATTGGGTACTCGTTGAAGTATTCAATCTCAAGCTCGGGCCCGACCATCGTTAAGTGTTCCTATCGGGGTAATTGGGGTTGAGTTGAGTGTTATGTCACTGTCCTATGTGATAGATTAAATGTAGTGATAATAACTGTCGAATAAATGGTGTACTAATTGTGGTTTACGTGTAAATAGTAAGTTGGTTAGAAATGGCTGAGCGTCGAGCTACTATGGAAGAGGCTCTCAAGAAAATAGAGGATGAGGCCTCAAGTGTTCTTCGGGAAGCTGAGGACGAGGCTTCTCAGCATAATACAGAGCCGCTGAGACAAGAGCAGGATCAGGCGGCTTATGTTAGACTACTGGAGGAGGAGCTCCGACTGACGAGGGAGCTGCTACAAAACGCGATGGCAGGAAAGAAGCAAGAAAAGTGCTCCTATAAGAAGTTTATGTCTTGTGGGCCGAAGGTTTATGAGGGTAGTGATAATCCCTCTAAGACTATACGTTGGTTACGTGAGACGGATCAAGTCTTCGAGTCTTGTGATTGTGAATATGAAAGTCGTGTCAAGTACATTGTTCGACTGTTGAAAGGGCATGCTTTGGATTGGTGGGATACGGTGAAAGATACGTTAAGTCAGGAGGTGATCGCTGTTCTGACTTGGGAGCAGTTCTCTGAGAAATTGAAGGCCAAGTACTGCACGGATTATGATCTAGAGAGGATGGAGAATGAGTTTAACAGTCTCCGTAAGGGGGACAAACCAGTAGAGGACCTTATCAACGCTTTTAAAAATAAGGTGAGATTTATTCCGCATTTGGTGACAGACGAGAAAGCTAAGATGCGGAAGTTTGTGAATATGCTGCCACTTGATTATCGTGCTCATGTGAGAGTTGCCGCTACTATGGATCGGGTGTTTGAGATAGCCCGACAGGTTGATGGGGATCGTCGACAGAGTAAGGGGGATCATATTGCTGAGGGTCAGAAAAGGAAGTTCCAGCAGTTTTCAAAGTCGGGTACTTCAAAAGGGCAGTCGTCGACTGGTAGAAAGCCTGATTCGTTGAAGAAAGCTAAGTTTGATGGTCAGTAGTGCTCCCAGTGCCGTACCTACCATACTGGTGATTGTTCTAAGGCCACTACCCGATGTTTTAGGTGTGGTCAGAAAGGACACTCGGTGACCGAGTGCGAGTTTAAAGAGAACGTCTGCTACAAGTGCCACAAGCCAGGGCACAGGATTTCCGATTGTAGGTCAAAGTCAGACGCTGGAGCTGGAGGATCTGCCTCAGGGCAGAAGAAAGATAACGCTCCCCGTGCCAAAGGGCGGGCATTTCAGATGACCAAGAAGGAGGCGAAGGGTGCTGGGGACGTGATTACGCGTACTTTTCTTATTAACTCTACCCCAACATGTGTATTGTTTGATTCTAGATCTACATATTCTTTTGTGTTTGTATCTTTCCGTGATAAACTGCAAATGCCTGTATCAGTATTATCTGAGCCACTAAGAGTAGAGACTGCTAGTGGTAAAGTAGTTCCAGTTGTAGATAATGTTCCTCAGGCAGTTATTGATATCAACGGGAGTAGTTTTCCTGTCTCTCTTCTTCTTATGCCGATTGCGGGAATCGATGTTGTAATTGGGATGGATTAGCTTAGCAAGCTGAACGCTGAGATTTTCTGTTCCAAGAAGTTGATTAAAGTTCCTTTACCTGACGGTCATATGCTGTGGCTCGTGGCGAGAGACGAAAGTCGGATATTCCTATTATTTCTCTGATGAAAGCAAGAACGTCGGTTTCAAAAGGCTACGGTTGCTATTTAGCACATGTGATTGACGCTAAATTGGAGAAACGTGTTGTTCGTGATATTCCGGTGGTGACCGATTATCCAGAGGTATTTCCTGACGAGGTACCTGGGTTACCGCTAGTGAGAGATGTTGAATATCGTATTGATCTTGTTCCGGGGGCTACCCCTATGGCTAAAGCTCCATATCGTCTTGCTCCTTCCGAGGTTCGTGAGATGATGAGACAGATTCAGGAGTTACTTGACAAAGGCTTTATTCGCCCGAGTTCTTCTCCTTGGGGTGCTCCGGTGCTATTCGTGAAAAAGAAAGATGGAACAATGAGAATGTGCTTTGATTACCGGGAGCTGAATAAGCGAACGGTAAAGAATAAGTATCCTCTGCCGCGGATAGATGATTTGTTTGATCAACTGCAAGGAGCGAAGTGCTTCTCAAAAATGATCCGCGGTCTGGATATCACCAAGTTTTAGTTGCCAATGAAGAAATTCCAAAAACGACTTTTCGTACTCGTTATGGTCATTATGAGTTTTTGGTTATGCCTTTCGGCTTAACCAATGCTCCTGCTATTTTCATGGACCTGATGAATCGGGTTTGTCGTCCTTTCCTTGATAAATCGGTGATTGTGTTTATTGACGATATTCTCATCTACTCTAAGACTGAAGCTGAACACGAGTCGCATTTGCGAGAGGTTCTCGAAACTCTTAAACGGGAGAAGCTTTACGCTAAGTTATCGAAGTGTGAATTCTGGTTGCGAAAAGTTCATTTTCTTGGTCACGTGATCTGCAGCGATGGCGTAAAAGTTGATCCGGCGAAAGTCGATGCGGTTATGAATTGGGGAGTTCCTTGAACTCCTTCTGAAGTTAGAAGTTTTCTCGGCTTAGCTGGTTACTATCGGCGGTTTATCCGCGACTTTTCTAAACTTGCAAGTCCTTTGACTAAACTAACTCGCAAAGATGTTGCATTTGTTTGGGCAGAAGCTCAAGAACAAGCGTTTCAATCTTTGAAATGGCTACTGTGCGAAGCTCAAATACTTTCCTTGCCAGAGGGATCTGAAGACTTCGTTGTTTACTGTGATGCTTTGTATTTTGGATTGGGGTGTGTATTGATGCAGCGCGATAAAGTAATTGCCTATGCTTCAAGGAAATTGAAACCTCATAAAGGTAACTATCTGACTCATGATCTTGAGTTGGCAGCGGTGGTGTTCGCGTTGAAATTGTGGAGACACTATCTCTATGGCACCAAATGTGTAGTCTGCATGGATCACAAGAGCCTACAATATGTTTTCACGCAAAAAGAGCTCAATATGAGACAACGCAGGTGGCTCGAGTTGATAAAAGATGTGAAATTCGCTACCATCTCGGTAAAGCCAACGTGGTGGTGGATGCTTTGAGTCGCAAAAGCTCATCTGTAGATGCGAAGTTTATGAAACTCACTGTGGTTCCTGATATCATTGCTCGATTGAAGGAAGCGCAGCAAGTGGCGTTGCGAGATGATAATCTGAAAGCAGAAAAGATGAAAAAGCTGAAAGATCAACTGGTTGATGATACTCGCGGGCTAAAGACTTTTCAGTCTCGTGTATGGGTGCCGCTCCATGGTGGTAATCGTGAGTTGATACTGCAGGAAGCTTACAAATCTAGGCTGTCGGTTCATCCGGGCAGCAGAAAGATGTATCATAACTTGAAGGCATTATATTGGTGGCCTACTTTGAAACGAGACATTGCTTCCTTTGTGGAGAAATGTCAAATTTGCGCGCAAGTTAAAACAGAGCATCAGAAGCCTTATGGTAGTCTGTAGCAACTCGAGATCCCTGAGTGGAAGTGGGATCACATTACAATGGATTTTGTGACAAAGTTGCCGAAGACCCTCAGAGGTCATGATGCTATTTGGGTCATTGTCGACCGGTTGACCAAGAGCACTCATTTTCTAGCTATCAGCGAATCTACTCCGCTGGAAAAGTTAGCAAAGTTGTATATAAATGAAGTGGTGTCACGACATGGTTTGCCATGTTCAATTGTATCTGATCGTGATGCACGTTTGGCTTCACATTTTTGGCAGAGTTTACAACACGAACTTGGTATTCGTGTTCATCTGAGCACGGCACATCATCCATTCAGACGCTAGAGGGCATGCTTTGCGCATGTGTTCTCGAATTCGGTGGTGCGTGCGATTCTCACCTGCCGTTGGTCGAGTTTGCTTATAATAACTCGTATCACTCCAGTATTGGGATGCCACCTTATGAGATGCTCTATGGGAGGCGTTGTCGTACTCCCACGTGTTGGTTAGAGCCCGGTGAAAAGCAGTTTGCCGGACCTGAAATTGTGCAGATTACAGCCGATAAAGTGAAGATTGCGCGGGAAAAGCTTAGAGCAGCCCGTGACAGACAGAAAGTATATGCTGACCCCAAACACAGACCAGTTGCATTCCAGTAGGACGATCGGGTATTCCTGAAAGTTTCTCCCAGGAAAGTTGTGATTCGATTTGGTAGAAAGGGTAAGTTGAGTCCGCGTTACCTTGGTCCGTTTCGGATCATTCGCAAGGTTAATGATCATACTGTTACACTAGAGTTGCCTCCAGAGCTTTCTGTAATTCATAACACGTTCAACGTGTGTTATCTGCGTAAGTGCAATGTGGAGGAAAATCAGATTCTGCCTCTGCAAGAATTGAAGGTTGACGATTCAAAAAGCTTAGTAGAAGAACCTATCGAGATACTTGGTTCTAAAACCAAGAAGTTGCGCAAAAAGATGATCAAACTGGTGTTTGTCAAATGGAAGCATAACCTGGGTTCGAACATGACCTGGGAGACGGAAGACGACATGAAAGCTTGATACCCTCACTTGTTTGCAGGCGATCAGATTCCGAGGACGGAATCTTCTTAAGGGGGGTAGATTTGTAACACCCCAAAATGAGGCCTAGTTGTAAACTGTTATACGTGTAGCTTTATGAGTTGTACTTTGACTTTAACTAGTGTTTTGTTGTTAATTGTAGTATACATGTTGTTAAATGGTGTATTTTGTGTTAATTGGTGTTTTAAACGTGAAATGGAGTAAATTGGTGTTAACTGTGGATAAAAATGTGGTAATATGAAAAGTGACATAAGTTGACCAAGTCAATAAATAGTTGAACGGTTTTAGATAATGATTCTAAAAATTTCTCCGTTAGTTGAAACGGATAGACCTAAGTTGTGTTTTAAGTTGAATAGGAGAACAAAATACCCGTGAGGGGTATTAGACCTTAAGTCGGCCTAAGGCCTCACTTATCCCCTGTTAACATTTTCAAACACACCACACATACACATACATACGTACACGTTAGAACACACACGTACTTGGAGATTTTGGAAGAAATCAAGCAAGATACAAGTTGTTTGCTTTCTTGTAGCTGGTCCAGAGCTTCTATAGCTGATCTTTGCTCTTGTAATTGTAAGTATTTGTCCAAAAATCTAGTTCTTGGTGTGTTTATGTGTGTGGTGTCAAATTAATGATTTAAATGGTGGATTGAGGTTGTTTTGGAGCAAGGATTCATGTAATAGGTATTTATGTATGTTAGAAATGTTGTATAAACACTTGAATATGGATTCAAGTCGAATTTTTAGTCAAAAATGAGTAGAACAGCTGCTGTATTCGAACAGAGCAAGAACATACTGTGAAAGTAGTCCTTGCGGTCGCAAGGGAAAAACCTTGCGGTCACAAGGGGGTCTTAAGTTCTTACAGTCGTATGCATTGGGTCTTGCGGTCGTAGGAGGTCGTGTCATGGTTTACCACCTACGGGTGAAGGAACGAAGCTTACGGGCGTAGGTACATGGCCTGTGGCCGTAGGTACCCAAGGAACAACCCTTGCGGTCGTATGGATTATCCCTTGCGGCCGTAAGAGTGGGTGAATTGGGAAGGACCCTTGCGGTCATAAGGATGGGTTTGAAATGGCCCTTGCGGCCGTAAGGAAACCCCTTGCGGTCGCAAGCAGGGGTTTATGCTGATAGCTTTGTAGTCTTGTGTTTTAAGCCTCGTTAATTATCGTTGATTGGTGTCTAAGCCTGAACCTAATGTGTTATGTGATTCGGACGACTCTGTGTGTTCTTGGGATTCCCGATTGCATATCTGGCCTCTTGTAATCTCGAGGTGAGTACCGATTTCCCATGAGTCTCAGTAGGTAAGTTATCTGTTGTACATGTTGACACGTGATTGGTGTATTGATACGTGAGACACGAGATATGCTATGATAGAGTCATACACGCATGCTTGTTTATCAGTATGAAAGATATTATTGTGGTTATATGCGCGCATGAACTGGATCTTTATTGGATCAGCTATTTGTTTATGAGATTCTGTCCGGACACTGACGGGTGAACAACTGAGGTCAGTCAGGTAGACAGGGGATAATATCTGGCTGGGTTCCCAGGGTCCTTAGGGGCTATGAATTGGGGAACTAACGGTACTAATGAGTATACGCTTGGGTATGGTTTTGCAGGCCACCGTTCCTCTATGGAATTGGGTTCCTTGCTTAGGCTGGAACCAGCATGATAGACAGAGTGTATCACGTGGACTACTTTTCGCTCCCCCCTGGTGCAATTGGTTACGGCTGATTCCCCGGCTTGGGTTGTTGAGCGGGGCTAGCTACCCTGCGAGATATGACTCCTGCTGACATGATTGGCGCACCGCAAGATGATAGGATAGCCCTGTGTGCTGTTCCTTTATGTAATAGCTAGGTTATTGTTGCTTATGTGTAATTGGTGCTCACTAGCTAGTTGTAGCTAATGGTGCAAGATTTCCTCTTTTTCGCACGTTGATGCTAGAGGCCTGGTGAGGCGGGCACTGTTGTTAGTCTTTTTTTGTAATTATCTTTTGGGGAACACGTTTGTTGTACATATGGATCCGATGTTCGGAACTAGTAGGTAACGCTTGTAGATAACGAACTTGGCTAATTCTTTTGATGTAATTTAATAGCCGAATCAATTAACGTTGCTTTTGTCAATGGCGTTTAACTTCGCTGCACACTTTTGATAATAGTAGTTAAAAAGTTTAAATTAACTCTAATTTTATGCTCGTTAGAGGTGGCGTTACACCCATTCCATTCCTCGACATTTCGCAAAACCCACAGCCGACTGCCGCACTTTCCTCCTCCTCGTCTCCGGTAATAAACCACGTTGCCTCCTCGTCGTATCCTGTAAAAAACCACTGTTGCCTCCTCGTCGTCATGTGTCCAACGGTTTCAGCGTCGCGACCTCTGCACTCTGCACACAGTCGCCTCCTCTCCAGCCAGGTAATGGTTGATCGTCTATTAATTATTATGAATTAAAATAGGTTATTACTTGGTCGAAGCAGAATATACAAATGAAGAAGGTTTCCTAATCCCTTATAGGGATCAAAGATATCATTTACATGATTGACATGACGGACACCAACCTGCAACCGCCAAAAAGCTCTTCAATATGAAACATTCTTCCGCAAGAAATGATATAGAACGATGTTTTAGAATCTTGAAGGAAAGATGGGGTATCTTAAGATACACTCGCATTATCATGTAAAGTTAAAAAATAAGATCATTATGGCATGTTGTCTTCTCCACAACTATATAAGACAAGAAATGCGAATTGATCCATTAGATAATGATTCTGCATCCGATGAAGGAACAGGTGACGCCGGGGTTGAAGACCGGGAAAATTATAAATTCTATTGGTACTTCAAATGAGTGGACCATATTTAGAGATAATTTAGCTCAGTCTATGTTTGATTCTTGGATGGCTTCACAAGAATCTTTGAATTATGTAGTTGTAATAGTACTTGAACTTGTTTGAATTATGTGTTGTTTCTAATGGTATTTGAACTTTTTTGAATATGTATTGTTTTAATGATACTTGAAATTATTTGAATTATGTATTGATGTAAAGATACTTGAACTTGTTTGAATTAGGTATGTCGAGCCAACTTCGAAATTCTCGTCCGTGGACAAATGGTGAGGAAGCAAAGCTTGTAGAGGCTTTGGACAACATGGTGAATAGTGGTGCATTTAAAGCAAACAATGGCTTTAAATAGGGCTATTTACAACATTTGGAGCAAGTTCTAAAGATATCACTACCAACTTCGGGTTTGTTGGCTAAACCTCATATTGAACCAAAAATAAAAATCATCAGAAAAGATTGGCAAATTGTGCATGACATAGTTCATTGGTCAAATACTAGTGGATTTGGTTTTGATCTTGTTACCAATTGTGTGGTTGATGAACTTGATGTTTGGGAGGCATATCTCAAGGTAAATAGTTTAGTAATTATACTTATATTTTTTATTATCAATCGTGTTATATGAATTAGGTGCATAAAGGAGCTAAAAAGTGAAGAAACAAGTCGTTTCCTTATATTAAAGACTTGTGTACCGTTTTTGGAAAAGACTGGGCTCAAAGAAATGAAGCTCAAAGTTTTTTTAAGAATGGAAGAGATGGGTGAGAAAGAACAAACTCAACAATTGGATGATGATGATGATATTTTGGAAGTGGAATCTAATCAAGTTCCACCAAGTCATTCAACTATGCAACAAGAAGTGACATCAACGGCAAGTAGGGTAATAAAATAAAACGCCATGTAGACCCTATGCTTGAGGCATTTCAAAATGCCGTTACCTTTCTTGGAGAAGGTATAGAAAAAATGTCAAACAAAATGAGCAAGGGAGTTAAATGAGAGGAGGACTTTGACAAAAAGTGTTCCATGATCACGTCTGAAATTTCAAAGATGCAATCCTTGACTAGGATTGAGAAATTCAAAGCATGTGAAAAGATACGAGATGATATTGAGAAGGTAAAATTGTTTTTGGACTTGGACAATGCAAAGCAATGAGTGTCTTGAGACATTTAGATATGAATTATTTTGGAACTATGTTTTGTTAACACGAAACAATTATGTCAAATGACATATATAGACTTTTTGGAACTATGTTTTCTTGGCATAACAATTATGTCAAGTTTGTTATATGTTTTGAGACAATGTATTAGACTATTTTTGTGTTGATTGTTCTAAACTTAAGTAGTTTATGCTTATATTTTAGTTACATTTCAAATTATTAACAGTGTAAATTAATTGGTTGTTATTTATTTGTCAATTAATTAATTAAAAAAACTGTTTAAAATATAACTAAAGAGCAATTCTGTCATTTGTCACACAAACAATCCAAATCATTTGATTGAATTACAAAACAAACATGATTTCAGGAATGCAAATCCTGACAGATGTTATCAATCAAACACAGTATTGGATTCACAATCTTGCCAAATGCAAAATCCTTTGACAGAATACAAATCCCATGAAAAAAATTTGCGAACCAAACGTCCCCTAAAAAGTTTTAAGAGTAAGAGGAGAGAGAGTGATATATGGTTTATATAGTAGTATAAATAGTATAAATATTTAGGAGAAGGGTGTTATTGTAATATTGCATATTAATTTGTTTTGTAATAATGATAAATCAATTAATGATAATTTTTTTTGTTTTTAAATAGATTATTTATTATTAAACTAGGGGCTTGGGTATATATGTAAATTTATATGTTTTGAAAGGATAATATGTAGATTCAAAATTTACAAAGACATATACGTAATTAACAAAAATTTTACGAATATGGAATTATGGATGAAATTTTCCCTTTTTTTAGTGTAAACCATTATAGTACCATACAATTACAAGGGAAAAGAACACTTTTCTAATATATATACTCAGCAACCAGTTTGTTAACAAACGCAAAACGGGCGGAGTGGCAAGGACTTGGTTCCTTAGCTGGGGGCGTGGGTTCGACTCATGCGCATGTAGAATCTTGACTTTTTTATTTTATCACTTTTTCTTTTTTTAACCTTTATATTTTTTAACCCTTTTGGTCTTTTCTAACTTATATATATTTTTTTTTAAAACTTGGATTCTGATTTTTAATCTTTTTAACTTCTTTTTATATTTGTATTCCTTTTAACCCTTTTTTTAACTTCTATCTTATTAAAACATCATGTCTACCTATTTTTAATTTTTTTTGCTTAATGTAATTTTCATATATATGTTTTCTATAATTTTATGTAAACAATATATAATATAATTATTTATTTAAGAATTTTAATTAAGATTATAAATAATTTAAAGGGTTTAGTTTATAAAAATGTATCCAAGTTGTCACCTTTTACTATTGTATGTACTTAACTTCCAAAGTTACCATTTAATGTATTCAACCCTAAAAAGTTACTAATTAGTGTACCCAGTTACCTATTGTTTAATTCCTTTCAATTTTCATTTATTTTAATCTTATGACTCAGAAATTATTGCCAATTCATTTTTACTTTTATAATTATTATTGTTTCATGAAGAACACTCTTTATCTTCATCTTCAAGCTTCAAGCATTCTAATATTCAAACTTCATACATTCAATCATCAAAGTATCAGAAATATAAATTACAAAAAAGATAATTATAAACACCAAAAACAAAATCGATACGTATGAAATACTAATTATAGACAAATCGATTAAATCACAGATAAACCGTTATAAACCTAAATTGCAAACCCAGATCTGGATATTTGAACAAAAGGCTAGAACAAACCCTAGAATTGACGAGGAAGATGAAATCATTGGGTATCTGAACAAAAAGAAAACCCAAAACAAAGAGAAATAAGATCTGAACTAAAAGAAGAAGAGTAAGAAATCAAATTTGAACCAAGAGCCCTAAATCTACAAGCCATTGAAACAAACCTAAAATCAAGAAACTTAAGAAGAGAAATCGAAGCTATAGACCTGTTATATCGAGAATGAACTGATAGAAACCCATGAAATGCAATCGATTCGGCCGGAGATTCTGCCGAGATGACTGAACAAACAAACTCAAATCAAACCCTAAGATGTCGTCGTGAGATGTGAACAAAATCGCAATATGAACCTTTGAATCTTATGTTGATTAGAAAACCCTTATACATCTAAACATGAATGTTTCTTTAAACCCATAATTGCATATGGAGATGAAATTTGGAACATGTTTTTAAATCCCCGGTGGTGATGGAATCGAGCAAGATGGAAGATCTTGTTAAGATCTTTAAATGGAATCAAGCATAAGGATCTTGAAATTAGATCGATGCTTGTAGACTTTTGAGGATGATTATTAATTTTTTATATTATCATTATTATTATTATATTAATAAAATAATGATAATATTATTCATTTATTTTAAACCATAAAAAATCAAGTCACATGCCAAGTAATCAGCCACATCAGCAAAACAGGCGCCACATCAGCTTATAACCTGCAACAACATGTTTGATACATAAAATGGTAACTTTTATTACTCTAGTACATTAAATGGTAACTTTGAAAGTTTCATACACATAATAGCAAAAGGTGACAACTTAAATATATTTTCAGTAACTAAACCCTAATTTAAACTCTATTTCGATTAAACTCTAAAAATATTTTTTTAATATTTCAACTTTAAAGCTTTGCTTATTTTGTTTAAACCATTAACCTTTATTCTTGAATTGTTTAAGCATTAAAGTTTACATTAATTTGATTTAACCATTAAACTTTATTTTTAAAATGGACCTTATGTATGTATGTATAATATTATAGTTTACCTGTTTTGTCAAGATGTAAATAAGTAATTATAGAACAACATGAATTTTTGTCGTTGCAACTTTTGTCTCATTTGGTAAAAAAAAATATTAAACATGTGTTATTATTTATATTTTATAGACTTGCAAATAAGTTTTTTTTTATGAAAAATAAAACTTACAAATATATTTCAAAAAAGATACTTTGCAGTAATTCACTAATAATATGTTTTCTTAATCAAACAAAAGAACACATAAATTTCGTGCATCAGTAATATGCCTTTTTTTAAAGGTAAAAAAAATGAAGGTTTAAATAAATAAAGCTTAGTTTTTTATGACGGAAATGATGTTTAAGTATAAAAGTAAAACAACTTAATATTTTGAAAGGTTAGGTATTTTGAAAATAAAATGTATAGGTTAAAGCAAAATAATATTAACCTTTTAGTAAGAAGATTAATTAAGAATAGAAAATTATGTCATTATTGCTTTTGTTTTTTGTTTTTGTTGCATAAAGTATTTATGTACGTTTTTACATATTATATTCTTATATTTTTTTTCGCTTTGTATTTCTTATATAAATAATATCCGTTATATTTAATTATAAGGTTTAATAACTACTGTAAATTTTTAATATAAAATTATATTATTACTAAATATTTTTTTAACAACTATATTATTAGTGTATATTAATCACTTCGCATGTGTCTTTTAGGATTATTATATTTAAAGCAACAATAAGACAAGTATGTTTTACTTTTTCCACAAACTTTATATTAATTATCTACTAATATTAAAGTAGTTAATACGGTCATAGTGTATTATACTACTTAAAGTGGTTTTCTTTTTGAAAAATCAAACTTAACGGGTAAATATAAGTTTTCTTAAATATGAAAAGTCAATCTTTTATCTATACAATTTGAAATCTCTTTAGATTCTTTTTTTATTGGGCTAATTGTGCGAAAATACAATAAACTATGCCTAAATTGTCATTTTATAAAACCAACTTCATTTTTTATCAAAAAAATACAAACAACTTACAATTTTGATTCATTGTATGCAATCAGTGACCTGATTATCAGGTTACAGGTTTTTTTTCATGAATTTTGAATTTTTTTAATTAGCAAATTCATATCTTCTTGGTGTTCTTCAAGGTTCATCCTCATGTTTTTCATTTTTGAAACAAAAACATAAAAAATATATTGAAATCATAAACCATAAATTATTCACATATGGAATTCAAACCTTGAGAAATCATGGTTTTGCTTCTGGATTGAGACCCTAAGTTGTTCTTAGCAAATAAAACTTAAATGATAAACAAAAGCAACAAGAAGAACCCTAACTGAACCAAGACCTTCTCACCGTCGCCACTTCCCTCCTTCTCGCCGTCGCCACCTCATCTCGAAACCCAGATCTGCACCACCTCCTTCTCGCCGTCGCACCACCGACCTTCTTCTGTAAATCCAAATCTGCATCGCCGACCTTATTCGCCCTTGTGAAAAAGAAACCAGATCTGCATAAGCAATCCAAATCTTCGACCTTGCATAAGCAATCCAGATTTCGCCGTCACCGACCTGCATAACCAAAACCCAGATCTACATAACTAAAACCCAAATCTGCATAACCCAGATCTGAACAAAAGTAAGTGACGGGAGTCGGCAAAGGTCTTCATAACCCAGATCTGCATAACCCAGATCTTCAATACGTGGTGCCGGGAGGCGCGGAGGTCTACAATGCTACGATGTGGCGAGAGGCGGAGGTGACAGGAGTCAACGGTTGGTGGTGGTCTAGGAGACGGCGAGGTGCCGGGAAATATGGAGAGGAGGAGCAACGTTCACGTGAGAGAGAGAAGTTGTATAAAGAGAAAAACCTTTAAAAACTTTAATTCTTTTGTAGCATATAAAATTTGACCATAACCCATAAATTAAAAAAAATTAAAAAATTAGTCGCCGAAATCTGGAAATAGTTGCCGGAAACCGGTTGGTGTAGGGTGACCTCCAATAGATACAATGAACAAAAATTTAAAGTTTGTCGTATTTTTTGATAAAAAAATGAAGTTGGTTGTATACAATGGCAATTTAGACATAGTTTGTTGTATTTTCGCACATTTTGGCCTTTTTTATTTCGTTATTCTTGCAACATATTAGAACCTTAATCTTGTGATTATTCTTTTTATCACACATTTTATTATTTTAGGATGTGTTTTTATAAAATTATTAATATATTATCATGTAGATCAACCTAATCCTTATTTATTATGATAATAAATTTTTACATTTATAAAACCCAGCGCAACGCGCGGGCTAAAAAATCCTAGTTATAACAATAATAAGTGGGCAAACGATGTCTTTTGCTTGTAACACTTATATTAAATAATTTTATTTTATATTTATAAACACTTAAATAAATAAATAAGAAGATAATTAATATTTTACCTTTATTTTAGTTGTTTGTGTAACACCGGGTTTCACGAGCTTAAAATTAGCGCCAATTTAAACTTTTTAGTATAATTATCAAAAGATCGCAACGGAAACAAACCACTGATTACAAAATATTAGTATTAATACCAGACTTGATGAGAAACATATCAAAATACATCAAGTCCCAAGACTGCCAGTGTTACCAACTAGACACCGACCACCGAAACATGAAAAACTAACTACAAGCGTTCCCAAAAGATATGAACAAAGTACCCACAAGTATTCCCAGCTCAACAGGCCCATAATCACTAACCTGCAAAAAGGGAAATTCATACACCGGTTAGCTACACTAGCTGAAATTCATACACCGGTTAGCTACACTAGCTAGTGAGTACAGATTTCACATAAATACCAATAAGCATGCTAACACATTCAGGCATGGCACACAAACTAATCTACCACATTGCGGTGTGCCGACGAGTCAGCAGGGTCATATCTCGCGGGGGACCCAACCCAGCTCAACGACCCAAACTGGGGAATCAGCCACAACCAACCGTACGGGTGGGGGAGCGAATAGCAGTCCACCCGACACGTCACAGAGCCACGTGGATCCTAGCCATAGGCTAAGACCCTCAGAACTCATGTCAAGAACCTCAGTCCTTAACTTACCACAATTCCCACACTTACCGCAATACCCACACTTACCGCAATTTCCACACTTACCACAATTTCCACATTTACCGCAATTTACACACAAACACGTTTGACTAATAACCACATTAACCCGTAACCACATTTTCCAGATAATCTCTATCATTTTCAATAACATGCTAGCATTTCATAAATAACACATATTACATCACATCAATTCACATCTAACAATTCACATGCAACTTACCTCACGGCACGCTAGTTCATATAATATCGCCTCTAGCATATCATATCTTAGACATGTAAAACAACACAGACAACACATAGCCGTAACTACAGTTAGTCATACTTACTGATATTTACGGGAAACCGGTACTCACCTTAAGCTCACAGAAAGCTGACACAACGATCAACGGTTTCCGTTTCCTCTTGAACACCTAACACAATACATACATGCTTGATCGTCACTTATACATAACACCTTAGGTTAAAACACAAGTAAAACAAGCTATCAGCCCTGGACCCCTGCTTGCGATCGCAAGCAGTAACCATGCGGTCACAAGACCATCTCAAATTCCACCCTTACGGTCGCAAGTGATTCCCATGCGGTCGCAAGGGTCCCCCTAACTCACCGAAGCTTACGATCGCAAGGGACTCACCATACGATCGCAAGAATGGTTCTTAGGGTGTTTACGATCGCAAGTTATGTACCTGCGCTCGTAAACCCCATTTCCTTCGCTCGAAGGCGGTAATCATCAGAAAACATGCCCATACGATCGCATGGACCTACCATGCAATCGCAAAGCATAAACACAAGACTTACGGTCAAAAGACTAACACTTGCGATCAACACCCCAATTTACGCGGCGCGACCTCATATATTTCCGCGGCGCGGAAGTCACAAATACACTTGCGGTCGCAAGCACCTTTGCTTGCGGTCGCATGGACCACAACACCCCCTGCGATCGCAAGCACCATGCCATGCGACCGCAAGGACCCTCGTTACAGTGTTCTTCGACCCTGTTTCGCACAGCAACTGAAAATCACCACTTTTGACACTTAATCCGACCAAAACTCGTTTCCAATTGTTTATACTCTTCACTAGACATCATTTAAAGTTTATAAACACTTTTTTTGACATAACCATAAACACAAACACACCTCAAACACCATCAAAATGTTGTTTTCTCCTCAAGAACTCAAACTAGGTTTCATAGTGAAGAACACTTACAAGAAAGTGAGGCAACAACAGATTAGCACTTGAATAGCTACTAAAATCCCTTGAGATCAGCTTGATTCCACCAAGAATCTAACTTAGAACTGAAGGTGTGTGTGTGTTCTTGATCGCACGTATGTATGTGTGTGTCAATGTGTGTGTGTCTTGGCTTCTGATGTACACAAAAGGGAGAAGACAGACCTAAGTGATCAATACCCCTTCTCAGGTATTTTGTTCCCCTATTCAACTTAAAACACAACTCAGGTTTACCCATTTCAATTTACGAAGATATCTACGGAATCATTATGCAAAACCGTATAACACTTTATAACTTTTACATATTAATCTCAACTTTCATATAACACCTCATATACCCACTTTAACTAACTAAAACATAAAATAACCACTAAAACACTTATTTAAAGTCAAGGTACAACTACTAAAACATAAGGTACAATCCCACACTACTAGGCCCTATTTTAGGGTGTTACAGTTTGTGAATATAAAACATACAAGATATGTGCTACTAGAAACATACAGCTTATCTTCGTAATTAGGATTTAATAATTTACATCTAATGTGCATTTGGAATAATAGTATTAGTTGTTATACCGACGTGTGAAATCGGTTTATAAAATTTTAATCCAATTATCACATAATCTAGATTACCACACTATAGGCAAGAACGACCTAATCGTATGATAATACAGCTAAGGTAAGTAGAAGGGTATATCTTATTTTTTTCCCTCTCTAACAAGTTTCTCTCTTTGATCTTCAAGAGGGTACAATAAACTGATTTGGGCCTTCTTTATTTGCCAAACCTCTTGCAAATAAATCTACAACAACTTCTCACCCTTAATAAGTGCATATAAATATATCAAGGGTCAATGCCACACCAAACTCAAATTACTACAAATAGCACTTTCAACGATTTTGTTAAACATAAAACACTCATAAACACTTGTGCCCTTTAGGTTGTGTTTTATCTATCGGTCAAACCGGTTAAAGTTTGAAGAAAATGTTGTTGGAGACATCTATCCATGGATCAAGAGTTCAAAAGTAAACATGAATATTGATTGGCATTTCAAACTAATAAAGAAATTAAGATTAAATAACATGACATTCAACGTGTTAAATGGGTCAACGGGTCAAATTGGCTAAACAAGCTCAACACTAATAAAGATAATCAACACATTCAACACTAATAAAGATAATCACATAATCAACACATTTAACTTGTTAAACAGGACAAACGGTTAAACTAAATATAAACATATATATAAATTAAAACATGGCATTCAACTTGTTAAACGGTAATATTATAGTAATAAGCAACCAAACACACTACTTCTTCTAATCATTGAACAATGACCATCCCCAAACTCAAACAATGAATGTAGTTCAATAATAGCAACTCTTCATAAAGAAATTTAAAACCTATATCATGATTTGAAGTTAATTAGGCCTTAATCAACCATACAACTCTACTACTAAACACATACTTGATACTTCATACTATAACATCACAAAGCTAGGCCAATCTTAATTAATAATACTTAACATTTGATACTTCAAAGTTCAAACTATAGCTTCATAATCAATCATACAACATACTTGATACTTCAAAGTGCAAACTATAGAATCACAGTACAAACAAACTTAAATAAACTAATAAAAACAAGTTTGACTTTAAAAATTCAGATTGAATATTAACCAATCAAATGAACTGACGTATGATATAAGCTTAGTTTAGAACAAATCACAGTGATCGTTAAGTCTTAATTGAACTTAAACGTGTTATGTTAGGTGTGAAAGTGGAACCTACAAACGCTGATCGTTGTGTTAGCTTTATGTGAGTTTAAGGTGAGTACCGGTTTCCCATGAGGCTCAGTAAGTAGGGCTAAGTGTTATGTGCTTTGTTGTGTTATTCGTGTTTTCACATGCACGTAAGTGAGGTATGTTATGATATGATATGCCATGCTATGATGTTTATGATGACTAGAGTTGTAATGATAGTAAATGAATGCTTGTAACATGAATTATGCAGTAAGTGTATGTTATGCTTAAGTTGTACTCGTATGTCCTGCTCATCAAATATGAGCATTAGTCATTGTGATTATATGCGTGCATGCTATTGGATCCTGATTGGATCGGCTATGTGTTATTATTGTAATGTCCGGACACTCGGGGGGCTGTTTATCAGTTCCTGGCATGGTTGAGGTCAGTTGCGGCTGGATCCCTTGAGGGTCGGTTGGCTGGTTATTCGGGATCAACGGTGTTCGGTGGTGCATGCCGGGTTTCGGGTTCTGCAGGACCACCGTTCCTTGACCTGAGTTGGGATCTTGGCTTACGTTCAAGTTCCGCTTTGAGTTAATCTGACTCCGTAAGGCGCTCGGTGGGCTGCTCTTCGCTTCCCCCGCCAGTGCGGCCAATTAGAGTCGTTGAGCGGGGCTTGCAACCCTGCAAGATACGACTCTTGATGACATGTTGGCACACCACGATGTGGTATGATAGCCTTGCGTGATGTTCTTGTGTTGTGATAGCGTGCTTATTGATACTTATGTGCAACCTGTGCTCACTAGCTAGTTGTAGCTAACGGTGCATGATTTACCTTTTTCGTAGGTGATGTTTTAATGGCCTGGTGAGGCGGACACTTGTGGGTTTGTTGTATGTATGTCTTTTGTGTGATAATAATCCTTTTGTAACCGGTGATTACTTCCGCTGTAACCTTTTGGTAATTATGTTTAAAAAGTTTAAATTATCCCTGATTTTAAGCTCATGAAAACCGGTGTTACAGTTTGTTCTTTATTAGGGTTTGTTTAGGTTTTCTTGTTATTGATTAGTTATATATTTGGGTGTGTGTGGTGGTGGTGCCATGGCGGTGGTGGTGATTTGTTCTTGTTCTTCTTCTTTTAGTTACACATCTGTGTAAAGCCACGTCTAACTAGCTTAAAATTAGAGTTAATTTAAACTTTCTAACAACTATTATAAAAAACGTGCAGCAAAATTAAACGTCATTTACAAAAACATTGCTAACTGACTCGGCTATTCAATTACATAAAAAAAATTAGCCAAGTTCATAATCTACAAGCGTTACCAACTACTACCGACCACCGGATCCATACAGTACAACAAGCGTGTTCCCAAAAGATATGTACAACAAAACAACCGTCAGATCCCACCTCACAAGGCCAACTAGCATCAACCTGCGAAAAAGGGAAATCCTGCACCGTTAGCTACAACTAGCTAGTGAGCACCAATAACACATAAGCAACAATAAGCAGGCTATCACATATAGGAACAACATACAGGGCAATCCTATCATATTGCGGCGCGCCAATCATGTCAGCAAGAGTCGTGTCTCGCAGGGTAGCTAGCCCCGCTCAACAACCCTGGCCGGGGAATCAGCCGCAACCAACTGCACCACTGGGGGAGCGAAGAGCAATCCACATAGTGCACTCTAGTCATAACTGGTTCTAGCCTAAGCAAAGAACCCAATTCCATCAAGGAACGGCGGCCTGCAGAGCCCCACCTAAGCGTATACTCCTGAGTACCTTTAGTCCCCCATTTCATAGCTCCTAGGGACCCTGGGAACCCAGCCAGATCATCACCAGTCTACCTGACTGACCTTAACCATGTCGCGAACTGTTATACAGCTCCCCGAGTGTCCGGACATAATTACATAAACAAATAGCTGATCCAATTACGATCCAATTAATGCGCGCATATAATCACAACAATTACTATTCATACTAGTGAACAAAACATGCGAGTATAACTTAATCATAACATACACTAACCACATGATTCCCGTCACAAGTATTCACTTACTTTCACAACAATTCTAATCATCATAAACATGGTATATCACATCATAACAACCTCCGCATACGTACGTAGAATCACCAATACACGTTTAAAACACATAATGGTTAGCACTACTTACTGAGCGTCATAGGAAACCGGTACTCACCTTAAGCTCACAGAAAGCTGACACAACGATCAACGGTTTCTGGTTCCTCTCGAACACCTAACACAATACACACATGCCTGATTATCACTTATACACAGCACCCTTAGGTTAAAACACAAGTTAAACAAGCTATCAGCCCTGGACCCCTGCTTGCGATCGCAAGTACAAGCCTTGCGGTCGCAAGTGCCCCCCAACAACATCACTTACGGTCGCAGCGCTATCCCTTGCGGCAGCAAGAGGCCTTTTCAAGTACCATTACGATCCCAAGGCTAATCCCTTTTGCCCGCAAGAATGGTTCCAAGGTGGGTTACGATCGTAAGTTATGTACCTACGCTCGTAAACCTTACCTCCTTCGCTCCTAAGCGGTAAACCAACAAAACATGCCTTACGGTTGCAAGTACCATTACCTGCGGCCGTAGGGACCAGAATCAGGACTTGCAGTCGCAAGGACCATACCATGCGATCACAAGGACCAAAGACCCCCCTTACGGTCGCAAGAACCATCCCTTGTGACTGCAAGGACCCTCGACGCAGTGTTCTTCGACCCTGTTTCACTACAGCTCCTGTAAATCACTTTTTAACCACTTTAATCGATCCAAACTCAATTCCAATCGTTTATAATCTTCACTTAACATCACTTGGAGCTTACTAATGCATTTGACACACAAACAATTCACTAAGAACACATTACACACCATCTTAATGGTGATTCCTTCCTCAAATGTCAAAACTAGGTTTTTACATAAAAATACTTACAAGAAGGAAAAAGCACAGCAGATAGGACTCGATTATGTTACTGAAATTACAAGCAAACCACTTGTTTCTTGATTTCTTCTTCAACGATTGAGAGAACTTGAGTGTGTATGTGTTTGCAATATACGTGAATGTGTATGTGTATACACTGTGTTTGAGTTTTAACTCAACAGGGGATAAGGACACACGCACAAACCGACTTAAGTGGGTTTAATACCCCACGCGGGTATTTTGTTCCCCTATTCAACTTACAACACAACTTAGGTTTATCTGTTTCAACTAACGGAGATATTTTCGGAATCATTACGCGAAGCCGTTTAATATTTTATCACTTTTATTTGTTAATCTTAACTTTCATATGACACCTCACATATCCACTTTAACTAACTAAAAACATAAAATAACCACTAAAACACTTATTTAAAGTCAAGGTACAACCACTTGAGCACGAAGTACAACTAGGCACTACTAGGCCCATTTTCAGGATGTTACAAATCTACCCTCTTTAAAGAGGATTCCGTCCTCTGAATCCAACCTCGATCACATACATAGTCACAAACTTTTTTCACGATGTTGCATTAAGCAACAACCACAATTGATACGAAAACTATCAACACAAAACTTTAGTTATTCCACTAACTGTAAGGTTACAGTACATAAAACATACATATCTTACTTGATGAAAGGAAAACTACACGACTATTTCAAAGATTACACGACATTTCAACTTTACCTACTTAACCAATACTTCTACGATCGTTTCTAAACTTACACAACACCTCAACTAGTTAGTACATTCCGAAGAGTCGTGCCCGTACTGACTATATTCATAACAGAATTTACCTAAACATACCTTAGCATAGTGTCCCGGAAGCCCACACTTGTAAAAAACTTTCTCTCTATACCTGCATTCCCCAGCGTGATTCTTGCCACAAATTTCGCATGCAATTCTTCTTCTAGATCCTCCAGTTTCAGTCTGCGTTCTCGCTTTCATAGTTCCCTCGTTATCTTCTTTCAACTTATGAAATTCTTCTCGAACAACGCTCCTTATCTCGTTTTTCATTTCACTTTTCATCTCTCTTCTCACTTCTGCTATAATTGGTGGCATGTTTCTTCGAAAACATTTTTCGAATTGTGGCGCGCCAATCATGTCAGCAAGAGTCGTGTCTCGCAGGGTAGCTAGCCCCGCTCAACAACCCTAGCCGAGGAATCGGCCGCAACCAAGTGCACCAGTGGGGGAGCGAAGAGCAGTCCACATAGTGCACTCTAGTCATAACTGGTTCCAGCCTAAGCAAAGAACCCAATTCCATCAAGGAACGGTGGCCTGCAGATCCCCACCCAAGCGTATATTCCTGAGTACCGTTAGTCCCCCATTTCATGGCCCTTAGGAACCCTGGGAACCCAGCCAGATCATCACCAGTCTCCCTGACTAACCTTAATCGTGTCGGAAACTGTTGTACAGCCCCTCGAGTGTCCGGACGTAATTTCATAAACAAATAGATGATCCAATTCATGCGCGCATATAATCACAACAATTGATATTCATACTAGTGAACAACCATGTGAGTATAACATATTATAGCATACCTCGTGTGCGCACGTATTAAAACACCAATCTCATGTCAACAAGTACAACGGATAACTTACCTACTGAGACTCATGGGAAACCGGTACTCACCTCGAGCTTACAGGAGGCAGATATAATGACAGGAATTCCCAGAGTCCTCTGAATCACCTAACACAATAGGTTCAGGCTTAGACACCAATCAACGACAACCAGCAAAGCTTAAAACACAAGACTACAAAGCTGTTAGCATAACAACACTGCTTGCGATCGCAAGGCATAGCCATGCGGTCGCAAGGGCCATATCAAACCCCCACCCCTTACGGTCGCAAGGGATATCCATGCGATCGCAAGGGTCCTTCCCAAACTACCCCGACTTATGACCGCAAGGATTAACCATACGACCGCAAGGGTGGCATCTTGGGGGCTTACGATAGCAAGTTATGTCCTTGGACGGTAAACCATTACGCAAGAGGCTTATGATCACAAGACCCTTCTCTTTACCGGCCTAGGTTAATTAAGGTAATTAAGTTAATTGACCTTGAGATTTATATTTGATTATGAGTATTATTTGCCATAATATGTTATTTAATAATTAAATGTATTATTTGTTTTATTGTTATTTTATTTTATTTAGAAATGACATTTTATATGAGGTGGTATGGTGGAGTATATTTTAGTCAACAACACCCATACCTCATTTCTTGTAAAAGTGAAGAAAGTGTGTTTGTGTATGTTTTTGTGTGCTCTCGGCCGAGAAGAAGAAAGAAGAAAAATAAAATCAACTTCTATCTTGTTTGCATTTAAGTTGACTAGTTGATATCATCTAAAGGTTAGAATTCTTGAATTATAGTTGATAATTGTTGAATATAGTCAGTTTTGAATATGATTAAGAATTTTGATTGATTCTTGATGATTAATGGATGTTTATAAATTGAATGCATGTTAAATTTTATGAACTATATATGTTGTTTATATGTTTAGAATGATTTCTGGAAACTTAGAACTCTTGCATGTTTAAAATCAATAAGATTTGAGTTAGAAATCGAAATGGGCAAGAACATATGAATGTATCGGGATTCATGCTATGAATGTATCGGTATTGATGAAATCCGATAAATAATTCTCGTAATGAAGGATGAATCCGAGAAATTTGATAGGATTATATTAAATACCGATAAAAGATAAACTGTTGGCCTTAACATTTTCTCGGATTTGATTGTATCGGAATTGGTTTTATCGGTATTGGACATTCTCCCGGAATATGATAAATGCCCTAACACTTTTATCGGAATGTGCCTTTTATCGGAATTGAAATATGATTTCATCGGAATTGATGATTAATCGGAATTCCTCATTTCATCGGAATTGGATGTTATCGGAATTGACCTTTCACTCGGAATTCGATTTCTATCGGAAATGGACTTAATCGGATTTTGGGATTCAAAGAGTGATTCTTAACAATCAAACTATGATTGGATACACATGATATATATATATATATATGTGATATTCATGTGATGTATGAATAAATATGATATTTATTATGAATCAGTATTGTGAATTGAATACTGACTTGTGTTCACTTAATCTCAGGAACTGAGAAGACTCAGTGAGTTAGTCAACTGAGTGTGCTACAGCCTTGCTGACTGTGGTGAGTGGATTTATATCCTGATGGTACATGATGTAACATCTTGATTGATTACGTGCTCATTGGATATGTATACATGTTATTGTGGAGGTCAGTCGTGACAGTTTTGTAGGCTGGGATTGTTGCTTTGGGATTTACAATATCTGATCTTGAGGTGCATTTGTTGCACTCAAGGGTGCTTTTACTGTTATCCATGTTAGCAGAGTTATCGGTAAACCTATGCTTTGTCCGGCATTTGGTTGTAGGTGGTTGCAACACCGCCGGTCCTCTTGAGTTTGAGCTTGATTACTTGTTGGGCTGTTAGCCTTGTACTTTGTGTGATATATATTCCCTCACTTAGCTTTGTGCTAATCCCCCACTAGATTGTTCTGGAGATACTCCATGGTGAGTTTTGATGCTGATGACTGGGAATATGGGCAGACCAATACTCTGATGTCCAGGATTTTGTATAGAGCCTGTTTTTGTAAATCAACACTGTAGTGGTATTTTGTAAATGATAACCAGTCAAAGTTGTATAAACTCTTGATTTTAAATCTAATTATATGTAATTAGCTTCCGCACGCAGTTTATTGTTAATTAAAAAGTACAGTGTTACACCCGAGCTTGAGATTGAATACTTCTACGAGTACCCAATTCCTCAAACTTGGGCTCTGATACCTACTTGTAACGCCACGTCTAACGAGCTTAAAATTAGAGTTAATTTAAACTTTTTAACAACTATTATCAAAAGCGTGCAGTAGAATTAAACGTCATTTACAAAAACATCGCTAACTGACTCGGCTATTTAATTACATCAAAAGAATTAGCCAAGTTCATAATTAGTAGTATAGCTTTGAGGGCGGTTAGTGTATTTATACTAATGGGTTATATCTAACAACTGGTAAGATGCTGTGTATAGAACAGAAATGGCTGACAATGTCAACCAGACAACTACCCATGCGTCCCCCAGAAGAAATAATCAATCCTCCACCGCAGCAAATGAACAACACAACAGAGCTGGTACTTCACATAATGGTGAATCTGAGCAGCAGGATTATGTACTGCAATTGGAAGACACTCTGCAAATTTTGAGAGATCGAGTTCAGGAGTTGGAACAACAGCAACATCAAACTCAGTCCTCCCATCAAACTCAGACCATTCATATGCCTCGAGAGTCAGCTGTATTTACCCAGTCGATACCACCTCCTATTTACTCTGCTGCACCCTTCAATACAATGTCAACACCATTTGGTTTTTACCATTTGTTACTATACCACCTGTATCACAACCCAACAACAGCACCAACCACAACAGCAGAACTTTTTCATTCCTTGGTACCCAACTCAAGGAGGCTTTAAACCAAAAGGGCAATACAAGGATTTCATGGGTTGCCAGCCACCTGAGTATTCTGGAAGCTCAAATCCAAGTGATACTTTGAACTGGTTAAGGGAGATGGTGAAGGCTTTAGATGCCTGCAACTGTGAGGAATCCGATAGGGTTAATTTTGCAACTCGGAGGTTGAAGGGTCAAGCTGCAACCTGGTAGGATTCTTTGACTGCTTATCTATCCAGGGAGGTTGTGAATTCTGTTACCTGGGATCAATTTCAAACCAAGTTCTGTGAGCACTTCTGTAATACCTATGATTTGGCTAAGGTGAAACGAGAGTTTATGGATTTGGCACAAGATGATAAGATGTCGGTGGATGAATTGATTTCAAAGTTCAATAAAAAGCTGAGGTTCGCAAAACAATGGGTTCCTGATGAGCCTTCTCAGATTGATCATTTCGTTCAAGCACTGTTGCCTAAATATCGGGGTAACACCCGAATGGCAACATCTTTAGTTCAGGCATTTACTGTTGCTAGAGTTGCTGAGGGTGATGTGAAGGCCCGGGAAAGGATGAACAGAGAGAAAGGATCGTTTCACAAGTCTAGTGGAAACCAGGGTAAAGGCAAGTGGCAGGGAAATCAGAACCGTGGGGATCAGAAATCTAAGGGTTCAGGATTTTATCAGAGTAAACCTTGGTGTGGACCTTACAAGTCTCAACATACAGGTCCGTGCACACCACAGACAAGAAAGTCTTTGCGTTGTGGTGGAATGGGTCATGAGACATCAGATTGTAAGTTCAAAACAAATGTTTGTTGGAACTGTCATGAGGAAGGTCACAGGTCTGGGGCTTGCACAAAGCAGAGATCGATAGGGACGAGGCAGGGGGTAGCAAATGTCGGGGGATCGTCTTCTGCAGGTCAGAAGAGAAAGGTTGCACCTTCTGCGGAAGGGAGAGCCTTCAAGATGACTGTTACAGAGGCTGCTGAAAACAGTGAGGTGATCACGGGTATGTTTGTTGTAAACTATGTGCCTGCCCGTGTGTTATTTGAGTCTGGTGCAAATAGATCTTTTATATCCGTAACTTTGTGTGACAAACTGGAACTGCCTGCTTCTGTGATTACTACTCCTTTAGAAGTAGAGATAGCAGATGGTAAGATAGTTCCTGTAACTTCTTATGTGACTGGGGTGTCGATAGACATAGATGGTACTAGTTTGCCTGTAGACTGTTTGCTAATGCCTATACCGGGGTTTGACTTAGTACTAGACATGGATTGGTTAAGTCTCCATAGAGCTAGTATCCAGTGCCATAAGAAACTGATTACTATTCCTTTGGCTGACGGGTCGCATGTCGTGTCTCGTGGGGATAGATCTCGATCTTCTTTTCCAATCATCTCGTATATGTAGACTAGAAAATTTCTAGCCAAAGGGTGTGCGTCTTTTATGGCTTACGCCATTGATGTGAAGAAGGAGAAGCGACCTGTTACCGAGGTTCATGTTGTCTCCGAATATCCAGAGGTATTTCCAGATGATCTGCCAGGGTTACCACCTGTACGGGATGTTGAGTATAAGATAGAATTGGTACCGGGTACTACACCGATTACTAAAGCTCCGTATCGTTTGGCTCCATCTGAGATCCGAGAGATGATGACTCAGATTCAGGAATTGCTTGACAAGGGGTTTATCCGTCCGAGTTCTTCGCCGTGGGGTGCACCTGTACTGTTTGTGAAAAAGAAAGATGGAACTCTCCGTATGTGTATTGATTACAGGGATCTGAATAAGAGAACCATCAAGAATGAGTATCCATTGCCCAGAATTGACGATTTGTTTGACCAACTACAAGGGGCTTCTTTCTTTTCAAAGATTGATCTATGATCAGGTTATCATCAGGTCAGGGTAACAGAGGAGGATATACCTAAGACTGTTTTCCGTACTTGATATGGTCATTACGAGTTCTTAGTGATGCCATTTGGCTTGACGAATGCTCCTGCAGTGTTTATGGATCTAATGAATCGTGTGTGCATACCTTTCTTAGATAAGTTTGTTATTGTGTTCATCGACTATATTCTGGTGTATTCAAAGACAGAGGAGGAACATGATCAGCATTTGAGACAAGTTTTGGAGATTCTAAAACAACACAAGTTATATGCTAAGTTTTCAAAATGCAAATTCTGGTTACGTGAAGTTCAGTTTCTGGGTCATGTAATCTGTCAAGAAGGTATTAAAGTGGATCCATCTAAAATTAAGGCTGTGATGAATTGGAGTGCACCGAAAACGCCAACAGAGATTAAGAGTTTTCTTGGATTGGCGGGTTATTATCGCAGGTTTATTAAAGATTTTTCTAAGCTTGCTGGTCCGTTAACCAAGTTGACTCGAAAAGATGTTCCGTTCCAGTGGGGTTTAACTCAAGAAGATGCTTTTCAGACTCTGAAACAGTTGTTGAGTCAAGCTTCTGTTCTCTCGTTGTCGGAGGGTTCAGAGGATTTTGTTGTTTACTGCGATGCTTCTCACGCCGGGTTGGGTTGTGTTTTGATGCAGAGAGGTAAAGTAATTGCATATGCTTCGAGACAGTTGAAACCAAATGAACAAAATTACCCGACTCATGATTTTGAATTAGCAGCTGTGGTATTTGCTTTAAAGTTATGGAGACACTACCTGTATGGATCCAAATGTACGATCTGCACTGATCACAAAAGTCTTCAGTATGTGTTTACTCAGAAAGAATTGAATATGAGACAACGTCGTTGGTTAAAACTGATCAAGGATTATGATTGTGATATTCAGTATCATCCGGGGAAAGCTAATGTGGTTGCTGATGCACTTAGCAGAAGGGGATCTTCGGATATAGTGAAATTTATGCGATTAGAAATCAAGTCTGATTTAGTGGATCAACTTTTGGCTGCTCAGCTTGAAGCTTTGAAAGATGAGAATATAAAGGAAGAATTGATGGTTAAACGACAACATGAGTTAACTTTTGACTCGCGTGGTTTGAGGGTTTATCATACACGCGTTTGGGTACCGAAATTTGGAAACTTGAGGGAGATAATATTGAATGAGGCTCATAAGTCTAGATTGTCGATACATCGTACAAAAATGTATCGTGATTTAAAGACTCGTTATTGGTAGCCGACAATGAAAACATATATTGCTAAATTTGTTGGGACATGTCACATTTGTGCGCAAGTTAAAGCTGAACATCAGAAACCGTACGGATCATTGAAACAATTGGATATACCTGAGTGGAAGTGGGATCACATCACGATAGATTTTGTAACTAAACTTCCACGAACTCAGAGAGGTCATGATATGATTTGGGTCATTGTTGACAGATTAACCAAGAGTGCACACTTTCTCGCTACTGCTGAAACTGCTTCTTTGAGTAAACTGGCACAATTGTACATAGATGAAATAGTATCAAGACATGGAGTCCCGTTATCTATTATTTCAGATCCGGATTCAAGATTCATGTCTAACTTCTGGAATAGACTGCAACAAGAATTGGGGTCCAGGGTTAACTTGAGTACAGCTTATCATCCACAGATAGATGGTTAGTCAGAGAGAACCATTCAGAATTTAGAAGATATGCTTCGAACATGTGTGTTAGAGTTTGGGGGTTCATGGGATTCGCATCTGCCATTGGTTGAGTTTGCGTACAACAATTCCTATCATTCCAGCATTGATATGTCTCCGTATGAAATGCTGTATGGTCGTCCTTGTAGAACTCCGACTTGTTGGTTAGAGGCTGGGGAAAAGCAATTTGCAGGGCCTGATATTGTACAGATGACAGCTGACAAGGTTGCTATTGCGCGGGATAAACTAAAAGCTGCAAGGGATAGACATAAAATGTATGCAGATCCGCGTCGTCGACCGGTGTCGTTTGTTGAGGGAGAAATGGTTCATTTAAAAGTCTCTCCATGGAAGGGTGTGATTCGTTTAGGGAAACGCGGGAAGTTGGCTCCCCGTTACATTGGTCCTTTCAGAATCAGACGAGTGGTTAACGATCAGGCGGTTGCTTTGGATCTTCCTGATGAATTAGCGGGTATCCATGACACTTTCAACGTATGTTATTTGAGGAAATGCAATGTAGAGGATCAGACACAGGTTCTTCCGATTCAGGATCTTCGCGTGGATATGAACCAGAAACTTATTGAGGAACCAATTGAACTACTTGATAGAAAAGTCACAGAATTGAGAAAGAAACAGATACCCATGGTTTTGGTCAAGTGGAAACATAGTTTAGGTTTAGACTTGACTTGGGAGACCGAAGCTGATATGAGGACTCGTTACCCTTCTTTGTTCGAGCACGAAGAGATTCCGAGGACGGAATTTTCTTAAGGAGGGTAGATTTGTATTTGATTATGAGTATTATTTGCCATAATGTGTTATTTAATAATTAATTGTATTATTTGTTTTATTGTTATTTTATTTTTTTTAGAAATGACATTTTATATGAGGTGGTATGGTGGAGTATATGTTAGTCAACAACACCCATACCTCATTTCTTGTAAAAGTGAACAAAGTGTGTTTGTGTGTGTTTTTGTGTGCTCTCGGCCGAGAAGAAGAAAGAAGAAAAATAAAATCAACTTCTATCTTGTTTGCATTTAAGTTGACTAGTTGATATCATCTAAAGGTTAGAATTCAGAATTATAGTTGTTAATTGTTGAATATAGTCAGTTTTGAATATGATTAAGAATTCCGATTGATTTTTGATGATTAATGGATGTTTATAAATTGAATGCATGTTAAATTTTATGAACTATATATGTTGTTTATATGTTTAGAATGATTTCTGGAAACTTAGAACTCTTGCATGTTTAAAATCAGTAAGATTTGAGTTAGAAATCGAAATGGGCAAGAACAAATGAATGTATCGAGATTCATGCTATGAATGTATCGGTATTGATGAAATCCGATAAATCATTCTCGGAATGAAGGATGAATCCGAGAAATTTGATAGGATTATATTAAATACCGATAAAAGATAAACTGTTGGCCTTAACATTTTCTCGGATTTGATTGTATCGGAATTGGTCTTCTCGGTATTGGACATTCTCTCGGAATATGATAAATGCCCTAACACTTTTATCGGAATGTGCCTTTTATCGTAATGTGCCTTTTCTCGGAATTGAAATATGATTTCATCGGAACTGATGATTAATTGGAATTCCTCATTTCATCGGAATTGGATGTTATCGGAATTGACCTTTCACTCAGAATTTGATTTTTATCGGAAATGGACTTAATCGGATTTTGGGATTCATAGAGTGATTCTTAACAATCAAACTATGATTGGATACACGTGATATATATATGTGATATTCATGTGATGTATGAATAAATATGATTTATTATGAATCAGTATTGTGAATTGAATACTGACTTGTGTTTACTTAATCTCAGGAACTGAGAAGACTCAGTGAGTTAGTCAACTGAGTGTGCTACAGCCTTGCTGACTGTGGTGAGTGGATTTATATCCTGATGGTACAGGATGTAACATCTTGATTGATTATGTGCTCATTGGATATGTATACATGTTATTGTGGAGGTCAGCCGTGAGAGTTTTGTAGGCTGGGCTTGTTGCTTTGGGATTTACAGTATCTGATCTAGAGGTGCATCTGTTGCACTCAAGGGTGCTTTTACTGTTATCCATGTTAGCAGAGCTATCGGTAAACCTATGCTTTGGCCGGCATTTGGTTGTAGGTGGTTGCAACACCGCCGGTCCTCTTGAGTTTGAGCTTGATTACTTGTTGGGCTGTTAGCCTTGTACTTTGTGTGATATATATTCCCTCACTTAGTTTTGTGCTAATCCCCCACTAGATTGTTCTGCAGATACTCCATGGTGAGTTTTAATGCTGATGACTGGGAATATGGACAGACCAATACTCTGATGTCCAGGATTTTGTATAGAGCCTGTTTTTGTAAATCAACACTGTAGTGGTATTTTGTAAATGATAACCAGTCAAAGTTGTATAAACTCTTGATTTTAAATCTAATTATACGTAATTAGCTTCCGCACGCAGTTTATTGTTAATTAAAAAGTACAGTGTTACACCCGAGCTTGAGATTGAATACTTCTACGAGTACCCAGTTCGTCAAACTTAGGCTCTGATACCTACTTGTAACGCAAGGTCTAACGAGCTTAAAATTAGAGTTAATTTAAACTTTTTAACAACTATTATCAAAAGCGTGCAGTAGAATTAAACGTCATTTACAAAAACATCGCTAACTGACTCGGCTATTTAATTACATCAAAAGAATTAGCCAAGTTCATAATCTACAAGCGTTACCAACTACTAGCGACCACCGGATTCTTACAGTACAACAAGCGTGTTCCCAAAAGATATGTACAACAAAACTACCATCAGATCCCACCTCACAAGGCCAACTAGCATCAACCTGCGAAAAAGGAAAATCCTGCACCATTAGCTACAACTAGCTAGTGAGCACCTATAACACATAAGCAACAATAAACAGGCTATCATATATAAGAACAACATACAGGGCTATCCTATCATATTACGGCGCGCCAATCATGTCAGTAAGAGTCGTGTCTCGCAGGGTAGTTAGCCCCGCTCAACAACCCTAGCCGGGGAATCAGCCGCAACCAACTGCACCAGTGGGGGAGCGAAGAGCAATCCATATAGTGCACTCTAGTCATAACTGGTTCCAGCTTTATGCAAATAACCCAATTCCATCCATGAACGGCGGCTTGCAGAGCCCCACCCAAGAGTATACTCCTGAGTACCGTTAGTCCCCATTTTCATGGCCCCTAGGGACCCTGGGAACCCAGCCAGATCATCACCAGTCTACCTGACTGACCTTAATCGTGTCGGGAACTGTTGTACAGCCCCCCGAGTGTCCGGACGTAATTTCATAAACAAATAGCTGATCTAATTCAATTCATGCGCGCATATAATCACAATAATTGATATTCATACTAGTGAACAACCATGCGAGTATAACATATTATAGCATACCTCGTGTGCGTACGTATTAAAACACCAATCACATGTCAACAAGTACAACAGATAACTTACCTATTGAGACTCATGGGAAACCGGTACTCACCTCGAGATTACAGGAGGCAGATATAATGACGGGAATCCCCAGAGTCCTCCGAATCACCTAACACAATAGGTTCAAGCTTAGACACCAATCAACGATAACCAGTGAAGCTTAAAACACAAGACTACAAAGCTGTCAGCATAACAACACTGTTTGCGATCGCAAGGCATAGCCATGCGGTCGCAAGAGCCATATCAAACCCCTACCCCTTACGGTCGCAAGGGATATCCATGCGATCGCAAGGGTCATTCCCAAACCACCCCGGCTTACGACCGCAAGGATTAACCATACGACCGCAAGGGTGGCACCTTGGGGGCTTACGATCGCAAGTTATGTACCTTCGACCGCAAGTATGTTTCCTTCGTCCTTGGACGGTAAACCATTACGCAAGAGGCTTGTGATCGCAAGACCCTTCGCTTGTGACGGCAAGAGACATTTAGACATACTTGCGACCACAAGGCATTCCCCGTGCGACCGCAAGGACACCTGTTACAGAGTGTTCTTGCTCTGTTCGAGCACAGCCGCTATTTTACATGTTTTGACACAAAATTCGACTTGAATCCATATTCAAGCGTTTATACTTCATTTCTAACATATACATAAGCCTACTAACATGTATTTGACATAAAACCAACATCAAAATCACTTGAATACATCAAAATGGATCATCTTCTACATCTTGACTCAAGAACTAGGTTAGGACATGAAACACTTACTTGAAGATGATATAGAACAGATTATTAGCTTGGATTCTTGTTGAAATCAGTTTCTAATCCCTTCCTTTCTTGATTTCTTCTTTCAAAGTTCAAAACCCCCAAGTGTATGTGTGTGCCTTAGCATGTACGTATGTATGATATGTGTTTGTGTGTGCTTTGGTTCATGTGAAACAAAGGGATAATGCCAAGGACCGACCTTGGTTGATCAAATACCCCACGCGGGTATTTTGTTCCCTTATTCAACTTATTACTCGACTTAGATTTATCCGTTTTAACTAACGGAGATATTTTTGAAACATTTATCCAAAACCGTCCAATAAAATACCGACTTAGTCCACTTATGACACTTTACACGAAACCACATTTTTATCCACAATTAACACTAATTAACACATAGAACGCCATTTAACAACAAGTATACTACATTTAACAACAAAACACCAATTAAAGTCAATGTAATACTCATAAAGCTACATGTACAACATTTTACAGCTAGGCCCCATTTTGGGGTGTTACAAACTGGGTTTTTTTATTCTTGTTTGGGTTTTCTTGGTCTTGTTTAGTTACAGATGTGGGTTTTCATTTTGTTACATATCTTTTTCTTGTTCTTGATTTGTTCTTATTCTTGGATTTGATTTGTTCTTGTTTGTGTTTTATTGTTCTTGATTTGTTTCTTGTTCTTGTTTTTGTACAGATCTTGATCTTGAATTTGCCATGGTGGCGGTGGTGGTGACGTACGGTGGTGGTACAAAGGGAAGAGGTCGTCAGGAAGGGGAGGGGGAGGTGGAGAGGGTGGGGGTGTTTGTTTGTTTGTTTTTTATAATTATTAATAATATCTGATAATTAAAAAGAAGTAAACATATAAAGGAAAAGGGCATTATGGTCTTTTCAGTTGGGACAGAGACGGCAGACGTGAAAAAATTTAAACGTTGGGGACGCCTAGTGTAATTAATGAATTCTAGGGACGAACGGTACAATTTACCACAAACCACAAAGACGATCCTTGTAATTTGATCTTATATATGTTAGATTATGTGCAGAGATAGATAACATGTATCATCGTGTCCAATACTATGTGACACTAAAGGATCACACTGCTGCACCCCCAATTAGAACCTGTTGGATTTTACCTGTTTGTGTATCACAATAATTAATAGTTTAATTAATTATTGAGAAAGAGAAAAATAATAAAAGTTATTTATTATTTAAAAGGAGAAATTAATATTTAGTTTAAATATTAACGGAACCAATTAATTAATTAGAAAGGTCGAAGGTATTTTTTGTAATTGATTAATAGTTTAATTAAAGCTGGGCTTTAATTAAACGGGCTTGGCCTAATAAGGGTTATTATATAAACCTTATTATTAGCCTCATTAATCATAAGTTAATCACAAAAAGAAAAAGATTACCCTAATCCTCTCTCTCTCTCCCCATTCGGCGGCCGGCCCTCTCTCCCTCTCTTGGGGTGTTCGACGGCGGCGCAAGAAAGCCGAGCAACCACGGCGGTGGTCGGCGGTAAGGCGACGGTACACACACACGTCACGAGTCACGGTTTGATCCGAGTTTTAATCCTTAGGCGGTCTAGCAGCCAGTTCAAGGTGGTGCAGTACCAGTGGATAACCTGCAGCTGTCTAGAGGATTAAAAGGAAAGTTTTGGTTTTCATCGAGGTATAACTTTCTAATCTTCTTCTTCTTCTAAGTTTTTTGTACGAGTTAGATGAGATCATTGGAGGGGGTTTTATTCCGTTGTGCATGTTTTGATACCCTACAAAACCCTTCAGTGGTATTAGAGCCACTTCAAACCTCGTAGGAGACTAGGTAGGTTTCTTTTGTTCTGATGAAAAAGGTTTATCTTTTATCAAGAAAAAAAGTTTTTTTTTCATTATCCAGAATAATAAAAATCATGTTTAGATTTTTATTGGATAAACTTTTGATAAAAGATTGGTAGATTTAATTATTAGTTAAATCTTTTTTTTGTTGTTATTATTTGCGATAACCGAGAACACCACCCTGATCGGCGGCGGTCTCAGTCTGGGACGGCAGTCGCCGGCTGCCGGTAATCGGCAGAGGTCGATGGCGATCGGCGGCGGTCCACGGTGGTTTTGGCGGTACGCAGCGCGGTTAGCGATGCGTTAGCAGCACGGTTAGCGGCCCAGTTAGCGGCGCTAACTACGCGGTGGGCTACGGCCCAGAAAACCCCGGCCCTGGAAGCTAGCGGCGCTAAAGGCTAAATGGGCCTCGGCCCAGTTTTTTTTTATTTCTCGGTCTGTTTCCTATTCTTGACCCAGTTTGAATATTTTGACCCAGTTTGCGGTTCAAATATTTGAGGTCAACATTAAATTAAAAGTACATTTGTTATTTTTTAATTTAAAGTTTAAATATTATTTTGAGCTTTTTGGTTTAATATCAAAGTATAAAACTTGAAATATATATTTATTGCAAATAAAGGAAAAACAATATAGGGGTTTTAACAGATTGTTAAAATCAGTAATTTTCATCAAGATGAATATTTAGAAATCAGTTGTTTTACTTTCATGTATTAGTTTAGTACATGTTTGGGATGCCCTAGACCTTGTGGATTGTTTAATTTCTTGCACTTGTGGTTGTTTTGGATTTATTATTTTATGGTGTGGGGAGGCCTGCGTGCCACTTACAACCGCTATTCTATTTTGTAAAAGTTTTAGATTAGCGGGCCTGCGTGCCTTTGAATATCTTGTACTTTTATATTTCTAGTTTTTAGAATAGAATAGAATTATTAGAATATATATATATATATATATATATATATATATATATATATATATCTGGAGCAAGGAGCAAGGAGTAAAGAGAAGGATTGGATGCTGGATCCAGTGGGAGCTTCAGAATGCCATGCCATATGTGTTGTGTTTTTCCACTTAGGTTTTGACCGTCGGGTTTTTCATGTGGCTCACGAAACCGACAATAGTTAAGGGCAAGGCTAAGGCATAGTTGTTTGTGGTTGTTTTATTTCTTTACATATTATATATGCGTGGTTGTGATTCTCACGATGAAATAAAACAAGGGTTTTAATAATAGTTAATTATTGAAACATATGTTTTTTTTTTAAAGAAAACTGGCATTAAATTTTTTCTCGTCAAAAACTTGGAAATCCTTTTTAGAAAAATCTTAGATCAGTGTGCTACCCACCTAATGGTACACCTTTCCTGTTAAACGGTACTCGGGTGTCGGAAGTGACCAAACCTTGGGCATTCGGATTCAAACCACTGCGGGGGAGGGTGTGAAAGACTCTGCGATAATCGGGAGTCCCGGCCAGAGCTCACACCGTCTTAGGTGGTGCGATCTATTTTGGTGATAATCGGGAGTCCCGGCCCAAAATGCACTACAGGTACTAAACATGCACGGTTCCTGTTGAAGGGTTTTAGGAACCTGACCAAACCACCATATGACACAAACTGGTCAAGCCTGGGTTTGATTCCACTGGTTCAATCTTAAAAGCGGAACTGGATTGAACACAACCCTCTAAACCCCAAAAGGGTTAGGATCTTTAAAACTTACATGATCAACATAGTTTCTTGACAAACAATCCACAGATAAGGTTATAAGATTATACCTGAACAAAAACCTTTAGGATTGCTAAAGTGGTCCACCACTACTGCACCTCCATTTGAACTGGCTGCTAGACCGCTCCTGGATCACCAAGGCTTCAAAGAACTCGAAAGCTTGAGCCTACGTGTGTGTGTCCTTGCGTCGATCAACAAACCGAGAGATACCCTCTCGGTGTCCTTCTTGTTCGACGATAGAGAGAGAGCAGAGAGAGAGAGAGCGACGGTCGATGGTGAGGTCGACCGAGAGAGGGAGTTGCGACGATGGAGAGGGAAGAGTGGCGGCTAGGGTTTCAATCCTTATCTTATGTTATGTTGTTCTCTCTAATCCTTAAGGCTTAAGGATTATATATAAGGATTAGATTGGACCTAAGCCCGTTTAATTAAAACCAGTTTTAATTAAAAGCCCACTGGTTTTAATTAAACTTTCAATCTCTTCACTTTGACCCCCTAGACTTTACTAGTTTAATTAATTAACTTAGTCCGTTAAATATTATATCTTAATATTTAATTCCCTTTAAATAATAAATAACTATTTATTATTTATTTCCTTTTAATAATTAATACAAACTGATTAATTATTTATTTCTCTCTTTTCATAAATTAATCCAACTGATTAATTATTTCGTTTATCTCTTTAATAATTAATCTAACTGATTAATTATTTCCTCTTTTTCTTTAATAATTAATCTAACTGATTAATTATTTCCACACAAACTTATGGTGAAATCCAACTGTTCTGAATTGGGTGTGTAGCAGTGTGACCCGCAGCCAACCTCGGCCGACCTCTTTCTCTATCTTTACCCTTTTCGGCCGACCTCTCTCTCTATCTCTTCGAGAAGTCGACGGCGGCGCAAGGCCGCAGGCGGTGGTCGACGGCGGCGCAAGGACTCACACACACGGATCACGGTTTGATCCGAGGTTTAATCCTTAGGCGGTCTAGCAGCCAGTTCGAGGCGGTGCAGTAGCGGTGGATAGCCTGCAGCAGTCTAGAGGTCAAGGAAAAGTTTTTAATCCCTAAAGGTATAACTTTCTAACCCTCTTCTCTTTTATTTCCTGTATGAGTTAGATGAGATCACTGGAGGGGGTTTTGATTTCCGCTATGCATGTTTGATTATATGTTTTTATACCCTACAAAACCCTTCAGTGGTATCAGAGCCACTTCTAACCTCGTAGGGAACTAGGTAGGTTTCTTTTATTCTGATAAAAAAGGTTTATATTTTATCAAGAAAAAGGTTTCTGTTTTATTATCCAGATTAAATCAAGTTTTGATTTTTATTGGATAAACCATTGATAAAAGATCATTAGATTTAATTTTTAAATTAAATCTGTTTTTTTTATATATATATTGTTATTATTTGCGATAATCGAAAAATCGACCACTTTCCCTGCGGTCGGCCTCAGTTTGGGGCAGTGGTCCGCGGCGTAGGTCGGCGGCGGTCTCAGATAGGGACGGCAGTCGTCGGCTACTGAAAGTCGGCGGCGGTTTTTCGGCTGTCGACCGTGATCTACGGTGGTACGCGGCGCGGTTTAGCGATGCGTTGGCGACGCGATCAGCAGCCCAGTTAGCGGCGCTAACTGTGTGGTGGGCTTCGGCCCAGAGAACCACGGCCCAGTAAGCCTGCGGCCCAGCTAGGGTTTAGCGGCTAGGGTTAGCGGCGCTAAAGCTTTTGGGCCTCGGCCCAGTTTTTGTTTCACGGTCCGTTTCTGATAAATGACCCAGTTTAAATATTTGGCCCAGCTCGCGATTCAGATATTTTGTGGTCAATATTTGAAATACAGTTGTTATTTTAATTTAAGTTTTTGAATATTTTTTGAGTTTTTGATTAATTATCAAAGTATAAAACTTGAAATATATATTTATTGCAAATAAAGGAAAAACAATATAGGGATTTTAACCGGTTGTTAAAATCAGTTATTTTCATCAAGATGAATAATTAGAAATCAGTTGTTGTTGTACTTTCACGTATTAGTTTAGTACATGTTTGGGATGTCATAGCCGAGCCCTAGACCTTGTGGATTGTTTAATTTCTTGCACTTGTGGTTGTTTTGGATTTATTATTCAATGGTGTGGGGAGGCCTGCGTGCCACTTACAACCCCTATTCTATCTTGTAAAAGTTTTAGATTAGCGGGCCTGCGTGCCTTTGATCATCTTGTACTTTTATATTTCTAGTTTTTATAGAATAGAATAGATTGTTAGGATATATATCTGGACCAAGAACAAAGGAGCAAGGAGCAAAGAGAAGGTTTGGATGCTGGAGTCAGTGGGAGCTTCAGAACGCCATGCCATGTGTGTTGTGTTTTTCCACTTAGGTTTTGACCGTCGGGTTTTTTCGTGTGGCTCACGAAACCGACATTAGTTAAGGGCAAGGCTAAGGCATAGTTGTTTGTGGTTGTTTTCTTTCTTTACATATTATATATGCATGGTTGTGATTCTCACGATTAAATAAAACAAGGGTTTTAATAATAGTTAATTATTGAAACAGATGTTTTTTTTTAAGAAAACTGGCATTAAATTTTTTCTCGTCAAAAACTTGGAAATCCTTTTTAGAAAAATCTTAGATCAGTGTGCTACCCACCTAATGGTACACCCTTGCTGTTAAACGGTACTCGGGTGTCGGAAGTACCCAAACCTTGGGCATCCGGGTTCAAACCATTGCGGGAAGGGGCATGAAAGGTTCTGCGATAATCGGGAGTCCCGGCCAGAATTCATGTTGTCTTAGGTGGTGCGATCTATTTTGGTGATAATCGCGAGTCCCGGTCCAAAATGCACTAGAGGGACTAAACATGCACGGTTCTTGTAACTGATGTCCCGCGGATCTAGGAGTCGTGTCCAGTTAGGATACGATTGGTATAGTTCTTACCTACCAGAAATAGCATTGTCCCGGTAGGAAGTGCCCAAATCTTGCATCGGAAAATGTGAAATATGGATCCTAGTCTAATAATTTTTGTTAAAAGGTAATAATTATTAGAAGATATAATCAATACTGAATCGGTTTTATCTTTTTCTGTAGATGTCTATTATATCTGTTATTCAGTTTTATTCACCATGAGAATCTCTAAGTCTCATCACTAGCAAGTGGAAGCTTTCGGGTCCAAACTTTGCTGTTTGGAAGATGCATCTGAAAAATGTTTTGGATGCACAGGGAAAACTTCACATTATTGAGACATCGCCTCCAGAACGACCAGGAGTAGATGCCCAGGATAGTGAGTATGACACTTACTATTAGTATCTGGATGAAGAGTCTGACGTCATTCTCACAGCATCATCCGAGTTTACGAATGATCTCCGTGAGAAGTCGTCTTATGAGGTTGTTCAAGGATTGGAGCAGAAGTTCAAGTTCAGTGAACGAATATGTCGTATGCTACTGATGAGGGAAATCCTTTCAGCCAAGATGAAAGAAAGTCAGCCTATTAGCAATCATCTCATTAATATGAGAAGGCTCTTGGATTGCTATGAGAGCTTGGGGTCAAAATCAAAACCACATGAGCTAGTTATGCTCTTGTTCGGTTCCTTGTCGGACTACTACCAGGATAGAGTAATGTATGTGCTCGGTGATTTTGAGATGACTGTCGCAGGGTTGCACAAAATCCTCATGTGCATTAGCGACGAGTTGAACCCAAAGCAGCTAGAGTCACCAGTTGTGGACCCCATGCAGGAGGATGACTGGCTGGAAGAACTTGGAGAAATTTGTTGCCCAGACTGTGGTAGCAAGGATTCATGCGAGCACTCACTCGGCATAGATCAGCTGGACATTGGTTCACCCATTGATACAGGTATCTTTATGATAGATTGTCTTATTACCTCTTATGAATCATGGGTATTGGATACCGGATGTGGTCATCACATATGCAATCATTTGCAGGGATTCAAGAGAAGTAAGAAACTGAGACAAGTAAATATGGACCTGCGGGTAGGCGAAGGCTCCATGGTTGGTGCTGAAGCTGTAGGGACATATTATCTTAGTTTGCCCTCGGGCATGGTCTTAAAACTAAAACCTTGTTATTATGTTCCAAGACTAATTAAGAATGTTATCTCGTTTGATTTACTTATAGACCGTGGATTTACTTATGTTTTAAATGAAAAGTCTATTTCTTGTTTCAAAAACGATTTTTTCTTTTTTAAAGCTACTCCAGAAAATGGTCTATATACGCTAAATCTAGATAACAATGACATCTATCATATAAGTAAGAGATCCAAGAGTAACTTGAATCAAACTTACCTCTGGCATTGTCGTTTAGGACATATAAACGAGAAACGCATAGAGAAACTCCGAGATGACGGAATTCTAGAACCATCTGACTTGGAGTCATATGATGTTTGCGAATCTTGTTTGTCTGGTAAAATGACAAAGCAGCTTTTCAACAGTGAGAATGAAAGGGCCAGCGAGTTATTAGGGATTATACACACAGATGTGTGCGGACACTTTACTCCGGAGGCTAGAGGAGGATACCGGTATTTCATAACCTTTACTGACGATTTCAGTAGGTTCGGTTATGTCTACCTCATGAGACTTAAATCTGAAAGTTTTGACAAGTTCAAACAGTTTCAGAATGAGGTGCAAAATCAGCTGGACAAGAAGATAAAGTCGCTTCGGTCAGATCGAGGTGGCGAATATATGAGTCAGGAATTCGACGATCATTTGAAGGAATGTGGGATTGTATCACAACTCACACCTCCGTATACACCTCAGATGAATGGTTTATCAGAAAGGAGGAATCGTACACTGCTTGACATGGTACGATCAATGATGAGTCGAAGTTCACTACCATTGTCGTTTTGGGGACACGCACTCGAGACAGCAGCGTTCATGCTTAACCGGGTTCCAACCAAATCGGTTGAAAAGACACCGTTCGAGATATGGACGGGGAAAAAGCCAAAAATGTCTTTTCTAAAGGTTTGGGGATGGGAGGTGTATGTTAAGCGAACATTCACGGATAAACTCAATCCCAAATCAGATAAGTGTATCTTCGTGGGCTATCCCAAGAAAACCATGGGATACTATTTCTACAACCTAGATGAGAACAAAGTTTTTGTTGCTCGTAAAGGGGTATTCTTGGAGGAGAAGTTTCTAAACTCAGAGACTCCAAGAAAAGAAATAGAGCTTCAAGAAATTGAAGAGGAGGAGATTACACCACCACCGATAGTTGAACCTGTAGTTCAACAGAGAATTGTTGAACCTCAACCCGAGTCTGTGGTTGAGGAAGAGGTGCAAACACAAGACCTTCGCAGGTCTAGTAGGCCTCGTATTGAGCCAGATAGGTATCTGGGATTCCTAGTTGCTCAAGACGAAGAGGGTCTTTTAGAACCTACTACCTACCAAGACGCTGCCTCAGGTTTAGAATCTGAGAAATGGCTAGAAGCCATGAAGGCAAAGATGCAATCCATGTATGACAACCAAGTTTGGAGTTAGTAGATTTGCCTCAACATAGTAAATCTGTTGGGTGCAAATGGGTCTTCAAAAAGAAGACATACATGGATGGAAAGGTGCATACTTTTAAAGCAAGGCTAGTGGCAAAAGGTTTCACGCAAACTCATGGCATTGACTATGATGAAACTTTTTCCCCAGTAGCAATGCTTAAGACTATCAGGATTCTAATAGCCATATCAGCATATTTTGACTATGAGATATGGCAGATGGATGTCAAAACCGCTTTCCTTAACGGGAAACTGACAGAGGATGTATATATGATACAACCGGATGGTTTTGCAGATCTAAAGAACCCTAATAAAGTATGCAAGTTGCTTAAATCTATTTATGGACTAAAGCAAGCATCTAGAAGCTGGAACTTACACTTTGATGAGCGCATCAAAGAGTTTGGTTTTACCAAAAGTGAGTTCGAGTCGTATGTTTACACCAAATCCAGTGGGAGCGCGGTAACCTTCCTAGTCTTGTATGTAGACGACATACTGTTAATAGGAAACAATATACCAGTATTACAAGGAGTAAAATCCTGGTTAGGTAAATGTTTCCAGATGAAAGACTTGGGAGAAGCTGCTTATATACTGGGTATAAAGATCTATACGAATAGATCTAAGCGGCTTATCAGACTTAGTCAAAATACTTATATTGACAAATTCGTGAAAAGATTCAAGATGGATGGATCCAAGAAAGGATTTATTCCTATGCAATCTGGCGCGATTTTGAGCAAGGCTCAGTGTCCTGTGTCTAGTCAAGATCAGGACAAGATGAAATTGATACCATATGCCTCGGCAGTTGGTTCGATTATGTATGCAATGCTATGTACTAGACCCGATGTTGCCTATTCTATCAGTGTCACGAGTAGATATCAACAAAATCCTGGTGAAGCTCATTGGGTGGCCGTCAAGAATATTCTCAAGTACCTGAGAAGGACGAAAGATATATTCCTAGTTTATGGAGGTTCGATGGATGAGCTCAGTGTAACTGGTTACACTGATGCTAGTTTCCAGACCGACAGAGACGACTTCAGGTCGCAGTCAGGATTTGTCTTTACCCTAAACGGAGGAGCCATATCTTGGAAGAGTCAGAAGCAAGATACAATAGCAGATTCTACTACAGAGGCAGAGTATATTGCGGCAAGTGATGCGGCAAAGGAAGCTGTCTGGCTGAAGAATTTTGTCTCGGATCTTAGAGTTGTTGCCAGTATCTCTAGACCGATCGATATATTCTGTGACAACTCAGGGGCTGTAGCGCAAGCTAAAGAGCCTAGAGATCATCAGCGGACAAGGCACGTACTCAGGAAATATCACCTCATCCGATAGATCATTGGAAGAGATGATATTAAATTGCAGAAGATACCGATGGACGACAACGTTGCTGACCCGTTGACGAAGCCGCTAGCTAGGGCTAAGCATGAGAGGCATGCGAGTTCTATAGGAATGCAGTACGTGGAACATAGCAGCTAGTTCGTGTTTTTTGAATATTACTATGGATGTAACTTGAAACCTTTTATTATGTATTTACATTTCATGGGATTGAAATAAGAGGTATTTGCATAATGTTTCGTAGTTATCCATTTTTAGCATGTTTAACCTATCCATGACAAGTCAAGTTATGAATTATCTAAAATGCCCGTAGCTACTTAATGTAGTGGGAGCTACATTAGGGAGGTAACGCTATTATGGATATTTGATGATTTATTCGGGTATGAATAAAAGCACAAGGTTGTGACCAAATATTCATATATATTTATCAGTGGATAAATATTGGGGTGATCCGCATCGAGTTTACTTCATGGAGCATTAACATAAGTAAACTTGATAGGTTGTCCTTAGACCTGAGATATTTGGTTTGGGGCATGGTAACTTCTGTACTTTAGCATGTTCTAACGTCACGCCGTAACAGGGTGATCATAAGGGGCTTGTCTAGGTGCAGCGGAAGCTGTGTGCTCAAATTGCAAATAGTCAAGATGGGATTTGCACCTCTTTTTTAGGAGAGATATTTTCCGAGCTCCTCGACGATTAAGACTACTGAAAATGCGTGGCCGCGCTCAGTTAGAATGATTGTTATTCATTCGGGAAACCGTAACTGCAGAGTGTCGAAATCAGAGTCGAGAAAATCTGAGTATTAGATGAGATCCCTGCTCCATGTCAAATACTCACATTACGAAATATCGCGATGCAAAAGGAAAAGCCAAGATAATCCAAGGTGTGGATTATATCTCTATATATAAGAGATCTCATAGTCTGGTTAACCTAAGTGTCTGGCTAGGGACCTCCTTAGGCCAACGATGTACAAGAAGTGTTACTTATCTTGCACAAGTGGGAGTCTGTTGGATTATGTGCAGAGATAGATAACATGTATCATCGTATCCAATGCTATGTGACACTAAAGGATCACACCGCTGCACACCTGTAGGACCGGGGGCGGGGGTCTATTACTAAACACACCCTGATGCTAGGACTGATCTAGGACGTGAAATATCGCGGAATTATATTTCACGAACCTCCTAAGGATCTATGATCTGCTTAGGTGTCCGGCACACAGTGACTCACACAGAAAGAATAGAAGAACAAACACACAGTACCACACAGAGATGCTTTGGCTGCCTTGGAATTCGAGAATTATCACTTAGTTCGCGAGTTTCAACGGTATATGTACGATTACGAAGGCTCACGAAGTGTCCTGGACGATTGTTTTTCGTTAATGAGGGGTTAATCACTATTTATAGTGAGTTCTACGCGTTTTCGAATGACACAGTTCACTTCGCGCGAACTGACATTCACTTCGCGCGAAGTGACATCCACTTCTTGCGAAGTGACTTTCACTTCTTGCGAAGTGACTGATGACTTCACTTCGCGCTAAGTGACTTTCACTTCTTGCGAAGTGACTTTCACTTCTTGCGAAGTGAATTTCCTTATGACTAAACTTCCAAATACAAACCAAACCATGATTAAATACTTGTAAGCTTTTCATAAACACATAGTATCACTTAGAATGTATAAACATGCAAACCATTAATCAAAACACATTTAATTAATACCACATGAATATACTTTATTGATACGAACTAGGGATTCACAAAATATGCACCAACAAACTCCCCCTAAGACCTAGTTCTATCAATAACCATTGCACTAAGCAAAAATTCCACAAAGTAAAATGCACAAAGCAAAATGCACACAGCAAAAATTTGCACAAAGCAAAATTCATAACGAATACCTTTCGTCATGCCCTTACCTGCACTACGCACGATGTGAGCTGTAACTCGTGCTTAGTGGGGTTCCATCTCGCATGTAATGGGTTTCTCATCTGTGAACCTTAATACTGTTAGTACTGCACTCAGCAATAAACGGTCAGTAACTTCAAGATCACTTATAAACATTTAAGCAAAACACATCAAAGTAAGATGAAGGAAATGTAAACAGAACAAACTCCCCCTAATCAAAACACTAAGAATGATTAATAACATACTAGAACTCTTTTTGTATTTTTTTGATTAAAAAGGAAAAAGAAAATGCAGAAGTAAACTATTAACGAATTAAATTCTAAAGAACAGAATTTAAAATACTAAGAAAATTGCAGGAATAAAATTACTGAAATTAAATCTTTTTGTGAGAAGGTTCCAAGATGGAATCAGTACTAGCACATCTATACTTAGTAGTCTTTCATTTCAAAACCTTGGACATAAACATATTCTCTCAAACTCTGTCTGTCAACCTAACTTTCCTCAGATAATGACAGATTTTGTTTCAACATTTTCAGATTATCTAGACTGGATACACGGTTAAGACTATCTATTTCAAAGTCTCACAGTATTTTGATTCACTCAGTAGGTGCACAACTTGATTACCCAACCACCATGCTTATGTGCTTTGTGATTTTGTCAACGCATTTTATGCTCTTTTGACATGGAGGTCAATTTTTCACCTCTCTAGACATTTTTCTTGCTGAGCCTTTGTCACTGCATTTTATGCTCTTTGACAATTCAACACTAATAGATCAATATAGCTTTTGTCACTGCATTTTATGCTCTTTGACAATTCAACATTGATAGATCAATGTATCTAAATTCTTTTGACATCTCAGATTGGGGTCAATTTTTCACCCTCTTTTACATATAGCTCAATGTCATTTAACACATTAGGCATGGTAACAGGTGTGTGCATCAAACTAAGTCATTCTCAACTGTTATTGACTTATAGACTTGGAATGTCTCGATAGCTTAAATCTATGATTGATTTTCACATGCATAACCATTTATCAGTCTAGACTTTCCTTATATGTCTTACACACTATCTGTTTCTTATCTGATTCAATTAGATTTTCAGACATTTTTCTCAAGAATATGTACATGCCTTCAGTCCTAATTTTACTAGACGTACTTTGTATTGAAAGCCAGTGTACCATCATTTTCCATTTGAGTTGGATCAACTTCTCATTTTTGTTTTTCTGATTTTTTTTTGTATTTTCTAAGTTTTCTGATTTTTTTTTGTATTTTCTAAGTTTTCTGATTTTTTTTGTATTTTCTAAGTTTTCTGATTTTTTTAAGTTTTCTGAACTAAAACTAACTATCCCCCCCTAAAATACTAAACAAACTAGAAACTAAGAAAATAGAAATGCAACGACACAGAAAATAAGCACAAAGAAAATAAAATGATAAAGACACACAGTCATAGAAACCTTAACCTGGACTATTTCGGTTGACACCCTTCACTTAGAAGAATGAGTTAGACAACATTAGGAACCCAAGCCCGAATGGTCATGGGTTTCCCGTCTTCTCCAACCACTGGAAGTTTCATCCATGTTCCAGTCTTGATGATCCTGTCACTTGATTTCTTGGACATTTGAACACACAGTTTGTTACTCCACTTAGGAATCCTTTGATGCTGAACAGGAAGAGTTGAGTTTTGATGGTTTTTAAGAAACGTTTTATTGTCTTGCAAAATCTCAACTTTCTTGTTACAGCTTTGATGTGTCTTCTTATCACACTTGTAACTGAGGTGACCAGGTCTCCTACACACATAGCAGACCCTTTCTGGGTATTGCTTCACATAGCCTTTCGTTACCTTTTGAGGCCGATACCCTAACCCTTGATGTTTGGGTAGTTGTTTGACCTCTTGGTATGGACGGATATCAGGAGACTTTACACCCTCATTTTCAAATTTTCGAAGAGCATCGTGGATACGATGCATCAACGGTCCTTGCACATAGGAACTGTCCAACAGTTCTCTAATGCCTGGTTCAGCCTTTTTGGTAACCTCTTGCTGAACCTCATTCTTCTGAGGCTTACCCACATCCTCATGTAACGTTAAATCCTCTTTTGGGGTTGATGCAGAAGATTCATCAACCTTTGTGAGTAGTGGGTCAGCTTCAGAATGGACATCATCGTTCACCAGTTGATTTAACACTGGTGGTGGACATTTTGAATATACGTTTTTGTCCTTTTCTGAATCGGTACCTTGACCTCTATGATCGATTATGTACTCAAAAAGATAAGAAGACGTGGAATAGCTTTTGAGTTTTTGACTCAGAGTCTCATAATCGACCTTTGAGGTAGCAAGGTCCCGTTTCAGCTTATCGATTTCGTTTATGTAAAACACGATAGCATCTTGTTTATTTAACAGAGCCACACCTAGTTCATTAACCTGTTTACCTAGACTTTGATTCTTTTCTTTTAATTGATTTTCTCTTCCTTTGATCAACAGGTTATTATCTAACTTAGATGTGAGATCTGAAATAGTAGACTTTAAGAACACTATCTGTTTTACATATTCATCACACGAACCACAAGGTAATCCAAAGGTACATACCTGATCCGCAGACGGTTGACCACAGCTGCACACCTTTTGATTTGACTCTTTGGCACGGACATTCACTGGTGTCTCTTCTGCAGCTGGTGTCGAGGCTGGTTCATCATCATTGCTGGCACTTGATTCTTCTTCACTTGAATAGCTTTCGGTCTCGGATGAAGAATCTTCGTTCAACACATGAACGTTCGCCAAGTTGATGTCAGCATCAGCATTCCCGAACTGTACAGACCAATCCACTCCCTCATCTCTTTGAACAACCGCCATAGCCTTAGTCGGTGTTGGAGTTGTTTCAGATTTTATGGTTGTGGAGGTAGATGATCTGCTGCCAGAACCAGTTTTGAATGGATACCTCGGTCCCGAATTCTTCGGCTTTTCACAATCACGCGCGAAGTGACCCTTTTCACCACAGTTATAGCAGGTCACAGCAGATTTATCAAAGCCGAGTTTGGTATCCTTGGTTGCTGATATTGACTTTCCCGTTCTTCGCTCATAAGCTTTTGCCCTTCTCACTAAGTTGGCATACGACCAGAGGATATCTTGTCTCTCCATCTCATCCTCGTCGATCTGGTCATAGTCCTCTTGAGTCATATGAGCATTACCAATCTTCCCCTTCAGTAGATCATCATAAGAGGAGACTAGTGCACCTAGCATGCTCATATGTGTCTTAACCTCATCTGTACTTCCATACTTGAAGTGTTCGACATTAAGTCTGGAGGAAGATGCAGAATAAGATGGCCCAGAGGATGAAGCATCAGAGGTAGATCTGCCCGATTCATTCACGTTGGTCACATAGGCAGACTGTAGGGGGGCATGTGAAGAGGTAGACGACGAGACAGGTGTTCCGGAGTAGTAGAGTGAGGGGTTCTGTTGATAACTAGACATAGAATCCAGATTTAGTTCCTCCTGCTCCTGCTCCTTTAACTTGGTGATGAAATCATTAAGGTCCATCCCGTCAAAACCGTTACCATTCTTGAGTATCATGATGAATGGCCGCCAGCTCTTGGGCAAAGCATTCGCCAAGATCTCTACTTGCTGCTTCTCTGGAACAGTAACACCCAGACTGTCCAGTTCACTTAGAAGGTGGTTGTATCTTGTAATAAGGGAAGGAATCTTCTCATCTCTTGTAGCCGTGAAATGGTCTAATTCCTTCCTTAATTGACTTGCTTTAAGTTCTTTCAGAGCAGCGTTTCCCTCATTCCTCTTCTCAAGAGCTCTCCATAGACTGTAGGAAGTTCGATACCTCCTAAACTGGTGGAAGATGTCGTTGGGGATAGCCTGAATCAGTTGAGCATAGGCCTTCTTTTCAGCATTGTAACTGGTCTGCTGTTCGACCGTCATTTTATCGTAAGGGGTTTCGATATTTCCCTCCCCTTTTGGAACCATATACTCAACATTCATGGCTCTCCGCAATCTACAATCGACCCCATCTAGAAAAATTTCGAATCTGGGCTTCCACATAGGATAGTCCTCCATGGTTAGCAATTTCGGCACTTTGTTGATACTGCCCATTTCTGTTTCTAGTAGAAGGTTGTTTAAGGCAGTGGTTTGTTTAGAGGCCATTTGAATTGATGTAATGAACCAAGGCAGCAAGCACACAGATTCGGATTGGATTTGAAAAGCACACAGGAAAACACGGAGTAAAATTTGATAGAAAAAGGTCACACAGAACTGCACAGAAAAGCACAGCGCACGAAGACGGAAATAAAATGCCTTTTTTTTTTTTTTTTTTTTTTTTTTTTTTTTTTTTTTTTTGTTCACAGTACAGTACGTGCGAACTGGCTTTACCACGCACGTACTGGAGAACACACCACGCACGGACAGACGGACTGACAAACTACGCGCGGACTGACTCACTACGCGCGGACTGATTCACCACGCGCGAACTTACGGACCACTACGCGCGAGGCAGAAACTAACAAACGAAGGATCTAGAACACACAGGCACAGTTCGTGCGAACTGAGGTCAGTACGCACGAGGTGGGGTTTCACTACGCACGGTCGAAACTCAAAGAGCCTAAACGTAAAAACTTGACCTTTTTAACGCAAAAGGACCTATTTTCCGACCTATTTTCGGTAAAAAGTGACGCAAGGGGGCACACACAGGCCTAAAGGAACACCTAGATCGACTTAATCCTAAGGAAAAGTGATCAATCAAAGCACAAGGCTCTGATACCACTTTGTAGGACCGGGGGCGGGGGTCTATTACTAAACACACCCTGATGCTAGGACTGATCTAGGACGTGAAATATCGCGGAATTATATTTCACGAACCTCCTAAGGATCTATGATCTGCTTAGGTGTCCGGCACACAGTGACTCACACAGAAAGAATAGAAGAACAAACACACAGTACCACACAGAGATGCTTTGGCTGCCTTGGAATTCGAGAATTATCACTTAGTTCGCGAGTTTCAACGGTATATGTACGATTACGAAGGCTCACGAAGTGTCCTGGACGATTGTTTTTCGTTAATGAGGGGTTAATCACTATTTATAGTGAGTTCTACGCGTTTTCGAATGACACAGTTCACTTCGCGCGAACTGACATTCACTTCGCGCGAAGTGACATCCACTTCTTGCGAAGTGACTTTCACTTCTTGCGAAGTGACTGATGACTTCACTTCGCGCTAAGTGACTTTCACTTCTTGCGAAGTGACTTTCACTTCTTGCGAAGTGAATTTCCTTATGACTAAACTTCCAAATACAAACCAAACCATGATTAAATACTTGTAAGCTTTTCATAAACACATAGTATCACTTAGAATGTATAAACATGCAAACCATTAATCAAAACACATTTAATTAATACCACATGAATATACTTTATTGATACGAACTAGGGATTCACAAAATATGCACCAACAACACCCAATTAGAACCTTTTGGATTATAACTATTTGTGTGGAAAAGAATAATTAATTAGTTTAATTAATTATTGAGAAAGAGAAAAATAATAATAGTTAGTTATTATTAAAAGAGAGATGTTAATGTTTAGTTTAAATATTAACGGGACCAGTTAATTAATAGTTATTAATTAACTAGAAAGGTCAAGGGGTAATTTGTGTAATTGATTAATAGTTTAATTAAAGCTGGGCTTTAATTAAACGGGCTTGGCCTAATAAGGGTTTATTATATAAACCTATTTAAGCCTAATTAATCACATAAGTCAATTACAAGCCTTAAGAGAAAAACCCTAACACACTCTCTCTCTCTACCCTTCTCGGCCGACCTCTCTCTCTATCTCTTCCAGAAGTCGACGACGGCGCAAGGCCGCAGGCGGTGGTCGACGGCGGCGCAAGGACTCACACACACACGGGTAACGGTTTGATCCGACGTTTAATCCTTAGGCGGTCTAGCAGCCAGTTCGAGGCGGTGCAGTAGCGGTGGATAGCCTGCAGCAGTCTAGAGGTCAAAGAAAAGTTTTTAATCCCTAAAGGTATAACTTTCTAACCCTCTTCTCTTTTAGTTCCTGTATGAGTTAGATGAGATCACTGGAGGGGATTTTGATTTCCGCTGTGCATGTTTGATTATATGTTTTTATACCTTACAAAACCCTTCAATGAGTTAGTCGGAATTGCCTTTACTCGGAATTGAGCCTTAGCTCGGATTTGGTTCTGTCGGAATTGACTTTGATCGGAATTTGGGAATTCAATCGGAATTGGTTTGATCGGAATTGACCCTCACTCGGAATTTGAGATTTGGTCGGAATTCTAATCTTACCTTTGCTCGGAATTTGAATTGTTATGAGGAATCCGATTAAAGATCAACTCTTTGATGATTTGAAGATGAACATGAATTGTACATTCAGTATGGCCTTGGCTTATGAAAGGAAGGTATGTATTGTCTAAGCTAAGGAGATGGATAAATTCACAGAATTACAGATTGCAAAGGGTAAAAGTGAATTACAATATATTGATGTGAATATACATGAATTTAATATGTACTTGTGATTGTATGTGCATATGTGGTTGATTATAGTATTGTGCTTATTGTGTATTGATTAAGCAAATACTGATTGTTAGTTGTTTGTTAAGGTGGAGACAAAACTCAGTAGATAAGTAAATACTGAGTTGCCTGACTGTTAAAGATATCGGTGAGTGGATAAATATCTTGGATGTATAAGATATAATTCCTGATTGGTTGCTCTTTGAGATGTTATCTCTTGTTTACTGTATATATACATGTTGTTGTGGAGATCAGCTTGGCGGTTGTTTTTCAGCTGGGCCTTTGTTTAGGGATATATAGTAATAGTAATCGTCTTGATAAGCATTTGTTGTAATCAAGAGGTGCTAGTACTGTTATCAGTGATAACTGGGCTATCGGTAAACCTATGCTTTGGCCGGCATTTGGTTGAAGGTCCCGCAAGACCGCCGGTTCTCTTGTTGTTTGAGCTTGGTTGTTTGGGCTTTATGCCTTGTATGTTTTTTATATCTATTCTCTCACTTAGCTTTGTGCTAATCCCCCACTGTTGAACTCTTTTACAGGATATTCCTGGTATGTGGAAGATAGAGGTGAAACTGGAACAGTGGACTGATCATTACTCTGAAATCTGTTTGTTTTTTAAAAAGAGCATCTTTTCGTGTAACACTATAGATGCATTTTGTAAATGAAACAAGTTCAAAGTTGTATTTTCACTATTATATTATATTAGTATGTGATTTAGCTTCCGCGCGTATTCCAAAGTTGTGTTAGAAAATACGGTGTTACAAAAGAAAGCCAGCCTATTAGCGATCATCTCATTAATATGAGAAGGCTCTTAGATTGCTATGAGAGCTTTGGGTCAAAATCAAAACCACATGAGCTAGTTATGCTCTTGTTCGGTTCCTTGTCGGACTATTACCAGAAAAGAGTAATGTATGTCATCGGTGATTTTGAGATGACTGTCGCAGGGTTGCACAAAATCCTTATGTGCATTAGCGTTGAGTTGAATCCAAAGCAGCTAGAGTCAACAGTTGTGGACCCTATGCAGGAGGATGACTGGTTGGAAGAACTTGGAGAGATTTGTTGCCCAGACTGTGGTAGCAAGGATTCATGCAAGCACTCACTCGACATAGATCAGCTGGACATTAGTTTACCCAATGATACAGGTATCTTTATGATAGATTGTCTTATTACTTCTTATGAATCATGGGTATTGGATATAGGATGTGGTCATCACATATGCAATCATTTGCAGGGATTCAAGAGAAGTAAGAAGCTGAGACAAGGAGATATGGAACTGCGGGTAGGCGAAGGCTCCATGGTTGGTGCTGAAGCTGTAGGAACATATTGTCTTAGTTTTCCCTCGGGCATGGTCTTGGAACTAGAACCTTGTTATTATGTTCCTAGACTTATTAAAAATGTTATCTCGTTTGATTTATTTATAGACTGTGGATTTGCTTATGTTTTGAATGAAAAAGTTATTTCATGTTTTAAAAATGATATTTTCTTCTTTAAAGCTACTCCAGAAAATGGTCTATATACGCTAATTCTAGATAACAATGACATCTATCATATAAGTAAGAGATACAAGAGTAACTTGAATCAGACTTACCTCTAGCATTGTCGTTTAGGACATATAAATGAGAAACGCATAGAGAAACTCCGAGATGACGGAATTCTAGGACCATTTGACTTGGAGTCATATGATATCTGTGAATCTTGTTTGTCTGGTAAAATGACAAAGCAGCCTTTCAACAGTGAGAATGAAAGGGCCAGCGAGTTATTAGGGATTATACACACGGATGTGTGTGGACCCTTTACTCCAGAAGCTAAAGGAGGATACCGGTAGGTATTTAATAACCTTTACTGACGACTTCAGTAGGTTCGGTTATGTCTACCTCATGAGACTCAAATCTGAAAGTTTTGATAAGTTCAAACAGTTTCAGAATGAGGTACAAAATCAGCTGGACAAGAAGATAAAGTCGCTTCGATCGGATCGAGGTGGCGAATATCTGAGTCAGGAATTTGACGATCATTTGAAGGAATGTGGGATTGTTTCACAACTCACACCTCCGTATACACCTCAGATTAATGGTGTATCAGAAAGGAGGAATCGTACACTGCTTGACATGGTACGATCAATGATGAGTCGAAGTTCACTACCATTGTTGTTTTGGGGACACGCACTCGAGACAGGGGCGTTCATGCTGAACCGGGTTCCAACCAAATCGGTTGAAAAGACACCGTTCGAGGTATGGACGGGGAAAAAGCCAAAAATGTCTTTTCTCAAGGTTTGGGGATGTGAGGTGTATGTTAAGCGAACATTCACGGATAAACTCAATCCCAAATCAGATAAGTGTATCTTCGTGGGTTATCTTAAGGAAACCATGAGATACTATTTCTACAACCCAGATGAGAACAAAGTTTTTGTTACTCGTAAAGGGGTATTCTTGGAGGAGAAATTTCTTAACTCAGAAACTCCAAGAAAAGAAATAGAGCTTCAAGAAATTGAAGAGGATGAGATTACACCACCACCGATAATTGAACCTGTGGTTCAACAGAGAATTGTTGAATCCCAACCCGAGTCTGTGGTTGAGGAAGAGGTGTAAACACAAGACCTTCGCAGGTCTAGTAGGCCTCGTAATGAGCCAGATAGGTATTTGGGATACCGAGTTGCTCAAGACGAAGGGGATTTTTTAGAACCCAGTATCTATCAAGACGCTGCCTCAGGTTTAGAATCTGAGAAATGGCTAGAAACCATGAAGGCAGAGATGCAATCCATGTATGACAACCAAGTTTGGGAGTTAGTAGATTTGCCTCAACATGGTAAAGTTGTTGGGTGCAAATGGGTCTTCAAGAAGAAGACAAACATGGATGGAAATGTGCATACTTTTAAAGCAAGGCTAGTGGCAAAAGGTTTCACGCAAACTCATGGCGTTGACTATGATGAAACTTTTTCCCCAGTGGCAATGCTTAAGACTATTAGGATCCTTATGGCCATATCAGCATATTTTGATTATGAGATATGGCAGATGGATGTCAAAACCGCTTTCCCTAACGGGAAACTGACAGAGGATGTATATATGATACAACCGGATGGTTTTGCGGATCAAAATAACCCTAATAAAGTATGCAAGTTGCTTAAATCCATCTATGACTAAAGCAAGCATCTAGAAGCTGGAACTTACACTTTGATGAGTGTATCAAAGAGTTTGGTTTTACCAAAAGTGAGTTCGAGTCATGTGTTTACACTAAATTCAGTGGGAGCGCGGTAACCTTTCTAGTCTTGTATGTAGACGACATACTGTTAATAGGAAACAATATACCAGTATTACAAGGAGTAAAATCCTGGTTAGGTAAATGTTTCCAGATGAAAGACTTGGGAGAAGCTGCTTATATACTGGGTATAAGGATCTATAGAAATAGATCTAAGCGGCTTATCGGACTTAGTCAAAGTACATATATTGACAAAGTCGTGAAAAGATTCAAGATGGATGAATCCAAGAAAGGATTTATTCCTATGCAATCTAGCGCTATTTTGAGCAAGGCTCAGTGTCCTGTGTCTAGTCAAAATCAGGACAAGATGAAATTGATACCATATGCCTCGGCAGTTGGTTCAATCATGTATGCCATGCTGTGTACTAGACCCGATGTTGCCTATTCTATCAGTTTCACGAGTAGATATTAGCAAAATCCTGGTGAAGCTCATTGGGTAGCCGTCAAGAATATTCTCAAGTATCTGAGAAGGACGAAAGACATATTCCTAGTTTATGGAGGTTCGATGGATGAGCTCAGTGTAACTGGTTACACTGATGCTAGTTTCCAGACCGACAGGGACGACTTCAGGTCGTAGTCAGGATTTGTCTTTACCCTAAACGGAGGAGCCATATCTTAGAAGAGTTAAAATCAAGATACTACTACAGAGGCAGAGTATATTGCGGCAAGTGATGCGGCATAGGAAGCTGTCTGGCTGAAGAATGTTATCTCGGATCTTAGAGTTGTTGCCAGTATCTCTAGACCGATCGATATATTATGTGACAGCTCAGGGGCTGTGGCGCAAGCTAAAGAGCCTAGAGATCATCAGCGGACTAGGCACGTACTCAGGAAATATTACCTCATCCGAGAGATCATTGGAAGAGATGATATTAGATTGCAAAAGATACCGACTGACGACAACGTTGTTGACCAGTTGACGAAGCCGCTAGCTAGGGCTAAGCATGAGAGGCATGCGAGTTCTATAGGAATGCAGTACTTAGAACATAACACCTAGTTCGTGTTTTTTATTATTACTATAGATGTAACTTGAGACTCTTTTTATTATGTAATTACATTTCATGGGATTGAAATAGGAGGTTTTTACATAATTGTTTCTAGTTGTCTATTTTTAGCATGTTTAACCTATCCATGACAAGTCAAGTGATGAATTGTCTAAATGCCCCCAGCTACTTAATGTAGTGGGAACTACATTAGGGAGATAACGCTATTAAGGATATTTGATGATTTATTCGGGTATGAATAAAAGCACAAGGATGTGACCAAATATTCATAGATATTTATCAGGGGATAAATATTGGGGTGATCCGCATCGAGTTTACTTCATGGAGCGTTAACATAAGTAAACTTGATAGGTTGTCCTTAGACCTGAGATATTTGGTTTGGAGCGTGGTAACTTCTGTACTTTAGCATGTTCTAACGTCACGCTGTAACAGGGTGATTATAAGGGGCTTGTCTAGGTGCAGCGGAAGCCATGTGCTCAAATTGCAAATAGTCAAGATGGGATTTGCACCTCTTTTTTAGGAGAGATATTTTCTAAGCTCCTTGACGATTAAGACTACTGAAAATGCGTGGTCGCGCTCGGTTAGAATGATAGTTTTTCATTCAGTAAACCGTAACTGCAGAGTGTCAAAATCAGAGTCGAGAAAATCTGAGTATTTAATAAGATCCCTGCTCCATGTTAAATACTCACATTACGGAATATCGCGATGCAAAAGGAAAAGCCTAGATAATCCAAGGCATGGATTATGTCTCTAGATATAAGAGATCTCATAGTCTGGTTAACCTAAGCGTCTGGCTAGGGACCTCCTTAGGCCAACGATGTACAAGGAGTGTTACTTATCTTGCACAAATGGGAGTCTGTTAGATTATGTGTAGAGATAGATAACATGTATCATCGTGTCCAATACTATGTGAGACTAAAGGATCACACTGCTGCACACTCAATTAGAACCTGTTGGATTTTACCTGTTTGTGTATCACAATAATTAATAGTTTAATTAATTATTGAGAAAGAGAAAAATAATAAAAGTTATTTATTATTTAAAAGGAGAAGTTAATATTTAGTTTAAATATTAACGGGACCAATTAATTAATAGTTATTAATTAATTAGTAAGGTCGAGGGTATTTTTCGTAATTGATTAATAGTTTAATTAAAGCTGGGCTTTAATCAAACGGGCTTGGCCTAATAAGTGTTATTATATAAACCTTATTATTAGCCTCATTAATCATAAGTTAATCACAAAAAGAAAAAGATTACCCTAATCCTCTCTCTCTCTCCCCATTCGGCGGCCGGCCCTCTCTCGCTCTCTTGGGGTGTTCGACGGCGGCGCAAGAAAGCCGAGCAACCACGGCGGTGGTCGGCGGTAAGGCGACGGTACACACACACGTCACGGGTCATGGTTCGATCCGAGGTTTAATCCTTAGGCGGTCTAGCAGCCAGTTCAAGGTGGTGCAGTAGCAGTGGATAACCTGCAGCTGTCTAGAGGATTAAAAGGAAAGTTTTGGTTTTCATCGAGGTATAACTTTCTATTCTTCTTCTTCTAAGTTTTCTATACGAGTTATATGAGATCACTGGAGAGGGTTTTATTCCGCTGTGCATGTTTTTATACCCTACAAAACCCTTCAATATATAAGTGTGTATATATATTGTAACACCCTGTAAATGGGCCTAGCAGTGTAGGGTTGTACCTTGTGCTTTAGAGCTTGTACTGTGACTTTAAGTGAAATTAATTAAGTGTTTTGTGTGACTAACGTGTCTCGTGTTAATTAATGTGACTATGTGAAAAGTGCCAAACGTGTCTAGAAGTGATGTCGTGTTATACGGTTTCGCGTAATGATTCCGTAAATATCCTCGTTGGTTAAAACGGGATGGCGTGTGTCAAATTGTGAGTTGAAAAGGGGGAACAAAATACCCCGTAGTTTAATTTAGGCCACATAAGTCGGCCTATTCCTTCTTATCCTCTGTTGAAATCAAACACACACTTCACACATACAAAATACGTGCAAACACACACACCCTTTCAAGTTGGAGATTTTGAAGAAGTAATCAAGATACAAACTGGTTCAATTGATTTCAGAATCAAATCAGTAGCTTGTCTACGGTTCTTCTTCTTCCATGTAAGTGAATGTTGATCAAGAACCCTATTTTTGTGTTTGTGTTCAAGAAACACCAAATTGATGGTGTTTATGTGTGTTTGTGGATTGAACTTGTGTCAAATGTGTTTACAAGTGCCTAAGGGTGGCAAACAACATGTATAAACGTTTGAATCTGTTTTCAATCGAGTTTTGGTGTTAAAAATGGGTATTAACAGAACTGTGCGAAAACAGGGACGAAGGTCTACTGTTCGTAGACTTCCTACTGGCGTAGGTGGTATTCCCTACGGCCGTAGGAAGCCTTTTGTGTTTACTGCGGCCGTAAGCAGGGTTACTGCGGCCGTAGGATGTGTTTTTGTGTGAATTACCGTCTACGGACGATGAAACAAGGATTACGAGCGTAGGTACATAACCTACGGTCGTAGTTCACCAAAGAACAACTACTACGGGTGTAGAAGAGAGTTTCTACGGCTGTAGTACATTGTTTGTTGGAAGGAACCTCTGCGGGCGTAGTGGCTGGATACTACGGCCGTAGGGAGGGTTTTCATGTGTCCTACGGCCGTAGGATATATCCTCTGCGGCCGTAGAGGGTTGTCTTGGATGGACAGCTTGTGTAACTTGTGTTCTAACCTGTATGTGTTACGTGTAAGTGATAACCAAGCCTGAACCTTATGTGTTAGGTGATTCGGACGATTCGGTGTGTTCTTGGGATTCTCGGATTCATATCTGCCTCTTGTGATATCGAGGTGAGTACCGGTTTCCCATAAGACTCAGTAAGTAGGGCTATTGTGTGCCTGTGTTGTGTGCTACGTGATATAGTGATACAGTGTTATAAGTGATATCATGTGATATGAATTGTGATATGTGATACGCATGCATACTGTGGACCCTATGGGTCAAACGTGTTTATGATCTCCTGTCCGGACAGACGCAGAGGTTGAGGTCAGTCGCCGATGCGGCTGGGTCCCTTGAGTGTTATTCAGGGATTAGCGGTTCCCACGAGTGATTTTCTGGGGTAAAGGTTCTGCAGGCCGCCGTTCCTCGACAAAAACAGGGGGGTCTTGGTTTGTAACTAAGGCCTAATTGAGTCCATGTGGCTCCGCAACGTGCTCGGGGGGTTGCTTTTCGTTTCCCCTCCAGCATGGATTGGTGTTGCTGATTTTCTCAGTTGGATTCGTTGAGCGGGATTTGCAACCCCGCAAGATATGATCCTGCTGACATGTTGGCACACCGCTACGTGATAACTTAGCATTGTGTGCCTTATTGTGACGTGATAGCATGCTTATTGGTGCTTATGTGATACTTGTACTCACTAGCTAGTGTAGCTAATGTTTCGTGATATTTCCCTTTTCGCAGGTTAGTGATCAGATGGCCTGGCGAGGCGGGTTGCTGTGGGTAGTGTTATTGTATATATCTTTTGGAACACTAGTAGTTTATTAACTCTGATACTATATAACGATGGTCGGTACGTAGTGGTAACACTGGCTTAATTTTGGTACTTGGCTTGATTCGTTGTTTGTGATCGCCAAGTGGGTAAACAATACTTAATATGTAATCAGTGGTTTATTCCGCTGCAAACTTTTGGTGTAAATAAAGTTTTAATTTACTCTAATTTTAAGCTCGTGAAACCGGTGTTACAATTAGGTATCAGAGCCTTAGTTTGAGGGAATCGGGTACTTGTGAAAGTATTCGATCTCAAACTCGGGCTTGATCATCATTAAGTGTTCCTAGAGGGGTAATTGGGGCTGAGTGTGAGCGTTATGTGTTTATTGCTCAATGTGAACTAACTTGTGTGTTAGTAAATTGTGATTAAGTGTAATAAACGTGTTCGCCCCTTGTGTATAGAAAGTGAGTGAGTAGAATGTCTGAACGACGTGCTAACACTGAGGAAGCTCTGAAAGAGATGGAGGATGAAGCCTCACATCACCGTGTTGAAACCCAGGAGGAGTCTTCTTGGCGAGACACTCAGGGCTCGAGGCAGGGAAGAGATTCTGAGGCGTATATTTTGTTGCTTGAGGAGGAGCTTCGCTCGACTAGGGAGCTACTGAGGGAAGCTATTAAGGGCAAGCAACGTGAGCAGTGTTCTTACAAGAAGTTTAAGTCTTGCGGGCCGAAGGTGTATGAAGGTAGTGATAATCCCTCAGAGACTATCCGTTGGTTGCGCGAGACGGATCAAGTGTTTGAGTCATGTGATTGTGAAGCTGAGAACCGTGTCAAGTATGCGGGTCGTATGTTAAAAGGCAAAGCTCTGGATTGGTGGGATACTGTGAAAGATACGCTGAGTAAAGAGGTGGTTGCTGCTCTGACATGGGAGCAGTTTGCCGAAAAAGTGAAAAGCAAGTACTGTACTGATTACGATCTTGAGAGGATGGAGAACGAGTTCAATGCTCTCCGTAAGGGAGACAAACCGGTGGAGGACCTTATCCATGCCTTTACTGATAAGGTAAGGTTTATACCACACCTTGTGACTGATGAGAGGGCAAAAATGCGGAAGTTTGTGAATATGTTGCCGCTAGAGGATCGAGCTCACGTGAGAGTTGCAGTTTCTTTGGATCGGGCGTTTGAGATAGCCCGACAGATTGATGGTGATCGTCGCCAGTGTAAGGGTGATCAGACTGTGGAGGGCCAGAAGAGGAAGTTTCAGCAGTATTCAAAGCCTGGTACTTCAAAAGGGAAATCTGTTGCTGGTGGAAAAGTGGATTCGAGTAAGAAACCGAGGTTTGATAATCCTTGGTGTTCCTTGTGTCGTACTTACCATTCTGGTGACTGCTCGAAGGCTACTACCAGATGTATGAGATGTGGTGAGAAGGGGCACGCAGCTACAGAGTGCTCGTTCAAAGAGAATGTTTGTTTTAAGTGTCAAAAGCCGGGGCACAGGATTACAGAGTGCCCGAAGAGACAGAGGGGTGATACTGGAGCTGGAGCTGGTGGGTCTTCTGCTCAACCTAAGAAAGATGGCGCTCCTCGCGCCAAGGGTCGGGCTTTTCAGATGACAACTGAAGAAGCCAAAGCTGCTGGAGACGTGATTACTGGTACTTTTCTCGTAAATTCTGTTCCAGCTTGTGTGTTATTTGATTCTGGAGCTACCCATTCTTTTATATCTGTGGCTTTTCGTGATAAACTGCAATTGCCTATATCTGTGTTACCTGAGCCGATTAAAGTTGAAATTGCTAGTGGTAAGGTAGTTTCGGTTACGGATAGTGTTCCCTGTGTTAATCTTGATGTGGACGGGAATAGTTTCCCTATCTCTTTTCTTCTCATGCCAATTGCGGGCTTTGATGCGGTCGTTGGTATGGATTGGCTCAGTGGTCTGAACGCGGAGATTCTGTGTTCGAAAAAGATGGTGAAGATTCCTTTACCCGATGGGTCTTGTGCTGTAGCTCGAGGGGAACGTCGAGAGTCTGATATTCCTCTTATTTCGGTGATGAAAGCTCGTAAATCGATTTCTAAAGGCTGCGAGTTTTATCTAGCTCACGTGATTGATGCAAAGCTAGAAAAGAAAGTGGTCAAAGATATTCCGGTAGTGTCAGATTATCCGGAGGTGTTTCCAGACGAATTGCCGGGTTTACCGCCGGTAAGAGATGTAGAGTATAAGATTGACCTTGTTCCAGGGGCTACGCCTGTAGCTAAAGCTCCATCCTTCAGAGGTGCGAGAGATGATGACCCAATTACAGGAGTTACTTGACAAGGGCTTCATTCGTCCAAGTTCATCCCCGTGGGGAGCTCCTGTGCTGTTTGTAAAGAAGAAGGATGGAACTATGCGTATGTGTATCGATTACCGGGAGCTGAATAAGCGAACGGTAAAGAATAAATACCCTCTTCCGCGTATTGATGATTTGTTCGATCAATTGCAGGGAGCAACTTGCTTCTCTAAGATTGATCTTCGTTCTGGTTACCACCAGGTGCGGGTTAGTGAAGGTGATATTCCTAAAACTGCTTTTCGCACTCGATATGGCCACTATGAGTTTTTGGTTATGCCGTTCGGCTTAACCAACGCGCCTGCTGTGTTTATGGATATGATGAATCGGATTTGTCGTCCTTTCTTGGATAAATCCGTAATTGTGTTTATCGATGATATTCTTGTGTATTCCCGAAGTGAAGCCGAGCACGAGTTGCATTTACGGCAAGTTCTTGAAACTCTCAAGCGAGAGAAGCTTTATGCAAAGTTTTCAAAGTGCGAGTTCTGGCTTCGTGAAGTGCATTTCCTTGGTCATGTGATCTGCAGGGATGGTGTTAAAGTGGATCCGGCGAAAGTCGATGCGGTGATGAACTGGGGAGTTCCCCGAACTCCTTCTGAAGTTCGTAGTTTTCTCGGCTTAGCTGGATATTATAGGCGGTTTATCCGTGATTTTTCTAAACTTGCAGGTCCCTTGACTAAGCTTACTCGGAAAGACGTTGCTTTTGTGTGGTCTGAGGCGCAAGAACAAGCGTTTCAATCTTTGAAACGGCTATTGTGTGAGGCTCCGATTCTTTCCTTGCCCGACGGGTCTGATGACTTCGTCGTTTATTGTGATGCTTCTTATTCGGGGCTTGGCTGCGTGTTAATGCAGCGTGATAAAGTGATAGCATATGCGTCTCGACAGTTAAAGCCACATGAAGGTAACTATCCGACCCATGATCTTGAGCTAGCTGCTGTTGTATTTGCTCTGAAGCTGTGGCGGCATTATCTGTACGGTACCAAGTGTGTGGTCTGTACGGATCACAAGAGTCTGCAATACGTGTTTACACAGAAAGAGCTCAATATGAGACAGCGGCGTTGGCTCGAATTGATCAAAGATTACGACTGTGAGATCCGTTATCATCCTGGTAAAGCCAATGTGGTGGCGGATGCTCTTAGTCGCAAAAGCTCGTCAGCTGAGGCGAAGTTCATAAAGCTTGTGGTGATTCCTGATATTCTTGCGAAATTAAAGGAAGCACAATCTGTGGCCTTGCGTGACGAGAATCTTGCAGCCGAAGTGATGCGAAAACAAAAAGATATACTTACAGATGATAGCCGTGGGCTAAAGACTTTTCAGTCTCGTGTTTGGGTGCCTCTTTATGGGGGAAATCGTGAATTGATTCTGCAAGAGGCTCACCAGTCTCGACTGTCTGTACATCCGGGCAGTACCAAAATGTACCATGATCTGAAATCTTTGTACTGGTGGCCTACTTTAAAGCGAGACATTGCTTCTTACGTGGAAAAGTGTCAAATTTGTGCGCAAGTGAAGACTGAGCATCAGAAACCATACGGTAATCTTCAGCAACTCGAAATTCCTGAGTGGAAGTGGGATAATATTACGATGGATTTCGTAACAAAGTTGCCGAAAACGCTCAGAGGGCACGATGCTGTTTGGGTCATAGTTAACCGTTTGACCAAAAGTGCTCTTTTTCTGGCTATCAGCGAGTCTACCTCGTTGGATAAATTAGCCAAGTTGTATATTGCTGAAGTGGTGTCACGCCATGGAGTGCCGTGTTCTATTGTATCAGATCGCGATCCGCGGTTTACTTCGAACTTTTGGCAGAGTTTACAGCGTGAGCTTGGCACTCGTGTTCACCTGAGCACGGCGTACCATCCTCAGACAGACGGCCAATCAGAAAGGACTATTCAAACCCTGGAGGACATGCTTCGCGCATGTGTACTTGAGTTCGGTGGAGCGTGGGATTCACATCTGCCGTTGATTGAGTTTGCTTACAACAACTCATACCATTCCAGTATTGGGATGCCTGCATTCGAGATGTTATACGGGAGACGTTGTCGCACTCCCACGTGTTGGCTAGAGCCTGGCGAGAAGCAGTTCGCCGGACCTGAGATAGTACAAATTACAGCTGATAAAGTGAGAGTGGCACGTGAAAAGCTAAAAGCCGCTCGTGATCGACAGAAAGTGTACGCTGACTCGAGACGTCGGCCAGTTGAGTTTAACGAGGGCGATCGGGTGTTCCTGAAAGTCTCTCCGTGGAAGGGTGTTATCCGCTTTGGCCGTAAAGGCAAATTGAGTCCGCGTTTCATAGGACCGTTCAAGATCCTGCGCAGAGTCAATGATCAAACCGTGTCTCTAGAGTTGCCTCCAGAACTTGAGGGTATTCACAATACCTTCAACGTATGTTACTTGCGTAAGTGTAAAGTGGATGAGAGTCAAATTCTGCCACTGCAGGAGCTGAGAGTTGATGCTTCAAAACGCCTCGTTGAAGAACCTGTAGAGATTCTCGGCTCAAAGACTAAAAAGCTACGTAAGAAAGTGATCAAGCTCGTTCTTGTGAAGTGGAAATATAACCTAGGTTCGAATATGACCTGGGAAACTGAAGATGACATGCGAGCTCGATATCCCCACCTTTTCGTGAGTAATCAGATTCCGAGGACGGAATCTTCTTAAGGGGGTAGATTTGTAACACCCTGTAAATGGGCCTAGCAGTGTAGGGTTGTACCTTGTGCTTTAGAGCTTGTACTGTGACTTTAAGTGAAATTAATTAAGTGTTTTGTGTGACTAACGTGTCTCGTGTTAATTAATGTGACTATGTGAAAAGTGCCAAACGTGTCTAGAAGTGATGTCGTGTTATACGGTTTCGCGTAATGATTCCGTAAATATCCTCGTTGGTTAAAACGGGATGGCGTGTGTCAAATTGTGAGTTGAAAAGGGGGAACAAAATACCCCGTAGTTTAATTTAGGCCACATAAGTCGGCCTATTCCTTCTTATCCTCTGTTGAAATCAAACACACACTTCACACATACAAAATACGTGCAAACACACACACCCTTTCAAGTTGGAGATTTTGAAGAAGTAATCAAGATACAAACTGGTTCAATTGATTTCAGAATCAAATCAGTAGCTTGTCTACGGTTCTTCTTCTTCCTTGTAAGTGAATGTTGATCAAGAACCCTATTTTTGTGTTTGTGTTCAAGAAACACCAAATTGATGGTGTTTATGTGTGTTTGTGGATTGAACTTGTGTCAAATGTGTTTACAAGTGCCTAAGGGTGGCAAACAACATGTATAAACGTTTGAATCTGTTTTCAATCGAGTTTTGGTGTTAAAAATGGGTATTAACAGAACTGTGCGAAAACAGGGACGAAGGTCTACTGTTCGTAGACTTCCTACTGGCGTAGGTGGTATTCCCTACGGCCGTAGGAAGCCTTTTGTGTTTACTGCGGCCGTAAGCAGGGTTACTGCGGCCGTAGGATGTGTTTTTGTGTGAATTACCGTCTACGGACGATGAAACAAGGATTACGAGCGTAGGTACATAACCTACGGTCGTAGTTCACCAAAGAACAACTACTACGGGTGTAGAAGAGAGTTTCTACGGCTGTAGTACATTGTTTGTTGGAAGGAACCTCTGCGGGCGTAGTGGCTGGATACTACGGCCGTAGGGAGGGTTTTCATGTGTCCTACGGCCGTAGGATATATCCTCTGCGGCCGTAGAGGGTTGTCTTGGATGGACAGCTTGTGTAACTTGTGTTCTAACCTGTATGTGTTACGTGTAAGTGATAACCAAGCCTGAACCTTATGTGTTAGGTGATTCGGACGATTCGGTGTGTTCTTGGGATTCTCGGATTCATATCTGCCTCTTGTGATATCGAGGTGAGTACCGGTTTCCCATAAGACTCAGTAAGTAGGGCTATTGTGTGCCTGTGTTGTGTGCTACGTGATATAGTGATACAGTGTTATAAGTGATATCATGTGATATGAATTGTGATATGTGATACGCATGCATACTGTGGACCCTATGGGTCAAACGTGTTTATGATCTCCTGTCCGGACAGACGCAGAGGTTGAGGTCAGTCGCCGATGCGGCTGGGTCCCTTGAGTGTTATTCAGGGATTAGCGGTTCCCACGAGTGATTTTCTGGGGTAAAGGTTCTGCAGGCCGCCGTTCCTCGACAAAAACAGGGGGGTCTTGGTTTGTAACTAAGGCCTAATTGAGTCCATGTGGCTCCGCAACGTGCTCGGGGGGTTGCTTTTCGTTTCCCCTCCAGCATGGATTGGTGTTGCTGATTTTCTCAGTTGGATTCGTTGAGCGGGATTTGCAACCCCGCAAGATATGATCCTGCTGACATGTTGGCACACCGCTACGTGATAACTTAGCATTGTGTGCCTTATTGTGACGTGATAGCATGCTTATTGGTGCTTATGTGATACTTGTACTCACTAGCTAGTGTAGCTAATGTTTCGTGATATTTCCCTTTTCGCAGGTTAGTGATCAGATGGCCTGGCGAGGCGGGTTGCTGTGGGTAGTGTTATTGTATATATCTTTTGGAACACTAGTAGTTTATTAACTCTGATACTATATAACGATGGTCGGTGCGTAGTGGTAACACTGGCTTAATTTTGGTACTTGGCTTGATTCGTTGTTTGTGATCGCCAAGTGGGTAAACAATACTTAATATGTAATCAGTGGTTTATTCCGCTGCAAACTTTTGGTGTAAATAAAGTTTTAATTTACTCTAATTTTAAGCTCGTGAAACCGGTGTTACATATATATATATTGTTGACAGAGCTGAGAGAAAGTGTGTGTTATGGTAAATAAATGATGACGTATAATTATGACATGAACAAATCGTGTGATAGATAATTGAAAAAATGTAATATAATTTTGTATTTTTAAAAAGACTATATAAAAAATATTAAATATATAAATTTTATTTGCGTGTCCAATCACCACTGAGTATGACTACTTAAATTTGATTTGATGTAATAACAAGTTTTTTTGTTCCCCGCGTGATGCATCGGGATAAAGCTAATTTAGCATTGTTACATAAAACTATTGAAATCCTTTTTTTAAGATTTAAACTAAATTTTAATATTTTTATGATGTACTTTTTCACTTAATTAATGCTAAATATGATAAAACATAATATAAAAAAGTATAACCAAATAGTTTTAATCACAGACATAAAAAAAATTCTATGTGACACATATTCTTACCATTAACTTTAATACTTAGGATAAATATATTACGTCTTTTTGGAATCAAAATGTATAATTATTTTTTATTTTATAAATATCGATATTTAAGTTTAGATTTTGTCTTAACTATTCAATTTCACATGCATGTCTAATTACTTTATCTATCAATTAACAAATAAAATGGGTAAAATATAAATAGGAATATTTTATTTGTAATATATTAGCTCTATAGAAAGAGAAGTAAAGATTGAAGAGAACCTATTGAATTATTTAATAGAGAATGGTAAAAAAAATTTACTTTCAATAATCATAATTTTTTTTCAGGTGAGAGTGTTGTATGAAATTGGTATGACCCAATTATCAAAATCAAAAATACCAGGAGAAGTTACCAATATGCCTTTAAATATCTCATGATATTTTGTCCATAAATTTGAGGTGAGAGTGGTGCATGGAAACTGGTATGACCCAATTATCAAAATCTAAAATATCATGAAAAATTCAATTTCTCATATTTTAATGGTAAGTTACCAAAAAGTCTCTAAATATCTCATGATATTTTGCCTATTTAGTTTATGTAACACCGGTTTTCACGAACTTAAAATTAGTGACAATTTAAACTTTTAATCAAAAGCTTGCAGCGGAATAAACAACGTTTACAAAAGATTAGTAAGGTCCTTCTGACTCGGCTATTAATTTACATCAAAAGAATATGCCAAGTTCATAACTAACAGGTGTTACCAACTACCATCAAGTTCCCGTCTCACAAGGCCAACTAGCCAGCACCTGCAAAAAGGGAAATCCTGCACCGTTAGCTACACTAGCTAGTGAGCACAGATTTACACATAAGTATCAACAAGTAAGTTATCACAACACAGGAACAGCATACAAAGCTATCCTATCACAACTTTATTTACACTAAAAGTTTACAGCGGAATAAACCACTGATTACATATTAAGTATTTCTTATCAACTTGGCCATCACAAACAACGAATCAAGCCAAGTACCAAAATTTAGCCAGTGTTACCAATACGCACCGACCATCGTTAAACAGTATCAGAGTTAATAAACTACAAGTGTTCCAAAAGATATATACAATAACACTACCCACAGCAACCCGCCTCGCCAGGCCATCTGATCACTAACCTGCGAAAAGGGAAATATCACGAAACATTAGCTACACTAGCTAGTGAGTACAAGTATCACATAAGCACCGATAAGCATGCTATCACAATAAAGCACACAATGCTAAGTTATCACATAACGGTGTGCCAACATGTCAGCAGGATCATATCTCGCGGGGTTGCAAATCCCGCTCAAAGAATCCCACTGAGAAGTCAGCAACACCAATCCATGTTGGAGGGGAAGCGAAAAGCAACCCCCTGAGCACGTTGCGGAGCCACCTGGGCTCAATTGGGCCATAGTTACAAACCAAGACCCTACTGTTTTGTCAAGGAACGGCGGTCTGCAGAACCTTTACCCCAGAAAATCACTCGTGGGAACCGTTAATCCCTGAATAACACTCAAGGGACCCAGCCGCATCGGCGACTGACCTCAACCCCTGCGTCTGTCCGGACAGAAATCATAAACATATTTGACCCATTGGGTCCACAGTACGCATGCGTATCACATATCACATTTTATATCACATGTTATCACTTATAACACTGTATCACTATATCACATGGCATACAACACAGGCACACAATAGCCCTACTTACTGAGTCTTATGGGAAACCGGTACTCACCTCGATATCACAAGAGGCAGATATGAATCCGAGAATCCCAAGAACACACTGAGTCGTCCGAATCACCTAACACATAAGGTTCAGGCTTGGTCATCACTTACACGTAACACACACAGGTTAGAACACAAGTTACATAAACTGTCAACACAGAACAGCTTACTACGGCCGTAGTGTACATGTCCTACGGCCATAGGACACATAATAATACCTTACCACGGCCGTAGGGTCAACCCACTACGCCCGCAGAGTTTCTTTCCAATGAATCATGTACTACGGCCGTAGAAACCTATTCCTACACCCGTAGTAACTATTCTTTGGTGAACTACGACCGTAGGTTACGTACCTACACCCGTAGTCCTTGTTTCATCGTCCGTAGACGGTAACCCACACAAAAACACATCCTACGGCCGCAGTAACCCTGCCTACGACCGTAGTGTATACACAAGGCTTACTACGGCCGTAGGGTATATCACCTACGCCCGTAGGAAGTCTACGAACAGTAGACCTTCGTCCCTGTTATCGCACAGTCCTGTAAATTGCGATTTTTAACACCTTCTTCGACCAAATCTCAGTTTCAACCATTTACACTCTCTATATAACATCTCTAGGACTCTATAAACACACTTGAACACAAAAAAACATCACATAAATCACAAGATGAACCATCAAAATGGTCATCTTCTTCATAACTTCAAAAACTAGGTTTCACCATGAAAATACTTACAAATCAATACGAGGACAGCAGTTAGAACACAATTTCGACACTGAACTCCCTTGCAATCAACTTGTTTTCTTGATCTCTTCTTCAAAATCGTGAGAGCAAGTGTTTATGTGTATAATCGTATACTTGTGGGTGTTTGTGTCTTTGACCCAGGGGATAAGGCTCAAAGAAGCCGACCTTGGGTTTTAGTTCTAAAACACGGGGTATTTTATTCCCCTTTTCAACTTACAACTTAACACACGCCATCCCGTTTTGCCTAACAGGGATATCTACGGAATCATTACGCGAAACAGTATAACTCGACATCACTTTTAAACACGTTTGACACTTTTCACATAACCACATTAATTAACACGAGACACGTTAATCACACAAAACACTTAATTAATTTAACTTAAAGTCATTGTACAAGCTCTAAAGCATAAAGTACAACCCTACACTGCTAGGCCCATTTACAGGGTGTTACACTACAACCGTAGGAAGCCTAGAAACTCTACTACGGGCATAGGGTTGAACCCCTACGGCCGTAGGGAGGGCCAGAACCAGGTCAAGTTGTTTGTTGCTTGATGTTCAGTTTAAGTTGCCATAGAGCGTTTAGAAGTTAATGTAGCACATTTTTATTGCTTGTAGGCAATAAGAGATTGACGCTTCTGTGAGAGGAGTATATTTCTTAATTGCTGCTAAGGTGAGTGTACTTACCTTTACTCAGATTAGTATACGTACGCGCACTAAGTGAATAGTATATCAATTGTATGTTTGATATGTGAAGTTAAAGGCCGTTCTTCAGAGGTTCAGTAGCGTTATGTTATAGTATTTGATATGATTAGTACGCATTTATCCACAAAGTGAATAGTATGATATCTGTGTTGTGATATGTGATATGTTTGTGCACAAATATAGCAGGTACCTGGCTTAGAGAAGCCTTGTACAAAGAAAAGCGGATACTTAGTATCCAGGAAAGTGAAAGGGGTATATTGAGATCCTTATACCCAAGTAAAGCGTCAGGGGCTTGGTTACGCGCGAGGTGTGATCATACCCCGGGACAAGTTAACAGTTTGACTGTTTTACAGGTCATAGCTAGGATGTGAGACATCCTGAGAAGAATTAATCATGATATATGTGTTTTTCCGTTTAGTAGTATGCTCACTAAGCGAAAGCTTACGTTTTAGTATGTTGTGCATTGCAGGTAACCAGTTTCCAGCAAGGGTAAGGCCCTAGTGTTTTGCAGAGTTGGATAGCTCCAAGCTTTTGAAAAGAGTACTTTTAACACTACTTTTTATGAAACTGTTAGCACTAAAGTGATATAAGCTTGTTTTCCACAAACTCTGATGTTTTAAAGTGTTAATCAGTAGCAAACAAATTTTAAAAGCTATTTTAGAAAAGTGGTGTTACAACTTGGTATCAGAGCCAAGGTTTAAGGGATTTGGGCACACACGAGTGTGATGTCTGAACTTAAACCGTGGTTTTGAGGTCAGGAGGAGCTATCCCTGGGGCAGTAGTCTTAGTGAGTATACGGTTAGTAGAAGTTTATGATTTGTTATCAGTTTTACAGATCGAGCATGAGTATCAATGTTTTGCATGTGTAATAGTTATGTGGCTAATTACTAAATGACAATATGTTTATATGATATCATAGAAAAGAAGAGTGTTTAACAGATATAATTGGTTATGTCATATACGTGACCTAAGCTTGTGAATCAGGGTATTCCATGACGGTATTAAGAATAATTGCGTATAATATGTTCCTCACAACGCCTGGGCAGTGTATGTAAAGAACATGTGATATGAAGTTGAGCTTAAGATTGCCATGTCGGTACCTTGTGAATCAAGTGAGGGGTGATACGTGATAGTACAGTATGTGTGAATAAGACAAGAACAGAATATGAGATATATGTAGTATTGATAATATTACATACCTTATTAGGAGAAACAGAGAGAGTTGTTTAGTAGTATATGTTAAAGATACCTGATCATGAGTTTATAGTATGTGGTAAGTTGATACGAGTTAGATCGCCTGAGGCTAGTATACTTTAGAAGACCAGAAATACCTATTTTCCAGATGCAATTCTTATTTTAAACCAGTAGACCTATGAGTAACCCTTTAGAGGAAGTTGTTACAGAGGGATTGCAAGATCTTGATGTAACGCCACCTCTAACGAGCTTAAAATTAGAGTTAATTAAAACTTTTTAAACCACAATTATCAAAAGTGTTGCAGCGGAATTAAACATCATTACAAAAACTACAAGTTTGACTCGGCTAATTAATTACAACAAAAGGATTAGCCAAGTTCGTTTTCTACAAGCGTTACCTACAAGATACCGACCATCGGATCCATACATACCACAACGTGTTCCCCAAAAGATATATACAACAAAAGCTACCATCAGTACCCGCCTCACCGGGCCTCTAGCATCAACCTGCGAAAAAGATAAATCTTGCACCATTAGCTACAACTAGCTAGTGAGCACCAATTACACATAAGCAACAATAAGCAGGCTATCATGTACCAGAACAGCACACAAGGCTATCCTATCATATTGTGACGTGACAAACGTGTCAGCAGTAGTCGTATGTTGCAGGGGAGCTAACCCCGCTCAACAACCCAAAAGCAGTCCACATAGTACGCCAATTATCTATCGTGTTGGTTCCCATCTATCAAGGAACCTTACTCCTTAGAGGAACGGCGGCCTGCAGGACCATCACCCAAGCGTATACTACTTGAGTACCGTTAGTGCCCGGGTACTAACACCCGTCTACCCGAGAACCCAGCCAAGTATTGACACCCGTCTACCTGACTGACCTCCGTATTCTTCAATTCAGTGTCCGGACAAAACTTCATAAACAACTAGTTGATCCAATAAGGATCCAGTTCATGCGCGCATATAATCACAACAATATCTTTCATATCAACAATAATAATACTAAGCATGCTTGTACAACTTTATCATAACATACCTCCATTTCCACGTATCAATACACCAATCATGTGTCAACATGTACTACAGATAACTTACCTACTGAGACTCATGGGAAACCGGTACTCACCTCGAAACTACAAGAGGCAGATATGTAATCGGGAGTCCCAAGAGCACACATAATCGTCTGAGTCACCTAACACCAATAAACATAGATAAACACCCCTTAGTATACACTACAACAGACTACACTAACAACAGTCTCAACAAAAGGTCAACATGGCTTTTGATAGCCTCCTACGGCCGCAGGAACATGTTCCTACGCCCGCAGGACAACTTTCCAACATGTACTACGGCCGTAGTACATATGCACTACGCCCGTAGGAATTCTTGCCAAAGAACCATGACCTACGGCCGCAGTAACTATATACTACGCCCGTAGTAGGCATCCTTTGGGTAACTACGGCCGTAGGTTATGTACCCACGCCCGTAGTCTTGTTTCCATCACCCGTAGGTGGTAATCCTCATAAATTCAATCCTACGGCCGTAGCAACCATTACCTACGACCGCAGTAACAAAACAACACCCTACGGCCGTAGTAACATCATACTACGCCCGTAGGAACCACAATCACAGTCTGTTCTTGCTCTGTTCGTAAACAGACGCTGTTTTACGGGTTTTTTTGACTCAAAATCCAACTTGAATCCATATTCAAGTGTTTATACAAGTTGTCTAACATATATATAAACTTCCTAACATGATTTGATCACAAAAACAACACAACAACACATCTAAATCTTCAAATTTGACACCACACACACTAACACACCAAAACTAGGTTTTAACAAGAAAACTTACAAGGATGATGACCTCTAGCTCAACAAGAACATATTTCACACCTGAATCCAGCTCCTAATCCTTTCCCTTCTTGATTTCTCTTTCAATTTCTTCAATCGTATGTGTGTAGATGTTCACGTACGTATGTAAATGTGTGTATGTAGTGTATGTGTGTGTTTTGACTTATCTCAATGGATATGGAAACAATTAGGCCGACTTAGTTGGCTAATACCCCACACGGGTATTTTGTTCTCCTATTCAACTTAAAACTCAACTTAGGTTTATCCGTTTCAACTAACGGAGATATTTTTGGAACCATTATCCAAAACCGTTCAACTATTTGTCTACGTGGTCAACTTATGACACTTTTTATATTACTACATTTTCATCCACAATTAACACCAATTAGCACCAATTTACGTTTAAAACACCAATTAACATGTAATACACCATTTAACAACATGTATACTACAGTTAACAACAAAACACCAATTAATGTCAAGGTACTACAATTAAAGTTACATGTACTACAGTTTACAACTAGGCCCCATTTTGGGGTGTTACACTTGAGATCAGTTTAGTAAAGGGGATAGCAGTGATAAAGTAGGGTAAAGTCTTATATGCAACGCTCCAGATATTATCAACCAAGTGGTTGAGTAAGTTTTAGAAAGAAAAGAAAGTTATGTTATCGCAGTACGTTGATAAAGTAGTATAGGTTATGGTTAAAGCATTAGTAAGAGTTAAAGCTAAGAAAGAACCCGTTGAAGGGGTAGATGTGTAAAGATTGTTCAATATGCGAACTACCTCTTCGGAGGGAAGATTTTAGATCCAGTTGTGAGTAGTGATGATTAATAGAGACGAAAGGAGATTTTCCGTATTAGGGGGTGTCTGCCAGGGAGAAAAGTTAGGTAAGCGTTGAACTTGTTATGTGAGACAGTGAAAGACTGGTGGACCATGTTGTTGTAGAGAAAGTTAGAAGCACAGATTGAGACTGACATGGCTTTAGTTCAAAGAATTGTTTAAAGTATAGCCGTACTAGAAGCTTGTATAGAGCAGATTACAAAAGAATTTCGAGTTTGATGACAGACGATAGAGTTGGTGAATGACATCACCTAGAAATTGTTAAAAATGTGTAGTTTTGTTCAGAGTAAGTTGGTATAGAAGTTTTGTAAATACAGTGGTATAGCCTGATGTTAGAAATGATACGGGTGAAGCTTAACGGCAGTTATTTGTAATGAAGTGGATGAGATGATAAGTCTTACATGAAAGAAAGAAAAGTAGTTGAGAGAGCAGAGAATAGTGAACGCAAAGAGAAAGATTAAGCCGGTAACAGTGTTATGTAATAAGCCAACGTTTGGACTACAGCATGGAGGGTTAGGTCCCCCACTCAGATATTCGAAGTGTGAAAAGTAGAGACATGTAACCAAAGTTCGAAATCGTTTACCCTAAGTGTGTTATCAGGTTATTAGTTTGTACATTTTTGTCCTAAGTTATTAGTGACAGAGAGTAAGTCAGTTAAATTTTTAGCCTAGTTTTGTTATAACAAGGGTCAATACTAGAAAAGCAGATGTGACCTGGTCAAAAGACAGAATGTTCCAATTTATAGCTAAAGAAATAAAAACTGAACCTGTTGTGATAGCAGGTAGACGCAGTAGATAAGACTACTATTTTGAATAGTAAGTGTAAGTAAAAAGTGATAAAGATAAAATTCGCCAGTTTCCATTGAGCATATGTTTGCGATGAAAGGATTTTGAGTAGTTATTAGTATTGATTAATTGAGTTAATAGCAAGTTTGGTACTCAGAGATCAAACCAGCAGTGCGGGCTCAGACTCCAAGTGGGGAAGAACTGTTGATCGGAGGTGATAGTAAGAAAGTTAGTGTTTCAGTTGCTTGTCAGCAAAATCAGAAAGTACTTGGTGCTTAATTGTTTAGCTTGTCTAGTTTATGTGAAAGAGTGTAGTATGAAAAGACAGTCATAGTAAATTTAAGAGATACCAGCAGTGGTGACTACTCAGATGTATTTCCAGAAGAATTACCAGTAATTCTAGGGTTTGATAAATAGAATTCAATACTAGTATAATGTTAGGAATAGAACTAAAAAGTTAAGGTATTGTACGGATTGGCCCCCAGAGAAGTAAGAGTTGATGATTCAACTGTAATAGTTAACAGATAAGGGTTTCGTCCGATCCATTAGTTCACCATGGGGCACATTAGCCTACGGGTGTAGTGCATATAGCCTACAACCGTAGGAAGCCTAGAAACACTACTACGGGCGTAGGGTTGAACCCCTACGGCCGTAGGGAGGGCCAGGACCAGGTCAAGTTGTTTGTTGCTTGATGTTCAGTTTAAGTTGCCATAGAGCGTTTAGAAGTTAATGTAGCACATGTTTATTGCTTGTAGGCAATAAGAGATTGACGCTTCTGTGAGAGGAGTATATTTCTTAACTGCTGCTAAGGTGAGTGTACTTACCTTTAATCAGATTAGTATACGTACGCGCACTAAGTGAATAGTATATCAATTGTATGTTTGATATGCGAAGTTAAAGGCCGCTGTTCAGAGGTTCAGTAGCGTTATGTTATAGTATTTGATATGATTAGTACGCATTTATCCACAAAGTGAATATTATGATATCTGTGTTGTGATATGTGATATGTTTGTGCACAAATATAGCAGGTACCTGGCTTAGAGAAGCCTTGTACAAAGAAAAGCGGATACTTAGTATCCAAGAAAGTGAAAGGGGTATATTGAGATCCTTATACCCAAGTAAAGCGTCAAGGGCTTGGTTACGCGCGAGGTGTGATCATACACCAGGACAAGTTAACAGTTTGACTGTTTTACAGGTCATAGCTAGGATGTGAGACATCCTGAGAAGAATTAATCATGATATATGTGTTTTTACGTTTAGTAGTATGCTCACTAAGCGAAAGCTTACGTTTTAGTATGTTGTGCATTGCAGGTAACCAGTTTCCAGCAAGGGTAAGACCCCTGTTTTTGAAAAGAGTACTTTTAACACTACTTTTTATGAAACTGTTAGCACTAAAGTGATGTAAGCTTGTTTTCCGCAAACTCTGATGTTTTAAAGTGTTAATCAGTAGCAAACAAATTTTAAAAGCTATTTTAGAAAAGTGGTGTTACATTAGCACATGGCAACATGGCATATCATACCTCATATACACACGTGTACAATATCAACAACATATGCCAACAAACCACAGACAACTCTACTTACTGAGCCTCATGGGAAAACCGGTACTCACCTTGAGATTACAGGAGGCAGATATGAAATCGGGAATCCTAGGAACACATAGAGTCGTCCGAATCACCTAACACATTAGGTTTAGGCTTGGTTATCACATACACATAGCACACATAGGTTAAAACACAAGTTACACAAGCTGTCAGGTTAGACCCCCTGCTTGCGATCGCAAGAACAAGCCTTGTGGTCGCAAGGGACCTTTCAGAACAGCCCTTACGATCGCAAGGGTATTCCTTGCGGTCGTAAGAGGTCTTTTCCCCCATACCAATGCTTCCGATCGCAAGAGATGCCCCTTTTGATCGCAAACATGATCTTAGGGTTGGTTACGATCGCAAGTTACGTACCTACGGTCGCAAACATTATTTCCTTCGCTCGTAAGCGGTAAACATCACAAAACAGACCCTTACGGTCGCATATACCATTACATACGGCCGCATGGACTACAACCAAGGCTTACGGTCGCAAGGACACTGCCTTGCGATCACATGTATCACAAACACACCTTGCGATCGTAAGCACCATGCCATGCGATCGCAAAGACTTCTATTACAGCAGACCCACGACCCTGTTTCACGACAGTTCTGCAAATTCGAGGTCTTGACATCAAAAACTCGATTGAAACCAGATTCAATCGTTTGTACATGTCGTTTGACATCTAGGGAAACTTAAAAACACATTTGACACACAAAATACCACATAAAACACATTAACACACCATCAAATTGGTGTTTATCCTTTATAAACACAAAAGCTAGGTTTTAGATTGAAAAGCACTTACAAATCAGTTAGCACACAGCAGATTGAGCTCGGTTTTGCTACTGATTTCACTTACAACAGATTGCTTCTTGATTTGCTCTTCAAAACCCAAAGATTGAGTGTGTGTGTGTGTGTTTGTATGTAAGTGTGTGTAGTTGTGTGTGTTTTGCTTTGACCCAGAGGATAAGGCACAAAGAAGCCGACCTTGGGGTCAATTAATTAAACACGGGGTATTTTGTTTCCCTTTTCAACTTGCAACACGACTTAGGTTTATCCGTTTCAACTAACGGAGATATTTTTGGAATCATTGTCTAAAACCGTTCAACAAAATACCAACTTGGTCAACTTACGACACTTTTCACATTACCACATTTTTATTTATAATTAACACCAGTTTACACATAAAACACCATTTAGCAACAAGACACCAATTGAAGTCAACGTACAAGTCAACAAACATGAGATACAACTACTTACTATTAGACCGTATTTAAAGATGTTACAAGTTTGTTAATTGATAGATAGAGTAATGGATTAATTAGGTGAGTTTACAAAGCCCACCCACACACCCTTGGGTGAGTCAAGAAACGACTATTTAATCTCCTCCGTTAATCCGTGAAATCTGAATTAAAAACTGCCACGTGCCTACATCTCGTAGGAGTAAATCCTCCAATTAAATTAATAAAAAATAAAATAAAATTATTCATGATCAATTAACTCCCCAAACAAAAGTAACCCTTCTCAAAATTTCCCCAAAACTCTCTCTCTCTGTCGCCGGACTTAATCCGCCGGTGAATCCAGTCTCCGCCGTCGTATGATCCGTTCACCGCTGTTTGAACTTTTACGTCACCCGATACACACATAAAACTCTTTGTTACAGTTTAAATTCTCTTTATTTTCGCTTGATTTTGTCTTCAATCGTTTTTGTTGTCGCTGCCGCTGTCCGACGGCGCGTGTTTGTTAGCCGCGACGGTCCATTTTTCCGACGTGAGTACGATTGCTAACGTGCGCCGAATTTTTCTCAATCCTTATATTCATACACATATACGTAATCTATCGATATATCTATCTGTGTATATACGTATATGTGGAACCATATTCGTAACAAATGTGAAAGTCATCTGAAACGAATTTGATTAACATATAAGAGTCGCTCCCTCACGCATCGATTGATTGTGTTTTCTTAACTCCTAATCCTGTTTAGGGTTTTGCTTTGTGGATTTAGGAACTTACATGTTTTTTATGTCTTTTGTTATGGTTTTGATGTTCTGGTGTACGTAGAGTAACCGATCCAATGATTATGCATCCAGACCAATTGAATTCCGTTTTTTTGGGTCTTCATATCGTCTGGATTGCCCTTTCCCTCCTACTTACCTCTTTTAATTCGCAATCACGTGAAAAGTAGATTTCCTCATTTCCTTCTGGTTGTTTTGAGCGTCGAGACAATTCAAATAGTCTTTATCTCAATAAAGTCGTAGATTGTTCCTTCTGTTTCTTGATTAATGCAATTTCACATCCTATAGTCTTTTAAATCATTTGATAAATTGGGTTCAAACGTTTTTAAAGTTTGATTTTGCAAATAGGTTAAAGGGAAGAAGGGGAGAGTTCAAAGTGAATAAGGGGGTAACTTTACTTTCAAGTTACAGTCAAAATGGCCTTTTTTGGAAACTATACCAATTTAACAGTTGCAGACGGTGTTTTGAATGACAAAAATGAGGGTGGAACTATAAAAAAAGCTGAGAGCATTGTAGGATACGATGATTTGGAACAAACTTCGGGTCTGGATAAAGAATTCAAAACAAAGATCAAGTCACTAAATGAGCCAGTAACTGAGGATGATGATAGCTTATTGAATTTAACGGATTTTAATAGTACCTCAAGGAAAACTGCTGGGAAATGGGGCTCGACATTTTGGAAAGACTGTCAACCCATGCATGATAGACATGGATCTCAGTCAGGGCAGGAATCAAAAAGCAGTGCTGGGTATAACACTGAAGAAGGATCAGGCAATGACTTATCAGAAGTAGATAAGGCAAATAAAGGTCAAAATGTCGATGAGATGTTGTCTGATGATTATTACGAGCTGGATGGAGATGAACAAAGTGATTCAGTGCACCACAAGTTGATTAATAAAGCTGCTGGTTATAATTCAACACCACAGCTTCAGGCTGTTAGCAATAACTTTGTGTCTAGGAAGAAGTCAAAAGCTTCATCTCGGGGTGCATACGTGGAAGATGCTGATTTTGAAGATGATGAGGAGGAAGAAGATGGTAACTTGATGATGTTAGATACTATATACATGTTTATGAAATTATGTGGATTAAATGGGGATTGCATCTGATGCCATTACTATGTGCATTATTTCTCAACTATCGATTTATGTTTCCTTTACTGCTGCAGAAGATGACCCTGCTGATGCTGATTTTGACCCTGACATCGTTGCCACAAGTGTTGGAAGAGGGAAGAAGGTTCTTGCTTGTACATATATTTTCATGTGCAGTGCTTATACCTCGTTATCATGGTGTACTAGTATAGTAATTGTGGAATTCTAGTTGGTTTTAGTTTTGGATCATATCTGCTAGTTAAGGTCTTGATTGTATTACTACTTTGCGAAATCCCAACCGATGTATATTGTAGATAGCTTGGATCCGAAAAGGAAATAATCCAACCCTTTTACATCTTGTACTTGTGAGACCTGATATTCGTGTCGATGAATTGGGTGATGTTGGTCATGAAGTATGTTTTTCTTTAAGTGTCCAGAGGTTGTTGTAGGCATTATTTTAGGTCATTATTCTTTGAGTATGGGTGTATCTACATTTAGTCTCATGTCCTAGTACTTATGTAGAATTAGGTTAAAGTACGTACCTACATGTAGTCTCATGTCCTGGTACTTTTATATAATAAGGCTAAAGTATCCTTAATTATATTGAACATTTCCTTGAATATCATGAATTGGCCATAAAATGGCAAAACACTTCATGGTTAAGAGGAGGCTTTCCATGAAATAAAAATGCAACAAAATGATTAAGAAAAACTGCAACAGGTGAGTGGTTTACACATGGTTTATGGTGGTTGTTAAGGATTGCTGTTGGGGTAATTGTTGATTGAAGTGAGGATTAGGACCTCATACGATATTAAGGGTATACTTAGTTAATACATGCAAATAAATAGATATTAGAGTGTCTTGCTTATCCAAATATGCATATTGTATTCCTTAGGTACATGATGAAGATTGGGAAGGTGAGGATATAGATGAAGATGATAACTTTGAAGATGATGAGTTAGACTTCTCAGATGATGATTTTTATAAGAAACCTAGTGGCATACAAAAGAAGAAACGTGGGCGTAGTGGTTCCAAGTCTACTAGAGAACATAAACCATCTACATCTTTTAGTCGGACGAAAAGAAGTAAAACATTCTTTTATGAAGAAGACTCTTCACTGAATGATTTAGATGATGATATTGAAGATAATGTTAAAACTACAAGAAGGAGAATTAGTCATCCCCGCCAAGATGGTGGCAGTAGATCTATTTCTACAAAAGTTTCCGAGAGGATCAATGAAGTTCGAACTTCAACCAGATCGGTGCGGAAAGTATCGTATGCTGAAAGTGAAGAAAGCGAAGATCATGATGAAGATATCAAGAGAAAAGGCCACAAGGTGTGAATTTTATATATATATATATATATATATATGAAGTTCATTTGAGAACCATTTTAATTGCGAGAACCGCGAGAACCAATCTGAGCCGTCCAATTCCCCCTCCTTCAATTTGATTGCCCACCCATGAGGTGCAACACTCTATCCCTCCACGCTCTCCATCCGTGAACTTCTCATATCCAAGGAACGGCTGGGATTGGTTCTCGCGGTTCTTGCAATTAAAATGGTTCTCAAATGAACTTCATATATATATATATATATATATGTATATATATATATTAATTTATTGATCGTGTATATTAACCGTTGGTTTACTTTTTATTAACCTCTGTACCTCTTGTGAGGCAAGGATGACTTGGAAGAGGAAGATGGTGACTCGATTGAGAAGGTGCTTTGGCATCAGCCAAAGGGCATGGCAGAAGAAGCTATGCAAACTAACAGATCCACAGAGCCTCGATTGTTGAACCATTTATTGGACTCAGAGCCAGATTGGAATGATACTGAATTTTACATAAAGTGGAAAGGCCAATCACATTTGCATTGTCAATGGAAATCACTCTCTGAACTACAAAACGTGAGTGTATTTTGACATTGTTAATGTTGTAATGTATCATTTCCTATTCAATAATTCTTGTTTCTATTTATGTCCAGCTGAGTGGTTATAAGAAGGTTGTAAATTACATTAAAAAAGTTACGGAAGATATAAAGCACAGGAGACAAGTATCTCGTGAGGAGGTAATGTTTACCATGGATTCTTCTTTTTCTTAATTTCCCTTTTCAGGTAGTTTCCATTAATTGATGTTATAGATTTGACTTTGTATCGCATGCTTTCTCTAGTACCTAGAAAGGAAAATAAGGCATCTTTTTACTATTCATTAACCCTGCCTTTTAAGTTTTTTTAATCATACCTGTGTTAGCAACATAATGATGAACCATTTGCTACCCAATCAATATAGATACATACAGACAGACAGACACATACATATATATGTTATGAAGATGCTTAGTTTGTTCTATGAGTGAAGATATTGATCTGAATGAAACAGAAAGCCAGAAAGGTTTAAGTGGCTTAATTGGTGATCACTACAATAATTGGTGTTTCTGTTTTTATGTATTTTCCTAATTTTTTGATCTCTATTTCGCACGAACATTTTTCCCAATGGAAGGTATTCATATTGTGGAGTGTTGTGGCTATTTGGTGACATTTTGAAGTTATTATTTCCACGATTCATACTTTGGAGTGTTGTGTTTACTAAAATCATATACAGAAAACATAACATTGTAGAAGACTGAAGGTCTTTAGGGAAGCAGTCTCTCTACTTTCCGGTAGAGGTATGACTGTCTACTACTTACCTCCTCCGTCCACTGCTTAGGTGGGACTCGGTATGGTTGTTGCTGTATATCATTGTGGAAGACTTGCTTTTTTTGACTTATGCCTTTTTGGTGTCCACAGTTCATTGGGACTGATAATTATTTATGAAGAATATAGTTCTATGCTCGTTTTGAATTTAGTAATGAATTATTTATGTTTCCCTTTCCAACCATGCAAATTGGGTACATGATTATTACGTCCATTCTGTGTAAAGCATCTCTTCATCATGTAAATGTGGATACGCAAGGTTTGGAGAATAGCACTTTACTTATTATTATTCTTTTTTGCTATCCATAATTTACATTGTTGTCCTTATTTGTTTCATTTTGGTTGAACACAAACTTAATTTTTCTATTTTGTATCTTTGTTAGATTGAGGTCATTGATGTGAGCAAGGAGATGGATTTGGATCTTATCAAGCAGAACTGTCAGGTTTTACTGCTTAAACTATTTATGTCACCCTTATTCTTTCTACACTGTTGTATGTAACACTAGCAGCACTAGCTTCTTTTATCATCTTGTAGCTATTTATATTTTTATTTCTACCAATTAGGTTGAGAGAATAATTGCTGATAGACTCGGCAAAGGTTTGGAAGTGCCAGAGTTTTTGGTTAAGTGGCAAGGACTCTCTTATGCTGAAGCAACATGGTATGTCTAAAAAAAAGTTAATTTCCATAAATTTGGATCTGTTTCTACCAATGGTTCGATAAGATTTATTTTGGTTTTTTTACATTTTCCTTGCCGAATCGAATACGATGTTTTAATACCCAACACACTTTCATTAGTTGATGTATTTATTATTTCGTATTTTCGTGCATATGTTATTTTTACCCCGTGGTATCAGTGCATTGCAACATCTTTTTTGGTTGTTTTTTGAATACCTATTATTTGTATTGTAAAGGTGTAGAACTTAAATAAATCATGTTTTTTTCAGTCTACTTTCATTGAAACTCAGATCTGCACTACTCACAGAGGAAGTCTTATTAGTTTATTTTTATCTTGTATCTATAACAATGTTGTATATCTTTACTTTATAATTATATCTGTTTGTATATGAATTGCCCTTGTATCTTCATATTCTTCCATATGTCTGCAAAATTTTTTGTTTCAAGATATTATGATTACATTTTGTTTAGGGAGCTTTTGAGCTGAAACACATACTCCTCCAGTATCATCATGGCAAAAGTTTTTTGTTTTTGGATTTGATTTACATGGTATACTTTACATCTAAAAACCAATGGTTAATTTGCACTTTCCCACGGAATTTAAAATGCTTTTAAGGTCAATTGTTATGGTTCTCATCGTTTGTTTGAAGTTCTGCTCTTTGAGTTTCTTCTGCTTTGCTTATAGCTACTTTAGACACTAAAGAGTCTCCCTTATCTAATTATTTATTCTAAACATAAAATTTTGTGATACATGATTTTTTTGCCAACACATTGAATTCTCATCCCCTCTAGTAAATTTTCATTTGAGATTTCTTCCTGAATCCTTATGTTATACAATATTAATAGGGAGAAGATTGATGATATTGCTTTTGCACAAGCAGCAATTGATGAGTACAAGGTAATGCCCTAATTTGGATTTGTTTTGGTGCAATACGAAGCATTATTTGTATGCAACTTATATCTTCCTACTCATCTTTCTGATAAAAGTTCATCTTCTATAACATCAGAACTTAATATTCCATTGAGCATATGTAACAATGCGAAACGATCATAGTGTAGCAATTTGTGTTTTCTTAAACTTCAATTTGGATGCAGACTAGAGAAGCTGCACTTGCAGCTGTACATGAAAAGATGGTAGATTTTCAGCGAAGAAAGAGCAAAGGTAATGCATATTGTTAGCGTGCAATTTTGTCTTCACCGATCATATTACAATACAAATCAAAATAACATAGAAAGGAATCCAGGAAATTCACTAAGACATGCCTGGTTTATTACGAGATATGGTTTGATTCAAGGCCTGCAATATCTCTAAATCAAGAACATAATGTGACATGAAAATAAGAGTCTTCAAGTATTTCTACGTATTGTTAACCTCCAGATAATATAATGAAAACCAAAGAATCACACGTAGCACATATCAGTGTCTACTTTCCAAGTTATTAGAATTCTATAATTATCTTGATATTTAGATAATTAGTAGTTTTGATTTTATGGTTAAGTCATTTTCTTTGTCTGTGTTTACAAGTTTTATTTATTGGACTGTATCTCAAATCATTTTCTTTGTCTATGTGTTTTCAGTTTTTGTTTGTTAATCTATTAAACAAAATATTATTGCTTCTTTCAAGTTCTCATATGGTGTCAGAGCTACCAAATCCTAGCTTCTAGCCGTAGCTAGAACTATTATCAGCCTTAACCGAAATCCATATTGTTTGGCGTGGCTGGATCCTAGTTTTCTTTCGTTGTTGACTTCTGTTCTCCGTACTGATGTCAACATTCTTGTGGTGCTATTTATGACCAAAACTGTTTATTGGCTGCTGCTTGCTACTCCTCTCATAACTGACTTAGTTATGGCATGTTTGGTTCATTAGTGGGATTTTGTGGGATTTGTATTTGAAATCCCACAAAATGTTGTGTTTGGTTGGTGAAAAGAACATAAATGATAGGATTTAGAAAAAGGGCTTAACAATCCCACAATCACCACCGCACCTTCACCATCAACAACTCCTCCACCGTGTCTCCCTTCAACAGTCGCTTCCCTCCACTGTCGTCTCCCTTCAACAGTCGCCTCCCTCCACCGTTGCCTTCCTTTATCGCCACCTCCTCCACCGTTACCTCCCTCCATCGCCGCTTCCTCCACCATCGCCTCCCTCCATCGCATACTTCTCCATCGGAGCCTCCTCTAACTTCGCCTCCCTCCATCGCCAACCGTCGCCTCCCTCCATCGCATACTCTTCCACCGTCTGCAACCACCATCGCCTCCTCCTTCATCCCTCCCTCCACCGTCTGCAAAATCCTGCCAAATCCAAATCCTACGAAATGCAAATCCTTTGACAGAATGCTAATCCCACCAAAATAATCTGTGAACCAAACGTCCCCTTACTTGATTCAAGTGTTTCTTGCTATCTTTTAGAAGCAAACATCATCGAGTCAAGCCTAATATTGGTTTTAAAGTTGGAGGTTTGTGGATTTATGGTCAAGCGTCGATGTTTGTCTCTTTGTGTTAAAGACCTACATAAATCAATTTGGGATCCAACTTGATTTCACGTCTTTATCTATTTATATCAGTTGGTTTTCATAGCATCCAAGCATTTTTTTATCTCTCCAATAGTAGATTGTAGTGTATCCAAGATTGATTCCATTATTACTGCTACTACAACCCGAGGCACCTCCACATATTACTTTAACAGTTCCAAGGAACAAAACATAAATGAACATAATGGCAGAGCTGAGGTTGTTGATCCAAGTTGAGAGCGTGATAGTCAGTCAGGCTGATGCTTCAGAAGGAGGGGTCTTGGTATCTAGTTTCCAAATTACTAGATTTTTCTAGTTACCTTGGTTTCTAGATATTGAACAGTTTCAATTCTATGAATAAAATATTGGTTTTTAGATAAGATCAGATTAGGTATTTAGATGGCATCTCAGATCTGTTTTCTTTTTGTATAAATCTACAAGTTTTGAACATATTTAGCAAAACATAATTTTTTCCTTATTCAAGTTTTCACAATACTTTTTAAAAAGCAGTCCACCTTTTCTTTTCTCCATTGCAAGTTGACATTTACGAAAATATCATCTTTAAACAGATAGTTATAAACTACTTCTAAAAGATTGCAAGGGAAAAAGTATTCATATTTGCGTATGGTGGATGATTTTTTTTTTGGTTTGAGAGGGTGGGGTGGGGGACTTGCTGCCCTTTCTTTTCTTTTGGGTGGAAGAAGGGTTTGAATGTGCATGCATCCTTTTAACAAAGGGTAAAATACACCAAATTGTATCCAGCTTTACGCTTCTTGTTATTGTATGTGTTGGACTTAAAAATTACCTATTCTTGTATCAATTTTTTAGTTACCATTTAATGTATCCGACTTGCTAAAACAGGTACCAGTTTTGCTGATGTGACAAAAGTGTTGGTTTACGATGTGGACTTCTTAATGGAACAAATTCAATACTAAATAATTGTACTATAATTAGTATTAGTGTTAATATTATTTGATCCCATCACCTACAGATCGGTTGAACACTACTACCACCACCATATGTAAACCAAATTACAATAACTGAAACTACCCGGCTCACTTGTCTCTTTCATCTTCCCTTTCCATAGGGACTACCCACCATTGGAGAAGTAGATTATGCACAAATACATTAATCAACCACACACAACACACGAAGGTGCACATACAAACACATGCATAAACGGAACACTCAGGCACATGAAATCAAAGAAATAAAAAACATTTAAAGCCTAAATGGAAATTTGCAAGTTGCAACTCGACTACTCGAACCCCAATCAATCCAAAACCTAATCAAAGCCTGCAACTTTAACATTTTATGAATAGAAACTACAAATCGAGCCTGCAGTTCATGTGTGTGTGTTTCCATGGCGATGTGTGTTTTGAAGAATCATAAACTTTAATGAATCACACCCTTGAAGCTAAAAAACGTCGATGGGAGAAGACTGGGATTATAGGGGGAGGGGTTACTAAGGGGTTCCTAGGAGATGATTAAAGGTACTGCTTGTTAGATGAACACACTCATAAATCGTGCCTGGATTTGCAATAGCCCTAAACCATACGGGACACACACAAACTTAGCAGACGAAAACACACCCAAATCTTACCCAGATCTGTCCATAATTGTAAAAAGCGCGCCTGAGGCGCAAAAGCGCATAAGCTCATAGCCTTGGGCTTTTCTTTCCATGAAGTGAGACGCATTCATGAAACACTTTTTGATCTATTTGTTTTATTTTGACCTTACTTTATCATCAGGGCCTCTTGTTTTCATAAACATTAATCTTCTATTTCTACTTTTTCTTATAATCGTTCACTTATGATATGACCCACGATGGGTATTTGAAGAATTGTTTGAATTAATTAGTATTTTCTATTTAATTAGGTATTAGGTAATAGGTATTATCTACTCAGGGGAGGCATTTGAATTTAATTAGTAATTATCTTATTTCCTAAATTATAGGGAGGGGAAATCAGCTATAAACTTAGGGCTGATTACATTAGGGAATAGGGAGGGAGGAGATAGTACGTTATTTTTTTAAGTTATTTCTTTGCTACTTGGGAAAAACCTGGTTCTCGAATTCCAATATTTTCATCTATAAAGTCATCCGATTTCGGGTGTGTTTACTCATTATACCTGCTGCCAATGTGATTCATATCAACTTAAGAGTCTCTTCTACTTCTATGTCTTTTTTCTCCTCATCATCACATTAAACTTCTGCTTCTATTTCTCCTCCGCTGCTATAATATCTTAGTTAGTTAGAATACTTACAATGAGTAGTTTATTTCTCGTTTGATTCACTTTTTTAATGTTTTAAGTTTGCAAATCGAACTTTCTTTGATGTTTAAGGCTTAATATTGAGTACATTTAGGATATGAAGTGTAAAACAGAAGTATATTTATATCTCGAGTGCTATAGTATTATTTGTGTTCTATTACATTATTACATGTATTTTTAGAGTTTTTTTTCACTTTTAATAAGATGTGCCTCGTCTTCGTGAAGCCCACATCCAAGCTTGTGCTTTGCGCCTCAGGCTCGAGGACCCCTTTGCACCTTGGTGCGCCTTGAGCCTTTGACAACTTTGAATCTGCCAAAACTCTTAACTCATGAATCAACACAACCCCTGTATGCTGTGTGTGTGTTTCATGTGCATTTTGCATCTGTTTGTGAGTGTGTTTGTCTTTCACTCTTGCTAGAGAAGGTGATGAGGGTGATAGTAGGATGTCGGTGGTTTTGGGTGGCTGGAGTACGCAGCTTGTCACCAAAGCGATTGAACAGGTGTTATCGTTTGTGTTGTTTGTTTGCTTTTTCTTTTTAGAATTGTATGAATAATAATAAGAAACTATAAGATAATAAATAATATTAAAAAATGATGTGGTAAGCTTAGGTTTTTTTTTTGACCGGCAAATTAATGGGGACACTTTCCTGCCTCTCCAGTGTGGGTTCGAATTGCTTGGTGGCGGGTTTTCAACCACCCCTCATTATTTGGCTTTAACCAAGGTTCGAGCACCACACCTTCACTCCATGGAGGAAACCCCTAAGGGAAAAAACCCCAACCCACTGCGTGCAGCAGGATTTGAACTCCAATATATGCATGAAGATAAGTGCAAAGTTGGACACTTTTGGTGCTCTTTACGCTTAAAAAACGTTTTTAGATAGTAGAAGATCTTGCCAGGTCACATACATGTGGTTATCGAGTGTGTATATATAGATATTACATATGTGAGGTACAATTTATTGTATTGATTAATGAACATGCATTTGTATTTGCTTATATTTTTCCTTTTTTTGTTCTCTTTGTAGTCAACATTGTGGTTCTTGTCTTTTACTTATCGAGTATGTAAATTTGATTTTCTTGAGTTACTATATTCTTATAGCAAGTTTGAGAAAACTTGATGAACAGCCTGATTGGTTAAAAGGCGGGAAACTCAGAGACTATCAGCTTGAGGGCTTGAATTTTCTTGTTAATAGGTAAGTCATTCATATATCCATCAGGGTAATTGTTCCTTCTGTTTTCTGTTTTTTTTTTGGGAAATTTGTATCATCTAGAGTTATACTTATTAACAATATTCACAGTGCAGTTGGAGGAATGATACGAATGTCATATTAGCTGATGAAATGGGTCTTGGCAAAACCATTCAGTCGGTTTCTATGCTTGGTTTTCTCCAGGTACCCATGTTTATTGTCATATATTCTTGTCAATTTGCTTCATAAAGTTGATTGATTTGTTTTTGTCCCCATAGAACTCACAACAAATTCATGGGCCCTTTCTTGTTGTCGTTCCTTTGTCAACTTTGTCAAATTGGGCTAAAGAGTTCAGAAAGTGGCTTCCTGATATGAACATGATTATATATGTTGGGACTCGCGCAAGCCGAGAGGTAGGTCGACATTGATACTGAAGCTTTATTTTTATCTATTAACGGTTTCTACATTCTTAAATCTTAACCAGGTTACCTTAAAATTAATGCTGTATAAATTGTGTTCAATATTCTTATGTTATAGGTTTGTCAGCAGTATGAATTTTTCTCTGATAAGAATACTGGTGACACTACAAAGTTTGATGCCCTGTTGACTACTTATGAAGTTTTATTAAAGGATAAGATGGTGCTATCAACAATTAAGTGGAATTATCTTATGGTTGATGAAGCACATAGGTTAAAAAACAGTGAAGCGTCATTATATACAACCCTAAAGGTATGTGTATATCATTTATCTGTTTCTTGTTTTGCGTTAAGCATGAGTTATTTCATTATTATGACTTCTTTTATAGGAATTCAGCACGAAGAACAAGCTTCTTATTACCGGCACTCCCTTGCAAAACAGTGTTGAAGAACTATGGTAATTTCTTTTATTTGTTATTGCATTGTTCTTTACATTTTTTTCTCTGCCAACCTTTATCCGAATCTTTTCAATGATAATTTCATTATTTTAGGAAAGTTTAAAAGTAATATCACTGCCTAAAATAGAAATAGAATAGACAACTGAAGGGGGGAGTATATTTAAACTAATTGTCAGCCTTTCGTGTAGAATGTATCAAGTGATTAATTTTACCTGTTCTTTATGTGATGGCAGGGCCTTGCTTCACTTTCTAGACTCAGATAAATTCAGTAGCAAGGATGAGTTTGTCCAGAATTACAAGAACCTTAGTTCTTTTAATGAAATAGAGGTACAAGTTGTTTTAAGACATCCTTATGCATTTACTTCTTGGGTTCCTTCCTTGCTTATCTTATTTAGACAGAGAGCTTTGTGTGTGTGTGTAGGAGGGTTCTTCGGTCGGGTTATTTAGGTTGACTTAGTTGAGTTTCAGGATTTAGGTATTTACCTGATAACCAAACTGGAGATATCAAGTTAGTTGGTTTCTGGTTATGTCAGGTTAGTCAGTTTTCAGGATTCAGGATTATATTGATAAGCCTTGGTCTTAAAAGGCGTAAAGCACCACAAAGTGCCAAGGGTCCTGTTTGCCTAATAAGTGAAAGCACCCGCTTTAAGCAGGCGAAGTGCCTGAATATATAAAAAAAAAATACATGATACTTATAGATTACCTAAATTCTGCATATAGTCATATACTACCTTATAAATACTTAAACAGCAAAGTGTCAATTCATATATTTAAAATTCAGAAGTACTTAAACACCAAAATATATTTCTCAGTTTACTTATCAGTTATAAATACTTAATACCATTAATCATACCATGATACCAAGCACTGAAAATAGTCTAAAATGCATAATGCTACATCCTTCATCTCAAATGTCCATCAGTTGCTTCGTGTTTGGAAGATTAGAAAATGATGATTCAACATATAGTCTTTTACCACTCTGCTTCAAGAAATTGAGACGTCGATCAGCTCTGTCAATTTTTACCATTTCCCGAGGTGTGTCCTTTCTTTTCTAAGCTAAACCCAATGTTCTAATACAATCGATTGTAATTTAGCCTGCTAAAAGCCAAACAACCTAAACTAAAGCCCAGCCTAACCTAAATCTACACTAAGCGGAATTAAGTGATGCTTAGCGCTTCAATAAATGCGCTGCTCTATAGCAATTTCAGTAATCATAGTGCTTCTGATACTCATAAGCGTTGGCCTCTCAATTCGCACCACTTAGCGCTTTAAGCGCCACCTTTTTAAACAAAGGGATAAACGTAATGAGTAACATTCGGATTGGTTATAACTTTCAGGTTGAAGGGTGGACCCAAATAATTATTGGCTAAAAATGAGTCTATTTAGTTTTTTGAACTTACATTTAATATCATATTTTGGCGTGTAGTTTCAAGTAATTCAAATGTTTGATCCTTTGTACGATTGTTGGCTAATACATTTAGTTTTTTGAACATATGTTTTATGTTGGCTTTTGGCATTTAGTTTCAAGTAATTCACATGTTTGGTCTGATAAATGCCTAAAATTCAAGTCCTAGTTGTTTAACATACATTTTGTGTTCATTTTCACTTAGTTTCATGTAAATTATTAATTCAAATAATCAAATGTTCGATCTCGAGGCTAATAAACAAGTGTATGTAGTTTAAATGTGTGATATATAATTATATATTAAAAAGGTAAAAAAATAATAAAACGGTATCTAGGTTATTTGAGTCACGCAATTAATGCTTTCATGAAACAGTCACCCATACCGAAACTCTCATTATCCATCTACTAAACAGGACCCACTATCACATCTTCATTTGACAACAATCATCTGAAAATAAAAATGTTGAATGGCGAAACAAGTTATACATGAGATTGCATTTATTTTATGTTTATAGCTTGCTAATCTTCATACGGAGTTGCGGCCCCACATTCTTCGAAGAGTTATAAAGGACGTAGAGAAGTCTTTGCCCCCAAAGATTGAGCGCGTTTTGCGGGTCGAAATGTCTCCACTACAGAAGCAGTAATTTTCTATTCATTCCATTTGTGTTTCTGAGTTTGTTATATCTAAGCCTTGTACTAAAAATGGTGCTTGCTTATTCCTTCAGGTATTACAAGTGGATTCTGGAACGCAATTTTCACGACTTAAACAAAGGTGTACGTGGAAATCAGGTTAGTGTTTAAGTTTGAATATTCCAGTCATATATATAATTTTGTCATTGTCATAGTTTACATTCTTTTTGTTGAAATCTATTACTTGCTCAGGTTTAAGGGAAAATGCCTATCAGGCCCACTGAACTATTTCAGAAGTTTCAGTCAGCCATTCAACAATTGTTATCATGTTTTTATTTTTGTTACGTCACATGATTGCTTGGAAGCAGTAACAGATGTTTCCATTCTCTTCATATATGCACATCTGTTGATGACAAATTCATCTTTACGTATATTCTGTATATATGTGTATAAGCTGTGTTAATGATGATGTGAATTTCATCATATTTTCCAATTTTTTATATGCCGGAGGAAAACACTGTAGCATGCTATTCAGATTTGAATAGTCCAGTTTAGTATTTAATTGTCGTCGTAGTTTTAAACTCAAATGTTTGTTTACATTTTTCTTTCTTCTGTTGATAATTGTTACTTGCTTAACTTTGTACTTGTTTAAGGGAAAATGGTAAATGAACTTTGTGCTCCTCAATTGAGTTTGATTAAACTATTACTAAATGAAATCTAAATCTATAGAGTACTGGGTTTTTTTTTTAAATATTTACCAAGCTAAGGTTATATTTTGAATTTTGAACTTCAAGTTTTGCATGGTGTACGTGTACCTCTCATTGTCTCTATCCTGCTCCTTTTTATTTGAAGTGTTTGATTTTAGAATCAAGTATTAAATGCTTTTAATTTAAGTATCTGAAGTGTAGAATGTTTTATGTTTTGAGCACCTAACAAATCTGAATCTGAGTTATTTTTGCCATTTTCTTTGTCACTCATGTCGATTTGTTGTAAAGAAACCATAATTGTACAATCGAGTGCCCTCTTTTGAACTTTATAGTTGAGCAGCCGAGTTTAAATGTCTGCAGCAAATTAGTAATCTTTTTAGGCATAATTCCAGTATAAGAATCCAAAGATAAGTCTGGAAAACTGTAACCCGTAATAACAATTTCTATCTGATCAAAATAGGGAGAAAGAGTCATTGGAATTTTCTGTGATCATGATAATGTTTGCTTTTGTTGGGCATGCCGAAATTTTTTCTTGATTTATATCTATAAAAATCATAATCTTCAAGAAACTGGTTTCCATCTTGTGGTAATTCGATTTTGAGATGGTAATTCATCTACAAGCTACTTCTTCTTATGATATTTTGTGAGAGACCCACCTCTTTTTCTTAACAGCATGTTTGACCCACTTCTACTAGTCATAACCTTCATGATTAACAGTACTTTTTGGTTCGCAAAGTTTTCTTTTTCCCTGACGGTACTGAAATATTGCAAATTTTCAGGTTTCTCTTTTGAACATTGTGGTTGAGTTGAAGAAATGTTGTAATCATCCATTCCTATTTGAAAGTGCGGATCATGGTTATGGTGGGGACTCTGGTATTACGGGTAGCAGTAAACTCGAAAGGATGATTCTTAGCAGTGGAAAGCTTGTTATTCTGGACAAGCTTCTTGACAGGCTGCATGAGACAAATCACCGAGTTCTAATATTTTCACAGGTATTTTAATTTTACATTCTTATATAATTTGTATAAACCACGTATTGTAAACAATGTTATATAACCACTATAGTCCTCCAACAGGATATTCTTTGTTTCAAAGCTTGTTTAACGTCTTTTCAGAAAAACTTCCCCTAAATGTTTGAAATATCTTTTCTTTGATTGATTTGAAAACAGAACGTTTTGAAACTTTTTTTGTTTCACTAGCAAAGCCATCAACCCCTAAGGTAAAAAAATGTGGAGGTTATTGGCCAAAAAAAGTGAACTACAGGTAAAACACTAATAATAATTGTAAACAAACATAATAAATAATTATTGCATCAACACATAATTAGAATTTGTAAATTAGAACCTCTAATTGTGGCAAGTCTGTTTGTATATATTGTGATAAACCTAAAAAGTCTTCTCACTTGGACATTATTTTATTTGTATCGGTTGATTCTTTATTATAATTAATGCTAAGGGTGTAGTTTGCATAAAACGCTCTTGCTGGATGAATTATTTTGGAGTCAAAATCTCTTTTCTACCACCTGTAATAATAATGATGTTGTTTACAAGAACACAAGTCAATCCTTATGAAGTTTTTCTTACTAACAGAACTAATTAATTAAATTTTTCTGAAGCCCAAGATAAATTTGAAATCCGTACTCATTTGGGTCTTCTTTAGTTCGCTAGGAGGTCTCAAGTGGCAAACTTTAGAGGCCTCTCTTCGAATCACCAATTTCCATAGACTTGTAGAGGAAGAGTTCATTCTCTGATGCTGCAGGAACTAAATTAAGAAATGCATTTGTGATCTAAAGATCGTGTAATGGTTGTGGGTAATCAATCTTGATTGACAAACTGGATTTTATATTGATAATGTCAACTACTACAATATCTATTGTGTTTGTTCAACATAAGTAGCATAACAAGACATTATCTTGGTAATCTGTATGTGTTGTAATGCAGATGGTTAAGATGTTGGATATTTTAGCAGAATACTTGTCAATTAAGGGATTTAAGTATCAGAGACTCGATGGGAGTACAAAGGCTGAGGTCCGACACCAAGCTATGGAGCATTTTAATGCACCTGGGAGTGATGATTTCTGTTTCCTTCTTTCTACTCGTGCTGGTGGTTTAGGTATCAACCTTGCAACAGCAGATACGGTTATCATATTTGACTCTGACTGGAATCCTCAAAATGATCTTCAGGTTTTGGGTTACATTGTATTCAACTTTTTTTGCATGCATTTTAATACTCCAATTTACTCGTTTTTCACTTGTCATACTTTGTCTTCTGTAGGCAATGAGCAGAGCTCATAGAATCGGACAGCAGGAAGTTGTTAATATCTATAGGTTTGTGACAAGCAAGAGTGTTGAGGAAGATATTTTGGAACGGGCCAAAAAGAAAATGGTATTTTAACATAGCAGCTTGCTTACTTTGTTCATTTTATTGTTTTGTTCCTGAGTTTGGAGAGGAAAGCAATGGAGAGAAGGGAAAATAATGGGGAGAAAGAAAGGGAGACAAAGGATAATATGTGAATTTATTTTTCTGTTTCTTTCTCGAGAAGAAAAGAAACGAAGAGAAAGAAAAATACTATTTTAGTATTCCTAAGTTGGAGAGAAAGGAAAGAAAGGTGATATTTTTACTAAATATGCCCTTATTTTTATATTTATTTAAGAAAATGTTAGTTTGAAGGTAATTTGGTCATTAATAAAAGGTCGTAAAAGATCTTTTTCCTTCCAAATCTTAACAGTTTTTAAAGAACGTTTAGGAGAGAAATTTGGTCAGTTTCTCTCCATTTTCTCGTCTTTAAAAAACAAAACTTGGGAACATGAATTTATTTTATTTCTTCCAGCTCTTTCCAAATCTTTTTGCCAGTCCAATATAAAACTCGGGGAAGACGTATATGTGTGATAAGCTGAAATGTTTTATTTGGTTTTAAAAATTATATGTACAAGTTGACGTATCAATTTGCATGTGGAATAAATTGAATATATTTATTTCATTTTATTTATATTTTTTTAATGTGAGGGTTACGACCTTTTATGGTCATTGAATGAAACTGTAAACCTTCTTACCTTTTTTCTTGGGAACAACATCAACATGCACTTTTGCTTCTTTGCTCCACATGCTCTTTTTAATACCAGCAAAAATATGCTTTCTTTTTCTTATGTTTGGATTGTTTCCTTCCAGGTTCTTGACCATTTGGTTATTCAGAAACTAAATGCTGAGGGAAGATTGGAGAAGAAAGAAGCAAAAAAAAGCAGCGGATTTGACAAGGTATTTCTAATCTATTTAGTGTTTATTTATAAATGCAACACGGGAATGATTAGAAGTATGTTTTTGGCTACAGAACGAGTTATCAGCTATTTTGAGATTTGGGGCAGAGGAACTGTTTAAAGAAGATAGAAATGATGAAGAAAATAAAAAACACCTTCTTAGCATGGATATTGATGAAATTCTTGAAAGAGCAGAAAAAATCGAACAGAAAGGAACTGAAGACGAAGCAGGACATGAATTGCTGAGTGCATTTAAGGCAAGAAATTGCAGATACGATTAACTTTCTGCTATTTTCGGGCTCATATATAAACTATATGACAATAAATGTAAACAGCTGTAACAATTCATAATATATCTTTTTTAATCTTTTACCTCATTTACAGGTTGCAAATTTTGGCTCTGCTGAAGATGATGGAAGTTTTTGGAGTCGCTGGATTAAACCTGAAGCCGTTGCACAGGCTGATGTGTGTACATAACATTTTTTAACAAAACTGTTCTTTGTAGATTTATGTGTGATTTATGTATTTTTGTTTATTTAAATGTAGGAAGCTTTAGCTCCTCGTGCTGCAAGGAACAGCAAGAGTTATGCTGAGGTCATTCCCCCTGAAAAAATTAACAAAAGGAAAAAGAAAGGTATGGAACCTCAAGACAGAGCTATAAAACGCCGAAAAGCTGACTATTCGAATTATCAACCAGAGGGTGCTTCTGCACAGGCAAGAGGATGGTCGTATGGTAGTTTGCCAAAGAGAGACGCCACACGTTTTGTCCGGGCGGTGAGATTCCTTCTTTTGTGCTTGGCAATTTTTAATACTATATGTGGAAACTTGAGCTTACCAAATAGGTGGATATTATATATAATTTCATAATTATCATAGAAAGTTTCTGCCTTTTATTCTCTTCAATTCTGAGCTTACCAAATAAGCGCGAATTTTATTTTAACGAGGGTGGTTGTTTGCTGTTTCCAGTACATTCAAACAAAGTTGGTTTTCGGAAATCATTAATGATAACAAAATGCAGTTTATGAAGACTAGTTATGTAGGCTTTAGCTTTTGTTATTTTTATTTCCTTAATGAACTTTCATGTAAGAAAATATCTTGAGACCATGTTGAAGACACTGCTATGTGTTTTGAGATGATTGTTTGTTAAGTAATTGTAATTCATGAACATGGTATCAAAATCGGAATGTAAACTTTACATAAAATCTATGGATATTAAAAAAGTGGATATTATATATAATTTCATAGTTATCATAGAAAATTTCTGCTGTTTATTTTCTTTAATTTTGAGCTTATCAAATAAGTGTGAATATTATGTTAACGAGGGTGGCTGTTTGGTGTTTCCACTACTTCGAACAAAGTTGTTTTTTGAAATCTTGTATGATAACAAAATACAATTTATGAATAGTTATTTAGACGGTAATTTTTGTTATTTTATGTTTTTAGTGGACATTGATGTAAGCAAATATCTTGAAACTATACTGAAGATATTTTTTTTGTGTTTTGAGATGATTATTTGTTAATTAATTCATGAACATGGTATTAAATTGGAATGTAAATGTTACTTAAATTCTATGGATTTTATTAGCTATGTGTAGTTTATTATTTTGGTAATCTACATGGATTTGTTAGCCTATGTCGGACGCTAAGGGGGATTATTATCGTGTTATCCGACAAAATACGAAGAGCACATGAATTCAAAATACTTTTTAGACTCTTCTGTGGATTCAAATAACTAAACAGAACATAAGAAAGCCTAAAGTAATGACCCTATGTAAAAAGTGGAAAAATACTAATACTACTAGGAAACAAATGAAATAATATAATACTAAGAATATTCTTTACAGGGAAACTAATTATAATAAAGATAAGAACAATTAAAAGGTAATTAATTAAAAGACTTCCTAATAAACCTATCTCAATTGATAGTTTGATACTTCCATCTTAACCTCCGTCATATGATGTAAAGAAATATTTTTACTATAAGATAACAAAGGGATATCATAACCGTTCATGTTTTCTCTATCTAATTTTGTTTGGTTTCAATTTATGAATAATATTTCAACAAGTATCCAACTGACTGCTTTTAGTTCTGTGTAAGCCTTTTCTTTTAGATAAGAGTTTTACTTTTACATAAGAAAGTTTGAATCTGATATTCCTTGATTACAGCTGACTTCTGTTTTAATTGCATATTGCTCTTTTTTTGTTTTACATTCATCTTTCTTGTATTCTTGAAACCAGGTTAAGAAGTTTGGAAATGATAGCCAAATTAGCTTAATAGCAGCTGAGGTTGGTGGGTCTGTTGAAGCTGCTCCAGTAGAAGCACAAATTGAGCTTTTTGATGCCTTATTAGATGGTTGCAGAGAGGCAGTTGATGGAGGGAGACTGGATGCAAAGGTTCTTTTATCCGTCGTTTATTTTATTCATCTGTTTTTCAGATCACTGCATGAGTATTATTTGTGATTTATATTTGTGCTTGGGGTTGTAGAGACTATGGCTGACAGTGAACATGATTTAACCACAGGAGCCTTTATATGATTTTTTTGGTGTTCCTGTAAAAGCCGATGATTTACAAAACCGTGTAGAAGAACTTCAACTTCTTTCGAAACGCATTAATCGCTATAAGGATCCAGTCTCACAGTTTCAGGCTTTAATGTACCTAAAACCTGCTACTTGGTCTAAAGGTTGCGGGTGGAACCAAAGTAAGTTTTACTTTTATGATTTAACCAAACTAAGTTTTGTTTCTTTTTTTTTTTTGGGGGGGGGGGGGGGGGGGTAGATAACAGGTAAAACTGGATTTGGTTGCGTTTTCATTTATTTATTTTCTTATGGGTTGGGTTTGATTGCCTATAAACACTTACAATTGAATTTTTTATTATAAATCATTTGTTACTTAATGTTATAAATATCATTTCTTGATAATAATCTAATTATTTTGCCTGTTTACATTTTAGCTACTTTTCACTAGAACCTTTTGACCCGCTAGAGGCAAAATATAACCTGGTTCGAGGATGACTATTTAATAATATTCTGTGTTGATGTTTTATAGAGGATGATGCAAGGTTGCTATTGGGGATCCATTATCATGGATTTGGGAATTGGGAAAAGATAAGGTTGGATGAAAAGCTTGGACTTTTGAAGAAGATTGCTCCTGTAGAACTCCAGCATCATGAAACATTCCTACCACGAGCTCCCCAGTTGAAAGAAAGAGCTTCTCAACTTCTTGAAATGGTGACTCATATTACTCCTTTTTTCATCTGATTATTTCAAATTCTTGCTTTTTCTTGATTCATAATTATAGGCTGCTTTGCTTTTTTTCATCCTGATTAATTTTAGGCTCCCTTTGTATTAGATTAGATGTACTTAACAATATTAGACTAGACTAGAGGGTATTCATGTGTATTATTGTAGTATTATACTCTCTATCTACCTTGTAATTGTATCAGTGTCAAGTTTCATCAGAATAATGGACCTTTTTTTAAGTTCTGAATAACGTATGTAGTTTGTACATAGTTGAGTCTGTCTGTGTATTACCTTTCAGTTAAGGTGTTGCTTATAATAGGTGGCAAGACGGGCGGGCTGGGTAGCAAAAAGTTCAATACGGGTTTTTGTTGAAATTTGTCATTCATTGGTACTGGTTGAGACGGGCAGGTGTCTGGTTGGGTTAACCTGGGAGCTCCTTTTTGTCCAATCGTTTTTGTATTCCGTTTATGAATTAGTAGTGTGTTAATTACGGTTACAAAAAACATTACTCTCTTATACAATACAAATGATTATGGAGATTGCATATGTTATAGAAAGACAGTGGGTGACACTGTTCCTTAGCAAATTTCTTTGATCTTTTATCCATTTGAAGTAACACACACCTACCATTTAATGAATACCTGTGATTTTTTGTAGGAACTTGTGGCTGTTGGTGGTAAGTCTACTGGGAACAAAATGGCTCGAAAGGGTTCTAAAAAGCAAAAAGATCATCCTTCCAATTTGCCAATTTCTCGAGGCAAAGGCAAACAACCGAAACCAGGATCTCCAGAAATAAAAATCAATAATGGTAAAATAAAAATGACACGTGGTAAAAAGAACGAGGCTTTGGTCAAAGAAGAAGGTGAAATGTCAGATACGGAAGAAGTTTATGAACAGTTTAAGGAAGTGAAATGGATGGAATGGTGTGAAGATGTTTTGACTCAAGAGAAAAGAACACTCGAACGTCTTTACAGGTTACAAACCACCAGTGCAGATCTTCCAAAAGAAAAGGTTTGTGTATTTTGTTTTCTTTTCTCCAAGTTTTTACTATAAAAGTGGTCTTATAATTGTTAAAAACTTTCTTCAGGTTCTTTTGAGAATTAGAAATTATCTACAGCTTCTTGGGCGAAAGATTGATGAAATTGTTACCGACCACGAGGAGGATCCACATAAGCAAGAAAGTAAGTAACTCTTGGTTTTTTTCTTGGTGTTATCATTCTTCTCTATTCGTGTCTAGAGGAGGCTATTTCAGCACATTTTATAAAAACTTATAAATTGTTTTTATTATAAATTTAGCTATCGCTTTGACTATATAGTTTTGTAATTATACTGTTTATAATGAAATCAGGGATGACAACACGACTGTGGAACTATGTTTCAACTTTTTCAAACTTATCCGGGGGTAAACTTCAACAAATCTATTCCAAATTAAAACATGAAAAAGATTCTGCAGCAGGAGTGGGTACTTCACAAATCAACACTAGAGGATTTAGAAACGAGCCATATAATCAATCATCTTCATTATCTAACAAAGGGCTTGATACTGCAAAATTTGAAGCATGGAAGAACAGGCGACGAGCTGAATCCAACCCGAATACCCATTTACAACAGCCATTTAGCAACAGTACACGCTTACCTGATCCAGGTTTGGGAATTCTTGGGCCACCACCATCTGATAATAGACCCAAACAAGGTTTTGGCCCAAAACAAGGTTACACATGAGGTATTAACATCCAAGATTTTATAATGAGAATTCGACGATTGCAATTGCAGAGTTATTCGATGATAATAGCTGCCTAAAGCACTAACCGTTGTGCGGGTACTTTTGGCTCATGGAAATGACACCTATTCGGTTTTGAAGCTACTGTAAAATGCAGTAATATGCAGCTAGTGAATGATGATGGTGAAGAGCTGAAGATCTTTGGATATCTGCTTCACAAGAAACAGCGGACGAACAGAATCCTGCAATCGTAAAAGTTTTGGTCTGTTTTTTTTCTTATAAATTATCATAATAACATAGCAGTTGCTTCTTATTTTCTTTTTATAAATATATAATAGTGGGTAGGTAATGGATTTAGTAGCCACATATATAGCAAACAATTGTATGTATCCAGATATGTACATTATATCCAGTTTTGTTTTACCAAATATGTCGTTTTTGACCCTTTTTATCGAGCATGTTAATGCGTATAAGATGTTAGATGCAGGAATGAAATCTCTATATATCTTCACCATGAAAACACAAGGATGAAGATGACAACTTAAAGAAGAAAAAATTATCAATATATTTTCTTTTTCCTTATTAGAAGTTATCAAACTCGTGACAACTTGATCAACAGGTCGATGCAGGATGCTGCACTTGAAAGGCGAATGGGACTGCTGGGTCGAGTTTAGCAGAATATGTGGAGAACTTATTACAATTTTCTTATGTTTCACCATTTCATAAGAATCAGGTAATTTATGCCATGACACTGAATTTATTATTAATGGGTTGTTTATTTATTAATTTTTATTTAATTACAATATTATTTTTATTTTTTTTATTTATTTCTGTAAAGATATCTTACAGACCCATCAATGGTGTTGATACCAAACACTTGGTATTTCAATCATTGTTGAATTCTCCAAATATATAAACATCTATATGTTTATATATTTTAACCATTGTTGAATATGTTACCACTTGTTTGTAAACTATGATATTTTATGCTCAGTTTCTTGACAAGTAGTTTAGTTTTTATTATTATTTCTATTTTTCGGACAATAAAAGGTAAATGAAAGAATATAAAAAAGGGACCAATCCAAAGTAGATGCTACTAGAATCAAACCATATTGTAAACAAAAGGGATATCAACCACATAAAATTTATTGCTAAGATCTACATATTCTTGAAAATCTAATAAGTCTTGCAACGAGTACAACTTTCGTGTTTGGTTGTCATCATTGAGTTTTGACCCTGAATAGACTTTTTCGAAAGGCGGATTCCATGATAAAATCCTCATAAAGTTAATCTTTTGAACCCCTTGTTTGTTTCTCTTGTTTGATACAAGTTGTGTATATAAAAGTATAATCGTGTATGTAGAAGTATCTTTGGGAAGTAAAATAAATGATTTTAATTGAGAGGTATCAATAAATTAACAATAAAATTGTATCTAAAAATCTCATAATCTAAAATACCAAACACACGATCTTTATCCTTGATCGTCCATATCTTTTGTTCTTTTTGATAGGATGTTTTCCGAAGTAGACTAGTTTGGTTCCATATTATAAGAAAAATATCTTGATTTGAATTGTTGTTAAAAAGCCTAATTTTTTGGTTTGATATTATTTTTAGGGTAATTTTTTAGGGATGGTGTAATTTTTTATGGACAGAGAAGCAACATGTGTTTAATTGCTATTCAACAACTATACAAATATGTATTGATGATGCCAATATATCAAATCAATATGTGGGTCTATATACTATTTGTCTTTTAAAAAAATCTAAAATCTGAATTTAAATATCAAGAATAATAATCCTGGTTCTAAAATCTAAAGAGTTATGTTTAATAAAGTCTATAAAAATCATAGTCTTAAATTTTTAATATGCAATCACAGGTGGTTCAGTATATATATAATCACATGTAATTTGTAAAAGCATTATATGTGAATTACGAAAATGTCACTCCGTACCAAATTTTAAAATTTGATCTGGACCATTAATGTCATTATCCAACTGCTAAAATTAGTCCATGAAGACTATGAATTAAAACATATATATTTGGATGCATACGATCGTGAACAAAAATCAAACTTTACAATAAAAATGAGTAAAGCAGAAGCCTTTAACAACTATACAATTAAATCAAACAAAGAAGCAACAATGAACGGAGGTTGCAATAAAAATACATGGCCATGTGCCTATGACAAGACTTGATCAATCAAAGAGTAACAAACCAAATACTTTATCAATAAGAGAAGTAGAGAAACAGAATTAGTGCACCAAAAGACAAGGGAATATTATATCTAATTCATTCATATGACAACGTTTTAGATTCGAACGCGAAGAAAAAAACAAATATTATTATCTCTTAAAACTTCTTACCAACATCTAGTTTTTAATTGCGTAAAAAACTTATTCTGAATATCAATATTCCCTTGAAATGATAAACTTCTTGCACTTGAAGGTATCCAAAAGATTGTTACATATTCTATACTTACAAATCAATCATCAATACCCATCATGCATCCATGCATGCATGCTTTACACAACAATTGTACCCTAACAACATTCTATTGAGAGAGATGTAACCAATTCAAGTTATGAATTATTTGTTTTGAATTTTAATTTTAATTTATTTATTTATATTTGTTATGGTATTTTGGATTAAAGAGCTCAACGTTTTGTTTTAGTAAAATTTGAAAGAGTAGGATGATGTAGAATGAAGATGAGGATGGAAGAGTAGTTCCAAAAAGAAGAAAATGAGATGTTGGTTTGGCTCCCACAAATGAGGGTGTGGCCTAAATCTATCCTGCCCTTCTATCACTTTATCTTGGGTATCAACCTCATATTTTCTTCCTTAAATGGGTAAGAATCAAGTGGATGTTAATAATCAAATTTCCCTCACATTTTCATATCTCTCTCTCTCACACACACACACATACACACACACACACACACACATATATATATACATATATATATATATATATATATATATATATATATATATATATATATAATATTAGGGAGGGTTCATGCGAGAACCGTTGTTAGTGCGAGAACCACTAGAACCAATCTCGGTCGTTCCTTGGAGATGGGAAGTTTCATGGATGGTGAGCGTGAAGGGATAGAGTGTGGCAGGGTACATGTAAGGAATTCATAGGTGGGCAATGGCATTGAAAGAGGGGGAATTGGACGGCTCAGATTGGTTCTCGTGGTTCTCGCACTAAGAGTGGTTCTCGCATGAATTTTTCCTATAATATTATATATAATAAAATACTAGTTGATCAAGCTTATTGTTGATCAAGGAAAGCTAAGGTTGTAAGAGATAATTGGGACATATACTAGTTGGGGTTTACCTTATATATTATATTGCAATTAAATATTTAAATAGATTAGATATCTATTTGATATAGGAGTTGGTTTAAAAAAACATAACAAATATTAAATATTAATAGAAAATATTCAATAATGATTACATATGTAAGAAATGTGAATTTATAAAAATGATATCATGATACGAAAGACATGATATCATTATACGAAAAATAAGTGGTTCTATTTTATTGTACAAGCTATGGATTATTATTGTTACAAGGCAATAATGTTATATATTTATTGGTTATAATTAAAAAATTATAAAATATTTTAAAAAGATAAGATTAAAAATGTGGTTAAATATGATATTTTAAAATATTTTAAAAAGTAATATGATATTTGTAAATTAAAACGGACAAATATGATATTGTAAGATTTAAGAATATATATGAAATTTCTCTAATAATTTTGATTCAATTTTGACTAAATGGATGGTAAAAATTGAATAATTAAATTTATTTAATAAAACAAAAGGTTAGAATCGTTCGATTGAATTAATGTACATTAGTCTTTTGTGTATTCTAACCACTAAATCATATGGAGACCGGTGAATATGGTAAAGTTGACAAGATAGTGAGAAATATCCTTTCATGATTAAGAGAATGGATAGAAATCAAAGGTAGAAAAAAAAATACAATTTCTCTTAAATATTATTCAAGATAGAAAATATGTTAAGGAATTGAAACAAAATTCTGTGTAAACACAATTGCACAAGTAGAGATAAATCTAAATTAATTCTATAATATTCTTTTTTCCCCTCTGTTTTTTAGAAGTTTAAGCATAAAAGAAGACATATTTTTCTTATTGTAATAGTCGAGAATGAGCATAAACAAGCATATCAAAGTGACTAGTAAATTTATTTTTTCAAGTCCTAGAAGTTTGTAAAGTACCGAATCCCTAAAGGGTGGTGGGAAACATGTGACAAGACACAAGAGAAGTCCACCTTTTTGTTTTGATGACACCATGGTGAAGACCAATATGACCATTAGGGTTGGTAGGTTCCAACCTTATATGGAACCTAAATAGGCATATCAAAGTTAACCATCCATGATGTCAATGTGAATTTGGGTTTAACAAATGTAAGTTTTGTTATATAGGTGGTACTATAATCCTATAGCAATGAGAAATGCTTCTATGTAATAATCAACTTTGACATTTATATTTACTTGTTCCAAAGATTTATATTATCATAAATGGGTATTTCATAAGGTATGCTTTATGTTTAATCAAGGCAGGCAGTAACTGTTATACCAAGAGGATCTTTTGCTAAACTATGGTAATTTAATCTTAGTTGGTATTGGGACAATGTTTGAGACACCTTGAAGCACTATGTGTAACACCGATTTTCACAAGCTTAAAATTAGAGATAATTTAAACTTTTACATAATTACCAAAAGGTTGCAACGGAAGTAATCACCAGTTACAAAAGATTAGTGTTGTTATCTGATTTGGCAATATAAAATACGACAAAATATGCCAAGTCCAAAACCAACAGATGTTACTGTACTAATACCGACCATCGGATCACATGCATAAGAATAATAGAGTGTTCCTTAAACGATAAATATACAACAAGGACTACCCAACATGTACCCGCCCACTAGGCCTTAAAAACATCACTTGCGAAAAAGGTAAATCATGCACAGTTAGCTACAACTAGCTAGTGAGCACAGATTTCACATAAGCATCAATAAGCATGCTATCACATCACAGAATGGCACATAGAGCTAAACTATCACATAGTGGTGTGCCGACAAGTCAGCAGGGTCATATCTCGCGAGATAGCTAGTCCGGCTCAACGACCCAAGCTGGGAAATCAGTCACAACCAACCGCACATGTGGGGGAGCGAAGAACATCCTACCAACACGTTTGAGCCACAAGGACTCCGTTCGGATCTGATCATAGACCAAGACTCGCACTCACTGTGTCAAGGAACGGTGGTCCTGCAGAACCCTGGAACTCGATATGGACTCTCGAGTTCCCCGTTGATCCCGAATAATTGGCCTCGGGCCCGTCGTAGGATCCAGCACCGGGTTGACCTCAACCACCGGTAACAATGGACTGTGATACAGTCCCACGAGTGTCCGGACGTTTTCACAATAACACATAGTTGATCCAATCAGGATTCAATAGCATGCGCGCATATAATCACAACAACTACTGTTCATACTAACGAGCAGAACATGAGAGTACAACTTAATCATAGCATACACTTACCACCTAACTCATATCATAAAATACCTCTCGCATACACATGTATAAGCATGGTAGTATATCACTCAAGCAGCGGATAACCTACTTACTGAGGCTCATGGGAAACCGGTACTCACCCGAAGTACACAAGAGACAGATATAGTGCTCGGTGTCCTCTGGTTCCTCAGGATCACCTAACACATTATACACATGTTTGGTTACCACTTACACATAACACATTCAGGTCTAAACACAAGTTACACAAACTGCCATACAGGACCTCTACTTGCGGCCGCAAGTACTTGCCTTACGGTCACAAGGGCCCTTCAAAAACACCCCCTTACGACCGCAAGGGTATTACTTGCAACCGCAAGAGTTCTTTTTCCATAAACCAGTGCTTACGGCCGCAAGGGAAATCCCTTTTGCCCGCAAGCATGGTTCCTTGGTTGTCTACGACTGCAAGTTATGTACCTGCGCTCGTAAAACTCATTTCCTTCGCCCGTAGGTGGTAAACCACAAGACACATGCCTTGCGCCCGCAAACACCGTTGCTTACGGCCGCAAGGAACATCTCACGCCTCAGAACACGAATTACAACAAAACTGATAACTTTTCTTAAAAACAACCCCTTACAGCAGCAAGGTTTTTCCCTTACGACAGCAAGGGCTTTTCTTAAAAACAACCCCTTACGGCAGCAAAGGTTTTCCCTTATGGTCACAAGGGCTAAAAATAAGGCTTACGCCCGCATGTACCTTCCCTTGCTACCGTAAGCAAGGTCGATACAGCAGGCCTCGACTCTGTTCGTAAAACAGACATGCAAATCCGATTTTTGACACTTTAATCGACCAAAACTCATTTTCAATCGTTTATGTACATTGTCTAACATTGTTTGGAGCTTACTAATGCATTTGACACCAAAACTAATCACAAGAACACATATTACACCACCAAAAATGGTGTATCTTCTTCCAAATACAAAAACTAGGTCTAACATGAAGAACACTTACAACAATGGTGAAGAAGATCAGATTACACACTTAATCCAACATCTACAATTCAAAAATCCAAGTTTTCTTCTTGAATTCTCTTTAGAACTTGAGAGAATATGTGTGTATATGTTCACGTATGTTTGTATGTGTGTTTTGTGTGTGTAAATGTGAGTTCCCAGAAGATAAGGAAGCAAAAGAACCGACCTTGGGGTTTAATTATTAAACCCTGGATATTTTGTTCCCGTTTTCAATTTACAACTTAACATACGCCATCTCGTTTCAACTAACGGGAATATTTATGGAATCATTACTCGAAACCGTTTAACACTTTATGACTTTTATTCACTAACCTCAAGTTTCATCTAAAACCTCAATTATCCACTTTAATCAACTAACAACACAAGTAAGCAACTAAACACTCAATTAAAGCCAAGGTACAAACAGTTGTATACAAAGTACAACTAAGTACAACTAGACTCATTTTTAAAATGTTACAATATAACTTAATTATGTTAGACATGACGTTCTCTTAGAACAGTTGTTTTGACCCAAAACTTATAATTTAGAAATTTACATTATATTTTTTCGTAGACAATTTGGATGCTATACACATCCTTAAAGTGACTTTGGTCCAAGATTTTTCTTATGCTTTGACCACAAACTCATAATCTAGACCCACCAATGAAGATGAACATGTTTAAATTCATTCTTTGAGGATATTACTTGTAAAGTATTTATTATTTAAAATGTTATAGTAGCACCTAAGTTACATACTTCTGTTTGCTAATAATACGAGTTAGAGTTAAGATTATAGAATAACATTATACCTCTTCAAAAAAAAATCAATATAGGTAATTTAATATTTTATTAACAAAACAAGTAATGATGAATCACTAAAATAAATCAAGACTTGAATTTTCAGATTACGGTTTTGATTATAGCCAAAGTTCCAACCACTGGATCAGCACAAAACCTTGATGGTTAGATCGTAGTTCCTTCCCCGTGGTGATTGTGGAGTCTGATAAGTCACTCTCGGCCACCATCGTGGTGGTTGCAGCATTGTTGATATTTTCTTATATCTGATAACGACTACTTATCGAATGCCGATCAGATTTCACGATCAGCACCCAAAAGCAATTTCAGTGAGGTCATAAAGATTTTGTGGTGATCAAATGACGGTCTAAAGTCATGGTCTAGAGCAATAAATTTTAAATCAACTTAAAACCATGGTAAAATGTATTATTAGTCCATAACTTTAAACTTATAACTTATAAGATGTCTCAAATTTTCTTTATCGTGAACGGGTTGTTACAATTGAAAATATCAACCCATTACTTTAATAGACCATTACACATGTCATGTATTTATATAATACAAAGGTAAATTTGATAAATCAATCACTTAAAAAAAATTCCTCTTGTTTCTTTAAAGATTTATAAATAGAAGATGAGAATGAGTAGGTGGCAAACGCTCATACATATATATATATATATAACATAATAATGTAAATATAATTATATTAGCCGTAGAATTCAAATTGAGGCTCATCGGAGAGTTCTTATCTTTCCAATTGATGGGACCCACTTCCCTCTCCCGCCCTCTTATAAATCCCACTTCTTCACCTTTTTGGATTTTCCATCTCTTCGTTTCTCCTTCCATCCACACACTTTCTACTCACAGAATCATCATCAGGTAATCACTTCTTACGCTTTTAATCTCACAAATTTTCATTCAATCGTTAGTTTTCAACCGATTCTTAATGTTCTGTGCTCAAATTTCACTAATTTAGGGTTTCTGATACGTGATTTGTTTGTAATTCTGCTACTTTAGACAGACATGATCAAAGTTAGATTTCTGAAGGCATATTAATAAGCGTACTGATATCTAGTTCCTTTTTCTAAATTTGAAGCTAAACAACACGTACTGCTTTTGTGTCGTTATCGATTTTGATGATCTGATTGACTTGAATTTGCAAATATCGATATGATTTGCGTAAACGATGTAAAAAATTTAAGCTAATATTGAAATTAGCTTGTGGAAGAATTCAAATTAAAATAGATGATGAGCAAACATCAGTGGTCGCTGCGAATTTAGCTGCTCGTGATTTTTGATTTCTACATACTGCTGAATATGCCTCCATGAAATTAATCTTATCCCCTGAAACACGTAATCCAAAAATAATCATTTTAGTTCGTTTCATTTACAAGAGATATTAGTATATGTGATCATTTTGAGCTCAAGCTTTTCTTAAGAGGGTGTATATGATTTGATTATTGCTTTTCCAAAAACGGTAATAATCAGAAAATACTGTTTGGTTAACCATCGGAAAAAGCCAAGAAGGTTATTGTCTGTGCTTTCTATTGAGAAAACACAGTTTTCAAAAGGTAAGTTGGGACCTGCTTTTTGCAAACTTTATCCCCTAAACAGCTTGAAGGTTTTTTTTTTTTTTTTTTTTTTTTTTTTTTTTTTTTTGTAAAAATTAAAAAATACCATCTAATAGGTAGCTTAATGAAAGATTTATAATTTCTTTTTTAACCTGTTAAGGTGGGGTAAAGATGGACTATACTTATGCACCTGGAAGGAATCATCTGTTTGTTCCGGGACCCGTCAACATCCCGGACCAGGTGCTTCGTGCAATGAACCGAAACAACGAGGACTATCGATCTCCTGCAGTTCCTGCATTGACCAAAACTTTACTTGAGGATGTAAAGAAGATTTTCAAGACCACTTCTGGAACTCCTTTTCTCATCCCAACTACAGGTACTCCTAATCTAAGTTATCATTTTCTCTATTATCTTCATACATAGTTATAAAATCCACCCAGAGTAATATGTTGTAACTTCTATGGAATGTAGGATGCAGTACACATTATATAAAAATATTTACCATGATAAAATAACATAAAAAATCACAGATAAACCCCTCACAGATATATAATTGCAGGCTCAGATTTGTATCTTCCCTGCTATCAATAATTCTCTTACATGGATATATAGGTACTGGTGCATGGGAAAGTGCACTTACGAATACCTTATCTCCTGGAGACCGAATTGTGTCTTTTATAATCGGTCAGTTCAGTTTGCTTTGGGTCGACCAACAGAAACGACTTGGTTTCAATGTTGATGTGGTGGAAAGTGAATGGGGTCGGGGTGCCGACTTGGATGCTCTTGCATCAAAATTGGCTGCAGATACTGCCCATACTATCAAGGCTATCTGCATTGTTCACAATGAGACTGCCACAGGAGTTACTAACAACTTGGCGACCGTAAGGAAAATACTTGGTAAACTCGTTTTCTTTTGAGACTAAATAAGAACATGAGATTACATCTCTAGACAAACATTCTTACTTGTCTTAGAGATCGAATAAGTTTGCTTTTCAGCAACGCAATATGTTAAATTACATGCAAGGGGCAAATTACGCTTTCCTTATTCTCTATCTGGTTATTTGTAAGCTGCAATAAGGGCTGCAAGCGGTTCGATCCATGATTGAGCTCGACACACTCGAGCTTGGCTCAATAGCAACGAGCCTTCATGATGCCCGCCTTTATATGAAATTATTTTCGATAAATAACAAAACTCATTTCAACTATGCATAAAACTGTAACAAAACTTGACAATAATAAAGGATAAGAGTTTGCAGAAAGTCAAACCATAATAAAGTCAACAACAACATCATTTACAGATTCATTTATGTTGCATATTCTAGATACATGTACCCATCATATAGCTAGAAAGCTTGATAGGAGTTCAAGTTGGAGCTCAACTTGACGGAGATCGAGCTTGACTTGCTCGATAAAAGCATCTTTGCAGCCCTCCCTACAGTTTCTCCTGTTTTAATATAAGTAATTAGTATCTTTAAATCAATAGAATTAGAGACTGTGCTTAATAATTTCTCTATCATTGCTACTTAAATATTGAATCTTTTCACATGATGTAATATTTTTGGATGACTCTCAGATCACTACCAGCATCCAGCACTGTTTCTAGTTGATGGTGTATCATCCATATGTGCTCTGGATTTTCGCATGGATGAATGGGGTGTAGATGTGGCTCTAACAGGCTCTCAGAAAGCACTCTCTCTTCCAACTGGTATGGGGATTGTGTGTGCAAGCCCCAAAGCTATTGAGGCTTCTCAAACTGCAAAATCACTTAGAGTATTCTTTGACTGGAAGGACTACTTGAAATTCTACAAGATGGGTTCATATTGGCCATACACTCCTTCCATTCAGCTTTTGTATGGTCTAAAAGCAGCTCTTGATCTCATCTTTGAAGAAGGGTTAGATAATGTGATCGCAAGGCACAATCGCCTTGGAACCGCCACCAGGTAAGCAACTCTTCTTCTTGACATGGGTTTGATTCATATATGGTCCAAACATAAATGGAAATGAATCTGCAGGTTGGCTGTTGAAGCATGGGGCTTGAAGAACTGCACCCAGTCAGAGGAATGGTTTAGTGACACAGTCACTGCTGTTGTTGTCCCTCCATATATTGATAGTTCTGAAGTTGTTAGAAGGGGATGGAAGAGATACAATTTAAGTTTGGGTTTGGGGCTCAACAAAGTAGCTGGAAAGGTCTTCAGAATAGGACATCTTGGCCACCTTAATGATGTATGTATATCTCTTTCACTTATTTCATCTGGGGTGAACAAGAATCATGAAAAACTGTTTATATTTTTTAAACTTTTTATGTGTTTTTTTGCAGTTGCAACTGCTGGGGTGTCTGGCAGGGGTAGAGATGGTGCTTAAGGATGTGGGTTACCCGGTGAAGCTCGGGAGTGGAGTCGCGGCTGCTTGTGCATACCTACAGAACAACATCCCAATGATTCCTTCAAGGATTTGAATTCTCATGTTTATGTATGTAACTGCTACTACTCTTTCATTTGCTTCAAATACATGTGTAAAGAACACTTGATTAAATCTCTCTCTCCCTAAATACCCTTTGAATTTTTTTATTTCTCTTTCCATCATCTCCTTTTTTGTAAATTCTTGTTTTGCTTCATCAAATCTCTTGGATATTTTTCTTCACCTTTTAGATGAAAAATTTATATATGATAAACAAATTATTCTTGTAGAGTATGACAAAACTTAACCGGTACATTTTTCTACTACAGATTCCATGTCCCCAACTCCTAACGACAATCGTTGAGACAAACCCTGAACCTCCACTCGAGGGTTTGATCTTAATGTATTAGAACGTTTATGAAATATCTAGTTGTTAAAGAAAATATCTACGTGTTGACTAATTAAGACCATTCACAGTGCAAAAACCCTCAAAAACCAAAGTTTGGTCCTTCCCACCGCCACGTTATGCCACATTAGCTTATCCAACTTCAAAAACTTTAAAAAACTTCTTTTTGTAGTCTATCGTCTTTCACAAAAGTCATTGCATTTTCCTAGGTCCCACCATTTTTATACATAAAAATTGTTAAAAGACGATAAATACTCACATTATTTGACTAGGGGGCCCACCCAATTGTTTTTGGAAGGTTCGTGAATAAGGAATTTTAAAGTCCTTCATTTTGAATGTAATGCTAAAAACCATTCTCAAAAGTTTTTAAGTGGCTAAAAACATTTCACAAACCTGCATTACAGGTGCTCTTAATAGGTGTATCAATAAACTTATGTGAAGATGTAGGAGTGTAGGACTTTTAATAGGAGTACAACAAGTCAATAAGTAGTTGATAAAGTTGGCCATTGCAATTAAAGTCAAACCAAAGGCATTTAGTAATTTTTAAAGGTTTAAGTGTTCTTCTCTTGTTTTCCTTTTTCATCACTGTTCTTTTAGAAATCTTCATCAATAATAGCCTAAAACATCTTTTTTTAAATAATGGTATGAATAATCATTAAAATGTATTTAATTTTACACATTTTTTTATTATTAAACTTTAAATGTACTTTGTTACATAAAAAAGAAAAAAAACGTATACATATAGTATATATAATAGGAAGTTTAATACACACGATAGCGGCAAATTAAATGTTCGATAAGCACACAATAGAAAATTTTAAAGTTCATTACACATAATAGTAAAAGGTGTAAAGTTGAATATATTTAAAGAAACTTTACTCAAATGGTATTAAGCTAGAAGGTCTAGATGCAGATAGTGGTGTAAATGAATCGAGCCGAGTCTGACTCACTTAAGTTAAAAGAGCTTGTGCTCGAGCTCAACTCGTGAGAAATTTCACATGCTCGAGCTTGACTCATTTATTCTATGTATTATTAATTATGTATATTTTATTACTTATTAAAAATATTTGTCATAGTCTCATTGTATATAATAATCTGCGTACAATATAAGGATTATGAAATTTCATATTGTTTTTAAGAATTTTTTTTTATTGTATACAATAGTAACTAAAGAAAATTTATTGTATTTTGATTCGGTTTATGTAACACCCTAATTTAGGGCCTAGTAGTAGATAGTTGTACCTTGTGTTAGTTAAGTTGTACATTGACGTTAGCTAAGTTGTTAAGTTGTTTTGTTGATAAATTGTTGTTATTTGTTGGTACACGTGGTTATGTGGCTAAAGTTAGAAATGTTTCATAAATAAATAATGTTGGTAAATAGTTGAACGGTTTCAAGTAATGATTCCGAAAATATCTCCGTTAGTTGAAACGGATAAACCTAAGTCGTGTTTTAAGTTGAATAGGAGAACGAAATACCCACGCGGGGTATTAAACCCCTTTGGGTCGGTTTATGTGGGATGGTTATCCCCTGCCTTCACAACAAACACACACAATACGCATACAAACATTCATACGTACGTACCAAGCCACACACACACACACACCTTGTGATTTGGAGTTAGAAATCAAGAAGGAAAGATCATTGTTAGCTGTTTTCGGTTGTGAATCGAGTTCCAGAATCTGTTCTTTATCTTCTTCAAGTAAGTTTCATTATATAAAAACCTAGTTTGTGTTCTTGAAAGGAAATATCCATTTGGAGGGTTGAAATGATTAACCAATGTTGGTTTTGGGTTAAGAATCATGTAGTAGGATTGTGGTGATGTTAAAAGACATATAGGAATGCTTAAAACGTGATTTCAGTCGATAGAGAGGTCAAAAGTGTCGAGTTGCAGGTTCTGTTCTCGAACAGAGCTGAGCTCACTGTAATTTTGGTCCTTGCGGTCGCAAGCAGGTGCCTTGCGGTCGCAAGCATTTGTGGTGTTGTCCCTTGCGGTCACATACATGGGCCTTGCGGTCGCAAGTGTGTTGTTGTCATGGTTTACCGTCTAAGGACGATGAGATGATACTTGCGATCGTAGGTATATAACTTGCGATCGTAAGCCCCCAAGATACAACCCTTGCGGTCGTATGGCTATGTCCTTGCGGTCGCAAGCGGGTGTGGTCTGGGTAGGACCCTTGCGGTCGCAAGGTAAACCCTTGCGGTCTCAAGGTAAACCCTTGCGGTCGCAAGTGGGTGTTGAAATAACTCTTGCGGTCGCAAGCAGGGGTTGATGTTGGCAGTTTTGCTGTATTGTTGTTTATGTCTCGTTGGTTGTCGTTGTTAGGTGTCTAAGCCTGAACCTAATATGTTAGGTGATTCGGACGACTCCGTGTGCTTCTGGGATTCCCGAATTCATATCTGCCTCTTATAATCTCGAGGTGAGTACCGGTTTTCACATGAGTCTCGGTAAGTAGCGTTGTCTATTGTTTGTTGAAATATGTTGTCGATGTCGCACACGTGCGTATGAGGTATGTTATACATGTTGCTATATATTGTTGCCATGCTAAGTTGCTTTACACGTTGGTTATGAATCGTATGCGTATAGTTGAACCCATTACGGGTAGTAGTTGTATATGTGGTACTAGTCCGGACTGATGTTGGCATGGTTAAGGTCAGCTTTCTTCCCGAAGGCTGGATCCCTTTGATGGAATAATGGGGATCAACGGTACCCGGTGTGCAGCACGCCGGGGTGGTCTTGCAAACCGCCGCTCCTTAACGTGAGTTGGGATCTTAACTTTCGTTGAGATCCGAGATGTTGAGCTTCGAGCTTCGTAACGCGTTTGGTGGACTGCTCTTCGCTCCCCCACCATTGCGGATAGTTGTAGCTGATGGTCCCCAGTTTGAATCGTTGAGCGGGGTTCCCTTCCCTGCGAGATATGATTCCTACTGACTCGTTGGCGCGACACTGTATGTTAGGATAGCCTTATGTGCTGTCCCGTAGTTGGGATAACCTGCTTATTGATGCTTATGTGTTAATTTGTACTCACTAGCTAGTTGTAGCTAACGGTGCCTAAATTTACCTTTTTGCAGATGCGAAGTAGTTGGCCTGGTGAGGCGGTACTTGGTGGTAGTTTGTTGTACATACCTTTTGCGGAACACTGCTCGTTGTAATTATATTGTGATCCGATGGTCGGTAGTGTCGGTTAGTTGGTAACACCAAACAGTTGAACTTGGCATATTTTTGTTGTAATTAACTGCCGAGTCAGTTAACACTTATCAAGCTTTGTTAATGACGTTTACTTCCGCTGCTGGCTTTTATTATAAAAGTTTAAAAAGCTTAAATTTTCCCTAATTTTAAGCGCGTGAAAACCGGTATTACAAGTAGGTATCAGAGCCTAAGTTTGAGGAATTGGGTACTCGTAGGAGTATTCAATCTCATGCTCGGGCCCGACCATCGTTAAGTGTTCCTAGTTGGGTATTTGGGGTTGAGTGTGAGCGTTCTGTGGTAGTGGTATGTTGTAAACTAATTTGTCGCGTTAGTAATTGTTGAATAAGTAGAGTATTAAACGTTGTTCCCATGTGTAGTAAGTTGATATAGAATGGCTGAGCGACGAGTTAATACTGAAGAAGCTCTTAAGAGAATGGAGGATGAAGCTGAGGAGGGGTCTGCTCCGCATAATTACGAGCCGCTAAGGCAAGATCCAGATCAAGTAGCGCGTATTGCACGTCTGGAGGAAGAGCTCCGAGTTACATGGGAGCTGTTGTTAGCGGCTATGCAAGGGCGTAAACCAGAGAAGTGTTCGTTTAAGAAATTCCGTTCTTGCAGTCCGAAAGAATTTGAGGGCGGTGATGGTCCTTCCGATACCGTGAGGTGGCTTAGAGAAACCGAGGAGGTGTTCGATTCTTGTGATTGTGAAGCGGAGCTTCGTGTCAAATACGCGGCACGGATGTTGAAGGGTAGCGCGTTGTTCTGGTGGGATTCAGTGAAAGCGACGTTAAGTAAAGAGGTTGTGGCTGCCATGACATGGGAGCAGTTTACTGAGAAAGTAACCAGACGGTATTGTACAGATTATGACATGGAGAAGATGGAAAGAGAGTTTAACGCTCTTAGTAAGGGAGACAAGTCGGTGGATGTTCTGATTCAAACCTTTATCGATAAAGTGAGGTTTATTCCTAGCTTGGTGAATGATGAAGCTGCAAAGATGAGAAAGTTTGTGGGAAAGTTGCCTGCTGATTATCGCGCTATCGTTAGAATGGCTGGGAGTTTAGATCGAGCGTTTGAAATGGCTCGATAGATTGAAGATGATCGTACTCAGGGCAAGGATAACCGAGCTGGTGAAAGTCATAAGAGGAAGTTTCAACAATCCTCGAAGCCGGGTCCTTCTAAAGGAAAATCTGTTGCTGGTGGGAAGTTTGATTCCCAGAAGAAGCCGTGGGTGGATCGTCCGTGGTGTGCAACTTGTCGTACGTATCACAGTGGTGACTGTTCTAAAGCCACTGCTCGATGCTTACGGTGTGGGCAGAAGGGGCATGTGGTTACCGAGTGTGAGTTCAAGGAGGATGTTTGTTACAAGTGCCACAAGCCAGGGCATAGAATATCTGATTGCCGGTCAAAGCCAAGTACCAGTGCTGGTGGATCTGCCTCTGGACAGAAGAAAGATGGTGCCCCTCGAGCCAAAGGACGAGCCTTTCAGATGACAGCTGAGGAAGCTAAGGGTGCTGGGGACGTGATAACTGGTACATTTATTATAAATTCTGCCCCAGCATGTGTATTGTTTGATTCTGGAGCTACGTATTCTTTTGTATCTGTCTCTTTCTGTGATAAACTGCAAATGCCTGTATCTGTATTATCTGCCCCAATAAGAGTAGAGACTGCTAGCGGTAGAGTAGTTCCAGTTGTTAATAATGTCCCTCAAGCGGTTATTGATATCGACGGGAGTAGTTTTCCTGTTTCTCTCCTGCTTATGCCGATTGCGGGATTTGATATTGTAATTGGGATGGATTGGCTTAGCAAGTTGAACGCTGAGATTTTCTGTTCCAAGAAGTTGATTAAAGTTCCATTACCTGACGGGTCATGTGCTGTGGCTCGTGGTGAAAGACGAAAATCGGATATTCCTGTCATCTCTCTGATAAAAGCGAGAAAGGCAGTTTCGAAAGGTTGCGAGTGTTATCTGGCACATGTAATTGATGCTAAATTGGAGAAACGTGTTGTTCGTGATATTCCGGTGGTAACCGGTTATCCAAAAGTATTTCCTGATGAGTTGTCTGGGTTACCGCCTGTCAGAGATGTTGAATATCGTATCGATCTTGTTCCGGGGGCTACCCCTGTGGCCAAAGCTCCGTATCGTCTTGCTCCTTCCGAGGTTCGCGAGATGATGACACAAATTCAGGAGTTGCTAGACAAAGGCTTTATTCGCCCGAGTTCTTCTCCTTGGGGTGCTCCTGTACTTTTCATGAAGAAGAAAGATGGAACGATGAGGATGTGCATAGATTACCGGGAGCTAAATAAGCGAACGGTAAAGAACAAGTATCCTTTGCCGCGGATAGATGATTTGTTTGATCAACTGCAGGGAGTGACATGCTTCTCAAAGATCGATCTGCGGTCGGGATATCATCAAGTATTAGTTGCTAACGAAGATGTTCCGAAGACGGCTTTCCGTACTCGTTATGGTCATTGTGAGTTTTGGTGATGCCGTTTGGCTTAACCAATGCTCCTGCTGTTTTCATGGACCTGATGAACCGGGTTTGTCTTCCTTATCTTGATAAGTCGGTGATCGTGTTTATTGACGATATTCTCGTTTATTCTAAAACTGAAGCTGAACAGGAGTCGCATTTGCGAGAGGTTCTCGAAACTCTTAAACGGGAGAAGCTTTACGCTAAATTCTCGAAGTGCGAATTCTGGTTACGAGAGGTCCATTTTCTTGGTCACGTGATTTGCAGTGATGGCGTGAAAGTTGATCCAGCGAAGGTCGAGGCGGTTATGAATTGGGGAGTTCCCCGAACTCCTTCTGAAATTAGAAGCTTTCTTGGCCTAGCTGGTTACTATCGGCGGTTTATCCGCGACTTTTCTAAACTTGCGGGTCCTCTGACTAAACTAACTCGCAAAGATGTTGCATTTGTTTGGGCGGAAGCTCAAGAACAAGCGTTTCAGTCTCTGAAACGGCTATTGTGCGAAGCTCCAATTCTTTCGTTGCCAGACGGATCTGAAGATTTCGTTGTTTATTGTGATGATTCGTACTCCGGATTGGGGTGTGTGTTGATGCAACGTGATAAAGTGATTGCATACGCTTCAAGGCAATTGAAACCTCATGAAGGCAATTATCCGACTCATGATCTGGAGTTGGCAGCTGTGGTATTCGCGTTGAAATTGTGGAGACACTATCTTTATGGCACCAAATGTGTGGTTTGCACATATCAGAAAAGCCTACAACATGTCTTCACTCAGAAAGAGCTCAATATGAGGCAACGTAGATGTTCTTTATCTTCTTCAAGTAAGTTTCATTATATAAAAACCTAGTTTGTGTTCTTGAAAGGAAATATCCATTTGGAGGGTTTAAATGATTAACCAATGTTGGTTTTGGGTTAAGAATCATGTAGTAGGATTGTGGTGATGTTAAAAGACATGTAGGAATGCTTAAAACGTGATTTCAGTCGATAGAGAGGTCAAAAGTGTCGAGTTGCAGGTTCTGTTCTCGAACAGAGCTGAGCTCACTGTAATTTTGGTCCTTGCGGTCGCAAGCAGGTGCCTTGCGGTCGCAAGCATTTGTGGTGTTGTCCCTTGCGGTCGCATACATGGGTCTTGCGGTCGCAAGTGTGTTGTTGTCATGGTTTACCGTCTAAGGACGATGAGATGATACTTGCGATCGTAGGTATATAACTTGCGATCGTAAGCCCCCAAGATACAACCCTTGCGGTCGTATGGCTATGTCCTTGCGGTCGCAAGCGGGTGTGGTCTGGGTAGGACCCTTGCGGTCGCAAGGTAAACCCTTGCGGTCGCAAGTGGGTGTTGAAATAACTCTTGCGGTCGCAAGTGAACCCCTTGCGGTCGCAAGCAGGGGTTGATGTTGGCAATTTTGCTGTATTGTTGTTTAAGTCTCGTTGGTTGTCGTTGTTTGGTGTCTAAGCCTGAACCTAATATGTTAGGTGATTCGGACGACTCCGTGTGCTCCTGGGATTCCCGAATTCATATTTGCCTCTTATAATCTCGAGGTGAGTACCGGTTTTCACATGAGTCTCGGTAAGTAGCGTTGTCTATTGTTTGTTGAAATATGTTGTCGATGTCGCACACGTGCGTATGAGGTATGTTATACATGTTGCTATATATTGTTGCCATGCTAAGTTGCTTTACACGTTGGTTATGAATCGTATGCGTATAGTTGAACCCATTACGGGTAGTAGTTGTAAATGTGGTACTAGTCCGGACTGATGTTGGCATGGTTAAGGTCAGCTTTCTTCCCGAAGGCTGGATCCCTTTGATGGAATAATGGGGATCAACGGTACCCGGTGTGCAGCACGCCGGGGTGGTCTTGCAAACTGCCGCTCCTTAACGTGAGTTGGGATCTTAACTTTCGTTGAGATCCGAGATGTTGAGCTTCGAGCTTCGTAACGCGTTTGGTGGACTGCTCTTCGCTCCCCCACCATTGCGGATAGTTGTAGTTGATGGTCCCCAGTTTGAATCGTTGAGCGGGGTTCCCTTCCCTGCGAGATATGATTCCTACTGACTCGTTGGCGCGACACTGTATGTTAGGATAGCCTTATGTGCTGTCCCGTAGTTGGGATAACCTGCTTATTGATGCTTATGTGTTAATCTGTACTCACTAGCTAGTTGTAGCTAACGGTGCCTAAATTTACCTTTTTGCAGATGCGAAGTAGTTGGCCTGGTGAGGCGGTACTTGGTGGTAGTTTGTTGTACATACCTTTTGCGGAACACTGCTCGTTGTAATTATATTGTGATCCGATGGTCGGTAGTGTCGGTTAGTTGGTAACACCAAACAGTTGAACTTGGCATATTTTTGTTGTAATTAACTGCCGAGTCAGTTAACACTTATCAAGCTTTGTTAATGACGTTTACTTCCGCTGCTGGCTTTTATTATAAAAGTTTAAAAAGCTTAAATTTTTCCTAATTTTAAGCGCATGAAAACCGGTGTTACAGTTTACCCGTGTATATATTATATTATATTATATTATATTATGTATACACAATTATCTATAAATAAATAGTAGGATCTACTCATCTACATGAGCCTAATTAAGTTTGTACTTTAAAAAGAATATCTAATATTAATACTTTAACAAGGTGTTTAAAATTAATAGAATCTTACAATTAGCTCTAACCATAATGTTTTGATAATTTGTTACTTTTACCTCTTTACTTCTTATAACATGTTAAATGTAACCAAACGCCCCTAATCATTTCCAAACACCCCTAATTTCTTTCTAAACACCACTCTTTGCACAAAGTCTCTCCCTTTACGTTTTCTCTCTCTCTCCCCTAACCCTTCGATTACTTTATTTTTTTGAATGACTCCTAAATCTATCACAAGTTTGTCCATGACATGACTTTAACCCATGACCTTAGGTCATGGATAGCACCAAACCTAAACTACCCCAATACCACTAGGCTAGAAGCCTTGGGTGGTCGATTGCTTTATATCGTTGTGCTTTCTCACTTTAAAGATGCAAAACACCGTCATCACTCCTAATTGATGAAGGTTTGAAGGTTGTGATGGATTCGAAAGTGAAAGTTCATCTTCTACCCCTTTGCACATCTCTCTCTTTGTCATCTATATCTACATTTTGAGGTAATTGAAGCTAACATGATCTGCAAGGTCTAAGGTGGTGATGGATTTTTTATGAATCGACTAGCATCGTACCCGCGCAATGCTGTGGCAGCGAATAGTTTTTGTTTTGCAACATGCTACTTTCTTGAATGAGTAACGATATGTTATTCACTAATGTCACAAAAAAAAAATCTACGGCAACATGTCCATTTTAAAATTTTTTCTTTTATCTACATCAACTATTTTAATAGTTTTAAAAATAAATTCTAATACACATTAAAATAAGTAAAAATATTTATATTTATAGAATAAGAAGAGATAAGTTAATGAAAATTATGTTGATATAGGTAGATAATTGTGTTTGTGTGAGAGTATATTTTAAATGAATAAAAAATTAAAGTAAATTAAGAGATTATGAAATAGTTAAATATTGAGTGGATGAGATTAGTTTAAATAGAATGGAAGGTCAAGATGTTGTTTTGATTGAATTTTAAGAAATCTTAAAATTAAAGAGGAGAGAGAGTGTTAAATGGTTTATATAGAAGTATAGATTATGGATTTTCAATTCTTAGCCTTCTCTCTCCATCGATTTGGTTAGCCCTTTATGGATTGATCGGATTGGAGATGAACAACATGCTCTTTCGATTTGTTCACCTTCATATTCTCTCTCACTCGTGTACAATAGGTGCAGATTTATGATGTGTGTATGTTCCGCTGTAAAAAGAAATTCATTAAGATAAAAAAACTTGCATATATTTAAAAGTTGGTCTTATTAGTTGATAATACTGTTGCATACAATGAACCAAATTTAAAAGTTGATTGTATTTTCGTGTACAAATAAAGTTTGTTGCATACTTGCATCCAATGACAATTTAAACATAAACTGAACATAATAACACGAATTAGTCACGTACGTCTCATGTATATATGTGTGTGTGTATATATATATATATATAGTAAATTGATCGACATAGAACCACCTCTTAACCATAGAACCTAAAGAACCAATCTGGATCATTAAAATTAATGGATGAGATTAAGTATGACATAATTGTAACTATCATGTATTAGTTAACATTCAAAAGGGCAAATATGGAAAATCCCCCCCCCCCCCAATAAACCCACGTTTTTAATAAAAAACACCTCAAAAACTTTAAATTGTCATAACTTTTTAAGTTTTGTTAATTTAAACGAAAAAATTATACAAATCTTTTAGTTTTTTAATCCTCTTTCAATCAAGACCACTCTTCCTATATTTTTTAAATTTTTTTATGAAAATGCAAATTTTATTTTGCATTTTGGGTTGCATTTTCAGTATTGGTTTCAAAATTTGCATTTATAGAAGCATATGCATGACTTGCATCTTTGATTTTTGCATTTTCAAATGAAACCCAGGTGAAAATGTAATTTTCTTGAAAAATTTGCATTTTCAAAAAAAAAAAAAAAAGTTTCAAAAATATACCAAGTCTTGTCATGTTTGAAAGAGGAATATATATATATATATATATATATATATATATATATATATATATATATATTAATTACACAAAGTAATCACGTACATGCTATGAATATATTCATATACAATTTATTGTGTATATTATTAGCGTAGTAAACCCTTACAAGTGCTATTATTATTCGATATTAATTTGGAATTGTTCAAAATGTTAAATTGATTTTTTAAAGCTTAAATCTAACATATTTAATAATAATTTTAATCATGTTATGAATGCAACTCGAGAAAATCATTTTCACAAAAACGTATCTAACTTATTATGTTTTGTTATTGTATGTATTAAATTTTAAAATCAGACAAGCTAAATACGTTTTTAAATAGATTTTGGTGAACTAAAACCCAAAAATACATGCTAAGGGGTTGTTTGGTTCATTCTTTAAATAAAGCAAGCATTCCAACCCCTTGGGATTTCAAATTCAATCCCATGTTGTGTTTGGTGCACATAAATCAAAATTAAGATTTCAAGATTACGACAAAATTGATACTTGCTATTTCCGAGAAACAGAGGGGCGATAGCGGTCGTCGGAGGTGATGGTGAAGGGGTCGGAGGTTAGCGACGGGTGAAGAAGCAAGAGGCGATTGGTGTGCAACCGACAAAGATGAAGGAAAATGTTGGAGGCAGCAATGGTGGGGGTGATGATGGTGGAGGCCAACTATGCGGAAGGGCGGCGAAGGTGGAGCGGTGGAGGCCGGCGAAGATGGGTGCGGTGATGACAGAGGCAAGCGATGGGAAAGGCTAGCGAAGGTGGAGCGGTGAAGATGGAGACCAACGATATGATGGTGGTCACGATGGTTGAGGCTGGAATGACGAAGGTGGAGCTGGTCAGAGGTGGGATTGGAAATCCCAAACTTATGGGATTTCAAAATCCTTGGGGCGTAGGAAAGATTTACAAATCCCTCGTTCATAGGATTGTAAAGGCAAATCTCATCATCCCTAATGTGTAACCAAACATGTCATGTTGTAGGATTTCAAATGCAAATCCCATTAAATGCCCCACATGCCACCAACCAACAACCCTTAAGCATATTGAATAAAGACGCTCATAAAAAAATGTTAGTGTGTTCATTCTTAAACGAGACAAATGAAAGTGTATTGTGTATTTGTGTGTGATTTTGAGTTAGTGAAAAAAAAAACAAAAACACTAAATATATAGTGAAGTTTGAGTCTGAGTTAAAAGTAAAAAAATTGTCATTATCACTATGAATTAGTATCAAATCATACCGACAGAGGTAGTTTACAGTATATAAACTTACTCTATCATACCATTACACTCATACAAACTTATTTATCATATAAGTACACGAAAAAAGAAACCAACATACACATACTCAACGCAACACTAATCACTTTGAAACCATGATATTGGACATTACATTGACATTGGCATTGTGATCCTTGCCAATCCGTGCTCCCTTTATCGTAACAAGTCATACATTATCCAACCTCAAAATAAAAAAAAAACAAGTTAACGTAGAAAACAAAGTATCCACAATGCCGATAATTTGGACATAAGTCACAACTTATTAAGAGTAACAATGATATAATAAATGATCATCTAAATGAGTAACATTAGAGTAACATATACGCTCATCATTTAAATAGTTTATGTTATAGTTTATAAATATAACATCACCAAAATTTGATGTCGTTAACATGTCATCTTCCCGTAATTTAAACCCAAAAAAATATTGAAGAATTTACGTTTCTCGACGCATCTTGTCCTTGTGATCTACCAAAATCGAAGTTACAGCTTCCCTAAAAACTTGCTCATCAGATTCAAAATCCCAATTTATGATATCATTATCATCATAATCAACTCGACCGTCGGAATCATTATCGGAATCGGAATCGGAATCAGTGCCGGCGAGGCCACCGTCGTCTTCTGGTTGATAAAGACGTCTACCAACTCTAACAACCACCAGAGACACCGATTTCATCACGTAACCGGACGATCGGAGACGTAATAATGGAATATATGCAGATTTCACATTGATTGTTACTCCGATTCCGTTACCATTTCCGGTGATCCTTGAAACATCCTCCGGCGACAAAGAATTTCTCAGTTCTTTAATTTCTTGACTTGTTAAGCAGATTTTACCCCCTTTTCTTGAACCTGAAATCGTGACTTCATCAAGCAATTGATGTTGGATTAATAAACATGACATCACGTTCCCCCATTCGATTGAATCAACAACGCCGTGGAAAGAAGAGTATAATCGAAGTTCGAGTTCCTCCGTCGTCACTTCGTCAGCTACCGCCGTGACCTCCTCTGCTTGCTCTGTTTTTCCGATTACAGATTGAGCAAATAGAAACACAAAGCTCTGTAACTTGAAATCGAATTTCGTTTTCCAATTGATTAACGACGGGAGAAACCCGTAACGAAACCCCCCTTCTTTCTGTTCTTCATCGTCGTCTGTGATGAAAACTATATCTAAAGATCGAATTTTGTCGAATTTCTTGAGGAAATTTAGGGCTTTTTGGATCTGAGGTCGGAGGGAGGTCAGGTAGTCCATTTTCCGGTCGATAAACTGATCGGCGACATCTTGTAAGGATGATTTCGAGTAATCTGGAGTGGGTTTTGAAGAATCCGGTGGGGAAATCGAGATAGAAACACAAGGCATGAGAGGGATTGAAGAAGCAAAGTGTTTGGAGATTAGAGAGCATCGAAACAGGAATTTGAAGTCTTGTTGACGGATTTTTGTTAGGATTAAGATGAAAAGATCATCTGGGAGTTTGGTAAACTGATCTTGTTCTTGAGATTTGGACATCAAATCCCAATTGTTGTTCATGGATTCTTCTTCTTGTTTCCCCTGCAGTGCAGAGCAGTTGCGTTGAAAGAGACTGGTAATTTTGTGGTTTTTGTAAAGTCATGGCCTGCACTTTTTGGGGTTTACAATGGCGTTGACGTTGTTTTTTGCAATACTTCTAATTCGTATACGTTTGAAAACTTCAATTCCACTATACTTTCACTTACCCCATTAATTTTATATATTATTATTATATAATAATAGTAATATTAAACCTAATTATGCTTGATTTCGGATTCTACTTATAAATCGTTAACGAAAAATGTAAGGGTGCTTGGTTATTCGGCTAATCGACTTGTGACATGTATTACTAAGAAATAAGGGCCATGATGCCGGATGTGATCCTTTGATCTGGCTATATCATAGAAGATGATGGCTAGAAAGTAGAAACTTGGCGAGATGGTAATAGGTGGCTTAATACTAATGGCTATAGAGTGAGATGGCTAGTCTAGTGTTACTAGTTACACAAACAACTAATGAAAGAAGCTATTTAAAGGGTGCTCCAAGATATGGATACCTATTGCAAGAAAAATATTTATAGAAGAACATGGTTGTCTTATTTCGAAGGAAGGATATTATGGTCAAACTTTGCATATTTAATTTGCTTTTACAATAAAGATGTTCATGGTATGGGAAATATTTTCAAAAGAGAAAAACTCTAATAAAGTGGAGTTTTGTTGAGTGTCACTGCTTCGAAAGATTTCTTAGAGCACGATTGAAACTATGTGAGGAGAATCGTGATGGTTGTATGTAACCAAAAAGGAATGAAGCTACAATTGATTATTGTTTTGAAGTAAAGTAGTTTAGGTTTAGGAGGGAATGTTAGAAAGTATAAGCATAAGCTAGTATATTGTGTTTAGTATGTATGAGTTAGGGATGGTTTGTTTTTTTTAAAGTCTTTAGTATGTAACACTTAGGGGATTTGTTTTTTGAAAAAAGGTTTTACCGTGAGTTAATCGTCTTTCTATTTCATTATTCTTCTTCTTTGAGGACACATATAGTCCTTTGCACTTTCTCTTTTCACCATCCTTGTTAACTGCACGGTCTCGTTTTGTCAAATCATACTCCACTCTATAGGCCTCATCCATAGCCTCCCTCAACGTGTTACGCATCCGTACCGCCACTTGAAATTCATACGACAATCCCTCGACATACCTCTTGATCTGATCTGCTTCAGTGACACCCTAACATCTAGCAAATTGCAATATTTCTCTAAATGTGGCGTTGTACTTTATGATAGACATCTCTTATTTCTTAAGTTCCAGGAACTCTCTCTCCATGCCTATCCTAAGCACCCCGGCTGTAGTAATAGGTCCTAAGTTTGTCAGTGGAGACCATCCAAGTTAATCTATTTTGAGTGGTTTCTTTCAGAAGTGCATCCACATAATCCCACACCTACAGTGCCTCACCTTCCAACCGCATTACAACATAGTTCATCATCGGATCCTCCAAGTTATTCCTTGCCCGGAAAATCTGTTCCATCTTCTTGATCTAGCGAAGGCATCTTTGCGGATCCTCACCTCCCTTGTAGACCTTGTAGACCGGAGGTGTACAATCTATGAAGTTCTTGTGTTACTGGGCTTTTTTTCGATTGTTCCGGGTTTTTTTATCGATCCTTTGTTCCACCACGAAGTTACACTTCGCGTCTCATTCTCTTCCCCTTCTTCCTTCACAGACTTCAGCCCTGATTGCGCTATGTCTGCATCTCTTAGCTGTTGTTGCATATGGGGAATCTAAGAATCCCTCGCCCGAATCTGCTCCTCCATTAGCACCTAACGTGCGATACTACCCGTACTAAGCTTACTTAAACGAGTTCCCGCTGGCTTGCTGTGATGACTTTTATTTGTCGCTTGATTATGGTTGAAGCGGTGGACCGAGTGGGTGTCCTACTTCAATCGGGGCACCGCTGCCCGCCCTACCATTACCACGTGACCCACCTTGCATCGCAACAGTGTTGTTGTTATTGTTGTTTTGTTGTGTACCTATCATACTTTTCTACAAGACAACACAAATCACGAGTTGAAATTCTAAAAGTTAGCACGAGCTTGAAATCAAGAATCTTAAGTCAAAAGAGAAGAAAGAGTCCTATAGGCACTCCTACACACACTTCCTGTTGGTCCCAAATGATTCAGGTATCAAGATCTAAGGATGGAACAATGACAAACTAATCAAAATGACAGAGAGAGAATGATTTACACCATACAAAACATACATAAGTTTATGATTAGTGCCAAAGTCCACCAAATGACATCTAGTCATTTGGCTTATATACCCCTAAGGGTATTTACATATTTAGTCCTTCTAGTTTGTACGTAGTACAAACGTCACCTAGAATTCAATCTTCTATTCTATACAATATTTAATTTTAACAATCTCCCCCTTTGTATAAAAAATAGAAGATGTTGGTCTTTTCAGCATCATACGAACTCTAACAATCTCCCCTTACAAATATGCAGTTTTCTTTCTGCATTTTTTAAAAACTTTCGGTAGACAAGACTTGAACGATTTCTTTTTGAATCTTCAGTCTTTGATTGGATGTCTTCAGAGTGTCTTCTCATCTTGAAAAATAGACTCTTTAGTTTTTAGAATAGTCTTCTTTTTAAAACCTTGATGAGAACTTGAATCTTTTAATCACACACTAACATCCTCTTTCTTGTGATTTTCGGACTTGCACCAGTAACCTAAGGTTTTTCAATCTTTGGTTGTATGAATGGTTTAGCATGTAGTGGTTTTCAGCATATGCAATCTTGAGCCTTTAAACAAAACGAGTCAGGAAGAATATTCGTTCTCTTCCCCTTGAATGTAGCTCTAGATCTTGTTGATTTCTTCAGAACTTGTTTAAATTTCGATTAAGCCCTTTCACAATTCTGAACTTGAGATATTTTCTCCTTTGTTCTTTTCTTTGCTCCCCCTTGACTGGACATATGAGTTTTCAAAGTTTTAGCTCTCTTTGCCTCCCCCTCAACACATGAATCTTCCCTTCATCGATAGGCTCAAAATCAGCTGAATTAGTATTAAAGTTTCTCCCCCTAATGATGATCAAGATTCTTCATGAACATCATGTACATGAATTCTGTATTCGGCTTGATTTTGACCTTAATATATGAACACTTGAAGTTTTGAATCCTCATCATGAGATTCAGTTAAATGATGTTTTGAAGGTGTCACCACAATGCTATGACAATTAAAGCATGTGAGACAGTATTTAGGGCACCGTCTCAAAGTTCCCGTGGTATAACACCGAGATCACATAGATCCTCGTTAACACAACAGTTAGAAACTGTGTGACCTACTTTCAGCGTTGGCGTGATGTTAACACCGGTAGGATTTCCATCTAATCATCGTGAATATCACATAAGATAGCACTCCAAGATGTTCTGGTAGTCACGAAAGACTAGATAAGTGTAACACCGTATTTTCTAAAACCCAACTTTATAATACGCACGGAAGCTAATAACATAATTACATATATATAATATGGTAAATACAATTTTTCTGGTTAACTTTACAAAACTACAACAGTGTTACTACAAAATCAGGCTCTTTACAATTACAAAATAGATATCAGAGTTAGATCAGTCCATAATTCCCGTTTCACCTCTATCTTCAACCTACCAGGAATATCCTATAAAAGAGTTCAACAGTGGGGGATTAGCACAAAGCTAAGTAAGAGAACAGATATCAAAAACATACAAGGCATCAAGCCCAAACCAACATTGCTCAAACAACAAGAGAACCGACGGTCTTGCGGGACCTTCAACCAAATGCCGGCCAAAGCATAGGTTTACCGATAGCCTAGTTACAACAGACAACAATACTAGCAACTCTTGATTACAACAAATGCTATCAAGACGAATGCTAGTACTGTATATCCCTAAACCAAGGCCCAGCTGAAAAACAACCGCCAAGATGATCTCCCAAACAACATGTATATATACAGTTAACAAGAGAATACTTCTCAAGAAGCAACAATCAGGTGATATATCTTATACATCCAAGATATATATCCACTCACCGATATCTTCAAAAGTTCAGGTAACTCAGTCTCTACTTATCTACTGAGTTTTGTCTCCACCTGAACAAACAACTAATAATCAGTATTTGCTTAATCAACACACATTAAGCACAATACTTAACATGTACATAAATCAACAAGTACATACATCCACATATCACATGTACCAATAATCTACAAGTACAGATCAACTAATGTATATTCAAACAATATACTGTAATTCACTATTACTCTTTACTTACTGTAATCTTGTGAATTCATTCAACTCCTTAGCTTAGGTAATTCGAACATTCCTTTCGTAAGCCAAGGCAAATACTTGAGGTATAAACTCATGCTCATATTCAAATCATCAAATCCGATCAATAGTCTATTTCAACACAACCAATTGAATTCCGAGTAACATCAAATCCTAGTGAATAGGCGGAATCGGAGTAATCAGGCGGAATCCGGATAAATGGTCACAATCCGAGTACAAGGCGGAATCCGAGTAAACAGGCGGAATCCGGGTAAATTTCACAATCAGTTTAAAGCATCAAATCCGATCAACATGAAATCCGAGAAAATAATCGGAATCCGAGTAAATGGGAAATCCGATTACAAGCTAAGGCAAACAGTCAGATTCTATCGGATTCCTATCAATTCTGATAACTTTAATCGGATTTCAACAATCCGAGTCATTCAAACTCCAAATCCGACTGATTCATAATTTCATCTCCATTCTTGATTTCTAACTTAAATCACTACTGATTTTAAGCATGCAAGTTATATATGTTTCCAGAAATCATTCTAAACATATAATGAACCTCCTAACATCATAATCTAACATTCATGCAACCTAAAATCATCAATTCATCATATAAAAGCATTCAATCGGATTTTCATACATATACATATATATATATATATATATATATATATATATATATATATATATATATATATATATATATATATATATATATATATATATATATATATATATATATATATATATATATATATATATATATATATATACAAAACAGAAACAATCAACATCAAACAACATGATGGTTCTGAATTTCTAACCTTCTAATAATGTTAATCACTTCAAAATGATGGTATAGAACAATGTATTCGATTTCTTCTTCTTTTGTTGCTCTCGGCCGAAACACACAAAAACACACACACACAACACCCTCTTTGTTTACTATAACAAGTAACAAAAGCATGGGGTGGTTTGACCAACCACCCCCCCCCAACGTACCACCCACCATCATTACATACATACATATAAAATCTAATAAATAAGTATATATATAAGATAATATAAAATACAACAAATAACACAATTCCAACAAACAATTAATTCACATAACAATTAAATTTCCAGATTAATTATTTAATTACCTTAATTAATCTAGGCCGGTAAGGAGGGTGTTACAATAAGAATTATAGATCCAACATGTGTCATAAGAAATGAAATTTATAGTCGAATAAGCTCTAGACTCGATAAGTGCATAAAAGAAGTCGGGGACCGGAGTATACTATTTGGTAAGGATCTTTCTGTGTGAGGTTAGTGCATTGCATCACTGGGTCCATGATGTCTATTTCAATACCAAATCTCAACTAATGAGATCAAGTAGCAGATGTAGCTACCCAGATGTATACTATTTGGTAAGGATCTTTCTTTTCTTTTGATCCTGTCTCACTCACAGCTCACTAAATATTTTTCAACTTTTCCCTCGAACTTACTTTCTAAACTGATGTATGTATCGCTGCGTGTTGGATGCATATGGACACTTTGTATCATTTTCAAATGATAAGAGAAAGCATAGTGATCTACAACAAGAATGATTTTCAGGAAAGATTCTGTTAAGAAGGATTGTCAAGTAAGATTTGAACAATCATAGAATATGAACAATCAGGGAATTTGACAAAAGTGTCACAGAATGATTTAACAGTAAGCTTAATAGAAGTTGTTGATAATACTATCTCCTATTCCACCCCTCTCAGTTTAATTTTAACTCTGCATACCAATCAGTATCCCGTGATAACTAATTCTGCTCACCTAAATGACCTAGTAAGTAACCCTTACTATCTCTCTCTAAAGTATGGTGAGCTCCTGGGGAAGGTCCTTACGGTTTTGGATAGACCATAGGAGTATAAATGCCTACACTCCCTCACTCATGGTGCGTTTTCGATCACATGAATAATATTTATCATGAATGAGTGGTTTCCAGAAAGAATGAAACATTTAAGAACGAAGGAATGTATGATAAAAGATAGAAACGCGGAAATGAAAGATGATCATGCGAAGATCAACAACGAGTTGAAGCAAGAAAGGTATCAAAATAAGTCAATGAATGAATACCTTCTTGAAGAGATAACAACAAATGAAAAGCAAAAACTCTTTTTGAATTTTAAAATTTTATAATTTAGCCAATCTACCCGTGAGTCCAAGTGCCGGCCTTAGTACCCAGTTTACTCACAACCTGGCTTTGATACCAATTTGTAATGCCGGGTTTTCTCAAAAATTTTGTCTAACTTTTTTTATAACAGTCGCAGTGGAAAACAACATTAGTGTCACCGTGTCGGCCGAAGCCGTTAAAACGGTTAAAAGAAACATGACATTACTACTCATATAACATTTCCATATTAATTAACAACTCGATAACGGTTTACAACAATCCTTATAACTACCCAACAAAGCTTCCTGCCTCACCAAACAACTCCAAGCACCTACATGAGTACCGGACACCATTTCAAAAGAACAAACATCAGCTAACGCTTCGTGAGTCGACAGTTAGTTTAGATATAAAACATCATATTAAAACACCAATTAAAATTACAATTTGATATTATCACAAATACATAATCTGACCCGTCCTTGTACTTCACCCACCCTGAACCCGCGAACAAATAACACAGAATAGTCAAGTACATCAAATCATATAATGGTTAGAAACCACATCGACCAATTCATCATCCAAACAGAAACAACCATATTAAACCATCATAAACATATTTTCATATTCGTGTTGATTCAACCATATTAATCATCATCTATTAAATGTTCTTTAGTATTCAACTACTAACAACCTTATTTATCATTAGTATGTAACCGTGTGTCTTTAGAGTTGACCTAGTTAATGTCTAATCTCTCTAAAGGAAAACCCCGCTTGCTACTCGCGTGACTTAGCCAACTCATCCATAAATTGGGTAGCTACTCACTTCCGAACACGAACCCTAAGAACCCGACCACTTTCGCTACTCTGATGGCGTTGTAAATCATGTGCAGCTTCTGTTGTTTAGGCAAAATAACGACTGTGCTTGATACACCTCCCCACACCTTACGTGATACTATCTCATCGATATACATCTTGGCTAACTTACTCAAGGGTGCAGTCTCAGTAGTAGCAAGAAAGTGTGCATTCTTGGTTAATCTGTCGACAATAACCCAAATCATATAATTTCCTTTCTGAGTCCTCGGAAGTTTTGTTACAAAATCCATCGTGATGTGATCCCACTTCCACTCAGGTATTGATAACTGTCTCAGAGATCCATATGGCTTTTGGTGTTCAGCTTTCACTTGAGCACATATATGACATGACTCCACAAATCGTGCAACATCTAACTTCATAGTAGGCCACCAATAAAAAGTCTTCATACTTTGATACATCTTAGTGCTACCAGGATGAACAGACATTCTGGATTTATGTGTTTCAGTCAAAATCAATTCTCGCAAGTTACCAAACTTCGGCACCCAAACACGAGTCTGATACATCTTTAAACCACGAGAATCAGTTGTCAGTTCATTTTGTCTTTTCACCATTATCTCATCTTTCAAATTTTCTTCTTTCAGTGCTTCCAGTTGAGCAGCCATCAACTGATCTATCAAATCAGATTTGATCTCTAACCGCATAAACTTTATTGTATTTTCCGAACCCTTCCTACTAAGTGCATCAACTACCACGTTAGCTTTTCCCGGATGATACTGAATATCACAGTCATAATCTTTTATCAGCTCTAACCAACGGCGCTGTCTCATATTCAATTCCTTCTGCGTGAACACATACTGCAAACTCTTGTGATCAGTGCAAATCGTGCACTTTGTACCATATAGGTAATGTCTCCACAGTTTTAAAGCAAACACCACTGCTGCTAACTCCAAATCATGAGTCAGATAGTTCTTCTCGTTGGGTTTCAACTGTCTGGAAGCATAAGCTATAACTTTACCCCTTTGCATCAATACACATCCTAGCCCATCATGTGAAGCATCACAATATACCACAAAATCTTCAGACCCTTCTGGCAACGCAAGAACGGGAGCTTGACACAGAAGTTGCTTCAAAGTATGAAAAACATCTTCCTGAGCCTCACCCCATTGGAACAGAACATCCTTTCTAGTCAACTTGGTTAACGGACCCGCAAGCTTCGAAAAGTCTTTAATGAAACGTCTGTAATAACCTGCTAATCCGAGAAAACTTTTAATCTCTGTCGGTGTCGTAGGAGCATTCCAATTCATCACAGCTTCTATCTTTGCCGAATCAACCTTAACACCATTTTCACAAATCACATGACCCAGAAACTTGACTTCACGCAACCAGAACTCACACTTGGACAATTTGGCATATAACTTGTTTTGCTTTAAAGTCTCCAAAACTTGTCGCAGATGTCGATCATGCTCATTCTCCGTTTTTGAATACACCAGGATATCATCAATAAACACTATAACGAACTTATCCAAAAATGGTCGACACACCCGATTCATTAAATCCATAAACACTGCCGGTGCGTTAGTCAGACCGAACGACATTACAAGAAACTCGTAGTGACCATACCGTGTACGAAAAGCTGTCTTAGGTATATCCTCTTCGGCTACTCTTACCTGATGATAGCCCGACCTCAAATCAATCTTCGAGAAATATGAAGCTCCCTGAAGTTGATCGAACAAATCATCTATCCTCGGTAACGGATACTTATTCTTGACGGTCCTCTTATTCAAATCTCGGTAATCTATACACATACGCAGAGTCCCGTCTTTCTTCTTAACAAACAATACTGGTGCACCCCAAGGCGAAGAGCTTGGACGAATAAACCCATTATTCAACAGTTCCTGTATTTGAGTCATCATCTCTCTGATCTCGGAAGGAGCTAAACGGTATGGAGCTTTCGCAATAGGCGTACTACCAGGTATCAAATCAATCTTATACTTAACATCACGTACTGGCGGCAACCCTGGCAAATCATCTGGAAATACCTCCAGATACTCCGAAACAACACGAACATCAAGAACAGGCCGCTTTTCCTTCTTCACATCAATAGCATAAGCTAGAAAGGACGCACACCCTTTGGCTAAAGATTTTCTAGCCTTCATATACGAGATAAACGGAAGAGAAGATGGAGATCTATCCCCACGAGCCACGACATGCGACCCGTCAACCAGGGGAATAGTTATCAGTTTCTTATGACAATGGATACTAGCCCTATGGTGACTCAACCAATCCATGCCTAATACTAAATCGAAACCAGGTATAGGCATCACCAAACAGTCTACAGGGAAACTAGTACCATCAATACTAACCTGAACTCCAGTTACATAAGTGGTCACAGGTACTACATTACCATCAGCTACTTCTACTTCTAAAGGCAAATCATTCACAGAAGCAGGTAATTTCAATTTATCACACATACTCATAGATATAAATGATCTATTTGCACCAGAGTCAAACAAAACACGCGCAGGCATAGAGTTAACTATGAACATACCGGTTATCACATCATCACTGCCAGTAGCTTCCTTGGCAGTCATCTTGAAAGCTCTACCCTCAGCAGAAGGTACAGTCTTTCTCTTCTGACCTGCAGAAGACGATCCCCCGGTATTACTTACCCCTGCCCAAGTCCCCGCGGTCTTCAACTTTGGACAACTTCCAGCTCGATGTCCCTCCTCTTTGCAGTTCCAGCAAACAAAGGTGTTGAACTTACATGCACCTAAATAATGACCAAACTCACCGCACCTCAAACATTTGCGAGTTTGGGGCGTGCACTGCCAGGTGTGCCGAGATTTACAATTATGGCACCAAGGTTTGCTCTGAAAAGATCCTGATCCCTTGAACCTCTGATCGGACTTTCCATGATGACTCTGCCCTTTACCTTTGCTTTGATTCCCACTGGCACTTCCACTAAACCTGCTAAACGAACTCTTGTTCATCTTTTCCCGATCCTGGACGTCAGATTCTACAGATCTTGCTAAAGTGAATGCCTGGACAAGCGATGTCGCCAAACGAGTGTTACCCCGATATTCGGGTAACAAAGCTTTCACAAAGTGTTGAACCTGAGCACGCTCTTCGGGCACCCACTGCTTTGCAAATCGGAGAGTCACTTGAAACTTGTTGATCAACTCGTCCACAGACATATTACTTGTCTGTGCCAAATCTAGGAACTCTCGTTGAATCTTTGCCATGTCAAAAGCATTGCAGAACTGTTCACATAATTTATCCTGGAATTGCTCCCAGGTGACGGCATTAACAATCTCCCTCGGCAGGTGTGTGGCCAGTGAATCCCACCACGCCAAAGCTTGATCCTTCAGACGTCTCGTTGCAAACTTGACCCATTCAGCTTTCTCACAGTTGCAGGCTTCCAAAGCCTTCACAGTTTCTTTCAACCAGTTTAGAGTAACATTCGGGTTTGAACTTCCCGAATACTCAGGTGCTCCACACGCCACAAAATCTTTGAATTGGCATTTGTTTCTAGTTTCTTGCTGCGGAAACCATGGAAGAAAGAAGTTTTGTTGTGGGGTTTGATGCTGGTTAGACACTCCTTGTGGCATTTGAATAAATGGAAAGGATCCATAAGGTGTTGACACTGTGCTTGCTGGTGTTGTGGTATAAACAGGTGGTGGTATGGGTTGAGTAACAGGGGCTGTTACATGAGGAATTTGAACTGTAGGGGTTGGTTGAGAAGATTGGGTTTGATTCAACTGCTGTTCAAGCTCTTGAATTCTATCTCTCTGAGTCTGCAAAGTATCTTCCAACTGCAGTACATAATCTTGATTATCAGATTCCCCGTTGTGAGAGGTACCTGCTCTGTGTTGTTCATTGGCAGCAGTAGAGGACACGTTGTTGTGCTGTCTTCTTGGGGACTGTGGGGTAAATACCGGGATTTCGTTGTTATCAGCCATAATCTGTTCTACACAACATCTCACCAGTTGTCAGATTATAATTCGTTAGTACCACATCATATTCTCTATAGCTACTTTGCTAATTACCCACCCTGGAAATATTGGACTGATCAGAGCCTCGGTTCAAGTATTGCACATCTATAATGCAAATCCTCAAACCAGAGCTCTGATACCAACTTGTAACACCGTATTTTCTAAAACCCAACTTTATAATACGCGCGGAAGCTAATAACATAATTACATATATATAATATGGTAAATACAATTTTTCTAGGTTAACTTTACAAAACTACAATAGTGTTACTACAAAATCAGGCTCTTTACAATTACAAAATAGATATCAGAGTTAGATCAGTCCATAATACCCGTTTCACCTCTATCTTCAACCAACCAGGAATATCCTGTAAAAGAGTTCAACAGTGGGGGATTAGCACAAAGCTAAGTGAGAGAACAGATATCAAAAACATACAAGGCATCAAGCCCAAACCAACATTGCTCAAACAACAAAAGAACCGGCGGTCTTGCGGGACCTTCAACCAAATGCCGGCCAAAGCATAGGTTTACCGATAGCCTAGTTACAACAGACAACAATACTAGCAACTCTTGATTACAACAAATGCTATCAAGACGAATGCTAGTACTGTATATCCCTAAACCAAGGCCCAGCTGAAAAACAACCGCCAAGATGATCTCCCAAACAACATGTATATATACAGTTAACAAGAGAATACTTCTCAAGAAGCAACAATCAGGTGATATATCTTATACATCCAAGATATATATCCACTCACCGATATCTTCAAAAGTTCAGGTAACTCAGTCTCTACTTATCTACTGAGTTTTGTCTCCACCTGAACAAACAACTAATAATCAGTATTTGCTTAATCAACACACATTAAGCACAATACTTAACATGTACATAAATCAACAAGTACATACATCCACATATCACATGTACCAATAATCTACAAGTACAGATCAACTAATGTATATTCAAACAATATACTGTAATTCACTATTACTCTTTACTTACTGTAATCTTGTGAATTCATTCAACTCCTTAGCTTAGGTAATTCGAACATTCCTTTCGTAAGCCAAGGCAAATACTTGAGGTATAAACTCATGCTCATATTCAAATCATCAAATCCGATCAATAGTCTATTTCAACACAACCAATTGAATTCCGAGTAACATCAAATCCTAGTGAATAGGCGGAATCGGAGTAATCAGGCGGAATCCGGATAAATGGTCACAATCCGAGTACAAGGCGGAATCCGAGTAAACAGGCGGAATCCGGGTAAATTTCACAATCAGTTTAAAGCATCAAATCCGATCAACATGAAATCCGAGAAAATAATCGGAATCCGAGTAAATGGGAAATCCGATTACAAGCTAAGGCAAACAGTCAGATTCTATCGGATTCCTATCAATTCTGATAACTTTAATCGGATTTCAACAATCCGAGTCATTCAAACTCCAAATCCGACTGATTCATAATTTCATCTCCATTCTTGATTTCTAACTTAAATCACTACTGATTTTAAGCATGCAAGTTATATATGTTTCCAGAAATCATTCTAAACATATAATGAACATCCTAACATCATAATCTAACATTCATGCAACCTAAAATCATCAATTCATCATATAAAAGCATTCAATCGGATTTTCATACATACATATATATATATATATATACAAAACAGAAACAATCAACATCAAACAACATGATGGTTCTGAATTTATAACCTTCTAATAATGTTAATCACTTCAAAATGATGGTATAGAACAATGTATTCGATTTCTTCTTCTTCTTCTTCTTTTGTTGCTCTCGGCCGAAACACACAAAAACACACACACACAACACTCTCTTTGTTTACTATAACAAGTAACAAAAGCATGGGGTGGTTTGACCAACCACCCCCCCAACGTACCACCCACCATCATTACATACATACATATAAAATCTAATAAATAAGTATATATATAAGATAATATATGTAACACCGGTTTTCTCGCGCTTAAAATTAGGGAAAATTTAAGCTTTTTAAACTTATATAATAAAAGCCAGCAGCGGAAGTAACCACGTTTTACAAAAGATAATATTGTTTATCTGACTTGGTAATGTAAAAGTACAACACCAAAAACCAAGTCCCAAAAACTACCGCGTGTTACCCAACTAACCGACACTACCGACCATCGGATCACAAATAATTACAACGAGCAGTGTTCCGCAAAAGATATGTACAACAACTACCAACAAGTCCCGCCTCACCAGGCCAACTACTTCGCATCTGCAAAAAGGTAAATTTAGGCACCATTAGCTACAACTAGCTAGTGAGTACAGATGATCACATAAGCATCAATAAGCAGTTTATCCCAACTACGGGACAGCACACAAGGCTATCCTAACATACAGTGTCACGCCAACGAGTCAGTAGGAATCATATCTGGCAGGGAAGGGAACCCCGCTCAACGATTCAAACTGGGGACCATCAGCAACAACTATCCGCAATGGTGGGGGAGCGAAGAGCAGTCCACCAAACGCGTTACGAAGCTCGAAGCTCAACATCTTGGATCTCAACAAAAGTTAAGATCCCAACTCACGTTAAGGAGCGGCGGTTTGCAAGACCACCTCGGCGTGCTGCACACCGGGTACCGTTAATCCCCGTTATTCCATCAAAGGGATCCAGCCTTCGGGAAGAAAGCTGACCTTAACCATGCCACATCGGTCCGGACCAGTACCACATATACAACTACTACCCGTAATGGGTTCAACTATACGCATGCGATTCATAACCAACGTGTAAAGCAATTTAGCATGGCAACAATATATATATAGCAACATGTATAACATACCTCATACGCACGTGTGCGACATCGACAACATATTTCAACAAACAATAGACAACGCTACTTACCGAGACTCATGGCAAAACCGGTACTCACCTCGAAATTAGAGGAGACAGATATGAATTCGGGAATCCCAGGAGCACACGGAATCGTCCGAATCACCTAACACATCATGTGTAGGTTCAGTCAACGTCTAAAAGTACTATCATAGCTTATATGCAAACATACAACGAACAACAAGCAATAGGCAACCTGGAACAGCTCCTACGGCCGCAGTAGATGTGTCCTACGGCCGCAGGACACCTTCCAAACACCTCCTACGGCCGTAGGAATACATCCTACGCCCGCAAGAGTTCACTTCCAAGAAACCATATCCTACGGCCGAAGGGACCATACCCTACGCCCGTAGAAGTGATTCTTTGGGTACCAACAGTCGTAGGTTATGTACCCACGCCCGTAGGCTTCTTTCCTTCACCCGTAGGTGGTAAACCACATAAAATACACAAAATACCCTCCTACGGCCGTAGAAACCTTTTCCTACGGCCAAAGAAGGCTTAATATTTAATATTCCTGAAAAACACCTTCCTACGGGGGTAGGAACTTTTCCCTACGGGGGTAGGGCTAAATTTCTATAAATCTGAAAAACACCTTCCTACGGGGGTAGGAACTTTTCCCTACGGGGGTAGGGCTAAATTTCTATAAATCTGAAAAACACCTTCCTACGGGGGTAGGAACTTTTCCCTACGGCCGTAGGAAGGGTCAGCGCAGTAAACTTCGCCCTGTTCAACTATCAGACCTGCAACTCGACATTTTTACCCATTTTATCGACTGAAACTTCACTTTAATTGTTCCTACATGTCTTTTAATATCTACACAACATTACCTACATGATTCTTAACATATCACAACACATAGAATCCAATTTAAACCCTTAAATTGGATTATCACACTCAAAATCTAAAAACTAAGCACTTGAAGAAGAACACTTACAAAACCAGCAACTAATCACAACAAGAACAGATTCAACACTTGTTTTCCCCTTGTTGCATAACCTCTTTCTTGATTCCTTATTCAAAATCGCAAAGTGTGTGTGTGTGAAGCTTAGGTACGTACGTATGTATGTTGTTGTGTTTTTGTGTGAGTTTGAACAAAGCAGGGGATAAACATCCCACATAAACCGACCCAAAGGGTTTTAATACCCCACGTGGGTACTTCGTTCTCCTATTCAACTTAAAACACGACTTAGGTTTATCCGTTTCAACTAACGGAGATATTTTCGGAATCATTAATTGAAACCGTTCAACTATTAACCAACTCTATCTATTAACGACACATTTCCAACTTTAACCACATAACCACGTGTACCAACAAATAACAACAATTAATCAACAAAACAACTTAAACAACTTGGTTAACGTCAACGTACAACTTAACAAACATAAGGTACAACTGTTTACAACTAGGCCCTAAATTAGGGTGTTACAAATCTACCCCCCTTAAGAAGATTCCGTCCTCGGAATCTGATCGTCCACAAACAAGTGAGGGTATCTAGATCGCATGTCGTCTTCGGTCTCCCAGGTCATATTCGAACCTAGGTTGTGCTTCCACTTGACCAAAACCAACTTTATCATCTTTCTGCGCAACTTCTTGATCTTTGAACCCAGTATTTCCATCGGTTCTTCAACTAGACGTTTTGAAGCGTCTACTCTCAACTCTTGCAGAGGCAGAATCTGGTTCTCCTCCACTTTGCATTTACGCAGGTAACACACGTTGAACGTGTTATGGATTCCAGAAAGCTCTGGTGGCAACTCAAGCGATACAGTCTGGTCGTTAACCTTACGAAGGATTTTAAATGGACCAATATATCGTGGACTCAACTTACCCTTCCGACTAAATCGGATAACGCCTTTCCAAGGAGAGACTTTTAGGAATACTCGATCGCCCTCCTTGAATTCAACAGGTCTACGCTTTGGATCTGCATATATTTTCTGTCTATCACGAGCAACTTTCAATTTTTCACGAGCAACTTTCACTTTATCAGCTGTAATCTGAACAATTTCGGGTCCGGCAAACTGCTTCTCACCGGGCTCGAGCCAACATGTTGGTGTGCGACAACGTCTCCCGTACAACATCTCGTATGGCGGCATCCCAATACTGAAGTGATACGAGTTATTATAAGCAAATTCGATTAAAGGCAAGTGTGAATCCCATGCACCACCAAACTCGAGGACACATGCGCGAAGCATGTCCTCCAACGTTTGAATCGTTCTCTCTGACTGGCCATCGGTCTGTGGATGATACGCCGTGCTCAGGTGAACACGAGTACCAAGTTCACTCTGCAAACTCTGCCAAAAATGGGAAGCAAATCGTGCATCCCGGTCAGATACAATCGAACATGGTAAACCATGTCGTGACACCACTTCATTCACATACAACTTGGCTAGCTTTTCCAACGGAGCAGACTCGCTAATAGCTAGAAAGTGAGCGCTTTTGGTCAATCGATCGACAATAACCCAAATTGCATCGTGACCTCTGAGGGTTTTCGGCAACTTTGTCACAAAGTCCATCGTAATGTGATCCCATTTCCACTCGGGGATCTCAAGTTGTTGCAGATTGCCATAAGGCTTTTGATGTTCTGTCTTGACTTGCGCGCAGATTTGACATTTCTCCACGAAGGAAGCAATGTCTCGTTTCAAAGTAGGCCACCAATACAATGCTTTCAAATCGCGATACATCTTTGTGCTGCCCGGATGAACCGACAGCCTAGACTTATGGGCTTCCTGCAGTATCAAATCACGATTACCACCATGAAGTGGCACCCATACGCGAGACTGAAAAGTCTTTAATCCGCGAGTATCATCAACAAGTTGGTCTTTCAGCTTTCTCATCAACTCGGCTTTCAGATTTTCATCTTGCAACGCCACTTGCTGTGCTTCCTTCAATCGGGCAATGATATCGGCAACCACAGTAAGTTTCATAAACTTTGCATCTACGGTAGAGCTTTTGCGACTTAAGGCATCCGCCACCACATTGGCCTTACCAGGATGGTAGCGAATTTCACAATCATAGTCTTTTATCAACTCAAGCCATCTGCGTTGCCTCATATTGAGCTCTTTCTGCGTGAAGACATATTGTAGGCTTTTGTGATCTGTGCAGACCACACATTTGGTACCGTAAAGATAGTGTCTCCATAATTTCAACGCGAACACCACAGCTGCCAACTCAAGATCATGAGTCGGATAGTTGCCTTCATGAGGTTTTAATTGCCTTGAAGCATAGGCAATCACTTTATCTCGTTGCATCAACACACACCCCAATCCGGAGTACGAAGCATCACAATAAACAACAAAATATTCAGATCCGTCTGGTAACGAAAGAATTGGGGCTTCGCACAATAGCCGTTTCAGAGACTGAAACGCTTGTTCTTGAGCTTCCGCCCAAACAAATGCAACATCCTTGCGAGTTAGTTTAGTCAGAGGACCTGCAAGCTTAGAAAAATCGCGGATAAACCTCCGATAATAACCAGCTAGGCCAAGAAAGCTTCTAATTTCAGAAGGAGTTCGGGGAACTCCCCAATTCATCACCGCCTCAACCTTCGCTGGATCAACCTTCACGCCATCGCTGCAAATCACCTGACCAAGAAAATGGACCTCTCGTAACAAGAATTCGCACTTCGAGAATTTAGCATAAAGCTTTTCTCGTTTAAGAGTTTCAAGGACTTGTCGCAGATGCAACTCGTGTTCAGCTTCGGTTTTAGAATAAATGAGAATATCGTCAATAAACACGATCACCGACTTGTCAAGAAACGGACGACAAACCCGATTCATCAGGTCCATGAAAATAGCAGGTGCATTGGTTAAGCCAAAAGGCATCACCAAAAACTCGTAATGACCATAACGAGTACGGAAAGCCGTGTTTGGGACATCTTCGTTAGCAACTAACACTTGATGATACCCCGACCGCAAATCGATCTTTGAGAAGCATGTCGCTCCCTGCAGTTGATCAAACAAATCATCTATCCGCGGCAAAGGATACTTGTTCTTTACCATTCGCTTATTCAGCTCCCGGTAATCTATACACATTCTCATCGTCCCATCTTTCTTCTTTACGAATAGTACAGGAGCTCCCCAAGGAGAAGAACTCGGGCGAATAAAGCCTTTGTCTAGCAACTCCTGAATCTGCGTCATCATCTCGCGAACCTCTGAAGGAGCAAGACGATATGGAGCTTTGGCAACAGGGGTAGCCCCCGGAACAAGATCGATGCGATATTCAACATTTCTAACTGGCGGCAACCCAGGCAACTCATCGGGAAACACTTCTGGATAATCGGTTACCACCGGAATATCACGAACAACACGTTTCTCCAATTTAGCATCAATCACATGTGCCAGATAACACTCGCAACCTTTTGAAATTACCTTTCTCGCTTTTATCAGAGAGATGACAGGAATATCCGATTTGCGTCTTTCACCGCGAGCCACAGCATATGACCCGTCAGGTAGAGGGACTTTGATCAACTTCTTGGAACAGAAAATCTCAGCGTTCAACTTGCTAAGCCAATCCATCCCAATTACAACATCGAATCCCGCAATCGGCATAAGAAGAAAGGAAACAGGAAAACTACTCCCATCGATATCAATAACCGCTTGAGGGACATTATCAACAACTGGAACTACTCTACCACTAGCAGTCTCTACTCTTATTGGCTCGGATAGTACAGATACAGGCATGTGCATTTTATCACAAAAAGAGATAGATACAAAAGAATACGTAGCTCCAGAATCAAACAATACACATGCTGGGGCAGAATTAACAAGAAATGTACCAGTTATCACGTCTCCAGCACCCTTAGCCTCCTCAGCTGTCATCTGAAATGCTCGCCCTTTAGCTCGGGGAGCACCATCCTTTTTCTGCCCAGAGGCAGATCCACCAGCACCGGTACTTGGCTTTGACCGGCAATCAGATATTCTGTGCCCTGGCTTGTGACACTTGTAACAAACATCCTCCTTGAACTCACACTCGGCAACCACATGCCCCTTCTGCCCATACCGTAAGCATCGAGCAGTGGCTTTAGAACAGTCACCACTGTGATACGTACGGCAAGTTGCACACCACGGACGATCCACCCACGGCTTCTTCTGGGAATCAAACTTCCCACCAGCAACATATTTTCCTTTAGAAGGACCCGGCTTCGAGGATTGTTGAAACTTCCTCTTATGACTTTCACCAGCTCGGTCATCCTTGCCCTGAGTACGATCATCTTCAATCTGTCGAGCCATTTCAAACGCTCGATCCAAACTCCCAGCCATTCTAACGATAGCACGATAATCAGCAGGCAACTTTCCCACAAACTTTCTCATCTTTGCAGCTTCATCATTCACCAAGCTAGGAATAAACCTCACTTTATCGATAAAGGTTTGAATCAAAACATCCACCAACTTATCTCCCTTACTAAGAGCGTTAAACTCTCTTTCCATCTTCTCCATGTCATAGTCTGTACAATACCGTCTGGTTACTTTCTCAGTAAACTGCTCCCATGTCATGGCAGCCACAACCTCTTTACTCAACGTCGCTTTCACTGAATCCCACCAGAACAACGCGCTACCCTTCAACATCTGTGCCGCGTATTTGACACGAAGCTCCGCTTCACAATCACAAGAATCGAACACACCCTCGGTTTCTCTAAGCCACTTCACGGCATCCGAAGGACCATCACCGCCCTCAAATTCTTTCGGACCGCAAGAACGGAATTTCTTAAACGAACACTTCTCTGGTCTACGCCCTTGCACAGCCGCTACTAACAGCTCCCGTGTAAGTCGGAGCTCTTCCTCCAGACGTGCAATACGTGCTGCTTGTTCTGGATCTTGCCTTAGCGGCTCATAATTATGCGGAGCAGATCCCTCATCGGCTTCAGGATGAACGCTTGAAGCTTCATCCTCCATACGTTTAAGAGCCTCTTCAGTATTAAGTCGTTGCTCAGCCATTCTATGTCAACTTACTACACATGGGAACAACGTTTAGTACTCTATTTACTCAACAACTACTAACGCTACAAGTTAGTTTACACATGCAATTACCACATAACGCTCATACTCAACCCCAATTACCCAATTAGGAACACTTAACGATGGTCGGGCCCGAGCTTGAGATTGAATACTCCTACGAGTACCCAATTCCACAAACTTAGGCTCTGATACCTACTTGTAACACCGGTTTTCTCGCGCTTAAAATTAGGGAAAATTTAAGCTTTTTAAACTTATATAATAAAAGCCAGCAGCGGAAGTAACCACGTTTTACAAAAGATAATATTGTTTATCTGACTTGGTAATGTAAAAGTACAACACCAAAAACCAAGTCCCAAAAACTACCGCGTGTTACCCAACTAACCGACACTACCGACCATCGGATCACAAATAATTACAACGAGCAGTGTTCCGCAAAAGATATGTACAACAACTACCAACAAGTCCCGCCTCACCAGGCCAACTACTTCGCATCTGCAAAAAGGTAAATTTAGGCACCATTAGCTACAACTAGCTAGTGAGTACAGATGATCACATAAGCATCAATAAGCAGTTTATCCCAACTACGGGACAGCACACAAGGCTATCCTAACATACAGTGTCACGCCAACGAGTCAGTAGGAATCATATCTGGCAGGAAAGGGAACCCCGCTCAACGATTCAAACTGGGGACCATCAGCAACAACTATCCGCAATGGTGGGGGAGCGAAGAGCAGTCCACCAAACGCGTTACGAAGCTCGAAGCTCAACATCTTGGATCTCAACAAAAGTTAAGATCCCAACTCACGTTAAGGAGCGGCGGTTTGCAAGACCACCTCGGCGTGCTGCACACCGGGTACCGTTAATCCCCGTTATTCATCAAATCCGATCAATAGTCTATTTCAACACAACCAATTGAATTCCGAGTAACATCAAATCCTAGTGAATAGGCGGAATCGGAGTAATCAGGCGGAATCCGGATAAATGGTCACAATCCGAGTACAAGGCGGAATCCGAGTAAACAGGCGGAATCCGGGTAAATTTCACAATCAGTTTAAAGCATCAAATCCGATCAACATGAAATCCGAGAAAATAATCGGAATCCGAGTAAATGGGAAATCCGATTACAAGCTAAGGCAAACAGTCAGATTCTATCGGATTCCTATCAATTCTGATAACTTTAATCGGATTTCAACAATCCGAGTCATTCAAACTCCAAATCCGACTGATTCATAACTTCATCTCCATTCTTGATTTCTAACTTAAATCACTACTGATTTTAAGCATGCAAGTTATATATGTTTCCAGAAATCATTCTAAACATATAATGAACCTCCTAACATCATAATCTAACATTCATGCAACCTAAAATCATCAATTCATCATATAAAAGCATTCAATCGGATTTTCATACATATACATATATATATATATATATATATATATATATATATATATATATATATATATATACAAAACAGAAACAATCAACATCAAACAACATGATGGTTCTGAATTTCTAACCTTCTAATAATGTTAATCACTTCAAAATGATGGTATAGAACAATGTATTCGATTTCTTCTTCTTTTGTTGCTCTCGGCCGAAACACACAAAAACACACACACACAACACCCTCTTTGTTTACTATAACAAGTAACAAAAGCATGGGGTGGTTTGACCAACCACCCCCCCCAACGTACCACCCACCATCATTACATACATACATATAAAATCTAATAAATAAGTATATATATAAGATAATATAAAATACAACAAATAACACAATTCCAACAAACAATTAATTCACATAACAATTAAATTTCCAGATTAATTATTTAATTACCTTAATTAATCTAGGCCGGTAAGGAGGGTGTTACAATAAGAATTATAGATCCAACATGTGTCATAAGAAATGAAATTTATAGTCGAATAAGCTCTAGACTCGATAAGTGCATAAAAGAAGTCGGGGACCGGAGTATACTATTTGGTAAGGATCTTTCTGTGTGAGGTTAGTGCATTGCATCACTGGGTCCATGATGTCTATTTCAATACCAAATCTCAACTAATGAGATCAAGTAGCAGATGTAGCTACCCAGATGTATACTATTTGGTAAGGATCTTTCTTTTCTTTTGATCCTGTCTCACTCACAGCTCACTAAATATTTTTCAACTTTTCCCTCGAACTTACTTTCTAAACTGATGTATGTATCGCTGCGTGTTGGATGCATATGGACACTTTGTATCATTTTCAAATGATAAGAGAAAGCATAGTGATCTACAACAAGAATGATTTTCAGGAAAGATTCTGTTAAGAAGGATTGTCAAGTAAGATTTGAACAATCATAGAATATGAACAATCAGGGAATTTGACAAAAGTGTCACAGAATGATTTAACAGTAAGCTTAATAGAAGTTGTTGATAATACTATCTCCTATTCCACCCCTCTCAGTTTAATTTTAACTCTGCATACCAATCAGTATCCCGTGATAACTAATTCTGCTCACCTAAATGACCTAGTAAGTAACCCTTACTATCTCTCTCTAAAGTATGGTGAGCTCCTGGGGAAGGTCCTTACGGTTTTGGATAGACCATAGGAGTATAAATGCCTACACTCCCTCACTCATGGTGCGTTTTCGATCACATGAATAATATTTATCATGAATGAGTGGTTTCCAGAAAGAATGAAACATTTAAGAACGAAGGAATGTATGATAAAAGATAGAAACGCGGAAATGAAAGATGATCATGCGAAGATCAACAACGAGTTGAAGCAAGAAAGGTATCAAAATAAGTCAATGAATGAATACCTTCTTGAAGAGATAACAACAAATGAAAAGCAAAAACTCTTTTTGAATTTTAAAATTTTATAATTTAGCCAATCTACCCGTGAGTCCAAGTGCCGGCCTTAGTACCCAGTTTACTCACAACCTGGCTTTGATACCAATTTGTAATGCCGGGTTTTCTCAAAAATTTTGTCTAACTTTTTTTATAACAGTCGCAGTGGAAAACAACATTAGTGTCACCGTGTCGGCCGAAGCCGTTAAAACGGTTAAAAGAAACATGACATTACTACTCATATAACATTTCCATATTAATTAACAACTCGATAACGGTTTACAACAATCCTTATAACTACCCAACAAAGCTTCCTGCCTCACCAAACAACTCCAAGCACCTACATGAGTACCGGACACCATTTCAAAAGAACAAACATCAGCTAACGCTTCGTGAGTCGACAGTTAGTTTAGATATAAAACATCATATTAAAACACCAATTAAAATTACAATTTGATATTATCACAAATACATAATCTGACCCGTCCTTGTACTTCACCCACCCTGAACCCGCGAACAAATAACATAGAATAGTCAAGTACATCAAATCATATAATGGTTAGAAACCACATCGACCAATTCATCATCCAAACAGAAACAACCATATTAAACCATCATAAACATATTTTCATATTCGTGTTGATTCAACCATATTAATCATCATCTATTAACTGTTCTTTAGTATTCAACTACTAACAACCTTATTTATCAATAGTATGTAACCGTGTGTCTTTAGAGTTGACCTAGTTAATGTCTAATCTCTCTAAAGGAAAACCCCGCTTGCTACTCGCGTGACTTAGCCAACTCATCCATAAATTGGGTAGCTACTCACTTCCTAACACGAACCCTAAGAACCCGACCACTTTCGCTACTCTGATGGCGTTGTAAATCATGTGCAGCTTCTGTTGTTTAGGCAAAATAACGACTGTGCTTGATACACCTCCCCACACCTTACGTGATGTCTTGCACTTGACCCCAACCGTTTAGGATTCACGTCACTCAAGTACGAGTCAATTAATACCCATACCACTTGACACCAAATCCCTCTAGAAAGACCCGGTGACCCGTCTCGCTAGCACTTTTAACCTAGAAGACATCAACTACCTACTAGGATCGTATCGTATCCTTAAGTAGGAACTACTCCTGCCCACTAAGGAAATCAAACACTCATTCATCAATTAATCATACAAAATCATAAAACAAATATTTTCATAACTGTTTCATCATAAATCATATCCATAAAACAAACCACCATATATAATATCCGTATAATTATATCATGTAGATTAATCTTACACCATACTAATTACATAATCATGTACAGATCAGCTATATATTTATTTCCACATATTTAGTAAATTAAATAAGTTATCCATAAGTGTTTATAAAAATGCATTGTGTATTGGAACTAGGTTTAGAAAACCTGATGAACTCACATAAAGTCACGTACGTTGAAGCCGAGTGAACCACCATAAAATCTACCATGCAACCTAACCGATAAATTAATTAATAAAGTTAGTTAGTTAAACCTAGAGGGTAAGAAATGCAAAGTGTTCAATGTTTTTGGGCCCAGGCTTTATTGAATTGAATTTAGGCTTAATCCACTTAAATAGGTATTTAAGAGGATTAACCTTGAAAAATTAGTCATTAGAAACAAAAGCCTCAAGTTACAAAACCCTCTCCCCTCTCTCCCTCTTGGCGTTGGCCGGCCACCACCCCCTTATGGCAGTGTGGTTTGCAGCGATTGGTCCTCCAGCAACAGCCCCTCCCTCCGGTGATCCCCTCAATGCGGCACCCCTTTGCGGCCGCACAAGTCGAATGCTACAAGGTCCGAGGCGGCGGCGCCGGTTAACACACACACACGGTCTATTTTTGGCGGGTACTTTCAGTGGCGCTCTAGTAGCTAGGTTCAGGGTGTTGTAGCTATGTATCCCCCTATAGCTGTCCAAGGCATAATAGAGTATAATTTTCTATCCTTAATATCTCTATATTATTATTTGTTCCCCTAGTTGATCTAGTTGAGATTACTAGGATTGAGGTTTGTTATATTTCCGATTTGCATCTTATTTTACCCCATAAACCCTAATATTGGTATCAGAGCCACTTCTAGGTTCGATAGGGGACATTTTTATGTTTTTTTCTTGTTAAGTTGATATATATATATATATATATATATATATATATATATATATATATATATATATATATATATATTGGGATATATTTGTATGAAACTTGTTTTCGATTTTAGATCAAAGTTTTGATCTTTATCAAAGAAAGTTTCAAGATTTATTATTATTATTATTATGTGATCACAATTGGTTTGAACATGGGTAATGTTTTTGCTAGTGTTTAAGGTCACTAAAGTAAATGACCTAGTTAACCAGCCTAGTTTATACTTGCGATCAACCCGAAACCAGTTGGTCTCAGTGTTGAGTTGACCCGAGATCAGTTAGTCTCGATAATCATCTCGACTCAATTTTTTGAGTAATCCAATATATGTATATGTATATATATATATATATATAGTGGGAGGTTCAAATGAGAACCTTAAATAAATTGAGAATGGGAGACTAAATCCCAGCGGTCCAATTCCCCTTCTTCAATGTCATTGCCCACCCATGAATTCCTCACATGCACCCTACCACACTCGATTTCTCCACGCTCTCCATCCATGAATTCCACTTACAAAATAAACGGCTAAGATTTAGTCTCCCATTCTCAATTAATTTCTCATTTTCATTTGAACCTTCCCCTATACATATATATATACACACACACACACACACACACACACACACACACACACACACACACACACATATATATATATATATATATATATATATATATATATAAATTATGAGCGGTTTTTCTTAAAAGTGTATGATCACAAGTGTGTGATAAATATATCAGATGATTTCAGTTGGCAAGAGGTGAGAAATATGAAGACATAAGCTTTGTTTATATAGAAATTGAAGAGAAAGAATGATGAGCTATCAAGTGACCGGACGGTCGTAGGTCCACGGTCGATCGGCTTATACTTTTAAATCTGTATTTTGGTAGATAAATATCCAGAATATAATACTATTATCTTGTGTACTTTGTTTGACACAAAAATAAATAAAAGTACACATTTGCAATGGGTGGCTCACATTGTGCCACCTATGTACTTTTGGTGGGCACAATGCCCAAGGTAAGATCTTCCACTAAGATCTTATCCTACTAACTTAATACATAGTATAATGATTCGTCTTAACGATATTTTACTTGTATACCAAAATACATATTTTCATATTTGTCAAATAAAAATGTATTTTCGTTTAATAATTGTTGACAAATAATTTAAAAAAAACTTAATTCCAAAAATAAATATTTTTAAGGTCGTGAAATTATTTTTATAGATGAAAATACATTTGACTAAAAATGACTTTTCATTATATTTGTCGTTGACGATTAATAGTCATTTTTACTTAATGGGTTTTTCAAGTGTTTGGCATTTTATAGAGTTTGCAACTTTAATCCTCATGATTTATTGTATCGTGATCAATGCAAATTTATATTTAATGTCTTATTTTTCCAAACTTATTATTTTCATATTAACTTGGATTTTTGCAATAATATTTCTTTTTAAATAAATATTAAAATTACTTCATCAAAACATTTATATAATTAATTAATCTTGATTGCACTAACAAAGGGTATTATGGTTATAGTTTGCAGATTTAATTTGCTTTTACAATAAACATGTTCATGGTATCGGAAGATTTTCTAGAAAAGAGAATAACTCTAATAAATTGGAGTTTTGTTAAATGTTTCTACATTAAAATATTTTTTAAAGCATGATTGAAACTATTAGAGGAGAATCATTGTAATGTCCCAAAGTTTGTATGTTATCATGTATAAGTGTTATCAAGTTGAGGGCTATTTTTGTCAAATAGAAAAAGAAGTAACTAAGGGGACCAAGTTGGCAATTATGCCAGCCGACACACACACACACACATACACGCACACACGTTTTCTTTGCTCAAATAAGAAAGAAGAGAAAAGGGAAGAAGAAAGAAGCCGACCTTAGTGGGATTTCGAATTAAAGCAAGAAACAGCGAAGTCTAGCATCAAGTTATCACCATCTCAGCCTTATAAACATCAAGGGAGGTTCTTGGATTCTTGTCTGAACACATTCCTTGTTTAGCACATTACTCAGTATCGAGGTAAGTTTACCATTTCTCTGGTATGAACAAAATGTAAGTATCCATGATACAAATTGTATGACATACGTGTTATGTGATATAACTATGATTCATATACAATGTACATCAGTGGTATATGGCTATGTAGGTGGTGTAGTTGTATACCAAATAATAGTGTCAGGGTACATAGCTACGCAGACGGTGTAGCTGTTCACCAACTAGTGATATGGTATATAGCTATGCAGGTAGTGTAGCTGTACACCAAAGAAAAATGTTTATGGTATGGCTATGCAGGTGGTGTAACTATACTCCAACAGAATATTAACAGTGTGAACAATTTTGCATGTGTTACAGCTTGGATGCGAGACATCTTAAGGAGACTTTACTCCTGTTATATGATTACTTGATTTCAGCTAGTATGCTCACTAAACGAAAGCTTATGTTTTATTGTTTTATGTGGCAGGTGGCTCAGATGCCAGGAAGGGAAAGGCCCTATTGTAACACCCGCGTTTAGGGCCTGGTCATTTTGTGGCGGTGGTAAGTTATTTAATTGTTTATATTAGTATATTTGATTGTTTATAATTATCTGCTATTTATTTATATATTTATTTGATGCTTACTTGGTATTTAAATTGGACCGCGAGATAAGAGGTAAAAATATTAGTTTAATATTTTTATATGATATTGATACCATATGATTCGTTTTTATATGAGGGTCCCGAATAATACCTCGTTGCTTGTTAATGACTTGAGTAGGACCGCTTTAATTAGGTTCCTGTATGCTAGATAACAGTATTTGACACTGTGTGTTGTTTTAAATTAATTCTCAGCCGACATTAGCTTTATTTGACCTTGAGAAGTCAATTTTTGCCCCATTTGTGTGTGTTTGCATTCTTGGAAGTGAAGAAAGCCAATAGAAGCTTTGTTCTAGCCTTTAATTTCTTGATTGATTGTGTTCTTTGTTGCAAAATCAAGGTTAGTTCATAATTCTTAACATGATTTGATTAGTTCTTGATAGTTCTTGATGGGGTTTTGAAGAAAACATGCTACTTGATTTTCTAGGGTTCAAGATTCATGTGGGTTTATACCCAATCCGAATTTGATACATGTTCTTATATGTTCTATGGATCTTGCTTACTGATTTAGTATTAAATTGTAAGTGATTTCTGGATATTTGGTGAGAAGCTTGAAGAACGGTTAAACATAATTGATGATTTGTTTGTTCAGCTGCAGGGTGCTTCTTATTTTTCTAAAATTGATCTGCGCTCGGGTTATCACCAGGTACGTGTTTCAGATGTTGATATTCCTAAAACCGCTTTCCATACCAGATATGGTCATTATGAGTTTTTAGTTATGCCTTTCGGTTTAACTAACGCCCCTGCTATATTTATGGATTTAATGAACCGGGTCTGTCGGCTGTTTTTGGATAAATTCGTGATTGTATTTATCGATTACATCTTGGTTTATTCTAAAACTGAGTCCGAGCACGAGTTTCATTTGAGGCAAGTTTTAGAAACTTTAAAAAGGGAACATCTTTTTGCAAAATTTTCTAAATGTGAATTCTGGATGCGGGAGATTCAATTTTTGGGGCATGTTATCTGTAAAGATGGAGTTAAAGTCGATCCGGCTAAAGTTGAAGCAGTTATGAACTAGAGTGCTCCTAAATCATCATCTGAGATTAAAAGTTTTCTGGGATTAGCGGGTTATTATCGCAGATTTATTAAAGATTTTTCAAAAATTGCGAGTCCTATAACGAAATTAACCCGTAAAGATGTGCCATTTAAGTGGAATAATGAACAGGAGACAGCTTTTCAGACGTTGAAACAACTATTATGTCAGGCTCCTATTCTTGCACTACCTGATGGTTCTGATGAATTTGTAGTGTACTGTGACGCTTCCTTTGCAGGTTTGGGTTGTGTTTTAATGCAGCATGATCGGGTTATTGCTTATGCTTCACGGCAACTGAAACCACACGAGAAGAATTATCCAACCCATGACTTAGAACTTGCAGCTGTAGTCTTTGCGTTGAAACTGTGGAGGCATTACTTATACGGTACGAAATGTGTTATTTGTACTGATCATAAGAGTTTGCAGTATGTATTTTCCCAGAAAGAACTTAATATGCGGCAGAGACGGTGGTTAGAACTCATTAAAGATTATGATTGTGAGATTCGATATCACCCGGGGAAAGCAAATGTTGTAGCAGATGCTTTGAGCCGCAAGGGAGCTGGTGATAGTATCCGATTTATGCGAGTTGAGATCGTTTCTGACTTAGTGGATAGACTTAAATCTGCTCAGTTAGAGGCTTTAAAAGATGAAAATCTGAAGTTAGAGATTATGATGAAGAGAAAAGATGATTTGATTAATGATTCGCGCGGATTGAAGACTTATCAATCTCGTGTGTGGGTGCCATTGCTTGGAGAGCTTCGGGTTTGATTTTGGCAGAGGCTCACAAGTCAAGATTGTTTGTTCATCCTGGTAGCACTAAAATGTATAACGATCTTAAAGTGCTGTATTGGTGGCCTACTATGAAGACAAATGTTGCAAAGTTTGTGGGAACGTGTCATATTTGTCCTCAGGTCAAAGCAGAGCACCATAAACCTTACGGGTCTTTGAAACAGTTGGAGATACCAGAGTGGAAATGGGAACACATCACGATGGATTTTGTATCCAAACTTCCATGTACTCAGCGGAAACATGATCAAATTTGGGTGATTGTTGACCGTTTGACGAAGAGTGCTCATTTTCTTGCCACCAGCGAGACAGCTTCACTCAGCAGATTAGCTCAGTTGTACATAGATGAGATTGTATCACGGCACGGTATTCCTCTTTCTATTGTTTCTGATCGAGATCCTAGATTTGTTTCTAACTTTTGGAGGAGTTTACATCATGCATTGGGGACGCGTGTTAATTTGAGTACATCTTATCATCCTCAGACAGACGGTCAAAGTGAGCGTACTATTCAGACACTTGAGGATATGCTACGCGCCTGTGTGTTAGAATATGGTGGGTCTTGGGATTCACACTTGCCTTTGATTGAATTTGCGTATAATAATTCTTATCACTCGAGTATCGGTATGCCACCTTATGAGATGTTATACGGTCGTCGCTGCCGTACTCCTACTTGTTGGTTAGAGGCAGGTGAGAAACAGTTTGCGGGTCCTGATATTGTTCAGATGACAGCTGAGAAAGTTGCTATTGCTCGGGAAAAATTGAAAGTTGCCAGAGACAGACAAAAGATGTACGCAGATCCACGCCGCAGACCAGTTACGTTTGTTGAAGGTGAGTTGGTTTATCTGAAAGTTTCTCCGTGGAAAGGGGTTATTCGCTTTGGGAAACATGGGAAACTAGCTCCACGATACATTGGTCCGTTTCGTATACGACAGATAGTCAACGACCAGACTGTTACTCTTGATCTTCCACCAGAGTTAGCGGGTATTCATGATACTTTTAATGTCTGTTACTTACGTAAATGTAACGTTGAGGATGAAAGTCAAATTCTCCCAGTACATGATCTGAAAGTTGATTCGAAAAAGCGATTAATAGAAGAACCAGTTGAGATAGTTGATCGTAAAACAACGAAGCTTCGGAGGAAAGAGATTCCTATGGTTTTGATTAAATGGATGCATAGCTTGGGTTCAGATTTGACATGGGAGACTGTGGCAGACATGAGGAACCGCTACCCTAGCCTATTTGAGCGCGATGAGATTCCGGGGACGGAATCTTCTTTAGGGGGAGAGATTTGTAACACCCGCGTTTAGGGTCTGGTCGTTTTGTGGCGGTGGTAAGTTATTTAATTGTTTATATTAGTATATTTGATTGTTTATAATTATCTGCTATTTATTTATATATTTATTTGATGCTTACTTGGTATTTAAATTGGACCGCGAGATAAGAGGTAAAAATATTAGTTTAATATTTTTATATGATATTGGTACCATATGATTCGTTTTTATACGAGGGTCCCGAATAATACCTCGTTGCTTGTTAATGACTTGAGTAGGACCGCTTTAATTAGGTTCATGTATGCTAGATAACAGTATTTGACACTGTGTGTTGTTTTAAATTAATTCTCAGCCGACATTAGCTTTATTTGACCTTGAGAAGTCAATTTTTGCCCCATTTGTGTGTGTTTGCATTCTTGGAAGTGAAGAAAGCCAAGAGAAACTTTGTTCTAGCCTTTAATTTCTTGATTGATTGTGTTCTTTGTTGCAAAATCAAGGTTAGTTCATAATTCTTAACATGATTTGATTAGTTCTTGATAGTTATTGATGGGGTTTTGAAGAAAACATGCTACTTGATTTTCTAGGGTTCAAGATTCATGTGGGTTTATACCCAATCCGAATTTGATACATGTTCTTATATGTTCTATGGATCTTGCTTATTTATTTAGTATTAAATTGTAAGTGATTTCTGGATATTTGGTGAGAAGCTTGAAGAACACCATTAATGGAAGTATTGGGTTGGATTTGAGAATCTAAAAGCATGATTTGATGATTAGAAATGTGTTTTTTTGTTCCTTATATGTTAGTTGATGTTGTTTGAATGTTTGGAAGTGTTATTATTCGATTTAGCTGCTTGGAAATCGAGTTTTATGTGGGTTTTTGGCTGCTGGTGCGAGAAAACAGAAACAGCAGGTCTGCTGTGCGTGAAATTCCGCGGCGCGTAATGGACAAGGGTCCGCGGCGCGACATTTCCAGCACAGCCCTGCTTTGTTGTTTGTTTTTGATCTGTTTTGCTCCGTGCCTGCTCATATGTGTTGTTTATTATTAGTAATTGTTATATATATATTTATAAGATATATTTGAAGGGTTTTGTTCATGATGCATGATTAGTAAAGCTTAGATTTAATTATGATATAAGGTTACTTTAATTTTATGAATTGGACTTTAAATGTGTTTTGTTGGTTGCTACACTTTGTTGGTAACATATATGGATATCTTAATTGGTTTTGGAAGTTTTCCATATTGATTATATGAGTTTTGTGTAATGGCTTAGTTTTGACCCATTTGTGTAGCTACTTGAATTATTGAATTAATTGAGATTAGATTCACTAATTCGGTTGTATTGCGTTCTCAGGGAATCCGAAGCCTCAGTGAAATTAGACAACTGAGTTTGGTGGGTGTCGAGTACACAGGTGAGTGGACTTTAATGCACCGGTGGTTTTAGTTGTAACTGTTATGGTTACTTGAATTTTATACAATTAATCATGCGATAAACTGTTTAGTCTGATTTGATTGTTTGACTAGTTATGTGATGATTATTGAAATTGTGTCCAAGATATGAGTATCAAGTCATGAAATTGTGCTCATGATGTTTGTGGCAGAGGTCAGCTAAGCGTGGTTTTGGGCTGGGTCAGTTGCTTCTGGTTAGGCAGTTTTAGATCCTCTGTTGCATTCGTTGTAGCAGAGGGGGTTTAACTGTGCCAGTTAGCAGATGGCTATCGGTAGATCATTGCTATGGCCAACATTGGTCGTAGGCTCGGCAGAGCCGCCGGTCCTTTGATATTTGAGATAAACTGTTCTTGTGATCGTTGTGGTTCTGCTTTAATTGCTTGTGGCTTGATTTCCATTCACTTAGCTTTGTGCTAATTCCCACCCTAACTCTCTGTTTCAGGTTTTGAGAGCACGGTAGGTTGCAGCTTTTGTGTACAGGGAAAGTTTGACCGTAGCTCTGATATTTTGGGTTTTAGAATGATGAGCCATACTTTATAAAATGTTTTGTAACACTAAAGGAAGTACTGTATGTTTGTACAGTGTTGGTTTTAACTGTTGATGTTATTTCCTTTTTAGTTTTATGACGTATTACTTCCGCTGTGATTTAAAAAAAAAATATGGCTTGTATTTTTGATGTGTTACACCTATAGCTCGAAAGTTTTAAAACGTTGACTTATGACACCTATTTTGGAACATGTTAGCACTTATGTATAATAAAACGTGTATTTTGTAAACTCTGATGATTTTGTGGTGCTAACCAATAAAAAATATGAACTTAAGTAAAACTGGAAACGTGGTGTTACGATCATGATGGTTGTATGCAACCAAAAAGGAATGAGGCTGCAAGAGATTATTGTTTTGAAGTAAAGTAGTTTAGGTTTATGAGGGAATGCTAGAAAGTATAAGCCTAAGCTAGTATATTGTGTTTAGTAAGTAAGAGTTAGGGGTCATTGTTTTGTGAAAAAAAGTCTTTATACATTTTAATCTGATTCAATAAGAGGTTTAAGGTGTGAAGGTTGTTTTTTTTCCATTAAGATCTAAAATCTCATAAAACCCCTTAACAAATCATAGGTTTAATTACCTCTTATTACCTCTTAACATAACTCATGCTTAATTTTCCTATAATGAATGGACTCATTCCTTCACCGATTTATGCCACATCGATCCGCTCCTCCACTCCTCTACATACATGACCTTCTCCTCCTCTCGGTTGTCACAAGCCACCACATATTTTTTTTAAATATTTTGGTTTTAATTTACTATATTGTTATAATTTGATATTTTTTTTACTAAAATATTCATTTTATACTTAGAAAATTTAATTTCGTTAAAAATGTATTAATCGATAAAAAATATTATATACATTTAGATGTTAAAAATAAACACAAAATATTAATTAACATTTAAATATTAAAACCACCTCAGACATGAAATTCAGTTCTAAATACAAACATAGATTTTACATTTGCATATATTTTTGTAGTGTTCTTATTTCTTCAACATAAAAAACAATGAACATTAATGATAAAGATAAATATAATTTAAAAAACTTGGAAATGAAAAGATGACACAAAAGTTTATACAAAAGTTACTAAAAACTGTAATAAATATAATAAGGTATAGAAAGTAGTTAAGTAAATTTCAAAATTAATAGAAAAATTGTTAACTTTTTTATACATGAATATTGTATCTTTTACAAACAATAATCACAATGAAAACATTAAAAGAAGATCCATAGTTCCGAGTTGTCTATACCAGTGCGTTCAACAAAAAGTGTTTCATGCGGTTTATTAAAGTACGAAAGTACCACTACTACCCGGAAGCTTTTTTAGACTGGTTTTCATTAGATCTTTATAGCCCATCTGGTAAGGCGCCCCCCTTCCTCACAAGAGGTTGGGGGATCAAATCCTGCTGCATGTAGTGGGTTGGAGGTTTTTCCCTTAGGGGTTTCCTCCATGGAGTGAAGGTGTGGTACTCGAACCTTGGTTGAAGCCAAATAACGAGGGGTGGTTGAAAACCCGCCACCAAGCAATTCGAACCCACACTGGAGAGGCGGGGAAGTGTCCCCATTAATTTGCCGGTCAAAAAAAATATAAAGACCGGTTTAACCGGTCTTTAAAATCATATTTACACCGGTTTTTTCATGTTTGGGCCTCGTTGATTATACGAGGAGACCCGTTTTCCTTCACTTTAAAGACCGGTTTTCAACCTCTCTCGATGGTATTCTATAGACCCATGGTATTATATAGACCAGAGTACTAAAACCGGTCTTTTTATATAACAGTTTTTTAAAAAAACATTATATATAGAGCACTGCTTTATGTAATCGAATACCTGAATTTAACATAAAATAACAATATAAAATAAAATTGCCAGGTAATAAATTGAAACCAAAAGATTAACATAGGACAACTAAACTTCAATTTACAATATCCACTTCAAAGTTGTTAAAATGTTCATAGCAAATACCTATCACATAACTTCCATAATCTATAAACTTCATTACAACTTACATCCATAACTTAAGTCTCTCCACAACAAGTGTATAAATGTTTGCCCAAAATTCTAACTTGCCCTTGTCAATAGCAAACAAAATTTGACTCCATAAAATATATACTTGCAAAAAAGTTGTCTTTTATGTAACGAACCATAACAGACATTCAAAAGAAGAAAGAAAATAAATAGACATATTTGAACATACTCTTATTTATATGGGCTTAACTAATGTTCCAAGCAGCTATTACTCATATATAAAGCAACAAGGTTCCGGTGAACAAGTCAGTATATATATATATATATATATATATATATATATATTTATATATATATATATATATATATATATTTATATATATATATATATATATATATATATATATATATATATATATATATATATATTAAATTGAAATAATAAAGTCATATGTAAGAAAAAACGCATGCATATTCAAGGGTATACAAAAGCAGAAAAGATATATTTTAAAACATTTACACAAGTAAATCAAATAAGTTAGCATACTAACAACTTTATTTAATTCTTCTGGGGTAAAAGCCTTCGTACTCGTCTAAGGATTCTAATGTAGAAAAAATTTATACTTCAATCATTTATATATTTGTAATATAACATTAAAATTTTCAAAAAGTAACAATACTTACTTTAGCAGGAAATTCATGCATATATTTCATGATAAAATCATATAAAAACTTCATTGTATAGTATCCACATTCTCAACCAGCATTTTGTTTATTGCACTAGTTTTTAAAAGAACAAATAAACATAAAACATATATATATATATATATATATATATATATATATATATATATATATATATATATAATACTTATCTAAATCGATGAGATTTTATATAATACAAGTTTCTAAACTTAATGATTTAACAATATAGATGATACTTACTCGATCAGACATTCTGTAAACTTGTATTGCTTCTCTGGTTATACCACCCTTTGTTTTTTTAAATGACATACAAAACCCAATGTTTACTGATAATTCATAAATATAATTAGTAATTGCATTGCTAAAGCTATAAAAAACAAATAAAAAACTAGCACCTTTGAAAATATGCTCCGATAAAAAACTCAATGTTAGCATTCTTTTCATCATATAGGAAATTCCTCAAATAACCCAACACTCCTCTATGCTCCTTAATAAATAAATCACAGATAGTATTAGGCATTAAGAAAAACATCATCTCCTTAGCAACCAAGTTCAGATTTTGGTAAAGCCCCTTGAAACCACGACAATATGTATTAAGTAATATAGCAAGAAACTCAAGTAAACTATGAGAATATATATTAAAACTTACCACTCGAACAAAGTTACGACTCCAACATCTAGCCAGTTATTTTTCCACAAGTCATACATATCACGAGGGTCAACAATAATATTAACTTCTACATCCCTTATGCCAAAAATCTCGTCCAAGGGAGTAACTATTATTGTATAAGGTGATGTTGGATCACCCCGGAGCATCCATTTTCTATATCCAAGATTTATAGACCGCCCTCTTTTCACCATAGTTTGGCGTTGTTAGATTATGTGTAGAGATAGATAACACGTATCATCGTGTCCAATGCTATGAGATACTAAAGGATCACACTGCTACACACTTGTTTAGAACCATTTGGATTTTACCAAGTTATATGTGTGTGAAATAATTAATTAATTAATTAATTATTAAGGAAGAAAAATAATAATACTAATTATTATTTTGAAGGAGAAATTAATATTTAGTTTAAATATTAATTGGACCAATTAATTAATAGTTATTAATTAATTAGAAAGGTCAGAGGGTGTTTTCTGCAATTAAGTAATAGTTTAATTAAAGCTGGGCTTTAATTAAACGGGCTTGGGCCTTAATAAGGTTTATTATATAAATAGCCTTATAAGCCTTGAAATCACATAAGGATTATTACAATTGCAACAAGAAAACCCTAGCCTCCTTTCCTCTCTAACCTCGTAGGGAACTGGTTAGGTTTCTTTTTATCATGATGAATAGGTTTCTTTTTATCAAGGATTAACTTTTTGGTTCATCCAAGTATGTTTGAAATCAAGTTCTGATTTTAAAATGGATAACAAATTATTTATGATGAAAAGAGGTTAAGATTTAAATTTAAAATTGTTATTATTGTTAATTATTGTTTTTTGCGATTTTGGTTGCCCGCGGCGTCAAAGCCACCGTGGCCGGTGGCGTGTTTCACGGCGTCAAGGTCATCGCCGGCGCCGGCGATCGGATTAGGCCGGTTGTCGGCGTCGGTAACCCTCGTTGCCACTAGCTGAGTCGGCGGCGAGTTGGTGGTCGGCGTCCAGGGTCCGATGGCAGCGGCAGCTCTCGGGGGCTGGCTTGTTGGCGGCGGTGGAGGTGGTGTGGTGGCGGCCCAGTTGCGGCCTGCTGTCCACGGCCCATTTTCCATTCGGCCCAGGAAGGTGGTTGGTCCAACGAGTTTATTCGGCCCATTTTTGTGGCCCAGTATTGTTTTAGGTTTAGTATGGGTAACACCAAAGAAGATTAAACCTAAAGGATGCTATAAGTTTTTTTTAAATAAAACTTATGGTTAAAATATTTAATTTTAATCATGATTATTTTGTAATAATCAAGTATTGGTTAAAATTAATTGTTTTAGTATTATTTTAATCTCATAACATTAATTAGTATATATATATAACAGTTATTGTTAAACCAGGTGATTTTAATAGGTAGTTAAAGTCAAGGTAATTCATCAGGTTATGATAATTAGAGATCAGTTTTTTATGTGTATTAGTTTTATACATGTTTGGGATGCCCTAGCCGAGCCCTAGACCTTGTGGATTGTTTTATTTCTTCTGCACTTGTGGTTGTGATTGGTTTTTCTATTCTATGGTGTGGGGAGGCCTGCGTGCCACTTACAACCCCTATTCTAATATGTAAAAGTACTAGATTAGCGAGCCTGCGTGCCTTTGATTATCTTGTAATTTTATATTTCTAGTTTTTAGTTTTAGAATAGAATTGAATATATATAGAATAGATTTGAAGCTGATACAAAGGAGCAAGGAGCAGGACTGGATGCAGGAGCCAGTGGGAGCTTCAGAATGCCATGCCATGTGTGTTGTTTTTCCACTTAGGTTTTGTACCGTCGGGTTTTTCGTGTGGCTCACGAAACCGACATTAGTTAAGGGCAAGGCTAAGACATAGTTGTTTGTGGTTGTTTTATTTCGTTACATGTTATATATGTGTGGTTGTGATTCTCACGATAAAATAAAACAGGGTTTTAATAATAGTCATTATTAAACAGAGTTTTTAAAAAGAAAACTGGCAAAATCCTTTTTAGAAAAATCTTAGATCAGTGTGCTACCCACCTAATGGTACACATTTCCTGTTAAACGGTACTCGGGTGTCGGAAGTGACCAAACCTTGAGCATTCGGGTTCAAACCATTGCGGGGAAGGGTGTGAAAGACTCTGCGATAATCGGGAGTCCCGGCCAGAGTTCACACTGTCTTAGGTGGTGCGATCTATTTTGGTGATAATCGGGAGTCCCGGCCCAAAATGCACTAGAGGGACTAAAGCATGCATGGATCTTGTAGCTGATGTCCCGCGGATCTAGGAGTCGTGTCCAGGTAGGATACGATTGGTATAGGTTTACCTACCAGAAATAGCATTGTCCCGGTGGGAAGTGCCCAAACCCTGCATCAGGAAATGTGAAATATGGATCCTAGTCCAATAATTTATTTTTAAAAGGTTATAATTATTAGAGGATATAATCAAATTACTGAATCGGTTTTATCTTTTCTTTGTCTGTAGATGTCTATTTTATCTGTTATTCCGTTCTATTCACCCAAGGAATCTCTAAGCCTCATCATCGGCAAGTGGAAGCTTTCAGGTCCAAACTTTGCTGTTTGGAAGATGCATTTAAAGAATGTTTTAGATGCACAGGGAAAGCTACACATCATAGAGACATTGCCTCCAGAACGACCTGGAATAGATGCCCAGGATAGTGAGTATGATGCTTACTATCAGTATTTGGCTGACGAATCTGATGTTATGTCAGTTCTTGTTCTCACAGCTTCATCCGAGTTTACGGATGATCTCCGGGAGAAGTCATCTTTTGAGGTCGTTCTGGGACAGGAGCAAAAGTTCAAGCACAGTGAACGAGTATGTCGTATCTTGCTGATAAAGGAAATTCTTTCAGCGAGGATGAAAGAAAACCAACCGATTAGCGATCATCTCATTAACATGAGAAGGCTCTTGGATTGCGATGAAAGTTTTGGGTCAAAATCAAAACCACATGAGCTAGTCATGCTTTTGTTTGGTTCTTTATCGGACTAGTACCAGAGAAGGGTAATATACGTCCTCGGTGATTTTGAGATGACCGTCGAGGAGCTGCACGAGATCCTTATGTGCATCAGCAATGAGTTGAAGCCAAAACAGCTAGAGTCAACAGTTGTGGACCCTATGCAGGAAGATGACTGGTTGGAAGAGCTTGGAGAGATTTGTTGCCCAGACTGTGGCAGCAAGAATTCATGCGAGCACTCACTCGACATAGATCAGCTGGACATTGGTTCACCCAATGACTCAGGTATCTTTATGATAGATTGTCTTATTACTTCTTATGAATCATGGGTATTGGATACCGGATATAGTCATCACATATGCAATCATTTGCAGGGATTCAAGAGAAGTAGGAAGCTAAGACAAGGAGATATGGACCTGCGGGTAGGCGAAGGCTCCATGGTTGGTGCTGAAGCTGTTGGAACATATTGTCTTAGTTTGCCTTCGGGCATGGTCTTAGAACTAGAACCTTGTTATTATGTTCCTAGAATTATCAAAAATCAAAAACGTTATCTCGTTTGATTTGCTTATAGACTGTGGTTTTAACTATATTATGAATAGTAAAGTGATTTCTTGTTTTAAAAATGATGTTTTCTATTTTAAAGCTATTCCTCAAAATGGTCTATACACGCTAAATCTAGATAACGATGATAAAGACATATATCATATAAGTAAAAGATCTAAGAGTAACTTGAATCAGACTTACCTCTGGCATTGTCGTTTAGGACATATAAACGAGAAACGCATAGAGAAGCTCCAAGATGACGGAATTCTAGAACCATTTGACTTGGAGTCATATGATATTTGCGAATATTGCTTGTCTGGTAAAATGACAAAGCAGCCTTTCAACAGTGAGAATGAAAGGGCAAGTGAGTTACTGGGGATAATACACACAGATATGTGTGGACCCTTTACTCCAGAGGCTAGAGGAGGATACCGGTACTTCATTACCTTTACTGACGACTTCAGTAGGTTCGGTTATGTCTATCTTATGAGACTTAAATCTGAAAGTTTTGACAAGTTCAAACAGTTTCCGAATGAAGTACAAAATCAGCTGGATAAGAAGATAAATCTGCTTCAGTCCGACCGAGGTGGTGAGTATCTGAGTCAGGAATTCGACGATCATCTGAAGGATTGTGGGATTGTTTCACAACTCACACATTCGTATACACCTCAGATGAATAGTGTGTCAGAATGGAGGAATCGTACATTGCTTGACATGGTACGATCAATGATGAGTCGAAGTTCATTGCCTTTGTCATTTTGGGTGCACGCACTCAAGACAGCGGCGTTCATGCTGAATCGGGTTCCGACAAAATCGGTTGAAAAGACACCGTTCGAGGTATGGACGGGGAAAAAGCCCAAAATGTCTTTTCTCAAGGTTTGGGAATGTGAGGTGTATGTTAAGCGAACATTCACGGATAAACTCAATCCCAAATCAGATAAGTGTATCTTTGTGGGTTATCCCAAGAAAACCATGGGATACTATTTCTATAACCAAGACGAGAACATAGTTTTTGTTGCTCGTAAGGGGGTGTTCTTGGAAGAGAAGTTTCTAAACTCAGAGATTCCAAGAAAAGAAATAGAGCTTCAAGAAATTGAAGAGGAAGAGATAACACCACCACCGATAATCGAACCCGTAGTTCAACAAAGAATTGTTGAATCTCAACCCGAGTCTATGGTTGAGGAAGAAGTGCAAACACAAGACCTTCGCAGACCTAGTAGGCTCGTCATGAGCCTGATAGGTATCTAAGATTCCTGGTTGCTCAAGACGAAGGGGATCTTTTAGAACCCACCACCTACCAAGATGCTGTCTCAGGTTTAGAATCTGAGAAATGGCTAGAAGCCATGAAGGCAGAGATGCAATCCATGTATAACAACCAAGTTTGGAGGCTAGTAGATTTGCCTCAACACAGCAAAGCTGTTGGGTGCAAACGGGTCTTCAAGAAGAAGACCGGCATGGATGGAAAGGAGCATACCTATAAAGCTAGGCTAGTGGCGAAAGGTTTCACGTAAACTCATGGTGTTGACTATGATGAAACTTTTTCCCCAGTAGCAATGCTTAAGACCATTAGAATTCTTATGGCCAAATCAGCATATTTTGACTATGAGATATGGTAGATGGATGTCAAAACCGCCTTCCTTAACGGGAAGTTAACGGAGGACGTATATATGATACAACTGGATGGTTTTACGGATCCAAAGAATCCTAATAAAGTATGCAAGCTGCTAAAATCCATTTATGGGTTGAAGCAGGCATTTAGGAGCTGGAACTTACACTTTGATGAGCGCATCAAAGAGTTTGGTTTTACCAAAAGTGAGTTCGAGTCATGTGTTTACACTAAATTCAGTAGGAGCGCGGTGACCTTCCTAGTCTTGTATGTAGATGACATACTGTTAATAGGAAACAATATACCAGTATTACAAGGAGTAAAATCCTGGTTACGTAAATGTTTCCAGATGAAAGACTTGGGAGAAGCTGCTACATACTTGGTATTAAGATCTATAGGAATAAATCTAAGCGGCTTATCGGACTTAGTCAAAGTACATATATTGAAAAAGTCGTGAAATGATTCAAGATGGATCAATCCAAGAAAGGATTTATTCCAATGCAATATAGCACGATTTTGAGCAAGGATCAGTGTTCTTTATCTAGTCAAGATCAGAACGAGATGAAATTGATTCCATATGCCTCGGTAATTGGATCAATTATGTATGCCATAAGTGTCACGAGTAGATACCAGCAAAATCCGGGAGAAGCTCATTGGGTAGCTGTCAAGAACATTCTCAAGTACCTGAGAAGGACAAAAGACATGTTCCTAGTTTATGGAGGTTCGATGGACGAGCTTAGTGTAACTGGTTACAGTGATGCTAGTTTCCAAACCGACAAAGACGACTTTAGGTCGCAGTCAGAATTTGTCTTTACCCTAAACGGATGAGCTATATCTTGGAAAAGTCAGAAGCAAGATACAATAGTAGATTCGACTACAGAGGCAGAGTATATTGCAGCAAGTGATGCAGCAAAGGAAGCTGTCTGGCAGAGGAATTTTATCTCGGACCTTAGAGTTGTTGCTAGTATCTCTAGGCCGATTGATATATTCTGTGATAACTCAGGGGCTGTGGAGCAAGCTAAAGAGCCAAGAGATCATCAACGTACTAGGCATGTACTCAGAAAATATCACCTAATCCGAGAGATCAAGCTAAAGAGCCAAGAGATCATCAACAGACTAGGCATGTACTCAGAAAATAACACCTAATCCGAGAGATCATTGGAAGAGGAGATATTAGACTACAAAAGATACCGACGGACGACAACGTTGCTGACCCGTTGACGAAGCCGTTAGCTAGAGCTAAGCATGAGAGACATGCGAATTCTATAGGGATGCAGTACCTAGAATATAACAGCTAGTTCAAGTTTTTGATTATTACTATAGATGTAACTTGAAACTCTTTTATTATGTATTTACATTTCATGGGATTGAAATAGGAGGTATTTGCATAATTGTTTCTTGTTGTCTATTTTTAGCATGTTTTAACCTATCCATGACGAATTCAAGTTATGGATTGTCTAAATGCCCGTAGCTATTTAATGTAGTGGGAGGTACATTAGGGAGATAATGCTATTATGAATATTTAATGATTTATTCGGGGTTGAATAAAAGCACAAGGTTGTGACCAAATATTCGTAGATATTTATCAGGAGGGATAAATATTGGGAGTGATCTGCATCGAGTTTACTTCATGGAGCATCATCATAAGTAAACTTGATAGGTTGTCCTTATACCTGAGATATTTGGTTTGGGGCGCAGTAACTACTGTACTTTAGCGCGTTCTAACGTCACGCCGTAACAGGGTGATTATAAGGTGCATGTCTAGGTGCAGCGGAAGCTGTGTGCTCAAATTACAAATAGTCAAGACGGGATTTGCACCTCCTTTTTAGGAGAGATATTTCTGGGCCCCTTGACGACTGAGACTACTGAAAATGCGTGGCCGCGCTTGGTTAGAATGATAGGTTTCATTCGGTAAATCGTAACTGCAGAGTGTCGAGATTAGAGTCGAGAAAATCTGGGTATTTAGAATAAGATCGCTGCTCCATGTCTAATACTCACATTACGGAATATCGAGATGCAAAAGGAAAAGCCTAGATAATCCAAAGGTGGATTATATCTCTAGATGTAAGAGATCTTATAGCCTGGTTAACCTAAGTGTCTGGCTAGGGACCTCCTTAGGCCAACGGTGTACAATGAGTGTTACTTATCTTGAACAAGTGGGAGTCTGTTAGATTATGTGCATAGATAGATAACACGTGTCATCGTGTCCAATGCTATGAGACATTAAAGGATCACACTGCTATACACCCGTTTAGAACCATTTGGATTTTACCAAGTTATATGTGTGTGAAATAATTAATTAGTTAATTAATTATTAAGGAAGAAAAATAATAATAGTTAATTATTATTTTGAAGAAGAAATTAATATTTAGTTTAAATATTAATTAGACCAATTAATTAATAGTTATTAGTTAATTAGAAAGGTCAGAGGGTGTTTTCTGCAATTAAGTAATAGTTTAATTAAAGCTGTGCTTTAATTAAACAGGCTTGGGCCTTAATAAGGTTTATTATATAAATAGCCTTATAAGCCTTGGAATCACATAAGGATTATTACAATTGCAACAAGAAAACCCTAGCCTCATTCCCTCTCTCCTTTGTGTCGACTTCGACAGGCACCCCTAAGGGGTTTCGATCTGCGTCGCACATCACACACACGCACGGTTCTTGCGTGATCGAGATTTTTGTGATATTTTGTGGCGGTCTAGCAGCCTGTTCAAGGTGGTGCAGTAGCAGTGTTCTACCTTTAGCTATCTGGATTATAGTTTCAAGATTGTTGGAAAAGGTATAACTTTTAATCCTTATTCTTGCTTAGTTTCCTGTACGAGTTAGATGAGATCACTGGATGAGGTTTTGTTTTTTATTCCGCTGCGTATGATTATTATCTGTTTTATACCCTACAAAACCCTTCAGGAGTAACTCTAACAATTTATAATACATATGCTCCTTACTATTGTTTTCATCTTCCTCGCGTTTTTTTCTCTTCTCTTCTTCCACTTTTTCTTTTTCTTCTCTCCTTTTTTCTTTCATCCTCTTTTTGACTTTTTTCTTCCTTGTCCTAGAACAAAGAAATATATCACAAAATAACAAAAAATCCAGCCATAACAAAAAAGTTTAAGCAATAAAAAAATAAAAATATATTGTTAGCTTTTATGGTACTCATAAATTCAAACATAGAATAAGGACGGATCACCTTTTGATTAGGAGCCATCACCGTCTTCCTAATTGTGCGCATACGCGGCACCGGCCATTGAATAAAACTACCCGTTGCTTGACCTAATGTCACTAACTTCACCAACAGGAACCGGTAGTTTTAAGTCCACGTATTTGTCATGAACAAGGTCTTTTGACACCTTCATGTAAAATGGTAGTGTAACACCCACTTACCCGGCCTAGATTAATTAAGGTATTAATCAAATTTAAGCTTGGGATTTAATTAATTATGTGGTTTAATTCTTTTGATTGTGATTAATTGAATTATTATTTTTATATTAAATACATCATTTTGTTAGTGGAATTTGAGGTGGCCGTATAGAGTGGTTTGTCACCAACACCTCACCTAATACTCACAATTGCAAGCAATTAAACAAAACAATCAAAGGTGTGTGTGTGTTGTGCTCTCGGCCGAAGGATCAAGGAAGAACAAGAATTAATCAAATTGATCTTAGGATTTGCATGAATTGAGTTACTGAATTCGTAACATAAACAAGGTTAGCTTACTGAATTGGATTAATCAATTGTTGAATGTTTCGGTTTATATATATATGAAATCCGATTATGGCATGCTAATGAATTGATGAACTTAGAATGCATGCATGTTAGATTAAATGATTATTATATGTTGTTTATATGATTAGATTGAATTCTGGAATCATAGAACGACTACATGCTTAAAATCAGTGTTGAATTGAGTTAGAAACTAGAATTGGGGAAGAACTCATGAATTAATCGGATTTATGATGAATCCGTCGGAATTGAGCGAATTCCGATAACATTTGATCGGATTTAATGAAATCCGATAATTTTTATCGGAATTAGATCGGAATCCGATAACTTAATATCAGATTTAGCCCTAACTCTTTTATCGGAATTTTGGATTATCGGATTTGAACATTTGATCGGATCTATGACTTTAAGTATGAAATCAGGCATGTAAATGCCTTGACTTTTTCTCTCGGATTTCCATTTTCTCGGTATTGGACCATTATCGGATTTTGACTATTCTCGGAATCTAGCACGATCGGATTGTACTTTTCTCGGATTGTGATTCTATCGGATTTGAACAATTTATCGGATTTAGCCTTTACTCGGATTGTGCCTATGCTCGGATTTGGGTAATGATTTTATCGGATTTGAAATGATCGGATTTGGTGTTATCGGATTTGGACATTATCGGATTTGTTGCAATCGGAGTTGGACTTTCTCGGATTTTGAATCTTCACTCGGATTTCCATTTGATCGGATTTGGTTAATCGGATTTGTATATATTCAATTGTGATCATACATGATTTACATGAGTAGATATGATATTTATTTTGGATCAGTATTATAATTTGAATACTGACTTGGGTTACTTCAATCTCAGGAACTGAGAAGACTCAGTGAGTTAGTCACTTGAGTGTGCTTCATTGCATTGAAGACTTTGGTGAGTAGGTTTATATCTTTTGATATACAGGATTTAATATCCTATTTGGAATACTCTTGTTTGGATTGTATATACATGTTATTTTGAGATCAGTTTAGTCTGAGCCTTTGCTTGGGGGATTTACCGTATCAGATCTTGTGGTACATTTGTTGTACCCAAGAAGGCTGGTATTGTTATCCATTTTAGCAAGGTTATCGGTAGACCTTGGTTTTGGCCGACTCTGGTTGTAGGTGCTTGCAACACCGCCGGTTCTCCTGGGATTCATGAGCTATTTGGGTTTAGGCATGTTTGCCTTGTTTATGATTAGATATTGGTTCCCTCACTTAGCTTCGTGCTAATTCCCCACTAGACTGTTTTGCAGATTAACTCCGGTGAGCTTTGAAGTTTGGACTGGGAATATGGACAGACCGTACTCTGATGTCAAGTTTTTGATAAAGAACTTGTTTTGGTTTAACACTGTATAAGTTTTGTTGTATAAAACAAGATAATCTTTTTTATCTATTATGTAATTAAGTTAATTATTTTTATTTAGCTTCCGCATGCGGTATATTATATGTTTTAAAAAGTACAGTGTTACAAGTTGGTATCAGAGCATTGGTTTGAGGATTTGCATGAATAATTTGTGCAATACTCGAGCCAAGGCTCTGGTCAGTCCAGTATTCCCAGGGTGCGTAATTAGTAGAGTAGCTTTGAGGGTAGTTAGTGTGTTTAAACTAACGGATTATATCTAACAATTGGTGAGATGCTGTGTATAGCATAGATAATGGTTGATAACGTGAATCCGACAACTACCCCTACGTCCCCCAGAAGGAACAATCAATCCTCTACCGCAGCAAATGAACAGCATAACAGGGCAGGAACCTCTGACAATGGTGAATCTGAGCAACAGGAACATGTGTTGCAGTTAGAAGATACTTTGCAAGTATTAAGGGATAGAATTCAGGAATTGGAGCAGCAACAACAACAAACTCAGTCCTCACAGCAAACCCAAACTATCCATATGCCCAGAGAATCAGCTGTATTCACCCAGTCAATACCACCGCCAGTTTACTCAGCTACACCTTTTAACACGGTGACAACACCCTTTGGAACCTTACCATTCGTGTCTATGCCTCCTATGTCCCAACCTTACCAACCTCAACAACAGTATCAACCTCAACAGAATTTCTTTATTCTATGGTACCCAACTCAGGGTGGATTTAAACCCAAGAGTCAGTTTAAGGACTTCATGGATTGCCAACCACCCGATTATTCTGGAAGTTCTAACCCTACCGATACTTTGAACTGGTTGCGGGAAACGGTTAAGGCTTTAGACACTTGTAACTGTGAGGAAGCTGACAGGGTTAAATTTGCTACAAAGAGATTGAAAGGACAAGCTGCCACTTGGTGGGATTCTCTAACAGCTCACTTATCTCGGGATGTTATCAACTCTATAACTTGGGAGCAATTCCAAGCTAAGTTTTGTGAACAGTTTTGTAGCACCTATGATTTGTCCAAGGTAAAACGGGAGTTCATGGATTTAGCACAAGATGACAAGATGTCAGTTGATGAGTTGATTGTGAAATTCAATGAGAAGTTAAGGTTTGCCAAGTAGTGGGTTCCGGATGAGCCATCACAAATAGATCATTTTGTTCAAGCTCTATTGCCTGAGTATCGGGGTAACACCCGGATGGAAACTTCATTGGTACAAACTTTTACAATTGCTTGTGCTGTTGAGGGCGATGTGAAAGCAAGAGAGAGGATGAACCGTGAGAAAGGATCGTCTCAGAAATTCAGTGGAAATCAAAGTGGCAACAAGGGTAAAGGACAGGGTAACCAGAATCGGAATGATCAGAGGTCAAAGGGTTCGGGTTCGTATCAGAATAAGCCATGGTGTAAACCATGTAACTCCAGCCATACCGGTCCTTGTACAGCTCAGACTAAACGGTGTTTATGATGTGGCGGGTTTGGTCACGAACCATCTGCTTGTAGGTTTAAAACAAATGTTTGCTGGAACTGCCATGAAGAGGGTCATAGAGCTGGGGTTTGCACAAAACCGAGACCGAAGGGGACGGGGCAGAGGGTAGCCAATGTCGGGGGATCGTGTGCAGGTCAGAAGCGTAAGGCTGCACCTTCTGCGGAAGGGAGAGCCTTCAAGATGACTGTCACCGAGGCCACCGAGAACAGTGATGTAATCACGGGTATGTTTATTGTTAACTCAGTGCCTGCTAGAGTATTATTTGATTCGGGTGCCAATAGATCTTTCATGTCAGTAGCTTTATGTGACAAACTGAAACTACATGTTACTATTATTACTACTCCTTTAGAAGTAGAGGTAGCTTATGGTAAGTTAGTGCCTGTAACTTCTTCTGTGACTGGGGTTTCAATAGATATTGATGGTACTAGTATGCCTGTAGATTATTTACTGATGCCTATTCCGGGGTTTGACTTAGTACTAGGCATGGATTGATTAAGTCACCATAGGGCGAGTATCCAGTGTCACAAGAAACTGATTTCTATTCCTTTGGCTGACGGGTCGCATGTCGTGGCTCGTGGGGATAGATCTTCTTCTTCTTCTTTTCCAATCATCTCGTATATAAAAGCTAGAAAATCTCTAGCTAAAGGGTGTGCGTCTTTCCTGGCCTACGCAATCGATGCAAAGAAAGAAAAGAAAGCAGTTACCGATGTTCGGGTTGTGTCAGAGTATCCGGAAGTGTTTCCAGATGATTTACAGGGATTGCCTCCTGTTCGGGATGTTGAATACAAGATAGATCTGATTCCTGGTACTTCACAGATTGCAAAGGCTCCGTATCGTTTGGCTCCTTCCGAGATCCGAGAGATGATGACACAGATTCAAGAGTTACTTGATAAGGGGTTTATCCGACCGAGTTCTTCGCCGTGGGGTGCACCAGTTTTGTTTGTTAAGAAGAAGGATGGAACTTTTCGTATGTGTATTGACTACAGAGATCTAAATAAAAGAACCATCAAGAATAAGTATCCGTTGCCCAGAATCGATGATTTATTTGATCGGTTACAAGGGGCTTCTTATTTCTCGAAGATTAATCTGAGATCGGGTTATCATCAAGTCAGGGTAGCAGATGAAGATATTCCAAAGACTGCTTTTCGTACTAGGTATGGTCATTACGAGTTCCTAGTAATGCCATTTGGTTTAATGAATGCACCTGCAGTATTTATGGATTTGATGAATCGTGTGTGTAGACCTTTCCTAGACAAGTTTGTCATTGTGTTTATCGATGATATTTTGGTGTATCCAAAGACAGAAGGTGAGCATGATCAGCATTTGAGACAAGTTTTGGAGATTCTTAAACAACATAAGTTATATGCCAAGCTTTCGAAGTGCAAATTTTGGTTACGTGAAGTTTAGTTTTTGGGTCATGTGATTTGTCAAGAAGGTATCAAAGTGGATCCATCCAAGATCGAAGCAGTGATGAACTGGAGTGCTCCGAAAACGCCTACAGAGATAAAGAGTTTTCTTGGATTGGCAGGTTACTACCGCAGATTTATAAAAGACTTTTCTAAGTTGGCTGGTCCGTTAACTAAGTTAACTCGAAAGGATGTTCCGTTTCTATGGGGTTCAGCTCAAGAGGATGCTTTTCAGACTCTGAAACAATTGTTGTGTCAAGCACCAGTTCTTTCGTTGCCTGAGGGTTCAGAGGATTTTGTAGTATATTGCGATGCTTCTCACGCCGGTTTGGGATGTGTTTTGATGCAGAGGGGTAAAGTAATTGCTTATGCTTCAAGACAGTTGAAACCGAACGAACGAAACTACCCAACTCATGACTTGGAACTAGCTGCCGTGGTATTTGCACTGAAATTGTGGAGGCACTACTTGTATGGAACTAAATGTACGATTTGCACCGACCATAAAAGTTTACAGTATGTGTTTACACAAAAGGAGTTAAATATGAGACAACACCGTTGGTTAGAACTGATCAAAGATTACGATTGCGATATTCAGTATCATCCGGGAAAAGCGAATGTAGTTGCAGATGCACTCAACCGAAAAGGATCTACGGAGACTGTACAATTTATACGATTGGAAATTAAGTCTGATTTAGTTGATCAACTTGTGGCTGCACAGCTTGAAGCCTTGAAAGATGAGAATCTGAAAGATGAATTGATGATCAAGCAGCATGAGTTAAATACTGATTCACGTGGTTTGAAGGTTTATCATACACGCGTTTGGGTGCCGAAATTTGGGAACTTGAGAGAGTTATTATTGAACGAGGCTCACAAATCCAGATTGTCGATACATCCGGGTAGCACGAAGATGTATCATGATTTGAAGACTCGATATTGGTGGCCGACTATGAAAACATATATAGCTAAGTTTGTTGGGATGTGTCACATCTGTGCACAAGTTAAAGCTGAACATCAGAAGCCGTACGGATCGTTGAAACAGTTAGAGATACCTGAGTGGAAATGGGATCACATAACGATGGATTTTGTAACGTAACTTCCACGAACACAGAAAGGGTATGATATGATTTGGGTTATTGTCGACAGATTGACCAAGAGTGCACACTTCCTGGCTACAGCTGAAACTGCTTCTTTAAGCAAACTGGCACAATTGTATATCGATGAGATAGTGTCTAGACATGGGGTGCCTCTATCTATTGTTTCAGACAGAGACTCGAGGTTCGTATCTAACTTCTAGACCAAATTGCAACAGGAATTGGGATCTAGGGTAAATTTGAGTACGGCATATCACCCGCAAACAGATGGTCAGTCACAGAGATCTATCCAGTCTTTGGAAGATATGCTTCGGGCTTGCGTGTTAGAGTTCGGAGGATCATGGGATTTACATCTACCTTTGGTAGAATTTGCTTATAACAATTCCTATCATAGTAGTATCGGTATGCCTCCGTATGAGATGCTGTATGGTCGACCTTGCAGAACTCCGACTTGTTGGTTAGAAGCTGGGGAAAAGCAATTTGCAGGGCCTGACATTGTACAGATGACAGCTGATAAAATTGCTATTGCTCGGGATAAATTGAAAGCTGCAAGAGATAGACAGAAAATGTATGCTGATCCGCGTCGTCGACCGGTATCGTTTGTTGAAGGTGAAATGGTTTATTTGAAAGTATCTCCTTGGAAGGGCGTGATCAGATTCGGTAAACGAGGGAAGTTAGCTCCCCGTTACATTGGTCCTTTCAGAATCAGACAAGTGGTAAACGATCAGACTGTTGCATTGGATTTACCTGATGAGTTAGCAGGAATTCACAACACTTTTAATGTTTGTTATCTTCGCAAATGCAATGTAGAAGATCAGACTCAAGTTATTCCTATTCAAGATCTTCGGGTTGATACTAATCAGAGATTGTTAGAGGAACCAGTCGAAATATTGGATCGAAAGGTTACAAAGTTGAGAAAGAAACAGATTCAATTGGTTTTAGTCAAATGGAAGCATAGCTTGGGATCTGATTTGACTTGGGAGACTGAAGCTGACATGCGTAGCCGATATCCTTCCTTGTTTGAGAGCGATGAGATTCTGAGGACGCAATCTTCTTAAGGGGGGGGGGGGGGAGATTTGTAACACCCACTTACCCGGCCTAGATTAATTAAGGTATTAATCAAATTTAAGCTTGGGATTTAATTAATTATGTGGTTTAATTCTTTTAATTGTGATTAATTGAATTATTATTTTTGTATTAAATACATCATTTTGTTAGTGGAATTTGAGGTGGCCGTATAGAGTGGTTTAGTCACCAACACCTCACCTAATACTCACAATTGCAAGCAATTAAACAAAACAATCAAAGGTGTGTGTGTGTTGTGCTCTCGGCCGAAGGATCAAGGAAGAACAAGAATTAATCAAATTGATCTTAGGATTTGCATGAATTGAGTTACTGAATTCGTAACATAAACAAGGTTAGCTTACTGAATTGGATTAATCAATTTTTGAATGTTTCGGTTTATATATATATGAAATCCGATTATGGCATGCTAATGAATTGATGAACTTAGAATGCATGCATGTTAGATTAAATGCTTATTATATGTTGTTTATATGATTAGATTGAATCCTGGAATCATAAAACGACTACATGCTTAAAATCAGTGTTGAATTGAGTTAGAAACTAGAATTGGGGAAGAACTCATGAATTAATCGGATTTATGATGAATCCGTCGGAATTGAGCGAATTCCGATAACATTTGATCGGATTTAATGAAATCCGATAATTTTTATCGGAATTAGATCGGGATCCGATAACTTAATATCAGATTTGGTTCTAACTCTTTTATCGGAATTTTGGATTATCGGATTTGAACATTTGATCGGATCTATGACTTTAAGTATGAAATCAGACATGTAAATGCCTTGACTTTTTCTCTCGGATTTCCATTTTCTCGGTATTGGACCATTATCGGATTTTGACTATTCTCGGAATCTAGCACGATCGGATTGTACTTTTCTCGGATTGTGATTCTTTCGGATTTGAACAATTTATCGGATTTAGCCTTTACTCGGATTGTGCCTATGCTCGGATTTTGGTAATGATTTTATCGGATTTGAAATGATCGGATTTGGTGTTATCGGATTTGGACATTATCGGATTTGTTGCAATCGGAGTTGGACTTTCTCGGATTTTGAATCTTCACTCGGATTTCCATTTGATTGGATTTGGTTAATCGGATTTGATGATTTAAAGATAAACATGAATTGTATATCTTTGGGAATTAGGTTCAATGGATATGTATATATTCAATTGTGATCATACATGATTTACATGAGTAGATATGATATTTATTTTAGATCAGTATTATAATTTGAATACTGACTTGGGTTACTTCAATCTCAGGAACTGAGAAGACTCAGTTAGTTAGTCACTTGAGTGTGCTTCATTGCATTGAAGACTTTGGTGAGTGGGTTTATATCTTTTGATATACAGGATTTAATATCCTATTTGGAATACTCTTGTTTGAATTGTATATACATGTTATTTGGAGATTAGTTTAGTCTGAGCCTTTGCTTGGGGGATTTACCGTATCAGATCTTGTGGTACATTTGTTGTACCCAAGAAGGCTGGTATTGTTATCCATTTTAGCAAGGTTATCGGTAGACCTTGGTTTTGGCCGACCCTGGTTGTAGGTGCTTGCAACACCGCCGGTTCTCCTGGGATTCATGAGCTATTTGGGTTTAGGCATGTTTGCCTTGTTTATGATTAGATATTGGTTCCCTCACGTAGCTTTGTGCTAATTCCCCACTAGACTGTTTTGCAGATTAACTCCGGTGAGCTTTGAAGTTTGGACTGGGAATATGGACAGACCGTACTCTGATGTCAAGTTTTTGATAACGAGTCTGTTTTGGTTTAACACTGTATAAGTTTTGTTGTATAAAACAAGATAATATTTTGTATCTATTATGTAATTAAGTTAATTATTTGTATTTAGCTTCCGCGTGCGGTATATTATATGTTTTAAAAAGTACAGTGTTACAGGTAGGATCGGAGATCCATGAAGTAGTATACCATTTTTTGTCGAATGAACCATTCCCCGGAGAATATCATGAACAAAATTATCACCATGAGGGTCAAACAAAACAACTTGTAACGGCTCCTATAAAACACAAACATGTAGAATATATTATTTTATAAAGAAATTTATTTATCATGTAATGAATGGATTATATACCTTAATATTTTGTATTCATGGTAGCTTCGGCCGTGGCTGAGTTTGCATTTGCGGTTGATTAATTTGAGGCATAGGGAGTGGATTGATTTGATCTTTAGTTACCTCTACAAGGTTCTTCTGTAAAGCTGTAATATGTTGCATGTACATGACATGCATATTCTTCATTGGGTTTTCATGTTGCTTTTCCCTTTGTAAATTATTAGCCTCTTGCTCTTTTCTCTCTTCTTGTAACGCCTTTTTTAATCGTTCATCAATTACCGATTTCAATTCTTCTATATCTATTTTGCTAGTCATTTTTTTCTCACCATACTTTGGTAACCCCTTTCTCTAGCTTATATTATTCCCACACCTCTAGTCTGGCCCGGATGCTCTAGTCCAAGTACATTGATCAAATGGTCCGCTCCAGAATCATCAAGCCCTTGTGAAATATTTTTATCACACTGAATCTGTAAATTAATTTAGTAATCAAAATAGACAAATCATATAAATAAAAGAACTTAAAAAAAGTAATAAATAGAGAAAAAAGGATATATTTACTAACCGTTCTGCAACATATCGAACATCTGGCAACAAAGTCCTTTTTCCGTGTTCATTTAAGCGACTTCTAGCCAATACTCAATTCTTGGCACGTTCATCCTGGATATTATGGTATTCGGTCCTTAATTCTTCAGACTGTTTCTCCTTTTCCCATATCTTTTGGTAACCACGATAACCTTTTCTGCCAACACGTGGACGATTGATGTGGGTGTTGGCGTTTAATCTTCCTTTTATACGTTTTTCCTTCAAATAAATCTATTAAATATTAACAAGAAAGAACAATATCTTATAAAGATATAAATGCCAATTAATTCACCTGATTTTCTGGTATGTTTTCCCTCCTCAGAAATTCTTCCCAAGTTTGGTCACTTATAAAAGTGTACATTTGACACGGACTTCTTTCTAAGTCCATGTAGTTACTCTTTAAGTATGTTCTGAATTTCTTCCAAGCATTGTTGCATGTTGAAAGAGTGTTAGCTTTAGCAAAATCATCATTTAATTTAAAGTGATTCAGTAACATAAACCATACAAAAGTTACAATAGGACTTTAAGTTGTAAAGTTATCATATTTAAATAGATTAGTTATACCTTGATGATCAACCATAAAGCATCTTTTTCATCTTTAGGTACTTTATGCCAACTATGATGATTAATACTAACCCTTAGCCTAGTATATGTTCCACATTGTGTAGAAAATTCCTTTTGATAATGTCCTACACATTGTCCAAGTTCATTGAATTCAACATCATATGTATCTTCAGGTTTAGGGTCCTACGATTGTGGAATGCCAATATCTACGACACGTCACATATAATATGTACAAAAACTGATCACCTCATCAGAATCATATCCTTCAATGATAATTCCTTCTGGACGATAACGGTTCCTCACATATCCTTTTACAACACCCATATATCTCTCGAATGGATACATATATCATAGGAAATATCAAATGAACCATCACATCAAAAAAAGAAGGTGGAAAATACATCTCAAGCTGGCAAAGTGTCAAAATAGTATCACGTTGCCATTCTTCCAATACCTCTGGATCGATCACTTTTGAATGAATCACATTAAAGAACAAACATAGCTTTGTGATTGTGTGTCGGATACGACCGGGTAGTATTCAACGAATTGCAATTGGGATCAATTGAGTCATTAATACATGACAATCGTGTGACTTCATACCGAGTAACTTCAAATCTTTTAATGACACCAACTTCCTAATGTTAGATGAATAACCAGATGGAAACTTCACATTATACAAGCATTGATAAAACTTTGTTTTCTCAGTCTTTGACATGGTGTGATAGGCTAGTGGCAGATACGTGTTGGAGTATGCCCGCTGACACACGTATGCCATTTGGATCATTACCGATAATGTATGGGCCTATTGGGTCACACACCGGGGACCTATCTCGACAGCCTAAAAGATGGAGGGACCAATGGTGTCAAAATGGAAAGATTGATGTGCTGGCAAATAACGCGACGCGGAGCACTTAAGGATACGCGACGCGGAGTTTCAGTGGCGCGGAACTTTACGGGCACGCGGCGAGGAATTTTGTCAGACTGCATGCACTTTTGTCTTTTCCACCTCCACTCTTGCCCAATGGTTGGGCTAGCTTGTGCAGTACTCTGAGGCCGGCCATGGGGAAGATTAAGTGGCATTTCAGGGTCTATAAAATACCCTTATTTGTCCTTGATTCTAACCTTTTGCCAAAACCCACATAAACACTTAGTCTTGAGAACTTTTAGAGTGTTCTTGTGAGTTCAAAGAGGGCATCCGAATTTCTGCTACTAAGAGGCTGTTCTTGTGGTGATTTCTCTTGAAAGAAGATCATCCAAGCTTGCTAGTACAAGGAGAGAGGACAATACCCGGGGTGGACTTCATTAGAGGAGAGCTTCTTTGCTTTCTTGTCATTACCACCACATCTTCAAGTTGTTGGAGCTAAGGAGCAGGGTATAACCTCTTCTCTTTCTGTTTTTCATGTTGCTTAAGTAGGTTATAGAGTTTGGTCCATGGTTTGGGGTTTTATGCTTTGATTACTTGTACTTTATGCTTTGTATGTTGTACCTTGTTGCTTCCGCTGTGTACATAGAACCCCAACAGTGGTATCAGAGCCACCTCTATACTACTTTTGCACATGGTAGCCTGAAAAAACCCGAAAATAAAGTTTAGTGTTTTCTGTTCGTTAATTTCCGCGGCGCGGAACTCATGAGGTTACGCGGCGCGGAATATCGCTGTACAGATTCTGTTTTTAAACTTTGTTTTTAAATAAAAATTATTTTTGGGTTTTTGGCACTGGTTTTTGGTTTCTGGAATTTTTGTCCAGAAATTAAAATTTAGTTTTTGAAGTTGCCTTGTATAATGGTTAGTGTATTTATATGTGGATTATTATTTTGGCATGAAAATAAATAAATGCATATACTTACATAATGTATTTATGAATATGTTTCATCAAAAATGGTTTGGTGTTACTAATGCATAAGTACATGGGATTTTTAGTGCCTTGAGTGTTTTTGTAAAAATCTTAACCATTATACATAAGTTTACATGGTTTTGTGTGGCACACCATGTTGTAGATGTTGATCTTGTTGTTGTTGTTCACTATTGAACCTGTTTTGTTGGTAACCCTAGAAAAAATGCCCTAGACCTTGTGGATGTTTGGTTGTATGTTTTATTATTCATTCATTTGGTGACTTTATGTCACAATGGTTTGTAATAATAATTTATTTATTTATTTGGTATGTAATTGTTTTGTGGCTTGCATGCCATTTAAATATTCCATATTATGTATTTGTACTAGAAAATAGGATTTGTGGCTTGCATGCCATTTATTTAATTTTCTATGTAATTATAATATGGAGCAACCATCGGGAGTCCATGGTGTGACGTCTTGGCGAACACGAAATCCGGAAGGCCCAATGGAGGTGGCGGGTTTAGTGGGAGCACATCCAAGTCAAGAAGTTTTTGTCCTTAGATGACTTGTTTTTCCCGTAGTGGCTCACGGGAAAAACACATAGGTTTTAGGGGCATGGTTACCAACCTTATGTATGCGTGTGATGGTTTTATTAAATATTGTTTATGCATGAGTTATAGGACTATTGCATGCTAGACAATTTTTGATAAATAATAAAACCCAAGAGTTTTAAAAATGGTTTAACAACTCTCGCGCGCACACTTGATTAACAAACGGATTTAAAATTGGTTTAGTATCCGATTAGTGAAAACGTTTGGTTTTTGTCACTTTTTGTTAATCAAACTCAAAATGGTTTTTTTAACAGGAAAACTAAATCCCGTTTTCTAAATGTAAATCGCACACCACCCATAAGATGACACCGCCCAAATCTAGTCGTGTAAGGGTTGATCGTCGAGCTCTAGCCGAGATTGCCTTTGCATGAGCTGTGTGGAAGGCGCGTATGGCAACTCGCAAGGTCGATTGTCGAGCTCTAGCCGAGTCGACCATTGGGGTAGAGTACCACCGTGTATCTTGATGGTTGATTTACAATTTCAAATTAATCATTCATATGGTCGTCGAGCTCTAGCCGAGGTCATGTAAAATATTAATTTGGGATTGGTGTGGAGGGATCAAACATGCCAAACTTGGCACAATGGTTGTCAAGTAGGATCCTGCAAGGAACTAAGAGTTGCAATAATAGATTGCAATCGGTCAATGGTTTCCGGCCTAAATAACTTTGCCACGTGATCCGCGGAAAACCCGTCACGGTGCAAGGTGAAATAAGGTTCTTAGCCCTTGTTAAAATAGTTGTTTTTCATTAAACATTTGGGGTAATTATTTTAACGAGGATTTCAATCAAACTAACCAAATCTACTTTGCTTATTATAGATGGCATCAACTAGCACCAACCACACCACGTCAAACATATCCTTAAAAGTGTTTCTCGAGAAGGATAAGCTCGATGGGACCAATTTTATGGATTGGTCACGGCAACTACGGATTGTCCTCCGTCATGAGGACAAGTTGGCCACCATTGAGGAACCCATCCCCGAGGTCCCTGCATCCAACGCGAGTATGGTCGTTAGAGAGGCTTATGAGAGACGCCTCAAAGACATCACCGAGGTTACTTGCCTCATGCTTAGCACTATGAGCTCCGAGTTGCAAAAGTCGATGGAGCACTTGAGTGCTTATGACATGATACGCGAGTTGTCGGACATGTTCCAACAACAAGCCAAGCAAGAACGGTATGGTTGTCTCAATGACCTTCTCGGTTGCCGGTTGCATGAGGGCGGGAACGTGTCCCACCACGTTCTAAAAATGAAAGCGTTGGTGGAACGCCTCGAGAGGTTGGGATTTGCCATATCGAGAGAGATGGCGGTAGACTTGATTCTACGGTCTCTCCCACCGTCATATGATCAATTAGTTGTGAGTTATCATATGCACGGGATGGACAAATCCCTCATGGAATTGCATGGTATGCTGCGGACCGCTGAGTCCAACATGACCAAGCAAAAGCCATCTACCTCCGTTCCCGTCTTGGCCATCAAGGAGGGTGAGTCCAAAAAGAGGAAGAAACTGGCCTCTACCCCGAAAGGGAAGGGCAAGGGTAAGGTTGGGGCTCCCAAGCCGAACCCTGCCCCGGAGCCGAAGCCGAAGGGACTTATCCCTCAATCTAAGACTCCGGAGGAGGCGATTTGCTTCTTCTGCGGGGCTAAGGGACACATGCGCCGGAGCTGCCCTAAGTACATAGAGGGCCTGAAGAAGCTACGAGCTTCGGGAGCGGGCGCTTCTACTTCAGGTTCGTTTGTGATTGAACTCCATCATACTTCTACATCTAATGGCTGGGTTTTAGATACCGGCTGTGGCACTCACATTTGTAATATGGTGCAGGTGCTAAAGGGAAGTAGAAGGCTGAGAGATGGGGAGCTGGAGCTAACAATGGGAAACAAAGAGGTTGTCCCGGTGTTAGAGAAAGGAAGTGTGGAGCTTACTTTCAAGACCGGCTTATCTATTATTTTGAAAGATGTATACTATTCGCCGCTTGTGGCAAGGAACATTTTATCATTTTATGCTTTGTATGACGATGGATATTTGTTTAAATTTGAAAATGGTTTTATCTTTTGCTTTAAAAATGATGTTTGTTATTTTAAAGCTTATCCATGTCGTGGTATATACGAAGCCGATGCATACATAGAAAATAATAGAGCAATCATGAACATTGATTCTGGATCTAAAAATGGTTTGGATAAGTTTTCCTTATGGCATAGTCGTCTTGGCCATATAAACAAGAAACGCATCACCAAGCTCCAATCGGATGGGATCTTGGAATCCTTTGACCTCGGGTCAAATGAAGTATGCGAATCCTGTTTATTAGGCAAGATGACTAAGTCACCCTTTACCGGTGTGAGTGAAAGGGCTAAATGCTTGTTAGAAATAGTGCATACGGATGTATGCGGTCCGTTCAAGCATGTTACAAGGAACAACTCAAGATACTTCGTTACGTTTACTGATGATTTCAGTAGATATGGATATGTCTACTTGATTAGGCAAAAGTCTGAGGCCTTTGAGGTCTTTAAGACATTCCAAAACGAAGTCCAGAATCAATTGGGCAAGACTATCAAAGTACTTCGCTCCGATAGGGGAGGCGAGTACTTGAGCTCGGAGTTCCGTCATCATCTTGTTAGTTGTGGGATTATTTCGCAACTAACTCCTCCTAGGACGCCACAATTGAATGGTGTCACCGAGCGGAGGAATCAGACATTGTTGGACATGGTCCGGTCGATGATGAGTCGCACGGAAGTACCCATAAGCTTTTGGGGGTAAGCTCTCGAGTCGGCGGTTAGGATCCTTAACCTCGTACCGACAAAGAAGGTCCAAAAGACACCTTATGAGATGTGGCATGAAGTTGCTCCAAAGATAGCATATCTCAAGGTTTGGGGATGTCCTGCCTTCGTGAGACGAGAGGTAGAGGACAAACTCGAACCAAGGTCTGAAAGGTGTTACTTCATTGGGTATCCAACCGGAGGCATGGGATATACATTCTACAAACCTTCCGAAAACAAAGTGTTTATCGCGAGAAGGGCTGTGTTCCTTGAAAGGGAACTTATATCCATGCAATCGGGTAAGAGGATTGATCTTGAAGAGATTCAAGAACCCAATGGGGAAGGGACAAGTGTCGGCACTAGCAATCAACCCGAAGTGGTTGAAACCGAGCAAGAGGATGCGTCGGTACCTGACAACACTCCATTAATTCCTCGTAGGTCCGGTAGACCACGTCAAGAGCCAGAGAGATATGGGTTTCTCATATCTGAGGGAAATGACTTATTGGTGGATCATGATGAACCGACCAACTACCGGGAAGCCGTAGCGGGCACTGAGTCTGCTAGGTGGAAGGAAGCAATGGAGAGTGAGATGCAATCCATGTCGGATAACCAAGTATGGGAATTGGTTGATCCTACACCCGGGTGTAAGACAGTGGGATGTAAATGGGTCTTCAAGAAGAAGACCAGCATGGATGGATCTGTAGATACCTTCAAAGCCCGACTGGTGGCTAAGGGTTTCACGCAAACTCATGGGATTGACTATGAGGAAACCTTTTCACCAGTGGCCATGTTGAAGTCTATCCGAATACTCATGGCCATATCTGCGTTTTATGATTACGAAATATGGCAAATGGATGTAAAAACCGCCTTCCATAACGGGAAGCTAAGTGAAGAGGTGTTTATGACACAACCCGAGGGTTTTGTACATCCTGAGTATCCTGATAGAGTCTGCAAGTTAAAGAAGTCTATTTATCGACTTAAACAAGCATCTCGTATCTGGAACCTGTGCTTTGATGAGAAAATCAAAGAGTTTGGATTTTCGAAGAGCAAGGATGAACCATGCGTATATGTCAGGGCTAGTGGGAGCGCGGTAGTATTCCTTGTCCTATATGTAGATGATATTCTACTTATCGGAAACGACGTCCCAACCTTGAAAGAGGTTAAGACTTTTCTTGGGAGTTGTTTTTCTATGAAGGACTTGGGAGATGCGGCGTATATCATGGGCATAAAGATCTATAGAGATAGATCTAAAAGGCTAATAGGGCTTAGCCAAAGTGCATATGTCGACAAGGTCTTGAAGCGATTCAAGATGGAGGACTCTAAGAGGGGTAACACCCCTATGTTGCATGGAGTGACTTTGAGCAAGTCTCAATGTCCTAGTTCCAAAGAGGAACTTGACGTAATGAAGAGGGTCCCGTATGCTTCGGCAGTGGGATCAATCATGTACGCCATGCTTTGCACTCGTCCTGATGTATCGTGTGCCTTGAGCATGACGAGTAGATATCAGGCTAATCCCGGGCAAGCCCATTGGAGTGCGGTCAAGAACATTCTCAAGTATCTTCGGAGGATAAAGGAGTTGTTCTTGGTATATGGTGGTAAGGAAGAGCTTAAAGTACATGGTTACTCTGACGCTAGCTTCCAAACTGATAAGGACGACTGCCGATCACAATCGGGGTTCGTGTTCCTTCTCAATGGTGGTGCTATAAGTTGGAGGAGCTCCAAGCAAGACACCGTAGCTGATTCAACTACCGAGTCGGAGTACATTGCGGCTAGTGAAGCAGCTAAAGAGGCGGTATGGATGAGGAAGTTCATCCAAGACCTTGGAGTGGTTCCTAGCATATCCGACCCTATTGAGATCTTTTGTGACAATGAGGGTGCGGTGGCTTTAGCTAAGGAACCAAGGGCTCATAAGCGGACGAGGCACATTCCTCGCAAATATCACTTCATCAGAGATGTTATTGAGAGTGGTGATATTGCCATCAGCAGAGTAGCATCGGATGGCAATTTGGCTGATCCGTTCACTAAACCGTTGTCACAAGCTGTACATGATTATCACACTAGAGGTATAGGTGTTAGATTCGCTAGTGACTTGGTTTGAGTGTAATATTTGGTTTATATTTGATTTGTATTTGTCTTTGGGAACGCTAAGCAGTATTGTATTTCATTCTATATTGATTATTAAATGTGATTTAATGATACCCCGAGGGCGAATATTTTATGAATCCTTACTGTGTTCCATCTTAGTATGTTTAATACTTCCCAGAATGCCTTTTCATTCTAAATGTCCACAGTCGGTCATTCTTCATGGGGAGGAAGTTTGAGATAAGACTGAGGGAAGTGGTTGGTCGCTATCTAATAATGGATTAGATAAAAGAGACGCAACACTTCGCCTGTGCTTGCAATGGCCAAGTGACTGGATGACCCGTACCTGAACTTGCTTCATGGTTTCTGTCGCGAGTAAGTTAGGATGATAATATCATTTTGTCCTTAGACTGAAGATACATGTGTTCCAAAGCATGGATCTGCTTTGTCTTGATTGCTTTCAAACGCAGTTCGTAACTGGCTGTTATAAAGGGAGCTTTTAGGTAAAGTATGGTGTATGTAGCGGAGCAATGTAGTCGAAGGGATTCGTTCCTCTAGCTTTAGAGAGATATCCTTGGGCCCCTCGATGATTGATCGCTGACGTAAAATGCATAGCCATGCTCAAGTTGCAATGATATTTGATCGATTGCAACTAAATTTTGGGTCACCATCAATCGAGATCGAGAAACATAATCGTGAACGATCTGGAGATTGACATTTAACCATGTCTCGTGTTCACATGGATATCGCGAACGAAGGGATAAATGATCACTTATCTATAGGACCATTTCGTAACTGATTCTGGATTTGGTTTTTGACAAAAACCCATACTGACTTGGGGGCAGAGATGCCTTACTAGAGGCCGCTCTTTGTCTGTGGTTTATGGGTACGGTGTGTCATGTGCAAGTGGGAGTTTGTTGGAGTATGCCCGCTGACATACGTATGCCATCTGGATCACTACCGATAATGTATGGGCCTATTGGGTCACACACCGGGGACCTATCTCGACAGCCTAAAAGATGGAGGGACCAATGGTGTCAAAATGGAAAAATTGATGTGCTGGCAAATAACGCGACGCGGAGCACTTAAGGATACGCGACGCGGAGTTTCCGCGGCGCGGAACTTTACGGGCACGCGGCGCGGAATTTTGTCAGACTGCATGCACTTTTGTCTTTTACACCTCCACTCTTGCCCAATGGTTGGGCTAGCTTGTGCAGTACTCTGAGGCCGGCCATGGGGAAGATTAAGTGGCATTTCAGGGTCTATAAAATACCCTTATTTGTCCTTGATTCTAACCTTTTGCCAAAACCCACATAAACACTTAGTCTTGAGAACTTTTAGAGTGTTCTTGTGAGTTCAAAGAGGGCATCCGAATTTCTGCTACTAAGAGGCTGTTCTTGTGGTGATTTCTCTTGAAAGAAGATCATCCAAGCTTGCTAGTACAAGGAGAGAGGACAATACCCGGGGTGGACTTCATTAGAGGAGAGCTTCTTTGCTTTCTTGTCATTACCACCACATCTTCAAGTTGCTGGAGCTAAGGAGCAGGGTATAACCTCTTCTCTTTCTGTTTTTCATGTTGCTTAAGTAGGTTATAGAGTTTGGTCCATGGTTTGGGGTTTTATGCTTTGATTACTTGTACTTTATGCTTTGTATGTTGTACCTTGTTGCTTCCGCTGTGTACATAGAACCCCAACAATACGTACCCCGTCGACTAGCAATATCAACAGGAGCAAGCTCTGGTCTTATTCTCATCTGAATCATGTCCTTTCTAACATTGACCCCATCTTTTGATTTTCCAGGAATGTTTAACAACAAGCCTATCAAGCTTTCACAAACATTTTTCTCAAGATGCATAACATCGAGGTAGTGCCGAGTTTCCAAGTGCTTCCAATAAGGTAATTCCCAAAATATTGACTTTTTCTCCAAATACCTTTGGGTGGAGCAATGTTATTTTTTCCTAACACAACTTTTAGTTCAACAACCCGTGAGAGAGTGACTTCTCCATTCAATGGTTGTCGTAACACTCCAAATTCTATGTTACCATCAAACAACTTCTTTTTTTACGATAGGGGTGTGTTTTTGGAAGCGATCTCCGATGTCACATGTATATCATTTTTTTGCAATTTACTAACCAAATCGAGTGTGTTTCATCTTCACAAATAGGACATGCCTTTTAACCTTTAGTACTATATCAAGACAAATTTTCATATGCTGGAAAGTCGCTAATGGTGCAAAAAATCATGGCTCGTAGTGGGAAATATTCTTTCTTATAGGCATCATACACTTCCTCGCCTGTGTTCCATAGTTGTTTCAGGTCATCAATCAGTGGACTTAAATACACATCAATGTCACTTCCCGGTTGTTTCGGACCTTGAATTAACAATGACATCATGATATATTTTCTTTTCATGCATAACCAAGGTGGAAGATTGTAGATGCATAAAAGGACTGGCCAAGTGCTGTGACGGTTACTCATGTTTCCAAAAGGATTAATTCTATCCAAACTAAGTCCGAACCGTATATTTCTAATATCCTCACCAAATTCTTCAAATTTGTAATTAATATTTCTCCACTGAAGAGAATCTGCCACAGGTCTCACTTTCCCATCTTTCCTTCATTCTTCGGCATGCCAACGTAATAATTTTGCATCCTTTGCATTTGCAAATAATCGTTAAAGTCTAGGTACGATTGGCAAATACCACAAAAATTTAGCAGGTGGCCCATTTTTGTCACATCAGTGTCAATTGTTTGGTTTTTTCTTTTGTACCTTGATGTACCACATATCTTACATTCATGCAGGTTTTGATCTTCATTTCTGTATAGCATGCAATCATTTGGACATGCATGTATTCTTTTAACTTCCAATCCCATTGGACACATCAATTTCTTGGCTTGATATGTTGAAATAGGCAACTCATTATCATCCAGAAGTATTTCATGCAACAACTCTAACAAACTTGTAAATTTTTTATCACTCCACCCATTATCTAACTTTAAGTTAAACATTCTCAACACCGCAGAAAGTCTTGTGAAATTGGTACAACCATTATATAATGGTTTTTCTGAGTCAACAAATAGCTGTTGAAATTTATCATGATATTTGTCATCAATATTATCCTCCAAATCATGCAACATTTCATCTAAATTATCATCATCGTTGTTGTATATATCATCTTCGTCGTCGTCATTAAATTCGGGAACATAAGTGCTACTATCATCTAGTGGTTCGCCATGCCAACACCAACGAGTATATCCTTTCACAAACTCGTTTACTATTAAATGATATTTAATTTCATCAACATCAACGAAGCAATCGACATTTTTACACTTTTTGCAAGGGCAATTAATTATGGATCTTCCACTCTTTAGTCGATCATCTTCGGCAACTTTTAAGAATTCGGGTAACCTTGTCATAAACTCACTAGTACAACGCGGTATCTCATACATCCATTTACTATGATCCATCTACAATTAAAAAAAAACATAAGATATAAAAAACGGATCTGGCCGGACTTTGCATATTTTTTAATTAATTAAAAACTAATTAATTATTTATAAATATCATAAAATGACTAATGATTTCAAAGTATATATCAAAAAACAAAAACAGATGTACCGTTATAAAGAAACAATTATTCGAGCATGCCATTTAATTAAATTAGATTTTTGCAGTCATATATATTCTGATAAATCCAATATTATATAAAAAATATAATAAAGTTTGAAAATTTACCTCAAATTGTTGTCAAAGTCGGTGCATGTAGTCTAATTATTTTCCAACAGCTTCGTCAGATCTTTATTATTCTAGAATGCTTGTTGTTTGATACGTAGAAGAAAAAGAAAATGAAGAGAAAAGAGTGAATTATATGTTGTGTAAATATGTATTAATAGTTGAACAATAAATAGATAATCATGATTCAAATAGATTATTTAAGATAATGCGTATCTCTAATAATCCTTATTCTGATATATCTAAGATCATTCGTTTACTTTAAATTGAAAAATCAATTTTGACATTTAAGAGTCAAAGTATTTTAAATCTTATCATACTAAATTAACCCATGTAGTTAGGCCTGTAAACGAACCGAACGAACACGAACGAGGCTTGTTCATGTTCGTTCGTTTAATTTTAACCGAACACGAACACGAACACGAACACGAACAGTTAATCGAACGATAATTCTTGTTCGTGTTCGTTCATTTAAAAAATAAAGATGTTCGTGTTCGTTTGTGTTCTTTCATTTAAATACTAAACGAACATAAACGAACACAAAGGAACGTAAATGAACACAAACGTATATAAACGAACATAAAGTGGAGAACTGAATCAAGCATCCACAAAGAACAAGAAAAGTGCGTAATACAATAAATACAAAACCTATAACAGTGAATCAAGAAAAAGAGAACAACAACTATTTAACAAGAACACTACAAAATCTATTAAATGTGTGATACAACAATTACAGAAACAGATAACAAGAGAGCGAAATTTTGAACAAAATAATGAATGTTGGGTGTTAGGCACGTCGACAACGGGGACTGGTTCGTGAACGGCAAGTCGACGATGGGGCCTGGTCTGTGAACGGGGACGTCGAGTCGACAACGGAGCGGAGCAGAGAAGACGGCGGCACGTTAGGCGAGACGGATCAGACCAATCGGCGACACGTTAGCGGAGCGGAGCATACCAATCGGCGACAGGTTAGGCGAGAAGGAATAGACGGGTTCGGCAAGACGGAGCAAAGCAGACGGTGAATCGGCGGAGGTTGTTGCTCCGTGAGTCGGCGGTGCTCGGGCGGTTGCTGCTCAGTCAAGCAGAGAAGTCGGAAGATAGGGATGAGGGAAGGGGCAGCGGCTGCTAACAAACTACAAAGTAACAAAATGAAAAACCTAAAAGTATATTTAATTATTTATATATAATTTCAAAAGGGGCAGGGTTTCTACTACATTCTCAAACCCTTTTTTTTTTCTCAAAAGTATTTAGTTATTTAGTTATTTAGGTTTTTTAAATACAACTTAATTTAGATAAAATATAGTTTAAATTATTTAATTATAAATTATAAATATATATGAATTATATAAATAAACGAACAAACATAAACGAACAGTTCATGAACATAAATGAACGGATAACCGAACGTTCACGAACATTAATGAATGAACGAGAGCTTTCTTCGTGTTGGTTCGTTTAACTAAACGAACGAAAAATTTTGTTCATGTTCGTTCATTTAATAAACAAACGAATATAAACGAACTTCCCGCCGAACAATTTCACGAACGATTAATGAATGTTCGGTTCGTTTACATCATTACATGTAGTAATTTTAAATTTAGATATATAGATTTCAATTATCTATATTTTTTTTAAATAATTAATTATATACATTTGAATGTCCTTATCTATATAATCATCAATATTTTTTTATATATTACTATCGAAAGTTCATATATACAATCGTCATCGGATAAATTTTATCTATATAATGCTTAGCTAAATTTTTTAGTCAAAGTATATACTTTTATCGGATGTCCCAGAAGGGACAAAGTATATGAGTTGTATACAATATAGTCCATCTTTTTTGTGTAGTCCTGAGGGACAAATCTCAGCCACACGATCAACAAAACGTTTTCCGGCGAACCCACCGTCGGATCATCGTGATTTTTGGTGAGGGTGATCGGTTTTAACTCCCCTACAAGACTATGGAGCCTGATCGTCCTCACGATCCTCCATTAATGAGAAATCGAGCAAACTCCGACCACCATGGGCGCCGCTGCAAAATCCGACCACCACGCCCGGAGTTAATGGTGGTGGCGCACATGGTTCAACTCGGTTTGATGAGAGGAGTTCAGATCTGGTCTCAGATTCATCATTGGATGCTTCAATAAAAGATCCGGAGTTTTATTTCTCAGATTCGGCGCCGACGAGGCCAAATTCGCCGGCTGCCGGAGTTGTTCAGGGTGGGGATGGTGGTGGTTCAATTCGGTTTGATGAGAGGAGTTCAGATCTGGTCTCAAATTCGTCATTTGATGCTTCAAAAAAAGATCTGGTCGGCGGCGGTGGTGGTATCCGACAGTGTGCAATCATATGTGATTGTGGCTTCAATCACATGTGATTGCGTCGCCGGAGGAGGTGGCCGGAGGTTATGGTCGGTGGTGGTGGTTGGCGGTGTGCAATCACATGTGATTGTGGCTTCAATCACCTGTGATTGCGGCGGCCGGAGGTGGTGGTCGGCGGCTGTGTTGGTGGCCGGAGGTGATGGTCGGTGGTGGTGGTTGGCGGTGTGCAATCACATGTGATTGCGGCGGCCGGAGGTGGTGGTCGGCGGCTGTGGTGGTGGCCGGAGGTGATGGTCGGTTGTGGTGGTTGGCGGTAATCACATGTGATTGTGCTTCAATCACTTGTGATTGCGGCGGCCGGTGGTGGTGGTCGGCAGCAGTGGTGGCCCGAGGTGCTGGTGGGCATTTGCCTTTTTTTGATTCTGTGGCTGAGATTTGTCCCTTTGGACTATATTGAACATTTCACCAAAGTATATCTTTTAAGATCGTAACTATATATTTTTAAGGAATAGCTAATTAATTGTTTCATATCCCAATTAAAAAAATGAAATTTATAATTTAGAACTTTAAATAGTAAAACTTAAATATATTTTTTCTTGCAAGTTAAATTTTATATATTAAAAATCAATGCGTCGGCATGTATCTGTGTATCATGTGAAATTGTGAAGTATGGGGATTAATAATAAAAGCAACTAGACCATGTTGACATAGAATTGGTTTTAGTTTCTTAGATTGCTACAATATCCATGATCACAAGTATGCATGCCATCATACGAACAAGCGTCGACCATTAATATTAATAATGAATTTCTTCGCTTCGATTCTGCCCGGGTTTGAGCATCTCCCTAGCCTACCTACTTTCGAAGCTATAATATTTATTCCTTAATTATCCGTACGTAAATAGATCGGTTAGAAACCGGTCTGCATAGTGTGGGTACTTAAAAAGACCGATTTTGGTATATAGACCGGTTAATAACCGGTCTGGTGGAAAAAATAGCGATACTTAAAAAGACCGTTTTTTAGATCTTTTAGACCGGTAGGAAAACCAATTTCGCAAGGGAGTTGTAGTTTTTGAGATCTTTAATTAGACCGGTTATATTGAAACCGATCTAAAAGATGTTTTTAAGATCGGTTTTGTAGAACGGTCTTTAAGTGTGGGTCTATAAACACCTCCGTGTAGTAGTGTACTCTGATAAAACACAGAATAAAATTAAAGATGTGTTAAGTGAGATGACAACGAATACATCTACAGATTCTTCTGTCAGAAAATGACAACTTGAAGATTACTCAAGGATATCAGAGCTCTTGGTGCAATTTCTGATTGACTCGAGTCACGTAAGAATATACGAAAATTCGAAAGAATCTTAAACATACGTAGAGCCATCTACGAAGATCTTACATCAAAGAGGTATTATGTTTGGAAGAAGGATGTTGAAAGACGTTTAAAGAATAATTGTTGAATTCAGTTTGATTCTTATTTTCTTTTATGTTTAATTATAAAATAAACACAAAGGTGGGAGATTGTTAGATTCCTTTGTTGTGTTCATTCCATTTTAGTGAAGTTTATTATAGTTTAGAGTCGATATGACATTATTAGTAGTTTAAGGTTCATTATGTAAATACTCAAGTGATATAAATACAAGTTTGTAAACCATATTCTAATTAAAGCTTTCATTTGAACGTATCTGTTTTCTTGGCCGTAGTTATTCTCTCACGTACGTATTACATCTACATCCAAGAACTTCATTATTGTGTGTTGATTGTTTCGTTATTAGATTAAAACTGGATACCATGAAACCTACATTTACAAATAGAAGAACAAACATGAAATCACATATATTTTTTTTATCCAAGAAATAAATCTTTCAGTTCTCCTAACCGAGTTGGTTTCTTATAACTTTTAATGGGTAAAAATACAATATGTATATGATCGAACAACATCCTTAACACAATCAACGTATATATTATCCAAGTTATTTTGTATATCCGACCAAACAGTTTTTTGTAAAATATATACACTCACAAACATGTCGATAAAATGAGCATAACATATAGTGGGAAGACTCTCGATCGGGAACTTTTGAAAATTGGTATATAATCTGATACCTTACCTACCGTACGTTTTATGTCCGTAAGTAAAATCCTATCATTCCCTTTATTAATATCATGTCCGTCGTGCCTAATTTATAAAGATCCTCAAGATATTATTCAGCTACTTCGTCAAAACACACACACACACACATTATATGTAAAACCTTATATATAATTAAAACAGGTATATTAATTAGGGTTAGAAAATTTTAAAACAAACATGAGTTTGGTGTGACATTAATTAAGAGTAGTTGTGTTAAAATATATATAAAAAAGTAGGCAAAACTCAAAACTGCAACTTATTTCTTCTTCTCGTTTGATGTTTCTCGAAGAAGCTCCTGTAAGACACGATCATCCAAGTACTCGAATACGATCATGTGTTTCTCTTTTCCAACCGAAGAACCAGAAGATGAAGATGAAAACGAGCTTGCAGAGGACCTGAAAGAAGGAGGTTCAGGTAGCTTCGACAAGTACTCGTTCGGAAAATTAAGGGTGGCACGATGACCATGAAGCTTAAAGGCAGCCTCGTCGTACGCACGAGCCGCATCTATTGCTGTATCATACGTCCCAAGCCATGCCCTCTGCCCGTTTTTATTCGGGTCTCGTATCTCCGCAGCATACTTACCCCAGGGTCGTCTACGAACACCTCGGTATCGAACATCGAGTCCCTCGTTTCCGTCATCGTAATGCATGTTTTTTCCCTTAGAAGTAGAACCACCACCTTCCATATGTATATATTTAAGTGTAGTGTTCTATATATAATTAGGGATATTGATAGTTGTATTATATATATAGGGATTGATAGGCGTTGATAATTCAAAGGTGGAATGTTTGAATTTTGGCATGGAAGTTTCGGGCAAATCTAATTAAGTTAGCAACTTACTTTATTGATTAATTAATATATATGCATGATTCCATTTTCTAGATGTAAGTTTAGATCGATCGAATAAATATTATTTTGATAAAGATTTATGCATAAAGGTTCCCGTTTGATGATATAATGTTTGTAAAACCTACAATTCATTGAAAACCGAAGGCGCACATATGAGATCGATAAAAGTCATGCATGAATCTAAAACCATTTTATTTCTAATTATTCCTCTAGATTTCGTTCGGAATAAGTAATTAAGAAGAATACATGAACCAAACTTTATTCTTATTTCCATACTCTAGTATCGTATCCGCGCAATGATGCGGGGGTAAATAGTTTCTGTTTTACAACATGTTGTTTTTAAGAGTGTAATGATACGTTATTCGTGCGATTCAATGTCACGAAAAAGTTTTTAGTAACATGTCGGTTTTTTTAATTTCTCTTATATTTTTATCATCTATTTTATTAATTTAAAGATAAATTCTTAAAAACATTAAAATAAGAAAAAAGATTTAATTATATTTATAAAATAAAGAGAAAGAAGTTAATAAGATTTTGGAAATTATGTTGATATGGATGGATAATCGTGTTTGTGTGAGAGAGTGTATAGTGGGAATGTATATATTAAATAAATAAAAAATTTAAGTAAATTAGGAGAGTGAAATAGTTAAATATTGAGTGGATGAGATTAATTTAGATAAATATAAATGTGGAGATGTATTGTTGATTGAAGAGTGAGAAGAGAGGGTATGTTGTATGATTTATATAGTAGTATAGATGTAATTAAATTCTTTTATATTAGGTCAAAATATGATTTATCATATTTTTATTAATATAAGAGTGAGATCGAGGATTGATCTTAACTCTACATGCATACATATGTACTAGCATGCTACCCGTACAATACAACAATGATAAATAAGTTGTACTTGATAGCATGAATGTTTTCGATAACGTTTGGGTATAATATTCATGCGCTATATTGACATTGAATAATTTACATTGCAACGTGTCCAAAATCTTTCACCTTTTTCCATCTCCTTTATTTCTCTTTTCGCTATCAATTCTTTTATTAGAATTTTTAAATTTTGTTTAAAAAAATCCACTTATAAAATAAGATGATGAAAACATTTCATGACTACGAAAATTTGTGTTGATGTGGATGTGAAATTATGTTTGTATGAGAGAATGAATTGGTGGTTTGTGTGTTTAAAAAAAAAGAACAGATATTTAAGAGTATATTGGTCAATTTCTATTACTTAAACTTTAAAAGTTTTAAATAAAGTAAAAGAGAAAAGTTACCCTAGATTTAGAAAGAAGAAAATCAAATATGAAGACAGAAATCTTAATTACAAACACCCTAAATCAAAGCCATAATATGCTCAAAATGAGCTTGAATCGTATGAAAATAAACTAGCTTGAATTGAAACCCTAATATGGTCAAAACCAAGTCGTAATTAAGAACCTAGAAATAAACTTAAATCGAAACATATATGTATTATAAAAAAGAAATCAAAACTTAGATATGCAAAACATACTTCAATGTTGATTATGAACCCTAAATCTATGATAGAGCTGAAACTCATGAATCATTATTGCAAGAACCAAGAACGCATAATCAATTATGAAGAAGTTGTATTTGTTGAACCAATATCCCTAATTCACCAATCGATATGGTAGATCCCGATTTTGAAACTCAAACAAATGAAATAAGATCGTATCCATCTAAAATCGAAACCTCAATCTGAATTGTAATACTCTTTCTCAGATTGTAATATCAATAATCATTAAATTCTATATTAATTAGAATTAATAGGGCACAACTCCAAAGGGGGCCACTACAGCCGACCTGACGACGGAAGCACGAGGATACTCCACGGTTTTCAGTTTCGAACGACGCAGGATCATCGAGGCCTAATAGATATAAGTGTGTAATAATTAAGAATCATGGGGTAAATTAAAAGCTTGATGGGAACTTGAATCACAAATCATATGTATGGGATATGGATTTCAAATTAACTGCCTAATAGATATAAGTGTGTAATAATTAGCCTTGACACATTTCAAATAACAAATTAGCAGTATTGGGGATTACAAAAATTAAGCACATGTATATTGAATCGAAAATTGTGAAATTAAGGTTGAGCCACGATATCACATTTATTAGATGGGAGGTGATCCTTACATAACAAAAGTGGTCCATACACAACAATGTTATGCAGCATCAACCTGTACTATGTGTAGTAACTGCTTGTACATTGTTGTGAATGACTAAAATTTGTTGTGTGAGGATCACCTCCCTTGTTAGATAGGTATTTCACGTAATATCCGGGTGATTTAATTAAATTTATACGAATTATGTCAAAAAGGTACTTTTTCCCTTTATTTATTAATATTAGGTTTAAAAGTTAAAGTTTGAAGTTAATTGGAGCTAAAACAAAGAAAAACCAAGGAAAAAAAATTCAGAACTAGTAAAAAAAGTCTCGGGCGCGTCGCGTCCAGGAAGCCATCGCGTCGCGTCGAGGAGGATAAGTTCAAAATTCGAAACTCCAACTAACGTGCGAGGAAGAAGGGATAACCACGAAGATCGCGGCGCGACGGGCTCAGAAACATCAACTATATTTATCTTTCATTCCTATCGGATTTGTCATCATTCATCCGACTTTTTCCACCATTCACCACTTGAAAACACCCTTGAAACATTCCAGAGAGCTTGGAGCTTAATCTTGGAGGATGGGAGGCTTAATTGAAGATCAAAGCTAAGCATCATTCGACTTTTTACGCTTTATTCATTCTATATTCATCATGTTCTTGTCATTTCATTAATTTCAGAGTTCTTTTATGATCATGCTAGACTAGTTCTTTTATTTTTCCTCCCTAGAGGAGATGAACTCATGTAAAGTTGATAAATTTATGGAATTTGGATACTTTTTATCATATTATTTTCAAGTTTTTGCTTAATCATAGATCATGCATGTTTTGGAATATGTTTTTGGGTTGTTTACAAACTGAGTTTTTATAAAGTAGAGAACCAATCTCTTTTTGGAACTTAGATCATGAGTTTCTATGACCATTAGGATTCATGAGTGGTGATTGACCAAATCTTAGGGTTAAACACCTACAGATTGGAACTTTAATATGTATTTCAGCATGTAATGACCATTAGGTGTTAGTTTAATGTTTTGTTGATCAAACAAACATAAAAAGATTAAAGCTTTTCTTAAATCGAACCAAATCGGCTAATTATACTTTTTAATCACCCTTTTACCATAAACGTTTTTAATTGGTATAATTATAGGGTTAGATAATCGAAACAAGAGTCTAACCACTTTGGAAATGGATTTATGATGATTGGTATCCATTGCACATAGTTTCGTGAATTAATTGACCTGAAAAGGTGAAAATCGAATCTAGGGAAGAAAAAGACTTCATTATATAGTTAATCCAACCAAGTTTCTTGCTTTCTTGTTTTTTTACATTGCTTTAGATATTATTTAGGTGTGCTAGTGATTAATTTTGGTATTTGATCATTTGAAAGTGCAAATATCATAAATCCCCCCAACCCCCCCCCCCCCCCCCCCCTAATTGCTTTATTTGTTGTTATTTGCTTTTTAGTATTTAATTTGGTTTACTATTTAGATTAGTATAATTTTATCAAATCATATTCGTTCCCCAAGTAGTCAGCACCCGTGCTTATTCAATATACTAAAAAACTGATTAGGTCTTCTTGCCTATTCGTGTCGTTTTTGGTACAAATTAAAACACACTTTATAAATTTAAAACTAGTACGTAAAACGCACATCAAATCACAAATTGAGCTTATATAATGAATCGCAAAAGATTGGAAGTGGAATAAAAAAACTAGTCATCTTATAGGAATCACAAATCGAGTGTACAAATTAAAAACTAAGTGAGGGAAGCACAAATGGTTGAATCACAAATTATATTAAATTGAGGAAGCACAAATTAAGCCTAGTGTTAGAATCGCAAACTGAGTATGCAGGCAGTCACAAATCACTTGTTATCGGTAATCACAAATTTGGTTAACACATATACACGAATCGGAAAATAGGCCAATTAGGTCGAATCACAAATTGGGATTGAGATCCGAATCACAAATTGGGTTATGGACTGAATCGCAAAGTAGGCTTATAAACAGAATCGCAAAATGGGCTTTGAGGCCCAAATCGCAAATTAGGCCTTAAATCGCAAACTAAACGTCATATTTAAATCGCAAATTGTACGATTAGTATGAGAATATGAGGGTTTATGTGCTATAACAATAAGTGTAGGTGGTTGTCAGTAGTTGACTTAATGACCCATCACCGTGGCTACTAGGAGTGGTAAAACACTCAAAGATCCATCACCTAGTAGCTCCCTTACTGATTCCGACGTGCAGCCACCAACGCAACTTGAGAAAAGAAATAAAAGGAGGCAACTCCTGAACTGAAAGCTGCACCACCCCCAACTCTGTGTGCTCCACCTCCCGTGAAACGTACCGTCTACAGATACCATATCCGCAGCGTCTTCGAAAAGACGATCAGGATGAGCAATCGGAAATTTCTCATGCACTTAAAATCTTTGCATATCAACATTCTCTTTGTTGAGTCTATGGCTCAGATGCCAAAATATGCTGTAACACTGTACTTTTTAAACATATAATTTACTGCACGCGGAAACTAATTACATGTAATTATCTTAATTACATAATAGATACAAAAAGATTTAATTTGTTTGATGTACAAAGACCTTTACAGTGTTAATACAAAAACAGGCTCTAACAAAATATCTAGCATCAGAGAATTGGTCCGTCCATATTCCCAGCCCAAAAGCATCAAGCTCACCAAAGGGTATCTGCAAAACAATCTAGTGGGGAATTAGCACAAAGCTAAGTGAGGGAACAAATATCTAAACATACACAAGGCAAATATGCCTAAGCCCAAATAGCTCATGAATCCCAGGAGAACCGGCGGTGTTGCAAGCACCTACAACCAAGGTCGGCCAAAACCAAGGTTTACCAATAGCCCTGCTAAAATGGACCACAGTATCAGCCCCCTTGAGTACCACAATGGTACATCAAGATCAGATACTGTAAATCCCCCAAGCAATAGGCCCAGCATCAAACTGATCTCCAAATTAACATGTATATACAATCCAAACAAAAGCATTCCAAATAGGATATCATATCCTGTATATCCGAAGATATAAATCCACTCACTGTAACACCCCCTAATATGCCCTAGTATAAATAAGGTAATTAAATTTATTAACCTTGAGTTTAAATTTAATTATGTGGATTTAATTATAATTAGGTGTTATTTATAATTTGATGATTAAATTGTAATAATATGTGTTTATTATTTATTAGATATATAATTAATATTTAATTGAGTTAGTGGAGTATGTGTTGGCCAAACTTGGTGGTTTAGTCATCACTTCCACCATCACACCTCATTCATGCAAACTAGAATTAAGGTGTTGTGTGTGTATTATAATCTTCGGCCGAGAGAGCAAAGAAAGAAGAAAAGAATCAAACCAAATTGATCTTAGATTGTACATGCAATTAAGCTTCTGAATTCATAACTCAATCAAGGTTAGCATACTGATCTTAATTTGTTAATTGATAATTGTATTCGGTTTTGAATATATGAGGTGAATTCCGATTGTTCTTGATAAATTGTTGAACTTAAGTTGTATGCATGTTAGATTTTATGCTTGTTAAATGTTCTTTAAGTGATTAGAATGATTACTGGAATCATAGAACATTTGCATGCTAGAAATCAGTGATGAATTATGTTATAAACTGAAATTGGGAAAGAACACATGAATTAATCGGATTTGGGATGAATCTGTCAGAATTAGATGAAATCCGATAGTATTTGATCGGAATTGACGAAATCCGATAGATTCTATCGGAATTAGATAGGAATCCGACAATTCATTTGTGGATTTGGCCCTAACTCTTTTATCGGAATCCTTGTTTATCGGATTTAAACATATATCGGGATTTATGACTTTAACTATGAAATCATGCCTTAACTCTTTTCTCGGAATTCCATTTTATCGGTATTGGACAGTTCTCGGAATTCACAAGTGCCTTAACAATTGATATTATCGGAATTACTCATATTCTCGGAATTTAACATTCCCTTGGACTTGAATGATACTCTAACATTTTTTATCGGAATTCAAATGTATCGGAATTACCATTTATCGGATTTTAAGATACTCATAATACTGTTCACTCGGATTTAATATATATGCCTTTTCTCGGATTGTGTTTCATCGGATTATGATCATTCTCGGAATGTGACTTTCTTGGATTATGCTTTTCCTCGGAATTGGTGTTTTATCGGATTGTGCTTTTATCGGATTTGACCATTTCTCGGATTGTGTCTTTTCTCGGAATTGGATAGTATCGGATTTGGACTTGTTTGAACTTACACTTATGCCTATGCTCGGAATTGGGGATTCAATGACGAATCTGAATGAAGATTTAATCGATAATGTAACACTCCAAAGTGGGGCCTAGTTGTGAACTGTAGTACATGTAGCTTTAATTGTTGTAAGTTGACTTTAATTGGTGTCTTGTTGTTAAATATAGTATACATGTTGCTAATTGGTGTTCAATATGTTAATTGGTGTTTTAAACGTGAATTGGTGCTAATTGGTGTTAAATGGTGTTAACTGGTGTTAAATGTGGATAAAAAATGTAGTATTATGAAAAGTGTCATAAGTTGACCAGATAGACGAATAGTTGAACGGTTTTGGGTAATGATTCCGAAAATATCTCCGTTAGTTGAAACGGATAACCCTAAGTTGTGTTTTAAGTTAAATAGGAGAACAAAATACCTGTGAGGGGTATTAGCCAACCAAGGTCGGCCTAAGTCTTTTAAGACTTATCTGTTATCACCACAAACATACATACGCATACATGCGTACGTACAAACACAAGCACCTCTAAACCTTTGATCCTTTTGAGATAAATTCGTGAAGCAAATTGTTGATTGAAGTTTTCACAGTTGATTTCTGAAGTAATTGACCTGTCATCTTCAACCTTGTAAGTGTTCTTGAAGCCTAAACCTAGTTTTTGTGTTGTAATGGTGAAAGACCCATTTTTATAGATTTGGATGTGTTGTGATGTTGATTTTGAGTCCAAAGTATGTTTCTAGGTTCATAAATATGTAGAGATCGTGTATAAACACTTGGATATGGATTCAAGTATGATTTTGTGTCAAAAACCCGTAAAACAGTCGCTGTGCTCGAACAGAGCAAGAACACACTGTAAGTGTTGTTCCTACGGGCGTAGTATAATGTTACTACGGCAGTAGGGTGTTGTTTATATTGTTGCGGTAGTAGGAAATGGTTGCTACAGCCGTAGTGCCGTGTTTAAGAGGATTACCACCCACGGGTGATGGAAGCAAGACTACGGGCGTGGGTATATAACCTACGGCCGTAGTTACCCAAAAGATACCTACTTCGGGGCATAAGGATTGGTTCCTACGGCCGTAGGTCATGGTTCTTTGGCAAGAGCTTCTACGGAAGTAGTATATATCTACTACGGCCGTAGAACGTGTTTGAAAGATGTCCTAGGGGCGTAGGAACATGTTCCTACGGCCGTAGGTGGCCGTGAGAAGCCCTGTTCACATTTCGTTGAAACAGTTGTTAGTGCAGTCTGATGTAGTGTGTACTAAGTAGTGTTTAATCTGTGTCCCTTGTGTTAGGTGACTCGGACGATTCTGTGTGCTCTTAGGATTCCCGCATCCATATCTTCCTCTTGTAGTTTCGAGGTGAGTACCGGTTTCCCATGAGTCTCAATAGGTAAGTTATCTGTGGTACATGTTAACACGTGATTGGTGCATTGATATGTAAGATACGAGGTAATATGTGATAGAGTTGTACAAGCATGCTTATTATTGATATGAAAGATATTGTTGTGATTATATGCGCGCATGAACTGGATCCTTATTGGATCAGCTATTTGTTTATGAAGTTATGTCCGGACACTGAACGGGAGAACATGGAGGTCAGTCAGGTAGACGTGTGTTAGTATATGGCTGGGTTCCCAGGGTCCTTAGGGACTACGGATTGGGGAACTAACGGTACTCAAGTAGTATACACTTGGGTAGGGCTCTGCAGGCTGCCGTTCCTCTATGGGACTGGGTTCCTTGATAGTCTGGAACTAGCATGAAAGACATGGCGTACCACGTGGACTGCTGTTGGGTTGTTGAGCGGGGTTGGCTCCCCTGCAATATACGACTCTTACTGACACGTGTGGCTCGCCGCAATATGATAGGATAGCCCTGTGTGCTGTTCTGATGCATATTAGCCTGCTTATTGTTGCTTATGTGTAATTGGTTCTCACTAGCTAGTTTTAGCTAACGGTGCAAGATTTACCTTTTTCGCAGGTTGACGCTAGATGCCTGGTGAGGCGGGACTGGCGGTAGTTTTTGTTGTAAATACATTTTGGGGAACACGTCGTTATATGTATGGATCCGATGGTCGGAAACTAGTAGGTAACGCTTGTAGATAACAAACTTGGCTTAACTTTTGATGTAATTAATTAGCCGAGTCAAACAACGTTGCTTTTGTAATTGGTGTTTATTTCCGATGCACGCTTTTGATAATCGTTGTTTAAAAAGTTTAAATTAACTCTAATTTTAAGCTCGTTAGAGGCGGCGTTACAAGTAGGTATCAGAGCCTAAGTTTGAGGAATTGGGTACTCGTTGAAGTATTCAATCTCAAGCTCGGGTTCGACCATCGTTAAGTGTTCCTATCGGGGTAATTGGGGTTGAGTTGAGCGTTATGTGGCTGTCCTACGTGAAAGATTAACTGTAGTATTAGTAAATGGTGAATAAATGGTGTACTAACTGTGGTCTACGTGTAAATAGCTAGTTGACTAGAAATGGCTGAACGTAGAGCTACGATAGAGGAAGCTCTTAAACAAATGGAGGACGAAGCTTTGAGTATACGTCGGGAACCTAAGGACGAGGTTTCTCAGCACAATGTGGAGCCGCCAAGGCACGATCCAGATCAGGCAGCATATGTTAGACTGTTAGAAGAGGAGCTCCGACTGACGAGGGAGCTGTTGCAGAATGCTTTGGCAGGAAAGAAGCCAGAGAGATGTTCATACAAGAAGTTTTTGTCTTGCGGGCCTAAAGTTTACGAGGGTAGTGATAATCCCTCTGAGACTATCCGTTGGTTACGTGAGACGGACCAAGTCTTTGAATCTTGTGAGTGTGAACGTGAACTCGCGTCAAGTACGTTGTTCGGATGTTGAAAGGGCCAGCTCTAGATTGGTGGGATACAGTCAAAGACACGTTGAGCCCGGAGGTGATTGATGCTCTGACTTGGGAGCAGTTTTCTGAAAAGTTGAAAGCAAAGTATTGTACAGATTATGATCTAGAGCGACTGGAGAACGAGTTTAGCAGTCTCCGTAAGGGGGACAAGCCTGTAGAAGACCTTATCCATGCTTTTACAGATAAGGTAAGATTTATACCGCATTTGGTGACTGATGAGAAAGCCAAGATGCGCAAGTTTGTGAACATGTTGCCACTCGATTATCGCGCTCACGTGAGAGCTGCTGCTACCTTGGATCGGGCGTTTGAGATAGCCCAACAAATTGATGGGGATAGACACCAGGGAAAAGGGGATCATGTTGCAGAGGGTCAGAAGAGGAAGTTCCAGCAGTTTGCAAAATCTGGTACTTCTAAGGGGCAGTCGTCGACTGGGGGAAAGCCTGATTCTTCGAAGAAGGCTAAGTTTGAGGGTTCGTGGTGCTCTCTATGTTGCACCTACCATACCGGTGATTGTTCAAAGGCCACTACCCGTTGTTTTAGATGTGGTCAGAAAGGGCACTCGGTGAATGAGTGCGAGTTTAAGGAGAACGTCTACTACAAGTGCCACAAGCCAGGGCACAGGATTTCTGATTGTAGATCAAAGGCAGACGCTGGAGCTGGAGGATCTGCCGCAGGGCAGAAGAAAGAAAACGCTCCCCGTGCAAAAGGGCGAGTGTTTCAGATGACGAAAGAGCAGGCGAAGGGTGCTGGGGACGTGATTACTGGTATTTTTCTTATTAACTCTACCCCAGCATGTGTACTGTTTGATTCTGGAGCTACATATTCCTTTGTGTCTGTATCTTTCTGTGATAAACTGCAAATGCCTATATCTGTGTTATCTGAGCCCGTAAGAGTATAGACTACTAGTGGTAAAGTAGTTCCAGTTGTAGATAATGTCCCTCAAGCGGTTATTGATATCGACGGAAGTAGTTTTCCTGTTTCTCTTCTTTTAATGCCGATTACGGGATTCGACGTTGTGATTGGGATGGATTGGCTTAGCAAGTTGAACGCTGAGATTTTCTGTTCCAAGAAGTTGATCAAAGTTCCTTTACCTGACGGGTCATATGCTGTGGCTCGTGGCGAAAGGCGAAAGTCTGATGTTCCTATCATTTCTCTTATGAAAGCTCGTAAGTCGGTTTCGAAAGGCTGCGATTGTTATCTAGCCCATGTGTCGACGCTAAATTGGAGAAGCGTGTTGTTCGTGATATTCCGGTGGTAACTGATTATCCAGAAGTGTTTCCTGATGAGTTGTCTGGGTTACCGCCAGTCAGAGGTGTTGAGTATCGAATTGATCTTGTTCCGGGGGCTACCCCTGTGGCTAAAGCTCCATATCGTCTTGCTCCTTCCGAGGTTCGTGAGATGATGACACAGATTCAGGAATTACTTGAAAAAGGCTTTATTCGCCCGAGTTCTTCTCCGTGGGGTGCTCCGGTATTATTCGTGAAAAAGAAAGATGGGACAATGAGAATGTGTATTGATTACCGGGAGCTGAATAAGCGAACGGTAAAGAACAAGTATCCTCTACCACGGATAGATGATTTGTTTGATCAACTGCAGGGAGCGACGTGCTTCTCAAAGATTGATCTGCGGTCTGGATATCACCAAGTGTTAGTTGCTAAAGAAGACGTTCCAAAGATGGCTTTCCATACCCGTTATGGTCATTATGAGTTTTTGGTGATGCCTTTCGGTTTAACCAATGCTTCTGCTGTTTTCATGGACCTGATGAATCGGGTTTGTCGTCCTTTTCTCGATAAATCGGTGATTGTGTTTATTGACGATATTCTCATCAACTCAAAGACTGAAGCTGAACATGAGTTACATTTGCAAGAGGTTCTCGAAACTCTTAAACGGGAGAAGCTTTACGCTAAGTTCTCGAAGTGTGACTTCTGGTTGCGAGAAGTTCATTTTCTCGGCCATGTGATCTGCAACGATGGCGTGAAAGTTGACCCGGCGAAAGTCGAAGCGGTTATGAATTGGGGAGTTCCTCGAACTCCTTCTGAAGTTAGAAGTTTTCTCGGCTTAGCTGGTTACTATCGGCGGTTTATCCGTGACTTTTCTAAGCTTGCGGGTCCTTTAACTAAATTAACTCGCAAAGATGTTGCATTTGTTTGGGCGGAAGCTCAAGAACAAGCGTTTCAGTCCTTGAAATGGCTATTGTGCGAAGCTCCAATACTTTCCTTTCCAGAGGGATCGGAAGACTTCATTGTCTACTGTGATGCTTCGTATTCTGGATTGGGGTGTGTACTGATGCAGCAAGATAAAGTAATTGCCTACGCTTCAAGGCAATTGAAATATCATGAAGGAAACTATCCGACTCATGATCTTGAGTTGGCAGCGGTGGTGTTCGCTTTGAAATTGTGGAGACACTATCTCTATGGCACCAAGTGTGTGGTCTATACGGATCACAAGAGCCTGCAATATGTGTTCACGCAGAAAGAGCTCAACATGAGACAATGCAGATGGCTCGAGTTAATAAAAGACTACGATTGTGAAATTCGCTACCATCCTGGTAAGGCTAACGTGGTGGCGGATGCATTGAGTCGCAAGAGCTCTACAGAAGATGTTAAATTCATGAAACTTACTGTGAAACGAGACATTTCTTTCTTTGTGGAGAAATGTCAAGTCTGCGCGCAAGTTAAGACAGAACATCAGAAACCTTATGGCAGTTTGTAGCAACTTGAGATCCCTGAGTGGAAATGGAATCACATTACGATGGACTTTGTGACAAATTTGCCAAAGACGCTTAGGGGTCATGATGCTATTTGGGTCATTGTTGATAGATTGACCAAGAGCGCTCATTTTCTAGCTATCAGCGAGGCTACTCAGCTGGAGAAGTTAGCAAAGTTGTATGTAGATGAAGTGGTGTCACGACATGGTTTACCATGTTCAATTGTGTCTGATCGTGATGCGAGACTTGCTTCACATTTTTGGTAGAGTTTACAGCATGAACTTGGTACACGTGTTCACTTGAGCACGGCGTATCATCCCCAGACAGATGGCCAGTCAGAAAGAACGATTCAGACGTTGGAGGACTTGCTTTGCATGTGTTCTCGAATTTGGTGGTGCGTGGGATTCTCACTTGCCGTTGGTCGAGTTCGCTTATAATAACTCGTACCACTCCAGTATAGGGATGCCACCTTATGAAATGTTGTATGGGAGGCGTTGTCGTACTCCCACATGTTGGTTAGAACCCGGTGAAAAGCAGTTTGCTGGACCTGAGATTGTTCAGATTACGGCAGATAAAGTGAAGATTGTGCGGGAAAATCTCAAAGCAGCCCGTGACAGACAGAAGGTATATGCTGACCCTAAATGCAGACCAGTTGTATTCCAGGAGGGCGATCGGGTGTTCCTGAAAATTTCTCCTTGGAAAGGTGTGATTCGTTTTGGTAGAAAGGGCAAGTTGAGTCCACGTTACATTGGTCCATTTCGGATCATTCGCGTGGTTAACGATCAGACTGTTACGCTAGAGTTGCCTCCAGAGCTATCTGGAAATCACAACACGTTCAACGTGTGTTATCTGCGTAAGTGCAAGGTGGAGGAGAACCAGATTCTGCCTCTATAGGAATTGAAGGTTGACGCTTCAAAGTGCCTAGTGGAAGAACCTGTTGAAATACTTGGTTCTAAAACCAAGAAATTGCGCAGAAAGATTATTAAACTGGTGTTAGTTAAATGGAAGCATAACCTGGGTTCGAATATGACCTGGGAAACGGAAGACAACATGAAAGCTCGATACCCTCACTTGTTTGTAGACGATCAGATTCCGAGGACGGAATCTTCTTAAGGGGGGTAGATTTGTAACACTCCAAAGTGGGGCCTAGTTGTGAACTGTAGTACATGTAGCTTTAATTGTTGTAAGTTGACTTTAATTGATGTCTTGTTGTTAAATGTAGTATACATATTGCTAATTGGTGTTTAATATGTTAATTGGTGTTTTAAACGTGAATTGGTGCTAATTGGTGTTAAATAGTGTTAACTGGTGTTAAATGTGGATAAAAAAATGTAGTATTATGAAAAGTGTCATAAGTTGACCAGATAGACGAATAGTTGAACGGTTTTGGGTAATGATTCCGAAAATATTTTCGTTAGTTGAAACGGATAACCCTAAGTTGTGTTTTAAGTTAAATAGGGGAACAAAATACCCGTGAGGGGTATTAGCCAACCAAGGTCGGCCTAGGTCTTTTAAGACTTATTTGTTATCACCACAAACATACATACGCATACATACGTACGTACAAACACAATCACCTCTAAACCTTTCATCCTTTTGAGATAAATTTGTGAAGCAAATTGTTGATTGAAGTTTTCATAGTTGATTTCTGAAGTAATTGACCTGTCATCTTCAACCATGTAAGTGTTCTTGAAGCCTAAACCTAGTTTTTGTGTTGTAATGGTGAAAGACCAATTTTTATAGATTTGGATGTGTTGTGATGTTGATTTTGTGTCCAAAGTATGTTGCTAGGTTCATAAATATGTTAGAGATCGTGTATAAACACTTGGATATGGATTCAAGTATGATTTTGTGTCAAAAACTCGTAAAACAGTCGCTGTGCTCGAACAGAGCAAGAACACACTGTAAGTGTTGTTCCTCCGGGCGTAGTATAATGTTACTACGGCCGTAGGGTGTTGTTTATATTGTTGCGGTCGTAGGAAGTGGTTGCTACGGCCGTAGTGTCGTGTTTAAGAGGATTACCACCCACGGGTGATGGAAGCAAGACTACGGGCGTGGGTATATAACCTACGTCCGTAGTTACCCAAAAGATACCTACTACGGGCGTAGGGATTGGTTCCTACAGCCGTAGGTCATGATTCTTTGGCAAGAGCTTCTACGGAAGTAGTATATATCTACTACGGCCGTAGAACGTGTTTGAAAGATGTCCTGCGGGCGTAGGAACATGTTCCTACGGCCGTAGGTGGCTGTGAGAAGCCCTGTCATTTCGTTGAAACAGTTGTTAGTGCAGTCTGATGTAGTGTGTACTAAGTAGTGTTTAATCTCTGTCCCTTGTGTTAGGTGACTCGGACGATTCTGTGTGCTCTTGGGATTACCGCATCCATATCTGCCTCTTGTAGTTTCGAGGTGAGTACCGGTTTCCTATGAGTGTCAATAGGTAAGTTATCTGTGGTACATGTTGACACATGATTGGTGCATTGATATGTAAGATACGAGGTAATATATGATAGAGTTGTACAAGCATGCTTATTATTGATATGAAAGATATTGTTGTGATTATATGCGCGCATGAACTGGATCCTTATTGGATCAGCTATTTGTTTATGAAGTTATGTCCGGACACTGAACAGGAGAACACGGAGGTCAGTCAGGTAGACAGGTGTTAGTATCTGGCTGGGTTCCCAGGGTCCTTAGGGACTATGGATTGGGGAACTAACGTTACTCAAGTAGTATACACTTGGGTAGGGCTCTGCAGGCCGCCGTTCCTCTATGGGACTGGGTTCCTTGATAGACTGGAACCAGCATGAAATACATGGCGTACCACGTGGACTGCTGTTGGGTTGTTGAGCGGGGTTGGCTCCCTTGCAATATACGACTCTTGCTGACACGTTTAGCTCGCCGCAATATGATAGGATAGCCATGTGTGCTGTTCTGATGCATGATAGCCTGCTTATTGTTGCTTATGTGTAATTGGTGCTCACTAGCTAGTTGTAGCTAACGGTGCAAGATTTACCTTTTTCGCAGGTTGACGCTAGATGCCTGGTGAGGCGGGACTGGTGGTAGTTTTTGTTGTAAATACATTTTGGGGAACACTTTGTTATATGTATGGATCCGATGGTCGGAAACTAGTAGGTAACGCTTGTAGATAACAAACTTGGCTTAACTTTTGATGTAATTAATTAACCGAGTCAAACAACGTTGCTTTTGTAATTGGTGTTTATTTCCGCTGCACGCTTTTGATAATCGTTGTTTAAAAAGTTTAAATTAACTCTAATTTTAAGCTCGTTAGAGGCGGCGTTACAGATAACTCCTTGATGATATTAATGAACTGAAATGAACATTGTATCAAGTGTGTGGATAGAAGATTATGAATTTCCTAAGCTAAGAAGTTGAAGTAATTCACATGATTTACAAGATGTACAGAGTAATTGTGAATTCGGGTATACTTCTGTTTGATGATTATGTACTTAAAGATTTTTTGTACATGTGATATGTAGATATGTGTATTTGCTGATTTTATGTACATGTATGATAACTATAGTGTTATGCTTATTGTGTATTTCTTAAGCAAATACTGACTGATAGTTGTTTGCTCAGCTTTGGTATGTCGGCTGGGCTTACGCTTAGGGATTTACAGTATTTGATCTTGAGGGGCATTCGTTGCACTCAAGGGAGCCTGTACTGTTATCCAAGTAGCAGGACTATCGGTAAACCTTGGTTTTGGCCGACCTTGGTTGTAGGTGTTGCAACACCGCCGGTTCTCCTTGGTTGTTTGAGCTGTGTTTGGGCATGTTTGCCTTGTATGTGCTTAGATGTTGGTTTCCTCACTTAGCTTTGTGCTAATTCCCCACTAGTTTGTTTTGCAGATACTCTTGAGTGAGTTTGTGGATAATGAAGACTGGGAATATGGACAGACCATAACTCTGATGTCCAAGGATTTTTATTAGAGTCTGTTTGTAATTAACACCGTAGTGATATTTTGTAAATGACGACCAGTCAAAGTTGTATTTGACTTTTGGCTTCAAATGTAATTATATGTAGTTAGCTTCCGCAAGCGTATTTTGTTTATATTAAAATGTACGGTGTTACTCTCACCACAGTCTGCACTGTTGAATCCCACTCAGTTGACTAAATTCACTGAGTCTTCTCAGTTCCTGAGATTAAGATAACATAAGTCAGTATTCAATTCATAATACTGATCCAAAGTAAATATCATATTTATTCATGATTCTCATGTATATACACATATACATATATTCAACATACATAACCCCAAACAGATATACAATTCATGTTTATATTCAAATCATCAATTCCGACTGTATTCAAATCCGATTCTAGTCGGATTCCGAGTAGATGACCAATTCCGATAGAATCATATTCCAAATCCGAACAAAGGCGGATTCCGAGTAAAAGTCCAATTCCGAGATAATAGGATTCCATGTAAAGATACAATTCCGAGTAAATAGGATTCCGAGTAAAGTATTAAGGCATTCCACAGATTTTAGTCGGATTCCGAGTAAAAGTACAATTCCGAGTAAATAGTTAAGGCATCACTGATAATTTAGTCGGATTCCGACACAATCCAAATCCGATAAAAGAGTTGCAAGTGTTTAGTCGGATTTCATCAATTCCGAGTAAAATTCAATCGGATTCCGACTCATTCATACCTCAAATCCGACAGATTCATAACTTCATCCCCATTATTGATTTCTAACTTAAATCACTATCGATTTTAAGCATGCAAGTTATATATGTTTCCAGTAATCATTCTAAACATATAATGAGCATAATCTATCATCAAAATCTAACATGCATTCATCCTAATACATCCAAATCATATCTCAAGCTTCAATCGGAATTCATATGCATATACAACCCGAATACTAACAATAATTAACAATTACATGTCAGCAATCTAACATTGATAGTGCTATCAAATAATCAACTTAAAATGCAAACAAGCTAGAATTTGCTTTTCCTTTCTTTCTTCTCCTTCTCGGCCGAGAGCAACAAAGCACACACACACACTTTGTTCAACTTTGAAAGAAAATATGGTATGGGTGGTATGGTGAAGGAATGGGTGGCCATACCCACCAAGACCGGCCACAACCCCCCCCCCCCCCCCCCCCCACCAACTCAATATAATTTAATTATTTACAAAAAAATAATAAAACAACCTAATATCACCAATTTATCAATTATAACATATTACAAATAATTCACATAAACAATTTAAATCTCAAGATTGATTAATTAATTACCTTAATTAATCTAGGCCGGTTAAAAGGGTGTTACAAATCTTCCCCCCTTAAGAAGATTCTGTCCTCGGAATCTCATCGCTCTCAATCAAAGAAGGATACCTGTTTCTCATCTCAGCTTCAGTCTCCCAAGTCAAATCTGAACCCAAACTATGTTTCCACTTAACCAGAACCATAGGTATCTGTTTCTTTCTCAATTTTGTGACTTTACGATCCAGCAGTTCAACTGGTTTCTCAATAAGTTTCTGTTTCAAATCCACACGAATATCCTGAATCGGAAGATGTCAGGATCGGATATAGTTTATATCAAATAACAAGAACTAACTTTTGAATAACCAATCAAAGTTGAATAAAAGTTAATCTTTAACTATGATCACAATCAACTAAGAAATTGCGGAATCACACTTAATTTATTAAAGAAGATTTTGATCACAAAGAGATTCAATCAAACAGTAATTTTATTAATCAATGAGAACGATTACAATAGCAAACTTCACCCCCAATCTAATTTATTATGTTAGACGAAGAACACAGATTGTTCTTAGGTTTCAACGAGAAACTTAGAGGCTTAGCACTATTCAGAAAGCAAATTACAACTTGAATAACGAATGCAAAAATATAATCAATGAGTAAGTACAAATTATGAATTCTAATCTAGCATATATATACTCCTTGATCTTCCTTGATTTTCTGACAGTTAGGTAATCTTCTATCTTCTGAGATAATCTTGATGATCTTCAAAGTATTTCGAGATATCTTCAAAGATAGGGTTTTTCCATATTTAGCTCAACAGGAACAGTTTAATGAATACAACAGTTCTTGGTTCTTCTAACAGTCTTCGGCTTCAAGGTCTTCAAACAGTTGTAGTAGTTTGTACTAACAGTTATGAACTCTATATAACAGCTTTAAAGTTCACAACAACTGTTGGTTACAATTGTCTTCACAATTTCAACTAACAGTTCTAAACTGTTTCTTCAACACTTCTTCTAACAGTTTTGAACTGTTTTCCATAAATTCTTCTAACAATTTCAACTTTACATGTTAAACAGTCTTAATGCCTTAGTTAATTTCCCAACAATCTCCCCCTAACTTAAAGAATTTATCAAACTCTTTAAGTTCTTTCGATCATAGGGTTCAATCACAGACAAATTAAACATAAGCAAAGAATGAATTCCATATATTTATGCAAAGTAAACTGTTACAATCAAAATTGAGAGAAAACTTACATAGACTTGACTCATGCCAGTCTTTCTTTCAATCTCTTGAACAAATCATCTTTTATTCTATCTGATCCATAGAATTTTGCTTTTAGCATATACTGAAGCTTGACTTTATTGTGCTCTATGAACTCCAAAGCAAACCATTGTTGTTTAGTGTCAGCCATCACCATATGGTACACTCCAGCTTTAGCATACACTCTTACTGACTTGATAGGAAAAGCTTCATCTGCAATCAAAACTTGCATAATCTCATTTGGATGACATATGCTTGTTAGATGCCTCATCAAAACTTTTATAGCAATCTCCTCAGTATTAGCAAAATGATTAACCCCATATATATACATTTCTTCAAGATCTCTCCTTGTACAATTATTCACTAATTGAAAGAAATTAGAGTAACTTTCAATCAACCCTTCTCTAACCACAGTAACTCCTGTCTTTCCAGTGTCCTCTCTTAACACCTCAAATATCCATTCTGTGATATGAGATTTTTGACCCAATTGTTCTTTTTCCAACTTTTCAATCCCTGTTTCAAGCTCAAATCTTAGTCGGTCTTGGAGAATTGTTTGAACCATTTGAGCCTTTTCCTTTTCAACTTGTGGCTAGGGAGGAGGTAAAACAGTTTTCTTCTTTACAATTCTTTTTCTTTTCACTCCCTTATCAGCTTTCTTTGCTTTCTCTTCCTCATCAATCTCTTTTGTGAACTCATCGGCTAGCTTCTTTGCTATTTCAAAATCAGTCTGTTCTTGTTGTTGAAGATCAGCAGCCAACCTCTGAGCACACTCAAAATCCCTTTCTTCTTGTTGTTGTTTTGTTAGTTTTAGCTTTGGTAGCTCAACAACAATCTCCTTTCCCTTTCCTTGTACCTCTTGTACTGGCTTTTCAACAACCTTTTCTACAATATGAATTCCTTTGAATCTAGGCTTTGGCTTAATAGGTTTTAACTTTGCACATTTGCCCTCAAGCCATCCATCATCAATCTTTTGTTTCATTTGGAATTCATTGCAGTTCAGCATTTGAGCACCCACTTTCACCAAATATTCTTGTTTTACCTTGGGCCATGACTTGTAAACCTCAGTTGTTGGATAATCACCAGACATAATTATTGTATTAATCAGCACTCTATCCACCGCTGATAGCTTCTCTTCAACTGTTGATTCACTGGGTGCAACTGTTAGTTCATCCACTGCAGCTGTTTGTTCTGGCACTTCAGCAACTGTTGGTAATGAACTCTCTCCCTCTTTGATTGGAACAGTTGAAGGAGGTCTTGCAACAGCTGTCAACTGTTGTAGTACTTGATCATGCAGCTTTAGCACCTCATTAGCATGCTTCAAACTGTTGGTCAAAACCTTAATTTGCTAGTCTTGTTGAAGAATCCTTTTGTTTTGTAAGGCAATCTTCTTTTTGAGTTGTATATATGCAGCAAAGAAGGGTGCAATGTTGGAATCCGTCATTGCTTGGTGTTGCATTCTAGCCTCAATGTCAGCCAGTGTTACCACTGTTAACATATCATTGACAGATAAAACTGGTGGTTCACTCATTTGAGATTCCACACCAGTACCCCTCTTTTCTTGGTACTGGGGATTTCCAGAAACTGTTTGACCAGCCTCTGTTGCCGTGGCTGAGGTCTTAGTTATGTTAACCCTGTCGTGTTTACCCCTTGCGGGTAAAACAGTAGGGTCAGCCTCAAAAACCACATGATCACCCTCTAATGGAGTGATCACCTCCTCATTGTGCCTGGGAGACAGCACAAGGGGTTCCCTTTCGATATTCTGCATAGGTGAATGCACCTGCGCAGGGTTAACAGTTTTAGTTTCATTAACTTTGGTGGAAGGAGCACCAACAGTTCTTTTCCTTTTCTTTTGAAATATTTTTAGTGCAGGGGCTTGTGTTGTAGCTCTTTCAAAGGAAGCAGAAGGGATTATTTGAGTATCGTGAGCTGTGGGTTCCAGAGGTAGTGGTGTAGCAATAAGTTGGGCTTCATGCTCACCCCTGGCAGCTCTGTTTCTTGAAAGAAACTCCATCATTGCAGAGAGTGGTGGAGTTATGGCACCTGAGAAATTCTTCCCATTAACCATCAACTTGCTCAATGTGGAGGCCACATGAGCAGAGGGAATTAGGACCCTCTTGTGTGCTTTAAGATTTGGCATAAAAGAGTTTAGCAAAACTTGCACAAATCGCGGGTACATCAAAAAGAGACCATATTTGGTTTCTAGATGCTTTACCATTCCATTAAAAATCATTTTTGAGAAATTAAAAGCTTTGTTGTTGGCTAAACAAATGAGTGCGAGAGCAATGTTGCTCCGAAATTCATTCCAGCCAGTTCTCTTAGGGCTCATGCACTGCTGGAGAGTATGGATAATGTACTTCCAGTGTGAGCAAAATTGCCCTTTGTAGAAGGTGCCCTTTCCCCTAGGGCCCTCATATCCCAACTTTACGAGTTTAGCATAAATAAACTCAAGTGATACAGAATCAGAATACTCACCATCCTGATCATTCAGTTGTAGTTGTTGGCTTATTATGCTTTCAGAGATGGAGACAGTGATATCATCTACCATAGAGTCGATCCATTTCACTCCATTTTCTTCCCTTAGTGAGGCATTTTTCCAGAACTGATCAATATGAGAGAGATAAATGGTGGGGTTGACCGTAAGAGCATGGTGGAGTGTGGAGAGTGAGAGATAGTCAATCACATCATGGAAAGCACCGAGATAATCGGGTTTGGACAAATATGCGAGCATGTTGTGTTCCTTTACGAATGGAAGGGGAGGCATTTTGATTTTGATCGCTGAGAGTTGTTGAGAGATTAGGGTTTGTTTCTGATCAAAGTTCGTTTTGGACGTGTGAGTTGCTTGGTAAGGAGGGAATTGCCTTATATATGTTTCGACTGTTGAATGCAATCCAAAGTTTCCAAAATTCTGCAAAGACCAAAACACCCTTTAATAGCTTAACAGTTGACGGACAAAATGAACTAACAGTTGAGGAACTGTTTTCATAAGATCTAAATGAACTAACAGTTGAAGAACTGTTTTCATAAGATGTAACAACTGTTATTTAAAAGTTAACTCCCTTTTGTTTGATCATTTATTTGGATTAACAGTTGTTTAGTGTTTACAACTGTTCTCATTTCTCCCCCTTGGTTGACGAATTTCTCCCCCTCGGTGGCACATGGACTTTGCCTAATAGTTGTGGAAGCCATATACTAACAGTTGAAAACTGTTAGTATTGATTGAAACAGAATTGTGCAACTGTCAAACAAACTTTAGCTCATATATGTCAAATGTTGAAGCAACAATAACAAACCATTAGTGAACACAGTCATCAACATAAGATGTATTTTATTCATGATAATCACAATTGAGCTACAATAATTTTGAGAAAACAATACTGTCTTTTGCTATAGATCTAAACACAGCTTATATTAACTTTCTTAACTCCGAGATCTACATGTGACAAATTATCGTTAACATTTTGTATCATCAAATCTGAACTTTAAGGGAAGACAATCATCATCACATTCTTGCTCGTGAATGTCTTCATTATTTAAGTATCGAGTTCAGAATAGCCTCTACAGTGCCGCCATAGCCTTACTGAGAAGCCTGTCTTCAAAGAATGGTCATGTAATGCACAAGCCATTGTTGGTACTGCTTATCTAATTGTGCAAGGCCGTCTCGTAGGTGTGGGAGAACAATGATCTACACCGTAAGTGTAGACAACTTTCTCCGTTAACAGTTGACATGCCTTAAACAATTTTCAAAACATAAAACCCACCAATGGGTGTGCAGTAGACCTTCTCATCATAAGCACCACCAGAGACGATTGTCATAATTTGCCTCGTGGGAAGATAGTGAATGATACCAATTCAACATCAGTGGAACTAGTCATCTATTACAATGACTTCCACTGCATCATCATCCGAGGCCCTCTGGTGGTTATGAGTATTATTTCTTCGAACATTGAACCACACTACGGAGTTTGTAGTGCTTGCCAGGTTCAAGACGAATCTTAGACAACATGGTGTAGGCAATTCATGGAAGAGAGTGAAAATTTTAAAATCACCTCTTATACGAATATGATCAATTGGTTTATTTGGCCTACGTGGATCAGGATGCTGTGTCAAGGTGAACCTATCTCGATCATCATGCATCTCAAGAACACATGATGAGTATTGCCAAAGCTCATGCATTCTTACAAATGGGGCAGGAATGGTTACATAACTTTGTCTAACATTAATTTCTTTGAAGTTTATGAGAAAGAAGTTAGTAGCCATTTGCAGAGAGAAGTTTGGGCAAATGTAGGTGTGATTTGTGAAGAATGGATGCAAGGCTATTTATAGATAAACTGGGGAGCATGAATGTCCATTAATAACCATTAATGACCATTAATGTCCAGTAATTTCTATTAATGGCATGCAGTGACTTGTCATATCAAATTCACAACACTACAAAATAGAGTGACTCACCTTTATCAGTCTGGAACTGTTCTCAATAAAGTATTTACCTTTACCACAGAGCAAGGACATTCACGGGTTTGAAAAACTATTTGTGGAATAGGTAACCATGTATGTCCAAAACTGGGTTGGAATTTGCACTTTTGCTTTTTCCTGAACACTTAAAATCAACAGTTGTTAGATAACAATATTAACAGTTTCAAACTGTTAGCGTGAAAAACATGGAGTAATGAACAACTGTTAGTCCAAGTTAATCATTCCAATGTTTGAGATCAAAAAGTTGAATCTGCTCACATCAAATGCTTTAGTAAACAGATCAGCTAATTGATCATCAGTATGGAATTTCATAACTTGGATTAATTTCTTTTCATTGCAGTCTCTTATGAAGTGAAATCTGATTTCAATGTGCTTGGTTTTAGAATGCTTCACTGGATTATTAACTATGCTAATAGCACTGGTGTTATCAACATAAATTGGAGTATTCAAGAAAGACAAACCATAATCCAGAAGCTAATTTTGGATCCATAAAACCTGTGAACAGCAGCTTGATGCAGCAATATATTCAGCCTCAGCTGTTGAGGTTGAAACTGTTGTTTGTTTCTTGCATTGCCATGAAACCAGCCTTGATCCAAAGAATTGACATCCTCCAGAGGTTGATTTTCTGTCCACATTTGCTCCACCGTAGTCACTATCAGAATATGCCACCAAATCAAAAGGTGAATCTTTAGGATACCAAAGTCCCAATTTTGGTTGGCCTTTGAGGTATCTAAAGATCCTCTTTACAGCAAACAGGTGTGACATCTTTGGACTGCATTGAAACCTGGCACAAACACAAACAACAAACATTATATCAGGTCTAGAAGCAGTTAAGTACATTAATGAACCAATCATTGACCTATAGAGGTGTATATCTACATCCTCCCCCTCAACATCTGCTCCCAACTGTTTGTGTGTCTCCATTGGAGTACTTGCCAGCTTCAGATCTTGATAGCCAAACTTGTCCAATATGTCTTTGACATACTTAGATTGGCTTATAAAAATACCAGTGGGCTTCTGTTTAACTTGTAATCCCAAGAAAAATGTGAGTTCACCCATTGAACTCATCTGAAACCTTTTGTGCATAATGACTTCGAATTCTTTGCACAAGCTGTCATCAGTGGATCCAAAGATTTTATCATCAACATAGATTTGAACAAGCAAAATCTCTGTTTAAACAATCTTTGTAAACAATGTTTTGTCAATTGTGCCTCTCTTAAAACCATTCTCAAGAAGGTAGGATGATAATGTCTCATACCAAGCTCTAGGAGCCTGATGTAGTCCATATAGAGCTTTATCCAACCTATATACCCTGTCAGGGTACTTTGAGTCTTCAAAGCCAGGAGGTTGACACACATATACCTCCTCATCAATAGTTCCATAGAGAAAAGCAGACTTGACATCCATTTGAGACACCTTAAATCCTTTGAAGCTTGCAAAGGCTAGAAATAGTCTAATGGCTTCAATCCTTGCAACAGGTGCAAAGACATCATCATAGTCTATTCCTTCCTCTTGTGTATAACCTTGTGCAACCAGTCTTGCTTTATTCTTGATAGCAATCCCTCTTTCATCTTTCTTGTTTCTGAACACCCACTTGGTGCCAATTACTCTTTTGCCTCTTGGAAGCTCAACCAACTTCCAAACTTGCTGAATTTGAAATTGTAAGAGTTCCTCTTGCATTGCTTCCACCCATGAAGGGTCTTTCAATGCCTCAATTGCTTTCTTTGGTTCTATTTGAGATAGAAAGCAAGCATTCACATCAAATTGGGCAAGATCCACACCACTATTTTCATTTTGCAGCATATTCCTTGTTCTGATAGGAGTGGTTGGATCACCAATTATTTGTGACATTGGATGATTCTTGTGAACTCTTGATGTAGGAATGTTTTCTTCAGTTAGTTCATTCCCTAGATTAGACAGATCAAACTCACATGCACTTGAATTTTCAGCAGTATCACACACTTGATCAGCAACTTTTTGAGATGCAGAGTCAGTGTGTTGTTGAGGAACATGGAATTCCATGTCCTTTGAAGATTCAGCATCAATCAATGAATCAACAGCATTGGAGAACTCTTGTTGAAGCATAGGAATCACAACAAAGTGTTCAGTAACTTTGTTTGAACCAACAAGTGTTGGTTTTGTGCTGATAGTTTCAGAACTGTTTGGGCTGTTGGAAACTGTTTGTTGATTTTCACCAATAGTTGTTGGGTTACCTGCAGCTGTTTCAGTAGAATACTCAAAAGAAAGAGATTTAGACAATGCATCAATATCAAATAACCAATCAGGTCCATTACCTGCAATATTGATCCTATTCTCATTGAAAGAGACATTCATACTCTCTTCTATGATTCTAGTGACATTGTTAAATACTCTATAAGCTTTACTTTGAGTGGAGTATCCTACAAAGAAACCTTCTTCAGCCTTACTCTCAAACTTGCCTAATTGTGATTTGGTATTAAGAATAGTGCAAGGACAACCAAATGGTTTGAAGAAGTTGATTAAAGGTTTTCTCTTGAGGAACAACTCATAAGGAGTTTTCCCTTTGGACTTGACTACTTGTACTCTATTCTGAACATAGCAAGCAGTGTTCACTGCTTCTGCCCAGAATGTCATTGGGAGCCTAGAATCAGCTAACATGGATCTAGCAGCCTCTATCAAAGTCCTATTCCTTCTCTCAGCAACTCCATTCTGTTGGGGAGTCCTAGGGGCACTAAACTGTCTTTCAATACCTTTACTTTCACAAAAACTGTTTAGCTCATAGTTCTTAAATTCAGAACCATTGTCAGATCTAATGACTTTCACCTTCAAATCAGATTGATTTTCAATTTTAAGAATAAGAGACTTAACTAACTCAGCAGTTTCATCCTTAGTTCTAAGAAATTGAACCCATGTGAACCTAGTGAAATCATCAACTATGACTAAACAATATGCTTTCTTCCCTATACTCACCACAGATGTAGGACCAAAAAGATCCATATGTAACAATTGTAAAGGTGCAGTAATAGAATAAACTTCTTTGGTCTTATAAGAAGTTTTGTGTTGCTTGCCTTTGAGACAGGCTACACAATGATCATCACAGGAGAATTCTTTTTGGGGCAAACCTCTTACCAAACTGTTTTTAGCTAACAAGTTCATGGTTTTAAAATTCATGTGACACATCCTTCTATGCCAAATGGCAGACTCATCATGAGATGCCTTTGAGAGTAAACAGCTTAACACATTCTGTTTAGCAATCTTTTGTGTATCTAGACAGTATACATTATCTTTTCTAGGTGTTCTTAAAAGAACATCCTTCTCATTTAGTTTAAAATCTTTTGAAAGAATAATGCATTCTGAATCTGTAAACAAAACTTTGTTTCCATTGTCACAGATTTGAGATACACTTAACAGATTGTACTTAAGCTGTTGAACAAAGAAAACATCATTAAATGTAAGTGTACCTGCCTCAACAGCTCCTTTACCTGTGATTTTTCCTCCCTTAGCATTTCCTCCAAATGCTACAAATCCACCATTGATGCTTCTGAAATCCTTCAAACAGTGTGGATTTCCAGTCATGTGCCTTGAGCATCCACTATCCACATGCCAGATAGATCCATGATTGGCCCTATGAATGCTCTGCACAAATAAAATCAGTTAGTAGCAGGAAGTACCCAGGCCATGCAGGTCTTGGGTACACCATTTAAGTCATAGTACTTAAACAGAGTTTGGTTCTTTTTGATTTCATCCAAATTAGATTTCTCTAATTTGTGTGAGGAATACTTTGTAAGAACATGTGGTTCCCAACTGTTGTGATTAACAGTGGATACCTTTGAACAAACAGCTGGTGGAGTTGGTAAAACAGATGAATCAACTTGTGATTCCTTTTGATTTTCAGTTTGAAGAACAGTTTTACCCTCTCCAGAATCAGTTTGTTTTTGAATTTTCATCCAAGCCAAACCAACAGTTTTTGGTTTTGTTAAAACAGTTTTGGAACTGTTAGTTGGTTTGGATGTAACAGTTGTAGAACTATTTGCCTGTTTTGATTTAACAGTTTTAGAACTGCTGTTTTGCTTTGACTTAACAGTTTTAGTACTGATATTTTGTCTTTTGGGACTTTTGTTTTGAGTGCCATTGGTCTGTGGGTTATAGTAACAATCTTGAACTAAATGATTAGATCTCCCACAGATGTAGCACTTTTTGGTTTTCACAATAGGTAAACCAGTTCTTTGTGACCAGAATTGGTTCCTATTTCTTTGATTTCCTCTAACAGCTGCAGATTGAGGAAACTTTTGGACACCATGCTTTTGGCATGTGCATGCAGACATTTCAGTATGCTTGTTCTTAGACTTGGGTTTAGCCTGAGATTTTGAAGCTTCCATCTTCTTCCTTGCATACACAACCTCACCAACTTTCTCCTTTCCTTTGGCTTTTGTACTAACAGTTGGGCCTTTTGGCTTAGAACTGTTTGGGTTCTTTTTAGAACTGTTAGTGTAAAGATGGGGATTATTGGCAACAGTTGTGAAACTTTTTATGGTTTGGATAGCTTTTGAAGGTGTTGGCTTAGTGGTGAAGGGTTCTGTGGATGCTTTTACAAACACCACAAGCTTGAGAGATGGTTTAGTGGGTATGGGTTTACAACAGATGTGATTTTCATATGGAATCACCTCGTCTTTCTTCACAACTCCCTCATCATCACTTACTTCCTCCACAAATCCTTCCTCATCACTTTCAAATGATGGATTAGCTGACTTCAGTTCCTCTGGTAATGATTCATTAACATACCTATCAGCTACATCGGACATGGGAGTTATGTAGTTGTGATTATATGGAGGTGGGGTTTCCTTATATCCAAGTCCGGTTTTCACCTTGTCTCTCACTTGAGATTGTAGCAGAGTTTCAAGCTTAAGGTTTGCGGCCTTGAACATACCAAGATCAATGTCCACACCCTCCAATTTCTTTGTGAGTTCATCCACCTTGCTTTCTTTTTCCACCAATTTCTTTTTCAGACTATCAATCTCATCTTGAAACTGCTCTTTCTCCCACTTATGATATTTTCTATCATAGTCCATTTGCAGTTCATTAGCCTGATAGTCTTTAATTTTCTTTTCAAGATCTTCTATCACAGCAGTATACTCATACCTTCTCTCCTCCATTTTACTACCCTAAAATTGAACTTTTTTGATTTTTGATGTTTTCAACAAGTTTAGATTCATAATATAACAATAAACAACGGTAGAAAAAATTCAACAATAATGAATAAATCACTAGTAGAAATCAAACAAATCTTCGATGAGAACCTCGTAAAAACAAAAAAAACGATATGATCAAAGTTGACACTTCTGATCGATTTCAGTGTCTCCATTTTGAACTCTTGATAGTTGTAGGCTTGCAAATTCTCTATATCAAAACTAAAAAATGAAGTGGGGGAGACGGTATGGGCTACTAGAAGTAAGTTAGGTAGTTTTGAGGAATTTAAGTTTTTTCTAATGGCTTTGTTATTTCATATTAAACAATATATATACATATATACATATATATATATATATATATATATATATATATATATATATATATATATCTTAAAGCATACGGGGCGGGGCGGGTACCCGCGGATATCAAAATTTAAAAACCGTACCCGCCCCGCGTTTAGCGGGTACCCTAGTTTTCGGGTTTTTCGGGTCGCGGGTTTTACGGGTATCGGTTTTTTCGGTTTCGGTTCACGCGGGGCAGGTCGGTTACTCGGTTTTTTTGAACACCCCTACTTTCTTATTGTGCTCTCTAAACCTCTTAACAATAGCTCTACATTCACCAGGACATAGTTTAGAAGATACCTGTATGTCCTCAGATTCTGATGAATCTATCTTGATGGAGGAGTCAGTCAATGCCATCAAAGCTTTATTGTTTGTAGCCTCTTCTGCTTGATCACTCCAATCAAACCCATGGCCTTCTTGTAAGACCAATGCTGAGGAGGTTTGATTCTGAGTTGGCCTCTGACCTTGATTATGGACTTGTCCACCAGATCTGCATTCTCTTGCAAAGTGGCCAAGATGTTGACATTTGAAGCATCTCACCTTTGACTTGTCAAATCCAGCCTTGCCATCAGCTCTGAAATTCATGTTTTCCCTTCCAGTCCTTTTGATGAACCTCTTGGCTCGAACAGTAAGCATGGCCATCTGCCATTTGAGATCCATCTCCTCAAGATCATCAGGGTGCACTTGTTCAAGATCCTCATTGGTAAGGGTTGAATGTGCATGGCTGGCAAGAAAAGCTTCAAGAACAGCATCTGGAGTGTTCACATCTAGTCCAACAGCAGAACTAGTACCTGCACAATTTTCAAAAGAGTTAGTTAAAGAATGGTTTGATTCCATACCTGAGGATGACAGGAGAGCAGCATTGTGGCTAGAAACAACAGTTTTTCTTTTTCCCTCTATCTCTCCCTTAAACACTATCAAACTATTATAGAGATCATCTAACTCTATGTCTTCAAGAGAATCCTTAGTCCTCCATTGTGCAGCAAACACAGTCCATTCATCACCTAGAGACCTAAGAAACTTTCTATTTATCTCATCTTGATCAAACCTAACCTTAGCACTCTCCAGTTGGCTCACCAGTTTGTAAAACCTATCAAAGATTTGGGTGATACTCTCATTCTTCCCACTGGTGAAGTTCTCATAGGCTTGTTTAAGAAGATCTCTTTGGTTTCTCTTAGAACTAGCATTCCCAGCAAACCTCTTCTCCAGAGCATTCCAAAGTTCATGAGCATCATCAAATTTCTTGAATTGATGTTGATACTCATTGGGAATTGCAATCTGGAGGATGCTGAGGGCTTTCATCTCAATCATTCTATCCTTCTTTTCAGCATCTGTCTTTGGTGGTGGTTTCTTCTTTGGTTTTCCATTCTCATCCAGTTCAATGGGATTAGTGGGAACAGTTTCAATGATTTGCCAAACAGCATAGTCCATTAGTTGGACATGCTATTTAATTCTTAGTTTCCACATCTCAAAATCAGATGGTTTGAGCATGGGAACACGAATGTTGGACCCTGACCCATTGTTATCAGAAGAACCTCCCGAATCCATTGAAACAAATTGATTGAAAAACAGTTTTGAAAAATAAAGCAAAGTAATGCAAAAACCTTCAACTGGTGATCAAAGGAACCTTAATGATAAAGCTCTGATACCACTTGTCAGGATCGGATATAGTTTATATCAAATAACAAGAACTAACTTTTGAATAACCAATCAAAGTTGAATAAAAGTTAATCTTTAACTATGATCACAATCAACTAAGAAGTTGCGGAATCACACTTAATTGATTAAAGAAGATTTTGATCACAAAGAGATTCAATCAAACAGTAATTTTATTAATCAATGAGAACGATTACAATAGCAAACTTCACCCCCAATCTAACTTATTATGTTAGACGAAGAACACAGATTGTTCTTAGGTTTCAACGAGAAACTTAGAGGCTTAGCACTATTCAGAAAGCAAATTACAACTTGAATAACGAATGCAAAAATATAATCAATGAGTAAGTACAAATTATGAATTCTAATCTAGCATATATATACTCCTTGATCTTCCTTGATTTTCTGACAGTTAGGTAATCTTCTATCTTCTGAGATAATCTTGATGATCTTCAAAGTATTTCGAGATATCTTCAAAGATAGGGTTTTTCCATATTTAGCTCAACAGGAACAGTTTAATGAATACAACAGTTCTTGGTTCTTCTAACAGTCTTCGGCTTCAAGGTCTTCAAACAGTTGTAGTAGTTTGTACTAACAGTTCTGAACTCTATATAACAGCTTTAAAGTTCACAGCAACTGTTGGTTACAACTGTCTTCACAATTTCAACTAACAGTTCTAAACTGTTTCTTCAACACTTCTTCTAACAGTTTTGAACTGTTTTCCATAAATTCTTCTAACAATTTCAACTTTGCATGTTAAACAGTCTTAATGCCTTAGTTAATTTCCCAACAGAAGAACCTGCGTCTGGTCCTCTACATTACACTTGCGCAAATAACATACATTGAAGGTATCATGAATACCTGCTAATTCATCAGGAAGATCCAAAGCAACTGCCTGATCGTTAACCAATCGTCTGATTTTGAAAGGACCAATGTAACGGGGAGCCAACTTCCCGCGTTTACCAAATCTGATTACACCCTTCCAAGGAGATACTTTCAAATAAACCATTTCCCCCTCAACAAACGATATTGGTCGACGTCGCGGATCAGCATACATTTTCTGTCGATCCCTTGCAGCCTTTAATTTCTCACGAGCAATAGCTACCTTATCAGTTGTCATCTGTACAATACCAGGCCTTGCAAACTGCTTTTCCCCGGCTTCTAACCAACAAGTCGGAGTTCTACAAGGACGACCATATAACATCTCATACAGCGGCATAGAGATACTGGAGTGGTAGGAATTGTTGTATGCAAACTCAACCAAAGGCAAATGTGAATCCCAAGAACCTCCATACTCTAACACACATGCCCGAAGCATGTCTTCCAGCTTCTGAATAGTTCTTTCTGATTGACCATCTGTCTGCGGATGATAAGCTATACTCAAATTCACCCGGGACCCCAATTCCTGTTGCAGTCTATTCCAGAAGTTAGATATAAACCTCGAATCTCTATCCGAAACAATGGACAATGGAACTCCATGTCTAGATACTATCTCATCAATGTACAATTGAGCCAGTTTACTTAAAGGTGCAGTTTCGGCAGTAGCAAGAAAATGTGCACTCTTGGTCAATCTATCGACTATAACCCAAATCATATCATGACCTTTCTGAATTCGTGGAAGTTTAGTTACAAAATCCATCGCAATATTATCCCACTTCCACTCAGGTATCTCCAACTGTTTCAATGATACGTACGGTTTCTGATGTTCAGCTTTAACTTGAGCACAAATGTGACACATCCCAACAAATTTCGCAATATATGTTTTCATTGTCGGCCACCAATATCGATTCTTTAAATCAAGGTACATATTTGTACTACCCGGATGTATCGACAATCTAGACTTATGAGCCTCATTTAGAATTAATTCCCTCAAGCAACCAAACTTTGGTACCCAAACACGTGCATGATAAACCCTCAAACCACGCGAGTCAGAAGTTAACTCATGTTGTCGTTTAACCATTTGTTCAACCTTCAGATTTTCATCTTTCAAAGCTTCAAACTGAGCAGCCAGAAGTTGATCCACTAAATTAGACTTGATTTCCAATCGCATAAATTTTACAGTATCCGAATATCCCTTTCTGCTGAGTGCATCTGCAACTACATTAGCCTTTCCAGGATGATACTGAATATCACAATCATAATCTTTAAACAGTTCTAACCAACGACGCTTTCTCATATTCAATTCCTTCTGAGTGAACACATACTGCAGACTCTTGTGATCCGTGCAGATAATACATTTGGTTCCATACAAGTAGTGTCGCCACAGTTTCAAAGCAAATACCACTGCTGCTAACTCCAAATCATGAGTCAGGTAATTTCTTTCATTCGGTTTCAACTGCCTCGAAGCATACGCAATTACTTTACCTCTCTGCATCAAAACACAACCCAACCCGGCGTGAGAAGCATCGCAATAAACAACAAAGTCCTCTGAACCCTCTGGCAACGAAAGAACAGGAGCTTGACACAATAACTGTTTCAACGTCTGAAAAGCACTCTCCTGAGTTGAACCCCACTGGAACGGAACATCTTTTCGGGTCAACTTGGTCAATGGACCAGCAAGCTTAGAAAAATCTTTGATAAATCTGCGATAATAACCCGCCAATCCAAGAAAACTCTTTATCTCAGTTGGTGTTTTCGGAGCACTCCAATTCATCACTGCCTCAATCTTGGACGGATCTACCTTGATACCTCCTTGACAAATCACATGCCCTAGAAATTGAACTTCTCGCAACCAAAATTCACATTTTGAAAACTTAGCATATAATTTTTTTTGTTTGAGAATCTCCAAAACCTGCCTCAGGTGCTGATCATGCTCATCCTCTGTCTTTGAATACACCAGAATATCGTCGATGAACACAATAACAAACTTATCTAGAAAAGGTCTGCACACACGATTCATCAAATCCATAAATATGGCAGGAGCATTCGTCAAACCAAATGGCATCACCAAGAATCGTAATGACCATATCGAGTACGGAAAGCAGTCTTAGGAATATCCTCCTCTGCTACCCTGACCTGATGATAACCGGATCGTAGATCAATCTTTGAAAAGTAAGAAACCCCTTGCAACTGATCAAACAAATCATCAATTCTGGGTAACGGGTACTTGTTCTTGATGGTCCTCTTATTCAGATCCCTGTAATCAATACACATACGAAGAGTTCCATCTTTCTTCTTCACAAACAGTACTGGTGCACCCGACGGCGAAGAACTCGGGCGAATAAACCCTTTGTCTAACAATTCCTGGATCTGAGTCATCATCTCTCGGATCTCTGAATGAGCTAAATGATAAGGAGCTTTCGCAATCGGTGTGGTACCCAGTACCAATTCTATCTTATACTCGACATCCCGTACAGGTGGTAAGCCTGGCAGATCATCTGGAAATACCTCTGGATATTCGGAAACAACACGAACATCGGTAACAGGTCTCTTCTCTTTCTTCACATCAACGGCGTATGCCAGAAAATACGCACACCCTTTGGCTAGAGATTTTATAGCCTTCATATAAGAGATGATTGGAAAAGAAGATCGAGATCTATCCCCACGAGCCACGACATGCGACCCGTCAGCCAAAGGAATAGTAATCAGCTTCTTATGGCACTGGATACTAGCCCTATGGAGACTTAACCAATCCATGCCTAATACTAAGTCAAACCCCGGTATATGCATCAGCAAACAGTCTACAGGCAAACTAGTACCATCAATGTCTATAGACACCCCAGTCACATAAGAAGTTACAGGAACTATCTTACCATCTGCTATCTCTACTTCTAAAGGAGTAGTAACCACAGAAGCAGGCAGTTTCAATTTATCACACAAAGATACAGATATAAACGATCTATTTGCACCAGAGTCAAATAACACACGGGCAGGCACAGAGTTTACAATAAACATACCCATGATCACATCACTGTCATCAGCAGCCTCTGTAACAGTCATCTTGAAGGCTCTTCCTTCCGCAGAAGGTGCAACCTTTCTCTTCCGACCTGCAGAAGACGATCCCCCGACATTGGCTACCCCCTGCCCCGTCCCCCTTTGCCTCGGTTTTGTGCAAGCTCCAGTTCTATGACCCTCTTCATGACAATTCCAGCAAACATTTGTTTTAAACTGACAGACTGATGGTTCGTGGCCAAATCCACCACAACGGAAACATCGTTTCGTCTGTGATGTGCACGGACCAGTATGACTAGCATTGCAGGGTTTACACCACAGCTTGTTCTGAATAAATCCTGGACCTTTTGATTTTTGATCACCCCTATGCTGGTTATTCTGCCACTTGCCCTTGTTCCCACTCTGATTTCCACCGAATTTGTGAGACGACCCTTTCTCATGATTCATCCTTTCCCGAGCTTTCACGTCACCCTCAGCAGCTCGTGCAACAGTAAACGCCTGTACCAACGATGTTGCCATCCGGGTGTTACCCCAATACTCAGGCAACAGTGCTTGAACAAAATGATCTATTTGTGATGGTTCATCGGGTACCCACTGCTTAGCAAACCTCAGCTTCTCGTTAAACTTTGCAATCAATTCATCCACTGACATCTTGTCATCCTGAGCTAGATCCATGAACTCCCGCTTCACCTTGGCTAAATCATAGGTATTACAGAATTGCTCGCAGAACTTGGTTTGAAATTGATCCCAAGTAACAGAATTCATAACTTCCCTGGATAGATGAGCAGTTAGAGAATCCCACCAGGTTGCAGCTTGACCCTTCAACCTCCGAGTTGCAAAATTAACCCTATCGGATTCCTCACAATTGCAGGCATCTAAAGCCTTCACCATCTCCCTTAACCAACTCAAAGTATCTGTTGGATTTGAGCTTCCTGAATACTCAGGTGGCTGGCAAGCCATGAAATCCTTGTATTGCCCTTTTTGTTTAAAGTCTCCTTGATTTGGGTACCAAGGAAAGAAAAAGTTATGCTGTTGTGGTTGGTGTTGCTGTTGGGGTTGTGATACAGGTGGTATAGTAACAAATGGTAAAGAACCAAATGGTGTTGACACTGTATTGAAGGGTGCAGCAGAGTAAACAGGAGGTGGTATCGACTGGGTAAACACAGTTGACTCCCTAGGCATGTGGATAGTTTGTGTTTGCTGTGAGAACTGAGTTTGCTGATGTTGTTGTTCCAGCTCCTAAACCCGATCCCTCAAACTCTGCAGAGTGTCTTCCAATTGAAACACATAGTCTTGTTGATCAGATTCATCGTTGTGGGAAGTACCGGTTCTGTGGTACTGCTCATTGACTGTAGTGGAGGACTGGTGATTTCTTCCGGGGGACGCAGGGGTAGTTGTCTGGTTCACGTTATCAGCCATTTTCTATGCTATACACAGCATCTCACCAATTGTTAGATATAATCCGTTAGTATAAACACTAACCACCCTCAAAGCTACACTACTAATTAACATGCAACTCCCTATGATGTTAAAGTTTGAATATCTTGTCTTGGGCTCAAATTTTAAGAACTTAATTCAAAAAGTTAAGACTATTAGTAAAAGTGATAAACTAATTAAACTTGCAAAGTCATAAAATGATTATTATGAAGTTAAGATAAGATTACATTAAATAAATTAGAACTTGCTTATATCTTATACACTTCACAATTCAAAGTAATCACAAACTAAAAGTTGAGATATGACATAAGAGTTTGAAAAACCATCTTAGTCAAACATTTCATGTGTTACTTTTATAAGAGCTCATTAAGTAATTGCATACATGGAGAAATAAAAATAATTTACACAAATCTTATGCCTAAATTCTATATCTTACATGGTTTGAAAAGGTAAAATGATTGTATGCAACTTCTATGTGATGCTCATGATATTCTATTTACATCAACAAGATATGTTACAAAAATAATAATACACGCTAAATGATAATACTTTGGTTCATGTTTGACATATCCTTGTTCTTAATGTTATCAAATTACATATGTGATTCTTACATGAAATATCACTAAACATATGTAACATTATGATATGTCATTCATGCTCATCAAGTGTTGAATAATTATTATGAAGATGATTACATGGTGAAGAAATATAAATTAACACATTGATTGTTGCAAGTGGTTCTCACTTACTATCTTGTCATGGTACTTAATGAATTACTCTTTGTAATCAAGATAGTAAAATTAGATGACAAGTTATGCCTAATATAAGAAATCATGTTATTTGTCATCTCGATATATGCTTGAGTATTCCTATGTTCTTAAATGACTATCTCATGTGTCACACGCTTAATTTACTATCACTTGACACATGAATCTATGAGGTATACGTGCATAAATAATGATTATAGTATATGTATTGCACGCTTTTTTGTACTCATAAGAACACTTTTCATCTTAATCTTGTTGAATATATAATACACATAAATGGAAAAACAAATTTGAATATAAGATAAAAGAACAAGTAAACTTATACTTAAGCCTATTTTATCTATCAAAAGAAGATAAACTTAAGTTATCATGAACCAAACATGTAATTACTAAATCTTTGTTTGACTTGCTTGAAATTAGAAAACTTTTGTGTTGCTATAATAATGTGAGTATATTTTTGTGTGTATACGTAGGTATAGAATTAACTTAAAATATGTAATACTTAAGATATATACATATCAATGTTGATTGTAATCTTGAAAAGATCAATTCTATATCAAATGTGTCATAATATGTTGATCTAAATATACAATGAATTATTCTTTGAAGATCAAGATATTATACATAAATGACATCATGTGCTTCTTACATAAAATCAAAACAATTGTCAATTTTGTGCACACATTGGTCACTTACTTGATTAAAATCATAAGTGGGCCTACATGCATTAGAATACTCATGAATGTATAAACAAAGGTTGATCTATAAGATTATGGTCCAAACAATGTTTAAACATTTACTTGCTACATAATGTATATGAATAAATATCAATTAGAAATGACTAAACTAATATTGAAATAATCTCCACAATCTTGAGCTAAGAAATTCTTTATATTTATGATTATGATTGTGGATTTTGATTGTCCCTAACTTAATTTGCATATTTTAAGAGGGAGTCACCAACCAAAAAGAATATTTCATATATATTTGTTCACACTCTCACTTCCTATCATTAGTATAAATACAAGATAATGATGCATAAATCTCTCATGCTTCCTACTTGAGTTTATGCATATACTTTTGTATATCTTGCATTTGTGTTTTGTTTTGTCTATCTTTTTGTCACACCCCGCCAAGGCGGAAACGCGAAGTGTGACGGAAAGGAATCGTCATAACACATTGATACGTTAATAGAGATATATTAAATGCAAGGAATCAAACGTGTCACGACGTTCCCCAACACAAGAAGGGACTTGTGCCGTGTAAGGCCGGTATTCACGACCCTAAGTTCAAAGTATAACAATAGCGCATATGTAAAACCCACAACCCGGGGCAGGTGATACAGAGCATGCAAACTTGAAAAGTGAAATTAGTTCAGTTCTAAAATCTTAATAATAGATGATAAATGTCTTAAAGCCTTGGTAGCATTGAGTCAAGCTAAGGTCCGTCTAGAGTCTTCTAGTCTTCCTTAGATTGTAATATTAGCATTACCTGAAAATGAACACTCTAAAACGTCAACACAAAGGTTGGTGAGTTCGCAGGTTTTAGAGAAAATAATAGTTTTACCGAACATAGCATTGAGTTGGATTGTTTGCAACAATAATAGCAAGTCACAAGATCAAACTTTATAGAATATAAATGAACACCTCGATTGGATGAATAGTTGTGTTGTAGCATATAAAACCGAACCACAACGGTTCAATGTGTTGTAGCATATAAAACCGAACCACAATGGTTCAATGTGTTGTAGCATGTAAAACCGAACCTCAATGGTTCAAATGTGTTGTAGCATGTAAAACCGAACCTCAATGGTTCAAATGTGTTGCCTCCAACGAACTTTAGCCGGCCGGGAACATAAGTTGGGAATTTGTTGTCATAGCATACAAATGTTGTCCATACGGGTTCACAACCCATAGAAATATAGCATACAATGTTGTTAAACTAGGGTTACATCCCATAGTTAAATAGCATACAAATGTTGTCCATACAGGTTCTCAACCCATAGATAAATAGCATTCAATGTTGTTGTTGAACAGAGTTTAGATATCCGTTGTTGTTTAAGTATTCAATTGTCCTCAACTTATGATTTAATAAATACATAGTTAGATAGCATGCAAAACATTGTATATCACAAAGGCAAATAAGTTTACCATAGATTGAAAGTAATGTAAACATATACGGAGTGTCATTTTCCCCCAAAACTTATACGAAAAAGGGGCTACGAAACTCACCTTGATTTCGATGGAGTTGACCTTGCAAAATACGAGTGTGGAAATCTACAAATAATTATAATACACATAAGCTTCATGTATAAGTGTTTAAACCTTCTAAGACAGCCTAAACACATGTGTAGTACTCCTAAAATGATCCTATGCCACAATGCACATCTCCTGGTTTACAACCCTAACTTTAACCAATTTTAAAGTGACTCAAATAACCAAAATAAAATCCTAAAATTTAAATGCAGAAAGCTCAACACCTTAACCTATCACTGGAATTTTCCCAAGATTTAATAGCTTCACTACCTATTTTAAAAAAAATCCAAGAACTCGGCATTGACAGAAAACTAGTTATTACAGCGTAACAAAAAGTTCGAATTTTATAAAAATACCAAACGAAAATAAAAAATTATAAAATTTTTCCAGAAACCTCTAAACACAACAAGCTTGCTATCATAAGATTTTCAATCCAGAATTCGAAGGTTTGAGTCAAAAGAAAAATCGAAACTTTTTGGCACTGAATCTGCCGACAATGCAATCAGCTGCGCACCTAAACGGTAAAATCAAGTTGACCGATCAAACGAGCTCCAAAAATTACAAAACTTGGTTCCAGTGAAACTAGACTCGACGAAATACAACCTAGACGCAAAAACCGACGGAAAACACGAAGGATCGACTCCATTACAGCCTTACAAACAAACCCTAATTCGAAATCCAGAATCTGCTTTGAATCAAATCTCAACTTTAACACTAACAATGAACACTTTAATCCATACAAGTCCCAATCCATCACTTATAAACGTTTTTGAGGCCTCTTGGCAAGATCATGTGTATGTTTCTACCAGAAATCAAAATCAAAAGTAGTCTAGGACAAGATAGAAAGGATGATGGCTTACCTTGATTGCCAAAACTTGATCCTAGATGATCAAAACTTGGATTTCCTTGTGCCTTGATTGTGAAAAACGAAAATGGTGTGGGGAGGGTGTGAGGTCGACGGCTAGGGTATAGGGAGAGAGAGGGAGCCGATTTTTGTAGTGAGGATTAGGGTTAGGGTTTGGTTTAGGTATTTAAATGGGATTAGGATTAAGGTTTTAGTTTAAATTTCCAAATACTAGTTTATCTACTCTAAGGTTTTTTTTTTTTTTTTTAAAAAAAACTTATCTATAAATATATATATATAATTCCGAAAATTTTAAAAATAAATATGGATATATATTATTATTATTATTACAATAAAAGTTGGCAAAATGTGGCTTTCTAGTAACATTATCTAAAAATATCTAACTAAACCCTAAAACAACTTAGGTTAAACCAAATTTTTCTATGATTTTCTAATACTACTAATATGCTATAAACGCTATATATAACCTAATATATAGAAACGGGCAAAATTTAAGAATTAAAAACATGTGGTCTCAAGAACTAACCGAAATTCGATGACGGATGTCACAGTATCCCCCATTTGAGAGAATTTCGTCCCGAAATTTCAGCTTGTACTGCTGCTAAAATGAACCGAGTGTTCGGGCTGCCAATTAGGCTTATGACTAGATTGACTCGAAAAGGGAATGTACAAATTTTTTAAGTGTGGACAAGATGGGTATGTGTCTTTGAATTGATTATTTGGTTACTTGTTTATTTATGATTGGTAGTTCTACATCCTTTGGTAAGTGTTTACCGAAGTTTTGGTAACTGGGTTTCCTAAAAATTGTCTTGGTGGTTGTCATACTTGTTCTCTTAATCGTTAGCACAAAATGATTCTGAAACAAATTCGAGGGACGTGAGTTGATTATGTCATGATATTAGAATGGTTTAGTTTTAGTGGTATAAGAAAACTTCATACAACCACTTAAGATATCGGTGTAATCTCCTAAGATTATGGTACGATGGATGTCCTAGTTGATGGTAGACGTTCACGAGTATTCTAACTAGCTGGTATTATATTAATCCAAAAAGGATTTTATCAGTGATTTCGTTGTTAATGCTGGTGTCAAAATGAACCTTAAGGTGGGAAAGAAATGGGAAATGAATTCTATAGCTACAAGGATAGCAAGGAAGTATGATTAGAAAGGCTTGATGGTTCAAAACATCATTGATCTGGTAGTGATCATAGAGGTGGACTTATGAAATCTCGTGTTAATGTTTACTAAGTCTAAGGAGTATGATATCCCGATTGAGAATACTGCAGGGAACTGATGTTGTTTTGATCGCAGCAGGTAAATACAAAATCATTGAGGTATTTGGTTGCAAATCAGCAGGTAGTGTTCTAGTGGCAGAGAAACCTATGCATTAATAGTTGTGATAAGTCCATTTCAGTTAGATTGATGTTTATTCAAGATAGTGTTAATAACACTTAATGGTTAGATCATATGAAATTCGTTGATTAGAAGCGATTTCTATAAAAAATTCTGGAGAGTGACTTAAGTAATTGTGGCCGTAGGTGTAAGATATTCCATTAGTGATCTTAGAGATGAGCAGGCGAAATTCACTGGTCTGCTAGAGGTAGCAAGACTATTTACGTTGGAAGGCATATTAAAGGATGCACGTGGAACATGATATTATGTTCATTATAAAGGCTAGAGGAAAAATCAGATTGAATCACCCGAACGGATGGAATTCCAAATGTACTGTTAGGGAAAAGGATGAAGAAGTTAGATTTGTAGTCTTTGTGCAGAACCATTACTTGCGGATGCGTGATTAGTTTTTAGTTTAAAGGATTTGTAGTGGTTTGATTGTGGTATACTTTTCCCCCGAGAATTGGTTGAGTTATCCGTAATCATAAAAGAGAGATATTGATTGTCTTATGGGTACGCGAGGCAATGGTGTGATGTTGCTATTAAGATATATAAAGATTCATTCGATACTAATGTTTAGTTATAGCTAACGTGTATGGTTTTGTAGAATTTTAGCTGAAATGATAGATTAGATTCTAAGGAAAGAATCTTTTCAATTGAGGATGATTTGTGTCATTCTGATTTTTTTTTTTTATAAACTTGCTGAGATTAATTTATTAAGCATTAATGTTCGGTGAACGTATTCGAGATTTACAAGTTGATTTATGTATGCTTATAACGGAAGGAAAAGGAGGACGAAGGGAGAAGAAAATGGACTTTAGGAGTTAAACAGTGTCCAAGATAGTTGAGTATGTGTGTACTGTAATCAAATTGACTAAGAAAGAAGAACAAGAGATCGAGTTCTGGAGGGATGAGTCTGAGTCTCTTGGTTCTATTAGGTATGAGTTTGAATTATATAACGTTTTATAAGTCTTTAAGTATTGTTGCTGGTGTGGGTACCGATGTCCTTCATGGATGAAATTATGATCTCAAAAGTATATGAGTATTTGAAACTTGTTCTACAAATTGGGGATATGATGTTTCTATATGATAGTATATCTAACTAAGATTTTATAGTTGGTGATCCTTAATGTTTGGTGACTGCATGAGATTTCTAAAAGTTATACGCATAGTACATTCTCATGTTTATTTGGGATCTTAAAATCAATTTAAGATGAAGTTAGGTCATTCGGAAATTTTATGATACTGATTAGTTTTAAACCATCAGTGTATAGCGAAAACTCATGTTGAACTTTGATTGAACATAATCGACTATGCGTTGTAGTGAAGTATGTTGCCAGTGTGTACGCTAGGAGTTATGTTTAGAGAAAGAAAAAGAAACACTATGATCACATAGAGTTGTAAGGATTAATTCGTAGTTCTGATAAATTTTTCTGATGTTCCATGATATGTTTCATGGTAGTCTTTAAGAGAATAATCTTAATCATGTGGGCGTTTGAGAAAATTACATGTGGTGAATAAGCTTGATGTTGTGAGCACCTGAAATCGGGTTTTAATCGTAGTAAAAGTGTTTAACTTGTTTGTGTGATATGGTTAGTGACCAAAGGTAATCATGTACATCCATGAACTCATAAATACATCCTTATGGTGAGTGTGCATGGAGTGTTTGGTTACAACTTTATCGTGGGCGTGCATAAGCTCATTAGTAATAATTCTGGTGTGTTAGGGGCGATTATTGACAAAAGTCCTTGAGAGTATATGGTGGGTATTTAGTTCCACCGAGACATTGTAATATTACAATGAATTCGGTCTCGTAGATAAGCAATGTTGTAATATCGGATACTTATGAAAATAGAATGGAATAGGATATCCTCGTAGAGGTCTTTAAGTTTCATGATAATTAGTAAAGTCGTTTGATAGAGACTATGAAGAAGGGAGTGGCTCTTTAAATTAGAGAAGGTCTCGCAAAAGCTCAACCGGTGTTTGGCAATTACGTCGGGTTTGGAAATACTGGCCCATATAATGACCATGTATTTAATAATATGTTATAGATTGTTGTGATTTTATTCTTACTTGGATTCTTTGGTTACTTCCAGCTTTCTGGAACACCACGTGCGTTCATAAGGCTTTCAAAGCCGAGTACTAAGACATATAGTTTTCTTATAAAGATATAAGAATAATATATTTAGTTTGCTTGACATGTGTTGTAAGTGATAGAATTGACGTCTGACATGGTTATATAGTTATAGTTGTTCATTACGCTTGACTTGGTTTGATCGATTATCTGATGTCTCACAGGCAACTTATTCCTACTTACAACCTTAGCTTGTTTCACAGGATGCTTCATAATGCTTTAAGCGTCCTTATGTTAGGTATGTGTGCATGGCGGTGATCAGGCGCAATGCATCCATACTTATCACAACTTCCCTTAAGGCACCATAAATCATCTCGTTCCACTACACTACTCTTATAGGGTTAGGTAGTTATGAACACTTAGTATGCATGATACGGAACCATATAGTCATTCGAATTACCGATCCCACTCTAACGCAACAATCAAACAAGAACATGCAATAAAGCTAGTTCGGAATTCTAAGTCTATATGATTGTAACCACACGCATTATAAATATTCACAAAAACCCTTCCCTCTACCTAATATACCACATCTAACATGGAAATATGAACAAGTAGTCAATCAAGGGATTCACGTATACCGGCATGCCCAACAAGGGGTGTCACAAAATATTTTAAAGCTTCTGTGGTTCACCCGTAGGGTTTACAAATAGTATGCATTGCATTTCACAGAAGTAAGGCATCGTATCAACATATGACATTCCAACTCGAAAGTAATTCTTGAAAATAACACCACCTTACTTATAGGGTAATACTTTTGCCACATACAAGAGGCTTCCACATATGCTTGATTTTGTATAGAAATGTGTAATCAAGTATAGCGTGTTGTATAACACTAGGTATAAATACATGATGTAGTTAGTAATCCGGTCATAGCCTTCTATTCATGTATTAAGTTTTTAAAGGTTTCATGCTGAGAAAGGAATAATTCGCCAAAGAATAACCACTAGTAAAAACAAAATATAATACAACTAGTTTACTGCCAGTGTAAACACACAGGTAGTTATAATTAGAATTTATAATTTTATATTGACTTAGTTAAATATATGATTGTTTTATATGAAAGAAAAACGGAATATGCGTATTTCTAAAAAAAAAATTATATAAATTTTAGCCGTCATTTTAAACCCAGATTATCTCAAGTTTATGGATAATATAAAACAAGTGTGAGTCTTTGGGTTAGTGGGAAAATGTTGCAATAATAGAAGAACTTAATAAAAATACAGACTCGCTTGAATAATATATCACGATATAAACTTATATTATTGAAATACCCCTTAAATTATCATGATAAATTGGCAAAACATGTTGCAAGTTGATATATAGTATAATAGAAATTTCTAATTATATTGATATTTTCTAATTAAATTGTTTCATAAAAATAAATAAATCGATGAACAACTAGCAAAATTTAAAAAAAATAATCCATTAAAGAAAATTTTCTTAACAAAGTATATGTAAATTATCAACTTGGTATTTGAAGTTAAAATTAAGTTATAATTTGACCAAGTAAAGTCAAAATTAAATTTCAATTTGGGTAAAAAAATAAACGATTATGGCGTCTACAGGTAAGCCGAAGCATATGATTTGCGTGAGATTGAATGCACACATTGTTCCTATTATGCAACTATATGGGGTACTTAGGTTATAGTCTAGGTCAATCCACCTAATTCTCTATAACCAATGGCTCTGATACCAATCTGTCACACCCCGCCAAGGCGGAAACGCGAAGTGTGACGGAAAGGAATCGTCATAACACATTGATACGTTAATAGAGATATATTAAATGCAAGGAATCAAACGTGTCACGACGTTCCCCAACACAAGAAGGGACTTGTGCCGTGTAAGGCCGGTATTCACGACCCTAAGTTCAAAGTATAACAATAGCGCATATGTAAAACCCACAACCCGGGGCAGGTGATACAGAGCATGCAAACTTGAAAAGTGAAATTAGTTCAGTTCTAAAATCTTAATAATAGATGATAAATGTCTTAAAGCCTTGGTAGCATTGAGTCAAGCTAAGGTCCGTCTAGAGTCTTCTAGTCTTCCTTAGATTGTAATATTAGCATTACCTGAAAATGAACACTCTAAAACGTCAACACAAAGGTTGGTGAGTTCGCAGGTTTTAGAGAAAATAATAGTTTTACCGAACATAGCATTGAGTTGGATTGTTTGCAACAATAATAGCAAGTCACAAGATCAAACTTTATAGAATATAAATGAACACCTCGATTGGATGAATAGTTGTGTTGTAGCATATAAAACCGAACCACAACGGTTCAATGTGTTGTAGCATATAAAACCGAACCACAATGGTTCAATGTGTTGTAGCATGTAAAACCGAACCTCAATGGTTCAAATGTGTTGTAGCATGTAAAACCGAACCTCAATGGTTCAAATGTGTTGCCTCCAACGAACTTTAGCCGGCCGGGAACATAAGTTGGGAATTTGTTGTCATAGCATACAAATGTTGTCCATACGGGTTCACAACCCATAGAAATATAGCATACAATGTTGTTAAACTAGGGTTACATCCCATAGTTAAATAGCATACAAATGTTGTCCATACAGGTTCTCAACCCATAGATAAATAGCATTCAATGTTGTTGTTGAACAGAGTTTAGATATCCGTTGTTGTTTAAGTATTCAATTGTCCTCAACTTATGATTTAATAAATACATAGTTAGATAGCATGCAAAACATTGTATATCACAAAGGCAAATAAGTTTACCATAGATTGAAAGTAATGTAAACATATACGGAGTGTCATTTTCCCCCAAAACTTATACGAAAAAGGGGCTACGAAACTCACCTTGATTTCGATGGAGTTGACCTTGCAAAATACGAGTGTGGAAATCTACAAATAATTATAATACACATAAGCTTCATGTATAAGTGTTTAAACCTTCTAAGACAGCCTAAACACATGTGTAGTACTCCTAAAATGATCCTATGCCACAATGCACATCTCCTGGTTTACAACCCTAACTTTAACCAATTTTAAAGTGACTCAAATAACCAAAATAAAATCCTAAAATTTAAATGCAGAAAGCTCAACACCTTAACCTATCACTGGAATTTTCCCAAGATTTAATAGCTTCACTACCTATTTTAAAAAAAATCCAAGAACTCGGCATTGACAGAAAACTAGTTATTACAGCGTAACAAAAAGTTCGAATTTTATAAAAATACCAAACGAAAATAAAAAATTATAAAATTTTTCCAGAAACCTCTAAACACAACAAGCTTGCTATCATAAGATTTTCAATCCAGAATTCGAAGGTTTGAGTCAAAAGAAAAATCGAAACTTTTTGGCACTGAATCTGCCGACAATGCAATCAGCTGCGCACCTAAACGGTAAAATCAAGTTGACCGATCAAACGAGCTCCAAAAATTACAAAACTTGGTTCCAGTGAAACTAGACTCGACGAAATACAACCTAGACGCAAAAACCGACGGAAAACACGAAGGATCGACTCCATTACAGCCTTACAAACAAACCCTAATTCGAAATCCAGAATCTGCTTTGAATCAAATCTCAACTTTAACACTAACAATGAACACTTTAATCCATACAAGTCCCAATCCATCACTTATAAACGTTTTTGAGGCCTCTTGGCAAGATCATGTGTATGTTTCTACCAGAAATCAAAATCAAAAGTAGTCTAGGACAAGATAGAAAGGATGATGGCTTACCTTGATTGCCAAAACTTGATCCTAGATGATCAAAACTTGGATTTCCTTGTGCCTTGATTGTGAAAAACGAAAATGGTGTGGGGAGGGTGTGAGGTCGACGGCTAGGGTATAGGGAGAGAGAGGGAGCCGATTTTTGTAGTGAGGATTAGGGTTAGGGTTTGGTTTAGGTATTTAAATGGGATTAGGATTAAGGTTTTAGTTTAAATTTCCAAATACTAGTTTATCTACTCTAAGGTTTTTTTTTTTTTTTTTAAAAAAAACTTATCTATAAATATATATATATAATTCCGAAAATTTTAAAAATAAATATGGATATATATTATTATTATTATTACAATAAAAGTTGGCAAAATGTGGCTTTCTAGTAACATTATCTAAAAATATCTAACTAAACCCTAAAACAACTTAGGTTAAACCAAATTTTTCTATGATTTTCTAATACTACTAATATGCTATAAACGCTATATATAACCTAATATATAGAAACGGGCAAAATTTAAGAATTAAAAACATGTGGTCTCAAGAACTAACCGAAATTCGATGACGGATGTCACACTTTTGTCAAGGGCTAGAGCAAAGGGATCATAAATCAAGGGGGAGCTTTGATCAAGGGGGAGCTTCATCACAAAAGGGGGAGGAGAATGTTCCTTTTTAGATCAATAGGGGAGAAAAATGTTCCTTTTTGATTCGACAAAAGGGGGAGAAGAATGTAGATGTGCAACATTGTTAACATGAATACATTTGTGTAGCAATATTAATTAAATGTTGCATATTTTGTCATCATCAAAAAGGGGGAGATTGTTAGTGCATACATGGTCACACATTAAGAAATGCACTCCTTATTTTGATGATGATAAAAATATGAACAAGTAATATTATTGCTTATCAAATTTATTCATATGTTCATATGCTACATTCTTTAAAGTTCAACAAACCTAAAATTAATGATCAAGTGAAGAACAAATAATTGAAGACTTCAATTCAACAAGAAAATAAGAAATCAAGATAAATCAACATTCACGGTCGATACCACGGTCGACCGTGAATCAACCGTCGCTGCTCAGCTCACAACTCTTAAATGTTGTTCTTCTTCAAGTCAACCGAACTCGTACTCAACAAGTGAAGATGACATCTTCAAAGCCGATGACAAAGATATCTACAAACAAGAGTTCGAATTATATGAGCTTACAAATAAAATAATTAAATTAGTTTATGTTTTTATAAAATTATTTTTATAAAAACTTTATAAAAATGACAAAGATTTTATAAAACTCAATTGTGTTGGTTGATTAAATCTAAGACTTCCTATTTTAAGCAAATAACAAACACAATCCTACTTTGAAACAATACACCACCATAATTAGCAAAGGAATCTCCCAAAGGGGTAAAATTCCAACATGTTTTGTGTATTGGTTTCCAAACTTCCATATATGTGTTTAAATTCAAACTTTAAGAGTATGGGATCAACCAACCTTTTGAACATATACTTTTCAGTTGATTTTTATGGTAAAAATGAGTTGAGTGTGGTTTTAAATAAAGTCCAACGTCTATATTGCAAAGAACAAGAAAGTTCTGGTACCTCACGGTTTTATCCACGGTCGACCGTGGATCGACCGTGAGGGTACTGGACAGCTTTTGGACTTTCACCTTTTTCCTTATTTAAACCAACTCAAACCTCATTTTTTAGTATCTCTTGCACAAGCAAAAACACATAACATATATTCTTATCTTGTGAGCTCATATTCTTTGATAATTCATCTATCATTCAAGATCAAGAATCAAGCAAGAGCAAAGCTTTCAAAGCTTAAACACTACATCATCTTTCTATATATTTTGTAATAGTGTAAGGATCAACTCTAGCCTTTCAAATTAGAGTGAAGTAAGGATCATCTCTAGCCTTTAGAATTAGAGAGAAGTAAGGATCAACTCTAGCCTTTCAAATTAGAGTGAAGTGAGGATCAACTCTAGCCTATAGAATTAGAGTGAAGCAAGGTTATCTTTACCTTACTTGCAAGTTTGAAGTGTTAATTCTTGCAAGTGAAAAAGAGAAGTGTAAAAGGTTTATCTCTACCTTCAAAGAGAGAAGCTAGTGGAGCAAACTCTTGGTGGGTGAGGCCAAGGAGTGGATGTAGTGCAAGTTTGTTAACACTTGCATGAACCACTATAAATCTCTTGTCTACTAATTGGTGATATCTCTCTACCCTTACTCTCTTTATTTCAAGTATATATATTTGTTGTGTTATAATCTTCAAGAAAAATATTTTTAATACAACTTACAAATTTTATAATTGTAAAAATTGGTAAACTAAGTTAAAGAACCTATTCACCCCCCCCCCCTCTAGGTTCCAACAATTATCTTAATTACATAATAGATACAAAAAGATTTAACTTATTTGATATACAAAGACCTTTACAGTGTTAATACAAAAACAGGCTCTAACAAAATATCTAGCATCAGAGAATTGGTCCGTCCATATTCCCAGCCCAAAAGCATCAAGCTCACCAAAGAGTATCTGCAAAACAATCTAGTGGGGAATTAGCACAAAGCTAAGTGAGGAAACAAATATCTAAACATACACAAGGCAAATATGCCTAAACCCAAATAGCTCATGAATCCCGGGAGAACCGGCGGTGTTGCAAGCACCTACAACCAAGGTCGGCCAAAACCAAGGTTTACCGATAGCCCTGCTAAAATGGACAACAGTATCAGCCCCCTTGAGTACCACAATGGTACATCAAGATCAGATACTGTAAATCCCCTAAGCAATAGGCCCAACATCAAACTGATCTCCAAATTAACATGTATATACAATCCAAACAAGAGCATTCCAAATAGGATATCATATCATGTATATCCGAAGATATAAATCTACTCACCACAGTCTGCACTGTTGAATCCCACTCAGTTGACTAAATTCACTGAGTCTTCTCAGTTCTTGAGATTAAGATAACATAAGTCAGTATTCAATTCATAATACTGATCCAAAGTAAATATCATATTTATTCATGATTCTCATGTATATACACATATACATATATTCAACATACATAACCCCAAACAGATATACAATTCATGTTTATATTCAAATCATCAATTCCGACTGTATTCAAATCCGATTCTAGTCGGATTCCGAGTAGATGACCAATTCCGATAGAATCATATTCCAAATCCGAGCAAAGGCGGATTCCGAGTAAAAGTCCAATTCCGAGATAATAGAATTCCATGTAAAGATACAATTCCGAGTAAATAGGATTCCGAGTAAAGTATTAAGGCATTCCACAGATTTTAGTCGGATTCCGAGTAAAAGTACAATTCCGAGTAAATAGTTAAGGCATCACTGATAATTTAGTCGGATTCCGACACAATCCAAATCCGATAAAAGAGTTGCAAGTGTTTAGTCGGATTTCATCAATTCCGAGTAAAATTCAATCGGATTCCGACTCATTCATACCTCAAATCCGACAGATTCATAACTTCATCCCCATTATTGATTTCTAACTTAAATCACTACTGATTTTAAGCATACAAGTTATATATGTTTCCAGTAATCATTCTAAACATATAATGAACATAATCTATCATCAAAATCTAACATGCATTCATCCTAATACATCCAAATCATATCTCAAGCTTCAATCGGAATTCATATGCATATACAAACCGAATACTAACAATAATTAACAATTACATTTCAGCAATCTAACCTTGATAGTGCTATCAAATAATCAACTTAAAATGCAAACAAGCTAGAATTTGTTTTTCCTTTCTTTCTTCTCCTTCTCGGCCGAGAGCAACAAAGTACACACACACACACTTTGTTCAACTTTGAAAGAAAATATGGTATGGGTGGTATGGTGAAGGAATGGGTGGCCATACCCACCAAGACCGGCCACAACCACCCCCCCCCCCCCCCCCGCCAACTCAATATAATTTAATTATTTACAAAAAAATAATAAAACAACCTAATATCACCAATTTATCAATTATAACATATTACAAATAATTCACATAAACAATTTAAATCTCAAGATTGATTAATTAATTACCTTAATTAATCTAGGCCGGTTAAGAGGGTGTTACATATGCCAACTTCATGAAAGACCTTATACTAATCGCAAGAAACTAGAGGATCTCGAGTGTTACACTCAACGATCAGTGTAAACATAGAAACAACACATATTTCTTTTAACACTTATTTATAAGAACTTTCAAAATCTTGGGAGGTTACACTAAGTATCATCGCCATCTACCAACTCCATTTACCACCACTCTTTCCCCACCAAAAACTCGAAAACCGTATGAAAACCCTAGATCTGAAACCACCACACACACACACAGAGGTCGACACACATATATACTATGAAACCCTAGATCTTCAATCATGCGTACACACCGACACTCACCGCTGGTGGCGATGGTTAAGGCATGTGGTGGCTAGGGCAGAGAGAGATTGAGGGAGTGACACACACACACCGACACTCACTAGTGGTGGCGATGATGATGGTGACACACAATGGTGGTGATGGGAAGCCGTGAATAGATGGCGGTGGCTATTGTTAAGGCTAGTGGTCGTTATGACAGAGAGAAAGAGATTGATGGAGTGAGAGGGTTGAGGGTGGTGGACGTTGCAGAGAGAGCCAAAGAGGATAAAGAGGTTGAGTTTGATAGAGAGAGAAAAAGGTGTGGCAGTGGGTGGGAAGAGTTTAATAATAATGATGATAATTATTTTATTAATAATAAATAAATAAGTCAAGGGTAAAACAATCAATTTACATAGTTAATAGACCTAGTTAACAGAATCCATTAGAAAGAACTGTCTTTTAACAAGAGGTAGTTTAATAATGATAGACTTTATAAATTTTCGAAAAATGGACCATATACACAATCGTGGATAATTAAAGGACCATTTATGAAATTTATTATAAATAGAATTATCAACATGAAATCACATATTCTTTTGTCCAACAAAGAAATCTTTTTTATTATTTCAACCGAGTCGCTTTCTTATAACTTTTATTGGATAAAAATTACAACATATATATATATATATATATATATATATATATATATATATATATATATATATATATATATATATATATATATATATATATATATATATATATAATTGAGTTCAAGTAAAAAATAGTTTAGGATACAAAGAGTAGGGAGGAATATTAGAGTGACATGTGTCATTTTAATTAAAGGGTATTTTTGGAAAATCTCTCCTAACAATTCTCATAACCTGTTTCTCTATCCTCCCACGTTTAAACTTTTCTCTCCCCACGTTAATACCATGCGACCTGCGTAACCCTATACTACATGTTTTACGCCGTAGTCCCCTAGATCTGCCTCCGCCAGGTCCGTCGACTTCTCGCCGCTGTTTGTCGCCGTCTACCCCTAATCTCTCCTCCTTCCACGTATACCCTAGATCTGTTTATTTTTGCGTCGCCTCCCTACGTGAAGCATAACTACCGCCGCTGCCATGTCTCTGGTTTTCGCCGTTTTATTCGCCAAAGAACACCACTGCCGCCGACCACCGTCGCCTGGACCAAAACCGCCGCCGCCCTGTGCATCAGACTTACACAAGTTTGCTTGGTTTTTATTATGTGCATCATCCCTGGATTCAAGCATCGTCACTAGTATTTGGATTTGTTGTGACCACTGGAGCACCATTTTGATTTTAGTGGTTATGCATCTGATGAAATAGGTAATGTATTCATCAATTTTGTAATGAATGATTCTTAAAATTGTTCATCATGATTTTGTGTTTTCTCTGAAAATAAAATTTGTAGAAGAAACCATGCATCAAATGGTTGTAACCTGTGCATCAAATGGTTGTACTTTATGCATCAAATGTAATATATGAATCAAAGGTTTCTTTTGTGTGCATCAAGATCTTGTAAACTGAAATGTTAGGGTGGCCTGAGTTTTGACTGACGGAAACCATTGATCTGACAACGATTTTATCTGTCTTTGGTTTTTGTTTTTTAAATTTGCCATATTAACCTTTTCTATTTTTTTTATTCCGGAAAATTGGTTAAAAAAGTGACTTTTTCTGTTTAACTTTTGAATAATCCAATGGCTCAGATTTCACCCTACACTTAGTAGTTTTTTTCCTTTGTAGTAGAACTCTCCCATATATATATATATATATATATATATATATATAAAGTTCGTACGAGAACTGTTTTTAACGTCATCAATGACTCACTAATATGAGTATTTTGGTCATTTATATATTTACCCAACCGTGATTGCGTCCGGGTGAGCCGTTATTAATTTGCGAGACTTGATTTTTTCAAAATAAACCTCATTAATGTGTCATTAATGAAGCATTAACAAGCCGCAAATGTTTTTTTACCATTCATTAATGTATCAACGGCTAAGATTGATTCTTATAATTCTGGTACGAAAAACAGAATAACACTATCAATCAATGGATATTCCATCAGTTTTATGTCATCGATGCTGTCAAGAACAGGAAGATGCCTCCCATGCTTTAATCAACTGTAAGTTCGTATTAGAAGTATGGAGAGAGTTTTTTAAATAGTGGGGCCTGCATTTCAAGGGAGCTGTAGACGTTAAAGAGCTGTGTAACTCGAGAGAACCTTCATGGACGTCGAAACCGATTTTATTATGGGAAGGTTCTGTTTCGTTTTTGGCATATGACATTTGGGAATGGCGTAATGAACTTATGTTCAAAGGCAAAAATAGGAATGGTGATGAGATTGTTTTTGAAACACAGTCCTTTATATTTAGTTGGTTAAAATGTAAAGTGAAAAAAAAAGAGATTTAAAGTGGGAAGAGTGGTTGTTGAATCCTGTGGCAGTGGCAAATTTACTCTAAATTTTGTTCAGGTGTGATTGTGAATTTAGAGAGGGCTGTGTGATGTAGTATTTATCCCCTGTAGCTGTCCTCTTATTTGGTGCACTGTAGTGTTGTATATCTCTATTCCTTGTAGAGATATATATTTTCATTAATATATTGATTGCTTTTCAAAAAAAAAAAATTTATCAATTAATGGATGCGCGCAAAGAGTATTTTGTAGTGTCAGCAAGTAAAACATATACCCATTGATCATGCATCCATACAAACACTTCGATAAAATCAGCATAACATATATAATCTGATACCTTACTTACTGACGTTTTATGTCAGCATACATTGTAAAATCATTCACTTTATTATCATGTCGATCGTGCCTAATTAAATTAAGATCCTCAAGATATGATTCAGGTTCGTGACAAACACACACACACACACACACAACAAACACACAAATTAACACACACACACACACTGACACACACACATATATATATATATATATATATATATATATTTTAAAACAAACATGAGTTCCGGTGTGACATTAATCAAGATAGTTGTGTTAAAAATATATAAAAAAGTAGGCAAAACTCAAAACTGCAACTTATTTCTTCTTCTCGTTTGATGTTTCTCGAAGAAGCTCCTGTAAGACACGATCATCCAAGTACTCAAATACGATCATGTGTTTCTCTTTTCCAACCGAAGAACCAGAAGATGAAGATGAAAACGAGCTTGCCGAGGACCTGAAAGAAGGAGGTTCGGGTAGCTTTGACAAGTACTCGTTCGGAAAATTCAGGGTGGCAAGATGACCACGAAGCTTAAAGGCAGTCTCGTCATAAGCACGGGCTGCATCTATTGCTGTATCATACGTCCCAAGCCATGTCCTCTGCCCGTTTTTATTCGGGTCTCGTATCTCCGCAGCGTACTTACCCCAGGGTCGCTTACGAACACCTCGGTATCGAACCTCGAGACCGTCGTTTCCGTCATCGTAATGCATGTTTTTTCCCTTGGAACTATAACCACCACCTTCCATATGTATATATTTATAGTGTAGTATATATTTTGTATGTGTTTTTTGTTTGGTTGCTATAATTAGCGATATTGATGGTGTTTTATAGGGGTTGAAAGGTATTGATAAGTCAAAGGTGGAATGTTTGAATTTTGGTATGGGAGTTTCGGAAGTTTCGGGCAAATCTAATAGAGCTACGTATATAAAGCTAACCACCAACTTTATTAATTAAATAATTAGGGTTTATATATATATATATATATATATATATATATATATATATATATATATGCAAAAGTTCAAACGAGAACTGTTTTTCGTACGAAAACCAATCTGAGCAGTCGAATTCCCCCTCCTTCAATGTCATTGCACACTACGAATTCATCACATGCACCCTGCCACACTTGATCACCCCACGCTTCACATCCATGAGTTCCACTTTATCAAATCAACGGCTAAGATTGGTTCTCGCAGTTCTCGTACGAAAACAGTTTATATATATATATATATATAGAGAGAGAGAGAGGAGTGTTCATGCGAGAACCGTTGTTAGTGCGAGAACCGCGAGAACCAATCTCGGCCGTTCCTTGGATATGGGAAGTATCATGGATGGAGAGCGTGGAGGGATAGGGTGTGGCAGGGTGCATGTGAGGAATTCATGGGTGGGCAATGACATTAAAGGAGGGGGAATTGGACGGCTTAGATTGGTTCTCGCGGTTCTCGCGCTAACAACGGTTCTCGCATGAACTTTTGTCTATATATATATATATATATACTACTACTATAAACCATACAACATTCTCTCTTATCATAAATTTTAAGACTTCTTAATTTTCAATCAATACTACAACCTAACCATCCATTTAATCTAGATTAATCACATCCATCCAAGTATTAACCTTCTAAACTAGATTAAAATTTATAATAAATGAAGATAATTTTCTATTTGGTATGCACTTTTAAAATTATCGACTATAAAAACCCCATTTTTCATATTTCAATAATCGATTTAATTTCATGCTTAAAATAATTAAATTTTAAAACTTTTTAAACAAATTATCATCTTAGAGAATCAATATAATAATTACTAAAGAAGATTTAATTTTTTTTTTTGATAAGATTATATTACATCATCAATTTTAATGTAAACATATAACGTGGTTACTTAATCTATGTTTGTCGGATACAGAGAGGATATCGTATATGAAACAAAATCCAAACAATAAGGATTTTCAGTATAATAAATGAAATTCAAGCCTATAAATGTAATTGTGACAAAGCAAATGAACTAAACAAGTATATTTATCTAATTGATCGAGACGATTATTTCACTTAAGAATTTGATTCTTGAAAATATATATACTTTACTAATTTGTAACGTAGTTTTAACGATATTATATCTTATGTGGATAAATAAAATTTATACATGGAATTATCAGCAATATCTTTATATATTAAGGTTCCTTCAATTCATTGAAGACCGAAGGCGTAGAAACTCGTAGGAAACCAACTCCCAAGAGATTAAAGACATGTATGAAATATGTAATTATTCCCTTAGATTTTGTTCGAAATATGTAATTAATTAAGAAGAATATATAGGATGATCACCAAACCTTATTCTTAGATTATATATAAAATCCTTTTATGTTTGGTCAAGTAGGACCCATTATATCCTTTTAAAACTTGATAGTAAGATTTACAATTAAACTCATTATTAACTTAAAATAAGTAACACACTATAATATTTGTGAGAAAACATTATATAATATAATATTTTATCACAATATATGAAAGAATCTTAGTATAACTGTCTACATACTTTTTCTTAATCTATGTTATTTTCTTACCTTCAAGATTCCCTGTTAAGCTATAGTTTTTGGATACATACTAAGTTTAGTGCCCTAAAAACCTACTTCCATACTTTCTCTTAATCATGCATGTTTGCTCTTTTCGTGAAACACATGATTTTTCACTACTGCACTGCACATAAAGAAATGAATTAAGTCCGGTGACCGGTTTTAGAGGAGATTTCTCTTAGAGGTGGTATACATGAAAAAGTACAAGAACTAAAGGATTATAATAACCAAACGGTATCTTTAGATATTTCACTAGATTGTGGGTTCAAGTCTTGTTGTGAACAAAAATGGTTATGGACCGAGCCGGTCTATAAAGACACATACAAACCGGTTATTTAGAAGAATCCTTATAAGAAAACAATGTAAACTCATTTCTTATGCAAACGACTGTCCCCATGGCTAATTTTTATTAAAACTATGAGACTCTTTGTTACTTAATAACCGGTCTTCATACTTATTGCAAACAATCTACAATTTTCATAATAATCCACTACACAAAAAAGAAATTAGATTTACGATTTTCACAGAATTTCACAAAACATATCCCAAAACAATAAATTATAAATATGAAATATACGGTGTACTACAAATAATAATAATGTAACTATTACAAAATTATATATAACCCGATTAATATTTTATTATAATTGACTAAATGCAAAACTGTGCTAAATACAAAAACCGGTTAATATGACATCATAGTGTGGCTATATATATAAAATGGTGCTAATACCTCCAAAATCTTAGTTTCATCTGCAAATGTAGTTGAGATCTCTATATGACCACAAACATGTGTTATCGAGATTGATATCTTACAGAGTATTACTAATTAAGAGTTAATTCATACTTTGCCTCGAATTATGTCAGAAAACTTTCACAATTTAAATAACTATATAAAATAAAGTTTTTTATTACTGTTCTTTTGTTTTAGTTTGTTCTTGAAATATTGTTGTTTTCAGAAAAGTTTTGCTTATATATCTAAATGTGTGTGCGCTTGAGGGGCCAATTTTTCCTCTTCATACCGAAAACAAAGATGAATAATAATGAATTATTATATAAATATATAATCACTTGTTTTTTTTTTCTAATTTGTTTGTATAATTATTTGAGTGTAACGTGGTGGACTCGCAATGACTTTTAAGAGTATAAACATCATGTCACCATACTACGTCTATTCAAGTTTATCATAACCTAGCTTGGCAATGGGACAATAACGATGGCGACAACATGCATGAGGCTTCTTGAGGATAGTAGCAATGGGGTTGTCAATAGGATTCATCGAGGCAGAAAAATGAGGATTGTTGTTTAAATAGTTTTAAATGCATGTAATTAATAAAAATGATCATTTAAAAGTAAAAATAAAAAAAACAATGTGCGATTATATGTGTACAAGTGTAAAAAATAACGAATTTTAGCTAAACTATCATTGTATACAACGACTTTTTTTAAATAATACTTATTTCTCTCATTGTGTACATGTTACCTGTTATTATAGGTCACTGACCGGATTCTTGAATTTTTTTAATTTTAATTGTGATTTGTTTAATCATCCGCAACAATCTAAATGCAATCACACATATCTCTAACCAACTCCTTTGTATTTGACAAGTGTAATCTCTCTCCACTCATTTGAACAAACCACCGCTGATGGTGAAGCCTTGAAGAACCCATCACTGTCACTGCCTTCATTAAGGCTTGAAGATCCCACCATCGTCGCTCCCTTCACAAATGCTTGAAGATCCCACCACCACCGCTGCCTTCACAAATGCTTGAAGATCTGATGCCTCCTTGAAGAACCGTCGTGAAGATCCCATGCCCCTTCAAGATTTGTTGCCTTCACAAAGCTTTTGATTTGGTTCGAACCACCACAATCATCACCACAACCTTCAGACCAACACCATTGTCGCCACCTTCAAACCATCACGTCTCCGCCACCTTTAAACTACCACCGTCATAAACATTTATTTCCATCCTCTATATCTTCCATATGTGAGTTTTTTTATTATAGTTTTGATATAGGGTTTTCATTATTCATCTGCTAAAAATTTATTCATATGTAATAGAGTTTCAGATTTTTCCATTATTGATTAGGGTTTGTAATGTGGATTTTGGGTTTTGATTTTGATATGGAAGTTCATGATTTGGGATTTTATTGTTCTTCATCTTTATCTAGGTTTAGATCTTAAAGAGTTAAGATGATTGATTTAGATTTTTGTGTTTTTATTGTTCTTTATTTTTTATTCTTGTTCATATCTGTTAAGATCTTATTTAACATTTCTGGTTAAGTTTGCAAATCTCTTCTTAACACATTCCGCATATAGTAGGATTTGAATGTTCTTGGATTTGGGAGAAAAAAATATAATGAACATAATGATCAAAAAACAAAATTAGGAAAAATATAAAGTGATTTGTAATCTGCTAACCATGTTACACGTTACATATAATGTGATAAATAAGCAAGTTTGTTATATTGTTTTTAGAAGAAAAGAATTTGTTGTTTACAATGATAGTTTAATAAAGTTCATTATATTTTGATACGGTTTGACATATATTGTAACATCCTCAATCCGGGCCCAGTAGTTTCGCGTGTTTGTGTAAGTATTTTAAATTTGGTTTATGTGTTTATTTTGATAGCATGCATTTATGGTATCGATAGATTCGTTTTAAATAATGGGTACTAAATATTACCTCGTTAGTTGCTAATTATTTGAGATTGATCATTTATGAGCCAATTGTATGTTCAAATGCAGCGTTGTAATACTGCATGTTAGTATATATTATTATTTAAAGGATGGCCGACTTTTGAGGTATTAGTATACCTTCATGACTAAGTTTAATTCTTATGTGTGTGTGCTTTGAAGGTGTTTTGAGAGAAAGAACAAAAGTTGCCTACTTGAAATCTTCATCGTTGATTCTAAAGTTTGATAAGTTTAGCACAAGGTATACATGTGTTCTTTGGTTACTAAATAACAAAGATTAGAAAAAGTTACCATGTCCAAATTATTTGAAATCACCATGATAGAAGTTGATGATGAACTTGAAAAGCTTGATTATATGAGTTTAGTGTTTTTAAAGGTTTGTAGGTGTTTTAATGGGTTCCTAAATGATTAAAACATGTTTCTTGACCGTTGTTAGTGTCTTTGATAATTAAATGATGATTTAAAGTGTGTATCTAGAAATTGAAAATCTGGGAATTAACATGCTTATGCATGTGTTCTTGATGGGAAAATATGAAGATTTGAAGGTGATGATATGAGTAATAAAATTAAAGAAGATGATGGGTGTTATGTTGGGTAAATCAAATCTTATCTACATATTGAATTTATGGCATGCTTGTTGAATTCGAATTTTATATATATATATATATATATATATATATATGAGTGTGTGTGTGTGTGTTAAACATCAGCTCGAAGGGGTGTTTGTACGAATGGAGGGGCATGCGCTCGAAAAGGGTGTGTGGGTGTGTGTGGTTCGAAGGTTTGGTGGATGTTCGAAGGTAGGAGTTCGAATGGAAGCATGTGCTCAAAAGGGGACAAGTTCGAATGGATCAAGGTTCGAAGGGGAGGGTTAGCCGTTCGAATTGTATGTGTGGTGTGCATGGTTCGAATTCGAAAGGGAAGGGTTCGAATGGGGGTTTGGTTTGTATGGTGGTTCAAGGGCCGCTCGAAGGAGTCCATGTGTAAATCAGTTGAGCCCAAGTTCGAAGCCCATTGCGGATTAGTCCATGTGTAAATCAACGCATTCATGTGTTTTTGATGTTTTTGATCTTCGTTTGCTATTTGTTCATATTGCATGCTATGTTTAATGGTTATACATGACTAAAGTTGGTGTTAATAATCAATATTGATATAATTATATTTGAGAATAATTATGAATTGAAAACTGATTTAAGTGTTATTGTATTCTATGGGACTTCAAAGGATCAGTGAATTTGACAATTGAGTGGATTGCAGTTTGAAAATGAGGTGAGTGGACTTTAACTCACTGGTGGTATTAGTTGTAACTGTTATGGTTACTTGAATAGCATGATTGATGCTTTGATAGACTGTTTATGATATGATTGTTTGACAGGATATTTGATGATTGTGTAATCGAGTCCAAGATAAGTGTATCAAGGGATGAACTTGTGCACTTGATATTTGTGGCAGAGATCAGCTAAGCGTGTGTATTGGGTTGGGCTGGTTTGCTTTTGGTTGTGCAGTTTTAGATCCTCTGTTGCATTATTTGTAGCAGGGGGGTTTAACTGTGCCACTTAGCATATGGCTATCGGTAGATTATTGTTTTGGCCAACATTTGGTTGTAGGTTCGGCAGAACCTTTGGTCCTCTGATTTGTGGTTACCTGATTCTGTTGTAACTGTTGTGGTTCTGCTAATTGTTGTTTGTGGCTTGATTTCCATTCACTTAGCTTTGTGTTAATTCCCCACCCTAACTCTCTATATGTCACTTAAATAGCAGGTCCGAAAATGATAAAAATTTCGTTATTTTAATCATTTTCGTGTCCCCTTATATATCATGTAACAACAAGTGACGAAAATGATAAAAATGACAAAATTTATCATTTTCGGGACCTGCTATTAGGTGATATAACAGCAGGTGGCGAAAATGATTAATTTCGTCATTTTCATCATTTCCGTGTCCTCTTATATGTCACTTAAACAGTAGGTCCGAAAATGATAAAAATTTCGTCATTTTAATCATTTTCGTGTCCCCTTATATATCATGTAACAACAAGTGACGAAAATGATAAAAATGACAAAATTTATCATTTTCGGGACCTGCTATTAGGTGATATAACAGCAGGTGGCGAAAATGATTTCATTTCAACATTTTCGTGTCCTCTTATATGTCACTAAAACAGCAGGTCCGAAAATGATAAAAATTTCTTTATTTTAATCATTTTCGTGTCCCTTATATATCATGTAACAACAAGTGACGAAAATGATAAAAATGACAAAATTTATCATTTTCGGGCCTGCTATTAGGTGATATAACAGCAGGTGACGAAAATAATTAATTTCGTCATTTTTTATCATTTTCGTCGAATTTTTTTTCCAGAAATATAGGAAGAGTGGTCTCGGTTGAAAGAGGATTAAAAAATGAGAAGATTGGTATAATTTTTTTGCTAAAATTCAAAAAATTGAGATAGTTATGATCATTTAAAGATTTGAGGGGTAAATAAATAAAAAAATGGGGATTGTTGAGATGGCTGGAACATGACGTGAGTTTTTGTTCAAAATTCAAATTTCCCATCTTGCCCTTTTAAATGAGTGGCTGAGATTGAGACTTTGGGGTCTTTGTTTAAGGGGGGTTTCTATTGAACTCACTCTATATATATATATATATATATATATATATATATATATATATATATATATATATATATATATATAAAGGCAGATTGGTCATCTAAAATAATTTAGAATATACATTTGTATTCTACAACATAAATATGAATTATCAATAATCTAGTATATATATAAACTAGTTAAACACATGCATGATTAAGATGCGCATCCAATTAGATTGGCATATATCACAAAGGTTAGAGGGAAGATGTGGCTGACAAGATTAGAGATCATATACCCATCACAACATGCATATGATAGGTATCTAATATATATCTTGATTCTTTGAGGGGACTTCTATATGTATCAATGACAAATAGAAAAGACAATACTTCTATTTCGGGAGTTAAAAATGTAATAATCTTCTAAACAATTAGCTTCAACTACATCTAAATCTACTTGAGGATGATACATCAAAATTTATCAAGATGTATAATAATATAACGTACAAACAACTTTATAAATTAAATAACTAATTAATCAAAATGTTGCAAACATAGAGATTACACGGTCAAAAGTTATCTAACCATTATTATCTATATCTATACTACTATATAAACCATTTAACACTCTCTCTTCTATTAATTTTTAAAAAAACTTCTTAAAATTATGTCAATCTTTAATCTTCACCTTTTATTTTATCTAAATTAATCACCTCCATTCAATTTTTAACCATTTCTCTCTCCTAATAAATTTTAACTTTTTATTTATTTAAAATATATTCTCCTACTAACAAACTCTCTTACACAAACACAATTATCCACCCATATCAATATAATTTTCAAAATCTTATTAACTTCTCCTATTTTATTTCATAAATTTAAATTTTTTAATATTTTTAGAATTTATTTTTAAAAATAATAAAATAGTTGTTACAAATATAAGAAAAACTAGAAGAAAAAAACGGCCATGTTGTTGAAACTTTATTCATGACATTAAATTACGAGTTACATCATTGAAAAAGACATGTTGCAAAACATAAAGTATTTACTGTCGCAGCATTGCGCGGGTACACTGCTAGTTTATCTTTTATATAGAGAGAGAAAAAGTTCATTCTACCAACAAAAAATAAGAGCTTTGGTTTCGGCTCATCGGGATAGGGATAGGCAAAAAATAAATTTTCGTCGTTTGTGGATCACTCGAATAAATGCAGCAATTCGTGAGAAAAACCGTTGTTAGCGCGAGAACCGTGAGTACCAATCTGAGTCGTTCAATTCCCCCTACTTCAATATCATTGACCACCCATGAATTACTCGCATGCACCCTGCCACACTCTACCCTCCACGCTCTCCATCCATGATCTTCCCATATCCAAGGAACGGCTGAGATTGGTTCTCACAGTTTTCGCGCTAAAAACGGTTCTCGAATAAACTCTCCCATATATATATATATATATATATATATATATATATATATATATAAATTGGATCAATAAAGAACATATGCTTAAACAAAGAACTTAAAGAACAAATCTGGACTGTTATATCATCAAAATCAATGGATGAGATCAAAGATGGCAAAACTGTAATTATAATGTATTAAATTAGGAAGAAATGGTAAAAATAGAAAATCCCCCCCCCCCCCCACCCCCCAATAAACTCGATTTTTTTTTAAAAAAACTCAAAAAAATTTAAATTATCGTAACTTTTTAAGTTTTGTGAATTTGAACATAAAAATTATACCAATCTTTTAGTTTTTTAATCATCTTTCAAACAAGATCATTCTTCCCATATTTTTCTAAATTTTTTTTGAACACGAATTTTTTTTTGCATTTTGGGCAGAATGTAGTGTTTTGTACGGATTTTTCATTTTGGGTTGAATGTGTAGTTTTTGCATTATGGGCGCATTTTCATTTGAATCATGTTTGGGTTTGCATTTTGCATTTCATATTTTTTTGTATTTTGGAAGCATCTAGATGACCTGAATGTTTATGTTTTGCGTTTTCGTTTTTTTGCATTTTGCATTTAGATTTGAATTACCCAGCTCAAAATGCAAATTACGGATTTTGCATTTTGCATTTAGGTTTGAATGAATCCAGCAAAACTTTGCATTTCAAAAAAAAAGTTTCAGAAATATATCAAGTCCGGTCTTGTTTGAAAGAGGATGAAAAACTGAAACTAATGATATAATTTTTTTGTTAAAATTCTTAAAAACGAACGAGTTATAATCATTTAAAGTAAGTGGGGGGTTTTTTTTTTTAATTTGGAGGGGACGCTGGGAGGGTTGTGTATCAACGAGATTTTTCTTTTTTTTTAATTTTCCTTTTTTGCCCCTAAACATTGTGTCACGTGTCATCACCAGAGGGGTTCTTTAGGTTCTATGTTTAAGTGAGGTTTTTTGTTTAACCACACCCTATATATATATGGGTGGGTGGGTGTGTGTGTGTGTGCGTATACACACGATTAAATACATGTGATACACGGGTTTATTTAAAAAAATTAAGTATTGATAAATAATATTAAATAATTAAAAAAACATGAAAGAAATGAGAGTTTAAAAAACATGACATATGCCATTGACACCAAGATCAACAATGGAAGCGTCACGCAAGGAGAGAGCAGATGTGATCGTAGAATTATGGTATCATGATATCAAGAGACCCGATTGTATTTCTTGTACGAGTCTTCATCCATTATTGTTACAATTATAAACAATAATGTTAAATATTTATTAGTTGTAATTTAAAAAATAAAATAAATATAAAATATTTAAAATGATAAAACTAGGAAATTTGTTTATATCTTTTTGAAATGTTATAAGAAATAAATATAATATTTATAAATTAATACGGACAAACACAATATTTAAAATTAATTTAAGAACATTTATGAAATTATTTATTATAATTTTGATTCAAATTAAGAAAATTGGCATCTAAATTCGAAATCAATTTGAATCTTTAACTTAATAAATGGTTAAGATTTAATTTTACTAATATAAATCGTTAGGATTATCGATACCATTCAAATTAGCCTATTATATATATTTAAAGATTATCAAGTATAATTAATCTTTTTAAGTCTAATGAATATTTAAGCCGATATCGAATTATGCTGAGATCCATTAAATATTTGTTCCAAATCTTTTTGTTTATAATTCCTTCAACATTAATAAAGCGTATATATGTAATCTGCACGTCATAATGAAAAGAAAAAAAAATATGAACAAAATTCAAAATTCTGAAATATTTATTTTATTCTAGAGAACTCTTTCATATTTACGTCATCTAATTCAAATTCATATCGATTCAACTTTTATATATACAACCAACAGAAGATTTTAGCAAATGAAAACAAAGTGAAAATTTCAGTAAAGCTTTAATTTATTTTCTATATTAAAACATAAAATAAATTTTAAAACTATGGTTTATTTCAAAAAAAAAATCTAGCTTGTCATGTTTTATTATTGTATGCACTAAACTTAAAAACTTGCCTTTTAATATATTAAAGATTCCAAATTTACTATGTAGTGTATCACACCTACTATAGCATGTTACATGATAATGTGGCACCGGTTTCGCTGACGTGATAGGTTTAAATAAATTCATCGTTTTGATTGCTCCCATTTTCAAATATCAATTTTTTCAATCGATTTGATTATGATTAGTGTAACATCCCAAATTATGGCCTAGTTGTACCGTGTTGTACTAGGTGCTTGTATACTTGTACATTGGTTTTAATCAATGTATTTTGTTGCTAAATGTGTTATTTGATAATTATACGTGATAAAAAGGTGTTGTGTAAAATAATTATAATAATAGGTAAAATTGGTAAATTAGTGATCGGTTTTAGGTAATGGTTCCAAAGATATCCTCTTTAGGTGAAACGGGTATTAAATTGTAGGTTAAAAAGGGGAACAAAATACCACACTTTTAATTATTTGACCACAAAGGTCGGTCTAAGGGATTCTTATCCCTTGGGAACTACTCAAAACCACACAAAACACACATCACACACACATGTACGTACGTAAACACACACCCACACCTCAAACTCTTCAAGTTCAAAGAAGATAATCAAGAAGGAAGTTGGAGTTCAAGTTGTTATTGGATTCCTTGCTGAAAATCAGTAGTTGCACCTTGGGTTGTCTCCAATTTGTAAGTGATTTTATGATAATAACCTAACTTGAGTTCATAAACAAGAAACACCAATTTGAAGGTGTATTGGTGTGTATTTGTGTTGTTAGTAGTGTGTAATGTGTTCATAAGGTCCTTGTGATGTTGTAGTGTGGATACAAACGATTGAATCTGGTTTCAATCGAGTTTTTGATGTTAAAAATGGTGTTTTCGGGACTGTCCAGAAAGCAGAGACGAAGCTTACTGAAACAGGGGTTACTACGGGCGTAGGAAGTATTTCCTACGGCCGTAGTAGGTTGTCTTTGTCACTACGGCCGTAGGCAGGGTTCTCTGCGGCCGTAGTAGTGTGTTTTGCATGGGTTACCACCTACGGGTGATGGAAAAGAAGCATTCGGGCGTAGGTACATAACCTACGACCGTTGGTACCCAAAGAATCACTCCTACGGGCGTAGGTTATGGTCCCTTCGGCCGTAGTATATGGTTTTTAGGAAAGGAACTCTGGCGGGCGTAGGATGTATTCCTACGGCCGTAGGAGGTGTTTTGGAAGGTGTCCTATGGCCGTAGGACCCATCTACTGCGGCCGTAGTAGTTGTTCTTGGATTGCCTGTTTCTTGTTGTTCGTTGCACGTTTACATAGAAGCATTGGTAGTACTTTTAGATGTTGACTGAACCTACACATGATGTGTTAGGTGATTCGGACGATTCCGTGTGCTCCTGGGATTCCCGGATTCATATTTGCCTCATGTGATCTCGAGGTGAGTACCGGTTAACCTTAGGTTTCGTGATAAACATGTTATAACCATGTTTAAGGTAAGTTATGGTTTATGTGTTGTTAAATTGTTATGATATACGCTGCTATGCACTTATGTTAGGCTTGAGTAGGTCAATCATGTTGTAAACTTGGTATATGCTGGTATTATGGCTTTTGTAGGCCAATATGATATATTATGGCTTGAGTAGGCCAGTTATGTTTATGATGCGGCCAGAGTCGGCCAATACGTGTTCGTGTCGGCACTTTGTTATTGTTGAGGTACGGTGATTCGCGGCCGCGGATCGGGTTCTTGCAAAACCCCGTGCCTCAACCAGGGGCTCTCATTGGACTTCCCCGCTCGTTAAAGGGGCTCTCATTGGACTTCCCCGCTCGTTAATGCAATGGTGGGCTGCTACCCGCTCCCCCACCAGCGCGATATTATGGATGTGTTCGGTTTCCCCCAGTTTGGATCATTGAGCCGGACTCACAACCCTGCAAGACGTGACTCCTCCTGGGCACCGGAACATCACTAGCTGTTTGGATAGACTTGTTTGTTACTTTGTGATACCTTCCGCATGCTATAACATTTTTGTAACGATACTTATGTTTAATCGTTATTCACTAGCTATTTATAACTAACCCCTCCATGATTATATCCAATGTTCAGGTAATTAGCTGCTGGTGAGACGGGGTGCCATGTTTTGGTTTGTACTGCCGAAGTTTTTGGGGAACACTTCTTTCTGGTTGTTTTTGTTAACTCTGATTTACTGGGTAATGGTCGGCAGATATTTGATAACTCCGCTGGTGGTTTTGTTTAAACACTGATACAGTTTATGTAATAACTAAATTTAGCTTCCGCTGTGTTTTGTAAATATATCTTTTGGGTAAACGCATAACTATATTTTATAAAAGTAAGCTTGTGAAACGGCGGCGTTACAATTAGCATGTTATGATTTCATTTGTTGTGTTTTGTTCACTTTTTGCGATAATTAATTAGGGTTTTGATTGTTGTATTTGAAATCTTTTGGGGTTTCATTTGCTTTGGAGTTCTTGTTCTAGAATAGCTTTTTTTCAAACCATTTGTTCTGTTTGTGCAATGTGTATGTTATGAAGTTCTTGTTCATGAATGGAGAGTTCATTATTGGTGATACGATTAGGGTCTTCAATGCTATGGATGTAACATCCTAAAATTCGAAATACATGTTTTAATTACTACTTAACTATTGAATATATATATATATATATATATATAAAAGTGTGTATGCATGTGTAAAATAAAGTATAGGGACTGAAATAGTCAAGAATTAAACTCATTAAGTTTAGGGGCTAAAAGTGTAAATTAAGCAAAGTTATATATATATATATATATATATATATATATATATATATATATATATATAGTGGGAGGTTCATTAATATATATAGGTGAGAATGAAAGACTAAATCTTGGCCCTCCATTATGGTTTACAATTGCCTTCTGATTTAATTCATAACTTAACCATGAATTGTGACGATATGATCATGAATTACGACGGGTGATTACGACTGTTAGATCTAATAGATCAACATCTAATTAATGGCTATGATTTGTTCCTTCATTCTAACTTAAATATTCATTCTCATGATAACTCTCTCTCATATATATATATATATATATATATATATATATATATATATATATATAGAGAGAGAGAGAGAGAGAGAGAAAGCGGTTCAAATAAGAACTGTTTTTCGTACGAGGACCATGAGAACCATTTATGGCCAATCATTTAATTTCGTGTCTTTTTTATTTATTTTAAAGTGGAAAGGTTAGTATGGACATTTTTACATTACCCTCACTTTTTTAAAACTAATATTTTTATCAAACGAAAATGTGTTAAATTACGAAAATTATACCAAATTAACAAGAAAATTATGCTCTTTAATTTGAGACCAATCTTGCTCCCAAAAAAATGTTACCTTTACCGATAGACCACAAGGCGTGGGATAAAACAAAGTCCAGCTTAGTACTCCTTGAGCTAATTTCTTATTGTTTTCGCGCATTAAGCTTAGGAATACGTTTATTTGCTAATATGATGGCCTGTCATAGTTTAGTAGAGATTTTAAGTGGGTTCGCTTGGACTATACTATGTATGAATGATATTTTGTCACTCTTTAAAGTTAATAGAAGCAATTCCGTTTGAAAATAGGTGTTGTAAATCAATTCAAATAGATATGGGAGTTCCGAACCAGCAGCAAGCCCTTTCTCCAAACATTACCTCTTAGATTTTGTATTGCCATAACTAATTAAGTTTTGAAAATTTATATAAAATTATTATAACAATCTACTAGTTTTTTTAATCCTCTTTAAATCAAGATCACTCTTCACATAAAATATAACTCAGATAAAAATAATAACCAAAATATAACTCAGATGGAAATGATAACCAAACGCAAATGAAAATGATGAACAAAACGCAACCCAGTTGAAAATGATTACCAAAATGTAACCTATATGAAAATGATGACCAAAATGTAACCTAGATGAAAATGATAACCAAAATTACATTAATTACATTATCAGATCTTGACTATTGTTTCATTAATTTAATGATCTAAAATTGGACTTTGAATACTATGGATAAAGATTAAAACATATTGATCTTTTATATATATATATATATATATATATAATTCTAAAAACAAAGTTTATATAAGCTTTTAAACCCTAATTTTTTTAACTAGCTTATCAACTTAAACTTATAAACTTAAGTAAATCATAAACTCTATTTTATAAGTTTATAAGCTCAAACAGTTTAGATTATAAGTGTGTCTAGTAACTTTACAAACTAAAAAATAAATTAATCCAAACACTATAAAAATTGGGAGGTGTTTTTTTTTTAAGAATTTGATTCTTTGATATAAGTTACAATATCGTTGTAGCTTTCTTACAAGTTAGTAAAACATATATTATTCTATTCGTGAATTAATATCTTTTGTGAAAGCATCATCTCTCATAAATTTTAATAAGTGTATAAGCCAAACAATAAAGGTTCTCCACTATATATCGAACTTGTTACGTATTTTTATTATGTGTATCGAACAATAAAAATTTCTATTGAATGTATTAAATTATTAACTTGTTGTTACTATAGATACTTTGGTTATATAAAAACAGGAAAAATAAATTGTATGAATTTGATATACACAATCAAAATTATAATACATGCTATAAGAACATATTAAATATACAATACGGAAAACATAAATTATTAAAACTTAATACATACAATAATAAAATGTAAAAAGTTAAATACGATAAACTAAACCAAGAAAAAAACTAATGAACTTTATCACCTACTCCAGCATCGGCATGAAGCAACGTAGAAACATTGATGGGATGGTGGATGTGTACATAATTATGTACTCACATCTTGCTTTTTACTAAAAATAATGTAAAAGAATATGAAAAGAATTTTATTTTTGTTCCATCTCCTTCTAGAATAACAATTATTTATAGTTCAAAACTTGGGAAAAATAATAATAATAATAATAATAATAATAATAATAATAATAATAATAATAATAATAATAATAATAATAATAATAATATTAATAATAATAATAATAATATTCGGTTTCTCTAAAATCTCTACATTTTTGTAATAATATATTAGTGCCGTCACATGCATTTTTAGGGTCCAAGCATAATCAAAAAGAGCCCTCTAAAATATTAGAATATGTATAAAAACAAGTAGTTATAGGCCCGCGCGTTGCGCCGGGTGTTATTTGCCTAATTTTATAGGTTTTGATAATAAGAGATAAAGTATAAAATATATGTTTATATAATAATAATAATTATTATTATTATTATTATTATTATATTATTATTATTTATATTATTATTATATAGAAACACTTTTTATATATTGCTCTTCAAAGAGGTTCTTCTCATAGTGGTCCTTAGTAAGCAATAACATAATAATAGTAATAATGATAGTAATTTTTATAAGTAATTAGTGTGTACTAATTTCCTTTTCTTACCTCCTTCATTGATTTTGACACATGTATTAATCTTATAAGTAGCAAGATAAGTAAAAGTATATATCACCCCTCTAATAATAATAATAATAATAATATTAAAAATAATAATAATATTATTAATATTAATATAATATAATACAATAATAATAATAGTATTATAAATATAACCACAAAGGACAAAAACTAAAAGACAAAAACTTTTACCTAGCACTAAAAGACAATTTTTTTTCCTTCAAAATGTATCTATTAGTAATAAGTTAAAACTATATAAATACATTAAATAATAAACTAAGTAATTAGTGTGTAAATATCGATTTAATTATTGTACAAAGTAAACTATCGAACTAGTAAACAAAATAATATACAAATATTAACTAGGTACTCGATAATCAGTTAACCAAAACAAAACATACAAAAAGTGAAGTTCTGAAATCCAAGCAGTAAAAATTAATAATTAAACAAGGACCCAAGAAAACAAAGATTAAAGAAAAGTTCACACTTTTTTCTAGAAGTTAGAAGGTTTCAAGTCTCAAATATTCTTGAATTCTGAATTATGCATTTCCAATGTTGTTCGTTAATACATCCTTAGTGAATTGAAGTAGAATCTCTAATCAAGTCTGCCTTCTTAGCCAACAACCTTCGATTTCAACAAGTGTTGTTATCTTGAATCATAAAAGCCTTGAGCTTTGAAACCTTCGTTTTCGTTTTTTCTCAAGTCTTGAAATCTCGGCCTTCGATTACGACTTTGTTTCTACTTCTCAAACGATTTTATGTGATTTCGTCCCCAACGACCAAATCAAATGACTTTGTGTGATATCTTCGCAAAGTCGCAAACTCACAAACGATGTTTGAAGAATCGATATTTTTTTTTATATTTTAAGTTGTCCCCCGTCTAAACGATTTTGACAATTGAATATTTGATATCCACACTTTGGCTCTGTGTTTTCATCATTGAGTCACCATCTCCCTGACTTTTGTGCCACATTCCAAGCAATTACATTTATTTCTTCTATCATTGTGCGATCTATGTGCCTACGGTGACATATATTTTCTTCTTTCTCTACTCCGAATTGTAGTGTTGGACTCAACGAAATTGAGTTTACACGCACATAAATATGTAAGTTAGTGGGGTTCCAACTCAAAACCAATTGGTTATGAGAGGAGTAGCCCAGGCAGTGGCGGACCCAGCATTTTTTTTTTACCGGTAGCACCATATAATGCGAAAATAAAATTAAATAGAATTGATGGTGTGGTTCGGGTTTTTTTCAGGTTTCCGGTTAATCGGGTCGGATTAACGAGATTTCGGCTGTTATTTTGGTATTTTAGAGCCAAAATTTATAACAAAACACAATTTATATGAAGTAATGTTAACTAAAATGCTATTTTAAAGGTATAAATTGAAAGATTAAACTATTTCTTATCATTTTTTTTTAAAGTTTCATTTTTCCTTTAATTTTGGTGGCATCACCGGTAGCACCCCCAAAATTTACCGGTAGCACCGTCTCAAAAAATCGAAAATTAACACTACGAACCGTAAAAAGACCGGTGTCCCGTGACCCCCCCGTGATACACATAGGTCCGCCGCTGAGCCCAGGACACTTATAAAGCAGATTACAAAGTCACGTTCTGTCCGATGTGGGACATTACTCAACAAAATATACACAACCCAAAGCATATCTAAAATAATCGGCCTCATACAAGCCATAATCCTTATACGGATACGTCTCATAAAACAACCCTCACTATATATCCAGAAACAAGTGTATATAGACTGATAATATTTCATGCGTTGGTTACATATATGTTAGGGCATGTTTTATCGTTGCTTGCAAAATCCATATGTGCCTTTGGGTTGTGTGTGTGTGTTTGTTTTTTTTGGGTGGTATTTAAGTTTGTTGTTAAAAAATAATTTGCCATGTGTTGGCTACGTATATTTCTCTTATAAACGTTGTAATAAATAACAGGTTAATTATTAATCAAATTGCAGATAAAGTAGGTCGCATTTAAAATTTTAAAAAAAAACTATATAAAGCGGTTTTCACACAAAAACTAGATCGATCTCTGTTTAAATAAATATGTATCAATTTTTCTAAACAAACCAGAAACCACCTTACATATGTGATTTTTTTTTTAACAAAAGTTTATATGTTTTTATTTAAATAGAGACCAGTTTTTATCTAAAAACGAGTTCCCCATCATCCTAACGTTCTTCGGATTTTCTAGTAACTTTATTTACTCTTCAAACTCTCTCTAGTAATGTCTTCTTACTCTCGAAATTTTGCCTTAAAATTTTTATCCTTGGCTACATTAAAAGATATATAACATTCTTTTACATAAACATTACATATGTTTCATTTAATTTATTTATATTTTTAATAAGTTTTGTATATTTAATTTGTAGGTGTGAACATATATAGTCTTTTTTGTAAGATCTAGAGGCTTATTTAAGCCCTTTTTGAAAGTCAAATGTGAGAGTGCACTTTAAGAATTGTTCCACCTTGTGTCGACTTATGGCCAAAAAAGGCTTATTTCTTTTATTTGTTAAAACAGAGGGTGTGTTTTAGCAGAAACTTGAGATTCTTTTTTCTCTTAGATTATCCGTAGCGGAAAATAACCTTTTGGAAATTATAAAGAAGAAAAAAGCTGTTATAGAAAAGAGGTTTTTAGAATTTTACAATGACACCTAGTTTTTTGGATGTTTTATTATTTTATATTTAATATTGATGTTTAGTAATGTTAGAATTTTTTATTATTATTATTTGTATTGTTTTAATTTTTAATCAATATAAAAATATTTTATTTTGTTATATTATTAAATGTATTTAAAAAAAGAATTACAAAAATAGAAAAGGTTGGGGTTAGATAGGGTGTGGTACTCCACTTGAAGGTAGAAAGATGATATGAGAGAGAAAAGCTGATGTGGCAGCGTTCAGTGAGTTATGTGGGTGTATTACGGATGGTCTTATAATTTCTAATCAAAAAGCTGAAAAAGTACAATCTTGCGTAATCCTATAAAATAGGATTCATACAGAGTAGATTATGAATTGAAATTGAGATTATGTTTATTTTATATACTATTGTATTGTATCTATATTTTTATTTGCTTTATTATTCATATGGAAGATAAATCTATACATAATACAAATTTATCATGTATAACAATAATGAATTTATGATTCTACAAACACACTAGTTATTTATCTCAAGTATCAAGGGCGGAGCCAAAATAATATTCAAGCGTGGGAAAAATTATAAGTGTTTTTTCGATCGGGTTTTAAATTTTATGAGTTTAATTTTTCTCAGAGGGTGGTCAAACCAAAATAAATACCGAATATATCTCAACAAACCTGAAAATTGAATTTTGAATTTATTTTAACAAATAACTAGTTTATTGTCCCGTGCACGCACGGGTATTTCGAAACTATATTTGAGATATTAAAATTTTCGAATAAAAATAATGCGATAAATGAAATATCACCGAAAACTTACATATGTTAGAATTCTTAACAAAGAGGGTATAACTAAATTTTTTAAAACACTTCTTTATAGACTGCATTTGTTGTTTTGTTTGTAAAATTATCATTGTTGTCCCAAACCAAAACTTTAAATCTTTTTTACTTCTAACACGTGAAACGGAAACATACAATTGACCATGTGTAAACACAAGTTTCCTGAGGAATAAACCAACTTCTGAAAGTAACTGTCTTTGACTTTTGTTAATCGTCATAGCAATGTACATATCCACTACTATTAGTGGATAACAAAAAATCAAGTTATACTAATTTCAAAAAAGTGTCTTTTTTGAAACTACATATCCACTACTATTAATCGATAATAAAAAATCAAGATATACTAATTTCAAAAAAGTGTCACATTACAATAAAATTTATACCGAAACGTAGATAAAAATGAGACGGTCATAAATATATAATTATTTTTTCTCTAAACAAAATATATCACAATTATTAAACATAATTTATAAACAACTTATAATTAATTACATCAATATAATATTTTTATAAAACCCCCTCACGTTTTCTTAAAAACCCCTCATAATTTTCATCAAGCCCCCTCTTGATTTAAAATTGAATTTCAAATTATCGATGATTTTTAATCTTTCTAAAATTACTTTTGAGAATTGATTGATTTTGCAATTGAGAGTTTCTATTGGTGGATTAAACTTGATTTAATAGTTATTTTTAGAAAATTTGTATCTCTTATATATATATATATATATATATATATATCAATATTATTATTATTATATATATAAAAGGCTTACCAATTTTCTAAAAATAGCCATTAAATCAAGTTCGATTAACCAATAGGAACCCTCAATTGCAAAATCAATCAATTTTCAAAAACAATTTTGGCAAGATTCTAACTCGATCAATTCAATTTTTAAATCAATTGTGAGGGGGCTTAATGAAAATTGTGAGGGGAATTTATGAAACATGGGGAGGTAATTTTAAGAAACTATGAGGGGGTTTTATAAAAATTGTATATTAATGTAATTAATTATGGGTTGTTTATAAATTATGTTTAGTAACTTGTGATATATTTCATTTAGAGAAAAATAAATTATATATTTACGACCGTCTCATTTTTATCTACGTTTCGGTGTAAATTTTATTGTAAAATGACACTTTTTTAAAATTAGTAAATTTTTAATTTTTTGTTATCTATTAATAGTAGTGGGTAGGTAATTTTTTGTTTACCTAAGTGAGTTTTTTTGAGATTTTGGTGATGAGTTGATCGATCACTTGGATATGTTATTCAAAGTGTTTAGTTATTGATTTTAAAACATTTTCAATATTACTAGAAAGATGTATGAAACCTTATATTATATATGGTTTAAAAATCAAATGTATCATTAGAAGATGATATATTATATATGTTTAAAAATCTACATTTAGAGATATAAAGATAGTTGTTCTTAATGATCCTGAAACTATATTAATAGTGTAGGTAGTTAACCAAATTTAATATTAAAATAGAAATATTAATTTTTTATACACAAAACAAGAAATAATTCTTTATTTTCTAATATTTAACACGTGAGTTATTTTTTTTTCCTTTCACTTGCAAGGTGTACAAAAATTCAGCTTTATAAGTGAAGATACAATGGAGCCCGTTTTAGAGGTAAAACATGTGGTCACTAGGTAGCGGATTTAAGCATGTAGATGAACCTCTTTATCAACTAACTTGATTCATTAAATTATCAAACAATTCTATATTGAATTATGTTGTATTTCAGGTTTACTCATGTAATGCTCATGTGTACAAATCTGTATGTGTAGTTTATTTCTCTTAAATATGTGCACTTAAATTGTTATTTATTTAATAGTTATGTGAACCTGGATTTCCATTTTCTCTATATATGAAAAACTTTTAGTTGTTCTTTATATTTGATAGTCTATACTGACTATCATTTTATTAATTTATCAAACAGTTCTATATTGAATTATGCTGTATTTCAGGTTTACTCATGTAATGCTCATGTGTACAAATCTGTATGTGTAGTTTATTTCTCTTAAACATGTGCACTTAAATCGTCATTTATTTAATAGTTATGTGAACATGGATTTCCATTTTCTCTATATATGAAAAACTTTTAGTTGTTCTTTATATTTGATAGTCTATACTGACTATCATTTTATTAATTTATAATGACTATGATTTTATTCTTTCTCAATAATGAGGTTGATCAAGTAAAATGATTGTTTATTAAAATATTGTTGCTTTTGCTTGATTTAAGAATTTGTGTCTTGAGTATATTCGCTACTTTTTCTTATTTCTATATTGTCTATTAACTGATCCTTGAGATGTTGTGATCTGAGCATGCTTAAGCTTCTTATGTGTTTTGTTGTTTTATATATATTTTAAACAATTTGTATGTCTACCTTTAATTTTTTTTATGTATTAGTCTTTAATAGTTTGGTTGTTATCTACATTACTTTAAACTTGTTTTATATTCAATTATGTTATTTTTCGAGTTACTTGTGTATAAAGTACTTCAAAAAAATAATTTATTTGGAATTTTTTGTATATGTACGGTAATTAAGTTTTTTTTATTTTTTTATAATGCATTTTAAGTTTACTTCTCTAATAGACTAATACGCGTGAATGCACGAGTCTATAAACTATCAAAGTGTTTAACAAAGAGATCTGGTAGCATCCTCTCTTATGATGGTGAAAAATTATATGAGGCAATTTTCAGTTCAGAATATTATCTGATTGAATTCAACATATGAATTTACTGAAAATGGCATTAGTTAATACATGTTCTTTCAAATTAGATTATTGTTGTTTTGGATTTAGTAAATTATATTTTGATTTTTAACTTCTATATATCTTTTAGAGAGTTAAAAGTTTTGATTTGTGACAACAGTGGTAATGTAATGTTACTAACAAAACAACAAATTTAGTCTACAAAAAAGTGCTTCAAAAAATGTAGTCATTTTATTGTTAAAAATTCTAGCATATGTAGTTTTTGGTGAAATTTCATTTATTGTATTAATTTTATTTAAAAATTTTAATATCTCAAATACACTTTCGAAATACCCGTACGTGTACGGGTCAATAAACTAGTATATATATATATATATATATATTACCACAAAGCTTAATGAATTTTCCTAAGTAAAAGATTCTTTATTTAATTAAATTATAGGAAAAGGAAATGAAATTTAATAATTAACTAACTAAATTGTCAACACAACGTATGAATTCAAAAATTAAACCCTAACAACTAGAATTAATCGGATTTAAACCAAGAATACAATATGTTTACAAGCCTCACAAAATCAACTAACTGGAACTTCGACACAAACCCGATTTCAACAAAAGAGCTATAAAGAATATAATATAAAGATTCAAAATCTCATGAATAAAAGCAAACACATCACAAATACACAAATCAAATTAATCAAATAAAATCATATGTGATTTTATTTAAATATTTGAGCAGGTAATTACCTAAACCCCAATTATTTGCAAAATTTTTACATTGCAATCTAAAATGGTCAAGGGGCAATTCCCTACCCTGTCCCATTTTATATTTGCCACTAATCTCAACCACATATTTAAGGTATTATGGTCTAAACATACACTTTTTGTTCTTTATGTCAAATAAGTTTTGTACATAAATTATTTCCTATTTCGTATTTTTTAGCTTTAGCTTGAGCCTTCCATCCTAATCTCACCTCCAACTTTAGACCAAACTTCATCTTGTTTTTTTTAAACACACCCTAAATCATGGTTTAGTAAGAGTAAAGAAAATAGACTACAAGTTTGCAACACATAGTTCATTGTGCATTAGAAGTTCATGGATGGCGTGGGATGGTTGGTGAGGCTTTCAAGCCCCGCGCCAACTCCCCCATCTTGAACTGCGATTGTAGCCTTATGGACTTAAATTATAATTTGCTTGTGAGATTTGATTTGTGATTGTAAGTGTCCAGATTAGAGGTTGCTTGTAACACTGTACTTTTTAGATTAACTTTAAATCGCGTGCGGAAGCTTAATTAACTTAATTACATCATAAACATAATATAAATACATCTTTTGTTATTATTTTTAACATTACATAATTCTACTACAGTGTTAATTACAAAACAGGCTCTTAAACAAAATGTTAGCCATCAGAGTGGGTGGTCTATCCATATTCCCAGTGATATATCTCCAGAAACTTACCAAAAGAAATTTGCAATATAAAATAACGGGGAATTAGCACAAAGTTAAGTGAAGAAATAGATATCTAAACATATACAAGGCATACAGCCTAAACACATAGCTCAATCACAAGAGAACCGGCGGTGTTGCAAGCACCTACAATCATATGCCGGCCAAAGCATAGGTTTACCGATAGCCCTGCTAACATGGACAACGGTACTAGCACCCTTGAGTGCAACAAATGTCCATCAAGATCAAATACGGTTAAACCCCTAAGCAACAGGCCCAGCCGAAATCACCAAGCTGATATCCCAACAACATGTATACATGAAACATGACATAAAGTCCAAAGAGCATAAGCAAATCAGGATATCATATCCTGCATATCCAAATATATGAATCCACTCACCAAAGCCTGCACAGCTTAACACACTCAGGAGGCTATCTCACTGAGTCTTCTTAGTTCCTGAGAATATGTAAACACAAGTCAGTATATGTTTCAGAATACTGATTCATAATAAGTAGTACACTTATTTATACACCACATGAACACATAAAATATATATAACACTTATACATCTTTTAATGTATAATTAAGTTCACATACGGTTTTCTCACAAATACTGCATCATCATAACACTTGGTAAAATCCACTTACTCCATAGCTTAGGCAATACATAATGTTCATCCCATATGTCATGGCCACATTTGTTAAGGAATTCCAAGTCATTCTTCAAAAACCGTATAAGGTATCATGCGGTTTTATAGTCATGTGGTTTTATGGTCATAAGGCAATCCATTTGGTTTTTCATGAATCCCGCATACATGCGGTTTTTGTCACAATCCGGTCAAACATGCGGTTTTTGGTCCAATTCCGTACAACACAATCCCTTTAAAGCAAAGGTATAAGTATCCGGTTTTCAATATGTATGCGGTTTTTCACAAATTCCATGCGGTTTCTCTTGGTCATATGGTTTCTATCAAATTCCGTATCACTTCATGCGGTTTTCACCAAAACCGCATGATTCATAGTCTCAAAACCGTATGCTTCAAATGTTCTTGGCTGTTTTCAATTCTTTCTTCGATTTTGAGTTGTTCGATGTTCATACAATGCAATCCAAATATCCAGAACTTATAATAACTCATAAACAAGCATTAATATTCACACATTAACAACATGCAACACAAGAATTATACTAATTCTATAATCCATTCGATTTTTTATCAAAACTCACAAAACCGAATATATAAACATACATATAAACACATATACCAACCTAATTATAAGCAGTTCTTTAATCTATCTTCAATTTATCAATTGCATGCAAGATCAATGAAGAAAAAGATGATGAATTCCCCTTTGTGTTCTTCGGCCGAGAGCACAACCAAAAAACACACACACACTTTATTTTTTGATCTATTGCATGTAATTTAAACAAAGTGGATGAGTTAGGTGTTTAAGTGTCCAACATTGGACACATCACTTTCCATTATTTTAAATTTAATTTAATATTTACATTTTTTTAATTAAAAATACACATTTTAATAAACACATAACACATAATTATAATTAAGTTCACATAATAAAAATTAAATCCCAAGATTAATAAACTAATTACCTTATTAATCTAGGCCAGTAGAGGGTGTTACATTGCTCGGTAGATTTCTCTGTGGTTCACTCAGCTGCTAAATGTGGGACTTCAAGTGAGTACATCAGGTTTTAAAACCGAGTGCCAAGTCAAAAGATATATTTTATAAACAATTACGAACTAACTACTTATTTTACGCATTACGAGAAAGTGATGTACATGTTTATATGAATTTATGGTATATGATTGGCAAGAAATGTGATATGATTATCCGAAAATGATTGGTGAAGGCAACGCGTTCCTGTGAATAAACGAGTCACATTGATATAGATAGAGTCAAACTAGACAGGGGAAGATCAAGGGACGCGGCGTGTCTAGGGGATCAATGCGACACGTCTTCTGTAATTTCCCAACATTATATAATTTCTTGTTCTGATATGAAAAAACTACTTAGCCGGCCCTAGGGTTTGACAAAGTTACAAAGATCTAGACTAGAGTTTGGCTTGGAACTTGAAGATTGAGCTTTGTGAAGTGAAGAATTGAAGATTACATCATAGATCTACATTTGATTAGTTGTTACAATCATGTTTAGCTTACTTTCTATGAATTTCAGTTGTTGTGTTCTTCATATCATGGGCTAAAAGCTCTTAATCTCTACTTAGACCAGATGAAACTTTGTTTTTTAGTTACATTTTATTGATTTGAATTGTACGGAGTCATATATTTGTTATGTTTAGCCTTTTCAAAGATCCATTCATGTTAAAGTTTCTGACTTTATGTCTATTGCTAAGTTTTTCATAGTTGAGATGACCATTCTATTTATGATTTCTTGAATCATGAATTGCTATGAACATTAAGATTCATGACAAGTGGTGGACCAAATCTTAGGGTTAGGTTATAAAGAAGTAAACGTTAATGTGTTCATTGATTGATTTTATGACCAATATAAATCAACAGAATAAGTCTAGCATAATTCGAATAAATTGACTAGTTATATGGATAGTTAATGTCATGATCGTTCGGTTAATATTTATGTAATTATAGGGCTAGTGAGTCTGACCAAGAGATCTAGCCATATTAGGAATTGGTATATGTTAACATGTTGATCCATTGCACTTTCATTAAATCTACTAAACTAAAGTGGGGATTCAAAGTCTAAGTAGAGATTCTTCACATCGTGATCGTTTAAATCCAAAAAGTTACTTGTTTTATTGCCTTTCTTGTTTTAAAACACATTTGTTTCTTTGATTCTTAGGATTAAAGTTAGCTGATTGGTTTGCTTTAGTTTAGATAGAACATAAAAATATCCCTTTTATTGTTGTTTATTAATTTGGTAGTAAATTAGTTTCCTCTGTCCTATTTCTATTGTCCACTCTTGACTTTTTGAAGTCTTTCTTTTTCAACTTTGACCTTAAAGATTTTTGTTTGTGTTATATAATATTTGATAAAAATATATATGAATGCATTGTGTTTTAAATGTATTTTTATTTATATAATTTTCATCAAGTATTATATAACATAAACAAAAATATTTAAGGTCAAACTTGAAAAAGAAAGACTTTAAAAAGTCAAAACTGGACAATAAAAATGGGACGGAGGGAGTATATTATATCTAAAATCATACATGTTCCTCTTGTGTTCGACACTCGGTCTTGCCAATACTATATTATAATAGAATTAGGTTCTCTTGTCTATTGTGTTAATTTGGTACCATGGTAATTTCATTTTATAAAAATGGGACGGAGGGAGTATATTATATCTAAAATCATACACGATTGTTGTAGACCGTTACCGGCTTGTTGTATTAAAATGGAAATGATTTTATGAGTTAGTCATGATTAAACAGCTTTGGCCGACATGGTATTATTTAGGATTTCCGTTGCAACTGCTTGAAAAAGAAAAAAAGTTAATTACGATTATCTAGAAAACCATGTGTTACACTTCATATCATGATACCATGTGTTCCTGTCATGCCTGTCTTCAATCACGCGTGGACGCTTTCACCGCTAATCTAGGTGTTGATGCCGTTTGTCGCCATTTCCTTTGAGTTTTATAATTATTTAATACTTTTTAACTAATGTTTAATATTAATCATTTTGCTAAACTAATACGTGTATACATGGTCATCTAATCTAGTGATCCTAATAATTCATTTAATACAATAAATTTAATTGCTCAATATTAACCTTCCGATTAATCAAATTAGAATTTTAATTTTGACTTTTTTAGTCAAACGTAGATTTAGTTTTGACTTCCATTTGAATTAAAATTATTAAAAAATTATTTGTCTTTTTGCCAGCCCAAATTTACAAATATCATCTTTATTTTTTATAAAATTTTTAAAATATCTTATTTAATCAATTTCTTAATTTTAGCTGTTTGAATATTTATTTAATCATTATAAATTCTTTTTAGTTATAACCAATAAAAATTTGATCTTATTCCTCTCATTGTAAGAATAATAATTGATTACTTATACAAAAAACACAATCGGTTCCGTATCATGATACCAATTTTCATGAATAAATAGTTGGTTTGAGTTGTATGACACGATTAATAATTGGGTCGGGTAAGTATCAAACATAAATTTCACGGGTCGGCACGCTAACCCGTTAGTGTTTATATATATTTTATGTTTTTAATATATAGACCAAGCTTTAATGTAATTATTATCCAAATTCCTAAAATTCACATTCTTGATTGTTTTATTTATGATATTTTAAAAGGTTAAAGTCATTGTAGACAAAGATGCTTTGCTCCATGTTTCATTATGGGACATTAACCTTTTTTTTACATATCTGGCCATTTAACTTACAAAAAAGTGTAGATATGCCCATTTCACGACATGCAACTTGTTCACCCGTTTCAGCCTGTTTTGGTGCTTTTTTTTGGTCGATTATTGATCATTTTACGTGAGTTTTTGTAGAATCTTGTAAATTATCATTATACCTTTCAAATGACACCAAATTCATGAATTTTTGTCAAGTATTCATGGAGAATTTCGAGGTTAAAGTGTCGATTTTTTGTGGCTTTTGGTTCGAAAACAGGGCAAAAAAAACAAGCTTTTTTTGCTCGATTCTTGATCATTTTACATAATTCTTATGATAATCTTTTTATTTTTCAAAGGACACCATATTCATGAAAAAACATCAAGTGTATGCTAAGAAATTGCTAATTAAAGTCAATAATGACCCTATTCAACACCCTTACGGTATTTTGATGATTTGACACATTTTAAACTCGAGTTTATTTGTTATTTTTTTTTGTGTTAATTCATAGACATTTCCATAGAGTCAAGAATCATTATTTTTCATTAAGTATGCATGGAAAATTTGTCCTTCAAAGTTTCGATTTCGAAGTGAAGAAATTTAAGGAAAATAATGACCTGCTATTGCAGGTCAAAATCAACAAAATGGGTGTAATAACACGTCTTTTACAAGTTATACGGACATATGTGTAAAAAAATTAATATATCATATCAGAACATGAGGAAAAACATATTTGTCTACAATGAGTTTAACCTTATTTTAAAAAGATAGTTCTTGATGTAATTAATTATGAGTTTTGACAGCTCGTGTAATTTTTAAACATACTGATTGACCTTCCAACTCATTGACCTAGTATAACTTGTCAACACTTTATGTAACAGCCCAAATTTTATAAAAGTTATTAAAATGGGATGTTAAATAAATGTTGAGGAAAAGAGAGTAGAAGTTATTAATTATTAAATGCTTTTAAATGATAATTCCAAATATATCCTTATTGATATTTTTGAAAAGCGTATAAATGAGTTGTAAGTCGGAAAGGGGAGCGGGATACCCACCAAAGCCGCAGCCGCCAACTTGAAGTCGGTTGAAGAAACCCCTTCCTTGACTTTCCTTTTATTCTTCTTATCTTCTTTCATTTTTATTCCTTTTCTATAGCTTTGAATAAACACACACATACACCTCAATCTTGATATGGCCATATAGGATATTATAAGTAGACTTTGTGGTGGTCATATTAAGATATCGTGGGATTTAAAAAGAGTCAAATTTAGTAGTTTTTAGTTTTATCGGACATCAGATGAGTACCTTAACATGATACTTAGAGATATTCATTACTTGTAATTATACGTATACAATGCTAAAGTGGGATTTATTGCATGATTGCTATAATTTAGTGATATCTAGAGAACTGTTATTAACTGATTATTAAATAAGTATATAGATGAATACAAAATTTCATAAATGACTATAATCATAGTTATGAGACGTGAGACGTGAGACGGAGATATATGTTAATGATTGAAGTTAGAGTATTATGGTATTTTACCAGTTAACGAGAGACGGTATGAACGCATAAATAAGAAGCGAGAACCAGTTAATTAAAAGAGAGAAAAGAGTGAGGTTTAACATTTAATAGTTGGTCTTACACGTCAAAGAGCATATATAATTAGTGTTGCGTGAATTACATATTTAAAGAGTATATGATGATTTAAATAAGCGATTATGGTGTGTATAATCATATAATTAAAGAGAATGTGTTCTTAGAGAGATATATACTATAAATTCATATCTATATACATTATGAGTATGAGTGAAAATACTGAGAAGAGTAGTATCTTTGTGGGATACATAGCGAAGTATTAGATATAAAAGTAAGTGTATATATGTATGTAAATATATGAACATACAAATATGAGAGAGTACGATAGACTATGTCTATACACACATATGCATATCCATTAATAGAGAAAAGACAAAGGAAACGAGTCAGAGAGGTAAGAGCAATATAAAGACGGTGTAAACATATATATATATGCTTACGCCATAATTAAATGTATGAAGAGTGAGAGAATATAAAAGTTATAAAAATTGTATGAGGAGCTATAAGTGTGATAATTATAGCTTCTCAATGTGACTATGTGTGAGGTAACAGAGTATGTGATTTATATACATATATGAGAGATGATGTTTAAGCCAATACGGCTATATGCAATATGTGTATATGTAATATTATGCCAGCCCTCTTGGGTGGCAATTTGAACAGATGGCTCATTGGCAGACGACCAACCCGCCCGAGTGGCAGTCCTTGTCGGTCAATGCGACTGACCAGATACTGATACAACATCTGGGACCACATATGTGATATGAATAATTTGATTGTCTATGAGGTTTGTTTATGATGGTTTGTATATGTCGTGTATGATATGTGCATTGTGTTACATATAATTGTCTGAGTGGCAATAGAGATGCCCGAGCGGCAAGAGAGAGTGCCTAAGTGGCAAAACAGAGGCCTGAGTGGCATACAGAGGTCTGAATGGCATAATCTGATGAGATCACATTTACATGTTAATTATTATCATTTGAGTACTTGTGGATTTACTCACTGGGCTTTATAGTTCATTCCTATTATTATTTATTCATTGAAGGTTTTGTGACAGACGAAGTTTCCACGTGAACATGCTAGAGTGTTTTTGTTCAACATCAAAGAAACTGTTTTCAGACTATTCCTGAGCCGATTGTTACACTTTTTAATGAAGTATTATTGTTTTTCCTTGTTGAACGTAAAAAAAATGGGCGTTACACTCTAATTACCCACCAACCTGCAAATGACCCACTAACATGTTAACCCGTATAATTAAACAGGTCTCACATATACAAGTGTTTTAAATCCTGATAGGAATTACTAAATGGGCCGTGTTTAGATCATACGTTTCTGAGATGTCAACCTACAAAACCCAAATACACCAACCCAAACATAACATAATTATCACCCTTAGGATACCTAAAATATGTCATTCATTGAATAAACGAGAAGGGGTGCCTATAACTTGTTTTCACTTTTCAATGTGACATACTAAATACCCAAAAATATTAAAAATAAAGTTTACTTCAAGTGAAAACTCAAATCGTAACCCAAGAAACAATGTTAGAGCACAAATCTTAGTAATTTTGACATATATTCAAAATCAAAACTTAAAATATTAATAATATTTCAAGATTTAACAATCACAAATTAACATTTAATTCGTATTTTAGCACTAAATTTGTATACAAGAATCACATAAAATTATAACTGGTAGCATATGTATATAAAATTATAAGTGGTAGCATATCTATAATGAGAGGTGATTCTTACACAACAAAAAATACCAAAAGTTTCTACTCCCTCGATTGAGTGAATATTCTCCCTTTCTTCTCTCTTGATTATACCTTAAAATAAATTAGACATATATAACATAACTAAAAAAATTGATTCAAGAAAACTATTTACAAGCGGCTCCGTTCATTTACAAGTAATAATTTGGTTACAAAACCCTAACATAACACGATTTCGTATATCATTACAACAAATCAGCTTTTTCATTCATGTTTAACACTAAGATAATGTTTCTTCCTAAGTCCAACTTCCATAACCAAAGTTAACAAAGCCTCACACACCTGAGAAGCATCAGGTTCCAACGGGTCATCGTTTGTTGAAGAGTAAACCATCCAAGCATGGTCCAGTTTCCGCTTCGGGTGCACCACAACCGACCCCGGGACCTCAGCATCTCGACATGTGACAAGCCCGTCACTCTTCTCACCATATCTGGTTTGTAGTAGTTGAGCACAGGCTGCTAATGTGGCTCCGAGAGGAACCACAACAGGTAATACAGTGGCTGTTGAGTTTGTTGCAAATGTTGGAAGCTCAGCATGTGCAACACGAGAAAGAGTTGCCAAAACGGCGGGTGAGATGTTGGCTTCGGTATGAAATGAGACGACAGGGAGTTCCTTAGGCAACTGGTGCTTTTTCAAGAATTCCTTGCGCTTTTCGTAAGTTAAATCTTCCAGTGATTGCAAATCACCCTTCAAAACAAACATTACAATGTCTAAAAATGCCCAGATATATGTAATCAAACTTTTCATAATAACAATAGGCAAGGCACCATTAGGGATGTAAATGAGGCGAGCTACTCGTGAGCTACTCGAGCTCGGATCGTTAAAAGCTCGAAACGAGCCGAGCCTAAACAAGCTCGAGCCCGAGCCTAGATTTAGGCTCATTTATTAAACGAGCTCGAGCCCGAGCCTTATATACTGGGCTCGTTTAAGCTCGCAAGCTTCAACAAGCTTTGATATAATATTTATTTTTTACTTTTAATTTATTACTTATAGTCTTATATAGTTGTATTATATATCTTTATATCATTACATATGAAAAACTTCAAAATTATAAAAATTTAAATTGTTTTTATATTATTAAATATGAAAAAATAAAATTTTATATTCAAATTGTTTTTTATTTATTACTTTTATAATTTAAACTTATTTTTTTAAAAACAAAAAAGATAAACGAGCTTTATTGAGCTTCGTAAAACACCACACGAGCCGAGCTCGAGCCTCAAATCACGAGCTCGAGCTTCTGCATTTCTTAAAGAGCCTGACTCGATTAGTGTAAAGTTCGGCTCGGCTCGTTTACATCCCTAGGCACCATAATATCACCAGTCTCTTATTTTAATAAATTAATTTTTCAAATTACAACACAGGTTGAATCCTAGGAGGATGGTTATAAGAAACATAATCCATAATCACCCACACAAAAAGATGGTCGGATCAATAAATTTTAGCAGTGGCAATTTTGTACCGCTTACTATCAAGTGGATTCAGGTTATATTTATCTCCAGGTCAAAGAGGAAAAATAAACAAAAAGCTTAAAAAAGGTCTCCTAGATTGTAAATCATTTTGTTTGTGATGACAGATTATTACTGAAAATGAATAATTTTATTAAATAATATTTGACATGCTAATTGATAAAAAAATTTAGGATGAAAGTTAAATGGAAAAAGAATGTACCTTTATCACTTTACAGATCAAGATTTCCATAAGTTTTCGCACATTAAAATAATCCCCGATCTGCCCTTCTCTCATAATATCTGAAGCTATTGGACTACCACCATATGGGCTCTGAGCTAAAGCAAGACCAGCAACCTTATCTCTCAAATCAGGCCAATAAATTGATAAAGCAGCAGCTGCATCTACTCCCCCTTTACTATGACCCAGAAGCAAAACACGTTTCTTGGAACCCCAATAAACCTCTTCAATGTACTCTTTAATTTCTCTAGCATTCTTCTCAACCGATGCCTAAAACGTCTGATGTTATGACACAACTTCAATACCACCAAAATATAAAGAAAATGGGACCATAATAATAATACCTCGCTATGGATCTTTGCAATGTGACATGTCAATCCCATTTTTGAGAAAGTTGCCTTGGTAGAAGTAAAATAAAGTGGCCCGTGATTGCTAAAAAGACCTGCATGCCAAGTTGCCAACCATTGCGCAGATAAACCCATAATTTACCAGATTAAATAAAAGCCAAAAGAGCAGAATAAATACATGACATTCTAAGGATCTGCAACAATTAAAGAGATTTTGTGATTGGCATGCCAACTATATACATGATACTTTTCAATCCAAATAGAATTCTAGGGAGCTTGTATAATTACCTGGAACCAATAAATAAACCATTGAGTTTGGCAACACATGTACACCGTGCCTGATGAAAAGAAAAGCAAAAAAAAATGACGACAAATAAGTAATTATTTGTAAGCAAACCTAGCGGGTGGAAATTAGCTACCATTTTACCTGATATTGTCGAGGATACTATTAAACCGCTCAGTTCCATCTTCAATAGGAGGCATCCCTGGAGCACGTTGTAGCCATCCAATGTCATCAGATGACCCATGAACTGTCCTTCGAACCCGCTCAACAAGACTGAAATATAGCTTCATGTAATAATAAGTCGTAAAATAAGGTCATGAAAATAAAAAATGACTAAAACATGCATGTTTATAAAATAAAACAAATGCTATACTAAAACATGCTGAAATTTGTATCTAGATTGATCAATTAACCAATAAAGTATATGTTACCATTACCCTTGAAACATAGAAATGCCACTTTGATTAGTTTGATCAGATTGCACAACTGCGGTATCAATTTGAGAATGAATATCTTCTGAGTTCCTTGTTATTTCATCGCGGACAGGTGGTGCGTTATTACTCAATAAAGGTTCTTTAAGTTCTTTCAATGCCACAACTTCCTGCCCATCAGAGCTTCTCATTGCAATATCTGTTTAAATAGAGAAAGAAATAAAAAGCCAGAACTAACTTAATATGCTTAAGATACAGGACCCATAGATATTGGTAGAAAAAACATCTTAATTATTAAATGATGGAGTTTCCGGAACTTCATACTTTTTAAAATATTAATATGTATAAAGTTCAAAACCAGTTACTTCATGGAATAAAGAAAATTATAGTATCTGGAGTAAGAAAAAGCATTAAGTTAACATTAGTCTCCTCTTAAAAAAACTTCCCACGTCAGCTAATAACAAATTGAAAAACAGAGTAACCACAAGTGTATGTGTGTGAGGTGGCAGACCAGAAGTAGCAGGGAAACAACTAGTGAGATATGAAGTTGTCTCAGCAAGATAAGATGCTGCTCCATTTAAAGCTGGTACTGATGGAAATAGCGGAGGAGTTATCTGCCCGTTCCTCATGGCATTATTGTTTGCCTGAAAAAAAATAATGTCTTTGCAAATAGTAACAAGCACAGACTTTTTACTTATAACGAAATGAGAACATTAATTCAATAGAAAATACATGAACACCGATATTTATCACCTAAAATAACATATACAACAACCCTTCTATAATCATGCCCCAAACTTTACTGCGTATAAATGTGACAAAAACATTTGATGATGGAAAGAAATCATACATATTAAACATGTCCCAAACTTAATGCATATAAATGGTAAAGTTTCTCTTCAAATGGAAAAAGCTTTATTACCGTAATTCGAATACTTGATTCTTCCCTGTTGGTGTTTGAAGCATCCATAGTTGACACCAGCTGAAAGGAAAACAACCGCAACATATTGAACATTATTATAAATGCCGCTATACAGAGCAAATAATATGGAGCAGTGCACAGAACATAGAACAGATCTCAAGTGTGTTCAGGGTATTGAAAAAAGAGAAAGAAAAAACAATGGTTCACTCCCTAGTATAAATTTCCTGCTTTACTGACAAATATAAAAAGAAGATCCTGAATTTAAGTTTTCTCTTCAATATATCTATGCCATTAGTTTCTGTTATAAAGAATTTAGTCTTAAAGTATGTTAAGATCACTAAGAATATTAATGATTGAGTAGCAAGCCTGAAGTATTTAATGATGAGTAGGCTTTATTTACCATAATAGGCTAAAACCTATGGCTCCTTATATTTCATGCTTTGTTGTGGATGAACACATATAAGACACAGAAGAAGATATGTCATGGTGTGTGCTCTTTGTTGACTATATAACAAAGAATGATAATACTAGACAAGTCATCAAAGTGAAATGAAAGAAAGTTCCAAAATTATCTTATCCTCAATGAAGAGAAATAAAGGCACTCCGAGAACAGCGCTCATGAAGCATGTGCATTGCACATCTATGAATGTTGAGATACATGTACACATAAGGGTTAGGAATGGTATAGAAAGGTACTTTAGAGAAGGTTGAGAAGGTATTAATCAATAGGAAAGGTCCCACATAAGCCATGTGCGTAGTTCTACACATGATAAAAGAGCGAGGACGCAAGGTTCCATTAAGTATGTGTTACGAAGCATTTAATAGGCAATAAATGCAGATCCAAGTAAGCCATATACCGCAACACATGTGCTTGAACAAGGAACACCCTGCACTTCTCGAAATTGCTCTAGAGAGATCTAAAAAAGGCATAGCGTTTTCCTCATCGTTTCAGAATCAACAAAAGGTTATTCCACTAGGCTGAAAAAACTAACATACAAAAAGACAGGATTTCTAAAAGCACTCAGTTAAGGCAGATCCATAAAACCACACTTTCTTTCTGCCCACTGGATGCATCTATGGTAGCTACCCAAACTAAAGATCCATAGGATACCCTAGAAAACTCCGAAGCACTTTGTCTACCCTAGTTGGCCATAAGTTGACATAAACATTAATTGCAATTATATACAAAAATCACTGAACCCCTATAAACATTTATCCTAAGCAATTGAACCGTCCAAATTTTTTACCATTTGAACTCATCTTTTCGGCAGAAATGTAACGATTAGGGTTTTCTTATTCTTCATACAATTAAGGGGTTTTCTCATTGAAATCTCTAGCAAGCACAAAGAGAAACGACCCATACATCAGCATCAAAACCTTTCACAAATGATTGTTACGTTCTGAAACTTGTTGAGCAGATCATATCAAATGGCATAACCATTAGCATTTTACAAGAACAAAAGAAATCTTCTCAAAGAATTAGTCAAACCTGGATGAATCTATATAACGCCGAGGGAACGCAAAAGACAACCGATTTTGAAAGGCCGATAGTCGAACGTCGTTGTTGCAAGAAAGAAGGAAAATCGCTAGGGTTTGGAATTGATGTTCAATTTTGAATATCATGAGTTGAAGAGGATGGAGGCTATTTATACCCTTGCATTTGTTACCCGATTAATCTCATTTCCCTCGGGTAATTTTTCTCAATTTTGGGTAGTTTGGGTCGGGTAATTCGAGTATTATTTTGAAAAAAGTTAATTGATAATCGAATCATTTTACGGACCGATTAATATATTTTCGGGTATAACCGATTTAGGTTATTTGGTCTTTTGTTACACAATTTTTTGAAGCCAAGCATGTGATGGTATATTTAAGTCTTGTTTGTTAGTGTGGCTAAATTCCTACCAAGAGGTTTAAGACATAACACAAGTAGCTAAATCTGTAGCTTTGCAGAAAGTCAATAGATTAAAAGTTTTGATTATGAATTATAGAAATGTACAAGTCTACAAAGTTTTAAGGACAAATTATTCATGCATACACCAAAACCTGGGTGGGGTGGGCCTATTGTAGACTTTCATGAGTATTAGATTAGGCTTAAAGCCTTTTAGTTTGTTTTGTTTTTGGTTTATCTGTATTAATTTTAAATTATTTAATCCTTTTAAACTCTTAAATTTAAGTATTTGAAATAACTGCATTACCTCTTTTATAAACTAAATGGAAACTTAAATAAAGTAACTATTAAATAGAGTTAGTAGATTCTTCTATTTTAATAACTAAATCTTTCATTATTAAAAAATATCAAGTCAAATTACCTTAATTATTAAAAAATATTTTCATAACCAAACCTATTACATCATGTAATAACTATTTTAATGCAATTATCAAAAATTTTGTATAAATAGGCCTCTTAAACTCGAATAACCTATAATCATAATTAATAAACATATATTTATAATTTTTCTAAATAGCTCGTATTATCAATGTTTCAAATTAGTTTACTCCATTTTCTTAATTTCTTAATTTTAAATTACTAATTTACACTCTGTATTTTGATGCAATTTACCTTATTTAATAAGTAGAAACCTTTTCTTCTTATTTAATTATTCTCAAATTTTATTTTAAAAATGATAAAGGAGTTGATTGATAACAGAAAAATAAAGAAAATAAAAAAAAGATAAAGAAATAGAGATGTTGTAGAAGGAAAATTATTCGTTGTCTCGGTATTAAATACTGAAAACGGGCAAGTTATAGAGTATAAATTATTCTAGACTGCTGCATTGCGCGGGTACCGTGCTAGTATACACGTAAGATGGGGAGAGGAAAAGCGGCAGGACCGTATCAAATTCCTATAGAGGTGTGGAGATGTCTTGGAGAGCCGGACATAACCGGGCTAACGAACATTTTTAACTTGATTTTTAGAACTACTATGATGCCAGAAGAATGGAGACGTTGTGTGGTTATTCCAATATTTAAGAACAAGGGAGACGCCCAAATTTATGGGAACTATCGGGGTATCAAACTTTAGTCATACTATGAAGTTGTGGGAGAGGGTGATAGAAAACAGGCTGAGAAGAGAAACAAGAATCACGGATAACCAATTCAGATTTATGTCAGGGAGGTCTTCTGTAGAAGCAATTCATTTGATTAGAAGCATCGTAGAAAAACATAAGGAAAGACAACGAGATCTGCATATGGTGTTCTTAGATATAGAAAAAGTGTACGATAGTATACTTAGGGATCTTATGTGGAGAACGTTAAAAATAGAAAGATACCAGGGCGATATATTAGGGTCTTGAAAGACATGTATGAGGGGGCGTTATCCTGTGTGTGTGCACACAGGTAGGACACAATGAGTACTTCCTAGTGCTACGGGGTCTCCACCAAGGGTTTGCACTTAAACCATTCATTTTTGCAATCATTCTTGACGAGCTAACAAAGGGGATCCAAAGAGGCATTCCATGATGCATGCTTTTCGCATACGACATTGTCTTGGTTTCAGAATCGAGAGAGGAGCTGAACAGAAAATTAGAACAGTGGAAGGCATCATTGGAGGGCGCATGACTAAGGATTATTAGAGACAATACCAAGTATCTTTTTTGCCACTTCAGCAATACCGAAAACGTTGAGAGCCAAGATATCTGCATAGGGGAAGGATAGATATATGAGGATGTTACAAACCATATTTAAGTAGGTTGGCAGAAGTGGAGAGCGACAACAGGAGTTCTATGCGACAATAAAGTACCACTGAAGCTTAAAGGAAAATTCTACCATGGCTGATAGACCCGCCATGTTATATGAATCCGAGTGTTGGGCCCTGAAAAAGGCGCAAGCGGAAAACACGGAAGTAGCCGAGATGAGGATGCTTAGATGAACTTGCGGAAAGACTTTATTGGATAAAATCTCAGTTGGCATTTTCGAAAAACGAATTAACAGTAACATCTATTGTCAACAAGTTGAGAGAGGGGAGACTACGGTGGTTTGGCTACGTAAGAAGAAGGCCACCTGCAGTGCCAGTTAGGAGAGCGGAATCGATTTTAGTTGATGGTACCAGGAGACATGGTCGTCCGTTTCTGAGGTGGACAAATAGAGTTAGAGCAGACTTGCTAGAGCTTCTCTCTCCAAGGACATGATCTCAGATAGACTCATGTGGAGGAGGAGGATTATGATCCATGGTTAGAAATTAGTTAAGCGGATAGTAGTAGCATAAGGAAATAGGAGTAAGATAGATTTCATATTATATATCCTTACCTAGCTAAGATTTACTTTTTAACTTTTCTCGGACTTAACTTTATAAGTGGTAGTAGATCTCAATTTACTTTTGGGGAGTTATAGAATTTTCACAGTACTATTAGTTCACTTTATTTTTGTTTGCGGTTCGTTCTCTTGGTGTTTTTATTTTTATTTTATTTATTTATTTATTATGATTATTTTTATTTTTTTTCCGTATGGTTTTGGTACTTTTTTTTTTACTTTTTATCGAGTTTTTTTTATACTGTTGGAGGTCTTTTCAGGAAGCAATCTCTCTACCTACGGGTAGAGGTATGATTGTCTACATTCTACCTCCCCCATACCTCGCAGTAGCGGTATTGGATACTGTTGTTGTTGATATATATATATATATATATATATATATATATATATATATATATATATATATATATATATATATATATATATATATATATATATATCCAGGTGTCCGGTGTATCCGAATGTATTTTTACAAACCGAAAACCGACCTGAAGAATATATGGGTAACTCAGTAATCAAAAATAATTTACCCGATAACCGAATTAATCAACCCAAACTAACCGAATCTTCAACAGGTCAGTTGTTTTTCGTGTATTGGTTATTTTTGACATGCTTAGTTCCAAGATAAGAAAAATAAAACATCCATCCATGAATTTGGTATGTGCGATGGATATATGTTGTATGCGATATCTAAGTTATATGATGTACTACTCACATATTTCTTTAATGTGGTATGTGTAAATATATATTTGCTAACAGCACTTAAACTAAGTGTTGTTATAGTTACATACCTCTTTAATAAGTAAACATCAATATGACAAAATTGCCTTTCATAAAATAGCACGTATATGCTCATGTTAAAGTTTATATTTTTTAAACAGCAAAATATATTTTATAAAACTAGTTAGATGCTAGCAATTAGTAAGTACAACAACAAACAAATTACAAGAAACATTGTAACGCCTACTACACCATACAATCCAATTTAAGTCCCAAAATATATAAGTCCCAATATGTTTAAAAAAGGGGTTAACTCTATATAATAGTAACCTACTTTTAAATTTGTTCTTATAAAGTCACCCAAACTTTTTTTGTATACCAAAAATCACTCAACTTTTTTTTTGTCCCAATCCTATGTAATTCTATATAGGTAACTTGCTATAGCAAGTTACCAAGTTACCTTCCATATATTTTTGGTTAATTATCAATTAAATAAAAACCTAAATATTAATAATACCTAATTCTAATCGTGGACCTCAATACGTACCTGATCAAAGTCGATAACCTGCTGCCGCCCCTGCCCTTCGTTTTTTGATTTTGCGTCGACTGTAGGCTTCCCCTGTCGCATACCTCCCCGAGCCTCCATCGACGCATACCTCCATCGGACGTAAGTTATTTCTCCATTGTCAACGCTAGGCTCATCCACTGTCGTTTACATGTGTGCGTATTTTTTTCCAGTTACTTAAACTTCAGATTCATCTATGCGTATATTGAATCATTATAGTTAATCATAAGTTGGTTGTGGACGGTATTTTTCTATAGCTTTAGTTATTTAATATACTTTAACTCTAAATTGGATAAAGTTCAATATTTCATTTGTAGACTTTCATAAAACAAGTGTGCTCTCGGAAGTTGCTAGATGATGCTTATTTTATGAATCTTGTTGCTATCAATCTTTTCGTAAACTACTGCTACTTGTTGTTTTCTTAATGTCAAGCGATTGTTTACGAGTATTAGTTGACAGTATGATTAACTAAAATCTATGCGTATATTGAATCATTATAACTCTTTCTTTTTGGCAGAATGACATCGTCTTCAAGTTCCAATCTTATTGTAGACGTGTTTTATGGTGGGGTTTTTCTTAGAAATCCATTAAATTATTCATTAGGTGTAGTGAAAACTATACATCGTGGGGTCTTTTCGTAAACTACTGCTACTTGCCCGGTAGACCAACAATAAAGAGGAAAAGAGATGCTTGTGAGAAGGAGATAAAACATTCAAAGGTTAGGATTGGAAGAAAGATGACTTGTTAAAATTGTCAAGAAAAAGGGCATAATATTAAGTTTTGCAATAAGCAAAAAAAAGACCCGCCACCAAGGGAAGTCAGGCCGAAAAGCAGGCCTAAAAAAGCCAATGTACTACAACCGTGATCAAGGTAAATATACAAAAATAATCTTTCTAGTTAGTTTATCACTTTTCAACACATATTTACCTTTTATTTTTTTATTTTTTGTTTATATAGAATTCAAGAGATTTATGAAGGGGTGTTTTACATGATCATTTTACTTAAGACGGAGTTAATGTTGATCAAGATATATGAGCTTTAGCACTTGGAAACATTTTTTGGGTGATTATATTATTAGGTTGATAATTTTTTTTTGGATATTAATCGAATTTAGTTTGAAAATATATATGTTGGGCATCGATTTAAAAATTTATACGTTAAGCATCGATATATAGTTTATTATTTTATTTGAATCTAAATTTTGATTGGTTATTTGAAGAGCATGCTATCGAATTTTATTAAAGTGCAGGGCATCAATTTTGATTTTGTTATGTAGTTATTTATTTGTTATTTAAATAAAAAAAATTAAAGGTGGGCATCGATGTAATCAAGGTCCCCAATTTGTTATTTGTTTAGAAATATACTAAGTATTATTAATATTAATAATTCAGGGTATGGCTTTGATCAGGTACGTATTGAGGTCCACGATTAGAATTAGGTAGTATTAATATTAATTATTAATATTTAGGTTTTATTTAATTGATAATTAACCAAAAAAATAGAAGGTAACTTGGTAACTTGCTATAGCAAGTTACCTATATAGAATTACATATGATTGGAACAAAAAAAAAGTTGAGTGATTTTTGGTATATAAAAAAAGTTTGAGTGACTTTAGGAGAACAAATTTGAAAGTAGGTCACTATTCTATAGAGTTAACCCTTTTAAAAAAAGTAAATACTTCGTATTTAATCTAACTTATTAACTATAATTTTGAGTTATACGTGAAAATAAAATAGAATGATATAGAATTAACAGGAGAAAAGAAAAGAAGTGAAAGGAAAATATTTTTGCCAAACGTTCTTTAGTTCAAAATTTTTTCAAGAAGAAATGAAATTTGAAGTATTTTTTGATTTTCTTTCAAAATCTTCTTAATTTGAAAAGAAATTCATAAAAGAAAATAAGAATAGTTTTAATTATAAAATCTTTTCTTTTCTCATTCAAAAAACTTGAAAACATAACTAAAGTTAATTTTTTTCTTAAATTTTTTAATTTTTATTTTCTCTCTTAATTTTAAATCGAGAACCCTGTGTAACTTCTAGGTTTAGTTTAGCTTATTATCAAACACTTATAAGTTCAACTTATTTTTAATAATTTAATAATTATAATTTATTTTACAACTTAAATACTTAATAGTTATTATGATGTATAAAACAAATTAAAAATAAAACAATAATAACAATTATTATAGTAATAATAATAATAATAACAAACCCCCGTTTGTAACGGAAGAACTAACAACCCAATCCAAACGTAAACAACGCTTCTACTATAAATCATCCCAATCCCCCTCCATCCTTCATCTTCTTCTTCTTCTTCAGGTGTGATAAGGCGTTAATGGCGGCAGATCAGCTTACCGATGATCAGATCTCCGAATTCAAGGAAGCTTTCAGCCTATTCGATAAGGATGGAGATGGTCAGCTTTCTCTATTCTTATTATTCTGTTTTTCAATATCTTTATACAACAAGATCATCTCTCTTCATTTTACATCTCATTCTTCATTCTCGATTTCGATAATTAACTGCAATTCTGTGATACATGTGGAATCAAACATCAATTGAGGAATGCCGTTCGTAGAAAACGATTTCGTTAATTTCCGGATTCTAACACGTCGTTGATGAGATTTTTGTGTTTCAGATCTGAAATAATCAAAATCATTGCTGTTCCTGCAATGTGTTAATGATTTTATAAGCTTTTAATCATTATAATAACGATAAATTCGACTGTGAGTTCAGGTTGTATCACTACTAAGGAGCTTGGAACAGTTATGAGATCGTTAGGGCAGAATCCAACAGAAGCTGAACTACAGGACATGATCAACGAGGTTGATGCTGATGGAAACGGAACGATTGATTTCCCGGAGTTTCTGAATCTGATGGCTCGCAAGATGAAAGACACCGATTCCGAGGAGGAACTTAAGGAGGCATTCCGTGTGTTCGATAAGGACCAAAACGGATTCATTTCTGCAGCCGAGCTTCGCCATGTTATGACAAATCTTGGCGAGAAGCTCACAGAGGAAGAAGTTGACGAAATGATTCGCGAGGCTGATGTTGATGGTGATGGACAGATCAACTATGAGGAATTTGTCAAGGTCATGATGGCAAAGTGACAACCTAGCTAACCTGCAGCAGTAAACCAGGCTCTAGAAAGAGGTAACAAACAGTAGTTTTAGTACAAGTTTATGAGTTGGATATGATTTTGGTTTATCTTTAGATTTCTAGTATTTGCTTGTTTGTTAAGAACTCCATTCAGCAGGTTTAGTGAATTCCTTGGTACATTCCATCTTCTTCTACTTGGTGATTGTTTCTGAGTCTTTCTTGATTTATCTATGAATATCATTGTTGGTTTATGGTTCATGAAGCCAGCATCATACTACTCCAATACTAATAACATGAAACTGTTTATATTAAGCCACAGTTCTAAGTTTGTACACTCTGCTATGACCCATTTGGCCATTTTATATGTCAACATTAGAAACCCAACTGAAAATTAAAATATAATAATTGTATTCAAACCATATAAAGTTTAATATCTAATTGAAGAGAAAAAATTATGTTTTTGATGTAATTTGTTTGTGTTAAACTTTTTATTATTTCGAACATATTTACTAAATTTTTTTAATATGGTCGTATCTTATTCTTATTTTAGTTTTAAAGGAAAATAAAAATCTAAATTCAAATACAACACGTCACATGATTTATTTTACATTTATATTTTGCTTTTAATATTTCAGTTACGCATACCCATCTTGTTTTTAATTTAGTAAAATCACAAACATGTCACATTAGTTTTTACACTTAAATTTTTATGATCGCATGCTTCAAATTTGATCTTGCATTCCTTAATTTATTTAAGTTCTCAAGCTAACCCAAAGTATCCAACTTAATTTAGTTGCCTTAAAGATACTATGATTAAATAAGCTAACCCAAAGTATCCAACTTAATTTAGTTGCCTTAAAGATACTATTATTATTTAATCTACTTGCATTAATTTGAAATCTTATATTAGTATACTAGATTAGCTTCTCGTGTGATACATAAGTTGATTAAAAATGATAAATACTAAAATATTAATAAAAAATATTACATAAATATAAAATGAGAAAAAATTAGAATTTTAAAAGATAGAGACACGTTGCGTCAACACCAACACCGGCAATGAAACAATCGATCATTATTGTTACAATTAAGACAATAAGGTTCAATCTTGGTTGGTTATAATTATAAGGAATTTAAAATGATTATAAAATACTAGGTTATATGTCTGTGTAATACACGGGTTAGTTAAGAAAAATTATAAATATTAAACGTTAATAAAATATATTAAATAATGATAAAATGTGAAATAAATAAGAATTAAAGATTTCAATTTTTAACAGAATAAATTGTTCAGATTTAATAGTTATGTAAACTAGTTTAATATCCCGTGTAAAAACACGGGATTGTTGATGTGAATTTTAAACATTTATGATGTAAAATCTTTAATATATAATAAGTCTATATATCGATAATAAATCAAGAACATTTATGAAAATCAGAAGATGGAGAAAGAAAATAGACATACTCACATTGTGCTGACATTTGTTAGCCATTTTAGAAAATAAATAAAGTTGATTAGTGGGTAAAATTTCCAAGATTAATTTACAGCTTATTTAAAATAGAGCATTTTGATTGTTAAAAATATTCCAAAAATAATTTGATGATTTTATAAGCCTATTCTTTTACGATACATATTAATTTTTACATTCCAAAAATAATTTGATGATTTTATAAGCCTGTTCTTTTACAATAATATATATATTAATATTTATATTAAAGATAAAGATTAAAAATATGTTTTATTAAATAATAATGTGTTGCAAATGCCGAATAAAATTGATATAATGCAAAATTGTAAAAATGCCAGAAAATATTTAAATAAAGTGAAAGATGTAACCATATATAATTTATTTTTTTAATGGATAACAAATATTAGAAAATTACTTTCAAATATGAAATTAAAAAATATATTAGAGAAAAGTAGTAGAATACAAGATAACCATTACATCTTAAGAAAAAACGAAAGGTTATATCTCAAATAAAGACCAAATTAGAAAGAAAAAAAGATAGAATACATGATAATCATTATTTTTTAAAAAGCGGACGGTACTTTTATATATTAGAATTGATATTTAAGATTATAATTTATAAACAATAGAATGGGATTATGGATGGTTAAACTAAAAAAGTTATAAATTTAATTTTTATTAAGTGGATTGTCAAAATCAAATAATAATTGTTAAATAAATGGCTAGAATCTTATAATAAACTCAATGTATGTTAGTCTTTTATTTATATTAGAAGAATTTAAATATTACCGAAAACTTACATATGTCAGAATTCTTAACAAAAAGAAATAACTAAAATTTTCGAAGCACTTTTGTGTAAACTACATTTGTTGTTTTGTTTGTAACATTACCATTGTTGTCACAAATCAAAACTTTTAATCATATTTTACTTCTAACACGTGAAACAGCAACATACGATTAACCATGTGTAAACACAAGTTTCCTGAGGGATAAACCAACTTTTGAAAGTAGATGTTCTTGACTTTTGTAAATTGTCGTATCAAAGCACAATATCATAGAATTGCCTTCTTTCAAACTTAACCGTAAGTTTTGTATCTGATGTAATCATTTTCAGATATAAAGAAAAACTAAAAGTTTTTCATATCCAGAGAAAATGAAAATCCAAGTTCACATAACTAATAACTAAATGGTGATTTAAGTTCACATAACTAATAACTCATCTGCATGTTTTAATCCGCTACTAATGAACACATGTCTTATCTTTTGAATATGCTCAATTGCATTTTCACTTTTAAAGCCGAATTTTCGTACACCTTCCAAGTAAAAGAGAAAAAATCATGATTCACGTGTTGAATATTAAAAAAAAATCAAGAATAGTTTCCTGTTTTGTGTATAAAAAATTAACATTTATATTTTTGAAGAAAAGTAAAACCTTAGATGAGAATCCTTCAAAACGACATAGATTTTCTAAAAAAACATGATTTCTTTTAGAAAGTAACAAATCCACGATACACCTACTTAACTTATCTAAGATCGATTTATACTCCAAAGAAATAGACCCAGGGCATCGACTTTCTCCTCCGATGCCTCTGCCATGCCATCTTCTGTTGAAATCAAATCACAACCCATGGTTGTCTCTAATTTTTTATTTTCATGCGTATATCTTCCTTCATGCTTACGTCTTGTTTATCCATAATACTAAGTCTTCTTCATTCATTATTTATTAACTACCAATATTTGATATAACCTTTATTTTGTAAATAATACATAGGTTTCCGTTAAACTCCATTTTCATATATTAATAATGTTAAACAAATAATAGGATATGAAGGTGATGATTGATTCTAAGTAAAATGAATGTAATAATTAGAAGTAAATCAGCTAATTAAATTGATGAATTATACGTTTAAATATTCACAACATTAAAAATGAACGTGATTTTAGAGTTGTTAAGATAAGATAAGTTTTATTATTAAGGGATTTAATTAAAATGATGTAGTTTTGAAAGTTTCACATATAAGTTGTTTGCGAAACAACCCCATATTCAATATTTCCATATTTTAGTGTTACATTTACTAACTACCTATACTAATAATATAGTTTCAGGACGATCAAGAAGAACTATCTTTACATCCCTGAATGTAGATTTAAATAAATATCTAATATATCATCTTTTAATTATGCATTTTATTTTAAATCATATTTTATAAAAAGTTTCATACATATTTCTAATAAGATTGAAAATGTTTTAAAGTCAATAACTAAACACTTTGAATAGCATATTCAAGTTGATCACTCAGCCCATAATCATAATCTTAAAAAAATCCGCTTAGCTAAACAAAAAAATACCTATCAACTACTATTAAGGGATAACCAAAAATTAAGAATATACTAATTTTAAAAAAGTGTCAAATTACGATAAAATTTGTAGATAAAAATTAGACGGACGTAAATATATAATTATTTTTTCTCTAAACAAAATATTTCACAAGTTACTAAACTTAATTTATAAACAAATTATAATTAATTACATTAATATAATATTTTTATAAAACTCCCTCATATTTTCTTAAAAGCCACTCACATATTTTATAAAAACTCCTCACAATTTTCATCCAGCCCCTCTCAATTAATCTAAATTTAAATTTCGAATTAGCCCAACACGTTTTAAATCTTTCCAAAATTGTTTTTAGAATTGAGTAATTTTGCAATTAAGGGTTCCTATTGGTTGATTGAGATTGATTTAATGGTTATTTTTAGAAAATTTTCATGCCTTTTATATATAGATATAGATAGATAGATATAGATAGATAGATAGATAGATAGATAGATAGATAGGTAGATAAATGATGTACATGTTCTAATAAATTTTATTCATAGTAATCTTTTATTTATGTTAAATAAGAAAAGAGATTATCTTATAAAAAATAAATAAAAGATAAATAATTAACAAAATTTTAATATATATCAATGCAAATATAATTAAATTAGTGTGATTTTATATTTAAAAAAGAAAAGAATTAAAATAAACTTAGTATCACGATAATGATTTTGAATCTAGATTTATAGATGTTTTGAATTTAAATAATAGTTTATTATTTTATTTTAGTTCATTTTAAAATTAAATTTAAATAATTTTTAATTGGTTAGTCATAATCGTTTGACTCTAAAAAGTCAAAATTAAAATTTTAGAATTAAAAAAATGAACGGCTAAGATTAAATCTTTTATAAAATAAAATGTCAAGATCATCTAATAATTTTTTTCTAATTAGTCTTTTATATATATATATTAGAAGATTTTAAGAATGATAGTTAAATATGATATTTTGAAATGTTATAAAAGGTAAACTAGTTTATCACCCCGTATATAACATGGAGATGTTTAAAATAAAATATAAAATTGGATGGTGAGAAATTAAAAGGGGTATATTAAAATAAGTTTATCACCCGTCTTTTCTTCCTTGTTGTTAAAGGTTGTCTGAACTTTTTAAAAATGATGAAGAATGTTGTTTATAATCCATAATTGATACTCAAGAGAATGAAAAAAATGTGAATAATAGGAACTTTGATGTCAAAGTAAAAAATATCAAAAAGGTTTAAATATATAATCTTAGGTAATATATAGGTGATCATCTACTTATTTTAAAACTAAATCATATAAATAAAAATAAAATTGAAATATTATTTTCATATTTAATATAATAAATCTATTTACCTAAAAATATGAAATTTAAAAAATTAAAATAGATAACTCCCTAAAATTTGGTTTATTTATAACAACTATTGATATTATGTAACACCCCAAAATGGGGCCTAGTTGTAAACTGTAGTACATGTAGCTTTAACAGTTGTACGTTGACTTTAATTGGTGTTTTGTTGCTAACTGTAGTATAAATGTTGCTAAATGGTGTCTTAAATGTTAATTGGTGTTTTAAACATGAATTGGTGCTAATTGGTGTTAAATGGTGTTAACTGGTGTTAAATGTGGATAAAAATGTAGTATTATGAAAAGTGTCATAAGTTGACCATGTTGACAAATAGTTGAACGGTTTTGGATAATGGTTCCAAAAATATCTCCGTTAGTTGAAACGGATAACCCTAAGTTGTGTTTTAAGTTGAATAGGAGAACGAAATACCCGAGATGGGGTATTAACTTGTTAAGTCGGTCTATATCCTCTTTCTTCTTTACTGGATAAGCTTAAAACACACATACACACACTACAAACACATACATACGTACGTACAACCATCCACACCCATTTGCTTGATCTTTTGAAAGAGGAATCAAGAAGAAGAATCAATTGCTAGGTGATTTCAGTAGAGATTCGAGATTATTAGACCTGTGTTCATCTTCTTCAAGTAAGATTTATTGTTCTAAACCTAGTTCTTCATGTCCTTGTGTGTGTGGTGTCAAAGTGAAGATTTAGAAGTGTTTTAATGTTGTTCTTGTGTCCAAATCATGTTAGTAAGTTAGTATATATGTTAGAAATGTTGTATAAACACTTGAATATGGATTCAAGTTGGATTTTGAGTCAAAAACTCGTAAAACAGCGTCTGTTTACGAACAGAGCAAGAACACGCTGTAAATATGGTTCCTACGGGCGTAGTATGATGTTACTACGGCCGTAGGGTGTTGTTTATGTTACTGCGGTCGTAGGAAATGGTTGCTACGGCCGTAGGATTGAATTTATGAGGATTACCACCTACGGGTGATGAAAACAAGACTACGGGCGTGGGTACATAACCTACGGCCGTAGTTGCCCAAATGGTACCTACTACGGGCGTAGGATATGGTTACTACGGCCGTAGGTCATGGTTCTTTGGCAAGAGATCCTACGGGCGTAGTGCATATGTACTGCGGCCGTAGTGCATGTTGGAAAGTTATTCTGCGGGCGTAGGAACATGTTCCTGCGGCCGTAGGAGGCTGTCAGAAGCCATGTTGACCTTTTGTTGAGACTGTTGTTAGTGCAGTCTGTTGTAGTGTATACTAAGGGGTGTTTATCTATGTTTATTGGTGTTAGGTGACTCAGACGATTCTGTGTGCTCTTGGGATTCCCGATTGCATATCTGCCTCTTGTAGTTTCGAGGTGAGTACCGGTTTCCCATGAGTCTCAGTAGGTAAGTTATCTGTGGTACTTGTTGACATGTGACTGGTGTGTTGATACGTGAAAATGGAGGTATGTTATGATAGAGTTGTACAAGCATGCTTATTATTGATATGAAAGATATTGTTGTGATTATATGCGCGCATGAACTGGATCCTTATTGGATCAACTAGTTGTTTATGAAGTTTTGTCCGGACATTGAATTGGAGAACACGGAGGTCAGTCAGGTAGACGGGTGTCAATACTTGGCTGGGTTCTCGGGTAGACGGGAGTTAGTACCCGGGCATTAACGGTACTCAAGTAGTATACGCTTGGGTGATGGTCCTGCAGGCCGCCGTTCCTCTAAGGAGTAAGGTTCCTTGATAGATGGGAACCAACATGATAGATAATTGGCGTACTATGTGGACTGCTTTTGGGTTGTTGAGCGGGGTTAGCTCCCCTGCAACATACGACTACTGCTGACACGTTTGTCACGTCACAATATGATAGGATAGCCTTGTGTGCTGTTCTGGTACATGATAGCCTGCTTATTGTTGCTTATGTGTAATTGGTGATCACTAGCTAGTTGTAGCTAACGGTGCAAGATTTACCTTTTTCGCAGGTTGATGATAGAGGCCTGGTAAGGCGGGTACCGATGGTAGCTTTTGTTGTATATACCTTTTGGGGAACACGTTGTTATATGTATGGATCCGGTGGTCGGAACTAGTTGGTAACGCTTGTAGCTTTGAACTTGGCTAACCTTTTTGTTGTAATTAATTAGCCGAGTCAAATTGGTTGTTTTTGTAAATGGTGTTTAATTCCGCTGCAACACTTTTGATAATCGATGTTTAAAAAGTTTAAATTAACTCTAATTTTAAGCTCGTTAGGGGTGGCGTTACAAGTAGGTATCAGAGCCTAAGTTTGAGGAATTGAGTACTCGTAGAAGTATTCAATCTCAAGCTCGGGTCCGACCATCGTTAAGTGTTCCTATCTGGGTAATTGGGGTTGAGTTGAGTGATATGTGGCTGTCTTATGTGATAGATTAATTGTAGTATTTGTACGTGGTAAATAAATGGTGTACTAACTGTGGTCTACGTGTAAATATTTAGTTGAGTAGAAATGGCCGAACGTAGAGCTACGACAGAAGAGGCTCTCAAACGAATGGAGGACGAGGCCTCAAGTGAACGACGGGAAGCTGAGGACGAGGCTTCTCAGCATAATGTGGAACCGCCAAGACATGATCAAGAGCAGGCGGCATATGTTAGACTGTTAGAGGAGGAGCTCCGATTGACGAGGGAGTTGTTGCAAAATGCTTTGGCAGTGAAGAAGCCAAAGAAGTGCTCTTACAAGAAGTTCTTGTCTTGCGGGCCGAAGGTTTATGAGGGTAGTGATAATCCCTCTGAGACTATTCGTTGGTTACGTGAGACGGATCAGGTGTTCGAAGCTTGTGAATGTGAACGTGAGCTTCGCGTCAGATATGTTGTTCAGAGGTTGAAAGGGCCAGCTCTGGATTGGTGGGATACAGTTAAAGATACGTTGAAGCCGGAGGTGATTGATGCTCTGACTTGGGAGCAGTTTTCTGAAAAATTGAAAGCAAAGTATTGTACAGATTATGATCTGGAACGACTGGAGAACGAGTTCAGTAGTCTCCGTAAGGGGGACAAGCCTGTTGAGGACCTTATTCATGCTTTTACGGATAAGGTTAGATTCATACCGCATTTGGTGACTGATGAGAAAGCCAAGATGCGGAAGTTTGTAAACATGTTGCCACTTGATTATCGCGCTCATGTTAGAGCTGCGGCTACTTTGGATCGGGCGTTTGAGATAGCCCGACAGATTGATGGGGATAGACGCCAGGGAAAGGGGGATCATGTTGTTGAGGGTCAGAAAAGGAAGTTTCAGCAGTTCTCAAAATCTGTTACTTCCAAAGGGCAGTCGTCGACTGGGGGAAAGCCTGATTATTCGAAGAAGGCTAAGTTTGAGGGTTCTTGGTGCTCTCTGTGTCGCACCTACCATGCTGGTGATTGTTCAAAGGCCACTACTCGTTGTTTTAGGTGTGGTCAGAAAGGGCACTCGGTGAATGAGTGCGAGTTTAAGGAGAACGTCTGTTACAAGTGCCACAAGCCAGGGCACCGGATTACAGATTGTCGGTCAAAGTCCGATGCTGGAGATGGAGGATCTGTCTCAGGGCAGAAGAAAGACAACGCTCCCCGTGCTAAAGGGCGGGCGTTTCAGATGACAAAGGAAGAGGCCAAGGGTGCTGGGGATGTGATTACGGGTACTTTTCTTATTAACTCTACCCCAGCATGTGTACTGTTTGATTCTGGAGCTACATATTCATTTGTGTCTGTCTCTTTCTGTGATAAACTGCAAATGCATGTATCTGTGTTGTCTGAGCCTATAAGAGTAGAGACTGCTAGTGGTAAAGTAGTTCCTGTTGTAGATAGTGTCCCTCAAGCGGTTATTGATATCGACGGGAGTAGTTTTCCTGTTTCTTTTCTTTTAATGCCGATTGCGGGATTCGATGTTGTGATTGGGATGGATTGGCTTAGTAAGTTGAACGCTGAGATTTTCTGTTCCAAGAAGTTGATTAAAGTTCCTTTACCTGACGGGTCATATGCTGTGGCTCGTGGAGAGAGACGAAAGTTAGATATTCCTATCATTTCTCTGTTGAAAGCAAGAAAGTCGGTTTCGAAAGGCTGCGATTGCTATTTAGCACATGTGATTGATGCTAAACTGGAGAAACGTGTTGTTCGTGATATTCCGGTGGTGACCGATTATCCAGAGGTATTTCCTGATGAGTTGCCTGGGTTACCGCCAGTCAGAGATGTTGAGTACAGAATTGATCTTGTTCCGGGGGCTACCCCTGTGGCTAAAGCTCCATATCGTCTTGCTCCTTCCGAGGTTCGCGAGATGATGACGCAGATTCAGGAGTTGCTTGACAAAGGCTTTATTCGCCCGAGTTCTTCTCCTTGGGGTGCTCCGGTACTGTTTGTGAAAAAGAAAGACGGGACTATGAGAATGTGCATTGATTATCGGGAGCTGAATAAGCGAACGGTAAAGAACAAATATCCTCTGCCGCGGATAGATGATTTGTTTGATCAACTGCAGGGAGCGACGTGCTTCTCAAAGATTGATCTGCGGTCTGGATATCACCAAGTGTTAGTTGCTAATGAAGACGTTCCAAAGACGGCTTTCCGTACTCGTTATGGTCATTACGAGTTTTTGGTGATGCCTTTTGGTTTAACCAATGCTCCTGCTGTTTTCATGGACCTGATGAATCGGGTTTGTCGTCCATTTCTTGATAAATCGGTGATTGTGTTTATTGATGATATTCTCATCTATTCTAAGACAGAAGCTGAACACGAGTTGCATTTGCGAGAGGTTCTCGAAACTCTTAAACGGGAGAAGCTTTACGCTAAATTCTCAAAGTGTGAGTTCTGGCTACGAGAAGTTCATTTTCTTGGTCACGTGATCTGCAGCGATGGCGTGAAAGTTGATCCGGCGAAAGTCGAAGCGGTTATGAATTGGGGAGTTCCTCGAACTCCTTCTGAAGTTAGAAGTTTTCTCGGCCTAGCTGGTTACTATCGGCGGTTTATCCGCGATTTTTCTAAGCTTGCGGGTCCTCTAACTAAATTAACTCGCAAAGATGTTGCATTCGTTTGGGCGGAAGCTCAAGAACAAGCGTTTCAATATTTGAAACGGCTATTGTGCGAGGCTCCAATACTTTCCTTGCCAGAGGGATCTGAAGACTTCATTGTTTACTGTGATGCCTCGTATTCTGGATTGGGGTGTGTGTTGATGCAGCGAGATAAAGTGATTGCTTACGCCTCAAGGCAATTGAAACCTCATGAAGGCAACTATCCGACTCATGATCTTGAGTTGGCAGCGGTGGTGTTCGCGTTGAAATTGTGGAGGCACTATCTCTATGGTACCAAGTGTGTGGTCTGTACGGATCACAAGAGCCTGCAATATGTATTCACGCAGAAAGAGCTCAACATGAGACAACGTAGATGGCTCGAGTTGATCAAAGACTACGATTGTGAGATTCGCTACCATCCTGGTAAGGCCAATGTGGTGGCGGATGCATTGAGTCGCAAGAGCTCTACAGTAGATGCTAGATTTATGAAACTTACTGTGGTTCCCGATATCATTGCTCGATTGAAGGAAGCGCAGCAAGTAGCGTTACAAGATGAAAACCTAAAAGCAGAAACGATGAAAAAGCTGAAAGATCAGCTTTTTGATGATACTCGCGGACTAAAGACGTTTCAGTCTCGCGTGTGGGTACCTCTTTATGGTGATAATCGTGAGCTGATACTGCAGGAAGCTCATAAGTCTAGGCTGTCGGTTCATCCGGGCAGCACAAAGATGTATCATGACTTAAAGGCATTGTACTGGTGGCCTACTTTGAAGCGAGATATTGCTTCTTTTGTGGAAAAATGTTAGATCTGTGCGCAAGTTAAGGCAGAACATCAGAAGCCTTATGGCAGTTTGCAGCAACTAGAGATCCCTGAGTGGAAGTGGGATCACATTACGATGGATTTTGTGACTAAGTTGCCGAAGACCCTTAGGGGTCATGATGCTATTTGGGTCATTGTCGATAGATTGACCAAGAGCGCTCATTTTCTAGCTATCAGCGAGTCTACTCCGCTAGAAAAGTTAGCAAAGTTGTATGTAGATGAAGTGGTGTCACGACATGGTTTGCCATGTTCGATTGTGTCGGATCGTGATGCGAGATTTACTTCACACTTTTGGCAGAGCTTGCAACATGAACTTGGTACACGTGTTCATCTGAGCACGGCGTATCATCCGCAGACAGATGGCCAGTCAGAGAGAACGATTCAGACGTTGGAGGACATGCTTCGCGCATGTATTCTCGAATTTGGTGGTGCATGGGATTCTCACTTACCGTTGGTCGAGTTTGCTTATAATAACTCGTACCACTCCAGTATTGGGATGCCACCTTATGAAATGTTGTATGGGAGGCGTTGTCGTACTCCCACGTGTTGGTTAGAACCCGATGAAAAGCAATTTGCTTGACCTGAGATTGTTCAGATTACGGCAGATAAAGTGAAGATTGCACGGGAAAAGCTCAAAGCGGCCCGTGACAGACAGAAAGTATATGCTGATCCTAAACGCAGACCAGTGGTATTCCAGGAAGGCGATCGGGTGTTCCTGAAAGTTTCTCCTTGGAAAGGCGTAATTCGTTTTGGTAGAAAAGGTAAGTTGAGTCCACGTTACATTGGTCCATTTCGGATCATTCGCGTGGTTAATGATCAGACAGTTACGCTAGAGTTGCCACCAGAGTTATCTGGAATTCACAACACGTTCAACGTGTGTTATCTGCGTAAGTGTAAGGTGGAGGAGAACCAGATTCTGCCTCTACAAGAATTGAAGGTTGACGCTTCAAAGCGCCTAGTTGAAGAGCCTGTAGAGATACTTGATTCTAAAACCAAAAAGTTGCGTCGAAAGTTGATTAAACTGGTGTTAGTTAAGTGGAAGCATAACCTGGGTTCGAATATGACCTGGGAGACGGATGACGACATGAAAGCTAGATACCCTCACTTGTTTGTAGACGATCAGATTCCGAGGACGGAATCTTCTTAAGGGGGGTGGATTTGTAACACCCCAAAATGGGGCCTAGTTGTAAACTGTAGTACATGTAGCTTTAACAGTTGTACGTTGACTTTAATTGGTGTTTTGTTGCTAACTGTAGTATAAATGTTGCTAAATGGTGTCTTAAATGTTAATTGGTGTTTTAAACATGAATTGGTGCTAATTGGTGTTAAATGGTGTTAACTGGTGTTAAATGTGGATAAAAATGTAGTATTATGAAAAGTGTCATAAGTTGACCATGTTGACAAATAGTTGAACGGTTTTGGATAATGGTTCCAAAAATATCTCCGTTAGTTGAAACGGATAACCCTAAGTTGTGTTTTAAGTTGAATAGGAGAACGAAATACCCGAGATGGGGTATTAACTTGTTAAGTCGGTCTATATCCTCTTTCTTCTTTACTGGATAAGCTTAAAACACACATACACACACTACAAACACATACATACGTACGTACAACCATCCACACCCATTTGCTTGATCTTTTGAAAGAGGAATCAAGAAGAAGAATCAATTGCTAGTTGATTTCAGTAGAGATTCGAGATTATTAGACCTGTGTTCATCTTCTTCAAGTAAGATTTATTGTTCTAAACCTAGTTCTTCATGTCCTTGTGTGTGTGGTGTCAAAGTGAAGATTTAGAAGTGTTTTAATGTTGTTCTTGTGTCCAAATCATGTTAGTAAGTTAGTATATATGTTAGAAATGTTGTATAAACACTTGAATATGGATTCAAGTTGGATTTTGAGTCAAAAACTCGTAAAACAGCGTCTGTTTACGAACAGAGCAAGAACACGCTGTAAATATGGTTCCTACGGGCGTAGTATGATGTTACTACGGCCGTAGGGTGTTGTTTATGTTACTGCGGTCGTAGGAAATGGTTGCTACGGCCGTAGGATTGAATTTATGAGGATTACCACCTACGGGTGATGAAAACAAGACTACGGGCGTGGGTACATAACCTACGGCCGTAGTTGCCCAAATGGTACCTACTACGGGCGTAGGATATGGTTACTACGGCCGTAGGTCATGGTTCTTTGGCAAGAGATCCTACGGGCGTAGTGCATATGTACTGCGGCCGTAGTGCATGTTGGAAAGTTATTCTGCGGGCGTAGGAACATGTTCCTGCGGCCGTAGGAGGCTGTCAGAAGCCATGTTGACCTTTTGTTGAGACTGTTGTTAGTGCAGTCTGTTGTAGTGTATACTAAGGGGTGTTTATCTATGTTTATTGGTGTTAGGTGACTCAGACGATTCTGTGTGCTCTTGGGATTCCCGATTGCATATCTGCCTCTTGTAGTTTCGAGGTGAGTACCGGTTTCCCATGAGTCTCAGTAGGTAAGTTATCTGTGGTACTTGTTGACATGTGACTGGTGTGTTGATACGTGAAAATGGAGGTATGTTATGATAGAGTTGTACAAGCATGCTTATTATTGATATGAAAGATATTGTTGTGATTATATGCGCGCATGAACTGGATCCTTATTGGATCAACTAGTTGTTTATGAAGTTTTGTCCGGACATTGAATTGGAGAACACGGAGGTCAGTCAGGTAGACGGGTGTCAATACTTGGCTGGGTTCTCGGGTAGACGGGAGTTAGTACCCGGGCATTAACGGTACTCAAGTAGTATACGCTTGGGTGATGGTCCTGCAGGCCGCCGTTCCTCTAAGGAGTAAGGTTCCTTGATAGATGGGAACCAACATGATAGATAATTGGCGTACTATGTGGACTGCTTTTGGGTTGTTGAGCGGGGTTAGCTCCCCTGCAACATACGACTACTGCTGACACGTTTGTCACGTCACAATATGATAGGATAGCCTTGTGTGCTGTTCTGGTACATGATAGCCTGCTTATTGTTGCTTATGTGTAATTGGTGCTCACTAGCTAGTTGTAGCTAACGGTGCAAGATTTACCTTTTTCGCAGGTTGATGATAGAGGCCTGGTAAGGCGGGTACCGATGGTAGCTTTTGTTGTATATACCTTTTGGGGAACACGTTGTTATATGTATGGATCCGGTGGTCGGAACTAGTTGGTAACGCTTGTAGCTTTGAACTTGGCTAACCTTTTTGTTGTAATTAATTAGCCGAGTCAAATTGGTTGTTTTTGTAAATGGTGTTTAATTCCGCTGCAACACTTTTGATAATCGATGTTTAAAAAGTTTAAATTAACTCTAATTTTAAGCTCGTTAGGGGTGGCGTTACATATTAGTTCAAATATGTTATATATCACCGGTGCTAAAATAAAAATAAGATATAAATATTAATTTATATTTAATATATAACAATCCTAATCAACTAAATATATGAAAAGTTTAAAAAGTATGTAAACTAAAGTATATGTTAAATTAAGGAATGTGAATATTGGGATTAAGAATGATGACATAATATTTATTTGTAATCTTAATTTTTTTTTTTTAAGAAAAGGCTCCTATTAGTTAATTTATATTTTAAATAGGAAATTTTTTCTTAAAAGCCTATTCTTTTAAAAATATAGTTAGATAAATATGATATTTGTAAATTAAAACTTGCATATATAACCTTTTAAGTTTAAGGGCATATCCTAAAAAAATTAATCAAAAAAGTCAATATTGAAACTCTAATCGTGATTAATTGAATGGTCATAATTAAGCGATTAGATTTATTATCAAATGAAGGGTTATGAGTTATAGCCGTCTAATAAATTTAATACATGTTAGTCTTTTATTTATATTAAAAGGTTTAATATTACTATTATTATTATTATTTATTATTATGTATACCAAAATAGAAAATAGGTAAAAGAGAATAGTGCCGATCAAAAGAATGACAAATCAATACAAAACTGATCCCGACCGTATATGTAACTTACATACGTTTTATTAGCTATATTTATGTAAATAATTACATTAAAATAAGACGTATTTTTTATACTTTCTACTATTTAATATCTTCTAATATAAATAAAGACTAACATTAAAAAATATAATTAGATAATTCTAATCTTGAATTTAGATAATAAAAAAATACCAAATCTTAATCATCTATTTTAGTAAAAACTAAAATCCAATTCTTATTTTTTTGTCAAGACTTAATTTTATTTTCAATGATCAAATTCAAATTTAATATAAGATAAAATAATAGGCAAAAGAAATATTAATTAAACTTAAAAATAAATAAAATTAAGCATACGTACAATCTATTTATATTCTCACAAGATAAGGAAAAATAGTATCCACCTTATATATAAAATAAACTATGTAGTTATATATTTATGTATAATGCGGTTCGTTTTATCAATTATATATAAAATAAACAATTTAATTATATATTTAATTATATAAAATTTTCGTAATGTTAACATCACCTAACTTAGGTGATGTTACATTCACAAACCACTTTAATGAAGGGTAATTTAGTCATTTTAGTATTTAATCATTTAAATGATTTGTGAGTGTAACATTACCTAAGTTAGGTAATATTAACATTACGGATCATTTTTTCTTGTTTCTTTATATATTATCATAAATAAATAATATCTTATATAGTAGAATTAATTGTTCAAATCGCCATTTTTGCCAATTTAGTTCTTTAGCTATAAAAGTGGTAAAGAGGGTACTTTAAAAAATATTTTGTGACGAGGATAGTCTTTTCTAACATATTCTGTTTGGCGTTTGTCATATCCGTTAAAATAAGGTAAAATGATAATTTTACCCTTATTTCATTATTTATTCACTACATTTAATTTTATTAATATTTATTTTATGTTTACCAGATTTTAATCATTTCTCATAAACAATCTCAGACTACGCAACTCTCTCTCTCTCTCTGGTTAACCATCACCACCACCAATAACACTACCTCCCACCACTGCCCTGATGTGCGTTTCCCGTACTAGTTTTATATTTATAAAATCCGCGTTTATTTAGTACGACTATAACACAATAGGCAATAGAATCTAATCGGGTTAAAGTATAGAAAATAAGTAGGGTGTCGAACTCGAGGGGAACGATTATGATTTTAGATATAATTAAATTAATTAACTACTAAACTAAATTAATCTACTAAAAAGCAATAAAAGGGAAATGATGATTTAATCAATTTAAATTAACAAGATCCTACTTTTAACGCAAGAAATTCAAAGAGCAAAGATAGAAGCTAGAAAAACAAATAAAGCAAGAAACTTTGGAATCAAACAATCAAGTATGTGAATTATCTCTACTTAGACTTTAGAATCCTCTTTTCAATTTAGTTGATTTCATAGACAGTGCAATGGATAAAATGCAATTCATATACCGATTTCGAAATTGGCTAGATCTCATGATTAATCTCACTAGCCCTATAAATATATAAACATTAACCCAATGTTCATGGCATTAACTATTCCTATAACTAGTAAATTTGGTTTGTGTCATGCAATTGCTAACACATTAAAGTTTAATCTTTAATAATCTAACCCTAGGATTTGGTCCAACACTAGTTATGAATCCTATTGGTCATAACAATTCATAATTCAAGCAAACATAGATAGAATGGTCATCTCACCTATGAAAACTCAGCAATAGATCATAAAGTCAGAAACTTTAACATACAAGGATTTTTGAAAAAGCTAAACATAACAAATATATAAACCATGTTATCCAAATCCATGAAATCAAACCAAATATTCAAGATTCATCAAGTCTAAGCAGAGATAACAGGCAATTAGCCCATAATTCTCATATTACAGTAGTAGAAAAACATAGAAAGTAAACCAAACATGATTGTAACGGCAAACCGAATATCGATCTATGATGCAATCTTCAAATTCTTCACTTCCTAGTGCCAAAACTCCAAGATCCAAGCTTCTCTGCCTTAGAACTCCGAAAAAATGTCTCTGGAACTTCCTTGAAAGGATAAAAGTGGTTGGGTTCCCCTCAAAAGATAAGAACAAGTGTTTAAATAGGATAGGGACTCTGGCCGAAAACCCGTCGGGTTCCCCAAGAAAGTGTGTCGCATTACGCGTTTTTCGCCCGATAGTTGGAACCTTAACCACAGGAACGCGTCTCGTTCCATATATCAAACACGTCGCGTTCGTCAATTTTGTAGCATTTTGATTTTTCAATGGATGTTTTATCGATATTATGTTGATAACGTGCTACTAATTACTTTTCCAAATGTATGATGTAAAACGTTTTTATTGGGTATTGGGGCGTTGTTACTAGAAACTATACTTTGGCAGGAGCTTATTCTTTCATATCCCATTGCTTAGATTTCAACAGTCAGATCCCTAAAAACCATTGTCTAAACCTCGAACTCATGTATCTATTTATTATATTATTTAATATAACTTAATAATATGTAAATAAATAAACAGTTAAAAAAAGAATAAATTAAATTAGGAAGGGTATTACCGTCTTTTTAAGTGATCAAGGGCTATCAGTGTAACAAAAGTCATACATTAGGGACTTCCAGTGTAATAAACGTAGTTTAGGAACTCAGGATGCAATAAGTGACATAGTTCAAGGACCAAATATGTAATTTACTCTTAACTTAAATAATATATAAATTAAATTACTAGCAACTACTTGGAGTAAATTACAAAATTAACCCTTAAAGTCTTATAATAAGAATGTGGAGGTTTAGTTGGCAAATAACCTTTCCGTATTTGAAAAATTATGTCACTATATTTGATACATAATATCTATAAAACACATATGACACAAATTTAATTAATTGTTAGAAAATAAATTAAATGTTTTGAAATAAAATAATCTTTTAATTATCTGAACCAAATATATAGGTTTAGGTTTAAAAAAATGGGAAATGAACATTATTATGCTCTAATTATAATTTAAAAGAAATTTATATCTTTCAAACTAAAATGAAATTTTACTTATAAAAGTTTTTAAAACCTACACGGGCACCGCACAGGTATTAAGCTAGTTCACAATGCTCCCACTGATTCTTATGGAATGAAAAACCTTTCATAAAAGAATCATATAAGTAACAACCAAGTTTTTCTTAATCGAGCTTGCAAGAATAAATTCTCACAATGTGGGCAAGCAAGATCCTTATGATTGTCAAATGTCATAAAGACATCACAATCTTAGATTACATAAGATAAACTTGGAACTCATTTCCAATCTATATCAAATATAGAGTCTTATTAATCATTTGGTTGGAATCGAACATAATCATTATGTTCGTAGTCTAAAGTATATCCCACAATTTACAAGGAAAATATAGTCTGACACATCATATTAGAGGCTCAAATATTTTCCAACTCGAAAAAGATCGAATAGCATATATGATCTCGCATAGCTGAAATAGTACTTTATTATGTAACCTTTTGAACAAGTTAAAAGTTCCATATGTATGTCTCAACAAGTAGACATAAAACAATCTTCTGGGCACAGAGAGATTAGTTAAAGTACGATGAACTACTAGTGTTATATAAATAGAAAACTCACATACATGAAATGTATCGACCTTTAAATTATTTATCCTAACTACCCAAACATGGTAAAAGGATTGTAGCACTTATCTTACCAATTTATAAGACTTGCATACATCATCTAACTCAAGGTTAATGATCTCAAAGTCCTATCCGCTTGGGCTTTGATAATGCAATTCTTATTAATATGGGAGATAATAATAGTAAGTCGAGTAAGTCATGCTTAATCCATTTGTATCATATACTAAGGATTAGCTTGAACTTATAAGATCTATCATATAGATGCACAAAGAATTTACATAAGCAAATATTTATCTTTCAGCTCTTTTATGCAAATAATGTAATTTTGATCCAAACGTTCAATCTTGTTGAAAATAAATCAAAACAACAACACTTTGAGAATGCCTCTTTTAAGTTTGCCTTAGGGTAAGGTTTGTGGTAGAACATTTCGACCCAATGCTTACCCTTATTTGAAACCATTAAAGTTGACCATTTGATCTAAGTCAACCCTTCGACTTCGCTTGAAATTCTTTTCACATAAAAGAATTCTCCATAATTAGTTTATACAAAATCATAAAATAAAAGTTACATGATTTCGTAATGAACATAAGTTATGGAGGATCAAGTTGGTTATGGTAATCTATATAACACCGCATCAACAAGATGCGAACTTTTAAAAGATTCACCTCTAGCCATTCGATAAAAACTCGAAAGTTTTATACTTTGAAACGTTTTGACTATTCTCATGCAAGAAACCTTTCTTTAATGATATCTAAATATCATAGATCTCCAATAAGTCAAAGTCCCTCGAAAGGTATAAGTCTTATGGAACCCATCACGAGAAAAGTAATATACAATTGTTTAAATACTTCTCATAAGTATCCCCTTAATTTTATTAGCGTTCCTAAATGACTTAACCAATTAAAATGTACTAATAATTTTTCTTTTCATGTTATGAGAACATTTCTCAACTCATGATACCCGACAAGAAATTAGTACAATTTAAATATGTTCTTCAAAAAAACGAATCGCAATAACTAGTTAATTATCGTCTACAAAATAATAAAGTCAAGTTTTAGTATTTTCAATATTTATCCTTTGAAATTAATAACCCTTCATTTTAATTTAATAAAATATTAATTACTAAAGGCTAGGATCCAAGTTGAACTTAATCTTGAATGTTTGGCTAATGCTCTCTCCACCAAGATTAAAACAAGAAGGTAGATAACGATTATCAATTGTATCTCTATACAATTCCTAGATATAATGGGATCCTTGACAACACTTGTCAAAAACGGCATGTTTGATCCCATCTATGCCTCGTACTACCTTGCGTTTGGCTAATGCTCTCTCCACAATTAGTCACGATTAAGTCATCCTAATTTAAAACTTGTGGTTTCCGGCCCAAGACTCTCATGAATTCGCGAATACCACCTCGGTTGTTACAAGTCAGTCCATGCGTTTGGCTAATGCTCTCTCCACAAGGACATTCTGTTGGGAAAATGATCTCATCAGTTTAGATTTGATGAGACAAAGTTAAGTTTGTATGATATGTTCTACATATAACTTAAACAGAATTATGAAGCTTAGTCAGACTGAACACTCATAGTGATTCAGACTGAGTACAAGCTGAATGTAAATTGAGCATACCTTAGTTAATTTATTAATGTGTTTGATAAGCTGTGTATATCACATAAGGTATATATCGAGAATTCAGCTTGATGTGTTTCAAGCTGAGTGACTCAGCTCAGAAGCAGAGTCAGCTCGACAGAGTTACTAAATATGATTTATTTAACTCTTTGGACTTCTAAGGATGAGTTAATATTTTATACATGTGTGTTCATGTTTGTTTTTCGAATGTGTTCTCGAAGAACTCAGCTTGATGAGTTTCAAGCTGAGTAACTCAGCCTGACTAAAGAAATCAGTCCAAGAGAATTTAAATGTGTTTTAAATTCTGTTTTAACTCTCTATATCTACGGCGCGGATAAGAAGATTCCATAATCAAGATTGAAGATTGAAGACTCAAGATAAGAAGATTCAAGATTCCGAATTATCCGATAGTTAGTTAGCAAATTAGGATTAGTCCAGTTTGTTAGGAACCATAGGAACAGGATTATAAATACTTATCTTCTGATAAGTTTAGAGGTACGACTACGATTACGACTCAAAGAAAACAACTTCGAGTTGCAGAGCCGAAACCTCACCTCACCGTATGTGTTACGATTCTTGAATCAGTGTTTGTCAGTTCAACGTGATCAAGAAATACACAGATTGCCAAACTATTCGTGTGTTCGAACTGTCACATCAGTTGTGATATTGGTAAGTAATCATTAGTTGATTCAATCTGTGTAAATCCTGTTTAGAGAGTCGTCAGTATCTATAATCATAAGTTGATTATAGATAGCTAAGTTTGAGAGATTGAGGGATTTATATTAGGTGATTATATATCAAGAGTTGCTTACTTGATAGTTATTGTAATCATCTTCTTATTCAAAGCATTGTAATCATCTTCTTAATAAAAGCATTCAATTGATTGTGGTTTGATTTACTGTGTGTAACACTTTTATTTGATTTGTTCAATTTCCGCATAAAGTGTATTCAACCCCACTTCTACACACCTGTTGCTTGTTGTTATTCTCACCAAGGGACCAACAACTGGTATCAGAGCAGGCTGAACGATTTCATAAGTTGAAAGTTCAAGATTCTGAGAATGTTTACAATGTCTACAAGCAACAATCCTTCAAACTTTCCATAGATGTCTGCCAAAGGTTGTCCCATATTTGATGGATCTGACTATCCTATGTGGAAGTTCAGAGCCATGCTATTCCTCAAGTCCATTGACATTCGTATGTTCGATGTCATTACAAAAGGACCTATCATCCCCAAGATTCCTGTTACTGTCAGTGATACGTCTCCTGGCAAAACTGAAAAGGAAACAAGAAAGCCTATTGCATCCTGGACTGATGAAGATTGGAAACTCTTCAATCTGGATGACAAGGCAAAAAGTGTTCTGGAAAATGCCCTGACCAATGAAATCTTGCGTACCGTGACTGGGTGTCAAACTGCAAAAGATATTTGGGACATACTGAGTGTTACATATGAGGGCACGGATCTGGTCAAGCAGCATAAGAGAAGTCATTTGAATAGATCTTATGAAAACTTCTTTTCAAAGAAGAATGAAACCTTGTCAGATTTGTTCACAAGGTTTCACTGCTTGATAAATGACCTACTAAGTGTGGGTGTAAAGAAAGATGAAGATGAACTTGTGCTGAAATTTCTGGATGTGTTACCAGAGAGGTTTAACGATGTAACTACAGCACTGAGGGCTGGAGGAACACTGCATGTGTACAACCTACAGTCCATTTATGGGTTCTTGCTAAATCATGAACAGATCACTGAATACAATAGAACTTCTCAACAACAACTCAAGGAGTCTTTGGATAAAACTGAAGTTGCATTGGTTGCACAAAAAAAGAAGAAAAGTTCCAAGACACTGGTTGTTGAGTCTGAGACTGAGTCAGAATCTCAAGCTGACCACTCAAACTCAGACTCAAGTGATACTGATGATGTTCAGAATATCACTGAGCAAATGGCAATGTTAGCCAGACATTTGAGAAGAGCTCAAAGGGGAAGAGGAAGATCTGACAGGGGCAAAGGGAAGAGTTCCTTTGATCCCAAGAATGTTGTGTGCTTCAACTGTCAGAAGAAGGGACATATTGCTGCTGAGTGCAGATTAAAGAAGGTGGAATCAACATCAGTTGTTGATAAGAATGCTTACAGAGCTGATAAATACAAGAAGAAATATACTCAGCTCAAGAAAGGAAAGCCTGAAGACAAACCCAGTGCAAAAGGACTAATTGCTGAAACCTGGGATACAGAATCATCTACCTCAGATGATGATGTATGTCTGATGGCTCAAGAAGATGAAGAGTTGGAGATAGATGAGGTTGATTATGGTTTGTCCGAGTCAACTTTTGAAGCTGACATGAAGGAAGCTGAGGAAAACAGCAAGCTTAGTGACTGGGATCCTGCTTCCATGTATAAGGTCAGTAATTTCAACTCTTACACTGATGAGGAAAAGGGTCTTGCTTTTGATTATCTGCTGAATGATTTCAAGACCATCCTTAAGTCTCAAAATGACCTCAAAGATGAGATAACTAAACTCAAGAATGAGATTAAGGAAAATAAATCTCTCATTGATGTTGGTAAGAAAGCACAATGTGATCTTGAATGTCAAAGACACATTAATAAACTTCTAAGTGAAGAACTTCAGGAAGCTAAAGACAAAGCTGACCAACTCCAAAAGGTTACTGAGTCTTGGTGTAAGTCATCAAACATTGCTGAAAAGTGCATAAACCAACAAATACCTGATATATTCATAATTATACATGTTTTACACATCGAAAACCCTCGCAGTTAATCCAGAATCAAGGTGAATTGTACAAATTACTGTCTTAAATGTTTAATATTCACCATTGCAGGTAAAAAGAACTTCAAGTAAAAATAACAAGTAAAATGAGTGCAGAACTGAAGAAAAATAAAGAATTGCTGAAATCCGTTGGGCCTTGCGATCGCAAAGCCCTACCATGCGATCGCATGGTAGGCTGGGAATCTAGCTTTAAAACCTGGCATCGTCTGCATATAGAGATGTCTTATCAGCCGCCCAAAGTCACTCCATGCGATCGCATGGACATTGCATGCGATCGCAAAGACCCCCGTTTCTGGCCTATATAAACAGCTCTTCTGCAGTTCATCAGAAGACACCACACACACCAAAAACACGTTCAGAAACACACACACACGGGTTTCTCTGTAAAACACACACACAACACACACTTAGGTGTTTTTACACTTAGGTTTTGATTTGGTGGTAGTAAAACACCCCAAACTCCGGTCCAAAGGTGTAGAAACCAAGTGAAGGTTCTGCTCACGTATACAACTTGGGGATAGCTTGGTATAATCTAAACCTTTCTGTTCTTAATATGTACCCGAGTGTTGATCTCGTTGTTTTACTTGTAATCATGTGTAACTAAACTCTTTCACTTGGGCCAAGATGATTCTTGGCAAAGTTATGGCAATATAAACCTTTTCTTGATGATTTGATATAAAAAGTATGTTTTGATCGTTGTAATAATTGTGTTTAACCATGTTCTTATGTTAAATATGTCCATGTTCATGTTTCATTAAATCTTTTACGTGAAAACATAAAGATTTCATCCCATGCATATTCAAAGGTGATGGTTTTCAATATCAAGATCTTGTGTAAGTTATTACTAGAAATGGTATAACAAAGCAAGGTTGTCATCCGAAAAGCATCTTTGGAACTTGTCTTTGATCATTTTGGATCATAACAATATTGGTCATGTTCATCATATTGTGATTTTACACAAACTTAACATGTTAACGAAAGTTTAAGTGTTTAAGTTTATCATTCGATCATAACAACTATAAAAGAATAAAAAGGATTGAAAAGATGTTTTTAAACATGTTAATGTTGTAATGAACTCCTAATGCCATTAAGAATCAGAGATCTACGATTCTATGTGCATGCTTACGTGTTCATGCTTTACATGTGTTAAGTATTAGAAATAGTACTTAAACACGATGATATCTGAAGGAAATAATGTAAGGCTCGATCTTAAATCCAACACACGCGGTTTGAGTCTTGTTGGGTTCATAACATCATAGTGTTCCTTTCTATCTACTTATAACGTTGAATGGCATTTCAGGTTGTACGTATTCAATCCTTGGTGCATAAAATGAATTCTGCTGTAAAAAGAAGTCATGCGACCGCATGGTGTCTCCATGCGATCGCATGATCTATGCGATCACATGTCTTTGACATGCGATCGCATGTACCTTTGCGACCACATGTCTTTGACATGTGGCCGTATGCACCTTTATTCCAGTTCAGCTTGTTGTTTCTTTTATTTTTAACCAATGTTTTAATCACTTTAACACCTTTCTTATGTTTTGAAGGCTATGAGACATATCATTTGACCAAGAGTGTATGGTTTGTAGCTGGATTTAAACATGGTTAGGTGGATCCGTGATTGTCTTTTGATTCTATGCTGACATGTTATATTTGATTGTAAATCTGAGTCTTGATAACTCGAGTGATCATTTACATGATAATATAACTTGTGAGTATTAGATAGAACAACATGCTGTGTGCTTTAATGTATTTTATCTAGTCATCAACATCTTAATCAAACTAAATATTGCCATAACTAGCCAATGATGATTCTGAAGCCTAAGTGATCTTTTATCTATTTATCTGCACGTCTGTTATTACTCTGATAGTGTAACTTGTTTCTTTAATTAGTCTAAAGAAACAAGTGCAGAAGTAGAGGTCATGAGGCTAAGGATAGTGGCGTAGAAATCTCAAGGCTTGAACAAGAACAAGCTGATCAGCCTGCACAGGACTCAGCTCTTGTTCAAGCTGAACAGTCAGTTCAACCCGATGGAGAGGCTAAGTGCTCCTCATCGTTCCAGTAAATGGTACTTGGATAGTGGATGCTCAAGGCACATGACCGGGTGGAAAGGACTTCTTAGTGATTTCCAAGAAGTTGAAGGTCCTAAAGTAACATTTGGTGACAACTCCCATGGAAGAACAAAAGGCTATGGGAAGATGCAAGCTGGAAAAGTTACATTCCAGAGAGTTGCATATGTCAAAGGTCTCAAACACAACCTGATTAGTATCAGTCAATTGTGTGATGAAGATAATGTTGTTACTTTTAGGAATAAAGCAGGAACAATTTATAATGCTAAGGGAAAGCATGTATTAATAGCAAAAAGAGAAAGAGATGTGTATCTACTTGATCTAAATTCCGTTGATCCCTATACTGAAACCTGCTTGTATTCCCATTCTATTCCTAAGCTGAGTTGGTTATGGCATAAACGTTTATCTCATTTAAATTTTAAAAATATAAATATGCTATCAAATAAAGAGTTAGTCTCTGGATTACCAAAGATCACATTTTTCAAAGACAAATTGTGCTCAGCTTGTGAACAAGGGAAACATCATAAAGGGTCCTTTAAATCAAAGCAAAAATTTTCAATAACAGACCCACTGCATATGTTGCATATGGATCTGTTTGGACCCATAAGTACTCCAAGCCTGAGTGGCAAGAAGTACACACTGGTGATAGTAGACGAGTTCTCACGATTCACCTGGGTAATATTCCTTAAAGCCAAAAGTGAGGCTGCCCTGGAGATAATTAGTTTCATAAAAAGGGAAGAGTTGCAAAAAGGTTTGTCCGTAAAGCAACCTAGAAGTGATCATGGGACTGAGTTCAGAAACTCAACTCTTGAAAGCTTATGTGCACAAAAAGGAATATTACAAAATTTCTCATCTGTCAGAACGCCACAACAAAATAGAGTTGCTGAAAGGAGAAATAGAACCTTAATTGAGGCTGCTAGAACAATGCTGTGTGATGCAGGATTGAAACTCTATTTCTGGGATGAAGCTGTTAGTACAGCCTGTTATACTCAGAATAGGTCAATCATTGTCAAAAGACATGAAAAGACATCATATGAGATGTACAAATCTAGAAAGCCCAATATAGGTTATTTCCATATCTTTGGTTCAAAATGCTATGTGCTGAATCAAAGAGATCAGCTCCATAAGTTGGAACCTAAAGCTGATCTTGGAATATTCGTTGGTTATTCCTCAATCTCCAAGTCTTATAGAATATATAATACAAGGAGAAAGGCCATAGAAGAATCAATTCATGTCTCTTTTGATGAAGATTGTTTTGATCAAGCTGATAAGAGTCAAGCTGACTTGGTTAGTCTGAGTGAGCTTGAAAGGCCTAAGGAAACCAACTTATCAAATCCTATGTATGTCATAGGAGATGATAGTGATGATGATGTGTGTTCATCAAAGAAATCATCACAAATTCCAAAGGATCCTCAAGCTGAGAAAGATGATGAGTTCATCAACCCCTTTGGAGCTGAAATCACTCAAGCTGAAGATCTTGGTGATCGACAGTTTATCGACAATGTTGCTGTTGAGACTGAGGATGTGTGTTCACCTCAGAGCTCTCAACATCACTCAGATTCAGAACCAGACTCTCCATCTACAACATTCAAATTCCTTAAAGATCATCCTCAAGATCAAATTATTGGAAATGTCCAAGAAAAGGTCATGACTAGATCTAAGGCTACAGCTAACTATGCTGCTCACTTTGGTTTCCTATCTCAAATGGAACCAAAGAAGACTGAAGAAGCCTTAGAGGATGAGGATTGAATTTAAGCTATGCAAGAGGAATTGAATGAGTTTGAGAAAAACGAAGTCTGGAAACTTGTCCCTGCACCCAAAAATCATTCAATTATAGGCACTAAGTGGGTCTATAGAAATAAAATGGACAAGGATGAAGTGATAGTTAGGAACAAAGCAAGGTTGGTAGCACAAGGGTATAAGCAAGAGGAAGGAATTGATTATGATGAGACCTTTGCCCCTGTTGCTAGAATTGAAGCCATAAGGCTGTTCCTGGCTTATGCAGCCTATAAAGACTTCAAAGTCTATCAAATGGATGTGAAAAGTGCTTTTCTTAATGGAAAACTTCAGGAGGAAGTCTATGTGAACATGGCTGCTCGTAATCAAACTCAAAACATGGTTGAAGGTCCACCACCTTTAGATACCAAAACAGTTGGAGATTATGCTCGTCCAACGCTCATTGGAATACACGCAAGTGTCGTTCGTCCTCCTGTCACCTCCAACAATTTCGAAATTAAGCCAAACATTATCCAAACGGTTCAAAACACAGTTCAATTTAACGGCTTACCTGAAGAAGATCCTAACCATCATCTTCAGAATTTCCTTGAGATCTGTGATACGTTCAAGATGAACGGTGTCTCCCAAGACGCTATTCTCTTACGCCTTTTTCCTTTTTCACTGAAACATAAAGCCAAGCTTTGGCTTAACTCCTTGCCTACTGGTTCCATCACTACATGGAACGATTTAGCCGAAAAATTCCTTCAGAAATATTTTCCTCCCTAAAAAACGGCTAAACTTCGTAATGATATTTCATCATACCAGCAGCAAGAAGGGGAATCCATGTACGACACATGGGAAAGGTTTAAGGACTTACTGCGTCGATGCCCTCATCACGGATTACCAATGTGGCTTCAAGTTCAAACGTTTTATAACGGTCTGACAGTGGCTACTCGCCAAATGATCGATGCTGCAGCAGGAGGTGCAATTACAAACAAAACTCCCGAGATAGAACATGAGCTCATTGAAGAAATGGCTATGAATAGCTATCAGTGGCATTCATCTCGAATGAAACAACCCAAAACAGCAGGTATCATCCCTGTTGATACTGTCACTTTACTCACTGCACAAGTTGAAGCTTTATCCCAAAAGCTCGACCAAATGAAAGTAAATGTAGTGTAGTCTACATGTGAGTTCTGCAATGGACCTCACTTGAGTAGAGATTGCCAAACTGGCAACAATTTCGCCTCTACAGAAGAGGTAGATTACATGGGTACTCAAAGACCCCTACTCAAACTCATATAACTCTGGCTGGAGAAATCATCCGAATTTCTCCTGGAAGTCCGGAGCAGGTACTTCTAGTAATCCCCCTCCCGGATTTTCCCATCAAAATAATAACCAGCAAAATCTAGGTTCATCTCAAAACCGTCAGCCTGTTCAAACTCAATCAAAGATTGAAAGCTTACTTGACAGATTTTCCTCAGCTGTCGAAAGTCGTTTCGTCCATCACGAAAATGACATAAAAGTTCTTCACGCTTCATTTAAAAGCTTAGAAAATCAAGTAAGCCAGATCGCTAATTCGCTATCAGAACGTCAATAAGGTGGTTTGCCGAGTAACACCGAAGCCAATCCAAGGGCCGATGTTAAAGCTATTACTCTCAGGAGTGGTACCACTATGGTCCCACCAACGATGCCCCCGGTTGATGAACCAAGCACCCCCGCCATATCCAAAGAAAATCCAGATTCGGAATCTCCCGAATCACAGGTCCCAGTCAAAGGAACTAACGAAGTGCATAACAAGATCCATCCAACAAATACTGCACAAGTTAGGCCCCCAATTCCTAAATATCAACCCAAAATTCCTTATCCTCAGCGATTAAACAAAGAACAAAAGGAGGAGCATTATAAAAAGTTCCTAGAACTTTTTAAACAGCTTCAAATCAATATCCCATTTTCCGAAGCTTTAGCTCAGATGCCAAAGTATGCCAAGTTCCTTAAAGATCTGCTGAGTAATAAGAGAAAATTGGAAGACCTGTCAACTGTCATTCTTAGTGAAGAATGCTCAACTATTTTACAAAATAAACTTCCAGTGAAAAGAACCGACCCAGGTAGCTTCACTATCCCGTGTGAAATAGGACAACTCTACGTTAATAATGCTCTAGCTGATTTAGGAGCAAGTATTAATCTCATGCCCTATTCCGTTTTTGCAAAGCTAGGTTTAGGTGAACCTACCCCAACAAAAATGTCTATTCAGCTAGCAGACCGATCTGTGAAATATCCACGGGGAATTTATGAAAATCTTTTAGTCAAAGTCGATAAATTTATCTTTCCTGTTGACTTTGTCATCCTTGACATGGATGAGGACAAAAATGTTCCTCTTATCTTAGGCCGGCCATTTTTGGCTACTTCACGCGCTCTTATCGACGTTTGTAATGGCAAACTATCTCTTAGAGTAGCTGATCAAGTTGTTACCTTTGATATTCAAAAATCCATGAAACAACCATTCACTTAAGATGATGCCTTTTATTGTGTTGATATCTCTGATCAATATCATCTTGATACAATTCCAATTTCTTCTGAAAAAGACGTGCTAGACACGCAAATCTTGGAGAAAGGCTCTTTTCCAAAGGACCTTACACAACTTGAGTTGTATCAATCAGACACTGATGTTATCCCTAAAAATGAATTAGTTTCTGAAACATACGAATCTATTGATGACGATAAGGTACCTTACTCTCAACCATCTATAATCGAGCCTCCATCACTTGAGTTAAAAGAACTCCCATCACATCTAGAATACGCTTTTCTAGATGATGATTCCAAATTACCTGTCATAATAGCTTCAGATCTCAGCTCTAATGAGAAAGAGAAGCTATTAACTGTGCTCAAGAAGCACAAGACCGCCATTGCATGGAAGCTTTCTGACATAAAAGGAATTAATCCTTCTTTTTGTACACACAAAATCCTCATGGAGGATAACCACAAGACAAGTGTGCAAAGACAGAGGCGATTAAATCCACATATGCAAGAAGTGGTTAAAAAAGAGATAATTAAACTCTTGGACGCGGGTATGATTTATCCGATATCTGATAGCCCTTGGGTTAGCCCTGTCCAAGTAGTTCCCAAGAAAGGAGGTATGACCGTGATCATAAATGATAAAAACGAGTTAATTCCCACTCGCACTGTAACCGGGTGGCGTGTTTGTATCGATTACAGAAAACTGAATGATGCAACTCGTAAAGATCACTTCCCACTCCCATTCATTGATCAAATGATTGAGAGACTGGCAGGTAACGCCTTCTATTGTTTTCTCGACGGTTTTTCTGGGTATTTCCAAATTTCAATCGCCCCAGAAGATCAAGAGAAAACCACATTCACTTGCCCCTATGGTACATTTGCCTACAGACGAATGCCATTTGGCTTATGCAATGCCCCAGCTACATTCCAGCGCTGCATGACAGCAATATTCCATGACATGATCGAAGAATGTGTCGAAGTATTCATGGATGACTTCTCTGTTTTCGGTAATACATTTGACACTTGTCTTCTCAATCTAGAAAAGATGTTGTGTAGATGCGAAACAACCAATCTCGCTCTTAATTGGGAAAAATGTCACTTTATGGTTCGAGAAGGTATTGTTCTAGGACATAAGATTTCTAAATCAGGAATTGAGGTCGATCGTGCAAAAATCGATGTCATTTCTAAACTACCTCCCCCGACGAATGTCAAAGGCATTCGGAGTTTTCTTGGTCCTGCCGGTTTTTATCGTCGTTTCATCAAAGACTTTTCAAAAATTTCACGGCCTATGACCCATCTCTTAGAAAAAGAAACTCCGTTTGTTTTTTCTCCTGAATGCAAGAAAGCATTCAACACCTTAAAAGAAAAACTCACTAACGCTCCAATTTTAACCAGCCCTGACTGGACTCTTCCATTCGAATTAATGTGCGACGCAAGTGATTTCGCTGTAGGTGCAGTTTTAGGTCAAAGAAAAGAAAATCGTTTTCATCCGATTTATTATGCAAGTAAAACTCTGACAGACGCCCAGGAGAACTACACAGTAACAGAAAAAGAGTTACTGGCCGTCGTTTTTGCTTTCGATAAATTTCGGTCTTACCTAATTTTATCTAAAACTGTGGTTTTCACTGACCATTCTGCCTTGCGATTTTTGTTTTCAAAACAAGACGCAAAACCTCGCCTCATTAGATGGATACTCTTGTTACAAGAGTTTGATATCGAAATAAAAGATAAACGAGGTGCAGAAAATCTTGCTGCCGATCATCTTTCGCGTCTTAATAATCCAAACCTTGAAGTTCTGGATGAATATGCCATTCAGGATACATTCCCTGATGAGTTACTCTTAGCACTTCATAAACATGATAATGCCCCATGGTTTGCAGATTTTGCAAATTATTTAGCAGCAGGGGTATTAGAAAAAGGTCTCGCGCATCAGCAGAGGAAAAGATTATTTTCTCAGCTAAAATTCTATTTCTGGGAAGATCCCTATCTATTCAGGATAGGAGTCGACCAAATCATAAGACGATGCGTGACCGGTCAAGAAGCAATGGACATCCTCGAACACTGTCACTCAGGACCAATAGGAGGCCATCATGGACCTGTCACAACAGCTAAAAAAGTCCTTGATTCTGGTTTCTATTGGCCTACTCTATTTAGCGATGCCCGTGAATTTGTAAAATCTTGTGACCCTTGTCAAAAATCTGGAAACATCTCATCACGTAACGAGATGCCCCAAAACCCTATCCAAGTTTGTGAAATTTTCGATGTTTGGGGAATAGATTTTATGGGTCCTTTTCCAAATTCCCATGGGAACAAGTACATTCTTGTTGCAGTCGATTATTTTTCAAAATGGGCCGAAGCACAGGCCCTAACTACTAATGATGCACGAGTTGTATGTAAGTTTCTAAAAAGGTTATTTTCCCGTTTTGGAACTCCGAGAGCATTAATAAGCGATCGGGGTACTCACTTTTGCAATACACAACTTGAAAAGGTATTAAAACGTTATGGGGTAACCCATAGGTTTTCAACTGCATACCATCCACAAACAAGTGGACAAGTTGAGGTAACTAATCGTGGTCTTAAGCGGATACTTGAAAGAACCGTTGGGAATAACCCAAAAGATTGGGCAGAAAAGCTAGACGATGCATTGTGGGCATTCAGAACCGCCTACAAAATGCCTATCGGAACCACACCTTATAAATTGGTTTACGGTAAAGCGTGTCGCCTTCCTGTTGAACTTGAGCATAAAGCTTATTGGGCGTTAAAAACCCTAAACCTTGATCCAAATATCTCAACAGAAAATCGTCTACTCCAGCTCAATGAATTGGAAGAATTAAGGTATCAAGCATACGATAATTCCTTGATGTACAAAGAAAAGACGAAAATATTCCATGATGCTCGCCTGAAGGACAAGAAATTCCAGGCTGGAGATCGTGTGCTCTTATACAACTCTCGTCTTCGTCTTTTCCCAGGTAAATTAAAATCCAGATGGACGGGTCCTTTTACAGTACATACTGTGTATCCATATGGTGCTATTGATATCACTAACTCTGCAGGAGTAACATTTAAAGTCAATGGTCACCGTCTAAAAAGGTATTTAGGAACCCCGCTCCAGGTTGAACCATCTGAAAACATAAAACTTCACCTCGCTGCACCTTAGCGAGTGTGTTTGGTCTTTTACCGGCAGACCTAAAAGAACTGGAGATGCTTTCTTCTACTTCTCTTACTCTACTATCTTGTCTTTCTCTACGCACAAACTTACCTTCTAAAATTCAGCGTGATATTGTCATGAGAGTAGAAAAAAGTATAAGGAGAGATCAAAATTATGCCAAATTCCATAGAGGCACTTCACTTTGTGCGGCTAAAGGCGTGCAAAACATGTTGGGAAGTGTTGGAAATGTGGTGCTCTGATTCATGAGGGCGCTTGTAGGGATTGACCAACTTATTCTCAATCAGAGTGTGCTAGTGCTCTTCGGGAAGATCCTGTTAAGCTAAAAGCCGAGAGGGTTTTCAGGCCTAATAGTAATGCTAGAGCAATGATTGATGAGTTGGTTAGTCTCCGATTAAGCAAACTCGAGCCTAAGCCCCACTAGAAATCCCTAACGCATGCCTCATTTTACAGCCCTATCACTCCTTATGTTTTCTAAATTCTATTCTCATTCAGTCTGGAGAGACAGGAAAATACTCCGCATTTCAACGCGTTAAAATGTTCGCTTACACACCGTACTAATAGTGTGTTACCTGTAAATACGTATGTAAATACATTTCCTTTCCGTTTCCCTTCCGCGTAGTGTCGTTCCGTTTAATTTCCGTTTGTATAGTTGCTTTTTAATAAAACTCAAACTCTATCCCAAACAAGCACAAAGTATGAAAGAGTGTATCATAATCAATCCGTAAGGAGTAAGTATAGAAGTCGAGAATTTGAGCCTTACACGAATGAAAAATTCATTTTCTGAAGAATTTAACTCATGCGACCGCATGGGTTAGGCATGCGATCGCATGGGTGTCCGCTTATATATACACCCCAATGCGACCGGAAGATCATCGCATACACACTCTCTCACTACTTTCTCTCTCTTGCGACTGTTCCGATCATCTTCTCCGGCGATTGAACCTTTTTCCGATCATCCACGCTCCATTTTCTTCGAGAAAGGTATCAAAATGCTCCTTACATCTCATAGATCATTCTTTAATGCTTAGATTTAAGTTTAAGTTGACTCATTTTGCGTATTCGTCGATTGAAAGAAACCCGAGCGTTTTGTCATCTGTAAATCGCGGTCATGCGATTGCATGATCGACCTTTGCGACCGCAAGGGGTTTCGACTAAGAATCCTGTTTTACAACTTCTTTGCGACCGCATCGAAATACCATGCGATCGCATGTGTTCGAAATTAGGGATTTTTCAAATTTCACTGCCTTGCGACCGTATGTATACTACATGCGATCGCATGATTCTGTTTTACTGCTGTTTTTCGTTTTCAATCAAATCTTCGATTAAACCAATTTGTTTCAAAATCCAGCAGTACAGAACAACTCGATATCGATCGATGAATCATTTTCACCATAGTTAGCACTCCTAACTTATATCTATCTATATATTCCAGTTATGTCTCGCAGACGACGACGTTCACCTGAGCCACCAACCATAGATCCACGTATTCTACCCAGAGTCCCAACTCCTGCTCCTGAGCCCGGGGCAGAATCCATCGAGCATCCAGAAGACGCTGCACTGCACCCCTACCTCCGCTTCGACTCAGATGAGGACCGTGAGGGTCGTGATTTTCTGTTAGAGCAGGCACGCAAGCATGGTTACGCGCACCTGAGATATTTGCGCTGGGCTTCACTGAATACCGTTGGTCTTACTGCTAGAGCAGAGGCTCTTACCGGACCTCATTGGAGGCGGTTACTATCGATTGATAGCCGGGTATGTAGAGAGCTTACTATCGAGTTTTTATCCACCCTACACCTGGTTTCACCACTCACAGACTATGATAGACCGGATACGTTGACATTCCGCCTTGCTGGAGCCGAGAGACAGTTATCTCTCCGGCAGTTTGCTACTTATATGGGTCTATATACTGGAGATGAGCTACAGTCCCCTGCCTTCACCGAGGGTATTACCGAATTCCCCCAGGGACTATCTTACCAGGATGCTTGGGAAGAGATAGGGACTGAGCGATATGGTTCGCCCATTCCTAAGAGCAGCTCTATTCCGGATCCACTCTTTCGCATCCTGCATCGTGCTACTGCTTATTGCTTATCCGCACGCACAGACTCTTCCGTGGGTAACATCACCCACCGAGACTTATTTTATTTATATTGCTTTGCACACCAGCAGCCCTGCCAGCTAGCCGTGTGCCTGGCTCAGCATTTGTTTACCATTAGTAGGCCACGTGTTACGCAGGCTGTTTATGGTGGTGGGTTTATTTATCACCTGGCTACGGGCATGGATTTATTGTCTCCAGAGGATCTAGCAGATCTTACTTTTACTGCCCCTGCCACTGCTATAGATATGGAGGTGTTTACACAGATGAGAGTAGTGCAGCTTGTTCAGAATAGATATTTTCTGCTTGACCATCAGCGTCAAAGATGGGTACCATATGGACGGAGGATACTGGTTGATGATGATCATGATGATGATGATGAGGAAGAACGTGTACTTAAGGGCCAAGAAGAGGGCCACCACGTTGATGATCGTGCTACTTCTCCTGATCAGACACACCGCCTTAGGCCGGAGGTTATACCAGATAGGCAGCCGTACATCAGATACGGTTATGCCAGAGATCAGGGAGCACGCCTACTTTCTTTAGAGAGTCGTCTACGGAGGATAGAGGATATCCAGCGACTTGAGTGCGAGCATGCAGAGCGTCACAGACAATATGTGACCAGCATGTTGATCGATATTGCGGCAGCTTTGCCATCATCTAGCCGCACCCATGTTCCGCCTGAGCCTCCTCAGCAGCTTAGAGACTACTATACTGGGGCCAGTACTTCAGATACGCCACCACAGCCTCCGCCCCAATAGTAGTTAGGGATAGTTAGTTAGTTTGTAGTTGTTTGTTAGTAGTTTAATTTTTTTTGTTGTTTAGTTTTTGTGGTTTGTTTGATGTTTTGTACTTTATGTGATCTATCTGTAAACATCAAAACATTTTGTACTTCTTTGTTTGATTATATTGCCATATATAATTCTGTTACACTTTCTTCTTATCACTTGTGGTTGAGTTTCTTGTTTTGCAAGTTTCACTCGGAATATACAGTTACATTTCAATAGAGTGCTGCTCAACTCAAGTGTGGGGAAGAAAATTCAGAACCTATACCACTTTTTAAAATCGGTTACTAACACCGATTCAGGGAGTTTTCATATCTCTTATCTTCCACTTATCAAACTACATCACTGTTTATATACATTGCCTGTACATTGAGGACAATGTACAATTTTAAGTGTAGGGAGGGGATATATATGCCTGCTATGGTCTTGTTCTCTTGAAAACTCTAAATGCTTGAAATAAATTTTGTCCTAAATTTTTCGCAAATTTATATCATTTTTGACATGTTTAGATCCTTTCGCATAATAGATTATAAGTAACAATATGAGGACCTTGTCTTGTATAAACTTTCATGAAGTTAGCTTAGCACAAGTACTTGAGTTCTGCCTATTATTTGACTTCAATTGCACAAACCACACCTCGACAATATAATTCCTGAGCATTCGAGCCACAACATTTCAATTTCTTATTTAGCTCAAGAAATTATCACATATATATGCAGATTGTGCTTTGATTACAGAACTTGCTCATAACTATGCATTTCGGAACCATGAACTAAACTATTGCACTTAAATAACAGAGTCATTTAGGATAACCCATTTTAGCCAATACACTTTTATTTTTAGCCAATTTTTATATATTTTCCCCTAGTTCACCACTTTGAGCCTTAGCTTTTCATTTCAAAACCCCAATATAAATACTTGTTTTAATTCAATCTTATTTTTAAAATTTCAGAACCAATTTTATCGTTAACTGCTGTTATACAAAATTTTGTCAGATCTTCAGTTGATCATGCACTGCTTTAGCGGGACATGAAATCCAAGTGTTCCTCTTAGAATCGTAATGATTATGTTGCATACTGCTGATTTGATCTCCAAAAAGATAGCTTAGAGAAAAACAAAACGCAAAAAACCAACAAAAAAAATTAGAAAAGAAAAAAATATGAGAAGATCGGTTGTTTGATTAGCTGTTCCTTGGCTATTTTTGAAGCTTGTCATACATTGAGTAGTAGTTTTTTGTCAGTTATCCGGGTGTTGGCCATCACTCAGACTATTCTGATTCCACTACAGCTTGATGAACTGTATTCTCACCAAAAATATGTTCAATTTCCTGTCCATACAAATACCTGTTATGATCCACAGAAATTATAGGATCTATAAGATTTCACCAATCCTAAGGATCCAAAGGATTAATGGTGAATCTAACACAAAAATACAGCAGCATTAACTTGGTTCCTGAATTTTGCTTTTGTCACCTTTATATCTTCCCATTCCTACCCTGAAAACCTTAGCCACGTTACAACCCAAATAAAGACCTCTTGATATTTGCATATGTTTATGTTAATTGGTGGAGATTTGTTATGTGATCAAGCTTATGTTAATTTTAGTCTCAAATCTTGCATTATTGCACTTATACACATACCATGATATACACATTGAGTGTTTGAGTGACCACCTAGAGAGGCATGAAATCAGATGATAGTCTTGATTCAGGTGCACGTGCTAAGTTTGCTTTGATTTTTTCCATATCTTTCACATGAGAGTTTGTCCTTGTTGCTTTGCTTAAATATCTATTATAACTTTAGACCTTTTCATATCAGAAGTATATACTTTTGCATTAATTTAAATCAATGGATATTTTAAGTTGCATTAGAGTTTGCTTGAGGGCAAGCAAAGTTTAAGTGTGGGGAGATTGATATATTCATAATTATACATGTTTTACACATCGAAAACCCTCGCAGTTAATCCAGAATCAAGGTGAATTGTACAAATTACTGTCTTAAATGTTTAATATTCACCATTGCAGGTAAAAAGGACTTCAAGTAAAAATAACAAGTAAAATGAGTGCAGAACTGAAGAAAAATAAAGAATTGCTGAAATCCGTTGGGCCTTGCGATCGCAAAGCCCTACCATGCGATCGCATGGTAGGCTGGGAATCTAGCTTTAAAACCTGGCATCGTCTGCATTTAGAGATGTCTTATCAGCCGCCCAAAGTCACTCCATGCGATCGCATGGACATTGCATGCGATCGCAAAGACCCCCGTTTCTGGACTATATAAACAGCTCTTCTGCAGTTCATCAGAAGACACCAATCACACCAAAAACATGTTCAGAAACACACACACACGGGTTTCTCTGTAAAACACACACACAACACACACTTAGGTGTTTTTACACTTAGGTTTTGATTTGGTGGTAGTAAAACACCCCAAACTCCGGTCCAAAGGTGTAGAAACCAAGTGAAGGTTCTGCTCACGTATACAACTTGGAGATAGCTTGGTATAATCTAAACCTTTCTGTTCTTAATATGTACCCGAGTGTTGATCTCGTTGTTTTACTTGTAATCATGTGTAACTAAACTCTTTCACTTGGGCCAAGATGATTCTTGGCCAAGTTATGGCAATATAAACCTTTTCTTGATGATTTGATATAAAAAGTATGTTTTGATCGTTGTAATAATTGTGTTTAACCATGTTCTTATGTTAAATATGTCCATGTTCATGTTTCATTAAATCTTTTACGTGAAAACATAAAGATTTCATCCCATGCATATTCAAAGGTGATGGTTTTCAATATCAAGATCTTGTGTAAGTTATTACTAGAAATGGTATAACAAAGCAAGGTTGTCATCCGAAAAGCATCTTTGGAACTTGTCTTTGATCATTTTGGATCATAAAAATATTGGTCATGTTCATCATATTGTGATTTTACACAAACTTAACATGTTAACGAAAGTTTAAGTGTTTAAGTTTATCATTCGATCATAACAACTATAAAAGAATAAAAAGGATTGAAAAGATGTTTTTAAACATGTTAATGTTGAAATGAACTCCTAATGTCATTAAGAATCAGAGATCTACGATTCTATGTGCATGCTTACGTGTTCATGCTTTACATGTGTTAAGTATTAGAAATAGTACTTAAACACGATGATATCTGAAGGAAATAACGTAAGGCTCGATCTTAAATCCAACACACGCGGTTTGAGTCTTGTTGGGTTCATAACATCATAGTGTTCCTTTCTATCTACTTATAATGTTGAATGGCATTTCAGGTTGTACGTATTCAATCCTTGGTGCATAAAATGAATTCTGCTGTAAAAAGAAGTCATGCGACCGCATGGTGTCTCCATGCGATCGCATGATATATGCGATCACATGTCTTTGACATGCGATCGCATGTACCTTTGCGACCACATGTCTTTGACATGTGGCCGTATGCACCTTTATTCCAGTTCAGTTTGTTGTTTCTTTTATTTTTAACCAATGTTTTAATCACTTTAACACCTTTCTTATGTTTTGAAGGCTATGAGACATATCATTTGACCAAGAGTGTATGGTTTGTAGCTGGATTTAAACATGGTTAGGTGGATCTATGATTGTCTTTTGATTCTATGCTGACATGTTATATTTGATTGTAAATCTGAGTCTTGATAACTCGAGTGATGATTTACATGATAATATAACTTGTGAGTATTAGATAGAACAACATGCTATGTGCTTTAATGTATTTTATCTAGTCATCAACATCTTAATCAAACTAAATATTTCCATAACTAGCCAATGATGATTCTGAAGCCTAAGTGATCTTTTATCTATTTATCTGCACGTCTGTTATTACTCTGATAGTGTAACTTGTTTCTTTAATTAGTTTAAATTCAAAAAGCTAAAAATCAATTGTTATTTAATTACCAAACAATAACGATGGTTGAATACTAGTAGCTGCCAAAATTATCCCTGTGGATCGATACTCGTTCTTACTCTTTCTATACTACTACTGACCAGGTCATACTTGCCTGAGTCGTGTGTAGTATTTATTTTGTAATTTCGTTTTATAAATTTAAAACATCCGTGTGAAAAAGCTTTTAATCATCTTAAAAATACCCGTACGCGGGCTACACACCAATACCTAAACAGGTAAAGGCTGTACTTGGAGGTGACTATCAAACAGCAGCTTATGTAGCTGATGATGAGATAGCAAGTACAAACTCTGAGGAGGATAGACTACTGATTGAGTCTCAGAAGTCAGCCTCAGAGAAGAAACATGGTCAAAACCTTAAATACAATATGTTTGTAAAGGCTAAAGATCATGGAGAAGAGTGCTCAACATCCAAACAGCATGGTAAGTCTGTGCTGGACAGATTAAGTACTCAGCCTATTCAAAGAACTTCAGTCATAGAAAGGCTTAATCCAAATCCTTTCAAAAGACAACATTCTCTATCTGGCTCAGAGAGAAGTTACAAGAATAGGAAGACCACTGTAAGTCAGAGGTCAAATCACAACCATGGTAAGTCCAAAGTTGTGGATCTTGGTAAGTCCCAGAAGATCAACAGTGGTAAGTCCAAACCTATTGAAACTGGTGAGTCCAGTAGGCATGAAAAAGGTAAGTCCAAGGTCATGGAAAAGAAGTTTGTTGGTCAAGCTTCCAAGGATAACAAACAAAGATCTGACAAAGGTAAGTCCAAAGTCAGTGAGCATCAAGTGAATCAACTTGCTAAGAAAGTTGAAAAGTTATCCACAACATATTATCCAAAAACTGAGAGTAAGTTCACACAAGGATTATTGGACACTCTACCTCCTGTAATCATTGGAAGAAGGAGATGATACAAGTGCAGAAGTAGAGGTCATGAGGCTAAGGACTGTGACGTAGAAATCTCAAGGCCTGAACAAGAACAAGCTGATCAGCCTACACATGACTCAGCTCCTGTTCAAGCTGAACAGTCAGTTCAACCCGATGGAGAGGCTAAGAGCTCCTCATCGTTCCAGTAAATGGTACTTGGATAGTGGATGCTTAAGGCACATGACCGGGTGGAAAGGACTTCTTAGTGATTTCCAAGAAGATGAAGGTCCTAAAGTAACATTTGGTGACAACTCCCATGGAAGAACAAAAGGCTATGGGAAGATGCAAGCTGGAAAAGTTACATTCCAGAGAGTTGCATATGTCAAAGGTCTCAAACACAACCTGATTAGTATCAGTCAATTGTGTGATGAAGATAATGTTGTTACTTTTAGGAATAAAGCAGGAACAATTTATAATGCTAAGGGAAAGCATGTATTAATAGCAAAAAGAGAAAGAGATGTGTATCTACTTGATCTAAATTCCGCTGATCCCTATACTGAAACCTGCTTGTATTCCCATTCTATTCCTAAGCTGAGTTGGTTATGGCATAAACGTTTATCTCATTTAAATTTTAAAAATATAAATATGCTATCAAATAAAGAGTTAGTCTCTGGATTACCAAAGATCACATTTTTCAAAGACAAATTGTGCTCAGCTTGTGAACAAGGGAAACATCATAAAGGGTCCTTTAAATCAAAGCAAAAATTTTCAATAACAGACCCACTGCATATGTTGCATATGGATCTGTTTGGACCCATAAGTACTCCAAGCCTGAGTGGCAAGAAGTACACACTGGTGATAGTAGACGAGTTCTCACGATTCACCTGGGTAATATTCCTTAAAGCCAAAAGTGAGGCTGCCCTGGAGATAATTAGTTTCATAAAAAGGGAAGAGTTGCAAAAAGGTTTGTCCGTAAAGCAACCTAGAAGTGATCATGGGACTGAGTTCAGAAACTCAACTCTTGAAAGCTTATGTGCACAAAAAGGAATATTACAAAATTTCTCATCTGTCAGAACGCCACAACAAAATAGAGTTGCTGAAAGGAGAAATAGAACCTTAATTGAGGCTGCTAGAACAATGCTGTGTGATGCAGGATTGAAACTCTATTTCTGGGATGAAGCTGTTAGTACAGCCTGTTATACTCAGAATAGGTCAATCATTGTCAAAAGACATGAAAAGACATCATATGAGATGTACAAATCTAGAAAGCCCAATATAGGTTATTTCCATATCTTTGGTTCAAAATGCTATGTGCTGAATCAAAGAGATCAGCTCCATAAGTTGGAACCTAAAGCTGATCTTGGAATATTCGTTGGTTATTCCTCAATCTCCAAGTCTTATAGAATATATAATACAAGGAGAAAGGCCATAGAAGAATCAATTCATGTCTCTTTTGATGAAGATTGTTTTGATCAAGCTGATAAGAGTCAAGCTGACTTGGTTAGTCTGAGTGAGCTTGAAAGGCCTAAGGAAACCAACTTATCAAATCCTATGTATGTCATAGGAGATGATAGTGATGATGATGTGTGTTCATCAAAGAAATCATCACAAATTCCAAAGGATCCTCAAGCTGAGAAAGATGATGAGTTCATCAACCCCTTTGGAGCTGAAATCACTCAAGCTGAAGATCTTGGTGATCGACAGTTTATCGACAATGTTGCTGTTGAGACTGAGGATGTGTGTTCACCTCAGAGCTCTCAACATCACTCAGATTCAGAACCAGACTCTCCATCTACAACATTCAAATTCCTTAAAGATCATCCTCAAGATCAAATTATTGGAAATGTCCAAGAAAAGGTCATGACTAGATCTAAGGCTACAGCTAACTATGCTGCTCACTTTGGTTTCCTATCTCAAATGGAACCAAAGAAGACTGAAGAAGCCTTAGAGGATGAGGATTGAATTTAAGCTATGCAAGAGGAATTGAATGAGTTTGAGAAAAACGAAGTCTGGAAACTTGTCCCTGCACCCAAAAATCATTCAATTATAGGCACTAAGTGGGTCTATAGAAATAAAATGGACAAGGATGAAGTGATAGTTAGGAACAAAGCAAGGTTGGTAGCACAAGGGTATAAGCAAGAGGAAGGAATTGATTATGATGAGACCTTTGCCCCTGTTGCTAGAATTGAAGCCATAAGGCTGTTCCTGGCTTATGCAGCCTATAAAGACTTCAAAGTCTATCAAATGGATGTGAAAAGTGCTTTTCTTAATGGAAAACTTCTGGAGGAAGTCTATGTGAAACTGTGGTTCCTCAGCACCTCCTCGAATTTTGGTATACCTGCACCTACGACCAAATCAACGACGAAATTAGAGGTACAGTGCTGAATGGAGAGAGGACCATAACTCTCACAGTTAACAGGCTAAGGGAGATTCTTCACCTACCTCAACATGATGTATTTGAGCCTGCTGTGACGAGACAGGTGGCAAGGTCAGTCCTTCCTAGAATGGGTCACCCACAGACAGAGGGTGTTATCAAAAAGGTCACATTTCCAACCAGTTAGGGTTTTATGGTGTCCACAGTGATCCGTTCACTTGGTACCAAGGTTGTAGGACTGGACCAGGTCAATGAGTTCGAGATGCAGCTGTTGTACAACATGTACTTTGGAAGAAATTTAGACTATGCACAGCTCATCTTCAACGAGCTCAAGGTCCCAGTGATGAAGACCACAAGGGATCTTCATGTACCTTTTATAAGGTACTTGTCCTTGGCATTTGAAGCCGAGCTAGGGACGGCACTCTACGAAGCTGATTAGGAACTGTCTCGGGTGCCAACACTGTAACACCCTCCTTACCTGCCTAGTGGGATTAAGGTAATTAAGTTGATTTACCTTAGTTAATTGATTGATTAGTTGTTAATTAATTGTTTAATGGTTTTAGTTAATTTATTTTAATTAAAATGTGAATTAATTATTTAAATCACTTAAAATGTGAGTGGAAGGGTGAGGTGGCCGTTTATGGCCTAGTTAGTCACCAACTCATCTAATTGTAGATCATTACATGCAAAGTGATCAAAGTGTAGTGTGTGTTTTGTGTGCTTGCGTCCGAGAGGAAGAATCAAAGAAAAGAATTGGATAATTGTTGAATTTAATTGTGCAATCTGGTTATCTGAAGTAGATAACATCATCAAAGAGGTTAGATTACAGAATCATATGTTAAATGTTGATTAATTTCGGTTTTATATAAGTTTATATACAGAAATCCGATTGAATGCTTTGTTTGAAGAATCCTTGATTTAGGTTGCATGTATGCTAGATTGTGATGTTAGAATGAACAATATATGTTAGAATTCAATTTTGGAAAACATATATGTGGTTGCATGTTTAAAATCAGATTTAAATTTGAAGTTAGGATAAATTTTAAATCTGTCGGATTTGTGAAGTATGAAACGATCGGATTTTGGGTATGAATCGATCGGATTGTTGAAACCCAATTGAATTGATCGGATTTGGTAGGAATCCGAGAAGAATTAAACTGTTGGCCTTAGCTTTTATCGGATTGCTTCTTTACTCGGATTCCGATTGTTTTATCGAATTTGGAATGATCGGAATGTGTGATATTAAGTATGAAATCAGATTGGTAAAATGCCTAACACTTTTATCGGATTGTTGCTCTATCGGATTGTATGTTAATCGGATTTGGAGTTTATCCGATTTCATGATTTGATCGGATTGGATGACTTGATCGGAATTGCCTTTGCTCGGATTTGGTTGATCGGTTTTCATGTTTTATCGGATTTGCCATTTCTCGGATTTGATTTCATCGGATTTGGCTTAATCGGATTTGATCTTGTCGGATTTGAACACAATCGGATTTCCAGTTTTACCTATGCTCGGAATTGATGAACATTGTGTATGAAAGATCAAGTTTAAACAAGAACTTGTAGCCTTGGCTTGTGAAAGGAATGAATATTTTGCCTAAGCTAAGGAGTTGAATGAATTCACAGGATTACAGTAAGTAAAGGGTAATCGTGAATTGTGGTATATTGTTGTATATACATAAATTGATATGTACTTGTGGTAAATTGTGCATATATGTTTGATATTTAGTATTTTGCTTATTGTTTGTTGATTAAGCAAATATTGATTGTTAGTTGTTTGTTCAGGTGGTAGCAAGACTCAGTAGTAAGCAAAAACTGAGTTCCCTGAGCATTTGAAGATATCGGTGAGTGGATATATATCTTGGATGTATAAGATATATCACCTGATTGTTGCTCTTTTCTGTATATATACATGACGTAATTGTGAGATCAGCTTGGCGGTTGTTATTCAGCTGGGCCTATGTTTAGAGATATACAGTATTAGTATTTGTCTTGATAAGCATTTGTTGTAATCAAGAAGTACTATTATTGTTGTCTGTTGTAACTGGGCTATCGGTAAACCTATGCTTTGGCCGGCATTTGGTTGTAGGTGTTGCAACACCGCCGGTTCTCTTGATTGTTTGAGCATTGTTGGTTTAGGCTTGATGCCTTGTATGTTTGTGGTATCTATTCTCTCACTTAGCTTTGTGCTAATTCCCCACTGTTGATTTCTTTTCAGGAGAATCCAGGTAGATGGATTAAAGAGCTAAACTGGAATTTTGGGACTGATCTAACTCTGATATCTGATGTTTTTGTAAAGAGCCTGTTTTGTAGTAACACTGTAAATAATTTGTAAAGCAAACCTGTTAAGTTATGTTTGAATCAAATATATATTATATTATATTTTGTTAATTAAGCTTCCGCGCGTGTTTATAATAGTGTTAGTGAGAACAGTGTTACAAACACTCAGCCCCAAGATGTTCAACAACGACATCTTCCCAGAGCAAGAGGGTCTGAGTGAGCCCATGCTACTGTTTGTTGAGGCTTCGTCTTCAGAAAGTGAAGCCGAGGGATCTAATCAAGGGGGAGCTTCTCAAGCCGACACTGAGGTTCAGGCTGAGCACTCTGCTCAGACTGAACCAGCTCATACAGAAGCTGCTTCAGGTAAAACCTCTCCACTTTTACTTTCTTCTCACTTTTCTCCATCTACCTTTGGAGATAAGACTGCAGTGGAACCAACTCAGTCTAGCCCATCTCCTCCACCTTCATTCCATTTACAATCCCACTCTGAAGCCACCCCTAGTTTGCCCACTACTGCTAGGGAGAATATCCTAACATACCAAAGAAAAACTGCCATAGGTGGTGCCACTCCTAAAGGCATCACTGGAGCTGAGATTACACTGATCCCTCCACAGGCAGGAGTTGAGGGGGAGACGCCTTCTCTTAAGGTGTCAACCTCAAGGCTCATATCAACCCAACAGCCACTACCGGGTGTGGTGTCTACTCAGCCCACACTTATTCGAGCCATGGGAGAGCCTGTTACTGTGCCTGAGCAGACACACTCAGGTTACATTGAAAGAATGACCAATCCCCAGGGTCAATCACCCCCTTCCAACCCAATTAGCCAACCACCAACCCATACAGTTCACGTTTCGAGCCCCATAACTTCTCTTCATTTCTCACACCCTATTGCACGACCTGTCAATGTTTCATCCTCAAACCAGGGTGATTCACAGGGTCAAGACTCTGGTGCAAATGAATTTGAAGGTAAACAACAACCTTTGGATAATGCACCCAAATTCCAACCTTCTCAGGCTGACTTAGATGACTTGCTGAATTTCTTTAAAGGTCAGTTTGACAAATTGCATCTCAAAAGAAAGCACTCAAAGAAGAATATGTTGATGATTCTTGATAATTTGGACGAGGAGGTGCTTCAATTGAAATCTGCAGTTGCTGCCCTACAACATTAAAAGACTTCAACCTCGATTGATGATGACAAAAAGGGGGAGAAGGTTCAAGAAGCTGAAGCTGAGTCAGTCAAAGCTGAAGCTTTACTATTATTGGCAGATGGAGCAGATCAGATTGAGGGGGAGAAAGAAACAGAGAAAGAACCTGAGCTGACTGAGAAAGCAAAAGGCAAAAGACCAGTACTGGTCAGCTCAGATGAATCAGAATCCCCTCAACAGAAAAGAAGGAAAGTGATTCTAAGTGAATCATCAGCCTCAGATGAAGACTCTGCGGATAAAATGACATTACAAGAGAGAGCTTCACTGCTGGCAGTTAGAAGAATGAAGAAGGAGGATGTTGACCATCTTGGGATCTCTGTTAACGAATTAAGAGAAAGACAAAAGAATGCTCAAGCTGTGTTGGTCAGTGAAAAAGAGGCAAGAGAAAGGGCTTGGGCTGAGCAAATCAAAAAGCAGAATGAGGATCTGGCTAAAATCAAGCTGCCTATAGTGCCTAAGGAAGAAGAAGAAGGACCTCCGATGGAAGATCAACCAGAGGAGGAGAACATAATGGATTGCTATACAAAACTATTCTTCCCTTCTCAAATACTTTCACTTAAGTTGAACTCAGATCATGGTATCATTATCATTGAGTTTGTTTTGAAAAATGGTGAGACACCTTCTCTAGAGCTAAGTCAACTACACAAACTGGGTTATGAGGAATGGAAGCAAGTGGCAGTGCTCATTAAACAGATGAAAAAGTCCTCTGAAAGAAATCAAGTTAAAGATGAGCTGCTGAGGTTACTTGCAAGAGCTGATTCAATGAAAGCCATACCCAGAACTGAGATAGCTACCCTACTTACTTCTTTTCATAAAGTTGGGAAGAAGAAGCTAACAAAGCCAGCTGGATTAGCAAATCTAGACTCGTACAGTCTTAATCTTCCTGAAGGCATGGAGTTTGAAGAGAATACATATGTTGAAAAGCCTCAGAAAGGGTTCATGTACTTGGACAGAAATGGTGAAAAATGCTTCCAGGCTGATGCATCAATTTATACATGTGAGGTATCTCAAGTATTTGCTCTAAGACAAATTGTTGAAAAGACTGAACAAAATGCAAGGTTCAGATACAGACTAAACAGAGCAATACGATCACAAAAGGACCAGCTTCAACATTTACCTAACCTGCGAGAAATCCTTGAAGAAATTAACAAGGAGATAAAGGAATTTGAAGAGTTGCATCTTCAATAGATTAGTTCTTTTATAAATATTAGATTAGTTCTAATATTTTTGTAAGCACTATGTGTGCATGATCTAAGTGGTCAACAACTTTTGTATTATGATTAGTTCAATTAATACAAGTATAAAGTTTGATATGTTCAACTGTGTTATGATGTGTTCATATGTATAAGTCTGATAAGTTCAGCAAAATGAATAACTGATAAGTTCTTATTCATAAGTTGGTGTGTTCCAATTTAAAATTGATAAGTTCAATTAAAATTGATAAGTTCAATTAAAATTTGATTAGTTCAAATTTAAAATCTTGATAAGTTTAAGATTTACTAATAATTCTGTTAAACAAACTTAAGAACTGTTTGATGGTTTTGTCATCATCAAATAGGGGGAGTTTGTTGGGAAAATGATCTCATCAGTTTAGATTTGATGAGACAACGTTAAGTTTGTATGATATGTTCTACATATAACTTAAACAGAATTATGAAGCTTAGTTAGATTGAACACTCATAGTGATTCAGACTAAGTACAAGCTGAATGTAAACTGAGCGTATGTTCGACCAGTTTATACTATACCTTAGTTAGTTTATTAATGTGTTTGATAAGTTGTGTATATCACATAAGGTATATATCGAGAATTCAGCTTGATGTGTTTCAAGCTGAGTGACTCAGCTCAGAAGCAGAGTCAGCTCGACAGAGTTACTAAATATGATTTATTTAACTCTTTGGACTTCTAAGGATGAGTTAATATTTTATACATGTGTGTTCATGTTTGTTTTTCGAATGTGTTCTCGAAGAACTCAGCTTGATGAGTTTCAAGCTGAGTAACTCAGCCTGACTAAAGAAATCAGTCCAAGAGAATTTAAATGTGTTTTAAATTCTGTTTTAACTCTCTATATCTACGGCGCGGATAAGAAGATTCCAGAATCAAGATTGAAGATTGAAGACTCAAGATAAGAAGATTCAAGATTCAAGATTCCGAATTATCCGATAGTTAGTTAGCAAATTAGGATTAGTCCAGTTTGTTAGGAACCGTAGGAACAGGATTATAAATACTTATCTTCTGATAAGTTTAGAGGTACGACTACGATTACGACTCAAAGAAAACAACTTCGAGTTGCAGAGCCGAAACCTCACCTCACCGTATGTGTTACGATTCTTGAATCAGTGTTTGTCAGTTCAACGTGATCAAGAAATACACAGATTGCCAAACTATTCGTGTGTTCGAACTGTCACATCAGTTGTGATATTGGTAAGTAATCATTAGTTGATTCAATCTGTGTAAATCCTGTTTAGAGAGTCGTCAGTATCTATAATCATAAGTTGATTATAGATAGCTAAGTTTGAGAGATTGAGAGATTTATATTAGGTGATTATATATCAAGAGTTGCTTACTTGATAGTTATTGTAATCATCTTCTTATTCAAAGCATTGTAATCATCTTCTTAATAAAAGCATTCAATTGATTGTGGTTTGATTTACTGTGTGTAACACTTTTATTTGATTTGTTCAATTTCCGCAGAAAGTGTATTCAACCCCCATTCTACACACCTGTTGCTTGTTGTTATTCTCACCAAGGGACCAACACATTCTAGTAACAAGCGAGTGTTTTAAGTTAGGATGGCATAGACTTACATTTCGAAAAAGGTTTTATACGTTTTGCATCATTATATATAAATATATAATTCAAAACGAGTCATGTAACATATATTGCATGCATACAATTATAAGTGACAAGTTTATTTATAGTAAAATCATATTTTACGTCTTGGTCTTTGAGTTGTCTTAAAATCTCTATTTTACGGACTCTCGACGCGGTCAATTTTTTAGATTAATATTAATATCCTATATTAACGTGTGTTGATTGAGCGCTCGAATTACGACCAATTTAACTTGTAATAAAACACCTTTTATTATTAAGCTAGTGACGGAGTTTGGTTGAGTTTTAAAATCTCTATTTTATAAAACTCATCATATATATATATATATATATATATATATATAGTTGACGTCATGATATTTTATTTAAAACTTCTTTTATATAAAACTCAATTTAACCATTACAATAATGTTGTCAAATATATATATATTTTTTATCAAACTCCCATTTGCGATTTATTTTATGTTCAAAATATTATTTAGCATGAAAAATCCTATTTCAACCACGCATGATAAATATAAACATAAAACACAAAGTATATATATGTGCATAGCCAAGCCATTTCCTAGTTAGTATTTTTCGTGAGCCAAACGAAAAATACCAAGTCAATCTAAAGGACATATTAAACATCCAAGTGTGATGACATGAAGCTCACACTTGCCTTGACAACCCTTGTCTTGCAAAGATCTCCAAACACCATGGTTGTGGTGGCTTTCACCAAAAATTCGTCACTTGGTAATCTCCATCTAGTTACATTTTTATAAAAATAAATGTAACACCCCAAAATGGGGCCTAGTTGTAAACAGTTGTACATGTAGCTTTAATAGTTGTACTTTGACTTTAACTGGTGTTTTGTTGTTAAATGTAGTAAACATGTTGTTAAATGGTGTCTTAAATGTTAATTGGTGTTTTAAACGTGAATTGGTGTTAAATGGTGTTAACTGGTGTTAAATGTGGATAAAAATATAGTAATATAAAAAGTATCATAAGTTGACCAAGTAGACAAATAGTTGAACGGTTTTGGATAATGGTTCCAAAAATATCTCCGTTAATTGAAACGGATAAACCTAAGTCGAGTAATAAGTTGAATAGGAGAACAAAATACCCGAGAGGGGGTATTAGCCAACCAAGGTCGGCCTAAGTCTTTTAAGACTTATCAGTTAACACCCACAAACACACATACGAATACATACGTACGTGAGAAGAAACACACACACACCCACACTTGCTTGATCTTGGAAGAAGGATTGAAGGGAGAAATCAAGAAGGGAAACATATAGCTTCTAATTCCAGCAAGCATCCAAGTTTAGAATCTGCTCCATATCATCTTCTTGGTAAGTTTTATTAGTCAAAAACCTTGTTCTTGGAGTTTATGATGGTAATGGACTAAATTGAAGGTTTAGATGGTGTTTTCATGTGGGTTTTATGTACAAAACATGTTAGTCAACTTCTATAGATGTTAAATGAAGTGTATAAACAATTGGAATTGAGTTTTAGTCGAATTGGTGTCCAAAAACGTGAAGAACGGCAGTTGTATGCGAACAGGGACGAAGTCTGCTGTGCAGACCCTTCCTACCCCCGTAGGAAAAAGTTCCTACCCCCGTAGGGAAAAGTTACTACCCCCGTAGGAAAAAGTTCCTACCCCCGTAGGGGGGTGTTTTTCAGATTTGTAGAAATTTAGTCCCTACCCCCGTAGGAGAATGTTCCTACGGCCGTAGGAGGGTGTTTTTCAGGATTATTGAAATTAAACCTTCTGTGGCCGTAGGAAAAGGTTTCTGCGGCCGTAGGAGTGTGTTTTATGTAGTTTACCACCTACGGGTGATGGAACGAAGCCTACGGGCTTGGGTACATAACCTACGACCTTAGGAACCCAAAGAACTACTTCTGCGGGTGTAGGGGATGTTCTCTATGGCCGTAGTAGTGTTGTTTGGTCTTCTGCGGCCGTAGGCCTTATCTTCAGCGGCCGTAGGACCCTGTCCAATGTTGTTAGAATTGTGACGCGTATTTTAACGAAGTCTTTTGAATGTTAAGCGATAACCCAGTGTTGTGTGATATGTTAGGCGTTCTTGAAGAACCGGAAGGCGTTGATCGTTGTGTTAGCTAATCGTGAACTTAAGGTGAGTACCGGTTTCCCATGAGGCTCAGTAAGTGGTGCTAACCATTGTTTGTTTTAAACGTGTATTGGTGATCTTAAATATGTATGCAAAGGTATGTTATGATAGAAACATACTGTGTGTTTATGAAAGACAATGTAGATCGTGATAGAGATATACAGTATGCTATGAAAGAGTTGTACTCGCATGTTGTTTATCAGTATGAAAGAGAATACTTATGATAGAAACCATGTGGTAATTGTATGTTATGATAGAGTTGTATTAGTATGTGTTGTTTAACAACATGAAAGATATTAATTGGTGTGTTTATATGCGCGCATTAATGGGATCCTTACTGGATCAACTATTTGTATTTGTTATTATGTCCGGACACTCGGGACTGTGCAAACAGTTACCACCTAGAGTAAGGTCAGTCAGGTAGACGGGTGTTAATATCTGGCTGGGTTCCCAGTGTCCTGAGGGACGAACGGGGGAACTTAACGGTACTCAGGAGTATACACCTGGGTAAGGTTCTGCAGACCACCGTTCCTTAATTTAACGGGGATCCTTGCTTAGGCAGGAACCAGTATGATAGACAGAATTGGTGCAATTGGTTGCAACTGATTTCCCAGCTAGGATAGTTGAGCGGGGCTCGCTACCCTGCAATATACGACTCCTGCTGGTATGATTGGTGCGCCACAATGTGATAGGATAGCCTTGTGTGTTTTCCTGGTTTTTGATTGCATGCTTATTGATACTTATGTATAATCTGTACTCACTAGCTAGTGTAGCTAACCGGTTCATGATTTATCCTTTTTACAGGTAATGATTAGGCAGCCTGGTGAGGCGGGTGCTTGTGGGTAATTGTATTTAACTCTTCTGGAACACTCTGCTGTTATTTATATCTGTGATCCGATGGTCGGTTTATAGTATGGTAATACCGGTTCGTTGTAAAACTTGGTTTTAATGTTTATATTTTTTATAACCAGTGTTTAGTTTCCGCTGCACGTCTTTGATAAATATACTTAAAAAGTTTAAATTATTCTGATTTTAAGCTCGTGAAACCCGGTGTTACAATAAAACTAGTCTAAACTATTCTATTACTTACAAAAATAAACAAGATGCTAGAAATTAAATTATTATTACATACCAAATGAAAGAATAATTTACAACCAAATTAAATAATATACAACCACAAATCACCACAAAGGTCTTAAGGCTTGCTATGCACCAAAACAACACACAAAATCAACACTCGATTTTTAGGCAACTTTTACAACCAAACATGCATGTAAATATGGTTGTAACAAATAAACAATATAAACATATATTTGTTGCCAAAAAGAAATCTACTACTTTTCTACTAAAAGAAAAGTTGTCCATTCCTTTTATAATCAAGAAAATATAATTATCTTATAATAAAGTTTCTTAAACATGCATAAGTGGCTCTGATACCACTGTTGGGGTTTGTACGGTTTTACAAAATATATTTAATAGCAACGAAAGCGTGAAAACATGTACAACAATTTTAAACTCTTTAAAACTCCCCACCAAGATCCATAAGCATGTACTAAGAAAACTAAAACAACCATAGGGGGTTTAAGCAATACAACCTTTGTAGCGTGAACCGGTATCGGTGGAGACTAGAAACGACAAGGAACCAAGTGTAGCTTCCCTCCAAGGTATCCACACGCAAGCAACGTCCAACACCAACCAAGTGCTAGCCCTTTCAACCCTATGAGTAGACAACACCAAGTGGAAGCAAGAAAACTCTTTTCTTCTTCCTAACTTGTGTTCAAGTCTACTAGTTGTTGTATCTCTTTCAACATTTTGGAAAACCACAAACAATAATATCTTGTAAATGTGTTGCATGAGAAGAAGAACAAGTTGGTTAATGTTTGTTTAAGTCTACTTAAACAACCATCTAACACCAACCTATAACAAGAAGATTATTTATATATAAAATAGATCTCTCTTTTATTTTCTTGAATGTGAAACCGTAGACTAGAAAATCAAAACAAAAAATGTTTTTTTTCTTTTATTGTTTACGGCACACAAACATAACCTCTTCACTATATCTTCACAAAAATTTCTCCATGTCATCTTCCTTTTTATTGCCACCAACCCTTTTATTTGATGATAGCCAACAAAAGAAAAGGGGCCTCCCCTTGGTTGTTGTCTCACGGCAGCCAAGCAAAAAGAGGGGGCTCCAAGTAGTATGACATGTTGTAAAATCTAGTTAGGAATTCTCATACCCTATTTTATAAATATACAAGCAATTTACTAGAATAAGGGAGGGTCCTATACTTTTTTTTCTTGTGAATGATATATATATATATATATATATATATATAAATGTATATTTTATATTATAAAACAAATATAAATACTTGCAACACATTAACGGGATACAACTTAATGGATTTCCTTATAACAAGATAAAATACGAGTAACAGGTTTACTCATATATTATAAATATAAATATTATTGTAAGATTATTATTTCACTTAAATAATAATGCGTCCAATAATTATATATTAGGGTTGATTATATTTTGAATCGTATTCAAAACATATAATTAGCGTCTATTTGCTCTTTGTGTGTGACCCTATAAGTATATTTATTATCAGCAATATCGTCGTAAGTTGCGTCTTGGGCAAATAGAACCAACACTTCCCCGCCTCTCCAGTGTGAGTTTGAATTGTTTGGTGGCGGGTTTTCAATCACCCCTCATTATTTGACTTTAATCAATGTTCAAGCACCACACTTTCGCTCCATGGGAGAAACCCCTAAGGGAAAACCCCAACCCACTGCATGCAGTAGGATTTGATCCCCCAACCTCTTGCGAGAAAGGGAGGTGCCTTACCAAATGGGTTAAACCCCATTGGCACCACTTTATAGTTAAATGACTAAATCAACATAAATGGATACGTTAAATAACGGTTTGAACAATTAACTCTATATTTTATTGATCAACATACAAATATTTTGAGTATTGAAATGTAAAATAAGTACAATAATATTCCTTCCCCTTCCCTTTGCCCTTCGAGCCCGAAGCGGGCCGCTTCCGCTTCTTACCACCTTGGTTGATGGCTAGGACGGCAGTGGAGGTGGAGGGTTTTGTCTTGGCAAGCTCGGACTCGGTATTCTTAAGCATGTCATACAATTCCATAATGGTTTTATCCATACTATGCATATGAAAGTTCACAATGAACGGTCCATATGACGGAGGCAAAGATTGGAGGATTATATCAACCGCCAACTCTTTCCCCATGGGAAAGCCCAACTTCTCGAGCTGGTCCACGTACCCTTTCATCTTAAGGACGTAGGAGCTCACATTGCCGCCCTCCGGCATCTTACAACCAACAAAAGCCTTGACACATTCATAAAATTAAGTTTTATCTACCTTTGATTTGTTTTTTAAAGACAATAAATAAAAGTTCATGTTAGTCGTCGTCTAAGACGAGTTTTTTTCGTAAAAGACGTGTTTTTACTCATGGATCATTGTATTTTCTAATCTCTTGTGTGACAAATAAGTAGGAATTGAAAGTAAATATCTTCAATGATAGTAACATAGACTTAAAAAAACGAAAGTAGGAATTGAAAGTAAATATCTTCAAATAAGTCGTCTATAAGAAAGTTTTATAAAGTATTTGATTTCAACTTTATTATACGCACTATTGTTTTGAAATTTCAATTTATTTATTATTTAGTAATAAATATTTATCGTAAACCGTGTGATACAATTTAGCTAGTAACATAATAATTACTTAAGTACGATACAAAATATATAAAATGGTAAAAATAAAAAGAAGGTTACATTCATCGAATAAAGATAAACATATGTCTACATTATACTACAATTAAGCATTTAAGCTAATAAACATACCCCTAGCCCCCAAGTCCACATTTTAATAAGTAAATGGCTAAATGGGTTAAATTTGTCACATTTAGCATTCACTAATCAGAATATATATATTAAATTTCAAAAAAAAAAAAAAGTTTTTTTTTTTTTTTTTTTTTTGGGGGGGGGGGGGGGGGGGGGGGGGGGCGGAGGGGGGCGGAGGGTGGTGGTCTTGAGAGGCATTCTACAACTTTTACAAGACACTTCAAAGTGGGAAAACTTGATTACATGGTAGGCTCTCAACAAGGATATAATCCTGCTATAACTAATTACTGGGCAACAAAAAAGCAAATGCGATAAAATCATTCACGAGGGCGTGCGAGCCATAACGAGCTAAGTGCCCGAAGACGTGAGAAATAATCGCTTATGGCTATAAGTGCCCGAGCTGATTGCCGTGTTGTCAATATCCGATGCATTTGTTGCAAGGTTTGTTGCCTCAAATTGTCTGCCTGTTACCACCACCAACTTATTAATTATCATACATTATTCCCAAAACTGTAATATTAAAACCATAATGTAATTTCTTTTAATCAAGTGAATAAGCAGTTTTTATTGATTTAAAATGACCCATTTGACCCACAACCAATTGTAAACAGTTTTTAACCCTTGGATCAAAAATAAACTTGTGAGAATAAAAGGGTGACTTCACCCATGTAAATGTACACACTTCAATTCCACATGTGATCTTGATCCTTCTTTCCTTTTGATCCAAGGGGCCATATTTTCTCCCTGGTTCTCAACTTTTTTATGGTTCTTAAATGAACATTGTCATGTGTGTGTGTAGAGATAGATAGATAGATAGAGAGAGAGAGAGAGAGAGAGAGGACGCACGCACCTGTCGAATGAAGCCCTCAAGTGTTCCAAGTTTACCCATAGCCATGGCCATTTGGCCCATGTAGTTGGCTACGTTTCCTGAAGAAGTGGAGGGCCCAAGGGAGCCTGCTAATGTCTCGGCTAATGACTGCTGCAAAGCATCCATTCCTTGAGACAACGCGTCCTCTGCCTGCTGAGACGTTTGCTGCAAGTTATTGATGGCCAGTAACTGTTGCTCCGTCAAAGGCTCCAATTGGGTTATAAGTAACTGTAAGTAAAACACTATCATAATGTTGGGAGTTGTTCCACATAAATGGGAGGAATTGAAGAAACATAAGTATGTAAAGAAGTCTAGATGTACTCTAAATGTTTGAACACAAGTAGTCTGCCACGTGTCAACCTCCTACGCTAACAAGTAAGTAATATCCTACATGTTTCTTGGAGTGTTGAATCAATCAGTTAGAGTAAATTAATAGTAAAGAATTATCAATTATATGTTGACAATGTACTATGGACGTATGTATAACTATATACATATATGCATACACACATATACAAACATATATACATTCAAGTGTGTGTGCATGCATGCAAACTTGTGCAACATACTATTCGTCATGTTGCATCCCACATTTACCACAAGCTCATATTAAAAATATGTCACGGATAGGAATACACACAACATGTAGTGCAAATAGAGAGCTTATGTCTTGCAAAGACCTCTTCTACATGCATTATTCATCATGTAAAATATCTAAAATAATCGTATGAGTTATTTCACACAATCTATGATGCTTGAAGAAATGGACTTTTCAAAATTCAGGAACATGTAGGTATGTGTAAAGTGGCCAAGTATTAATAATCTATTATTAGATAAGTACTAGTTCTATTTGTTAGATAAAGAATGTTATTAGTGTTCTGAATAGGATATAGTTATCAGTTAAATATGAGAACAAAAACTATTACCAACATACTCATCAACTTTTCCTGGATAGAGCAATTTAGGAGGTTGTAAATTGATTATATAAAAAAAATTTATTGGTTTGACAAGTTTGCTTTTTAGCTAATATCTTTAATTATACCTGTTTGACCGGTTACTCGGTTAGCAATGTAATATAGCATTGGTTAACCCATTTGCACATAAATGACAAGAAGCATGATATGAGGCTCACCTTGAGGAGTTCTGATGAACGGAATCCACCTAACCAAAGAAAACAACGTTCTGCAGGCGTTTTCCACATGCCTGATAGAATGTGGAACACATCAGCCTTTGCAGCATCACCTTTTATTCTGAAAATATCTTCATAATGTGACACTACACCATCAACAATTATACGAAGTTCACCATCAGCAGCATGTGAGCTAACGGCCTCTCTTAGCTCACTAATTCTACGGTTTTGTTCTTCTAGCCACCGTGAATATTCAACATGAAAAGACGAGGCTCCTGCATAATTAAAATCTCACTTATTTTCCTAATACACATATTAGATGCAGTTCCAGTGATATAAAAGGTACAATACAGTTACAAGAATATAAAGTTCAGTTGAGATGGAAACATTATCCGTCCAGACTTGTGAACTTGTTTACAAATAATTGGAGTGTCAGATTCATTAATGAAATTTATATTATTTATATAGTTATCTATTTTTCTATGGAGTAAAATGATTTAAACGGTTTTCTGCATACTTGTGCTCTGTGATCTGTTTCCTTTTGAAAGAAGTTTCTTTTACCCAAATCAACCCAATCATAAGATAGGTCAAAATAGCCACCTCTATTTTTCAGAACATTTATGAATTATATCCAAAATCTGATTCCATCAAGACGGGAAAGTTATACTACATAGATTAAATGTTCTTGCTAGCTCAAAGCTTTAAGATTTGCAAATTACTGTTGCATCATAATAGATTTCATGTTACTTGATAAAAATTATTGATAAAAAATTCAAAGGTTAACTTGATATAATGATTAACAAATGACAAGATACTGAGAACGAATCGAAGATCGAATCATTTAAGTGAACACTTGAGCTATGAAAGGAAACAATTAAATTATACAACATTATCCTTCGGATCAATAGCTAAGCAAGGAGGCATGAAGTTAACAAATTGATTCAACTTTTGTTTGGTGGAACGAAAATTAGTTAAATTATGATCTTTTACCAAAAAACTTAGATGTCAAATATTAAAAAGATATATAATGAAAAATAATATGGTCATACCATTTCCATTGTTTGATTGAGACTGTTCTCCTGAACTTGAAATGAAGATGCCCTTTCAGCAAAGGAGAAATAAAATCAAGAATGTTTTAAAACTAAATTTATAAAGATATATATATATATATAAGAAAGTTTTTTCGAAAGTATTGTGCAGATAAGAATTGGTCAAAGTCAAACACCTGCTGTCTGGCTCGCTGAAGCTCTTGCTCAAGTTGGCTCAACTTCATTCTGCTACTTTCAAGCTGTTGGACATAAGCCTAACAAAGTCCACCAAAAAAATCCTTAAATAAGGTCATTTAAGCAAAAAATACATCGAAATCATTTGTGAGTGAAAGGAGTGTCTAGAATTGGTCATGAAAGGATCTATAATGCTGCAATTGAAAAACGCAACATTTAATTTGATTCATATTTAAATAAAATGTTTGATTATGGATTAAATGTCAAAAGTGCCTCTTGGTAAGGAGAAAATAAACAGAGCTTGTGAACCAAAACTTAAGTTATTGGTCTCAAGTAATGATTACTAAAAAAAAAGAAAAAACTAAGCTAGGATTAAAAAAGATACCATGAAAGAATGTTTTTGGGACAGCCCAAAATGGAAAGTGTTGCAATTCTATTTGTTTTTTCTTTATTCTTTGACTGGGGATAATTTAATAAGACCCGGCTTGATAATAGAATTATATGAAGAAAAATAGGAAATAAGGCTGACCAACTCTCCCAATGATACGAAATGAATATTACACATTAAAAAATTATATCTCTAAACCCTATTTGTAGAATCTCTAGACAATACATTTCTCGACTTCTCGTATTACTATGATTCTTAATCTTTGACTAAAATAGAACTTATCTGCTAAATACTAAAATAACACTAATACTTACCGAATAACAAATAATAAGCTAGAACCTGATATGTATAATGACCTTCAATCCACTAGTAAAAAAGACTATAATACAAAACTTAGATCATCACTAACAGTTAGGTGTTGAAAAGATACTAACTTCATAGTTTCTTTTTCATTTATATTTCGCATGAGTTCAAATTTTCTCCCAAAAATACCTTTGTAGTGAGGGACAGCCTTTTTACACTTGAGAAGTCTCAACAATTACCTACTTAATACAACCAAAAGGCCTTTAGCCTAGGGGTATTAAGGTGTGACTTAGGTATTCCTCCTTCCTTAAGGTTGACAGTTCAAGTCCCGTTGTGGACATAGGGTGTAGATTAGGGGGGTGTATGTGTTTGTTGCCAAAAAAATTCTGCCCACTTAACACAAAAGGTCCATGCAACTATAAATGCTAAACTATAATGATGTAAATGGGTAGAAAGTAGATCCTAAATAGTGTCATTCTTATGTTCCTTAAAGTACAAAAAGAGAACGCTATAGAATCATACAGCCGACCACATGATATATAACAAAGATAAAAAGATAAAAAGATGAGATGAGTAGCTTAAACGATGTAAAGAGAACCTACTTTCTTCCGTAAACGGCTTTTTCTTGCAGCTTCACGGTTTTGAGCAAGCCTACGAAGTGTCTGAAGATTCATTATAATTCAACAAAAGATCAGACCAATAGGAGTAAAACTGAACACTTGGATACCAGATTCTAAATAACAAATGCCCTTGATTTGGAACATGCTTTGAGATTATCATTTTAGAGGTGGCAATATCAACCCATTTATTCATGAACACGTCAATTTGGGTTATTTTTATCCCAAACGGGTAAAAGAAAAAAATTGTTGAAACATTAATGAGCAAAATGGGTCAAACCCAAACGGATTGAAAAATCGCTTAAAGTTTATTTTTTAAGCATACAACCTCTTATATCATTTTATTCGAACGTTATGCATAATTATTTTGTAGAACACCAATAGGTGTGTTTCAACTACAATTTGGTCCCATTACTCAACCCAAGTGCCCACCTCTAATTATTAGTCCAGGTATTCATAACAACACCAATAGGTGTGTTTCAATTGCAATAGAGATAGTGAAGCGGAGATGATAAATTCGTGATTTCTTTTAACTTCTTTCACGTCCTTGATGGACTTTAGTTTGTGAAGGAATTAGCAATCACTTTTGAGAAAATTAAAAAAACAAAAATTTGCAACTATTAAGGATGTTAGAAAAATGTAAGTAGCACAAAAGCTAAAACCTTTTGGTCCCTTGACTTGTCGCTGGCATCAGAAACCACAAGCCCATGGGATTGACCACTATGGAACTGCATTAAAATCACAATTACAACATGAGTGATGAGACAACAAACATCAATTCTTTCAGTTAAAAACAACATAGATCATAAATCACTAGTTCAAAGTTTCTTAAATTGAAATAGAATCATCAAATGACCGAAAAAAAAGTATTCAGGTTGTTAAACTGTTTACCATGATACCCTTGTCATCAGTGTCCCCATCAGTAGAAGTATCAGTCCTTGGACTGAACTCTGCCATCATGGACTCTCACACAAGAAAGAACCGTACAGATTTAACTATTTCAAACAATATGATAGGTTGTATAAATTATTCCACCGACTCTGCACATAGATAATTTCAGCAAGTTAATTATAAAAAATCAAAGCCGAGCTTTAAGAAGGTGTATATAAGAATATACATATACATATACATACATAGGGGAGGGTTCATGTGAGAACCGTTGTTAGTGCGAGAATCGCGAGAACCAATCTAAGCCGTTCCTTGGATATGGGAAGTATCATGGATGGAGAGCGTGGAGGGATAGAGTGTGGCAGGGAATATGTGAGGAATTCATGGGTGGGCAATGACATTGAAGAAGGGGAAATTGGACGGCTTAGATTGGTTCTCGCGGTTCTCGCACTAACAACGGTTCTCGCATGAACTTTTTTCTACTTACATATATATAGGGTGTTCAGATATTTGATTTCATATGATTATTGCTACTAAAACAGGTGCTTAAGTTTATGAATAGTTAATCAATTTCACATTTTTATCATTTTTTCTGCAAGCAGCATCTATGAATTCAATTGTTTCAAACACCCTTGTTTTATCTAGTAGTCTCTTCAATGGTTCATCAGTTGCCATTGTGTTTCCAAAGATTTCATCCATATTATTAGCTTTATGTGAAGAATCTTAGATGTTCTATGTTATGCCTCAGACTAAAAAGCCCTCTATCAATAATCTTGCTTCAAAAACAAGAACTAAATCACATCAAATTTACAGCTTCAAAGCAACATGTAGCACATCTAAAGTCAAAGAAAGAGAGAGAATTTTATACACAGAACACATGTATGTTTCAATTTCAAAATCCTAAATTACTTGGTTCAGTGAAATTTTATGGGTAATACAGATATGTGAGAAATGAGCTGTCAGGAACAAGATTGAGCAACTATAAATCGGAATTATAAGGTGTGTGAGTGCAAAGAATAAGGGATTAATTAGAGCGCTTACAGCTTAGTTTAATAGAATCAAGCCCAAATTGAATTTGAAAGAGACGTACGGAAGTGTTGAGGTGATTATTATGAACAATCGAATCAAAAAGTGATGGTTGCTGCTGATTCTTTCTTCTTCGCTACTCGATGTGCTGTAGAATCCCTCAGGAGCACACAATTGGAGGTGTTGGTGTGTGTGTGTGTGTGTGTGTGTGTGAGTTTGTGTGTGTGTGTGTGTAAGAGAGAGTATCATCCAATCAAGTGTCGAGGGTTTTGACTTTTGAGTATTTGATCGGGCAACTGGTTAACCGATTTGTACATCGTAATTCTTTGTCGGGTTAAGATAAACTTGTATTGTAGTTTTTTTTTTATAAATGTGTAAGTAATTTTTTTTTTTTTTGGTCAGGAATAGATTTTTTATAGATTTTAGTTTAATGTTTGTGAGATAATATATTAGTTCATATTTGGCCATAAAATAAGAGGACCATAATAAAAAGTATATATTTGAATTACAATATTTTAAAATATATAGTTAAGAAAGATAGCTAATATATTTGATATGAAAGTCATGATTGTTCTATCAAGCTATCTGAGATTGTTCTTTCATTCACTTTTAAGAGTGAATTACATTGTTGGTTATTTTAGAATTATGGTTATTTCATACTTGATCCTTTTTTCACATGTTGTCTTGTTAAACAATGATATTTTATGATATAATAAATCATTCTTGAGCTAAACTACTTAAGTTTAAGCTACCGGAGATTATTCTTTCATTTACTTTTAAGAGTGTATTACATAGTTGGTCATTTTAGATTTACGAAATAATTCATATTTGTCATTTATTATGTAATAAATCATTGTTGAGCTAAACTACTTAAGCTTAAGCTACCGAAGACATTAATAAAAGTGGGAATTACACAGTTAATCCTTTTACAATTAAAGTTATTTCAAGTTTTGTTCTTTAAGCTAAAAGTTGCAAACTTGGTTCTTTATTTTAAAAAATCGCAAATTATTTGTTTTTTGATCGCATATATTTAGAAAAATCGTAAACTATTAGTCCTTTATTTTAACCATCAAAGTACTAACAGTGTACGATATTTAAAAATAAAAGACTAAGTTTGTAACTTTTTTATTTAAAAAACAAAATATGATATAACTCTAATTTCAAAAGAATCAAGGGTATAATTCACTCTTTATAAAATTGATTTATCTACATAAAATATAACAAATGTTCATCTTCCTAAAACTAGTTACTTCTCAAACTTGTAAAGATAGCTTATTTGGTAATTTTGGTTTATCTATTATTGATGGTCTCTTAGTCCTTTTGAAATAACACCGGAAGTACTCATGTTTAGGTTTATTTCAACTTTGGTCCCTTGACTTGTTGAACTAACAAAACTCTATTATCTATTCTAATAGGACTTTTTTACTTCTTAAACTAGATACACAAATAGTTCTATACATTTATATTATTTTGAAAACAAAATAGATGATTAAATATAATCCCTAACCCCTTCAAGTTTCTTGACTCTCCGTATTTTTTTTTACAAGAAAAGTTATATTTCCTTCTACGTTTTCTTTTACTTCATCTTTTTATCTGTTAAGTTGATATATAGATTTCACTGGTTCTTTTTCTTTATTTCTTTTTCTAATTTTAACACTTATTTTAATCATGTAACTAAAAATATGAGTAGAAAGATTTAGTATGAGAATATATATTCTCTTTTTTCATAAAGTAATATGTAATTATAAGAGTAATTACATCTTTTTTATTATTGAAGTTTGGTTCAAATTATAGATATAGTCCCTGAGGTTTGGTCTAGATTATGTATATGATCCTTGTGGTTTAAATTTTACGGGTTTGGTTCCTCTCGATTCAAACTCATTATAGTTTACTGATTAATTTGAAAGACCAATTTACCCTTGTCCCTATTCTGAATTCATTTCTCTGAATTATAATTCATTTTTAATATATTAATTAAGAGTGTAGATTCGTAATACACTAACACTCTCTATCTGGGCCTAATAGTTTATGTAACTATTAGAATATTTTCATGTATAATTTATATGTATTTAGTTGGTCCCAAAAAATTGAGAAATTATTAAATATTCTAATATATGTAGTAACTATATGTTTTAATTGGTTTTAAATAACAGTTTTAATTATATCTCTTTTAAATTAATCAGATAATTGAAATTTATGTTGTAAATTGGTTGGAGGAGCGGGATACCCGCTATTTAAGATAAGACCAACCATTATGATAAGCCTCCCTTTTGATAACTAGATCTATCCTCTATTGATGGGTGTCGAATCCACCAAAATTAATAAAGTCTAATATCTCCAACTCAAAATAAATTGAGATAGTGGTAAGTAGGGTCGATCCCACAGAGACTCACAATTTTAAGTTAAAAATCAATACTTATCAAACGCACAAGTTGTTCGAAACAATAAAAATAATAAAAGGAGGGGGGGGGGGGGGGTTGGTAATTGTCTACGAAACTACTAACATAAAATGAAATAATTAAAGTTAATAAAACGAAATATCTAGTAATGGGTGTTCGAATTATGATCCAAAGTTATGTATCATAGACTTCTTAAACATGAGTTCATAAAATGACTCCAGGTTGGTCATAGACATTGATACGCATCACACGCCCTGTTTATCCTTACTAATAGACAAATTAATGAAGCATATAATTCACCTCTAATCGGCTTACAAGATCCTAGTTACGAACATAGAAATCAAGTAGTCAATCGCATTAAGATGTAGATAAACACCAACCCTAGCTAATAATTAGACGCCCAATTATTTAAACTATATCACGAGAGCTTTTAACACAAATCAAATGACCTGCTAATCTTTTGAAGTGTTAAATATTACTACATAAAAAATAAGAACAATTACGTATTCCTACTTTCAATTAACAATCCAAAATTGAATCAAAGAACTAATGCGGCCACATTCAATCAATGAATTAACAATGGGAAAGAAATTTAAACAAAGCTTTCATAATCAGAATCAATGTGGTAGGAAAATCATAATCCAAAATTGAATCAAAGAACTAATGTGGCCACATTCAATCAATGAATCAACAATGGGAAAGAAATTTAATCAAAGCTTTCATAATCAGAATCAATGTGGTAGGAAAATCATAAGAAATCTCAACACAATCTCTAGAACCAAAACTACAAACCCATTACTGGAAAATAAAATCAACTACTCATACCTTAATGTGATTACAAGAAATTAATGGAGAATTCTGAAAAAAAAATACGACAATCCCCTGTTCTTCTTTTCTTCCTCTGCCTGCGTCTTTTTTTCTTCTTGACTCCATGAACTGCCGTCGTTTTTTCTCCTCCTCTCCCTATTTTGTTTTTTGCCCCTTTTTTTTGTGTGTGCGTGGCCTGTAGCCCACGTTCACAACCCTTCTTTTCTTAATTCTTCTTTTTTTTTTTAAACCAACAAAAGGCTTACAAATGTCTATTTAGAACTTAGGCTTCCATCACATGTACAGTACAAGACAATGATGCATGGGTCATATACCAACAGCTTCTTTGCATATGTGACTTGTTCTTTTTCCAGATTTATTTTCTCTTTTGCATTTGCCTATCATTAGTAATACAAAAAAAATATGATTAGTAGGAACTTTTAATTGCAAAAACAAGTATTAAAATGTAAGGGTTTTAATGAGAAAATATAAACAAAATAGCACTTATCATCTATCTATTATGCATAACCCACACACACACACAAACTTGTGTGGAAGAAGAAGAAGAAGAACCAGCAGCAACTAATTGAATTACGACTTGAGTATATATAAATATTCTAATATGAAGTGATTTAAGCTCAAGAACTTCATCAAGTAAGTGTTGACATAATCAATCTAATTTGTGTATGGTCCAGATTGATTGATCACAATGCAACAAACGATTAACGATTTCAGTTGGATAGCTACACACCTCAATGTGCTCGGAAGCACTGTAAGATATGTGTTTGCCGTTAAAAAAAAAATCTAATAATACATAATTGAAACACTCGATGCATACAATTAATTAAATTGCAAAAACAGGATGTTACATAAGATCCCAAAGTCGAAATGAACATGTTCTCATAATTTCCAAGTCCTTTTCCTGCTTCATAAGTTCTCAAGATGAGATAGAGAGAAACCTTGATATTTATCAAAATATCTATCTATTCAGAGTTTCATTTCTTCTATATTGACCACTAAACTCCTTTACACTTGGAAGTTCCCTTCTGTGTACAATATATTTATGCATATACATGTAATAGCATCACAAATTCACAACAAAAGCATCAATCAACCAAACCATAGTTAATTTCATTTTTTTGTTTTTTGGTTTGTTGGGGATTTGAAGGTTCGAAAGTATTGAAATTCATGAAGAACATTATAAGGTCCTTACATTCATTCATTTGGCGGCATGTGGATGACGACACGCAGGCACTTTCCTTCAAGCATTAAATTGAATGCAGTATTTATGTCTTCAAATGGCAGATTGTGTGTGATGAGGTTATCGATATTGATTTCCTGCACATAAGAAAGAGCGACTATAGTGCTTTTCAAAAAAAAAAAAAAAAAAAAAGAGGGACTATAATTGCAATTATCCCAAAGAGTACAATGGTTTAAATAGTTTATGGTAATAAATGTTTCTAAAATGCAAACCAGCATCCTTGAATTAAGACAGTCGAGAGATCTCAATCAGAAGGAGCTATTTCAACCCAAATGGGTCGAACGGGTTAAGAGTCCTATGACATAATTAAGGGTGTGTTTGTTTTAGCTTGTTTATGGCTTATTTTCCGGGCTTATTTTTTATAAGTTAGTTTTTTCCGACTTACTTTTTGACTTTTGAGCTTATTATGAGTTATAAGAAAAAGATAAGCCGGATTCTTAAAAAATAAGTCAGAAAAAACAAGCTTATGAAAAATAAGCCCAGAAAATAAGCTCTTTATAAGCTAAAACAAACACCCCCTAAGTGCATACAACCTTGTAAGTTGTAACTAGCTTTGTTCAAAATAAATGGATCGGCTATTAAAACAGAAGCTTTAGATATCTTATTAAATGGATCGCTATCACTTAAGTTATTAAATGACAAGAAAAGACAAAAGGAATTATATGTGGGTCAACGTGACCTGAACAAACATGGTTCGACCTACCCTCTAAATTTACCGCTTTTGATGTTACCAACTAACCCATTTAGCCAACTGTAAATAAAAAACTGGACCAGTTGCAACATGGGCGGTCAGGTAACGGGTCAAAACGTGTAATTGTTTGGTACTTTGGTTCTACCTGGATTGGTCGATCAGTTGACCACATTCACTTATAAATATTTTTCAAATCCAGTTAGGTCCAGTTTGTTTCACCGTAATGTGAAGGAATGCAATGGAATTGAAATCAAATTTCGTTGTATATTGCGTTTGGTAACATTATCTGGAAAGGAATTAAATTCTTTGAAGTATTTATATTCCTTTAGGTAGAGGAATGTCATTCCATAATCAACATGGATGGAATTAAAATCATTTTCATTCATTAGCATTACGATGAAACAAACGGGACCTTAGTGTATCAAATATGGATATAAAAGTTATATTTTCTCAGTGACATTCTAATTATTCATTTGTATATTGATTTAAGAGGTTGCAACAAAATACAAATTGGAGACTTTCGACATGTTTCCTTTTTAGCTTCTTTTTTTTACTGTTAAATATAAGACGTAACCCCAATCAACCTATTCATAGGCAAAAGGGGTAAAATTGTCACCCCTAACTGGATCAATAACAATCAGTTAAGCCATAAAACTTCTATTTGATAACGAGTTAGAATGGAGAGAACAAGGATCAGATCTATAATGGGCAATGTTTTGTCTGATAAAAAATTAAAGGAAAAAAAGACTTAAGAAGCTAAAAAGTTGATGGCTGGCTGCACTAATGATAAAAAACATCTATGACAATATTTATAACTATAAATACAAGATTTAAGTATTCAAAGATGAAGGTTGACTTGGGTCAACCTTCTGTGATGTTTTTAGCTTTTTTATAAACCCTGAAAAAAAACTCGCCTGTTTCAAATTCGTAAAGCTCCCTGTTTACGATTTGACCAGCTTTTTGTACTCATCTTCCATGTTATATATGGTTTGTTATCTTCATATTTTAGAAGATAACTATTACAAGATGCCAGGTTTTGATGGAGTGAATTTCTCTAACAATGACAGAATTCAAAATTTTAACTAACCATGTTGAAGCTTTAAGTTAAAACAATGATCCCATCAGCATTATTAGGAAGTTAATTATTAACCAACAAATTATGCATGATATTTAAAGGTATGAAAAAAGTTAATATCATTTTACCTCTTTTGAGTACATATCAATTAACCCCGGGAGATCTGATTTCGGTTTCCATCCTCCAAAGAGAGATCCTTTTAGTGTTCTCCCGGTAAGAAATAATCCATAGTGAGCTGTTACCTCTGGTTTTGTCTTGGGAACCCCAAGGGTAACCGTTACACCCCACCCCTGCAAAGTAAGAAGCATCTCATATGAGGTTTTTTAATTATTTTTTCTACATCTTAATTGGGAAAGTGTTAAAAGGTTTTGGATTTAGATAATAAAGGAATTACATCACAACAAGATTGTAAAGCGGTATTTATCATCTCGGTGTCTCCAATACATTCAAAAGAATAGTCTGCACCACCATCAGTTATTTGCTTGATAACCTGACAAAAAGGAGAAACTAATAAAAACATAACAACTAAGTAATAAAATCTTTATTCCTTTTTTTTTCTTTTGAACAGCAGAACACACACCAGATCAGTATTCCATTAACAAGAATGCAAAACATTAATTACTACTATTTTATGTTTATGCAAAGGATGAATAATATAGGTTTTGAGGTGAGCACGAATTCTTTTAATAAATGAAAAGGAAAGATTGTACCTGCTGAACTGTTCCCTCAATTTCATTTGGGTTGATGAAATCAGTTACACCAAAAGCTTTTGCTGTAGTCAAAACAAAAATTTTTACTAATTCTGATTTCAATGAAATCAGCATACACTAATGGAATTGGAAAAAAAACTATAAATATATAAATCTAATTTGTGTAAGACAGTCTTAAACAACATTGATTATAGTATAAAATATAAATTGTGTTTTACCTTTCTCTTTCTTTTCAGAATTAGTGTCCACCCCAATTATCCTAGAAGCACCTCTTATTTTGGCACCTTGTGCAACCTTATTGATATAAAAAAAAAATACAAAAAGAAGGGTAAGGATTAATAGATGTTAAAAGTAATCAAGACAGCCTATGAAACCAGGTTGACATACTTACAGATAACCCTACAGTTCCTAAACCAAATATTGCAACCGTTGATCCCTTAGAAACATCAGCAACATTCCAAGCTGCACCCAGACCTAAGGCATAAAAAATAAAAAGATAAATATACAAATCGTTCTCATTGATTGAACCTTAAAAACCATTAATGAGATTATTAGAAGTTTACCTGCTGCTGCACCACAGCTGAGGAGGCAAACTTTTTCTAAAGGAGCATCTTTGCTGATTTTGACAGCACACCCCGCGTGAACGACGGTGTACTCGCTGAAACTGGAAACCGCACAATAATGATAAACGGGCTTCCCTTTGAGAAAAAAACGAGTCTTTTGATCACTGTGCATTACACCCTTTCTTTCCAAGCCCAGTTTTTGGCAAATGTTGCTTTTACCAGAGATACATTGTTTGCAATTCATGCATTCTCCGATAAACAATGTGAGAACATGGTCACCTTCTATGAATTCAGTTACTTCTTGTCCCACACTCTCAACAATCCTGCAAAATCGCCCTAAAAGATTCAGCACACCATCTCTCATTGAAGTTCTAATTTTTTTTTCTTTTCTTCTTTTTGTTTGACAAGAACAATTTTAGTACATAGTGAGATCCCCTGGGATTTATGTCTTCTGCCAATGGTTTCTTTTCATCTTTCAATCTTGGTGAATTTTGACCAATTAAAAACTATTTTTTACAGGTTTTGGGCCATATATGATGAACAGGAGTTACCTTTCGTATACAAACTTCATATTTTTAACTTGATTTAGATCAAGGAATACATATCATAGATGATTAATATGAGAAGTTTTTAAATTACTCATTACAGAAATGCCTCTTTATAATGCAAAAACATTCCACTTAAAATTGTAAAAGAAAAGTCTGTCAATCAGCGTATGATAATTTCAAGTTTAATCATACTGCTTACATTATTCTATATTTTTTCTTTTTCTAATTTCTTGTTTCTGAGTAAGCAAGAGTGTTAATAGTTTACCCTGATGCTTCATGGCCAAATATTCGAGGAAATAGTGCAGGTTGTGCCTGCAAATTCCAAATTTGGTTGGTAATTATAAGCTAACAAAAACATATATAGTAGTTGAACAGAAAGCCTCAAACACAACATTGCAACACAAACTCAATGTGGCATAGTTTTACATTATTCATAATACAGGGATAGTTTGAAGAAAATTTATTTGCAAAATATCCCAAAGGGTCTCTACAGAATATGACAGATCATATTTGCTCTATTCGAATGTAAACTAGACTTAAGAGGTTTATATTGTAAATATATGTAAAATTGTAAATGTGCTTTAATGTGGTTAACATCATAACAGTCCCTGTAAAGGGTCACAACGGTTTTCTTTATGGGCACGATGGTTAGTTGTAAGTCTATAAATATGTATGTCTCAATGATGTAAAAATTTGGATTGCATTTGCAGATTTTAAAAGCAAAGTTTTTTTATTTCCATCCCCTCTCTTTGTGGTTCTTCTCCAACATGCTCAACCTTAATTGACATCGGAGCTCGTCAAAAATATAATTTCAGGTGAACTAACTTTAAAGGACTCTAACTCTTTAAGATACAATATTACATTACATGTAACAAATAATACTGAGACTATTGACTAATTCCTCTGCCCATTCAAAAAGAGCTGGTTAAACAAAGCATTAACTACTTTCTCCTCAATAATGTTTTTGAATGTGGCCTACTCATAAACTGTTAAAGTATCTAGTCAAATGTCTAAAATACCTATTGCTACATTGTTGTACTTTAAGTGTGCTAGTGTGATCCTGTACACAAACAGGGTTTGGATTTCTTAACGCTAAGTGGCTGTTTGGATATCTGTTTTCTACGTGCTTATTGCAACCTGAAAAATCAATTTTGGAATCCTGAAAAATCAATTTTGGAATTAGATAGTCAAGTAATCTTAAACTCTTTCCAAAATCTTACTATCTTAACCCTAAATCAATATGCAGAAAATCAAAATGATGATTAGTTGACTTCAATCCTTTTCAACTGATGATCAGATTAAACACACATCCAAACAGCCGGATACAAGAAAACCCTGAAATTCAAATGAAATCCGTAGCGATTTGAACCGGAGGAGATCGATACATAGCATAACTACCATAATCGATTCCAATGTGTTATTAAAAATACAAAACTTACTTGAGAGAGCCAAGCGGTGACATCACTGCGACAAAGGGAAGTGGAAACAACTTTGATCCGTATTTCTGAAGGTTGCGGTGGACTGACTTCAACCTCCTCTATCGACATTGATTCCCCTGCTCCCCATGCCACCGCAGCTTCAATTGCAAAGCAGAAGAGATTAGTATGATTCCTCAGAATTTCGTTTATACAGAAGTAAAATTAAAAGACGAAGTTACCTTTGCATTTGATGATCCCTCCAGGATTTTTGACAAAACTGGAACTTGAAGTTGGTGACATTTGAATTTGTCAACGAGATGTCTTGCGTTCGTTGAATTTCTGCTTCTGCTTTTTGTAGTGGAGAAGACGGTGGTAGGTAGGTAGGTATGGTGGTTGGTGGTTTGAATTTTGAAACAACAAAAATATTTTATATTATACATGTATGTATACGAGTCAGTGTAACAACAAATGGCTTTTTCCGTGTTATATACACATTACACTAGAGTGAACGTATAAACACTTTCAACGAATGAGTTAGCATTAAAATCAGTGTTTGCTAATATCGATCGATATCCTATTTGTAATCGCTAAGAGCATCTCCAACCTTACTCTTTAATTGATTCTCTATCTCCATTTTTTGTGCTCTAAACAATCTCTCAACTTTAACCATACTTATTATTCAATACCTTAAAAGTGTGATCCATATATTAAATTAATAAATAGAATGAAGAAAATTAAATAAAAAGTAAATATTTTAGATGAGTCCTACGGATGAAGAGTGAAAATTCGCACTTCAAATATGAAGAGTGTTTTTCAATACTTCAAATATGAAGTGAGAGATGAAGTGTGGTTGGAATGGAAACACTTTTCATTTTGAAGGGATGAAGTATGGTTGAAGATGCTCTAATCGGTCCTAGACCAAAACGGATTGAAGAAATTCGGGCTAAAAATTAGTAGCGCCATATCACGAATTGGTCAAACTTGGTCTAACCCGTTTAAAAAGTTGTCTGAACGGAAGATTCAAAATAATCAAACTTGGTCATGAGTGGGTTAAGCTTGATTGAATCAGTCACGAATTGATCAAAATCGGTCAATGTTGAACATGATTGTTTTTAAACTATTATTTTGCTATGGAGTTCTAATATATGACTATATGTCATACGTATAATTTCGGTATTTCCTCGTAATAATCAATCTGATTCCTCAAATAATCCTCACATTGACCAAATACTTGTTAAACCTCAGTCAAATGCTTGAGCAGCGTCTAGCGAGTATTACAACATTGAATAGAATAGCTTTTCTTTGAAATATTTGTAAGTGTATCTAAATTAGATGACGATGCTAATAGTACCAAACATTTCCAAAGTTATATATAAATCTCACCTTCAATCTAGAGTTAAATTTCTCTAATTCTTCTTCTCATTTTTTTCAAAGTTCTCAAATTGCATTAAATAATTTTGTGTTAATTATAGGTAAATTTTAATACACACATAGATATGTGCATGTATGTGTGGTAATGTAATTATTGTAAAGAAAGCAAGTGACTAAAAAGGTGAGATAAAGTTTATATTAGATTTGGGAGGAAGAAAGTATGTAAATTTGAACTGCTTGAAGGATCGTGTAGACATTATCTAATATCCGAGAAGTTATAACAGTTAAATTATAATTGTTAATGCAAATTGTTTTTTTTTTCTTTAACTGGATTCATAGTATTATTGTTAGGTATCTATATCTGTAATCATTATATAAATATAATGATAATAAAAAAAATATTACACAAGCTCATTTTCTTGATTTCTCTCCCAACCTTCAGTCTTAGAACCCCTCTTCACTGTTGCCAGTTATTATACTGCTGGCCACGATTTCCTCCCATCGTGTTGCCACGCCCACCACCTGCCCCGCTGTATGAGCCGCCGCCACCGCCACCGCCACCACCACCACCACCACCGCCTTGAGGATAATTTGGTGGACCAACCACATAGCCACTACTTCCACCTCCACTACCCCGCCCGTACGCTTGTGGAGGAGGGTATGGGCCAGCGCCACGATTTGGGTGGTGGTTGTATCCGCTGGAAGGGTTCCCACCCTGTGGGTATCTGCTTGATCCTGCTGAAGGACCACCACGAGCCTTCCCATAGTGATGCCCAGGGCCGCCTCCTGCCACCAGCATCGGTGCATTTGGCCTCATCTGACCACCTGATTGCTGCTGCATCGGTGGCGGGAGTCGTGAATGTTGCTGCTGTTGATGTAATTTCTGACGCTTTGCTGCTTCATCATGTTGCCGCTGTTGCTGACGCTTTTTCTTTGTCTGGAACTCGTGTGAAGCCTCGTATTTAGGTAAACTGATCAAAGAGAAAGTCAAATGTCAAAAATCAAAAATGAAATACGAGTCTTTAAAATGAAAACGTAACATGTTTGACCCATTTAACACATCCTTTTACTTAATCCTTTGGCTCGTCTCGTTTGAGATTAAGAACATGACCCAAAATCAACCAATTTAAAGGTAAACTGTCACTGCGTAATTCATGAAGGTAAGGTCGTCTACCTCTTGGGATCACAAGGTAACGGGTCAATCCAGAAATACTCTGCATCAAGTGCATCCTTGGCCGATATTCTCTACATAATTGAGCAGAGTCGGAAACAAACATAACCACCCAACAAGATATTTTAATACAAATAATTCATGAAATATGTACGAAATGGTCTATCAGGAAACCGAAAACAAGTTTTTTTTTTCAAGTACAACTCTTTCAAACATAATTAACATGGTATTTGACTATTTGTTTGCATCTAATTTAGAGAGTTTAGTATTTTCAAACTCTGAACTAACCAAAATCTTGCAAAATTTACCAATTTTTATATTGTTATTAATATTTTTTTGGGTTATAAAAAGAATTACCTGAGAAGGATCAAGGGTCAGCATTTTCTCAAGCAACTCCAGAGCATGCCGATCAAAGCTATAATGGAAGGAGGGTAAACGATATAAAGTTGAATCAAAATTTTAATATTTATAAATAATTATAAAAAAGAGTTTTTTGTAACATACTGCCTGAAGACCTCACGAAGACGCCTTTTCAAAGGCCTTGTGGGCTTGAAATTGTTGTACCAAGGAATCTTAGAAACACCGGGCCAGTTATTTTCATCAGGAGCTCCACACAGTTCAAAGATTTTATTTAGCTGCTCAGGCTGTTTTTTTAACCAAAGTCAAAACTATTATTAAAGGTTTTGTCCCTGGTGGGTCAAATGGGTAGAATAAAAAATAATTAGCTACAAGGGAACAGGTTGGAAAGGTCCAATTTGACCAAAAGTGTACTATAAAAATTGGACTTTTTTTGTAATAATAGAATTTATGTAATCATATTCAACACATCAACTATTTGAATAAACAAACAGTGTTCCATCATCCATGTCAACTCAACCCAACCTGGTACTTTTTAGATCAGTGCTAAAAAACACCTATTTTTATCCGATACCCAACCCACCCTATCTCCACATTTTGCCAGTAGAATATAACAAATGGAATACACAAAAGTACACGTGGTAGAACAGAGCTCTTACTGTCTAGAACCAATCAACCAAAGAACATTACATCTTTCCATTACGGATTATCATTTTTTTCAAAAGTATAAATCCAGAGATTCATAAAAAAAATTAACAAATAGATGCTTGTCCCTAACATGCCAATTTTGGTTGCCATGATAGATTCAATTTTTAAGGTAGTAGTGCAAGGTTTTACTAAAAGGTACATTTCTATCATACAAAATACAAGGTAAAGCGGCCATCTTTTACTTATTTGGTGAGAACGAACACTTAGGATATGGCTCCGGTAAACAAAAGTCTAAAATAAATGGAAAAAAGTAATCATTATTATTAACTCAAGCGAGCTTTTATGAAAAGAACACTTGCCTCATCTTTGCCAGGAAAAATCGGTTTCCCGTGCAGAAGCTCGGCAAAAATACACCCAACTGACCACATATCCACGGCTGGACCATACTTGGTGGTCCCTAGCAGCAACTCAGGTGGTCTATTTAAATAATAGTTGAAAAAAGGTCAACTACAAGCCCAATTTTAAAGGATACATGTCCCAACATGTTTTTTTATTCTCCAAAGTTGAAGCAAAATTATATCTAACTTCTTATCATCTTCTTTTAGCAACATAAGTAGATTTGAATTTCTAGCCATTGAATTAACATTTCGAATCGAGTTTTAACAAAAGCAGAAAACTTTTGGATACTTAAATTTAGTAGTTTCTTCATCAACTGAACATAGCGTTTAATAAAGCAGGGAAGGAGCAAACCGTACCTATACCATAAAGTGATCACACGATTTGTAAGATTGCCATTGTGATCATTTGAAAATGAACGAGCAAGACCAAAATCTGCTAGCTTTAAATTCCCCTCGTTGTCTATCAGAAGATTGGAACCTACAAACACGATTAGAACATGATTTAATTTTATGTATATAACGTGATTAACAAATTTATTTATTATTTAATTTTACTTTATTTGTTTTGAATATAAATTCACTCACTATTGATAGAAAACATAAACGTCATGTGAAATTGTACATGTCTAAACATAAAATCTCGGTTAGACAACTTAACAGTAGGATTTTCCCTGGTTAAATAATCTAATTTGCACTTTTATAGTTTTATGTATTTCTCAAGTTTTCTTGAATTCCTAACCTATCAGATTTCAGAAAAGCACTTCTGGCTGTATCATTTATATGCAATTATTGACAATTTTATTAACTTAGAAGTTATAAGAATCTGCCAATTATATGAAATCATCCAACATGTGTATGTCTTCTTTTGACTTTACATCTGTAAATCAAAGAACTTGCATCAACAATACCTTTGATGTCACGATGAAGTACTTGATTTACATGACAATAGTGAAGCCCTGTTAAAAGCTGTCTCATATAACACTAAAAAAGGGTAGGTGAGTATACCGTTTCTCTGTGAAGATAAAATATAAATAAAGTACAACAAAAACTGTAATATAGTAAATTATTAGTACCTTGATCTGTGGCACAGAAAACCTCATTCCGGGACGATCAGCAAGGCCAGTTAGGTCATGGTCCATGTACTCAAAAACCATGTAAATGCCCCCCTTGTATTTATTACCATCTGTAAATAATATTAAAAAGCAAATCAACGTCAGAAAGCAAAATTTATAAATATTTTAAGGACAGAATAATGTTATCACCAAAAAGAAAAAGAAAAATCAAAAGCACTTGCCTGGCCTCCCTTGATCATCTTTCTCAGGACCTACACATCAAATTTCATTATTAATTTATCATCTCTATTTCCTGTATGGGTACAAAGTAAATAATGGAGAGATGAACTAGAATCTTATAAAAACATATCATAAGTTACCTGGAGAAGTAACAATCTCTTTAAGCTTTATTACATTCTCGTGATGCAGCTTCTTTAAAATTTTAATCTCTCGTATGGCTGTTATCGGGAACTGTAGGTACAAAAATGTAAGATGCAGAATTGAGAATCTTATCCAGCATGGTAATTTATATGGTCTTATTCAACAATATGTGCTCTATACAATAAAAAATAAAAAATCAGAAAGGATGTGTTACCCCCTCCCTCTCATTGTCCATGCGTATCTTCTTCAAAGCAACGATTTCCCCCGTCCGGATTTCCCTAGCCATGTACACTTGACTGAAAAAATCATTACAAACACAAATTTGTAAGTTCAGATAAAATAGGCAAGCTCCATAGTTATAGTTCAGCAAATTAAAACCAAGTTTTGACTAATGACTTTTAACTTTTTAGAAAATAGAACAATGATTAAAGTCCAAAACCAAAAAAAAAAAAGAGATCTCATGAGTCCAAATTCCCAAGAAAACAATGAAATAAAAAGATCATTTTTTCAGGACAGTCAACAGATAGTTTGCAAAGGGAAGTGCTGGTAGAGTAACATCAAGAAAAACATTAAATTTCTTCTGAGCAAGCAAAGAATGATTATATAGTCTCATAATCAACCGACTCACTGTGCAACGAGCAATATATAGATGAAACAAATAAGCCACATAAGCCATGGTTAGCACTCATTTCTAATCTTAACCAAACAAACACCCATTAACCACGGTTACTATAGAACAACAAACTGTCAAAACCTAAAACAACTAATGTGGTACTGTGGTGTATTGGGTGGTTAAATAATTAATATTAGTTAAATAGATTATAAGAACTAAGAATAAAGGTGTCTCATTCTTCTATGAAGAAAATGACTACCAAATGATAGATCATTAACCAATGAAATTGAAGAAATGAAGCCAATAGATCTACACGTCTACAAGACTTGTTTCAATACCAAGTATCATATCAAATGACTACCAAATGATAGATCATTAACCAATGAAATTGAAGAAATGAAGCCAATAGATCTACACTTCTACAAGACTTGTTTCAATACCAAGTATCATATCAAGCTTATGATGAGAACAATTTGGACCTCTCATATGGTCATACCATGTGCTTAATAAGATGAAAGGTTTTTCGCATTCAGTACTTCGTTATCTCCGGTACGAGGTACATAAAGACCCAACATCTATCTCTTTAAACTCTTTTCAATGAGGTTAAACAAACAAGATCACCAAATCTAACATCTTGATGCGTATAACATTTGAAAACAAGAAATATAGTGATGTAACCAAAACAAGTTGGTAAAAATTCTTATTTATATCATATAAAAACGTCCTTCTGGTTATATACAATAGATTAGATATGAAAAGCCGCTAGATTAAAACTAACTAATCACCACTTTAATGATATTTACAATCTCTATCACTCCTCAAGTTTGAGAAAAGATGTTAATCATGCCTAAATTATTACATATAACGTGTTTTCCGTAATAGCATCCTGAGAATATCTACAAGTTGACACTGAGTTCAGATATGTACTAGTCGGCGTCTGTTCTTGTCCCCGCAATACAACCTATAATTAGGTGATAGTCAACTTCTATGTGTTTGGGACTTTGGTCTTCTGATGAAATACGTGATTCATGGCTATGTGAAGAGTTGGCTTGCTACACAATAAGGCCGCATCAAATCATTTGTAACCCCCCATAAGTCTCATATCTTAATAGCCTTTTTAGCCATCTCATTTCACACTATACATCTATTACGGCTTATACTCCGATTCAAAAATTCATCGTGAGACTCTTTGTTTCTTCCTATTCCAAGAAATGAGATCTTCTCCAACAAATACACAATAGTACTCAACCTTGTGAATACAAGACACCCTAATTTAATTTGATTGGAGAAACTAGATAATGCCATCTGATACGATCCAGTTATTAGTATTAATTTAGGATTTGGTTTAATTATTTAGGATTATCTATTATTTGAATTATTAGTAGTTTGTTATCTTTTCCTAAATTGGAGGGGGAGGGGATCGGCTATTTAGGGGTAGAGCCGATTAGGGTTTAGGCAGTCAATTAGTACGTATTTCATTTTCGTTTTCACGTTCTTTGCTTTGGGAGAAACCTGGTTCTCCAATTCCAGGATTATCAATCATTCAATTAGCTGTTTTCATCTTAAACATCACTTTATCAATTTGATTCGTATCAAATTGGTATCAGAGCAACTACTATCTGGGCAAACCAACCAGGGTTTAAAAAAAACGAATTACTGTTAATCGGAGCACTGTTAATCGGAGCACTGTTCATCGCCACTGTTCACGCCGGAGCATTGTTCATCGTCGGAGCACTGTTCATCGCAGGACTGTTAACGCACCCAAAAAAAATAGCAGATGCCGACCAGTGGATTTATCGATTCAGCCATGACCAACAAAAAAATAGCAGATGTCGACAGTGACCTGTCGGAATTCAAAGCAGCAACAGGAGAACGGCTGGACTCGATTGAAACCACGTTGGCATCCTTGAAATCGGATATGGAGAAGAAACACGCGGAGATAATGCAAGCCCTGCTGAATCAGACCAAGACCACACCACAGCCACCGCCCACTATGGCAGCCACACAGCCACCGATATCCAAACCAGTCACGCTGCCCTTTTTTGCGACCCAGAGTCAATCGCGACCCTATGCCCAACCACCAGTGTACTCGCATCAGTTTCACCAGCAGTCACCAATTTTCAGTTTTGCAGAAGACGGGCTTCAGTTTGGGGAGTCCAGCAGTATCTGAGGTAAGGATCACATGTACGCAAATCACGAAACGTTTATGCCACCGAAGGACCCCTTTTCCTATGCTACTACGGGGCTGCCACCGTGGGGAGTAGGGACCAGGGCGGGGTCTGGACCGTCGGGAGAGCGGGTTTGGAAAGCCGGAACGGATCACCGATTACGAAAGCTTAAAATGCCAATTTTTGACGGGGAAGATGCTTATGGGTGGGTTTATAAAATGGAACGTTTTTTCGAAATTCAAGGGTTTGTATCTACCGGGGAGCGGCTTAGAGCTGCGGGTTTATGTCTCGAGGCGCAGGCCTTGGCTTTGTATCGATGATTCGATCGTAGGGAACCTTTCCGACATTGGGAACATTTGAAACAGAACTGGAACGCTTTCAACCGTCACAAGATGGAAACTTATATGAACAATTTTTGAACATTAACCAAGGAGGAACGGCTAGGGATTACGTAGGGGTGTTCGAAACATTAGTTGCTCAACTTGAGGGGATTCCGGAACCCATACTGGAAGGGATGTTCATCAAAGGTCTCAAACCCGAGCTCAGAAATTCGGTTCGGCTGCTACAACCGACTGGATTGAGTCAGGCCGTAAAATTGGCTTTGATGATCGACGAGTCTAAGATGATTAGCGTGGGTGAACAGGGGAAAGAAGAAGGAAAGATTCTGAAGGCTCAATCACCTGACCTTACTTCAAAAGGACATCCGCAATCCCTCAAGCAAATGACACCGATAGAAATCGCCGACAAGAAAGCCAAAGAGCTTTGTTTCCGCTGTGATGGAAGGTTCGCTCTGGGTCATCGTTGTCCACCCAAGACACTGCATGTTTTGTTGATTGATGAGGAAAACGCGGAGGAAGAAGGCCCTCGCCCACATACGGATTAGTCATGAGTCCACCACCTTGAGGACAAGGTGGATTTCCAGGGCGGGGTAATGATACGGTCCAGCTATTAGTATTAATTTAGGATTTTGTTTAATTATTTAGGATTATCTATTATTTGAATTATTAGTAGTTTGTTATATTTTCCTAAATTGGAGGGGGAGGGGATTGGCTATTTAGGGGTAGAGCCGATTAGGGTTTAGGCAGTCAATTAGTACGTATTTCATTTTCGTTTTCACGTTCTTTGCTTTGGGAGAAACCTGGTTCTCCAATTCCAGGATTATCAATCATTCAATTAGCTGTTTTTATCAATTACTTTATCAATTTGATTCGTATCACCATCTCCTTCATCCATGAGTGCACGTACCGGAGTACCGGACAATGACCTTGATCTAATTTCATCTAAATAGAGTATCCCCAAGTCTAGCGATGCCTTTAGATTCCTAGAAATGCAAAGTGATGCCATGATGCCAATGACTTGTGTATAGTATGAACGTAAATAGGTTGAAGAAGCTAAGTAGCTAACCACAAATTATACGTAAGGTCTATTAACTATCGAGTACTTTAATTTTCAACCGAGTTTACTATGCCTGTTTGAATCCATCACAAGACTTCCATCCTTAGAAAGAAGCTCGCCAATTGTAACCATTAGAGTGTCCAATTATTTATATCCTAGTATACCACACTCAATGTGCATATCAAAAACATACCATCTAGGGATAGTAGAATCCCTCGTGGAGATTTAGAAACTTCTATCCCACAAAAGTATGAAGACGTCCCATAACTATGAAATTGAGACCACATGAATTGCTACTATCATCACCATTGATGAAAATTCCATCCACATGTGCCACTAGTGTCATCCTATTGGGGTGCATACACACAGGATGATTCTATGTATAACATCTCACACTAATAAGAATTTTGAAAAATCAGATGAGAAGTATTCTGTTAAACTATCAGACAGAACTCACAGAAGTATTTTAATAGAAACATTGAACTAGGTCCACACGTAAGCATAGGAGTTACAAATTTAAAGGACAAGATTTCATCTCGTGTTTACCCATGTTTCACAAGAAAAGTTGTCAACAACGTAATAAGTATGCATAGAAGTAATAGCCGATAAAGACATCCTAGGTTATAGTTTAATTGTACGAAAATAGTTTTTGATTCTACCTTAAGGGTGATAGGGATGATGAGTGTGTTTGCCTAATTGACATAATTCACAAGCTAACCCTTTACAAGATGAAAACTCTGGTTTTAACTGCTTGAGAATGGGTAAGGAGGGATGACCGAGGGGATAATGAGCCTACATGACAGTATGACACTAGAATCACATAGGTGTGCTCATGGATACTGCAAAGTAGACAAAGGATAGAGACCTCGAGACAAAATCTGTCTAAAACTCCAAATAACCTTATTTAATGCATGTACTAAGATCGTGAAGCACCTAGGATTGGAATCTAACTCCAAAGTAGAATAAATGGTTAAATTCAAGCAAAAAGAGTTGAACAAACACGAAGAGATTGAGTTAAAAAAATGAGCCTCTATATACTATGGAACTGCCGTGTCAGTAGCTTCATGAATGAAAGAAAGCATTAAATAAGCAAAGATAACTACCAAACAAGTAGGTTTGTGATTTTACATGACCCACCAATAATTAATCGCAAGGAAACCGCTAACCAACCTCATATAACAAATGCAAACTAACCTATTTTCTACTTAACCAACATGGTTTGTGTTAAGTATGTGACTTTAATACAAGCTGATTTGTTGGTAAGATCAGCTGATAGACATCAGCTGATGGGGCTCAGCTGAGGGGAATAGAGTCGTCAGCTGACATAGAAGAAGTTAGGGCATCAGCTGATACATGTGTTTTCTGTCAGCTGATGGTTTCTGTTAGTTTGTTATTTTGTTCCGTTAGTTTGTTTTTCTGTTTTGCTGCCATGTATTATAAATAGCAGCAGTGGTCACAGTTTTGTATTACCATTTTTCATTTTTCATTCAGATCAATAAAAGTTCTTTCTACATTTTCATAACAAATTGGTATCAGAGCGTGGTTCTGATTACACGCTTCTGAAGGTTTGAGTTCTTCCGATCAACTGGGTGTTCCAGGGTTCTTTATCGATCGTTCAAATTGGTTCTTTCAATTTTTTTCGATTCTAGTGATTTTCAGAATTTAATCGATACACGATTCTTCGATTGAGGGCCAGCGATTGCTACAGGAGTAGTCAATTTCACGTTCTTGGATCAGTTTCTTGAAGATTGTGTCGATTGAGAAGGCGACGGCAGTCGATAGTGTGTACGTCGACTTTGGTGTGCGACAAATCTGAAGTGCGACTCGAAGTTGGAATTGACGCCAAATCTGGGCAATTCTTGCGTCGTTCTTGAAAGTCGATTCAAGGAGGGAGTCGACAGTTATAATTGAAATCGAAGGGTGTTTGATTCAAGGTGGAGCGACAGTGGTCTATTGAAGTTGGGAAATCATCGATTGACTAATTTGAAGTGTTATATTGTTCTTGAATTTCAATATGCCTTCACTTATCAAGATTTGATAAGTTTACTGGGAAAAACAACTTCAGCTTGTGGAGAATTAAGATGAAGGCTCTCCTAAAACAACAGGGAATATGGACTCCGTTGACGGGTAAAAAGCCAGATGAAATGTCAGAATCTGATTATGCTCAACAGGATGAAAAGGCTCATTCAACCATCTTGTTGTCACTCTCCGATGAAGTGATATACGAAGTAGCAGATGAAGAGACTGCGAAGTCTTTGTGGTTGAAATTAGAGAGTCTTTACATGACAAAGTCATTAACAAACAAGTTGATGTTGAAGCAACGGCTGTTTTCGCTGCGTATGAAGGAAGGAATGGCTTTGAAAGAGTATCTTGATGAGCTGAACTCAATTCTCATGGATTTGAAGAATGTTGAAGTCAAGATCGATGATGAAGATGCTGCTCTTGTGCTATTGGTTTCTTTGCCACCGTCTTATGAGAATTTTGTTAATTCTTTTGTGGTTGGCAGAGATATGCTTACGTTGGAAGAGGTCCGATCGAGTTTGCATTCAAGAGAGCTTCGTCATAAGGCTTCTGGAAATGGGAATGGATCTGATGGTCAGTCATCTGGTTTATCTGTTGTTGATGGTGATAGAGGCAGAGAAAGAAGTCGATCAGATAAGGGGAAAGGAAAATGGAGAGGAAAAGGTCGATCAAGATCCAAGAGTAGAGAATCTAAGGTGAATCCCAGAGATGTATGTCATATTTGCAAAGAACAAGGTCATTGGAAAAACGAGTGTCCTAAACGGAAGGAGAAAGCATCAGCTGCTGTTGCAAAGGATGACTCAGATTCAGAGACTGATTTGGTACTTTCAGTTGCTGATTGTCAAAGTGTTGCTGATTTGCAAAGTCAATCAGATGAATGGGTGCTTGACTCGGGATGTTCTTATCATATGACACCAAATAGGGGCTGGTTTGATTCATATGAAAGTGTTTCAGCAGGGCACGTGTTAATGGGGGACAACACTTCATGTGAAGTGGTTGGAATTGGGTCAATAAATGTCAAGATGCATGATGGAATGGTGAGAACTTTGACAGATGTTCGTCATGTACCCAACTTGAAGAAGAACTTGATTTCTTTAGGAGTTTTGGACTCTAAAGGGTTCAAGTACAGCGGTGAAGGTGGAGTGCTCAAGGTCACCAAGGGTGCGTTGGTGGTCATGAAAGGTATCAAGAGGAGTACCTTGTACATTTTAGAAGGACACACAGCTGTTGGATCAGCTGCTACAGCCTCAAAATCTGATAAAACAGAGTCAGATTTAACTCATTTGTGGCATATGAGGCTGGGTCATGTAAGCGAAAAGGGCATGGTGATTCTCAGCAGAAGGGGGCTTCTTGGAGGTCATAAAGTGGCTGAGTTAGGCCTTTGTGAACACTGCATATTTGGAAAACAAAGGAGGGTGAGTTTTTCAAAAGGTGTTCATAGAACAAAGTCAACGTTGGATTATTTACATGCTGATTGTTGGGGTCCTTCCCAAGTACCTTCACTTGGTGGTGCTCGATACTTCTTGTCAGTTATAGATGATTACTCAAGGATGACGTGGGTGTTTGTTATGAAACACAAGAGTGAATCATTTGAGAAGTTCAAGCAATGGAAAGTTCTTATAGAAAATCAAGTTGGAAAGAAGATTAAACGTTTAAGAACAGATAATGGTTTGGAGTTCTGTTCAAGGGAGTTTGACCAGTTTTGCAAGGATGAAGGAATTGCAAGACACCATACGGTTCGACATACGCCACAACAAAATGGGGTGGCTGAACGTATGAATAGAACACTGCTGGAACGGGTTAGGTGTTTGCTGTCAAATGCGGGTCTAAATAGGAGTTTTTGGGCAGAAGCATTGAACACCGTTTGTTACTTGGTTAATAGAAGTCCCTCAACGGCGATTGAGTGTAAAACACCAATTGAAATCTGGTCGGGACAGCCGGCTGATTATACAGGTCTAAGGGTGTTTGGATGTCCTTCTTATTATCATGTTAGTGAAGGAAAGTTGGAACCAACATCGAAGAAAGGGTTGTTCATGGGCTATGGTAATGGTGTAAAAGGTTATGGAATTTGGTCACCAGCTGAAAGGAAAGTTATTCTCAGCAGAGATGTGATTTTTGATGAAGATTTTATGCTTCATGGAGTGAAAAATCAATCTGTTTCAGCTGCTAATAATGACCAGAAGGAGGATGTTTCTGAACAGGTGGAGTATGAGGTTGATAGTTCAGATGAAAGCGTTGAAAATGGGGCTGAACCTGTTGCTAATGCAGCTGGGCAGCCAAGTAGTTCATCACAAAATGAACCTTTCGAGACACAAAATATGCAACAGCCATCAGAGTTTCGATCAGTAGCATTGGACAAGCCTAGGAGGCAAGTTAATAGGCCTGTTCGTTATGGTTTTGATGAGGTAGTGGCTTATGCTTTACAAGTTGCTGAAGAAATGGAATTTTCTGAACCTTCAAGTTACAAAGAGGCTTTAAAAACCAAAGAGGCTGATGCGTGGTTAGCAGCCATGGGTGAAGAGATGGAGTCACTTCACAGAAATAGAACTTGGGAGTTGGTAAAGTTGCCTCAAGGTAGGAAGGTGGTGACTTGTAAGTGGATTTTCAAGAGGAAAACAGGGCTGCCAGGGGCTGAAAATGTGAGATTTAAAGCTCGATTGGTAGCTAGGGGTTATAGTCAAGAGCAAGGGATCGATTATAACGAGATATTTTCACCGGTGGTACGTCATACATCAATTCGTGTGCTGTTAGCTTTGGTTGCACAGCAGAATCTGGAGTTGGAACAATTGGATGTTAAAACTGCTTTCTTACACGGGGATCTCGAAGAGGAGATTTATATGAGTCAACCGGAAGGGTTTGTTGCTCAAGGGAAAGAAGAGTATGTGTGTAAGCTGAAGAAATCGCTTTATGGGCTTAAACAATCACCAAGGCAATGGTATAAGCGATTTGACAGTTTTATGGTGAAAAATGGTTTTAATCGAAGTCCTTATGATTGTTGCATTTATCACAAGAAAGTAGCTTATGGGTCGTCCATTTATTTGCTCTTGTATGTGGATGACATGTTAGTAGCAGCTCGTGATATGGAGGAAGTTAAGAAGCTGAAAGTTCTTCTTAATTCAGAGTTTGATATGAAAGACTTAGGTGTTGCTCAAAAGATTCTCGGTATGGAGATTGTTCGAGATAGAGTTAATGGTAAACTTTTCTTGTCACAGAAAAGTTATATTCAGAAAGTGCTTTCTCGATTTGGCATGAGTTCAGCAAAGGCGTTAAATACACCTTCATCAGCAAATTTCAGATTGTCATCTGATTTGGCACCTCAAACGGAGGCTGAGGTAGAATATATGAGCAAAGTTCCTTATTCTAGTGCGGTTGGGAGCCTGATGTATGTGATGGTTTGCACTAGACCCGACATAGCGCATGTTGTGAGTGTTGTTTCGCGCTACATGGTTAGTCCGGGAAAGGAGCATTGGGTTGCTGTTAAGCGTATCTTTCGTTATCTTAAAGGTACAGCTGATGTGGGTTTGATTTATGGTGGAAAAAGAGAGTGTTTTGTGGCTGGATATTCAGATTCAGACTATGCACCTGATCTGGACTCTCGAAGGTCTTTAACAGGTTATGTTTTCACTGTTGGAGAGGCGGTAGTGAGCTGGAAAGCGACTTTACAGCCATCGGTTGCGTTGTCTACAACTGAGGCCGAGTATATGGCATTAACTGAAGCTGCCAAAGAGGGTATTTGGCTGAAAGGTTTACTTGAAGACCTTGGTTTCAGTCAAAATCAAGCTGTTGTGTTTTGTGATAGCATGAGTGCAATTTGTCTTGCCAAAGATCAAGTGCATCATGAAAGAACAAAGCACATAGATGTGAGGTATCATTTTATTCGTTCAGAAAGGAGAATAAAAGTGCTGAAAGTGAAGACAGAAGACAATCCAGCTGATGTGCTTACTAAACCAGTGTCGGTGAACAAGTTTAGACATTGTTTAGATCTTCTAAACATTGATAACTGGAAGTAGTAATTCTTTTACTAGTATTAAAGTCAAGGTGGAGAATTGTTAAGTATGTGACTTTAATACAAGCTGATTTGTTGGTAAGATCAGCTGATAGACATCAGCTGATGGGGCTCAGCTGAGGGGAATAGAGTCGTCAGCTGACATAGAAGAAGTTAGGGCATCAGCTGATGCATGTGTTTTCTGTCAGCTGATGGTTTCTGTTAGTTTGTTATTTTGTTCCGTTAGTTTGTTTTTCTGTTTTGCTGCCATGTATTATAAATAGCAGCAGTAGTCACAGTTTTGTATTACCTTTTTTCATTTTTCATTCAGATCAATAAAAGTTCTTTCTACATTTTCATAACAGTTTGACTTCTACCTCTAGTAGTCTAGTCACTGTACACTGTTATTAGTACTGCAGCAGCTACTGAAATACTATATCTCCTTTTAAGGACTGCAGTTATTTCCACCACAAACACGGTGAATTCCACTGCTATATTATCATTTATCCAGCATGTCACTCCCCTAAAATTTGGATTTGCAAAGGCTAACATCATTTCTGATTAAAAACAACATCTAGCCCCAACATTATACACAATGGAATGGAAGGGAAACAGCTTATGTTCTCTTTACGAAATTTCAAATATTATGTAATTCTGAGCAGTAACCATGAGTATATCATGTCAGTTTCTACTTACTATATCCAACTCAGACCAACTGGGCAAATGGGATTCCAAAAAGTGCATACCACTAGGCAAGGCATTAGTGCATTACATTAGCAATATGTATACACACATGTTGTCCCTGTATGCCTTTTGCAGTTATTTTGGAGTGGAGAGGTCAGTCAAACACGTTCTTTTAGGAGAGTGGCAGTAAAAACAAACCTACATAGCTTCTAGGTCACAAGAATTTCTTGTGTTTTTGATCAAACAGCGTCTATGAATTAAAGCCAATTACCAGTTACCAATTACCGAATTACGAAACTAAACTTGATGAGGACACTTTAAACTGTGAGATTTGAAATCACTCATCAGTAAAGCAGAGGATGTTAGCGACTGACCCATAAGTTCCTTCACCAATCTGCTCCAATTTCTCGAAACAGTCAACACTTCGGGAACCCCAGGTTGGAGATTCGGTTGTGTTAAGCTGTCCTGGTGCGGCTATAGCCATGGCCACTCCGGTAGGTAGCTCCGGCAAACGTCCGACGTCACAAGGATGGAATCGGAGGAAATTTTAGGGTTATATGCGAGTGAAAGAAAAGGGGGCAACTACAATAAAGTTGGTGTATGAATTAGATCTTTGGGCGGCCAAGAAAGTAGTCAATAATCAATATACACTTTCATTTTACACTAACCCTTTTTTAAAATGTATTTAAGATATTAAAATTTTTAAATAAAAATAATGTAGTAAATAAAATATCACCTTTGTGATATGAATATACTAATTTTAAAAAAGAGTTATAGTACAATAAAATTTATACCAAAACGTAGATAAAAATGAGACGGTCGTAAATATATAATTATTTTTTCTCTAAACAATTTATATCACAAGTTATCAAAAATAATTTATAAACAACTTATAATTAATTACATTAGTATACAATTTTTATAAAACCCCCTCAAATTTTCTTAAAACCTTCTTATATGTTTTATAAACCCCTCAAAATATTCATCTAACCCCCTCCCAATAGATTTAAAATTAATATTTGGAAATTGAAATTGAATAATTTGAAGTTAAAATTTCTTATCCACGTTTTTAATCTTTCCAAAATTGTTTTGAGAATGAAATAATTTTGAAATTGAAGGTTACGATTGGTTAATTAAAACTCAATTTATGGTTATTTTTGGAAAATTTGCATGTCTTTTATATATATATATATATATATATATGGATGAGATCAAATAAAAGGTAAATTAAAGTAAAAAGTGTAAGAGAGATGATTAGTGATAGTTTTTCAGTATATACATCAACTGATAATTGTTAGTTCATCATCTTTATTGATTAAAACTAGTTCTTTATCGATTTCTTTTTGATGAATCCAACATATACATCACTTTTTAGATGAAAGCATTTTGTTCATCACCAAATTATTCCAAAAATTTGGTTTCAAAATCTGTATTTGAAAATCTCTTTTGCTGTGTAAAAAGTGATGAATATGTTGGATTCATCAAAAAGAAATCGATGAAGAACTAGTTTTAATCAATAAAAAGGATTTTTTATTGCCTCTTACCATTTTTACGTTAATATACCTTTTACTTGATCCTCACCCTATATATATATATATATATATGAAAAAGTTCATGCGAGAACCATTCTTATTGCGAGAACCAATCAGAGCCGTCCAATTCCCCATCTTTCAATGTCATTGTCCACCCATGAATTCCTCACATGCACCATGCCACACTCTATCCCTCCACGCTCACCATCCATGAAACTTCCCATATCCAAGGAACGGCCGAGATTGGTTCTCGCGATTCTCTCACTAACAAAGGTTCTCGCATGAACCCTCCCCTATATATATATATATATATATATATATATATATATAGGATTAAAAACAAAAAGAGAAAAGATAAACTCACTTAGAAATATATATATATTTGCAGCGGTAGTTCCAAGAGAAGAATATTTTTGGTTTTTTGATACTACTAAGGGATATAATATGAAGTATTAAGGAGTAAGGATTATTCTAAGAGAGTGTTTTAGGCTGCCATGAGTTTTCTGAATAAACTCGTAATTTTATTGAGAGTTCTTTGCGTGCATTACAAATGAACTTTTGATCGTTTATATAGACGATCAAGTTTCAATACGACAAATTACAGTTGCCTAACTCTAATAATTTACAACAATTTACAATTACTACATACACCTAATAATTTACATAGAAGAGAAAAAGTCAAAGAAGTGCAATAATATGTGAAAACTTTCAACAATTGAATTAACTCTTGTCAGGAGTTTGTTGAATATATTTTTTTTTTGTCCTTTGTGTGTGTGTCACTGCATACGTCTGATGTGCATTATTGTCTAGGTTGTTGCGTCACTGCTTGTGTTTGATTTGCATTATTGCTTGTTTGTTGAAGATCTTCTAAAAGTCTCTGTGTGTTTCATCGATGGATGGTGCTGTAGCCGTATCGTCTTCTACAGAAAAATCAACATTTTCTTCATTGTTAATGTCTTCTGTCTTCATCATCTCTCCTTCCCCTGAAAAAAGAAGAAGCATGTTCCAGTTTTTGTGTGACCAAATTTGCACATAATGGCATTCGGCTAGTAACTTGAAGCTCTCCCAGAAAAAGTCTTGTGGTAGATTTGGGGTTTGCTGAAAGAGCGTTACTTGTTTAATAAAGTTCTCACATACTTCAAAATTTAAATTTGTAGATGCTTCGAGCTGTTTGAACATATTTTGTGTAGCCAGCCTGTGAGTAATGAAAACTCTCTTTTTTGCAAGTCTATATGTGTAGCTATCCGCTTCTGGAAGAGATGCGAATATTTTGCATCCAATTACAGGAAAAGAGCTGTAGGATGCTATGTTGTCTGATGTCAGTAAAAACTTTTCGCCAAACTTGTTAAGGATGGCTTCGATCTTGGGATTTAATTTGAATTCGATATAATCAATCATCCCATTGTGATAGAACTGAAAAATCTCGTCCTCAGTGAGGGTAGTAGTGTTTAAATTTATTTGTAAGCATAGTAGCCCTGCTACATTATGTGTATCAATGTTGCCATCTCCAAGCTCACTAGTGTGGCTTCTTTGTATAACTGTTATTCCCTTGTATTTGTCTTCGTGAAAAGCAATATCCACGATTCTTTATTGTAAGTTGTGTAAAATAATAGGGAATTATGTACAAATTTTTTCTGAAACAATTTGTTCAAACTCTTTGAACTGTCGTATAACAGGTTCTAGAGTTTGTCTCCAAGGGAGATCTAAAATCCTTGCCTTAAAGCTATCATAGTTTCTGTGTATAACTGTGTTTGTTTTCTTTTCTTTCTTCTCGATTTCTTTTTGAAGCTGTGTATATTTTGCTTCGAGAAGTGCCATCTTTTGTTTTAACATACTGTTCTCAATCTGGGTTTGTATATACTGTGTATCTTTTCCAGATTGCATCAATTGTTTTTGCAAATTGACAATTATTTCCTCTTGAGATTTTATTAATTGTTTAGAATTCATTTTTGTCATGTCTGAAAATGTTTTCACTTCTTCAGGTTCTATATAAAAATTAGTTACCCCAAAGTGTTGTCTTGCAACTTGCATGGCTTCTGAAAAATTATAAAATCCTTTGTAAATGGGACTAGGACATTATATATATTTTGCAACTGTTTCCCATTTATTGAAAATACCAATTTTTGTTCCCCTAAAAATTACATAATGAGAAAATTTTTGTTTCTTTATTTCAGGGGCTTTTTGACTTTGTTCAACAAAATAAATACTTAAAGCGTTTAAAACTTGTGCTTTGAAAGACGAAGCTTGTGGCATAGTTTGCACATGCCAAAGATTGTCTAACAAACATTGTTGTTTTTCATTTAGTTGCATACCTATGATGGGTCTAAATTTGTTAGTCTCATCATGACATACTTGTAAAGCATAATTTCCAAATATAATAACCGAACTAGCCGGTTTTTGTATAGTTTGTGTATTTTTTTGTGCCATGTTGTAAAACATAGGGATTGGTAGGACGAATTTTATTCATCTCCAATCGTGGCCTTATTGAAGCATTGTACGTTTGTAAAAACTTTGTTTGTGAGATGTCTTCAAGTCCTTGTTCAGAGAGTTGTTGAGGAAGACTTTGACCTTTGGATTCTTCTGCTGAAGATTATCCTTTTTTAAATTGTGTAGGGTATATAAGTTTCTTCTTTCCTTTGTCTTTGCTAGCCATCTGCAACAAATAATTTATTAATGTTCCTAGAAAGCATATTTGCTATACCATTATTTTTTCCTTTAATGTGTTCAAAGTTTATTTTATACCCACTACCTTGTATGACATTTTGTAAATTTACCCACCTAGTTCTATTTACTTTTTTACTTTGATCATTTTTAATAAAACGAACTATGGCTTCACAGTCTGTTCTAACTGTAAATTCTTAAATTTTTCTAAAGCATTGATTAATGCTTGAATTTCAAAATCCTAACTTGTCAAGTTTGTTCCTGCTTTGTTAAAATTTCCACTTGCATAAGAACATATTTTCTCAGTGTCTTTGGGACTATATTTATCTGGTTTACAAAGTAAGGCTGCTCTCCATCTTTCTTTACAACCATCTACTTCAATAATTATATAATCTGTCACTAATGGTAATTCTAATGGCTTAATATTTTTAACTGCTTCTTTTATAGTTTTTACTAACTTTATATCCTCCGTATTAAAATGTCTTTGCCCATTTTTTTTTGTTTTACTATATAATGGTCCAACTAACTTTGAAAGATTGGGTATGAATTTTCGAGTATAGTTAATCAATCCCAAAAATGCTTGTATTTGTTTTAAGTTTTCAAATTTTTCTGGAAATTCCAAAATTTTTGTAGAAATATGTGCTTGTAATTCTATTTTCCCATTGCATTTTTCAAGACCAAGAAAAGAGATTTTTCTTTTAAACAATTCCATTTTTCTTTTAGAAACTACTATACCGTTCTTTTTAATTTCTTCAAATATCGTCTGTAAATGTTTCTCGTGTTCCTGCACTATTTCACTGGCAACTAAAATGTCATCAATATATACTAAACAAAAATCATATTTAAGAAATATATTATCCATAAACCTTTGAAATATTGATGGTGCGTTCTTTAACCCAAAGCTAAGAACGTTCCATTCATATTGTCCTTCTGAACATGTAAATGATGTCCAAGGTTTGAAATTTTTCTTCAAGTTGTAACTGATTATATCATGATTTTAGATCAAATTTTGAAAATACCTTTTTCTTTTGTATAAGATTTAGTAAGTTATCTTTATTTGGGATATTGTAACCATCATCTTCTGTATTATCGTTTAGACGTTTGTAATTGTAAACTATTCTAGCCTTTCCTCTTTTAATTTCACTATGATTTCTTACTATAAATGCTGTTGTTCTGTTAGGGCTTTCTGATTTTCTAATTAATCCTTGTTCTAACATTTCTGGTATTTGTTTTCTAAATTCTTCTTTGTCTAAAGGACTGTATTCTATATTAGCTGTTCTAATCTTAATATCTGGATATTTGATTTTAAACTTACATACATATTTTACCTTTGATTTTTTAATATTTTCTCCTATTAATCCTATTTTTTCTAAATGTAAAATTATAGGATAATTTTGGCTTTTTGTAATATCTTTTCCTTTTTCTAATTCGTGTGTTAAGAAATCTGTAAGTAATTTCACCGTTTCGTTTTCTATATAGGATTTATGGTTTTGATTTTGGTGTTTTAAAAACTCTAAATTCCCATGTCCACCACGCTTTCGTGCAAACTCTGATGTATTAATATAGCGAGATGCTGGGAAGCTGTATAGTTGTTTTCTAAGTGTTACAACATTACGTGTTATTGTAATGGCTCCGTTTAATCCTAATATAAAGTTTAAACCAAGAACAAAATCTTTTGATTTAATACATTGTGGATTAATATTAACCTGTGGTATGTCATATTTTATACTAAAATTTTCTGAAAAATCAAGAAATTGTATACCCGTAGGTTCTATATAATGTGTAATTGAAATTAAACGATCTTCTATTGTTCTAGTAATTAATTTATAAGGTAGTTCTTTATGATATTGTTGTGGTACTAAACTGTAAGATATTACACTTTTTGTGGCTCCTGTGTCTAATAAGGCTGTTAAATCTAAAAATTTATTGTTACTTAGCCATAATCTGTATTGTACGTTAATCATATTTGCAGATCCCTGTGTTTGTATATATATGTTTTCTTCAGACATTTTTGCTATATCTAGATTCTCTATATCAAAGGTTTCTTGTTTTTGTTTTTTCTTATCAACTAAATCTTCTATATATTTTATTTTTTCTTCTATATTTTTTATTTTTAGCTTATGCAATTCAGCTGTTATTTCCAATTTTTCTAATTTTTCTTTATATATGCTTGGTTCTTCCTTTGTTTGTTTTGAATTTTTTATTTCAGCTATTTCTATATCGAATACCCTTTTAAGACATAAACAACAAATTTCTTTAAAACAAATGTTACATTGTAATCTTTTTTCAATGCTAGGATAATATCCACAATTAAAACATTTTATATAGTTGTTACCCCTGTTTTTAATCCAATTATGTTCACATTCCTCTTGTTCTGTATTAACATATGTGTAAGTAACCTTTGTTAATGAGTTTTCTGTCTCATTATCGCTATTCATTCATTATCTGAATTGTCTGTTTCTACTAATTCTATTTCATATTCTCCTATTTGTTCTATAAGACTACTTCTTTCTATATTTTTGTTTCTATTGGGACATTTATTTGCTAGATGTTTTATGTCTCCACAAATAAAGCATTTACAATTTCTTGTTTGTGGTTTCTTAACATATTTTTTGTTGTAAGGTTTATATCCCTTTCTATATGTAGTACTTTTTCTAAGTTTTTTCTTATTATTATTATTATAATAACCATATGTTTGAGGTGTGTAAATTACTGTTTTACAAAATGCATAGGCATTCTTCTTCTTTAACTGTTCTTGTAAAGCTACCTCTTTACATCTTTCTTATATATATATATATATATATATATATATATATATATATATATATATATATATATATATATATATATATATATATATATATTGAGAGTATTTTATTTTTACACTCATGTTACATTGGAGAGTAAATGTAAATTACACAAAGTCACAAACCTTGGTTTACCCAATTTTTCAACTTATTTTTAACTTTTTTATTATAATTTAATTATGTAACAAAATATAATATATTTATAAATTGTTTAAAAACAAAAGGAATAACAGATAATAAAATAAAACTTTTTGATAACATTAATAAAACATTAAAATAAAAAAAATAAAAATTACAAAATATTAAATATTAAATTAAAAATGATAAATAATAAATAATAAAAACATCAAGTAATCTAATTGTTCTAGTTGTATGGAAGTTAAAAACGTGCAATGTATTTGACCAGTGAAAATAAGTTTTTGTATCGGAGATAAACTTTTTTTTCTTTGACGTCCCACGATTGTTTAAAACATGGATAGTTTCCTTCTAAATCATTGTTCTTCATTCTAATAATTGTTTGTCTCATCTAGAACCGCCATCTAAACATATCTCATGTATAAAGAGAGTTATCGTCAAAGTAATCTCGCATAAGCCGCTCTTCTATAGCTACCCGACCTCTTCTATGTTCCAACTCCTTGATTATCTTCTTAGCAATTATGTAGTACTACCATAAATTAATTTTGTCGCTTTTCGAACCAAACCTCTAAAATTTTTGTTTCTAGCTCAATGAGCTTGTCGGTTGATATGGATGATGATAATAACAGTGATGAGGTTGATGAAACGGGTTGTGGTAAATCAATATTATGTAAGAAATAGATATTTTTGTACTAGAAAAGAGGTAAAGAAAAATATAGATTTTGACATGAATATTTTAAAGTGTACAATGGTATAATTATAAGAGAATAATGAGAAATGTAAAATAGGGGTGAAGCGTCGGGCTAGGGGACTCAAATATGTCACACGTGGGGTAAAATAGGGGTGTATGAATGTTGATATTGACCTAGTGGTACCCGAGCCCACAACCAAAGTCTTAGGATGGGTGTTACGTATGGCCTTACACTGTTCCCTAACCTTTGCGCTTTATTTCATATGAGGCCCCTTGCTTTTAATGTCCATCTAGTTTGGATGTTACATGGTCCGGATACCTATCATGTGAGAGGTAGGAATGTATTTTCCTAAGCCACCTCTAATCTTCTTCGTGAATATTGTGTAACGTCTCTGTAACGCCTCAACAATTATTTTTAAAATACTTAGCATATTCGAATCATAAAATCAGCATATATTAAAACCACAAGTACTAATAAATATTTAATTACATCTCAATAACGATGTTCGTAATATCACTGAGATAATCAAAGTAAGTGTAAACAGTATTCCGTGGAAGTCCTTTTATCGATAAGCCATCCCTACTGAGCTGGAGACTCGTCGTGGCCATTTCCTGTAAAATAGGATCAAACAACAACCTATATGCGCGAAGCTTAGCAAGTACGTTACTTACATACTGAATCAGTTCAACACTTGCATATTCACATATCATACACACAATCATCATGAATCATATAAAGTCATACTCGCTACCATAGTAGCCGGTCTCATCATTCCAAATCATACTCTCTACCGAAGTAGTAAGTCTCATCATACCCGTCATATCCAAACGCTCTTATCATACCCGTTGTCGTGGCAATCGATCACTCATACCCAACACCAAAGTGTCGGTCCCATCACATAGTCACATACGATCAACATAAACATACACTTACTTGCATACTATTGTTGGGTTATACAACCTCCTGGTGTCATCCTAGTTCGAAGTTTCAAAGTCAACTTGTTTGAACCAACACGAATAATAAACTGGTTAACCAATCACAAGGCGAAACTTGAAAGATTTACATAACCCCTAAACTGAAAGAGTTAGGATCTTTTAACCTCAAAATATATAATATAACAACATGTATGTATATTAACAATTATATGAAAAAAACAAGAACATCATGTATGAGATAAGGTTAGGGGTTATACCTAGGATGCTCAAGATGTAGTCCACGAGTGATTGAACCAACGAGAGCCGCTAGGAGGGTTGAGCAATCCACAATGACCGTACATGGAAAAGACCAAAAACCAAACTCGGTTTCTTCGTTAATGGTGATCGGCCGACGACAAGGGGAAAGGAGGAGGAGAGGAAACATTTTAAATATTTAGAATTGGTACAAAAGTTTTCTACGCTTTAACCCCTATTATACCAAATAGGATGCTTAATAATGGAGTTCTTCAATGTCCATTTGGGTGTATGCACAATAGCGATTTTGAGTTCTTATTACTGGGTTTTTTGCTCTTACTTCTTTACTATAAGGGTTTCACCAGATCTTCGGCAATGGTGATTGAGTTCTTATGATTCTGTTCGATCTTGTTTTTATGAGTTTTCATGGGTTTTTGGTGATGTGATTAAGTTCTTCGTGAAACCCTAATTTGAACCCCATTTCGCCATGAAGAACAACGACCGGTCCATGAAGAAACCCTAACAAGAACTTACCTCCGGTTATGGTGACGATGGAGTTCAAAAACCCCATTTCGGCTTGAAGAACACCTTATAATTATCATGTATTAATCATCAAGTAAAGGGTAAACATGGAAAATTCTTCCCCAAACAAACCCACGTTAAAAAAAACCCAAAACTTTAAATTGTCATAACTTTTTAAGTTTTGCGAATTTAAATAAAAAAATTATATCAATCTTTTAGTTTTTAATCCTCTTTCAATCAAGACCACTCTTCCCATATTTTTATTAGTTTTTTTTTAAATGCAAATTTTGTTTGCATTTAGGGCTGCATTGTAGTGTTTGTGTACAGTTTTTGCATTTTGGTTTTGAATATGTAATTTTGCATTTTTTGCTGCATTTTCATTGAATCATTTTGGGTTTGCATTTTGCATTTTCATATTTTTGCATTTTGGAAGCATCTGCGTGTTCATATTTTGCATTTTTTGATTTTTTGTATTTTGCATTTAGAAATAAACACAACTCAAAATGCAAACTTTGCATTTTCAAAAAATAAAGTTTCAGAAATATATTAAGCCCGATCTTGTTTGAAAGAGAACGAAAAACTGAATCTATTAATATAATTTTTTTGCTAAAATTCTAAAAAACGAACGAGTTATGATCATTTAAAATAAGTGTGGGTTTTTTTTAACTGGGTGGTCGCTGGAGGGTAGGCGAGTTTTTTTTTTAATTTTTTTTTTTGCCCATAAACAATATGACACGTGTCATCTCTAAGATTGTTCTTTAGGTTCTATGTTTAATGGAGGTTCTATATAGAACCTTTATATATATATATATATAAATATATATATATATATATATATATATATTCTTTTTTTAATTACTAATAAATAAACATTATCCAAAGTAAATAATTTTATCATTTTCAGTTTTAATGGGGTAAGGTCCCAAACTTGACACGTCGGAACCTACCACCATCCAGAAGAGCTGAAGATCCCAGTCTCCTGGAGCTATACGCAGCTCTTCAGGAAGAACCGAAGGCCCCAGTCTCCTTGAGCTGTACACAGTCCCTCAGGAGAGCTAGAGGCCCCGACCTCCTGAAGCTATACGCTGCTAGGAGGAGTACCAGTCTCTTCACACCAGATAGGCGGATCCCATATTCCCAAAAAGCAGACTTGCCTATCCAGTCACATTTAAGGATAAGTACGGAAGAGCTGACACCCAAGTACACTCGGCAGGCTTTTTAAGGATCATTGTCTGGAAGATCCGTAGCAGATGCAATCATCATAAACAACCGATCCTTTACACCTGGATGGTCATCCAAGGGCTCAGGTATGGCTTCCATCCATTATAAATAACAAACACGTTTACACCAAAGAACACATGCAGAAATACATCCGAACATATACAATCCTCTACCCTACTAACTTGAGCGTCAGAGAGGAATACGAGGATCCATCCCCGTATTCCCCTAACGTTAGGTGTTAGCCGTTTTGCAGGATTCGGTGTTAGCCGTTTTGCCGGATCCATCTTAGAGCAAGATCCAGTAAGCAAGGCACTCACGCATTAGACAAATCCCGGAGAGAGTCGAATGCACGATCAAATGGTGACATCCGTGGGATCGATAGTTCTTTAACTTCATCTACATTCTCCCTACATCCTTTTATACTCGAAAAACAGTCTACAATAGCTAAATGGCCACACCTAACCAAACACCGTCCATTCAAAACACTACAGATATTTCTCTCCCTAATCTGAATGCAAGTACCTCAAACCCCGTAGTCGGTCAGGGCGGAGGGGGTCCGCCTAACCCCCTCCCTGTAAGACAACAACAATCACCACCGGCTCAACCGTTAGTTCACATCGGGGTGGTTTAGGCTACCTCAATAACGAAGAATGGGAGGTGGCTACTCCAGGTGGCCAAGCAACGCGATCATCCCAACAGACAGAAGTATCTCCGGTAATACCCATGAACTTGTTCAACACGCCAAACGTACAAAGTAACACTGCCGGGCTGGCTATGCACATATAAGCTCAGTTACAAAGTATGCTCCTGGCCCAAGCTCAGGCGCAGGCCGCCTACTGGCAAAACATAGCCATGCATGGGAGAAGCTGGGGAGGAGAAACGCGTGTAATGTAACCCCAACCCATAGGAGCGCTCGTGCAGCCCGGTAACACTCCTTTCTCTCGATATATTGAAGAATACCAGATACCTGACAATATCAAGATCCCCGCGATAGTGGGAACATATGATGGCTCAGGAGATCCGGATGACCATATGAACCTGTTCCAAGGAGCCATGAAGTTCCAGAAATGGGACACAGCTGTGGCATGTCATGTTTTCCCCATGACGCTAAAGAGTAGTGCACGGGAATGGTTTACCAGCCTCCCACCAGGAAGCGTGCAAAGCTATGAGGACTTACGAGAAAAGTTCAAGAGCCACTTTAGACCACAGAAGGTCCATGCAGAATCTCATCTGAGGGCTCACCTGGTAAGGCAGGAGGTTGATGAGAACATGAGGGATTACATCCCACGGTATAACAGAGAGAGAGCTAAAATACCCAACCTCCCGGAGAGCCAAGTGGTATCTGGATTCATTATGAGCATCCGACCACCTCAGCTCATAGAGGACTTGTCCACAAGGGTGCCTCTCACCTTCCAGGAGTGCATGGACAGAGCCTACGCGTGGGTCCAGGGGAAAGAAACAGCTAATCAAGTCAGGGGACTTAATAAAAAGGAAGTACCATAAAACAGGCAGTGGGGAGGAGAAGGCTCCAGCTCTAGGGGAAGTTTTAAAGATAGAACCCCTCGATGATTCCAAGACATAAGAAGGGATAGGACGTCTAACGGCAGAAACCTGCTTATCTCCGGTCTGTCCAAAACTCCAAAGGAAATCTTGGCCACTGAAGGTGTAAGAACCAGGTTCAGACCTCCTCCCCCTATGACTGATCCGCTAAGTTCCATGAAGACAAGGGGCACGACACTGACAACTGTAGAGGGCTCAAGAAAGAGATAGAGCTGGCAATAAAGGCGGGAAAGCTGGATCACCTGGTACAGACGATAAAAGATTGCAGGAGGGGGGATGGCAGGAAGAATCCCTCCTGGAGGAAACCCGTAGCACCAACGGAAGAGAGAGCTCCAGAGGGAAGAATCAACATGATTCAGGCCCTCGACATGAAAGGAAGAAAAAGGAGAGGTCAATCTAGCGTCCTGCCTTCCTACCTCATGATACCTAACATAAATGAGGAAGATCTAGAGGAAGAGCATATGGTCACTAACATCCGGGTAGCAGACTACGTGAATGGTTTTTTACCTGACCAAACCACCATATGACTCAAACTGGTCAATCTTGAGTTTGATTCCACTGTTTCAATCCTAAAAGCGGAACTGGATTGAACACAACCCTCTAAACCCCAAAAGGGATAGGATCCTTAAACTTTTATATGATCAACATAGTTTCTTACATACAACCCATAGATAAGGTTATAAGATTATACCTGAACAAAACCATTAGGATTGCTAAAGATAGTCCACCACTACTGCACCTCCGATTGAACTGGTTGCTAGATCGCTCCTGGATCACCAAAACATACAATTCTCGAAATCGAGAATGTGTGTGTGTGTACTTATTTGCGTCGATCACCAAAACCGCAAACACCCTTGCGGTTTTCTTCTTTGTTCGACGGCAAGAGAGAGAGAGCCGAGAGAGTGCGACCGAGAGAGAGAGAGAGCGAGATCGAGAGTGTGAGGGAGAGAGAGAGAGTTGTGGTGGCTAAGACACCGACCATCGGATCCATACATAAAACTAGCGTGTTTCCCAAAAGATATTTACAAGAAAACTACCAACAGTTCCCGCCTCACCAGACCTCTGACATCAACCTGCGAAAAAGGGAAATCTTGCACCGTTAGCTACAACTAGCTAGTGAGCACCAATTACACATAAGCATCAATAAGCAGGCTATCTATCACATATAGGAACAACACACAAGGCTATCCTATCATCTTGCGGTGCGCCAATCATGTCAGCAGGAGTTGTATCTCGCAGGGTAGCTAGTCCCGCTCAACAACCCAAGCCGGGGAATCAGCCGCAACTAATTGCACCCGTGGGGGAGCGAAAAGCAGTCCACGTGGTACACTCTGTCTATCATGCTGGTTCCAGCCTAAGTGAAGAACCCAATTCCATAGAGGAACGGCGGCCTGCAGAGCCATACCCAAGCGTATACACCTGAGTACCGTTAGTTCCCCAATTCATAGTCCCTAAGTAGGGGTGTAAACGAGTCGAATCGAGCTCGAGCTCGAGCTCGACACGGCTCGAGCTCGGCTTGAAAATTTATGTTAAGCTCGAGCTCGGCTCGATAGCTTGACGAGTTTTCATACTTGAAGCTCGAGCTCGGCTCGACATGGTATCTTCTTAACTCGAGCTCGACTCGAAAAGCTCGAAATAATATAAAAAAATAAATTTAAAAACCCCAAAATTTTCAAAATATAGATAAAATATGAAATAATGATTTTTAGTACTTACTTATTCTTAATAGTACATATATAAAGTAGATTTGATTAAAAAAATACTCAATTTTAATATGCTTTTACATTAGCCCATCATATATACATATTACATATATAAATATACATATACTATATAAGGCTCGAAAAGCTCGATAAGGACTCGAGCCGAGTTCTTAGAAGCTCGAGCTCGACTCGTTAAATAATTCGAGCTTGTTTTTTGGGCTCGAACTCGAACTCGAGCTCGATAAAGTTCGACTCGAATGAGCCGAGCTCGAGCTCGAGCTCGAGCTACTCGATAAAAGCTCGACTCGTTTACACCCCTATCCCTACGGACCCTGGGAACCCAACCATATATTATCACCCGTCTACCTGACTGACCTCAGTTGTTCACCCGTCAGTGTCCGGACAAAATCTCATAAACAAATAGCTGATCCAATTAGGATCCAGTTCATGCGCGCATATAACCAGCAATTATCTTTCATACTGGTAATTAAGCATGCGAATATAACTCTTTCATGACATACCTCATGTCCCACGTATGAATACATCAATCACGTGTCAACATGTACAACAGATAACTTACCTACTGAGACTCATGGAAAACTAGTACTCACCTCAATATTACAGGAGGCAGAAATGAAATCGGGAATCCCAGGAATCCCCAGAGTCGTCCGAATCACCTAACACATTAAGTTCAGGCTTAGACCCAATCAACGACAATCAACGAGACTTAAAACACAAGACTACAAAGCTGTCAACACAACAACACAACTTGCGATCGCAAGGCATAGCCATGCTGTCGCAAGGGTCATTTTAACCCCCCCTTGCGATCGCAAGGGATGTCCATGCGATCGCATGGGTCCTACCCAAACCACCCCAGTTTACGATCTCATGGCTTAACCATAAGACCGCAAGGGTGGTATTTTGGGGCTTACGATCGCAAGTTATGTACCTACGACCGCAAGAGTGTTTCCTTCGTCCTTGGACGGTAAACCACTACGCAACCTCCTTACGACCGCAAGACCCGATGCATGCGATCGCAAGGAACACGGGACCTGCTTGCGACAGCAATGCAAAACACCAAATGTTCAAGCTTGGGGCTACACCAAATCGAGTGATTGACAAAGTGATGGAGAAGGAGAACTCGAACTCAAGATGGAGAAGTTGGTCGCCGTCGGTAGCTGTCGGCTTCTGCCGTAATCGCCTTTTGCGTCGTCGGTCGCTACAGGGCCAATCGAGAAATAGAGAAAGAAAAGAAAAGGGCGTCTGCAACTCTGCATCGTCCTCGTCGTCATGCCTCCATCGCTGGCCGTTGGCCATTGTCTGCGTCGCCGGTCGGTACTCGGTAGGGGGTAGGCGGCGTCAATTGTCGATGATAGGAGGACTCGGAGGAGGCATAGGCGTGAAAATGGATTTGAAAGTTAGGACTACGCTGTCTTCTTAAGTTCTTATTTGTTAAATTAATAATATTTTAATTGGAAAATGCAATAATCGGATATTTCGGATATCCGAATATCCGAAATTTTAGAAATCCACTATCCGTATCCGAATCCAAAAATTCGGATATCCGAATTTCGGGTATCCGAAATTTCGGATACTTTCGGATCTTATTTTTTGGAAATTCGGATATCGGATCGGATACGGATATTTTTGAACACCCCTAGTGTAGAGTGTGTGTATGTGTTTTGTTTATTCCCAGGGATAAGGGAGAGTCAATAGGCCGAACTTGGTTGGCTAATACCCCTCACGGGTATTTTGTTCTCCTTTTAAACTTAAAACACAACTTAGGTTTATCTGTTCCAACTAACGGAGATATTTTTGGAATCATTATCTAAAACCGTTTAACTATTTATCGACTTGGTCAACTTATGACACTTTTCATATTACCACATTTTTATCCACAATTAACACCAATTCACGTTTAAAACACCAATTAACACAAAATACACCATTTTACAACATGTATACTACAATTAACAACAAAACACCAATTAAAGTCAACGTACAACTATCAAAGCTACCTGTACAACAGTTTACAGCTAGGCCCCATTTTGGGGTGTTACATTCTCTTAATTTTCTCAACTAATTTAAGACAACTATTACTTTAATAAATAAATCATTAAACATCACAATAACTATTTATCGTATATAATTTTGGTTAAATTACTTATATCAATATACAATTTTAAGGCTATATTATATTTTTCTTTGATTATTTAATAATAATATTTTTTTAATTATTTCAAAAACTATTTTAACAACTAATAAATGGTTGATTAAAAAGTAAAGTAATCAGAATAAAAATAAAATACATGAATATGTTGACTAACAATGCATTTCACATATACCATATCCTATTTTTTAAATCAAACATGTTGACGATCGCAAAGTATTGTCATCGCCGCCGTATTGCGCGAATGCAATACTAGTTTTGATTAAATAAATAAAACACTTCATGTTTAACACATAGAATATAATTAAATACCTTTTTTTTTGTTTAGACTGATCAATTTAGAAAAGTTATAGATAGTGATCTTCTTAATAATGTTTATATACTCGACGAGTCATTAATGTTAATAGTAACACCTATAGTGGTATTGCCCAACAAAGACGAAAGCATGGGTTCGACTTTCTCCACTTGCATTATGCCCTTTTCTTAATGCAACGCATGATATTATTCTCTGTTCCACCTAGATACATTCATTTTTATATCTACTTTTATCATATCCATCTATATAATTTTACATATAACATTTTAATATATAATTTCTTTTATCATATCCATCTATATAATTTTACACATTTTAATATATAATTTCTTTTATCATATCCATCTATATAATTTTACATATAACATTTTAATATATAATTTCCGTCATAAATTAAATTTCAATTATTTTGGATCGAACCAAAATTCTGTGAATACTGTATGAACTTTTTGAGTAAAGTTTTACTATATAAGAAAATCTAATTGTTTATATATATATATATATATATATATTTATGTGTGTGTATTTGTTTTATTTCAAGCATTTATGTTTATATGTCAATTTATATATACACATTTTTTTCCGTCGCAACACACAGGTCATTGTTAAACTCGTTTAGTACTAAATAAGTACTTAGAATGGCTAGGGGCTGTTTGTTTGCTGTTGAATGGAACCATTCAACGCTGATTGCTGAATCGTTCAACTTTCAGCACGTTTGATTGACACCTCTGAATCCTTATGGACTCGTTGAGAAATGTTCTGGTCTAGTTTGTGGCCTAATTGATCCGCTGGTGCTATTTGTATACTTTGTAATTGTGAACAACGTGAATAGATGAACAGGGATAAAGCTGCCTTGCAGAATGTAATTGATAGATAAATTCATAGACCTAGGTGGGATAGGAGAATTTAATTACCGTGATGAACAAAACAGAAGAACATTGCTCAATTTTTCCACCTTAAAGTACATTCTGAGTCATTAAACACTAAATATTTTACTCTAATATCCTTTATTTCACACGTTGCCTTATCAAAAAAATCATATCCTATAATATAATACATTAATATTAAGACTAAAATCGTAATTTACATTATTTAGATTGTTCACTTGGAATCCTTATCAAACAATATATTACATTAAAAGACAGTTTTATATAAAGTTTTTAAATTATTCAGATAATAAAATTACAAGTATTCATCCTGTATTAACAAATAATTTTGGAAACATGAGCGGTAAATCTACGTGGCAGACCTGGAATCACGGGCTGAAATAGAGCCTCCCCATAAAAAACCAAAACTTGAGTTGGCTTTCAATTCCCCTTTGCTTCCCTATTTCTCTTCTCCTTGTTACACAGCCAAAGCCAAACCAAAAAGTAGGTGAAAAGCAACCACTATTACCTAATCTTACATTTATACATTCATTCATTCACAAATTGCAACTGGGGTTTCTTTGTTTCTTTTCACTTTCAAACCCTAGCTAGCTAGCTACTTCATTCACTAGATCTTGCTTCCCAATCTCAATCTGCCTTCATTTTTTGATCTTCCTACTTCACAAATGTTTAATGTTTTCTGAACAATGTCTGCGTCATTGGCGACCTTCGAGCGTCCCCGAATCGGAGCTTCAAACACGGTACTCTTGTTTCTCTACTCATCCTTGGTATTACCGATCTTTTCGTCTTTATGCTAACTCACTACGGATTGTTGTTATTTCTATCAGTTATCTCTTCAATGTAGCTTTGATTTTTGTTAAAAAGCGTTCGAATTCGTGTGGATTGTGAAGTGATGAGGGAACTTGTGTTGATTTCCTTAATGGAACTATTTCCTGTTAATTTTGATCGAGTAATTTCTATCGGAGTAAAAATGAAAAATGTAGTTTTTGTATTCACCAAAAAAAAAAAAAAAAAATTAAAAAGAAAATCAATTTGTAGCTGCATGTTTCCCCTCATTGTTTTCTATGTATAAGTCACTTTAGTCTATGATGTGAATTAGATTGGCATTGAGGGATAATGTAGTTTTCTTAGTGAAGTTTTTAACTTTCTGATGATCTGTGGACATTATTTACAGGTTTTCAAAAGTGGGCCGTTGTTCATATCTTCAAAAGGTGAGTAAAAGTTCATCCTTTTCGGTTAAAATAGTGATTACAGTGAGTTGTGGATGTTTTTGTTTTGGTTTGGACCGTTTGGTTAAAGAAAAGATAAATATTTACCTTCGCATATAGAGTGAATGCACTAGTAACTAAAAATGCTCTTGTTCTAAAGCACATGCTATATGATCGTGAGGACCATTTCGATTTTTATAATCTTTTATTTTGGATATCCATGTTACATAGGGGTCGTTTACTCGTTTGTCTTTAGGCTTGTTGATGTCTAAGAAAGTATGATTAGGTGAGAACCGAACAATTAGCTCATTTAAATTTGAACGTGACACTCAAATATTAGTTGGGGCTGTTACTCTTTGAAGCTTCTTAAAACAAAACACTAATTCAGGTAGATATTTGATAACCTATCCTATGTTATAATTTGATTATAATTTCCTCAAGCGTGAAAGAGTTCGCAGATTGGATAATTTGGTAGAGCTGTAGGTTTTAAGTTGACAGGGTGTTTATAAAGTCAGAAAGCACAGAAATTTAGATAAGGACCAGACGATATATTTAAGTTACACTAATTTAGGTAGAAACTTATACCCAATCCTATGTTATAACATGATTAGAATTTTCTCAAGCTTGAAAGAGTTTGTGAACCGGAAATGTGGTAGAGCTGTAGGTTTTCAGTTGACTGGAAGTTTATAAAGTTAGAAAGCACAGAAAATTAGATAAGGACCAGAGTGTACATTTAAGTTCATTGATGAATTACTTTAAAGGTATGCATTTAATTGATACTATATATATTTTTTATGGACAAGTGTTGATTCTTATCTTTAAGAAAAGTATTTGTTCTTAGATAACAATTAGGTTTAGTAGTTGAAGTAGGATAGGGGCATAGGGCCATAGTGTTTATTATCAAGAAAATTTCTATATGTAGGTCTTAGGAGTGTTAATTATGCTTAATTTAATTTTTGAATTTAGAATCTCAATCCCTATATGTAGGGCTTAGGATTTGTAGGTTATTGTGGTAATCTGATCAAGTAATGAACCCATTTTGGCGGGTTATTAATTGGGTCGATTCATGATCCATTTGATCGAAACCTTTCTTTAAAGTAAGTTATTTTTATTTTTCATCTGGTAAATTCTGCTCACGCGAGGCTCCCTCTCTTTTAAACTCTTAAACACCCCTCTCCCTACCCTCTTACTCATCACCTCCTTTATCCCTCCTTCCACCCATCCTCACACTCCTCTCTTTCTTATTTTTCTTAAGATTGTGTTTTTTTATTTTTGCCTAAACTATTTTCTTCATTGATGATAAATTTTCTAATATAATCGTGAGGTTTAAGTGGTTCTGCATACTTATGACCACAAAGGCCATACCACTATATATAGGGGGTTTAGGAGGCTTATTACCCCAAATAGCATACAAAACACCATAGAACTTCCTGTACATTAGTTCCTCAGTCCACTCTGGTTCAAGGCTTATAGCAAACAGCATGTGTGCACACCTAAAACCTCGGCACTTTGAATAAAATTGGATGGGTTCAACAGGTGATGCTTAAATTCAGTAGAAAGGTTTCTAGTGCATGGATTCAGGGGTAATTTGGGTGAATATTGAGTTGATCACTCAAATGATTATCTTGGATATCATATTTACTTTAAGTGATCAGTTTATATTGCACCTGTGCCATTAGATTCTCCACTTGGTATCTTGCTTCCTTCTCGGTTGGAGTCTAAATTATTGCCTTGTCCACTTGATCGAAAGGTTTCTCTTTGTTCTCATACTCATGGGTCACGGGTGAGGGTGTCCCACTGAATGCCTTATTTTCCTTTTGTGAATGTGGCAACAGGTTTGTTGCTACAAGAAATTGATTGATTTATTGATGACTAATTCCTTCAGTTACGACTATCTTTATGATATCAGTGGTTTTATTACCACAAAAGATTAACTACTGGTCAGATTTTATGTGACATTTTTAATAATGTCAAACTTATTAAAATTCAAATTGATTAATGAAAATGCTACCACATTTTTATGACAACAATACAACATATGTGTTAGAACTTGAGTAGTTTTATGGCAATCATTTTTCAAATGTTAGCTATTTCTTCTCATCGTTGTTTCTTGTTTTTTTATAAGTGATCATTTTTTATGCTAAACACTTAAAATGTTATCATTATATTGAATCATCGCAGACAAAAAGTGAAGGTAAAGTTTTGTGGAACGGAGAGGAAAAACTAAAAAAGAAGTTAAATACACAATGTGGACTGGTTTAGGTTCATCAATTCTGGCTCTTTCCATTATTTGGTTATGTAGGAACAAGCGGTTTATCACTTAATTTTCAAAAATAAAACATAACAATTTATGCCTAACTTATAAGTCAATATTAGAGATTTCTCTTTATGGCTTGAGTTCAGACTGATATTCCTTGCATGGAACATTAACATTATGTTTGTTACGAAGGAATATATGTGGGAATGGAAACACTCATTCCATTCCTTTACTAATAACATGTTTGTTTACTACTAGGGAACGGAATGAAGCATTACAAAGTAATGTCATTCCTTCTATTTCATTCCTTCCTCAACTCTCTTTCTTTGTTCATTCCGTTGGTAATGGGATATAAATTACCAACATGCCCTTTCTCCCGTTCTTAATTGACGTGGTACTCTTGTATATAATTTTTTATATGGTTTTGCTCATAGTCACATAGACCGCGGAACGCTCCGGTACGGGAACACGGATCGGGAATGCCCTTCGCTAATTTCTAAAATTCGATACGGAGGAGGGTAGGCTCATTCCGGATCGCTTTGGTACGACGTATCATATAACATGGTACCTAATAAATAATAATATTAATATTCTATACCTTTTTATAAATCTACAAGTCACAACCAAGTTACCAAACTTAAAACTATATCAATATTTATACTTTCAAAATGTGATTTATACTTAATACTCAAAATCTCAAATAAAAATCTTGTAAACATACTTAAAGGAAAACAACTTAAAAACATTCGGTGAGTTAAAAAGATAATAACAAAAAAGAATAGGGGAGGAGGAGGACGATGTCAATATATGAAATTAAAAAAAAATAAACATATAAATAGATGTTGGAATGAGAATTTAATCATCATTAATGATAGAGAAGAGATAAATCAGATGCTAGGTATACAGAATCGATGAGTCAAGTGCGAAAAAATGATTCTTTATTTTTCACGCTCTATTAAATTGAAGAACGACACTGAACTAGAGAGTCAACTGTTAAATTGACGTACTTGTAGCAGATTAATCGTTCAATATCGCGTTCCAATTGCCAAATTGAAGATCAATTGGATCGATTTGACCATCAATTTGGACCGGCGGGTTTTGAGTCGCGCATCGATAGGCGACTGGAACACGTTCGTACTGGGTTTGAGAACGTTCGATCCAGATCGAAGATCACAGATGATGCAACGATTTATGTGACTATGGTTTTACTATTATTAGGTTGACATTATTTATTAATGACTCGTAGTTTTGATATTTATCAATTTTTTAAAAATGTGTAAAATGTATTTAAAATAAATATTTATATATTAAATTATTTAAATTTAAGTTATATATATTTTTTAATTCAAGGGCATTTTGGTCATTGTTTATTTATTTTATTCCATTCCAATGTCTATTTTTCTTTACCAAACATACTGCAGTAATAATTCATTCCATTCCGAGAAGCAACCAAACATGCAGATGGAATGTTAATGAACTATTCCATTCCTTTGCCCATTCCATTCCTTTGTTATTCCTTTCCGTCCAACCAAACATACCCTAAGTTCCCACTAAATATTTTTTAATTTTTTTTGGTCTGTACAAAATAATATCAAATTTGTTATGGACAAAGGAGTGGATTAATGAAGATTATTAATTGTTTTTTAACCAACATAGAAGGTTTTTTTTTGTTTTTTTTTTGGCCTATAGAATTTAACCACCTACTGAACCAAAGGTTGACGGCAAACTGAGGTTAATTAAAATATTGTTAGCGCTGAAATGCAAGCCACTTTTATTTGCGCTAAGGTTAGTAGACTAACTGCTAACTGGAAAAAGAAAATGCAAATTACAAGAGGTGAAAAAACACTTATACCCTTGTAACATTTTATTGAAAGCCACATATCTAACCATAGCATCATATTTTGTAACATGATGTGTATGTCTTTGCCGTTCCAACAAAATATATACTTTGTAACATGATAATACATTGTGGACTTGTATATCCTGTTTGAATGTTTTTAATTGGTTTTCTTGTCTCCTTTGCCCTCAGGGTTAGGTTGGAAGTCGTGGAAGAAGCGATGGTTTATTCTAACACGCACTTCTTTGGTGTTCTTTAAAAATGATCCTGTTAGTTATCTTCCTCTATTTATACTCTGTATCCTTCATATATTGTCTATTTCTTTTCCCCCATATATTATGGACTACTGTAGGAATGTTTTATTGTACACTGTACACACTTGTAACAAGTTTATCATGATAGATAGTGGTCAACAATAGCAAGCCCTATGAAAACATTAGAAACAAATCCTATATATCCAACTACATATAGATATATATTTAAAAAAAACCATCATCATTTAGTTATTACACATCTCACTATCTTTGTCCTTGTACTTATTTATTAATAGATTATAGATATGATTCTAATCTTTTTAGCATGTTATGAGATGAATAATTAGGGATATAACAGGAAAGTTAGTAAATTATATGCACTCATTTATAAAAGTGGATGATAATTTTGGCACTTATTAAAATAGTAAGGTGGACAAATTATACGACACGTCAACACTTCGGGTGACTTTCTACAAATTTAATATATTTTTAGCCCATGTCTTTCACTTGTTTGATCTACTAGAAATAGATTATGACCTGAATTAAACCTTTAATATATAAGTGAGTTGAAATTTCTATCTCTAATGGACGTGGTATCTTAAGCCTAATCATTTCATAGAGAAGGCCTTACCATGACTGATCATCAATGTTTTTCCATGTAAACTAAGCTGACCACAATCTGAGACCCTTACTAAATTTGACTTCATTTCTATGAATTCTTCAACTGTTAAATATGTACTAAATAACTATGCAGAGTGCAATTCCACAAAGAGGCGGTGAAGTAAATCTAACATTGGGGGGAATTGATTTGAACAATTCAGGAAGGTACTGGTGTTTCTGGTGTGTATATATTTTATTTAGAAAAAGATATTAGTTCACATTTTTGTTTATCTTAATTTTACAGTGTCGTTGTTAGAGAAGACAAAAAACTGTTAACTGTTCTGTTTCCCGATGGACGTGATGGACGGGCTTTTACTCTCAAGGTTTTTACTTTTTCATGACAGATTAAAGATTGCCTTTTATTATTTATGTAAGTAAAATCTCTGTTTTATTGGTTATCTTTTAATAATCAAAATTAATAAAATATCAGGCTGAGACATCAGAGGATCTGTATGAATGGAAAACAGCTCTTGAACATGCTCTTGCTCAAGCACCAAGTGCAGCCCTTGTTATGGGACATAACGGAATATTCCGCAACGATACTAACGACTCAATTGAAGGACCCTTTCCTCAGTGTATGTAAAATTTCATCTCTTCATCCACTTTTATTTTCACAGCATGGATCCCTTAAGCGAATTTGTTTTTGTTTTATTATCTGTTCAGGGAGGGACAAACGACCGATTAAATCTTTAGTTGTTGGACGTCCAATATTGCTAGCTTTGGAAGACATAGACGGAGGCCCGTCTTTTCTTGAAAAAGCTCTTAGATTTCTTGAAAAACATGGTAATCATTTTTTCTCAAATGTACTGAAATCATATGGGTTCATGTATTTATGTGCAAATTTGGTGTTATAGGAACCAAAGTAGAAGGAATATTGAGACAATCTGCAGATGTTGAGGAAGTTGATCGGAGAGTTCAGGATTATGAAACAGGTTAATAAGTTTTTAGTTTATCGTGAATGTTTCAATGATCATTTTGCTATTTCATAATGCATTTGTTTTCATCTTGTTGTACTTCAGATTCATTCATTAATTTTTCTTTTATATTTATTCCAGGCAAGACTGAATTTGCTTCTGATGAGGACGCTCATGTTGTTGGTGACTGTGTAAAGGTAATTAATAATAACAATAATAGATAATAATACTGATTTTAATAAATTTGTTTTAAAAACGAATAGCAGAAGAAGAGTAGGCTTTACATCCAGGTCTTTTCTTTCTTTTGTTTCTCTCTCTTTTTTTAAATTACTACTGAAGATCTTTCATCTGCAGCATGTTCTTCGAGAGCTACCCTCATCCCCTGTTCCTGCATCTTGCTGCACCGCTTTACTCGAAGCTCATAGTGAGTTCATCTCCCTGTTTTTCTTTAGGAGTCACGATATTTAGTTTTTTTCTTCTGAAGAAGTATAATAAAAATTGTGGTTTCTCTTTCATACTCAGATCAAATATAATAAAATACTGATATTGTTTCCCTTCTACTGCTTGAAAAAGGAATTGATCGCAAGGAAGCTCGAGTAAATGCCATGCGTGCTGCAATCTTGGAAACATTTCCTGAACCAAACAGGCGTCTGTTACAACGGTGATCTCTTTCTCTTTGCTACCGGTTTTGATTTATATTTTCTTTTTTCTTGATAATAACCTTACTAAGCATATTAAATTGTTGGGATTAATCTGCAGAATCTTGAAAATGATGCACACAATTTCTTCTCATTCTTTTGAAAACCGAATGACTGCATCAGCAGTCGCTGCTTGTATGGCACCATTACTCTTACGTCCTCTTTTAGCTGGTGAATGTGAATTAGAGGATGATTTCGATAATAATGGCGATAATTCTGCACAACTGCTTGCTGCTGCAAATGCTGCTAACAATGCTCAAGCTATTATTGCAACTTTACTTGAGGAGTATGAGAATATCTTCGATGTAAAAGCTTCTTTCTTTTAACCTTTTTCTTCTAAACTTTTTCTAATTTTGACTAAAAAAGTTTGATTGGCCGTTGTTGTTCTTCGTTGTTTCAGGACGAAGCTATGCTCAAAAGTTGTATGTCAGCGGATTCTCGGATTGATAATAGTATGAGTGAAGATTCAATGGATGATGAAAATACAGGAAGCAAAGAAAACGGTTACCATGATGCAGAAAATGAAGCTGATCAAGAAACCGACGAGGATCCTGAGCGTGTACTCAGTGGAAAGTTGAGTGAGAGCAGCGGTTATGCTGGCAGTGATCTTTATGACTTTAAGGTTTATATTGTTTATTATTATAACCATCCTATTTGTTAATCTCATTAACTTGTAAATTTGCATTCATTTACTGATGGGAAAGATTCTTTTTTGTGATTTTAGACATACGGAGCTGATGAATCGGATATTATATCGCCTAGAAACAATGTGAACACACAACCAAATTCTAACATATTGGACACACGTCTTGATGATGTGAATGTTCAAATAAACAAGCAAAATACTCAACGAAACAAAGAAAACGAAAATGATTTTGAGAGTCCCAGTGTGTTGTCAAGAAGTGAATCTCATCGATCAGTGGGGACGATGCTTTCTTCTTTGGATTTCTCTGCTCATAAATCATCAAAAGAAATTCCCATTGGCAAAGTTTCAGGCTCCAATAGTAATAGTAATGCCAAGCGTTCCACATTTTGGGGACGAAAAAGTGTAAGTCTTGTTTGGTTGTGTAGAAACTCAGTACAAAATTAGAGATTCTTCTAGTCTTTTATGCGATTTAGAAGAACCGCTCCCTCTATGAATTATTGATTCATAAATTGGATGCTGGAGTCTTAACGGCCTGACAATTTAAATATATTTTTGTCGTATAGGGAAGAAAGACTCCATCAATGGAATCAGTTGATTCTTCAGGAGAAGAAGAGTAAGACCATGAACTTTTCTTTTATTATATTCTACTTATTATCACATCTGACGCTGACATCAAGTTTCTAATGTGGTGACATGATTTGTTGTTGGATGCTTATATCTTATTTCTTGAATGGTATTAGTTTATTTTTTCAAGTTCTATATATTAATAGCTCCCTTAGCTAAAAAGCATATAAAATAATTTCCAATTTTTGGCCATCTTTTCTCCAAATATTATTGTCATTGGAACTTATATCATGTTAAGTAATGAACTGAATAGTGGATACCTATAGAGCTAGGAAACCATGAGTTTTTCTGTTTGATCAAAATGTTATGATATTAATCTACATGATTATATTTTACTTAAACCTGCATTTAGTCTGATGGTTGTTTCTTGTTTTCAGTATGTATCCTGTATGTATGTGTGTATATTTTAGTTTGTTCATCTGTTAAACATCTGATAGTTAGCTATTTTCTTATTTAATACTGAAAAATGCAATATCATACATGTTCCTAGGCTTGCCATTCAGAGGCTTGAGCTCACGAAAAACGACTTGCGCCAAAGAATTGCAAAGGAGGTAATACTAGATATTATTTTATTTTTTATGCATATTCTGCAATAATATGATAATTTTGATAATTTCATCTAAAATTTTGTCAATATTAGGCTAGAGGAAATGCAATACTTCAAGCTAGTTTGGAAAGAAGGAAACAAGCATTGCATGAGCGTCGGTTGGCACTTGAGCAAGATGTATGCTCCCTTTTTTAAAGTTGACTGCTATCATTATCTCATACTTCTCATTTTTATTTTTGTTTTCTTATACACTAATTAGAGTTGGCAAAATGGGTAAGTTGGGTAATAAGTCAAAATGCATTAGGGCTGTAAACAAGTCAAAACGTGTTAGGGCTGTAACAAGCTACTTTTTTAGTAAAGGACAACACAAATTGGGTTGGGTTGACGCGTAAAAAAGGTTTTGTTCATGTTTAAACCTTAATGAATTAAAATGTATCAAATATGAATATATGATACAAAATTGATACTACCTAAATATCCAAGTTTTTTTAATATATTTTATTTATGAAATAAAAATGTATTAAATAGCTATTGATTGTTATAGGTTTCAAGACTTCAAGAGCAGTTACAAGCTGAGAGGGATTTACGAGTTGCATTAGAAGTTGGGTTAAGTATGTCTTCTGGACAGGTTTCTGGATCTCGTGCCATGGATTTAAAGGTTTCTAGTTTTTTACTTTTTGCTCTATATTAAATTATCAAGATTTTGTGTTCACTAATTATAGTTTTTTATTTTTTAAAATAAATGAAGACAAGAGCTGAGCTGGAAGAGATTGCTCTTGCTGAAGCTGATGTGGCAAGATTGAAGCAAAAAGTTGCTGAATTGCACCATCAACTTAATCAACAACGCCAACATCAATATGGCTCTCTCCCAGATGCTTCCGATCGATACCAACATGTTCATAATCATAATCATAATCCTCAACAGTGAGTGTTTCAATTTGAACAGGTCGGGTCAGGTCGACCCCGGAACATTTTTTGTTAGTTTTCTGTAAGTTATTGATGTATCTATATGATTACAGTATCTGTTTTCTTTTTCTTTTTTATAAAACATGATTTTAGACGAAAGGTGTAAAATGGTAAATTAACGTTTGCAGAGTCTTGTATTGATCGTATCATACATCATACTTGTTCTTATGCACTATATTTATTTTGTCTTGTACAGGAGATTTTTTCAGCAAGATTTTGATACTACACTTGCTTTTATCAACCATGAAAGGAAACAAAGAACAGAGGTAAGTAGCTTTTTACAGTGTATGCTTAATTAGTAATTTCTTCCAATGTTTATAATTCTTCAATCATGTGTCTGTGGTTGTTGACTGAATAAATAAACCTATTACAAAGGATAGATTTGTCATACTACTAATTGATATCTATTGCGAGTCTCCATGGAAAACATTTCTGTATATCTTTCATCACTTCCTGCTCTTATATGTGTAGATTCTGTGTGTTTGCCAAGTTAAGTAATCTTTTGAAAGAATCAAACAAGATAATAGGTGTTCATAAATCTAAATACTATATTTCAGATGGTCCATTTTTATGCATTTCTAGAATTTTGATGTCAGCTTTTATACACCATTGGACATGTTTAGTATTTGGTGATACTATTAGTAAGACAACCATCTCTCGTTTAGGTTGCGTTCATTCTTCCGTAGGAACTTAGGGGGTTACATGTATTTAAAAACTCTTCAACTTTCAACCTGTTTGGCATGTTCCATATATACCACAACTTAAATCTACCCGTTCATATGTAAACGGGTCAAATATTGACATTTCTATCCTGATCTAAAAGAAGATAACGATGTCCTATTTGAAAAGAGCATAACTTGCAATTCTTACTAATTTATCACAAAATTTGTTTTAGGAAAATTCACTGGGTACAGAGTTGAGAAACATTAAAGGACAAACATTAACATCTGCTAAAAGTAGCAGGCAGCCCGCACGTAAGCAGCAGTTCATAGACTCCATGACTTTGAGTGATTCTAAGAGTACCGAGACATCTTCAAGTGTATTAATCAATGATTTTGAGGCCGTTGATTCTTCTGCAACTTGCATTCCATCTTCATCCAGACCACCAGAGGTTAGTTTTTTATAAATGCATTGCTTATAAATTAAACAATTCTTAACTACTATGAGAAACTTATGTCCTATTTTGACAACAGTTTTGTTTTCTTCTTTTGTGTTTAATTTTATTTTGAAAGTGAAAGCGGGGTGTTTGGCAAATGTTTTTGTCCTCACAACCAAAATCAATTTATAAAATTATGTGAATGCAGTTATATTGTGAGGTATTCACAACTGAAAGAAAAAAAAATCATGTTATAATAATAATAATAATAATAATAATAATAATAATTCTTTTGTAGGTAAAAGAGGTTTAGATGAATTTATTATTAAATCATATATTCATAATAAAGAATAATAATTATAATGAATTTGTAAATTTCTCCCCTTTCACTGGTTTTATGGATCCACATAAAAGTCCAGTTGTGGATTTATTTGTGAATTTTTATTTTTTGGTTTTACAATAATCATAATAAATTTGTAAATTACATTTTCATAAAACGTATATCTTAGCTTGATAAAACATAAATTTATATTGTGTTTTTATGTTGTCAAACAGAAAAATAACTTTGTTTACTCAATACACTGACACACAAAAGAGTGAGGAAACAAAACATACAAGTGTTTTGGGTTATCTTATTATTTTAGGCTTAAGCCTTTTAGCTGGTACGATATTAGCCTATTAGGATTAGTCTATAGCTTATCAGCTTAAAAATATTACAAATAGGGGGAACTATTTTATGAGTGTCAAAACAGAAGGGTTGGCTCAAAGTACCAGGAAAGTTTTGTCCCTTTTTTCTTGAATTTATAAATAGTTATTGTATTAAACACTAGTATGAATAATTTTTAAGAATTTACTGATCTTCTGTAGAAAAAGAGGTTTAAGAGGTTGTAAGCATTTTAAGTACTCTTGGGGATCACTTTGACTTGTTCAACCAATGTGAATCATTCCATTCTAACCAATTTTCTAGGACTCTATAGAGGTGAAATATGACCTGAATTTCTAAGTAAATCATAAATGTGTCGAAGTTGTCACTTTTATGGTCACAAGATGATATACTTATTGATGAACAAAAAGATCAAAGAAAGAAGAATAATGAAACTAAAAAAAAAAGAGTTTCTTGCATGTCATTTTATAGGTGGTTGACTATCCACGACACCAGTCGGCTGCATCTTCCACTTTGGTAGAATTAACGACCCGTCTTGATTTCTTTAAGGAAAGACGATCTCAACTTATGGAACAACTTCACAACCTCGATCTGAATTACACTACTCCTTCCCAAGATTTTATGTACAAACAATCGTCCCCTCGCTAGAAGCTCATATCAACATTCTCCATTTGTATATTCCATGTTCTCTTTTGGAGTGTAGATGCTTTTTGGACTCTCTTTTTCTCTTTCCATCTTTCATGTCTAATTTTGGTGTCCAGAAAAATAACAAAAATTGATTTATTTTCTCAGGTGTAGCGAGTACCGTAGTAGTATATCTGTTTATCATAAAGTTTCATTTTGTGCCCTAATTAACAAGCTTGCTATTCGAGTATGTAACGAATGTTGCGCTTTTTGTGACACAATCACATTATCTATCTATTGATGCTATGTGTTTTGTAATTACCCTGTTGTAGCTATTTGAACAACTCGTTTGTGTCATGTTTGCTGATCGAAAAACCTAAAATATGTCGATTTTGTAGATACATGTCATGTTTTACTTAATTGAATCTATGTATATTAGAACCGATTATCCCATTTTTTATATAACTGTGGCAAATGAGCACGTGATCGATCCATCAACAAATCCTTCACGATATGTATGTATGAGTACAAGGCATGGATTTGAAGTAACCTTTCAATACTCGTGATTTTGTTTCTTTGATGTCCATGTGAAATGACTAACAAATGGCAGTGATCAAGGCTGTCAATTCATGTCTGTCTAGTAGGGGTGTGCACATAAACTGAAAAACCGAAACCAATATGTTAAAACCGACAAAACTGAAACCATTTCAAAACCGACGGTTCGGTTTTCAATTTTGCAAAAACCGATGGGTTCGGTTTGGTTTCGGGTTTTAACTAGAAACCGCCCCACTAAGAAACCGCCCCATTAATAATTAATATATCATATATATTTTTTAATTTTATAGTTTTTAAATAGAAGTCAATAAAGCCCATTAAATATTTCAATGTCCAATTATTAGGGTCAATAGCTTTTTATTCCTTTTTTCGTTTACCTCTTTTCAGATCGACATTTATATTATGATTATATAATACAAAATATTTTTATGTTTTGAATATTTGAGTTGAAAATTGTATTTAATGTTGAAGTATGTTATTAGACATTAAATTTGATGCTAGAAATTAGATATTGTGGCTGAAATTTGAATATAATGTTATAAATATGAAAGTTAGTACAAGAAATTTGATATTAATGTAGAAAACCAAGTGGTTTGGTTTTAAAACCGAAACCAAACTGTTAATAACCAGAATCCGCCAAAATCGAAACCGATAGAAACCGAAACTTTTGGGTTCAAAAATTCTAAAACCGAAATTAGCGGATTGCATTCGGTTTAAGCTTAAAACCGCCCTAAACCGTCTCATGCACATCCCTACTGTCTAGGGTCAGTTTTGTGTCGACCTGATTTCTAATGTTAGTTATGACTTCTATAACTTAAAAAACACATTGAAAAATCATATGTGAAATGCCAAAGAGGATCAATGGAATTGCAAAATACAAAAGAGCAAACAACCTAAATCAAGGTTTATAATCTCACCTCAAATTTTGTTTCTTTAAACTTTTTCAATGTAGATGCAGATTGTAAGCATCAAATTATCACCTTATGAGTTTCGAACTTGAAACATTAACAAGAACTCTTTAGAAGATGCGGATAACAAAAACAAGATAAATAAACACAAGATATAACTTTGTTCGGTTGTCAGGGTCATGACCTACGTCCACATGCAGGAACTAAAGACTTCTTTATTATGACTAAAGTGTTTTACATAGATGTCACCCCAAAGATGCATAGATTGATTGAAACCTAGCAACGATATTTATAATAAACATATTAGAAATCCTAATCCTAATACAACTCGACTAAAACAATGATAAACACAAAAATTTGAAATTTCCAAACACCATTCAAATTTCAGCCCTATATCTTATTTGAATTAGGCAATTCAAATTCCAAGCTTCTAGATATGATTCAATTTGAATTTCAAGTCAATTAATTCTTTATCCATTGTCTTTAGTTGATCAATAATTAAAACCGGCAATTATGGAGCTTCCCAATTAGTTCTAGTTTCAAATATCATAAGGCTAATTTCAAGTGACACCTAACACGGATGTAGTTTGTAGAAAAAAAGACTTTTCGATACCCATGGTATTCACTTTTCAAGTATAAAATTTTCAAATGCACTTGAGATTTTTTATAACGAGGTGGTTGCTACTGTGCGTTGCGGGGACATTAAAAATAAGGATAAATGATATATTAATTAACAAACAAACATAATGTGGTGTACTTTTATTTTATAGAATTTCTAATTATTACATTTGTCATGACATAGACATGTAATGACTAGATTTTTTATACAAAGCTATATAATTTTCAAACCCAAACATATTAACTGTAAAGCAGATGCATTTTTTTCAATATTAAATTATTTTAGAATTCAATGTCACATTATTTTTAAACACTAGAGTACCTTTGGGCCACAACCAGCAATACAAAAGAGAATAAATTTAGTAAAGTTTATCAAAACTCGAAAGTCAGTCCACTAAAACCTTTGTCTAGCACCAGCAATAGAGATATGAGCTATAAAGTTCACTGAACAACTCATGATAAATATAACCAAATAGATTATGATAAGATGTCATCAGATTAAATTATTATAATAATTATTCGTTCCTCAAATAGCTATTATCCAATCTTACATTGATATGAAGACTTATAACAAGTGTTCAGCACTACACGGTATGTGTCATTATATACAGCCCCTGTTTAACCCTACACGGCCTGTGTCAACCTACATGGCCTACCTACACGGCCTATCAATTTCAACACGCCCATGTCAAGCCATAAACAATAAGGACAACCCTTGCTCAGCCCCAAAATCGAAACCAAATTGATTTTAACAACATAAAAGTGTTTCTCAACACTTAATACAGTCTTTGAAGCCGTTGTAACTTCTAAATAACTCGATTAAACTCGCATACAACATTAATTTATCATAGAAATGGGCAAATGGCAAAACCAAGCTCTCCCTCTCTAGAATCATATGAACAAATAAGTTAAGTAAGTCGAATCTTGATTTTTTAAAGAATTGTTGCTAGAAATCCTGTTAATCTTCTTGGTGTTAATCCTCCCTTAATTGTGCCTAATCTCCCTTCAAACTTGTTTAATTATCATTAATCTTCATTCTCTCTCTACTTTCTCTCTCTAGTGTCACAGACTTTCTACACACAGTAATATATAATAAAAAACCCTAAATAGGGGGAAAAAAGTTATTAGAGAGAAAGCCTTAACAATGACAAATTAATAGCGTGTTTTATAAAAATGAAGAAGATTGATTAATGAAAAACCCCAAATAGGAAAAAAAGGCATTAGAGAGGAAGTCTTTAACTTTGAAAAATTAAAAAGTGTACTTTACCAATTTGCCAAAGCAATGAATTACAATTTCAAATAACATATTATTTGGATAAAATTATCATTAGTTAGGTTCCATTTATATACCTTGATAACTAGCACCTCTAATACTCTTCAGTTGCTTTAATTTCGGATTTTCTCCTCTTGCTTTCCTTATTTCTCGTCTTTTTAAGAACACATACCTACAGTAGAATTTTGACTTTTCCGAAATTCAAAGACCACTTAATGCAAACGGAGTACCTCTCGGCATGCTCTCGGCATGCTGCGTTGGACATGGTTTACCGAGAGCTACACCACCCCTTCTTCCTCGGTACCGATGTAAAACATGTTTTCTCGGTGGATGGATGCCGAGGGTGAGAGTTGAGAGAGAGGTGAGAGAAAGAGAGAAAAGGAGGAGAGATCAGAGAGAAAATAGGAGAGAGAATATTTTTTAAATTAAAAATCTTTAAGCGTTAAAGCATGGGTAGTACGGGGTTTAAACATAGCTGAAACATAGATAATGTGACGGTGATGTGTCACGAAGCATTGCGATGCTAAAGCATGGGTACTCCCCATGCTCTTATATACTTAGAAGAATTTAAAAGTTTGGCGTAAATGCCCCCCTCAAGTTCTCTTTATTTAAAGTTAACCACAAAATATTCACATACACAAAAATACTTTGGTAAATGGCAATATTAATCCCCACTTTCATGCTAATTAAACAATAAACAAACCATCTTATTCAAATATGATCAATGTTAAATATAAATTTCTTGTCAAATCTTGTTGTGCTGACGTCTAACACCTACTACTAGAAAGAGATTATCTGAATATAACAAGTTTTTATCGTATATAATAATTGTTACTCATTTCTAGAATATAATTATACAAACAATCTATATCTATATATAAAAGGCATGCAAATTTTCCTAAAAATATGTAACGCCCCAAAGTTTGTAAATTTTTATATATGGGTTATATCTATTGAATGTTAAATGTTTAGTATGCTTAGTAAAGATGAGGGGCTAAAGTTGTCATATTAAGAAAGTTGACAAGTGCAGGGGCTGATTTGTAATTAGCCCAAAGATTTAGATATATGAAGGTTTTGTTTTGACTTTGTATAGTCAAGAAACCTTCTTCCAGATACATTCACGATACACACACATCACATGCTGTTGTTGTGATTTTGATCAAGAAACCAGAGAAGTGATAGCTGAAGTCGATCATACAGTAATTCAAAAGCAAGAGGTATGAAGTTCCTTGTGGTTTGTTTGAGTTTTAGGTCATGGAATGGATTCAAAGGTTGAATCCATGTTCATAGCTTGGTTTGATGGTTATTGTGTAGTTTTGTGGTGTATTTTGTGTTTAAAAGTTAGTAGTAATGGTACAAAACTCATTCATGTACTTGAATCTGAGTTTGGTCAAGTTTTGAGTGTTTGAAGTTAAGATTTCGGTTGCTGTCGTCGAGCAGATGAGTCTGCTGTACCGACTGTTCCTACGGCCGCAGGGATTTCTCCCTACGGGCGTAGGAAGGCATCAAGAGTATTGGCTGTTTTGTCTCCTACGGCCGTAGGTAAAGGTTCATGCGGGCGTAGCATAGTGTCTTATGATTTACCGTCTAAGGACGAAGGGAACTAGCCTACGGGCGTAGGGCCTTCAATGGATCGGATCATGATCTAGATCCGATCCGATCTGCTCCATTTAAATGATCAAACGGGTCAAAAAATCCGATCCATTGATCCAATAAGAGATCCAATGAGCCGATCCATTTAATTAGATCACTACATGGATCGATCCAAGATCTGTCTGGGTCGATCCATTTAATATCAAAAAATCCGCCACCACCGTCACCACCGCCGCGGCCGACCACCAACAACCGCCACCGCCATCACCGTAACCACCCCTGCCGACTACCACCAACCGCCTCCGCGACCACCGCCACCATCGCCACCAACAACCACCGCCGCCGCCGCCGACCACCGCCGACCACCGCCGCCGACCACCGACGCCGACCACCACCGCTGCCGACTACCACCACCACCGTCGCTGACCACCGCCGCCGACCGCCGCCGCCGACCACCGCCACCACCGACGCCGACGATGGTAGGGTGGGGTGGCTAGGGGTGGGGTGGGGTGGTAGGTAGGGTAGGGGTAGGGTAGGGTGGGGTGGGGTAGGGTAGGGTGGAGTGGGGTGGGGTAGGGTAAGGGTGGGGGTAGGGTGGGGTATGGGTAGGGGTGGGTTAGGGTAGGGTGGGGTCGGGTATGGTGGGGTAGGTGGGGTGGGGTAGGGTAGGGTGGGATAGGGTAGGGTAGGGTAGGGTAGGGGTAGGTAAGGTGGGGTAGGGTAGGGTAGGTAGGGTAGGGTAGGGTGGGTGGGGTGGGGTGGGGTAGGTTAGGGTGGGTGGGGTCGGGGGTAGGGTAGGGTAGGGTGGGATAGGGTAGGGGTAGGGTGGGGTAGGTAAGGTAGAGGTAGGGTAGGGTGGGGTGGGGTAGGGGGTAGGGTAGGGTATGGTGTGGTGGGGGGTAGGTTGGGGTAGGTGGGGGTGGGGTGGGGTGGGGTAGTGTAGGGGTAGAGGGTAGGTAGGGGTAGGGTAGGGGTAGGGTAGGGGTGGGGGTGGGGTGGGTGGGGTAGGTTGGGGTAGGGTGGGTTCGGGTAGGGTAGGTAGGGGTAGGTAGGGTGGGGGTAGGGTGGGTAGGGTGGGGTAGGGGTAGGGTAGGGTGGGGTGGGGTGGGGTAGGGTAGGGTTGCGTAGGGTTGTGTGGGGTGGGGTGGGGGTGGGAGAGTTATTTAATATATTTATTAGATAAATAAAATTAAATTAGTAATATTAAATGGGTCACTCCGGGTCATGATTTATTAATTATTGATCCGAACCAAATCCAACTAAATGGATCTCAATGTTATTGGATCAGATCCAAATCCAATTAAATGGATCAGCGGGTCAGATCAGATCTTTAACCGTTCCGATCCGATCCAACCCATTGACAGCCCTATACGGGCGTAGTGCATATAGCCTACGACCGTAGGAAGCCTAGAAACACAACTACGGGCGTAGGACTGAACCCCTACGGCCGTAAGGAGGGCCAGAACCAGGTCAAGTTGTTTGTTGCTTGATGCTCAGTTTAAGTTTCCATAGAGCGTATAGAAGTTAATGTAGCACATGTTTATTGCTTGTAGGCAATAAGAGTTTGACGCTACTGTGAGAGGAGTATATTTCTTTACTGCTGCTAAGGTGAGTGTACTTACCTTTAATCAGATTAGCATATGTATATGCATTAAGTGACTAGTATATCAATTGTATGCTTGATATGTGGTTAATTATATGAGATTCAGTAGCACTATGTTGTAGTATTTAGTATAATCAGTAAATATATATGCACAAGGTGAACAATATGATATATGTGCTATGATATATTTATGTAATGAGTTAAGACTATTATTTCAAGGTTTAATAGCACTCAGATATATTATTCAGTACAGAGATAAGAGTATATTGAGATCCTTATACCCAAACAGAGTGTTAGGGATTTGATTACGCGCAAGGTGTGATCATACCCTGGACCAGTTAATAGTTTGAATAGTGTTGCAGGTGTTCAGCTTGGATGTGAAACATCCCCAGAAGAGTTACTCATACCTTTATGTGTTTATCTGTTCAGTTATTATGCTCACTAAGCGAAAGCTTACGTTTTAGTATGTTGTGCATGCAGGTAACCAGTTTCCAGCAAGGGTAAGGCCCCGGTGCTCCGTAGAGTTGGATAGCTCCTAGTTTTTGAAAATAGTACTTTTAACACTGCTTTTTAGTAAATTGTTAGCATTAAAGTGTGGTAGCTAGTTTTCCGCAAACCCTGTTCTTTTAAAAGTGCTAATTTTAAGTAATAGAGTTTTAAAAGCTATTTTTAGAAAAGTGGTGTTACAACTTGGTATCAGAGCCAAGGTTTAAGGGATTTGGACACACACGAGTGTGATGTCTGAACTTAAACCGTGGTTTTGAGGTCAGGAGGAGCTATCCCTGGGGCAGTAGTCTTGGTGAGCATACGGTTAGTAGAAGTTTATGAATTGTTATTAGTTTTACAGATTGAGCATGAGTATCTATGTTTCACATATGTAATAGTTATGTGACCAAGTACTAATTGACATTATGTTTATATGATATCAGATAAAAGAAGAATGTTTGACATATATGATTGGTTATGCCATATACGTGACCTAAGCTTCTGAATCGGGGTATTACGTGACAGTATTAAGAACAATTGTGTATAATATGTTCCTCACAATGCCTGGCCAGTGAATGTAAAGAACATGTGATATGCAGTTGAGCTTAAGATTGCCATGTTAGTACCTTGTGAATCAAGTGAGGGGTAATACGTGACAGTACAGTATGTGTGAATAAGACAAGAACAGAATATGAGATATATGTAATATTAGTAATATTACATATCTTATTATGAGAAACAGAGAAAATTGTTATGGTAGTATAGGTTAAAGATAGCTGATCATGAGTATATAGTATGTGGTTAGAGTTAATATGAGTCAGATATAGTAGCCTGAGGCTAGTATACCTCGGAAGACCAGAAATACCCATGTTTTAGAGGAAATTCCTATATTAGACCAGTAGACCTATGAGTAACCCCTTCAGAGGGAGTTGTTACAGAGGGATTGCAAGATCTTGAGATCAGTTTAGTAAAGGGGATAGCAGTGAGAAAGTAGGGTAAAGTCATATATGCAGCGTTTTAGATATTATCAACCAAGTGGTTGAGTATGTTTTAGAAAGAAAGGAAGTTATGTTGTCTCAATATGTGGATACAGCAGTATAGGTTACGGTTAAAGCATTAGTAAGAGTTAAAGCTAAGAAAGAACCCGTTGTAGGGATAGATGTGTAAAGATTGTTCAACATGCGAACTACTTTGTTGGAGGGAAGATTATAGAATGGATTATGAATAATGACGATTAGTAGAGACGAAATTGGATTTTTCGTATCAGTGAGTGTCTGCCAGAGAAAGGAGTTATGTACGCATTAAACTTATTAGTTGAGACAGTGAAAGACTGGTGGACCATGTTATTATAGAGAAACTTAGAAGTATATATTGAGGCTATGACGTGGCCTTAGTTCAAAGAATTGTTTAGAGTATAGCCGTACTAGAAGCTTGTATAGAACAGATTACAAAAGAATTTAGAGTCTGGTGATAGACGATAGAGTTGGTGAATGACACCACCTAGAAATTGTTAAGAATGCGTAGTTTTGTTCAGAGTAAGTTGGTATAGAAGTTTTGTAAATACAGTGGTATAGTATGATGTTAGAAATAATACGGGTGAAGTTTAATGGCAGTTATTTGCAATGAAGTGGATGGGATGATAAGTCTTACATGAAAGAAAGAAAAGTAGTTGAGAGAGCAGAGAATAGTGAACGCAAAGAGAAAGGTTAAGCCGGTAACAGTGTTAAGTAATAAGACGACGTTTGTACTACACCATGGAGGGTTAGTTCCCCTACTCAGATATACGAAGTGTGAAAAGTAGAGGCATGTGGCCAAGAGTTTGAAATCGTTTACCTTAAGTGTGTTATCAGGTTACTAGTTTGGACATTATTGTCCTAAGTTATTAGTGACAAAGAGTAAGTCAGTTAAATTTTAGCCTAGTTTTGTTATAACAAGGATCAATACTAGAAAAGCAGATGTGACCTGGTCAAAAGATAGAATGTTCCAGTTTATAGTTAAAGAAATAAAGATTTAACCTATTATGATAGCATATAGACGTAAGAGGTGAGACTACTGTTCTGAATAGTAAGTGTAAGTAAAAGTGATAGAGATAGAAATCGTTAGTTTTAATTGAGCATATGTTCGCGATGAGAGAATTTTGAACAGTTATTAGTATTGATTAATTGAGTTAATAGCAAGTTCAAGTACTCAGAGATCAGAGAGCAGTGCGGGCTTAGACCCCAAGTGGGGAAGAACTATTGGACAGAGGTAATAGTAAGAAAGTCAGTGTTCTAGTTGCTTGTCAGCAAAATGAGAAAGTACTTGATGCTTAATTGTATAGCTTGTCTAGCTTATGTGGAAGAGTGTAGTATAAAAGACAGTCATAATAGATTTAATAGATACCACCAGTGGTAGATGTATTTCCAAAAGAATTACCAGTAATTCTAGAGTTCTAATAAGTAGAACTTAGTACTAGTATTCTGTCAAGAATGGAACCAAGGAGTTAAAGTATTGTACAGAGTGGCCCCAGAGAAGTAAGAATTGATGATTCAACAATAATAATTAACAGATAAGGGTTTCGTCCAATCCATTAGTTCACAGTGGGGCGCATTAATATAGGTAGTCGTAAAGAAAGATAGCTAGTCAGAATGTGTATAGATTACAGAGGACAATATAAGGTTACAGACAAGAATCAGTACCCAGCTTAAGAAATGGATAATCGGTTGGGTTAGTTTCAGAGTGTAGAATGGTTTTCAGGAATAGAGTTGTGGTCAGAGTACCGTCAAATAAAGGTCAGAGAGCAGGATAGAGTCAAGGAAGTTCTTAGAATATGACTCCCCACAAGTATGAAGCAACTACTCGACTCAGGATTTGAAACTAGTAGTAGTTGGAAAGTTAATTTAGAGAAGAATGCTTTTAGCATCAAGTCAGCTACCCTAAAGATACAGATACCTCAAGTAAGAACGTTAGACATCACTTCAATACTTGATCAAGTTGAAGTAGTACAGAATGAAGCAATTAGAAAGGGTGATCAGAAGAAAGAATCTATTTAAAGAGTAAGGTCCAGGTTTGTCAAGAAATATAAGCAGGAATTACTAGTAGCCATGAATAGAATGTGATTTAGCAAAGAAGGTTGAGAAATAATTAAATTGTTTACAGGTTAAAGCAGAGTATCAGAAATTTCATGGAAAATAATAGGCAGATATAAAATGACAATATAAGGATTTAAATAGAGATACTCGGTTATCTTTAAGTTCCGGAGTAAATTTCAGAAAGATATGAGAATTAAGTTATATCTTAGTACAGTATTCCACCCTTGTAGGGTTGGACAAAGTGAGAGAAATTTATCAACACAAAGAGGTATGCTCAGAACATGTATAATTGACTTTAATGACAGTTAAGATACGTATATACGTTAATAGAGTTCCAGTAGGATCACAGTTACGTTTGAGTGGTAGCATATCTAGTACCAGATGATGTATGATGGGAAGTATAGAACTCCTATTTGCTGGGACGAGGTTGATTAGAATGAGAGAACTCAGCACACGATCGAATGTAAAGATAGTACCACAGTTACATGAGCGGCTTAGAGCTGCTCAAGATAAACAGAACAACTATGTGATAAGAAAGGATTATTAGTAGAGCTTCATATTGGAAGCTATGTGTTATTAAAAGTATCATCGTGGATATGGTGAACAGATTCAGAAAGAAAGATAAGCTAGGATAGTAGTTTATTGGTCCTTTGAGGATTATCTCAAGGATAGAGAGAGTAATGTATATGCTAGAATTTATAGTAAAGATGTTTTGGATAGTATAACATGTATAGCTATCATTGTAAGTATGTAACAGATGCACCAGTAGTTGTCCGAACAGGACAAAAGATGTGAAATCCAGTTGTATAGAACAGCTAGTGGTTGTATTTTAGAGGAAGTTGAGAATTGTGTAGTAGACAAATGAGATAGTAAAGATACAGTAGAAATACGAGAAAGAGTTAGATTACACTTAGGTGTAATTATACTATATTGTGTATGTAATACCTGATTTATGCTCAGTATAAATTGAAACACAGTTAATAGTTTTATTGAAAAGAAAAGTTACGAGTTTGTGTAACAAACATATAAGATTGGTAAAGTTACAGTGGAGATACTAAAAGAGATCTGATACCAAGGTGTATACATGTTTTATGTATGTTATGTTATTTATTTTCGGTATGTGATAGGCCTTCTACGTTAGTAGTGGGTAGATATGTGATATAAGACTATCGCCAGGGCGCTGAGATAGCATTCGGAGTTAAGGAGATGTAAGACTGCCGCTACTGCGCTACGGTAGCATTTAGTATGTTTTAATGTGTAACACCAGGTTTCACGAGCTTAAAATTAGAGTAAATTAAAACTTTATTTACACCAAAAGATTTGCAGTGGAACAAACCACTGATTACATATTAAGTATTGTTTATCGACTTGGCGATCTAGAACAACGAATCAAACCAAGTCTCAAAATTAAGCCGGTGTTACCACTACGCACCGACCATCGTTATAAGTATCGGAGTTAACTACAACTGTTCCAAAGGACATATATACAATGAAACTACCCAAAAGCAAACCATCTCACCAGGCCATCCAACCACTAACCTACGAAAAGGGAAATGTCACGAAACATTAGCTACACTAGCTAGTGAGTACAAGTATCACATAAGCACCAATAAGCATGCTATCACGTCACAATATGGCACACAATGCTAAGCTATCACATAGCGGTGTGCCGACATGTCAGCAGGATCATATCTTGCGAGCTAGCTAGCCTGGCTCAACGATCCGAGCTGGGGAATCAGTCACAACCAACCGCATCGGTGGGGGAGCGAAGAACAGCCCACCATCACGTTTGAGTCACTAGGACTCCGTTTGAATCTGATCATAGACCAAGATCCTCCCTGTATGTCGAGGAACGGCGGCCTGCAGAACCCTCGGGAATCCAGAATTGGCCATCGAATCCCATAGACCCGGAATTTACCGTCGAGTACCGTTAATCCCGAATAACCAGCCATCTAGGCCCTCAAGGGATCCAGCTGCGTCAGCAACTGACCTCAACCACTGCATCTGTCCGGAGAGGAATCATAAACACGTTTGACCCATAGGGTCCACAGTACGCATACGTATCACATATCACAATTTATATCACATGGAATCATTTACTGTATCACGATATCACTTCGCACGTTCACATAAATACACATGGCACATATCACTTGCACACAATAGCCCTACTTATTGAGTCTCATGGGAAACCGGTACTCACCTCGATATCACAGGAGGCAGATATGGATCCGGGAATCCCAAGATCACACGGAGTCGTCCGAATCACCTAACACGCTAGGTTCAGGTTCGGTTATCACATACACATAGCACACATAGGTTAAAACACAAGTTACACAAGCTGTCTAGACTGGACCCCTGCTTGCGATCGCAAGCACAAGCCTTGCGGTCGCAAGGGACCTTTCAGACAAGCCATGCGATCGCAAGGATACCCCATGCGATCGCAAAGGTCCTTTTTCCCCAAACGCATGCTTCCGATCGCAAGGGATACCCCCTTTGATCACAAACATGATTCTAGGGTTAGTTACGATCGTAAGTTACGTACCTACGATCGCAAACCTTATTTTCGTCGCCCTTAGGCGGTAAACACCACAAACCAAACCCTTACGGTCGCAAGTACCATTACTTGCGGCTGCAAGGACCATTGACACCCCTTGCGATCGCAAGCACATGCCTTGCGACCGCAAGGATTCCTGTTACAACAGACCCACGACTCTGCTTCGCACAGCTCTGCAAATACACGTTTTTGATACTTTGATCGATTTAAATTCAGTTCCAACGACTTGCACACTTTACTTGACATCCTTAGACACATGTAAACACATTTAGACACAAACACAACACAAACACACACCAAAACACCACCAAAATGGTGTTTCTCCTTCTTGAACACAAACTAGGTTTAGGAAGAAGAAAACACTTACAATCAAGGAAGAACAGCAATTAGAAATCGAATTAAACACTGGAATCACTTGCAACCAACTTGTTTCCTTGATTTCTCTTTCAAAAACTCAAAGCTTGGAGTGTGTGTGTTGTACGTGTATGTATGTGTGTCAAGTGTGTGTAATTGGCTTCAACAGGGGATAAGAAGCAATAGACCTACCTTGGGGTAATTTAACTAAACCCCGGGTACTTTATTCCCCTTTCCAACTTACAACTTAACACACGCCATCCCGTTTTAACCAACGGGGATATCTACGGAATCATTTCACGAAACCGTATAACACTTTATCACTTCTGGACACGTTTGACACTTTTCACATAATCACATTATTTAACACGAGACACGTTAGTCACACAAAACACTTAATTTAATTCACTTAGCGTCACTGTACAAACATTAAAGCACAAAGTACAACCCTACACTGCTAGGCCCATTTACAGGGTGTTACAAATCTACCCCCCTTAAAAAGATTCCGTCCTTGGAATCTGATCACTCATAAACAGGTGGGGATATCGAGCTCGCATATCATCTTCAGTTTCCCAGGTCATATTCGAACCTAGGTTATACTTCCACTTCACGAGAACGAGCTTGATCACTTTCTTACGCAGCTTTTTAGTCTTTGAGCCGAGAATCTCAACAGGTTCCTCAACGAGGCGCTTTGAAGCATCAACTCTTAGCTCCTGCAGTGGCAGAATCTGACTCTCATCCACTTTACACTTACGCAAGTAACACACGTTGAAGGTATTATGAATACCCGCAAGTTCTGGAGGCAACTCCAGTGACACAGTTTGATCATTGACTCTGCGCAGGATCTTGAACGGTCCTATGAAGCGCGGACTCAATTTGCCTTTACGGCCAAAGCGGACAACACCCTTCCACGGAGAGACTTTCAGGAAAACCCGATCGCCCTCGTTAAACTCAATTGGCCGACGTCTCGGGTCAGCGTACACTTTCTGTCGATCTCGAGCGGCTTTCAGCTTTTCACGCGCCACTCTCACTTTATCGGCAGTAATTTGCACAATTTCAGGTCCGGCGAACTGCTTCTCGCCAGGCTCTAGCCAACACGTGGGAGTGCGACAACGTCTCCCGTATAGCATCTCGAATGGAGGCATCCCAATACTAGAATGGTATGAGTTGTTGTAAGCAAACTCAATCAACGGCAGATGTGAATCCCACGCTCCACCGAACTCAAATACACATGCGCGAAGCATGTCTTCCAGGGTTTGGATAGTTCTCTCTGACTGGCCGTCTGTCTGAGGGTGATATGCCGTGCTCAAATGAACACGAGTGCCAAGCTCACGTTGTAAACTCTGCCAAAAATTCGAAGTAAACTGCGGATCGCGATCTGACACAATAGAACACGACACTCCATGGTGCGATACCACTTTAGCAACATACAATTTTGCTAACTTATCCAACGAGGTAGACTCGCTGATAGCCAGAAAATGAGCACTTTTGGTCAAACGGTCAACTATGACCCAAATTGCATCGTGCCCTCTGAGAGTTTTCGGCAACTTTGTCACGAAATCCATCGTAATATTATCCCACTTCCACTCAGGAATTTCGAGTTGCTGAAGATTACCGTATGGCTTCTGGTGCTCAGTCTTCACTTGCGCGCAAACCTGACACTTTTCCACGTAGGAAGCAATGTCTCGCTTTAAAGTAGGCCACCAGTATAAAGCTTTCAGATCATGGTACATCTTGGTACTGCCCGGATGTACAGACAGTCGAGACTGGTGAGCTTCTTGCAGAATCAATTCACGATTTCCCCCGTACAGAGGCACCCAAACACGAGGCTGAAAAGTCTTTAGCCCACGCCTATCATCTGTAAGCAGATCTTTTTGCTTTCTCATCACTTCTGTTTTCAAGTTCTCGTCACGTAAGGCAACAGACTGTGCTTCCTTCAACCTCGCAAGAATATCAGGAACCACCATAAGCTTCATGAACTTCGCCTCAGCCGACGAGCTTTTGCGACTAAGAGCATCCGCCACCACATTGGCCTTACCAGGATGATAACGGATCTCACAGTCGTAGTCTTTGATCAACTCGAGCCAACGCCGCTGCCTCATATTAAGCTCTTTCTGTGTAAATACGTATTGCAGACTCTTATGATCCGTACAGACCACACACTTGGTACCGTACAGATAATGCCGCCACAGCTTCAGAGCAAACACACCAGCAGCTAGCTCAAGATCATGTGTCGGATAGTTACCTTCATGTGGCTTTAACTGTCGAGACGCATATGCTATCACTTTATCACGCTGCATTAACACGCAGCCAAGCCCCGAATAAGAAGCATCACAATATACGACGAAGTCATCAGACCCGTCGGGCAAAGAAAGAATCAGAGCTTCACACAATAGCCATTTCAGAAATTGAAACGCTTGTTCTTGCGCCTCAAACCACACAAAAGCAACGTCTTTCCGAGTAAGCTTAGTCAAGGGACCTGCAAGTTTAGAAAAATCATGGATAAACCGCCGATAATATCTAGCTAGGCCGAGAAAACTACGAACTTCAGAAGGAGTTCGGGGAACCCCCCAGTTCATCACTGCATCGAATTTCGCCGGATCCACTTTAACACCATCCCTGCAGATCACATGACCAAGAAAATACACTTCACGAAGCCAGAACTCACACTTTGAAAACTTTGCATAAAGCTTCTCTCGCTTGAGAGTTTCAAGAACTTGTCGCAAATGCAACTCGTGCTCGGCTTCACTTCGAGAATACACAAGAATATCATCAATAAACACAATTACGGATTTATCCAAGAAAGGACGACAAATCCGATTCATCATATCCATAAACACAGCAGGCGTGTTGGTTAAGGCGAACGACATAACCAAAAATTCATAGTGACCATATCGAGTGCGGAAAGCAGTTTTAGGAATATCATCTTCACTAACCTGCACCTGGTGGTAGCCAGAACGAAGATCAATCTTAGAGAAGCAAGTCGCTCCCTGCAATTGATCGAACAAATCATCAATACGCGGAAGAGAGTATTTATTCTTTACCGTTCGCTTATTCAGCTCCCGGTAATCGATACACATGCGCATGGTTCCATCTTTCTTCTTCACGAACAACATAGGAGCTCCCCACGGGGATGAACTTGGACGTATAAAGCCCTTGTCAAGCAACTCCTGTATTTGAGTCATCATCTCTCGTACCTCGGAAGGACCAAGACGGTATGGAGCTTTAGCTACAGGCGTAGCCCCTGGAACAAGATCAATCTTATACTCTACGTGTCTTACCGGCGGCAAACCCGACAATTCATCTGGAAATATCTCCGGATAATCTGACACTACCGGAATATCTTTGACCACTTGCTTTTCCAGCTTTGCATCTATCACATACGCTAAATAGCAATCGCAGCCTTTCGCAACCGACTTCTTAGCTTTCATCACGGAAACGAGAGGAATATCGGACTCTCGACGTTCTCCTCGAGCTATAGCACAAGACCCATCGGGTAAAGGAATTTTTACCATCTTTTTAGAACACAGAATCTCCGCGTTCAGACCACTGAGCCAATCCATGCCAACCACCGCATCAAAACCCGCAATGGGCATGAGAAGAAAAGAGATAGGGAAACTATTCCCGTCCACATCGAGGTTAACACAGGGAACACTATCCGTAACCGAAACTACCTTACCACTAGCAATTTCAATTTTAATCGGCTCAGGTAACACAGATACAGGCAATTGCAGTTTATCACGAAAAGCCACAGATATAAAAGAATGAGTAGCTCCAGAATCAAATAACACACAAGCTGGAACATAATTTACAAGAAAAGTACCAGTAATCACGTCTCCTGCAGCTTTGGCTTCTTCAGTTGTCATCTGAAAAGCCCGACCCTTGGCGCGAGGAGCGCCGTCTTTCTTTGGCCTGGAAGAAGACCCTCCAGCTCCCGTATTACCACCCTGTCTCGTGGGACACTCAGTAATCCTGTGCCCCGACTTCTGACATTTAAAACACACATTCTCTTTGAAAGAACAGTCGGTAGCTCCATGCCCTTTCTCACCACACCTCATGCATCTGGTAGTAGCCTTCGAGCAGTCACCCGAATGGTAAGTACGACACACAGAACACCAAGGATTATCAAACCTCGGTTTCTTGCTCGAATCCACTTTCCCACCAGCCGCCGCTTTCCCTTTTGAAGTGCCAGACTTTGAATACTGTTGAAATTTCCTCTTTTGGCCTTCCACAGTCTGATCACCCTTACACTGGCGACGATCACCATCAATCTGTCGGGCTATCTCAAACGCCTGATCCAAAGAAGCAGCAGCTCTCACATGAGCTCGATCCTCTAGCGGTAGCATATTCACAAACTTCCGCATTTTCGCCCTCTCATCAGTCACAAGATGTGGTATAAACCTTACCTTATCAGTAAAGGCATGGATAAGGTCCTCCATCGGTTTGTCCCCCTTGCGGAGACTGTTGAACTCATTCTCTAACCTCTCCAGATCGTAATCAGTACAATACTTGCTCTTCACTTTTTCAGAAAACAGCTCCCAAGTCAGAGCAGTGATCACCTCTTTACTCACTGTATCCTTCACGGTATCCCACCAATCCAGAGCTTTACCTTTCAACATACAAACCGCATACTTGACACGGTTCTCATCTTCACAATCACAGGACTCGAACACTTGATCAGTCTCACGCAACCAGCGGATAGTCTCTGAGGGATTATCACTACCCTCATACACCTTTGGCCCGCAAGACTTAAACTTCTTGAAAGAACACTGCTCACGTTGCTTGCCCTTAATAGCTTCCCTCAGTAGCTCCCTAGTCGAGCGAAGCTCCTCCTCGAGTAACAGAATATAAGCCTCAGAATCTATTCCCTGCCTCGAGCCCTGAGTATCATGCCATGAAGACTCCTCCTCAGTCTCCACGTGAGTACGAGAAGCCTCGTCCTCCATCTGTTTCAATGCGTCCTCAGTAGTAGCACGTCGCTCAGACATTTTCACTTAATTTCTATACACAAGGGGCGAACATGTTTAGCACACTTAATCACAATTTACTAACACACAAGTTAGTTCACACTGAGCAATAAACACATAACGCTCACACTCAGCCCCAATTACCCGTCCAGGAACACTTAACGATGGTCAAGCCCGAGTTTGAGATCGAATACTTTCACAAGTACCCGATTCCCTCAAACTAAGGCTCTGATACCTAATTGTAACACCAGGTTTCACGAGCTTAAAATTAAAGTAAATTAAAACTTTATTTACACCACAAGATTTGCAGCGGAACAAACCACTGATTACATATTAAGTATTGTTTATCGACTTGGCGATCTAGAACAACGAATCAAATCAAGTCTCAAAATTAAGCCGGTGTTACCACTACGCACCGACCATCGTTATAAGTATCAGAGTTAACTACAACTGTTCCAAAGGACATATATACAATGACACTACCCAAAAGCAACCCATCTCACCAGGCCATCCAACCACTAACCTGCGAAAAGGAAAATGTCACGAAACATTAGCTATACTAGCTAGTGAGTACAAGTATCACATAAGCACCAATAAGCATGCTATCACGTCACAATATGGCACACAATGCTAAGCTATCACATAGCGGTGTGCTGACATGTCAGCAGGATCATATCTTGCGAGGTAGCTAGCCTGGCTCAACGATCCGAGCTGGGGAATCAGTCACAACCAACCGCATCGGTGGGGGAGCGAAGAGCAGCCCACCATCACGTTTGAGTCACTAGGACTCCGTTTGGATCTGATCATAGACCAAGATCCTCCCTGTATGTCGAGGAACGGCGGCCTGCAGAACCCTCGGGAATCCAGAATTGGCCATCGAATCCCACAGACCCGGAATTTACCGTCGAGTACCGTTAATCCCGAATAACCAGCCATCTAGGCCCTCAAGAGATCCAGCTGCGTCAGCAACTGACCTCAACCACTGCATCTGTCCGGAGAGGAATCATAAACACGTTTGACCCATAGGGTCCACAGTACGCATACGTATCACATATCACAATTTATATCACATGGAATCATTTACTGTATCACGATATCACTTCGCACGTTCACATAAATACACATGGCACATATCACTTGCACACAATAGCCCTACTTATTGAGTCTCATGGGAAACCGGTACTCACCTCGATATCACAGGAGGCAGATATGGATCCGGGAATCCCAAGATCACACGGAGTCGTCCGAATCACCTAACACGCTAGGTTCAGGTTCGGTTATCACATACACATAGGACACATAGGTTAAAACACAAGTTACACAAGCTGTCTAGACTGGACCCCTGCTTGCGATCGCAAGCACAAGCCTTGCGGTCGCAAGGGACCTTTCAGACAAGCCATGCGATCGCAAGGATACCCCATGCGATCGCAAAGGTCCTTTTTCCCCAAACGCATGCTTCCGATCGCAAGGGATACCCCCTTTGATCGCAAACATGATTGTAGGGTTGGTTACGATCGTAAGTTACGTACCTACGATCGCAAACCTTATTTTCGTCGCCCTTAGGCGGTAAACACCACAAACCAAACCCTTACGGTCGCAAGTACCATTACTTGCGGCTGCAAGGACCATTGACACCCCTTGCGATCGCAAGCACATGCCTTGCGACCGCAAGGATTCCTGTTACAGCAGACCCACGACTCTGCTTCGCACAGCTCTGCAAATACACGTTTTTGATACTTTGATCGATCTAAATTCAGTTCCAACGACTTGCACACTTTACTTGACATCCTTAGACACATGTAAACACATTTAGACACAAACACAACACAAACACACACCAAAACACCACCAAAATGGTGTTTCTCCTTCTTGAACACAAACTAGGTTTAGGAAGAAGAAAACACTTACAATCAAGGAAGAACAACAATTAGAAATCGAATTAAACACTGGAATCACTTGCAACCAACTTGTTTCCTTGATTTCTCTTTCAAAAACTCAAAGCTTGGAGTGTGTGTGTTGTACGTGTATGTATGTGTGTCAAGTGTGTGTAATTGGCTTCAACAGGGGATAAGAAGCAATAGACCGACCTTGTGGTAATTTAACTAAACCCCGGGTACTTTATTCCCCTTTCCAACTTACAACTTAACACACGCCATCCCGTTTTAACCAACGGGGATATCTACGGAATCATTTCACGAAACCGTATAACACTTTATCACTTCTGGACACGTTTGACACTTTTCACATAATCACATTATTTAACACGAGACACGTTAGTCACACAAAACACTTAATTTAATTCACTTAGCGTCACTGTACAAACACTAAAGCACAAAGTACAACCCTACACTGCTAGGCCCATTTACAGGGTGTTACATAATGTGTACAACCCTATATCTATTGAATGTTAAATGTTTGGTATGCTTAGTAAAGATGAGGGGCTAAAGTTGTCATATATAAGAAAGTTGCAGGGGCTGATTTGTAATTAGCCCAAAGATTTAGATATATGAAGGTTTTGTTTTGACTTTGTATAGTCAAGAAACCTTATTCCAGATACATTCACGATACACACACATCACATGCTGTTGTTGTGATTTTGATCAAGAAACCAGAGAAGTGATAGCTGAAGTCGATCATACAGTAATTCAAAAGCAAGAGGTATGAAGTTCCTTGTGGTTTGTTTGAGTTTTAGGTCATGGAATGGATTCAAAGGTTGAATCCATGTTCATAGCTTGGTTTGATGGTGATTGTGTAGTTTTGTGGTGTATTTTGTGTTTAAAAGTTAGTAGTAATGGTACAAAACTCATTCATGTACTTGAATCTGAGTTTGGTCAAGTTTTGAGTGTTTGAAGTTAAGATTTCGGTTGCTGTCGTCGAGCAGATGAGTCTGCTGTACCGACTGTTCCTACGGCCGCAGGGATTTCTCCCTACGAGCGTATGAAGGCATCAAGAGTATTGGCTGTTTTGTCTCCTACGGCCGTAGGTAAAGGTTCCTGCGGGCGTAGCACAGTGTCTTATGATTTACCGTCTAAGGACGAAGGGAACTAGCCTACGGGCGTAGGGCCTTCAATGGATCGGATCATGATCTAGATCCGATCCGATCTGCTCCATTTAAAGTTAAGACTATTGTTTCAAGGTTTAATAGCACTCAGATAATATTATTCAGTACAGAGATAGGGGTATATTGAGATCCTTATACCCAAACAGAGTGTCAGGGATTTGATTACGCGCGAGGTGTGATCATACCCTGGACTAGTTAATAGTTTGAATAGTGTTGCAGGTGTTCAGCTTGGATGTGAAACATCCCTAGAAGAGTTACTCATACCTTTATGTGTTTATCTGTTCAGTTAGTATGCTCACTAAGCGAAAGCTTACGTTTTAGTATGTTGTGCATGCAGGTAACCAGTTTCCAGCAAGGGTAAGGCCCCGGTGCTCCGTAGAGTTGGATAGCTCCTAGTTTTTGAAAAGAGTACTTTTAACACTGATTTTTAGTAAATTGTTAGCATTAAAGTGTGGTAGCTAGTTTTTCGCAAACCCTGTTCTTTTAAAAGTGCTAATTTTTAGTAATAGAGTTTTAAAAGCTATTTTTAGAAAAGTGGTGTTACAAAATAACCATAAATTAAGTATCAATCAACCAATCACAACTTTTAATTTCAAAATTAATCAATTCTCAAAACAATTTTGGAAAGGTTAATGTCGATCGGAATTCAATTTTGAAATCAATTAGAAGGGGGCTGGATGAAAATTATGAGGGACTTTTATAAAACATGTGAGGAGATTTTAAGAAAATACGAGGGGTTATATAAAAATTGTATATTAATGTAATTAATTATAAGTTTTATATAAATTATTGTTAGTAACTTTTCATATATTTTGTTTAGAGAAAAAATAATTATATATTTACGACCGTCTCATTTTTATCTACGTTTTGATATAAATTTTATTGTAATATGACACTTTTTTAAAATTATAATATTCTTAATTTTTTGTTATCCATTAATAGTAGTGAGTTGAGTGGATTTTTTGGGATTATAGTGATGAGTTGAGTGGTCAAATTAAATATGCTATTAAAAGTGTTTAGTTATTGATTTTGACGTATTTTCAATCTTATTAGAAAGATGTATGAAATTTTTTATAAATATGGTTCAAAATAAGATATATCATTAAAAGATTATATATTATATATTTAAAAATTTAAATTCAGAGACTTAAAGATATGGGTTTTTGATGGTCATAAAACTATATTATTAGTGTAGGTAGTTAGATAAAGAAGACAATTTCTTTTGATGATGTGTTTTGCTATGACGATTAACAAAAGTCAAGGATAGTCACTTTTAAAAGTTGGTTTATTCCTCAGGAAACTTATGTTTATACATGGTCAATTGTATGTTGCTGTTTCACGTGTTAAAAGTGAAAAAAGATTAAAAGCTTTAATTTGTGATAACAGTGGTAATATTACAAACAAAACAACAAATGTGGTCTACAAAAAAGTGCTTCAAAAAATTTAGTAATTTTTTTGTTAAGCATTATGACATATGTAAGTTTACGGTGTTATTTCATTTATTGTATTATTTTTATTTAAAAAATTTAATATCTCAAATACACTTTCGAAATACCCGTGCGTGCATGGGACAATAAACTAGTAACTAATTATTATATATATGATTAACAATATGTTATATACATATATCACTAAACCCACCTCAAATGGAGTTGTTACCCAACTAACACCTTGTAGACTTTGGATTTGGTGAATTCATTATTTGAAGTTTTAAGGGTGTAACAATTTCTATTGCTTTTCATCAATTCTTTATTGAGTTTCTTGAATCCTCCCCCAAAACCAAATCCAAAGTACCAAACCCAATTCAATACTAAACCCAGAAGAAGAAGAAGAAGAAAATGTTGAGAGTTCCGTGTAATCTATCGACAATAGCTTCACCAGCTGCTATCACCAGCATCCGCGCTCTTAAACTCTATCTTTCATCTTCATCTACGCCAATTTCCTCCACATTTTCTTCATCGCTTACCCTTTTCAAACAAACCCTTAATTCATCATCATCATCATCATCTTCTTCTAGTCTCAGAAGGGTCTTTCGAATGATGAATCATACAGCTCCCAGAGCCTCAGGTATCCTTGTTTGCATCTCTATTTGTCTGCTTTCTTGCAAAAACTAGAAACAGGGTATGAATTTATTAGGTTTCGGTATGTTTAATCTGAAATTTAGAGCACCAAAACAGTGGTATTGTTTAAATTGGTCATGACTACCAAAACCTAAACAAGGTTTTCAATTTGTACAATATGAATCAAACATAGTAATTCCTAATGTTTGAAAAGACCCATGAATTAAAATTGTAGAATATAAGAATCATTTAAAAAAAAACACAAATTTAGAGGAATTTTGTATGCAGAAATAATATTTCCCTTCAATATAATGTATAGTTGGTGCTTAAGAATTAAGCTGGTCTAGTGGTAGGTTGTTTGTTAAAAAAGGGTACAAGGAGAGGTTTTCCGTTCAGGTTATTCGGGGAGGTCAAGTCTTTGACTCAGATGTACACGGTCTAACCGGCAGTGAAATATGACAAGATATCACCATATTATGATAATCATAATGAAACTCTGCTTGTTATCTTTGTTATAATCCAGCTTAAAAAGATTTACTTCTACCAAAAAAAGATTTAATTCATATACTCTTGTATCAGCGTCGTATAGTACTGGAAGTAATGATGCTGGTAGAGAACTATTGGTGCAGCATTTGCTTGTTAAAGAGGAGAACAAAGATCTTTTATTCGAGCTGCAGAAAAGAGTCGTGCGAGGTTAGTGTTCATGTTGATGTTTTTCTTTCTTTGTTTTTCTAGGCATTTATCTCGAAATTGATATTGGGAATTCGACATTAATCTGTCCATTTACCTGATTATTTTAGAAACCACTTTTCAAAATTATTATCTTTTTGTTTTTCTTTTATTATCCACAGGAGAGGATTTAAGTGACTTGGCTGTGGAATATTCAATCTGTCCATCAAAGGAAGAAGGTGGTATGCTTGGTTGGGTGAGAAAGGGGCAAATGGTACGATCAGATCGATTTTTCTTGTCCTCTTTTAAATTTTGAAAATAGTTAAAGTAAGTTGTTATGATCCTTTCCAGAAATCACTCAAGAATTGAAGAAACGATTTCAAATAACCATAATTCCTAAGGTATAGAAGAGGAATTCAAGCTAATTGAATTGGGTTTAAGTGTTTAACACAGTGAAATTATCTTCGATTAGCAAGTTCCTCTCCAAACCATAGAAATTTTGGTTATTTGAAATCCTTTCGTCAATTCTTCAGTGATTTCTCGAAAGGATCATAAGTATGACACTTAAAGCTATATTACTATAATAATTAGGGTTAAACGCGGAATAATCCTTAAAGTTTCATTTGTTTTACGGTTTAACCCTCAAAGTTTTTTTTAACACATAATAACCATAATGTTTCATTTAAATTATGTTTTAATCCTCAAAGTTTCACTTGTATTTCGGTTTAACCCTCAATGTTTGTTTTTAAATAGTTTAACCATAAAGTTTAGTTTGTTTTTTGTTTAAATCCTTCAAGTTTTAGTTTAATTACGATTTCGCCCACTTAAGGATTAAGACATTGAGGATCAAACTGAAATACAAGTGAGAATTTAAGGATTAAAACATAATTTAAATGAAACATTATAGTTATTACGTGTTAAAAAAACTTTGAGGTTTAAACCGAAATACAAGTGAAACTTTGAGGATTAAAACATAATTTAAATGAAACATTATGGTTATTATGTGTTAAAAAAACTTTGAGGGTTAAACCGTAAAACAAATGAAACTTTGAGGATTATTCAATGTTTAACTCTAATAATTATCTAATTCTTTAAAATAAATTGATTTAGGTGATATTAGCATGGTGAATATGCTTTAGGCAACATTTGACCAGTTAGACTTATTCGACTTGTTTCTTTTTAATCTATAATCAAAACCCACAACCCAAATTGACAAGTTCCCATCTCTATAATAGTCGAATAATTGGTGGGGTGTTTTCAAGGTTTTTTTTTCGTATATAATTTGTAGATTATCTAGTGACTGGTGTTAATTGATCTTCATCTTCTGTTGTTTTATGGTGAATTGTTGCAGGTGCCAGAGTTTGAGGAAGCTGCATTTAGCGCTCCATTAAACAAAGTTGTTAAATGTAAAACTCAATTCGGATATCATTTATTGCAAGTTTTGTCAGAGAGGTATTTTTTTCTTATAAATCTTTTTTTACGATATTTCATTTTTTATCTGAGTTTATTTTCAGTTTTTACATTATTGGATTTCAGAGAAGAATCAGTACTTCAAGACATTCAACCTGAAGAACTTCATGAAAAACTGCAAGATCCTGATTTTCGTGAAGATGCTCAATTTATTGACGTTCGAGAACCACATGAAGTGTAAGTGCCAAGAAAAGAAATGGAAGTTCACTATTTGGAAAATTAGAAACAAAATCTATAAGAAAAAAAAGAACTTAAGTAGTTAACATTTATTGGTACTTGGTAGTTAGGAATAATAGGGTCGAACTATCCGAAAGTAAATGCAAGACAAGACTTATGTTTTGTATGTCTTTGTCGTACTATGTTAACTATCCGAAAGTAAATGCAAGACAAGACTCATGTTAACTTAAGTAGTTAACTTTTATTGGTAGTTAGGAATAACAGGGTCGAACCATGCAAAAGTAAACGCTAAAGCTTTCACAGATTTAATTCATAAATCAAGGAATAACTTCTTTCTTTTATTGGTTTTCTCTTATTAAACCAGGATCTAATTGCGAAAGCTTAGCTAAAACTAAAATTTTTCTGTACTTCATAGTTAAAATGAGTTCAGTTTAATAATGGTGTTCTACAAATTTTGTAAAAAATAACGGAGGTTTTTAACCGTATATAGAACTTTTAACCTTAAAAGTTTGCCTTTTTGAACAGGGAGCGAGCTTCTTTATCCGGATTTCAAGTTCTTCCTCTGCAGCAGTTTGGAAGCTGGGGACCAGAAATCACTACAAAGTTAGATTCTCAGAAGGATACTTATGTTTTGGTACAACACTCTTTTATCATTTTTTTTCAAATTTATATATATGGGTGTTAAGAAATAAACTACTAAAATATTAACCTATTTTTTTCTTCAAATAAATCAATTTAAGTGGCTGTAAGCATTTAAATACTTCGTGGACGAGTTTCAACCCGTTGACTTGCATAAGCGGACCTATGTGGAGTTTGGTGGTGGCACACGGCACCAGTCAATTTTGCAGACGAAGTGAAAAATTTCAACATTTTTAAGCCGGTGCCACCAGTCAAATTAACAGGGCTTCATATAAATTGTGTTTTGTTTTAAATTTTGACCTTAAAATACCGGAACAACGACCGAAACCTCGTTAATCCGACCCAATTAACTGGAAACACGAATAACACCTTCAGTTTTAATTAATTTATATTTTTGCCACTTATATGGTGTCACTAGTCAACAAAAATCATGGGTCCGCTACTGTTGGCTTGTTACATTTTTATCCAAGTTTTTATACTCCTAACCATTTGGGTTGTTCGAGATGATATATAACTTACATGTACCGATGTCTTTTTTTTTTCCTCATCGCGTTTCTATCTTTATAACTAATCAGAACTTACGTTGTTATGTAGTGTCACCACGGAGTTCGCTCAATGCAAGTTGCTAAATGGTTGCAGACACAGGTACCTTTTCAATTTCGTCTCTCTAGTTTCATTTGATGATTTGACTAATCACGGTTTGAATGCTATGACAGGGGTTTAGAAAAATATACAACATTGCTGGGGGAATCCATGCATATGCAGTCAAGGCTGATCCATCAATTCCAACATACTAAGCATAGTGAATTTTGCTCACAATGCATTGTTTTGGGTTGGTCAAACGGGTTGGGTAACGGGTCAAACTTTTATCGAACATAATTGAAGTGAAAAAGGACTTTTGGGAACGTCGGCTGTTGATTTTCTTGGTCGTGAACTTCCGAAAAAAGGGATTTCAACTGATACACCTTTGTGGTTGAATCTGTTACTGAAAATTGCATAAGCATGCTTTATAATTCTTCTTTTAAACACAATTGCTGTTTCACTCTGATTGTACCTTATGAGTAAGAATGTTAAAGCAGTTGAGTGATTAAAAATTACCCGTTAAATATGAAATATGTTTTATATATTATTGTAATACAATGTGCCTTAGGTGCCGTTAAAGGCTTATGATTTTTGACCCGACATAAACCTAAATGAGTCAAAAGTAGGTCGATACAAAAAACATAGGTCAGTTCGAGTTAACCCGACAACCTGGACGACTCTTTCAATAAAAGATTTTGTAGTTAAAACAATTATTCAAAGTTGAAACAAATAAACCTGAATTCAATGTAGTACATCATATCATATTATTTATTTATATTGATTGAAGTATGAATCAACATGAAAGGAATGCCGAAATAAAAGCGAAGCAAATGTTGAATTTTTGATGTTCGAATCGAAACAAAAATCATATACGAAATTTGTATCGAAACAAACAAAAAAATCGAAAACCTGAAAATAAAAACCATATTCAAAATTGAATCTTTAATATATATTAAAAGAAAAGGGTTTCTCTCTCTTCCAAACAAATCTCCATCAATCACAACTCTTGATTTTAAAAAAAAAATTAAAAAAATCGAAATGATGATGTAAAAAATGCCAAAAATCCTTAAGTCTTGGAAGGGGGGTATTGTGAAAATTCTAAGGGGGTTTTATAAAATATGTTAAGGGTTTTTATGAAAATGTGAGGGGGTTTTATAAAAATTGTATATTAATATAATTAATTATAGGTTGTTTATAAAATATGTTTAATAAATTATTATATAATTTGTTTAGAGAAATAATAATTATATATTTGCGACCGTCTCATTTTTATCTACGTTTTGGTATAAATTTTATTGTAATATGACACTTTTTTTAAAGTAGTATATTTTTAATTGTTTGTTATCCATTAATAGTAGTGGGTAGGTTATTCATAAAACAATTTATATCTTTTTTATATTTATTCTATCTACGTATAATAGTCGATATAATAACTGATTCCTCGGTCTTTCGATAAAAAGTAATAATTTTTTTTTAAGTTTTGTTTTATTTATGATACATTTATATAAAAATAGTTAACATTTAAAACAAACAAAGGTGCATCAATCAATATAAAAAATTAAAGAATCATATATATAATCAACTATTAAAAATAAAACTATTAAAAAAAGGGTTACTTACATCATCAACTCTTTCCCTAAACAACCATTTGAACTATAACAAAATTCATCCCTTTTAATTGTTCCTATTATTAAGTAAATTTGTTAAGTTTAAAGGATAAAGAAATTATTTAAAAATTGTATGTTGTAATTGTGGGAAAATATTTTTTTAATTTTAAAAAAAAATAGATGATGATATAAATAGGTGATCTTTAATAATATGCCCTAAGTTTTAAAATAAAATTTTCAATGCTCAATTATGTTACTAAACAGGAAATAAAGAAAAATTAGTAGATCCTTTCGTAAGCTCCATTTTAATTCCACTATTCTAACACATCTCATTTGTCTGATTCATGAAAATTCTGTGATTGAATTACCTAAAAGGTAGATTAAGAAACGAAAATTATATATGAGTTTGAAGATTCATAATTTGTTCTTTTTTATCTCTAATTTCATACTCTGCCTTAGTAAAATTCGTTGATTTTGTGTGCAATTCATTTAGTAAACGCGAGGTAGTGAGTTCACAAATCAACTGTAAAAGATATCTTCGATATCTTATGATATCAAAAAAGGAAAAAACAACATTCAGTAGATTAAAAAAAATCGTGAATTGGGGCAACAATTATAAAAGTATGAAAAATACCCAAGTTAGATATGTCATTAGCCCATTTCAAATTAAATAGCTTAGTTTGTGTGCGCGTTAAATTACTAATAAAACCATGAATGTTGTTTATAAAGAGTATCTACAGAAAGTATTATGATAATCTTATGTATATCAAACTTCTGTAATGTTTATCATTTCTTACGAGATTTTATATTCATATATATGTTTTCTAATTTTTTAACGTGTTAATATTTTTAAAACTATATAAATTGAAAATTGTCTTATATCATCCCCGTGTTGATACACGGGTCGCTTATAAACAACATCAACAATAATATTATAGTTATGGTTTTACAATATCGGGATAAAGCTCCATCACGAGAAACACATTAATATTATACTAAAACTTTTAGACGTGTAATGTAACTTTATATTTCTTAAAAAGAGTATTTATAAGAAGTACTAAAAAGACACGTTTTCACTCATGGATAGTTATATGTGACAGTTTCTTGAGTGAAGGATAAAGAGAGGTTAAAAGTTTTAATTTGCGATAATTAAGAAAACCCTACTAATAAAACTATGAATGTTGTTTATACAGAGGTTTTAAAGAAAATCTAATGATAATCTTATGTATGAATTTCAAAATTCTGTAATGATTATTCATTTCTTACGAGATTTTATATTTATATCTATGTTTTGTAATTATTTTTACTATACGTCTTAATACTCTTTAAAACTATATAAATTTTAAATTGACTTATATCAGCCCGTGTTGATACACGGGTCGTTTAGCTAGTAAGGTGAATAGTATTATTAGTCAAAATCGAATAAGGTGGGATTTAGCTATTTCGGTGAATTCCTTTTATTTTATTAGAAACTACCGGCTCAAAATCATCGATTTAACTAGTCAAATGCATCTTAAAAGTGATTGTTATTTTAAATTGTAATAATAAAAAAATGATATAATTATATTAAGCATGCCCAAAAAGTTCCAACTTATTGAATTTAAAAGTCAATCTATTGGAGCATCTCGTGTGGAAAGTAGGCGAAGTTTTTCCGACAATCCTTATAGCTTCTTTATTTCTTCACACTACAGTGTGATGAAGGATAGCACGTGATCAAAATCACGATGGTTGTCTTATTAATAATTTGATTGCTAGGTTATAAAATACATGGATTAAAGAAAAAATTAAGAACTATGGAAAATTAAACTAAACATAACTAAAACGGTATTTATGTTCGCCATGTCCTTTATATAGAGATATCAGAGGCAAGGTCTCGGTCCCAGTGTAGCTGATCATCCTCTCGGACTAGTTACTGTCGCCTTGGTAAGCTATTACCTCACCAACTAGCTAATCAGACACGAGCCACTCCTCGGACAGTTCCCTCCTTTTGCTACTCAACCAAGTGGGTGCATAAGGATGTGTGCTTAGCATGGAATACAATCATGAAGTTGAAAGTACCAAAAATTGCTAGAGACCTAATATCAAAAAAGCTTTCAACTATCTATAGAAAATCTTTATTCTTTATATAACTAATTAGACTCGTCGATAGGATTTTGACATGTATATCTGAAATTCAACTGAATTTATTGATCATTACACACAAATTCAAATAAGATATTGTATAGAAGTATGATTTCTTCTATCCTCCTTTAAAAATAGGAGGATTTTTTATTGAGTGAAAAAAGAAGTATTTTTTATCCACGTTACTTTTTATGTTTTTCTTTATATCTATAACTCGGTCAAAATGCAATTATCTTGACAGAAAAAAACATGTCGTCAAATATATTCCACAATATCATTTTAGAGCTTAATGTACATTGAACTCTTGAAGTAATTCCATATTTCTGCTAAGAGTTTCATTCAATTCCCAATAAAAGTTCATTGCATATCATTTCAAGAAAGGCGATTGATATCCGTGTTAATGATTGAATATGCTCTTGTCTTCCATGATCATCTCTACAAGATGGGAGAAGTATACATCATTCTCTTTATTGTGTCAAAACTCGTCGGTCTCGTCAAATCTCTATTGTCCGAGCACGACACCTTGAACAACTCTCTAGTGCCAAAGAGGAAGCATCTAGTATCCTTCACATTCTTCAACTGCGTCAAACTAACAAACATAACTCAAGATCCAAGAGATAATAAATGGTTTCTTTATTGGATAGAGATATGTTGAATGTGAGGATATCAGAACGGATATAAATGAAATTGTAGTATTTGAGCTTGAAAGCATTAAAAAGTGGGTTGATTGGCAAGCTATTTTTTTTCTCACCACACTTGGCTCCATAATGGTAACTCTCCACTAGTTGTGGCAATAGGTTAGATTTAGATCGGATTATGTTACATGCGTTCAGTTTTTTATCATTTGGATTAAATGGATAAATAGATATATAGCTGTTAAAACAACTCTTTTTCTCAAAAGAAATATCATAGATTTACATATATTTTATGATTTTTGTAAACATTCTTTTCTTAAAAAGAGATACAAATCAGAATATAACTCTATATTAACTACAATCAAAACAAAAATCATAATTTGCAATTACATAATGATTAAATATAGATAAATAAATCTCTCTCTAATATATATATATATATATATATTTGAGAACCAATCTTGACCATCTAATTCCTCCTTCAATTAGATTGCCCACCCATGAATTCCTCACATGCAACTTGTCACACTCTATCCCTCCACGCTTTCTATCCATGAATTTCACTTGCTAAATGAATGACTAAGATTGGTTCTCGCGTTTAATGGTTCTCAAAAGTTCAAACGAAAACTGTTTATCGTACGAAAACTGCGAAAACAAATCTGGGCCGTCCAAATTAGGGATGGCAAATAAACCCGAACCCGACGGGGAAACCCGAAACCCGATGAAGTTCGGGTCGGGTTAAGCTAATTCGGGTCGGGACCGGGGATCGGGGTAAATTTCGGGGATTTCTTCGGGTTCGGGTTCGGTATCGGGGCAAGGTATCCCCGCCCCGCCCCGCCCCGCCCCGCTAAATATATATATTTAAAAAAATTATATATAAATTATAATGTTAATACTTAATAGGATTAGGTTTCTTGAAGTCTTCACACCCTTACTTTACCATTACTCCATTACCGCCTCCAGCCCTTCATCGTTCCATCCATGGCCTCCAGTCCTCCAGCCATCCACTCTGCCGCTGCAGCCCTCGATCGCAGCCTCCGCAAGTCTCGATCGCAACAACCATTAGTCCACAACCTTCACTAATCTTGATCGCATCAACCTCCACGGCTCCACTGAACCGACGAGGCGACGGCTAGTCTCGAGGCGACTGCGGCCGGTCGATGACTCGACGGTGAAGCCAGCAACCGGTCACCGCCTCACATCCGGTCAGTAGAAGTCTATCGAGGTCATTGCTCCGCTAGATCGTAGATTCGCAGCAATAACTGCAACACATCGGCTGTGAACAAGAACTAAACCAGGAAATACAGATTTTACAAACAGAGATTCACTCACAGTCTCTGCTCCGCGAGCAAGAACATCTCACAAATTCCAAATTTTATGAACATTGCGTCCTGGATGTTCAATTATTTGGTAGGTGTTTAAAATTAATTTAAATCTTTCTTTAAATTTAACAATCCTCTAATGAAATATGGTCACCAAAACCTTGTTAGTTACATATTTAGGACTTCTCTGGTGGAGTTCTAAGAGTTCTAAGATATAGTTCACCATATGATCTTAAAAGCTATGTTGTTACAGAAAGCAATATTGTTGGTTTGTTTATTTGATAGTATAATGTGTATATGAGATAGGCTTTCATGATTTACTTAATGTCTTAATGAGATTTAAGCATACTTGTTGTAACGAGCTTCCATGTTTATGATTATTTTGCTCTTTTATAATGTTTTTTCTTCATAATTTTACAGTTGCATTTGTTTCATCGTTCGGATCGGGGATCGGGGTTTATGCTTCGGGTCGGGGTCGGGGCATAAAAAATCCCCGACGGGGTGCCCCGAATGAAAACCCGACGGAGACGGGGCGGGGATGGGGATCAGTTTCATGTTTCGGGTTCAGGGACGGGGGAGGCAAAACCCGCCCCGAACCCGCCCCGTTGCCATTCCTAGTCCAAATCCCTCTCCTTTAATGTCATCACCCACATATGAATTCACATACACCCTGCCACACTTGATTCCCAACGCTCTACATCCATGAACTCCACTTATTAAATCAACGGCTAAGATTGGTTCTCGCACGAAAAACAGTTCTCGTATGAACCACATATGAATTCCAAATCCCCCTCCTTTAATGTCATCACCCACATATGAATTCACATACACCCTGCCACACTTGATTCCCCACGCTCTACATCCATGAACTCCACTTATCAAATCAACGGCTAAGATTAGTTCTCGTACGAAAAACAGTTCTCGTATGAACCATTATATATATATATATATATATATATATATATATATATATATACCCTGCCACACTTGATTTCCCACGCTCTACATCCATGAACTCCACTTATCAAATCAACTGCTAAGATTGGTTCTCGCACGAAAAACAGTTCTCGTATGAACCATTATATATATATATAGATAATGGTAACTATATATATATATATATATATATATATATATATATATATGTGTGTGTGTGTGTGTGTGTGTGTGAAAGAATATAGTAACTATACATTTATTATATAAATTTAATGTAAAAAATTTAGTTTCGGGATAATAATTTATTTAACCAAGGATAAATAATCATCATATCCACTCCGCTAAACATCCATATACGCTTCACATCTAATATCCACCAATTTAACTCCGCCCATATCCACCATAGATCAGTTCGTGTGGATAGTCATCGGATCAAAATGACCAATGTCATCTCTAATACTGAAATCTATATATATGCAAAAGTTCAAACAATAACTGTTTTTCGTGCGAGAAACTCGAGAACCAATCTGAGCCGTCAAATTCCTCTTTCTTCAATGTCATTTCTACCCATGAATTCATCACATGAAGCCTCCCACACTTGATCCCTCACGCTCCACATCTATGAATTCCATTTTTCAAATCAACGATTAAGATTGGTTCTCGCAGTTCTCGTACAAAAAAACAATTCTCATTTGAACCGTCCTTTATATATATGAGTTAATTACAAATTTGGTCCTTTTAGAATACGCCTAGTTGCAGGATTGGTCATTTAAGGAATTTTGATGCGAAATTAGTCCTTTAAATAAGAATTTGTCACACTTTTGGTCCTTTACTCAAACTCTGTTAAATATGACCGTTAGTCTAGGGGTATTTTCATCATTTCTTTGTTAAACTTGTAACCAAACACACTTCTGTTAGATTTTAGGGTTTTTATACTTAATTACTCTCTCTCACAACAAACACTCTCACACACTCTTCATCTCACAGACTCCACCATGCACCGCCGCTGTTAAAACAACTCTTTTTCTCAAAAGAAATATCATAGATTTACATATATTTTATGATTTTTGTAAACATTATTTTCTTAAAAAGAGATACAAATCAGAATATAACTCTATATTAACTACAATCAAAACAAAAATCACAATTTGCAATTACATAATGATTATATATAAACAAATCTCTCTCTCTCTCTCTCTATATATATATATATATATATATATATATGAAGACAGAAGTTGGAGGATTCATCACATACGAAAAACAGTTCTCGTATGAACCATTATATATATATATAGGGGACGGTTCAAACGAGAACTGTTTCTCATACGAGAACTGCGATAATCAATCTCAACCGTTCCTTGAATATGGGAAGTTCATGGATGGAGAGGATCAAGCGTGGCAGGGTGCATGTGAGGAATTCATGGGTGGGCAATGACATTAAAGGAGGGAGAATTGGATTGCTCAGATTGGTTCTCGTACGAAAAACAGTTCTCGTTTGAACTTTTGCCTATATATATATATATATATATATATATAGAAAAAAGTTCATGCGAGAACCGTTAGCGCGAGAACCGCGATAACCAATCTAAGCCGTCCAATTCCCACTCCTTCAATGTCATTGCCCACCTATGAATTCCTCACATACACCCTGCCACACTCTATCCCTCCACGCTCTCCATCCATGATACTTCCCATATCCAAGGAACGGCTGAGATTGGTTCTCGCGGTTCTCGCACTAACAACGGTTCTCGCATGAACCCTCCCCTATATATATATATATATATATATATATATATATATATATATATATATATATATATATATAGGAATGTTCAAATGAGAATGAGAAATTAATTGAGGATGGGAGACTAAATCTTAGTCGTTCATTTTGTAAGTGGAATTCATGGATAGAGAAGGTGGGGGAATAGAGTGTGGCAAGGTGATGTGAGGAATTCATGAGTGACCAATGACATTGAAGAAGGGGAATTGGACGGCTGGGATTCATGGGTTTTTGCGATAAACAACATGCGATGGTGGTGCACCGGCGGTAGAAGTACAGGCGACTTCACAGGGAGGCGGTGGAAGGCGGCAGCTAAGAAGGGAACATCGAAGGGGACGATTAGGGTTACGTGAGGGGGATCTTGGGGCAATCGATTAAGTGCATCAGAATGTGGGTAGGTGGGGGATGACTGGAGAGAGAATTTTTTTTTCTTTTTAAAATATTCCCATTTTAACCTTTTACCAGAAATGCCACAGCCCCAAAATTCACCTTACACTTTTTATTTGATCTCCATTTTATATATATATATATATATATATATATATATATATATATATATATATATATATATATATATATATATAGAGAGAGAGAGTTTTTGTGTGTGTGTTAAAGTATTAGGAGTGGTCACCTCCTACCATACCCACTACACCGCCACGTCAGCTATCAACTCTCACCACTCAGCCAACCACTCAGACCCGTAGTGGGCACTCCTCACCACACCAAATTATAGGATTCGTCTTATTTATTTATTTCACATTTAATTTAATAACACTCAATAAAAATAAAATAAGTTAACTACAAAAATAGTTTGAAAAAGTTAAAGAAAATATCTAGAATTATTTATTTGAACTCTTTACTAACACTAGCATAGTACCCTTGCAATACGGCGGCAACAAACAGTTTGTGCTTAATAACATTTCTTGTTTTGATAATGCAAGGGCATTGTATATTTGTAAATATCGAAATATTGTAGCGGATACCTTATTTCTACAAAATATTCGTTCTCTCGCCTTTTTCCATTTTATTTATTTATATATTTTGTCATCAACCCTTTTATTCGTTTTAAAGCAATTTTATAAAAACAATATAGATAAGATAAGATATCTAATTATATGTAATGAGTTATTTAAAACAATAGTTACCATAACTTGTTGAGTTAATTAGGGAGATGATTGACTGGACTATTGATTTGAGTATTTGTACTATTTACATAAAGACATGTACTACTTAAAATTAAGTAGTCTTAAAATTTTTAAGAGAGAAAATGTTAAATGATTTATAAAATAGTATAAATATAGATAGGATTTAGGTGATATGGGGTATAAATAAACAAAAATTGTTTGATGGAGTTAGTTGTGTAAAATGAAAGGGATATTTAAAGAAAAATTGATGCAAATTAGGGTTCAAATGCTTTTCCCATCAGTCATCTTCCAAATCAAATCCTTCACTTCTTTTTTTCACTAGTCATCTTCTTTAAGTGAAGGGTTTTTTCTTCACACTTCTTTTTTTATTCTTAGCCAACTTCTTCAAGAGAAGGTTTTTTTTTTTCTCATCTAAGTTTTTTTTTTAAATGTTTTCTTTATGTTGATACTTCGACTTTAGCCATGACCCACCTAAAATCACCACACAAGCTTGTTTGGTGTGAATGTTACCACCGGCCGCATACCACCACAGCGCTATGGAGTGGGAAGGCCACCTTCTATGGCGGCGCGGTGGGCATCACCACGCATGTTAAACCCCTCCCACTCCGATCTCTCTTAATACAACCATAAGATGTGATATATACAACCTACCCACACCAACTAGAAGTAGCACCCCTTCACCACCCAGGTGGTTGTGGTAATTACCTGCCTCGTGATCACATCATGATATAGCTACTACGCCCTCTCTAACCATTAGACTTCCTCCTAAAATTCTATTCTTTAAGCTTATTTAATCTGATAAAAACACAAATTATTAAATAAAAAAAACCTTAAAAGTGTTGAGTCAGAAATTGTGCTAATATTATTATTATAACTTAACTGTAGCTTATTTCATCTTTCCACAATCTACATCTTCCATTCCCATCCACCAAAATCAGCACCATCATCCATCACCGACTAACCACCGGTGCTAGTTACTCCTTAACCATCTCACCACCTCTAACATCATAACAGCCAAAACTAAATTTTTTTAAAAAGCCACAAGACAAATGAAGTATTCAAAGTCTATAATAAACCAGAGCCTAACACGAATTGAGTAGCCATATACATGGAACAAAAATGAATCATTTACTGAAAGATCTAAGACGGGTTAGTGTCGACTCACTAACCCAAAACTGACATGCTTAACCCTAACATATGGAAAACTATTCAAACTTATGTTTGGTATTTACAAAATGGGAAAACCTTGTAGACTGCAAAATCGTTAAATTGCTAAAAGTCGCTTCTAAACAATCTCTGATGGTTGGCTACTTATATAGAGCCAACACATCGAAAATTATAATCGCAATTCTAATTTTTTATGTGGTTGAAGTATAATTGAGAATGATGTGATGAGTCGTCACAAAACACAACTCCAATCTAACACGAAACAAGAGACAAGGACCAAACCCGACATGAAATGATCCAAAGTATTTTAGTTTAACCCATACACGACCCAAATCGCCACCCTTCCATAAAACATAAAACGGGAAATCCAACAATCTAACCATAACAAAGAACTAAATTTGAAAAGCAAGAAAATGTTGCATACTATTTAGTTAACCTAAGGTAACATGTTTGGTTATACCAGAAAAGTCACTAAATAGCAACAAGTTCCGTTTGGTCACTCGGCTTTACCAGTTACAACAAAACACAACAATGGAACAAGAAACATGGGTGGCTTTTTGTGAATGAAAAATGTTTGAGCTCCGACTGTTTCACCCAAAAACAAGAGTTTTAAACCAAAAAGGTAAACAATATAATCTATATAAAAAAACTGGATGTAATTTTTAAAACAATCACACCACCCCAAACCATTTAGGCCCTAGTTACCAAATTCTGACAACATAGCTGCAGAAGCATAAACATACCTTTTCTGAGTCTTCAAATGCACCCTTTCTCAGAAGGAATCAGCAAGCAATTGATGTTATACTCATTCGGCATATAACCTCAGAAGCTCGGCACAACTACAATTGCTGCACCAGGAGAACATCTAAAGCCATAATACCTCGTAAGTACCTGCTATATTTCATCATCTTCCATTCTGTCAGATTTAATTCGCTTTCTAAGCTAAATTAAATTATAATTCTTTAATGTTGTTTACAAAGATTCAATATTTCATTAGTTGGAAAAGATTGTAGAAAATGAAAAAAAAGACGACTCAGATGAGTAAGGAGATAATATCAAATTTAGCCAGCCATTCGATTTAAAACCGCCTGCAGCAGAAAGCCGGACAGTAATAATCATTAGGCACAGAATCAATCAGGAAACTTGTTCTTCATCATCGTCGGTTATTTTTAACATAAAAAAAAACCTCGCTTACTCAGGGTTTACTATTAAAAATTGACTCTGATATGAATGTGCAACAAATTTCACATGCAACATATCCTCAAGGTTGCTTGCAAAAAATCCTTTGTTTATATACCCAACGTATTTCATCAACACACCCTTCATCTTCATTTGTTTCTCAAACTCGCTTTGTCATGGTCATCCGGGGAGAGAGAGAGGGGGGGGAGGAAGAGAGAGAGAGATGTCTGATGAATGAGAAGGGTGAGTTAAAAGGAAGTTTTTGTTTGGTAACAAGAATTAGGTGAGAAACCTCGTTTGGTAACAAGAAAAAGGTTAGTTAAAGAGAAAATATTGTTTGGTAATGAGGATAACAAGGGAAATGACTGTTTAGCTTTTTGGAAGAAAAAACAAGGAAATTACTAAAATGCCTTTTGATTAAGCGACAACTTTAACTCCAGTTAGGGTATAGAAGTCATCTTGCAATAAAAAAATTGGGGAAAAAGGACATGCACTGCACTTTCGCTTCTTAAAGGACTAAACTTGCAATTTGAGCAAACCTTAAGGATGACCGGTGTAATTAACTCTCTTTTTTTTCATTTCGGGAAATATAATTTGGTCAGAGTCTACACTAATTAAAACCTGAAGAAAATTAATATTCACCCTTGAACAAGGTTTCAACATTTCAAACCATCGAACTTCACACATTGTTGAAAAACCACATCTTTTTAAAACAACAAAGGAGTTAAGGTATCTGTTCTGTGTTCTCTCACAAAGGTTTAAAATGAATAAAAATATGAACTGCAACATAAGAGATACCTGAAACAGCCACTGGTGTAGCCGTGTAGGACATTCATGAGCCATTGATCAGTCGAGTACCAAGCTAATTCTAAAACAGAAGCATAAGAACACCAGCTGATACAAGTAAAGCCATATAATAACACCCCATTGGCAATCATGTGAAAAAACTAAATATAAATGAGAAAAACAAACCTAAAAACTAATAAGATATATAGAAAAATACAACCAGTTATGCAAACTATGGTTATCAAAGTTATGGTGTCATCACAGAAACGTCTACCAGCTCAAACTTTTTTTGGGAAACATAAGAAGACTGAAATACTACATTGTTTCAAAATAGTTCAAGAAACCAGGTAACTGAAAATAGAGAAATACGGGGTTTACAAATCTGCTCTTTGGGCAAATGATTACTTTTTGCTACATATAGTAAAGACTTCATTTGCATAACTTGCCGGAACTTGAGAAGATTCAGCGGGAGTCCAAAACAAAAACATGATGGAATCTGCACAGTAAATATGTACATCATAAAAACTTGGTTTCAAAAACAAGATTCCCAGCTGAAAACAGTTTGCCAACTGAAACTAAAAAACCATAAAATTCGTGAGTTTAAAGACAAGTTTAATAGATAAACTGCACTTGCCCAAATATATGTAAGGCTTTGCAAACATTATTCAAAGATAAAAACAGTTTCTTACAAAATGTATCCCAAACAAGTGTACAAATACCTAGTTGAAACTAAAGAATATGATTCACAGACAGACTTCTATCTGAGAAAACCATGGTATCTTAGAAAAGATGTAGGAATCTAGGTCAAGAAACAAAAAGGAGAATTATAATCACAGCTTTTATGAAGGTGATAAGATTTAGATATTGACATGGATAAACACATATATATACACATGCACATATATCTGATAATAGACTTTAATGAACCATAAAATGCACGGCTAAATGCAATCCATAAGGAATCATAGTAGACTAAAAAAGCAACCTTGTTTTAGCTCCAGCTTAGTGGTTTGATCATCATGGGGGCTCAATAAAAAGGCACTGCAACAAATGATTGAAATGAGAAAGTGTCTCAAAAGCATTTGAGCAAGCAGATCAGATATAAATCTACCTTGATTCACTTCTAAGTTCTAATAGCACCAATTCTGAAATGCATCGTGCTTTACAAGAATATAAACTATAATACTCTTGAAACAATCTCACTATTTAAAACATAAACCACCAACATGCATAAAGAAATAGATTTTGTGTGACAAAGTTGACTCCCTAAAATAAGCCATCCCGCCAGATCAAGAGCCTTTAGCTGAAAACATGAGCTAAGTAGCTTATCAGGACGAGATTCTCTTTCTTACGTTTAACACTTTAGTTATTAGTTACAACTTCATATGTTTTCCAGTTTAAATATGCTGCTTTTAATTTAATTCAGTTATGAAAGTTGCATTCTTAGCCATATGTGTGTCACAGCGATTTTATAGTTCATCCAGCAATGAATACTTGGAAGGGCTATGAAAATCACAAATACAGAGATCTTTTCAATGGTCATGGGTCATTATGAAGTATCCTACACTAGTACAGTTTTCTAGATATGAGAAATAATGTTTAATAGTGTACGAATAACAACAGATCCAGAAGACAATGGTATCATACCATTAAAAAAACCTAGATGCACAGTAGATCAATGTCTTGGCATTAGCAGCATTTTATTTTATAGCTAATTATCGTGTAATACATATACGGACACTCCCACTCACCTGATTAAGCTTTTTCATAATCCCAGACTCCACTCATGTATGAGAAACCATATGACTATTTTTTGCATAAAACAAGAATCTTTTGAAGAAAGAACTTTTTTGTTTCAAAATTCCACCAAGCCAAGAAAATCAAGAAAAAGACCATCAAGCACCAAAACATGGAGACTTGTATGTCAATGACCCTAAAGCTCAAAATGCATCAAGCATCCTCTATTCCGAAGTGCTCTGTAACAAGCAGATATCGCTAGAAGGGTACATACGTACCCTTACAAAGTTACACACAGATTAAGCAAAACCCAAAGTGCACAATAACAGATATATTTCAAGCATGCATCATGCATGTAGGTTAAAAGAGTGCCATTTTTACTCACCTAGTGACCGTGACCCATGTATGGTGCTCCACCTTGTGGCCTATTGCCCCCTTGACCAGCCTGTGGATTGGGGTACCCACCCTGTTGAGCACCATAGCCTGCTCCTCCTTGATTCCCATACCCCGCAGGCGGCATCCCCTGTGGAGGTCCACCAAGTCCTAAAAGGTTTCCTAGTCCAGCTCCCTGAGTCGCAAGAAGTGCAGTCAAGGCCTGACCCAAAGCAGGAGTCAAGGCCGGAGGAACGGGAGGGTTGTAACCCACGGAGGGTCCAGAAGGGGCCATCATATGACCATGTCCCCCGCCACCTCCTGAGCCGGAGTACTTGCTCTTCTTTGAAGGATGATGATGACCACCATACTGTTGATGCTGGTTATGATGCTGATGTGGTTGTTGAAAGTAAGGCTTACTTGGTTTTGGACCATCAACAGCCTTCTGACAATGCAGAGTGTGCCCTTCAAAGTTCTTATGTGGTTCTTCCAGAGCCTTTTTGGCACTTTCCACGCTCTTGTACACAAAGAGCGCAAACCCTCTAGGCTTACCGGTCTGTTTATCTAATCCCAGTGGCCCGTCATCAATCTCCCCAAATTTCGAAAAGAATTCTAAAAGCTTTTGAGGATCAATATCCGCAGCCACATTGCTTACGAATATTTTCCTTTGTGTGTACTCGGAAACCGAAGGTGCGGTCGGTGGAGGAGCAGGGATTGGGCCGGCCGAAGCCAGCTGACACGACGTCACACGGTTCCCGATCTTCTTTTGTGGCTCCTTCAAAGCTTTCTGTGCTCCAGCCCGGTGTTTAAACAGTATAAATGCATAACCTTTAGATTTACCAGAGACCTTGTCTACCACAGCCTTGCAGTCCTCAATCTCACCGTATTTGCCAAACTCGCTGACTAAAACATCGGCGTTGGTATCCCAACCAAGACCGTGAACAAATATCTTCCTGTGCGCAGGGTCCGCGTCGGCGATCTTCTGAACACTAGCGATAAACTCAGGGTGCTTCGTGACTGCCTCCTTTAGAAGCAGAACTAGCTGTTCCTTGGAGAAAGGCTCAAGAAGCTTCTCTACAGGTTCTTCGTCCAGGTCTTCTGTTTCTTCACCGGCGCCGCCGTTTTCTTCAACCTTAACCTCGTTAACGGTGGTTTCTTCATCGTTTTCTTGTTCCTCTTCCTCCTCCTCCTCCTCTTCTTCTTCTTCTTCTTCCTGGTTATCTTCATTAATCTCAGTATTCTCGTCGGGATTTTGAACATTTCCGTCACCCTCTTGTTGTAGCTCCGTCTCTACGACATCCTCGATTGTTGTATTTTCCAGTTCCTGCTGTGGTTCGTTGATCTGCTCTTGAGGTTCCTCCATAGGTACTGGTTCTTCGACGGAAGGCTGAGAGGCACGAGACTTTCGCTTCTTAGCCATGGAAGATGGTGGTTTGAAAGAGATAGAATGGAGATAGAGAGATGAAGATGGGTGGAGGCTAGGGTTTGAGCGGTAGTAGCTGTAAATTAGGGTTATAAATTAGGTTCCGATGACAAGGCGCGTATTTTCTCGCCGCTTCGTGGCCTTTATATCCCCCTGTTACCGTCTAACGTATCAATTCATTTAAAGTCGTTTGGTTCATTTAGGAATGGCAGAAAATCTGTTGGAACTAAAATTTAAAATTTCTAAATCGTAAAAGTTGTTTGTTTTATGAAATTGTTAGAAATTAAATTTGATAATTTTAATATATTTTAAATCAAGAAATTAAGAATTTTTTATCAAATGATAAAATTCTTCAAACTAATAAGAAACTCCAGATATAATTGTTGTCTCTTATCCCGTCCCTACCTCCTACCACCATATTTTATCACACCCTATACTACTCTACTCCATTTCACCCTACTCTATCCCATCCATACACTCATCATACACCATTTTTACTTACTCTATCCTAGGAATGGCAACGGGGCGGGTTCGGGCGGGTTTTGGTATCCCCGACCCCGATTTCAAAAATCATCCCTGTCCCCGCCCCGAACCCGAAAAAATCCCCGAAAAAAACCCCGAACCCGACCCCGGACCCGAAATACGCATCCCCGACCCCGACCCGAAACAATCTGTGGTTTTTGAAGAAAAAATGTGTTTTTTGGTAGAGGGATGAGAGAGAAACTAATATGTAGCTTTTGAAAAAAAAATATGTGTTTTTTGGCTTTTATATTATAAGTTCAATCCATGTGATTGTATTTGATTGGTTAAAAATGAGAGGTCAGGATTATTTTATTAGAAATAGAGGGTGGTGATCTGCTTCCATTCATACGTGAGATGTGAGATATATATATATATATATATCGGGGCGGGGCGGGGGTAGCATGCCCCGTCCCCGAACCCGAACCCGAAAAAAACCCCGGACCCGAAATACGCATCCCTGACCCCGACCCCGACCCGAAACAATCGGGTTTCGGTTTTCCCCGTCGGGTTCGGGTTCGTTTGCCATCCCTACTCTATCCTACTCCATCTTTACTTACCCTACTCTACCATACCTCCACCTACCTCATCCTATCCTATTCTACCCTACTTTACTCCACTCCACTCCACCTTACTCATCCAATCCCTACCCACCCTACTCTACTCTATAGCACTTTACTCGCTCTACCTCTATCCCCCATCATACCTACTTTACCATATTCTATTCTATGACACTTTTACCAACTCCTACCGCACCTCATCCTGACCACCTCACCCCTTATCTAACTCCATTTTTATTCACCTCATACGTATCCCTACATTATGCCTTACCTTACCATTGTGGTATGGTGGGGTGAGTGTGTAGGAAAGGGTAGAGTGGGTAGGTAAGGTAGAGTAAACATGGAGTATAGTAGATGGGTAGGGCAAAAGCGGATTGTAAGTAGTACTGTGAAGTATGTTGGGGTGGGATAAGTAGTGTAGGGGTAGATTGTGGGTAAGTTAGAGTAGTAGGTGAGGTACGTAGGGTAGTGTAAATAATGGGTAAGTTAGGTGGGCTAGGATGGTAGTATATGTAGGGGTAAGAAATGGTGGAGTGGGAATGTGTTGGGGTAAGGTAGGGTAGGATGGGGTGGAGTAAGTGTAACACTGTACTTTTTAATTAACTTAAAACTGTGTGCGGAAGCTTAATTATCATAATTACATTATAAACATAATTTAAATACATCTTTTGTTGTTTTAGACTTTACAAAAATTCTACTACAGTGTTAATTACAAAACAAACTCTTAACAAAAATAGCAGTCGTCAAAGTGAATGGTCTGTCCATAATCCCAGCCATACTTCATCAGAAGGCTTACCAAAAATTATCTGCAAAAGATGATAGTAGGGAATTAGCACAAAGCTAAGTGAGGGAAAAGATATCTAAACATACACAAGGCAAACATCCCAAATACATAGCTCATATCACCAAGAGAACCGGCGGTGTTGCAACCACCTACAACCATATGTCGGCCAAAACATAGGTTTACTGATAGCCCTGCTAACATGGATAACAGTATCAGTACCCTTGAATACAACAAATGCATTTCAAGATCAGATACTGTAAAATCCCTAAGCAACAGGCCCAGCCGAAATCACCAAGCTGATCTCCGAAACAACATGTATACATATTAAACAAGACAAAAAGTCCAATGAGCAAAGTTACAATCAGGATATCACATCCTGCATATCCAAATATATGAATCCACTCACCAAAGCTTGAACAACTTAGCACTCACGAGTCTAAATCGCCGAGTTTTCTCGTTTCCTGATAATATATGAACACAAGTTAGTATATGCTTAATAATACTGATCCATAATAAGCAAAATACTACTTATACATTACATGTACACATATATAGCAAGTACATATGAGTTAATGGATAATCAAGTGCATACACAGTTTCTTCACAAGTACCAGATCATCGGGTCACCCTGTGAAATCTTCTAATTCCATAGCTTAGGCAATACATAATATTCATCCCATATGTCATGGCCTTAATTGTTAAGGAATTCCAAGTCATTCGGTTTTATCATCATAAGTCTAAAACATTTCAAAGTGTTAGGGAAATTGTCAAAGTTTCAAATCCCGGATAGGTCATACGGTTTTATCATAAAACCGGATCCAATTTACAATTCCGAATAAGTCAAGGCATTCCATGCGGTTTTACTCAAATCCCGGATAACATGCGGTTTTCTTAAAAACCGGATAAGTCATAATTTCGGATAAGTAAAGGCAATTCATGTGGTTTTATACCAATTCCGAATAACATGCGGATTTCCTCTTAAAACCGAATAAATTCATATTCCGTATAAGCTAAGGAAAATCATCCGGTTTTCATGAATTCCGATTAAACGTGCGGTTTGTTGTCACAATCCGATCATACATTCGGTTTTGGTCCAATTCCTGTATATTACATTCGGTTTCTTCAAAATCCGGATATGGTTCATGCGGTATTCACAAAATCCAAATGATTCATAGATATAAATCCCGAATGACTCATGTTCTTATCTATTTGATCTAATTCTTCAATTCTGAGTTAATTGATGTTCGTGCACAAGAATGTATATTACCAGAAATCATTATAAACACATAATAAACATCAATTTCTAACATGCAATCATATTAACTTCATCAAACCATAAGCATCATGCGGTTTTTCATTCTATTTCTATAAAACCGAATATAATTAACAATTAACATTTAATTATGCTAACCTTATGGGTCAAATATTGCAGAATCAAAACAATTAATTCCAAGATTGAAAAATGAAGATGATTGTTCTCCTTTGTTCTTCCCTTCTCGGCCGAGAGCTCCACAAGAAACACACACACAATTTTTGATCTTTGCATGAACAAATGAAATTGGTGGCATGTTTAAGAGATTAAGTGTCCAACATTAGGACACCTCATTCTCCACTATCCTCTTTTAATTTTATTTATTTAACATTTTCTAAATTAAACATAAATACACATTTAAATAAACACATAATAACAATTAATTTCACATAATAAAATTAAATCTCAAGATTAACTGATTAATCATGTAACACCCGCGTTTAGGGCCCGGTCGTTCGTAGCGGTGGTAAGTGTTTATTTAATTGTTTATATTTATATATTTAATTGTTTATAATTATTTGCTATTTATTTATATATTTGTTTGATAATTACTTGGTATTTAACTGGACCGCGAGGTAAATGATAAAAATATTAGTTTTAATATTTTATATGTTAGTTGGTACCTCATGATTCGTTTTTACACGAGGGTCCCAGATAATACCTCGTTGCGTGTTTATAATTTGAATATGACCGCTTTATTTAAGTTCCTATATGTCAGATAGCTGTATTCTATAATGTGTTGTATGTAAATAAATTCCCAGCCGACCTTAAGTTGTTTGACTCTAGAAGAGTCAACACTTCCTCTTTTGTGTGTTTGTACTTGTTTTCTTTGAAGAGAAGGAAAGCCAAGAACTTGCTCCAGCCATTTCGTCTTTGATTTTGTGTGGGATTTGCTAAATTAATGTAACACCGTGTTTCACGAGCTTAAAATTAGCGCCAGTTTAAAATTTTAAAACTTATTTATCAAAAGCTTGCAGCGGATATAATCACCCTTTACAAATTATCAGATAGTTATCTGACTAGTTAACATTTCAAACAACAGATGTTACCACAACTAACAACCGACCATCGGATCACATTTATATAAATAACAATTAGTGTTCCTCAAATATAAATACTATAATTACCCACGAGTAGCCCCAGCTCGCCAGGCCATCAGTCACAAACCTGTCAAAAAAGGAAATCTTGCACCGTTAGCTACAACTAGCTAGTGAGCACCAATTTACACATAAGCATCATACACAACATCTCACCAGTTGTCAGATTATAATTCGTTAGTATAAACACCCGACTCCCTACAGCTACATTACTAATCACCCACCCTGGGAATACTGGACTGACCAGAGCCTTGGTTCAAGTATTGTACTATACTAATGCAAATCCTTAAACCAGAGCTCTCATACCAAATTTTGTAACACTGTCTTTTCTTAAACAACTTTGAAACGCGTGTGGACGCTTAATAACATAATTACATTAATATCATTAAAAACATACAACTTTGTCAGTTTAAACTTTACAAAAAGTATCATCGACAATGTTATCTCATAAACAGGCTCTTTACAAAATATCGACATCAGAGAATTGATCAGTCCACATTCCCAGCTTCACTCCCTGAATGACTTACCAAGAGTGTCCTGCAAAAAAAATGCAACGGTAGGGGATTAGCACAAAGCTAATGAGGAATAGGTATCAAAGCACATACAAGGCATACTGCCCAAACACATCATGCTCAACAGTCAAGAGAACCGGCGGTGTTGCAAGCACTTCAACCATATGTTGGCCAAACATAGGTTTACCGATAGCCCTGCTAACCTGGACAACAGTACAGGCACCCTTGAGTGCAACAAATGCCCCTCAAGATCAGATACTGTTAATCCCTAAGCACAGGCCCAGCCAAAAGCCACTAAGCTGATCTCCGTAACAACAAGTATATATACAGATAACAAGATATAAAATCTTATGAGCAAAGCAACCAGGAAATATAACCCATATATCCTTAGATATATATCCACTCACCGAAGTCTTCAAAACTTAGCACTCAGCAGTCTATCTCACTGAGTCTTGCCACCTCCTCAGAATACAACTACACATTAGTACTTGCTTAATAATCCACAATAAGCACAATACTACTTACACATTACATGTACAAATAATCAACAAGTGCATATCAGAATGTATATTCAAATTAATATACCACTTTCACAATTACCATCTTCATCAAGTAATTCTTGTGAAATCTTCCAACTCCTTAGCTTAGGCAAGTACATATTCTTTATCCATATGTCAAGGCCATAATTGATACAATTCCAAAGTCATTCATCAACATCATTCCAAGAGTTATTCGGTTTTATTCTCAACATCTCAAATCCGAGTATAGGCATAAGTCCAATACCGAATAAAAGTCTAAATCCGAATAAATCATGATTCAATTCCGATCAAAGATCAAATCCGAGTATAGGTTCAAATCCGATCACATTATATTCCAAATAAAGTGTTAGGAAAAATCAAAGTCTTGGTTTAATACTTCAAATCCGATCATTTCATTCGGATTGTATCAATTCCGATCATTCTGTTTGGTTTTCATCCAAGTGTTAGGGCAAGGGTTCATCTGTTCGGAATTTAATATAATTCCTATCAACTTATTCGGATTTAACCCCAATTCCGATCATACTGTTCGGATTTCATACATTCCGATTGATTCAATGTCCAATTCCGCATAATTCAAATCCTCAAATCCGAATAATTCAAGTTCCTTATACAGTTCTTGAATTTTCTCAATTCTAATCTGTTTATGATCATACAATGTAATCTACACTTCCAGAATTGATTATAAACATATAATGGTCATACATTAACAATAATTTCTAACATGCAACATCCTAATATCAAGAATTCATATTCTCATGCTTCATTCGGATTATACAACTAAAATCAAGATATTCAAATTACAAATTATGAACTAATGTTATATGTAATCTAACCTCTTGATTAAGAATCCTCAAGTAATCGATTTAAGTATGAAATTTAAACAAGATGAGATTTGATGATCCTTTTCCTTTCCTTCTTCTTCTCGGCCGAACACAAGCAACACACACAACACACACTCTAATTGAATGTATCAAATGAGGTGGTGGTTAGCTAAGGTGGTTATGTGTCCACCAAATGACACATCATATTTCCACTTATCATTTTATTATTATTAATTAAATATTCAAATAATAACAACAAATATAACTAAGTAAACCACATAATTATAATAATAATTATTTGTTATTATTTATTAAATTAAATCATCAAAATTAATTAACTTAATTAATTACCCCATCATACTAGGCTGGTTGAGAGGGTGTTACAATGTTGGTTTTAACTTTTGATGTTATTTCCTTTTTAGATTTATGACGTAATACTTCTGCTGTGATTTACAAAAATGGCTTGTATTTTACGGTGTTACAAGTTTGGTATCAGAGCCCCGGTTTGGCATGCAAGCACGGTTAGAATGTTCAATTCCCAAATCTTGGCTCGAGGTTGGTCAAACATTTCCTGTGGTGGAATTAGAGTGTTTGGATTTGCTGTGTGTGTTATGGTTTGTATGTGTGTACTAACGGTTTGTCTAATAAGTTTGGAGGTGATGTGATTGTAGCGGATATGGCAAGTCAAGAGATCCCACCCGAGATTCCTGTGACCCTTGCTCAGGATGGAACTTCTACAACTCCGGTTTTAGAGAATCTAGTAATAGTCAACACCTCGGGTACAGAAATAGATACAACTCAGAATGATTATATCTTTCAACTTGAAAGTGAACTACAGGAGCTTCTAGAAACAGTTCACAACTTTGAGCAGCAGAGGTTGGCACAAAATCTTTAGACACTGATTCCAACAGCAGCTGTTACTATAGTATCAACAACTCCACCACTTTCAGTACCATTTTCTGTTCCATATTCTATTGTTGCTTCACAGGGTACACAACAGCCGGTTATCTATCAATTTTCTACACCAGAAGCTTACCCCTACCCAGGATTTGGTCAACATAATAAATATAGGCAATTCATGGATTGTAAACCCTCAGAGTATTGGGGTAGCACGGACCCCAGTAAAACTTTGAATTGGTTGAGGGAGATGACCAAGGCCTTGGATGTTCATGGATTTGCATATGACCGGTAATATGTCTATGGATGATTTGATTAGGCAATTCAATGAGAAGTTACGGTTTGCACAGCAGTAGGTTCCAGACGAAGCTTCACGAGTTCAACATTTTGTGGGAGCTTTGCACCCAGATTACAGAAGTGTTACCAGGTGGGCTAGAACTTTATCTCAAGCTTTTACCTTAGCTAAGTCAGCTAAGGGTGATGCTCAAGCCAAGGAGAAGTTGAATAAAGAAAGGATTTCTCAGCAGAAATCCCGGTTTGATCATTTTAATACTCAACATCGGCAGGGAGCTCAAGGAGGTCAGGGAAGTCAAGGTCAAAGACAGGGTCAGAGTCAGAGCAATCAGAATCATAGGCCTACATTTGGTGGGTCTACTCAAAGAGCCCCGTGATGTAATAAATGTAAGTCTTTTCATCATGGACCTTGTACACTATAGACAGCAAGATGTGTTCGTTGTAGTCAGTTTAGGCACGAATTGAAGAATTGCAGACCCGAGGAGTGTTTGTTGGAACTGTCAGAAGGAGGGGCACAGAGAAGGTGAGTGCCGTGTGGGTAAGAAACCGGGAACTGGGTCAATATCGGGATCGGTTGTGGGATCTTCGTCCGCTTCAGGATAGAAAAGGAAGAATTCTCCATTAGCCTAGGGTAGAGCATTTCGGAGGTTAGTAGATGATGTTGCTGCTACTGATGATGTTATAACGGGGACATTTTTGATAAGTTCTATACCTTCACGTGTGTTATTTGATTCTGGTGCCAATCGTTCATTTATTTCTGTGGCATTCTGTGATAAATATGAAGGCTAGAAAATCTCTGGCCAAAGGGTGTGAATCCTACCTTGCGCATGTTGTTGATGTCAAAAAGGAGAAACAGATTGTTCCTAATATCCGGGTGGTTTCGGAACACCCGGAAGTGTTTCCCGATGAATTACCTGGGTTGCCTACGGTTCGTGAGGTAGAATACAGAATTGATTTAATTTCAGGTTCGAGTCCAGTGGCTAAAGCTCCTTACAGGGTATATGGACTGGATTAAAAGGATCGGTCATCCGAAAATTAGGATTCATTTAGCTCCTTCTAAAATTCGTGAGATGATGACTCAGATTCGGGAGTTGTTAGACAGGGGTTTTATTCGTCCTAGTTCTTCTCTGGGGGGTGCACCGGTTTTATTTGTGAAAAAGAAAGACGGTACTCTGCGTATATGTATTGACTACCGGGAACTGAATAAGAGGACAGTTAAAAAAAAAATACCCTTTTACCCAAAATTGATGATTTGTTTGATCAGCTGCAGGGTGCTTCTTATTTTTCTAAAATTGATCTGTGCTCGGGTTATCACCAGGTACGTGTTTCTGATGCTGATGTTCCTAAAACCGCGTTCCGTACCAGGTATGGTCATTATGAGTTTTTAGTTATGCCTTTCGGTTTAACTAACGCCCCTGCTGTATTCATGGATTTAATGAACAGGGTTTGTCGGCCGTTTTTTGATAAATTTGTGATTGTATTTATTGATGACATCTTGGTTTATTCTAAAACTGAGTCTGAGCACGAGCTTCATTTGAGGCAAGTTTTAGAAACTTTAAAATGGGAGCATCTTTTTGCAAAATTTTCAAAATGTGAATTCTGGATGCGGGAGGTTCAGTTTTTGGGACATGTTATCTGTAAAGATGGGGTTAAAGTTGATCCGGCTAAAGTTGAAGCGGTTATGAACTGGAATGCTCCTAAATCACCATCTGAGATTAAAAGTTTTCTGGAATTAGCGGGTTATTATCGCAGATTTATTAAAGACTTTTCGAGAATTGCAAGCCCTATAACGAAATTAACCGGTAAAGATGTGCCATTTAAGTGGAATGATGAACAGGAGACAGCTTTTCAGACTTTGAAACAGCTATTATGCCAGGCTCCTATTCTTGCACTACCTGATGGTTCTAATGAATTTGTAGTGTACTGTGACGCTTCCTTTGCAGGTTTGGGTTGTGTTTTAATGCAGCATGATCGGGTTATTGCTTATGTTTCACGGCAACTGAAACCACACGAGAAGAATTATCCAACCCATGACTTAGAACTTGCAGTTGTAGTTTTTGCATTGAAACTGTGGAGGCATTACTTATACGGTACGAAATGTGTTATTTGTACTGATCATAAGAGTCTGCGGTATGTATTTTCCCAGAAAGAACTTAACATGCGGCAGAGACGGTGGTTAGAAATCATTAAAGACTATGATGGCCTGTTCCAGCTTACACTGTGAACCCCATTACAACCAGTTCCGGATTACACCGAGAACCCCGCCACGTTAAGGAACGGTGGCCTGTAGAGCCATTACCCAAGAATTTACACTCGGATGCCGTTAATCCCCCACTTCCAGGCCCCCCAGGGACCAGCCTTCACGGCTGACCTTAACCAATCCCATGAACTGTGGTACAGTCCCCCAATTGTCCGGACATAAAATCAATAACAGATAACTGATCCAATAAGGATCCAATTGCATGCGCAATACAATAACAATACATAGTCGATCCATTCAGGATCCAATTACATACATGCATGACATCACAATAAACTTCTACTCATACTGGATGAGCATAATACACAAGTATAACTTAATCATAACATACAATTATCACATGGCTCGTAATCACTACACTTGTCTATCACTACTAGCACTTAAACATCATACACGTCATAGCCTAACATGTCAACTTATAACATACTTGAGCGGGCACATGTATCACACACAACAGTTAGTCCTACTTACTAAGTCTCATGGGAAAACCGGTACTCACCTTAAGCTCACAATAAGCTAACACAACGATCAACGGCTTCCGGTTCCTCAGGTATACCTAACACATCACATACACGCTTGGTTATCACTTACACATAGCAAACTCAGGTCAAAACGCAAGTTAAACAAGCTGTCAGGGCAGGACCCTTGCTTGCGATCGCAAGGACAGGCCTTACGGTCGCAAGGGACCTCCTGGAACAGCCCTTACGATCGCAAGGGTATCCTATGCGACCGCAAGAGGTCTTTTCCCATAAACCAATGCTTACGATCGCAAAGGTAATCTCTTTTGCCCGCAAACATGGTTCCAGGGTTGGTTACGGTCATAAGTTATGTACCTACGCTCGCAAACCTCGTTTCCTTCGCCTGTAGGCGGTAACATCCCCAAAACATACCCTTACGGTCGCAAGGGCCTTACCCTGCGATCGCATGCACCAAGCCCTGCGACCGCAAAGACTACTGACAACCCATGCGACCTCATGCACATGTCATGCGACCGCATGTACCCCATGCGACCGCATGCACATTCTATGCGACCGCATGTACCCAGACACCCCATGCGACCGCATGCACATGCCATGCGACCGCATGGACCCCCCATGCGACCGCATGCACATTGCATGCGACCGCATGGACCCCGTTACAGTGTTCTTCGACTCTGTTCGCGTACAGCCCCCGAAAATCATGTTTTTAGCACCAAAACTCAATTGAAACCATATCCAATCGTTTATACTCTTCATTTGACATCAAGGGAAGCTTTTAAACACTTTTAAACACAACAACCAACACAAATACTCATCAAAACACCACCAAAATGGTGTTTCTTCTTTATAAACACAAAAGCTAGGTTTCATGGCAAAATCACTTACAAACAAGTAGAAAATCAGTAGCTAGAACACGAATTTGATACTGGAACCAGTTGTAACAACTTGTCTCTTGATTTCTTTCTCAAAACTCCAAGATTTGAGTGTGTGTGAGTTTGTACGTTTTCTAGTGTGTGTGTGTGTGTTTTGAATAGATGTAGGGGATAAGGGAAAACTCTAAACCGACTTTGGGGTGATTATTTTAAGACACATGGTATTTTGTTCCCCTTTCCAACTTACAACTTAACACACGCCATCCCGTTTTAATTAATGGGGATATCTACGGAATCATAACGCGAAACCGTTTTGACACTTTATCACTTTTATACACTAACAATACTTTTCACGTAATCACATTAATTAACACAAGACACGTTAGTCACTCAAAACACTTTAATTAAAATCACTTAAAGTCACTGTACAAACACGAGAATACAAGGTACAAGTCTACACTGCTAGGGTGTTACAAGCGGAGGGGGTAGAGGGTGATGGGTGGTTAATATTATAATTTATTTTTGTTTATATATGTTGAATTAATTTATTTTTTGTTAGATTTCAATATCAATCTTTACCAACCAAACAAGACATAATTTTTCCCCATTATAATTCCTATGAATTCCAATTTCTTAATCAAATTCTATTACCTTCATATTTATTCCGAGAACCAAACAGGACCTTAAAGTGGTGAAAAGATATATGATTCCAGTATTATTTACCTTATATATTCATACCTATTTGTGAGGTGATCCTATAATGGAACAACTTAAGGTATACAATAGTAAGATTATGTGTTTGTGAGGTCTTGTGGTACCTAGCAAAGAATATGACGGAGGACACAATCACAGTTGCAGTTGGTGACTATAGTTGTAGATAATATTACAATGATTTGGAAATAATATATGTAGTGAAAGTTAAATTAACATTTTGGTTATATTTTATACACTCTAGCATAAAACAATACGAAGCATTGCAAATAATACGACATTTAGATCTTGAAATTTGAATATAATACGTTTTTACTCTAAAAAAGTTGAGAAGTTACACGTAGTCAATATGCTTTTATATAAGATCTTTGGTTACTTATCCAAAATACCATTTCCTTAATAACATACTAAACAAATTGCGAGTTAAAAAGTGACCATATTGACACTTTTTCTATAAATTTAATGGTATATGTGTAGAAAAAACTTCACATACAATATTGTTACATTGGTGAAACATTTTAACTATATAGTAACTTTAAGTATAGTATGATAAAAACAAAATGAAAAATTAAGTTATATGTTTACATGCAAATTATAATTAGTGTTGTACATATAATCTTGAAAAAAAAACTTTTTAACTTTGGTAAAATATTATCTACATTATCTAAGATGATGATTTTCAAAAGTTTATGAAATTAAATGATTTATTGAAATATGGATAAATGGATTTTTATAGCAATAATGTGTAACTAATTTAAAATAAGTTTTGATTTGTTTTTAGAAGGACCTGTATAGTAAATAGAATATTAGTTTCAATTTTATAAATCTTAATCTATTTTAGAAGGTTCATACTTTAATGTATGTGAATCATCCCATAAAATATATGGTTTGGATTTAGTATTGATTAACAATTAAGAAATCTTAAATTGATAAAGAAAGCAAATATTGTATGTTTTATAAAGTTTGTATAGATAAGCAATTTTAATAAATGATATGTTAGTCATCTTATTTTTACTTATCAAGTGTTTGTAAGTTTAAAAACTTGAACTCAATTTTTTCCATTATAATTTATTACAACTAGAGTAGATTAATTAATTAATTAATGTTGGCTGCTTTATATGGTTTTTTGGACAAATTATCGAGGAACGTATATATCAACATTTGTCAATAAATACAATATGTACTTGTTTGTGCTTATAAAGTATTATAAGGTTTACTCGTAAAAAAGGATTGTCAAATGAATTTTGCTTAAAAAGCTATTGTAAGTTTTAAGTTGTTATTAAAAAAAGTATCCTTACATGCCAAAAAATAATGTTATCAAGTAAATATTTCTTTTTATAACAAACTGAAATTTATAGCCATTTTATCAAAAAAGAACATCCATAACCTTTATTGACAAATTTGATATTTATATTCACTTTATCGATAGTTTGCCCTTTTTAAAACATAAAGACAAATGGTTTCATTAAAAAAAGCATGTGGTTTTTTCTATTGTAAAAAATATTCTGTTGAAAATATTACGGAAAATGTTTAAGGTATAATGTTGTAGAAATGCAAGGTTGAAATACTATTATGCTGAAAGGGAAAGATGTCGCCGCTAAAACGTGATCAATAGAGTTGTAAATTGTTGTTATGTAATGTCCTAATTTTAGTTATAAAATATCTATAAAAATGCGCAACAAAATTTAATGGTTGTTAATATTCGCGGAAGCGAGATAAAATTTTCAACAAACCCTTAATTAGAATTAAAATATTAATACAAAGATATGATCACAATCGGGGTTGTGATTGTGCGACAACCTATGATGGTGTGAGGGTTGCGGCCGGTGCTGATGACGATTGTTGGTGGTGGTGGTCATGATTAGTGGTGGACATTTACACATCCCTGAATCTTTTACCCTCGATTTATAGATGAATAGTTCACCACCTGTTAACATATAACGATTGATTATATTTTACATAAGTACACTTAATAATTACCATGTTACCCCTAAAAGTCGACGACATGTTCTCGTGCTTATTATTTGTAACATGCATCACATTTAATATCGATAGAGACAGTGTAGTTGAGGCTTTATTTGCATCAACTCTCCGCCAGAAGAAAGAAAACTTTTATGCCTAGAAATATGAGAAATCTCAACATGTCTATTTTGATTGTTTTCATCAGGGGCAAACAATTTTGATTACACTTAATGAATTGCAACATATTATTAGAACATGGTGAAAATGGTCATTTAATGTAACTATAAGTTCAAAATTCTTTAGCATATTAGGGTATATTTTATAGGCTTATAATCTTAGCTTACTTTTCATAAACCTATTTTTGGCTTATTTTTCTTAACTTCGGCTTACATTCCTATTTTAAGGCATAACAAGCTTGTGAGGCAAAAACTAAGCAGAACAAACAAACCAATAAAAAAAATAGGTAGTAGGCAATAACCGATTGTTGGGTCAAAGTTTATTAAATTTTTTTTTAACGGCAAAGTTAGTTGTTAGTTAGTAACACCAAGTTAGAAATAAACTTCATTGCCAAGGTTTGAACCCTGGACCTCCTAGAAGGTTTTGCCTCCCCCTCACTCTTAACCACTAGGCTAAGAGATCATTGATTATTGTTATTTAAACATATAAATTAGTAATACTGAAATTATTTGTCATAAATTATTTGTTTAGTATAAGTAAATTATTTGTATTGTGAATGTTATTTGTAATAATAACAATAACTTTGCCGTTAGTGATAAGATAAACTACCTCATAAAATCCCTTAAGAGGTTCATATTCGTCATAAATTATATTTTCATAATCAAATGACTATGAGAATTAGTTGCACAAATGTGGACAATTTTATTTATTACATTTCAAAATTACAATAGGAATTAAATTTCATCTCGTAAGATGCTTTTTAGGGTTTAACGGATACGGTAGTAACATACTTTTGGTGAATTCTCATTTAAGCAATGTACTTTATAAGCAAAATGACAACATAATTTAATTTTTTACGTGATAATATAAATTTTTATAGTTATATTTATTTTCAGTTATAAACTTTCTTTAATAGTGAACAAAACATTCATGGGTAAGCATAAACCGGTTTTTTAGACTAAAATGATATATTTTCACCTATTACATAATCCTCTTGCCTGTACCATTTTATCACTTCTAATATACTTTTTTACGCAAAATATCAACACAATTCAGTTACTTGCATTACTTTTGCAATATAGCTTTGTTTTTGTTTATTTAACGGGTTACATATCTATAAGATTTCTGCAAAAGTAGACAAAGATGTTTGTATGTAAGCATAACTCGATGGATTCCGACTCACCGTAAAATGACCCATTTTGACCAATTAGCCAATTCTCTTAACTGAACCATTTTGCCACTTCCAATGTATTTTTTAAGCAAAATAGCAACATAATTTATTTAACTATGCTATTTTTGTAATAATATAACCTTTTTAGTTATATTTATAAGTTTTCTTTTAGAAATAGACAAAGATGTTTGTGGATAAGCACAACCCCACGACCCACTTTGACCTATTACCCTATCTATTTGACTGGACCATTTTGCCACTTCTTCTAATGAATTTTTGCTCAAAATAGCAACATCATCCAACTAAAATAATGACTAGGTTCATGTTATGTCATGATTATGTTATGATGGTTCGAATTGCATGTGGGTTGGTGCTTAGGCTATTAGTTCTTGTTTGATGTATTAAAGGCGGCTTAGGGTCTAAGATGATACTTTACACGATAGTAGTTGAAAAAATCGATAAGTGCTCTATTATATAAATGGAATTCATGAGTTTATGAAATGGGTGAAGTTTTGTGATTTATTTCGTTCAATTATTATGTAATGAATAAAACATTCTAATGTGTGTTGTAGATGCATGTTGTGTGTTCATGTGTGCTAATTTTTATTTGATTATCTGTAACACCACTTTTTCTAATAGACTATTAAACATATTTCATAATCATTAGCACCCACAAGGATCGGAGTTTTACACAATAATATCACTGTTTGCACTGGCGCTAAATTGTTTGACAAAATTAGTGTTTGAAAACATTCTTATATACAAACCGGGAGCTATCCGGAAGGTTAACCCACTGGGGCCTTCCCTTTACCAGAACCTGACGCACCTGCATGAACAAAACACTGAACGTAAGCTAACGCTTAGTGAGTATACTACTGAAATAATAAACTTAGCATGAGAGTAAATTCTCATTAGGACGTCTCACATCCCGACTTGAAATCTGCAAAGCTATTCGAACTGTTAACTGGTCCCGGGGTATACTATACAAAGTATAAGCAACCCCTAACACTTACTTGGTCATAAGGATCTCAATATGCCCTGTCTCTGTCTGCAATGCTACAATATAGTATTACTATCTCTTGAAACGACAGCCTATAATGTCACATAATCAGTCACGTATCATATATTCAGTATACACACGTATGCTAATCTGATTAAAGGTAAGTACACTCACCTTAGCGGCAATTTAAACAACTATACTCTATCACAGAAACATCAACTCTTACTACCTATAAGCAATAAATAGTACTGCATTAACTTCTATACACTGCTGTGAACAATACTGACTAAACATCAATCAACAACAAATCAACTAAACTCTGAACAACTGCTTCGCAAGCAGAAACCTTTACGCCCGTAAAGGTTTAACCAACCCTCCTTACTGCCGCAAGGACTTTCCTTGCGCCCGTAGAGGTCCCTTAAAACAACTGCTGATTTTGCCCATAGGCTTATGTTCCTTCGTCCGTAGACGGTAATAAAAAACACGACCCTTACGCCCGCAAGATTCTTTTCTTACGGCCGTAAGGACCTCAAACACCAACAACTCTAAAATACTTGCTTGCGCCCATAAGGGATAACCCTTACGGCCGTAAAGGAAGTCGGTACAGCAGACTCGTCTGCTCTGTTCGAACAATAGCTGTTAAACTCCAAATTTTTACACAACAACAACACCAAAGGCTATCTTGCACTTTCAGAACATAAACAACATATTCTAACATCTCTAATACATAAACAACATATATAATACATATAATACACATGTTCAATCAAATTCACATACGGTTTTATTACAAATACCGTATCATCTTATAACTTAACAAAATCCATTAACTCCATAGCTTAGGTGATATGAAATGTTCATCCCGTAAGTCATAGCCACAATTGTTTAGAAATTCCAAGTCAATCCTCAAAACCGAATAAGGCTTCATGCGGGTTTTCTGCCATGCGGTTTTGTAGTCATAAGTCCAAAACCGATCAAAATGTTAGGGAAAAATGTCCAATTCTCAAATTCCGAATGGGTCATGAGGTTTTATCATAAATCCGAATAAAATTCACAATTCCGTATGTCAAGGCAACTCCATACGGTATTATACAAATTCCGGATAACATGCGGTTTTCTAAAAAACCGGATAAGTCCATAATTCCGTATAAGTTCATAATTCCAAATGTGTTAAGGCAATATCATCCGGTTTTCATGAATTCCTATTAAACATGCGGGTTTAGTCCAATTTCGTATGAGTTCATAATTCCATATGATATAATCCTTATAAAGTAAAGGCACAAGCATCCGGTTTTCAATACATACAGATTCTATCACATTCCGTATAAACTTCATGCGGTTTCTAACAAATCCCGAATAGCCAAGGCAATACATGCTGTAATATTCAAATTCCGGATATCATTCGGATTTCCTCAAATTCCGGATTATTCAAGACAAATCCCGAATGATTCAAAGTTAGGAATTCCGAATGTTTCAAGTTCTTGTCTAATTGATCATTTTCCTCAATTCTGATCTATTTCATGTACATGCATATGAATATATACTTCCAGAAAGTATTATAAACACTTAATAAACATCAATTCCCATAAATTTCTAACATGCAAACATCCTAACGTCATGTAATTCAAGAAACATGCGGAATTCATATATAATTCGTAAATCCAAAGAAAATTAACAAATTTAAATCAGTTTATGCTAACCTTAAAGATCAAACACCGTAGCTCTGATATTTTGGGTTTAGAAATGATGAGCCATACTTTTTGAAATGTTTTGTAACACTAAACGAGGTACTATATGTTTGTACAGTGTTGGTTTTAAATTTTGATGTTATTTCCTTTTTAGATTTATGACGTAATACTTTCGCTGTGATTTAAAAAAAATGGCTTGTATTTTGCGCTGTTACAAGTTACCTTATTAACTAGGCCGGTAAGGAGGGTGTTACAGTAGGGTAGGGTAGGGTAGGTACGGTAAGTAAGGCGTAGGGTGAGTAAGGTGAAGTAGGGTGGGGTGGGGTATGTAGGTTAGGGGTGGGGTGGGGTAGGGTAGGGTGAGTAAGATGGATTAAGGTGAGATAAGGTTAGGTGTAGGCTAAGGTGGTAGAGTGGGGGCAGGGTAGGGGTAGGGCGGTGTTGGGTGGCGGATGAGGTGTGGTGGCAGCGGTGTAACACCGGTTTTCACCAGCTTAAATTCAAAGACAATTTAATCTTTTTAAACTTATTTATCAAAAGCTTGCAGCGGAATTAATCACCATTTACAAAATATCAGATCGTTATCTGACTAGTCAACATTTCATACGACAGGTGTTACCGTAACTAACAACCGACCATCGGATCACATGCATAAAAACAACAATTAGTGTTCCACAAAAAAGGCACCTACTATAATTACCCACAAGTAACCCCAGCTCGCCAGGCCATCAGTCACTAACCTGCGAAAAAGGGAAATCTTGCACCTTTAGCTACAACTAGCTAGTAAGCACCAATTTACACATAAGCATCAATAAGCATGCTATCACAAAACAGGAACAATACACAAGGTTATCCTATCACATCGTGTTACGCCAACATGTCAGTAAGAGTCATATCTCGCAGGGTAATCAGTCCTGCTCAACGACACTAACTGGGGATATCAGCAACAACCATCCGCACTGGTAGGGGAGTGAAGAGCAGTCCACCCAGCGCGTTACGGAGTCAGATCAACTCAACCAGTTCCGGTTTGCACCGAGAACCCCATTTCCCAACCAGTTCCAGCTTACACTGTGAACCCCATTACAACCAGTTCCGGATTACACCGAGAACCCCGCCACGTTAAGGAACGGTGGCCTGTAGAGCCATTACCCAAGAATTTACACTCGGATGCCGTTAATCCCCCACTTCCAGGCCCCCCAGGGACCAGCCTTCACGGCTGACCTTAACCAATCCCATGAACTGTGGTACAGTCCCCCAATTGTCCGGACATAAAATCAATAACAGATAACTGATCCAATAAGGATCCAATTGCATGCGCAATACAATAACAATACATAGTCGATCCATTCAGGATCCAATTACATACATGCATGACATCACAATAAACTTCTACTCATACTGGATGAGCATAATACACAAGTATAACTTAATCATAACATACAATTATCACATGGCTCGTAATCACTACACTTGTCTATCACTACTAGCACTTAAACATCATACACGTCATAGCCTAACATGTCAACTTATAACATACTTGAGCGGGCACATGTATCACACACAACAGTTAGTCCTACTTACTAAGTCTCATGGGAAAACCGGTACTCACCTTAAGCTCACAATAAGCTAACACAACGATCAACGGCTTCCGGTTCCTCAGGTATACCTAACACATCACATACACGCTTGGTTATCACTTACACATAGCAAACTCAGGTCAAAACGCAAGTTAAACAAGCTGTCAGGGCAGGACCCTTGCTTGCGATCGCAAGGACAGGCCTTACGGTCGCAAGGGACCTCCTGGAACAGCCCTTACGATCGCAAGGGTATCCTATGCGACCGCAAGAGGTCTTTTCCCATAAACCAATGCTTACGATCGCAAAGGTAATCTCTTTTGCCCGCAAACATGGTTCCAGGGTTGGTTACGGTCATAAGTTATGTACCTACGCTCGCAAACCTCGTTTCCTTCGCCTGTAGGCGGTAACATCCCCAAAACATACCCTTACGGTCGCAAGGGCCTTACCCTGCGATCGCATGCACCAAGCCCTGCGACCGCAAAGACTACTGACAACCCATGCGACCTCATGCACATGTCATGCGACCGCATGTACCCCATGCGACCGCATGCACATTCTATGCGACCGCATGTACCCAGACACCCCATGCGACCGCATGCACATGCCATGCGACCGCATGGACCCCCCATGCGACCGCATGCACATTGCATGCGACCGCATGGACCCCGTTACAGTGTTCTTCGACTCTGTTCGCGTACAGCCCCCGAAAATCATGTTTTTAGCACCAAAACTCAATTGAAACCATATCCAATCGTTTATACTCTTCATTTGACATCAAGGGAAGCTTTTAAACACTTTTAAACACAACAACCAACACAAATACTCATCAAAACACCACCAAAATGGTGTTTCTTCTTTATAAACACAAAAGCTAGGTTTCATGGCAAAATCACTTACAAACAAGTAGAAAATCAGTAGCTAGAACACGAATTTGATACTGGAACCAGTTGTAACAACTTGTCTCTTGATTTCTTTCTCAAAACTCCAAGATTTGAGTGTGTGTGAGTTTGTACGTTTTCTAGTGTGTGTGTGTGTGTTTTGAATAGATGTAGGGGATAAGGGAAAACTCTAAACCGACTTTGGGGTGATTATTTTAAGACACATGGTATTTTGTTCCCCTTTCCAACTTACAACTTAACACACGCCATCCCGTTTTAATTAATGGGGATATCTACGGAATCATAACGCGAAACCGTTTTGACACTTTATCACTTTTATACACTAACAATACTTTTCACGTAATCACATTAATTAACACAAGACACGTTAGTCACTCAAAACACTTTAATTAAAATCACTTAAAGTCACTGTACAAACACGAGAATACAAGGTACAAGTCTACACTGCTAGGGTGTTACAAGCGGAGGGGGTAGAGGGTGATGGGTGGTTAATATTATAATTTATTTTTGTTTATATATGTTGAATTAATTTATTTTTTGTTAGATTTCAATATCAATCTTTACCAACCAAACAAGACATAATTTTTCCCCATTATAATTCCTATGAATTCCAATTTCTTAATCAAATTCTATTACCTTCATATTTATTCCGAGAACCAAACAGGACCTTAAAGTGGTGAAAAGATATATGATTCCAGTATTATTTACCTTATATATTCATACCTATTTGTGAGGTGATCCTATAATGGAACAACTTAAGGTATACAATAGTAAGATTATGTGTTTGTGAGGTCTTGTGGTACCTAGCAAAGAATATGACGGAGGACACAATCACAGTTGCAGTTGGTGACTATAGTTGTAGATAATATTACAATGATTTGGAAATAATATATGTAGTGAAAGTTAAATTAACATTTTGGTTATATTTTATACACTCTAGCATAAAACAATACGAAGCATTGCAAATAATACGACATTTAGATCTTGAAATTTGAATATAATACGTTTTTACTCTAAAAAAGTTGAGAAGTTACACGTAGTCAATATGCTTTTATATAAGATCTTTGGTTACTTATCCAAAATACCATTTCCTTAATAACATACTAAACAAATTGCGAGTTAAAAAGTGACCATATTGACACTTTTTCTATAAATTTAATGGTATATGTGTAGAAAAAACTTCACATACAATATTGTTACATTGGTGAAACATTTTAACTATATAGTAACTTTAAGTATAGTATGATAAAAACAAAATGAAAAATTAAGTTATATGTTTACATGCAAATTATAATTAGTGTTGTACATATAATCTTGAAAAAAAAACTTTTTAACTTTGGTAAAATATTATCTACATTATCTAAGATGATGATTTTCAAAAGTTTATGAAATTAAATGATTTATTGAAATATGGATAAATGGATTTTTATAGCAATAATGTGTAACTAATTTAAAATAAGTTTTGATTTGTTTTTAGAAGGACCTGTATAGTAAATAGAATATTAGTTTCAATTTTATAAATCTTAATCTATTTTAGAAGGTTCATACTTTAATGTATGTGAATCATCCCATAAAATATATGGTTTGGATTTAGTATTGATTAACAATTAAGAAATCTTAAATTGATAAAGAAAGCAAATATTGTATGTTTTATAAAGTTTGTATAGATAAGCAATTTTAATAAATGATATGTTAGTCATCTTATTTTTACTTATCAAGTGTTTGTAAGTTTAAAAACTTGAACTCAATTTTTTCCATTATAATTTATTACAACTAGAGTAGATTAATTAATTAATTAATGTTGGCTGCTTTATATGGTTTTTTGGACAAATTATCGAGGAACGTATATATCAACATTTGTCAATAAATACAATATGTACTTGTTTGTGCTTATAAAGTATTATAAGGTTTACTCGTAAAAAAGGATTGTCAAATGAATTTTGCTTAAAAAGCTATTGTAAGTTTTAAGTTGTTATTAAAAAAAGTATCCTTACATGCCAAAAAATAATGTTATCAAGTAAATATTTCTTTTTATAACAAACTGAAATTTATAGCCATTTTATCAAAAAAGAACATCCATAACCTTTATTGACAAATTTGATATTTATATTCACTTTATCGATAGTTTGCCCTTTTTAAAACATAAAGACAAATGGTTTCATTAAAAAAAGCATGTGGTTTTTTCTATTGTAAAAAATATTCTGTTGAAAATATTACGGAAAATGTTTAAGGTATAATGTTGTAGAAATGCAAGGTTGAAATACTATTATGCTGAAAGGGAAAGATGTCGCCGCTAAAACGTGATCAATAGAGTTGTAAATTGTTGTTATGTAATGTCCTAATTTTAGTTATAAAATATCTATAAAAATGCGCAACAAAATTTAATGGTTGTTAATATTCGCGGAAGCGAGATAAAATTTTCAACAAACCCTTAATTAGAATTAAAATATTAATACAAAGATATGATCACAATCGGGGTTGTGATTGTGCGACAACCTATGATGGTGTGAGGGTTGCGGCCGGTGCTGATGACGATTGTTGGTGGTGGTGGTCATGATTAGTGGTGGACATTTACACATCCCTGAATCTTTTACCCTCGATTTATAGATGAATAGTTCACCACCTGTTAACATATAACGATTGATTATATTTTACATAAGTACACTTAATAATTACCATGTTACCCCTAAAAGTCGACGACATGTTCTCGTGCTTATTATTTGTAACATGCATCACATTTAATATCGATAGAGACAGTGTAGTTGAGGCTTTATTTGCATCAACTCTCCGCCAGAAGAAAGAAAACTTTTATGCCTAGAAATATGAGAAATCTCAACATGTCTATTTTGATTGTTTTCATCAGGGGCAAACAATTTTGATTACACTTAATGAATTGCAACATATTATTAGAACATGGTGAAAATGGTCATTTAATGTAACTATAAGTTCAAAATTCTTTAGCATATTAGGGTATATTTTATAGGCTTATAATCTTAGCTTACTTTTCATAAACCTATTTTTGGCTTATTTTTCTTAACTTCGGCTTACATTCCTATTTTAAGGCATAACAAGCTTGTGAGGCAAAAACTAAGCAGAACAAACAAACCAATAAAAAAAATAGGTAGTAGGCAATAACCGATTGTTGGGTCAAAGTTTATTAAATTTTTTTTTAACGGCAAAGTTAGTTGTTAGTTAGTAACACCAAGTTAGAAATAAACTTCATTGCCAAGGTTTGAACCCTGGACCTCCTAGAAGGTTTTGCCTCCCCCTCACTCTTAACCACTAGGCTAAGAGATCATTGATTATTGTTATTTAAACATATAAATTAGTAATACTGAAATTATTTGTCATAAATTATTTGTTTAGTATAAGTAAATTATTTGTATTGTGAATGTTATTTGTAATAATAACAATAACTTTGCCGTTAGTGATAAGATAAACTACCTCATAAAATCCCTTAAGAGGTTCATATTCGTCATAAATTCTATTTTCATAATCAAATGACTATGAGAATTAGTTGCACAAATGTGGACAATTTTATTTATTACATTTCAAAATTACAATAGGAATTAAATTTCATCTCGTAAGATGCTTTTTAGGGTTTAACGGATACGGTAATAACATACTTTTGGTGAATTCTCATTTAAGCAATGTACTTTATAAGCAAAATGACAACATAATTTAATTTTTTACGTGATAATATAAATTTTTATAGTTATATTTATTTTCAGTTATAAACTTTCTTTAATAGTGAACAAAACATTCATGGGTAAGCATAAACCGGTTTTTTAGACTAAAATGATATATTTTCACCTATTACATAATCCTCTTGCCTGTACCATTTTATCACTTCTAATATACTTTTTTACGCAAAATATCAACACAATTCAGTTACTTGCATTACTTTTGCAATATAGCTTTGTTTTTGTTTATTTAACGGGTTACATATCTATAAGATTTCTGCAAAAGTAGACAAAGATGTTTGTATGTAAGCATAACTCGATGGATTCCGACTCACCGTAAAATGACCCATTTTGACCAATTAGCCAATTCTCTTAACTGAACCATTTTGCCACTTCCAATGTATTTTTTAAGCAAAATAGCAACATAATTTATTTAACTATGCTATTTTTGTAATAATATAACCTTTTTAGTTATATTTATAAGTTTTCTTTTAGAAATAGACAAAGATGTTTGTGGATAAGCACAACCCCACGACCCACTTTGACCTATTACCCTATCTATTTGACTGGACCATTTTGCCACTTCTTCTAATGAATTTTTGCTCAAAATAGCAACATCATCCAACTAAAATAATGACTAGGTTCATGTTATGTCATGATTATGTTATGATGGTTCGAATTGCATGTGGGTTGGTGCTTAGGCTATTAGTTCTTGTTTGATGTATTAAAGGCGGCTTAGGGTCTAAGATGATACTTTACACGATAGTAGTTGAAAAAATCGATAAGTGCTCTATTATATAAATGGAATTCATGAGTTTATGAAATGGGTGAAGTTTTGTGATTTATTTCGTTCAATTATTATGTAATGAATAAAACATTCTAATGTGTGTTGTAGATGCATGTTGTGTGTTCATGTGTGCTAATTTTTATTTGATTATCTGTAACACCACTTTTTCTAATAGACTATTAAACATATTTCATAATCATTAGCACCCACAAGGATCGGAGTTTTACACAATAATATCACTGTTTGCACTGGCGCTAAATTGTTTGACAAAATTAGTGTTTGAAAACATTCTTATATACAAACCGGGAGCTATCCGGAAGGTTAACCCACTGGGGCCTTCCCTTTACCAGAACCTGACGCACCTGCATGAACAAAACACTGAACGTAAGCTAACGCTTAGTGAGTATACTACTGAAATAATAAACTTAGCATGAGAGTAAATTCTCATTAGGACGTCTCACATCCCGACTTGAAATCTGCAAAGCTATTCGAACTGTTAACTGGTCCCGGGGTATACTATACAAAGTATAAGCAACCCCTAACACTTACTTGGTCATAAGGATCTCAATATGCCCTGTCTCTGTCTGCAATGCTACAATATAGTATTACTATCTCTTGAAACGACAGCCTATAATGTCACATAATCAGTCACGTATCATATATTCAGTATACACACGTATGCTAATCTGATTAAAGGTAAGTACACTCACCTTAGCGGCAATTTAAACAACTATACTCTATCACAGAAACATCAACTCTTACTACCTATAAGCAATAAATAGTACTGCATTAACTTCTATACACTGCTGTGAACAATACTGACTAAACATCAATCAACAACAAATCAACTAAACTCTGAACAACTGCTTCGCAAGCAGAAACCTTTACGCCCGTAAAGGTTTAACCAACCCTCCTTACTGCCGCAAGGACTTTCCTTGCGCCCGTAGAGGTCCCTTAAAACAACTGCTGATTTTGCCCATAGGCTTATGTTCCTTCGTCCGTAGACGGTAATAAAAAACACGACCCTTACGCCCGCAAGATTCTTTTCTTACGGCCGTAAGGACCTCAAACACCAACAACTCTAAAATACTTGCTTGCGCCCATAAGGGATAACCCTTACGGCCGTAAAGGAAGTCGGTACAGCAGACTCGTCTGCTCTGTTCGAACAATAGCTGTTAAACTCCAAATTTTTACACAACAACAACACCAAAGGCTATCTTGCACTTTCAGAACATAAACAACATATTCTAACATCTCTAACAATATCAAAACATGTACCAACACTAACCAATCAAGGACTCAAACTATGAATCCACTTTTCTTGACCTAAAACTCAAATAAACAAGAAGAACACATACCTCTTGCTTCTGAATCACTATGACGTTAATTCCAAATGCTTAAACTTCACTTTGGCAATCAAAATCAGCCAAGAACTGCTGAAATTGTGTGTGTCATATGTGTGTTTTTGGTTACTGAAGTTTTGACTACAAATGAGTCAAAGAAGACTCATATAAATCTAACTCTTTCAAAAATGGCACACTTAGTCCCTGAACTTCTATAACTTTTCTGAAATGGCAAAACTAGTCCCTTAACTTTGTAAACATAAGAAAACACATATCACATAGAGGCAACTTGCTAAACATGTAAAACAATTAATATTTAAATTGAGATAAACACATAAAAGGAATTTTGCAAACCTTGGGGCGTTACATAATAATTAGATGTGACATATTTAAGAGAATATACAATATTGTTATTTACATTTTTAAATATGATAGTACTATATTCTATATTTATTTTGAAAAATTATACCTCTAAATATATGTGTTTCTACTTCTCGTTAGTTCATATTTTAACAAGGATTTAGTGCCCGTATGTAGTGGCGGGGTTTGCGGGTTTGCCGGAAGTCTTTCGGAAACAGTCTCTTACTTTGTCTACATGCGGATAAATGTTGACTGTCTACATCTTATGTTTTTCATACCATGTTTTAACGGAATAATAGTGGTGTTGTTGTTCGAGCGTTTTTTTGGATCTTAAATCGTCTAAAGATGTAGTATTTCGGTCTCTTGGGAATGCCCGATAAACCTAATCATTTCGTGTTTTTATAAAGTAAATGGATTTACTAAGAAACTCAGGTTTTTTTTTCCAGGGTTATTTGACATGTACTAGATTTGGAAGGTTTTGTGGGCTTCCTCTTGTAGCCATTTTCCTCCTCTTTTTTAAATAACAAATTTTGCCTTTTCAAAATTTTGTTTTCAAGCAACTTAGTTTCAAAATATTGTTAAATTTATGTTTAATAGAGATATAACTCATTTTTTTAAAATTCATGACTGTCATTATTTTACGCTATCTTATAAGTTTATTTATATTTTATGTTTTAAATTATATATATATATATATATATATATATATATATATATATATATATATATACTACGTTATAATACATTCAACATTTTTTTTTACTTTGTTCAGGGACTGTTTGTTTGTTGCTTAATGGAATCATTAAGCGCTGAATGCTGAATCTTTAGATTTCAGTGTGTTTGATTGGTGTCTGTGAATGAAGAGTGTGCTGAATGAAACAGAAGAACGTTCTTGAATCATTTCACTTTAAAGTACATTCTAAATCATTAAGCACCAGAAATTTTACCATAATGCTCTTTGTTTCACATGTTACCTTGTTAAAAAATCATATTTTATAATATAATATAGGGTTTAGTTCCTAAAAGTACATCGAATTTGTCACATTTTGCTATTGTGTATACTCATCTTTCATTACTCCCATTTAATACACTCAACTCTTAAAAACTACCATTTAGTACACCCGATTACCTGCTCAGCAGGTAACCAGTAATTTGTTTTATTTTTACTTTTTTTATTCCACCTCATCATGCCATCTCATAAAATTTTGCCACATCATACAATTAAGAACACCTTCATCTTGATGTTCTTCCTTCAAGAACATCTTCATCTTAAACCCAGATCTGATGAAGAACATCGAAGCAACAAAAACAAGCAAATCACTAACAAAATTAAACAGAAACCAAACATAAACAACACTATTGTAACGCCACCTCTAACGAGCTTAAAATTAGAGTTAATTTAAACTTTTTAAACAACGATTATCAAAAGCGTTGCAGCGGAAATAAACACCAATTACAAAAACAACGTTGATTAACTCGGCTAATTAATTACATCAAAAGTTAAGCCAAGTTCGTTTTCTACAAGCGTTACCTACAAGTTTCCGACCATCGTATCCATACATACAACAACGTGTTCCCCAAAAGGTATATACAACAAAAGCTACCATCAGTACCCGGCTCGCCAGGCCTCTAGCATCAACCTACGAAAAAGTAAATCTTGCACCGTTAGCTACAACTAGCTAGTGAGCACCAATTACACATAAGCAACAATAAGCAGACTATCATGTATCAGAACAGCACACAAGGCTATCCTATCATATCGAGGCGAGCCAAACGTGTCAGCAGGAGTCGTATATTGCAGGGGAGCCAACCCCACTCAACAACCCATCAACAGTCCACGTGGTATACCATGTCTTTCATGCTGGTTCCAATCTATCAAGGAACCCAGTCCCATAGTGTCACACCCCGCCAAGGCGGAAATGCGAAGTGTGACGGAGAGGATCGTCATAACACATTGATATAACAATAGAAAAATTACTAATATGCAATTAATTCCAACGTGTCACGACGTTCCCCCGACACAAGAGGGGACTTGTGTCGCGTTAAGTCGGTATTCACGACACCAAAGACAAAAGTAATAAACACACATAAGTAAAACCCACAACCCGAGTCAAGTTTACGGGACAACAAGCCCGGACATAAAGTTCCAAGTAGTACTAAGAATTTAACTCATAATAAGTAATTAAATGTTCATGCAATTGTCAAGTCCAGCTAAGTCCAACTACGATTCGCCTAAACTCCTTAAGCATTGTTATTGGTATTACCTGAAAATGGACACTCGAAAACGTCAACATAATGTTGGTGAGCTCGTAGGTTTATAAAAATAACATAGTTGCCGTATAAAGTGTTTAAGTAGGACAAATTTGCACGTATAGCATGTTGAGCGTGTAGACGTTGTATCAACATCCAAACCACCAGGTTCAATAGGAATCAATAGGAATCAAATCATAGTCTTCCAAGCAGTTATTATCGCATACCCAGCTGGAGCATAAACCGTTGGCTCATAGGAATATAGGAATCAATAGGAATCAATAGGCATCAATAGGAATCAATAGGCATCAACTAACAACAAGTATTCATTTCATACACGTCACATAAGTTGTCCAAAATAAATAAGAAATAATCATCACGGCATAAAAGTTTAAAAGAGAGTTTGAGTGCCATTTTCCCCCGAGAAAACATAGTAAAAAGGGGCCACGAGTACTCACCTTAGTCTCAAACGAAATTAACCTCGCAAGGAATGGGTACGGGATCTACAACAAATATATATTGCACATAAGTATTGTATCTAAATATTTGAACTCCCTAATGTAGCCTAAAGGCTTGTGAAGTGCTTTTATGTAACCTTAACGCCACAAAACAGAATTCTGATTTTGTTATACCTACTTTAGTAATTTCAAAACAATTCAAACGTCCAAAATAAAATCCCAAATTAATCATGCTGAAATTTTAATTCTTTGACTAGTTTCTGGAATTTTTCCAAAATTTAATAACTTAACTAACTATTTTTAAAAATTAAGAGAAATCAATACTGACAAAAATTCCACTGCACATGCGCAACAGAAGGTTTGATTTTTGTAAAAATACTAAATGTTATTCAAAAATTACGAAAATTTTATAGAAAACCATAAACTCATCGAACCTGCTACTGTAAACATTTTAGTCGAAAACTCAAAGTTTTGTAAAGGTTTAAAAATCGAAACTTTTGACCCTAAATCTACCGAAAGTACTGGCAGTTTGCGCACCTATACGGTAAAATCCATTTGATCGACCAAAAAATCCTCAAAAATTACAAACCTTAGTTTTTATGAAACTAGACTCAAAGATCTGAAATATAGACCCAAAAACCGAATGAAAACTCTAAAAATTGGCTCGGTTATTCCTTCTCAAACGTAACCCTAATTCTGACCAGAAACTGTTTTATAAAAAGAACAACTTTTAAGAATAAAGATTCAAACTTTACATTGTAAAAACCTTCTAACCTTCATAAAAACGTTTTTAAAACTTCATATGATGATCATAGACATGCTTTATGAATTCAAGAATGAGATGGATTTAGATTGAGATGAAGAACATGAAAGAAACATAAAATGATTGAGAGATAGAGGTTACCTTAAAGCCAAAAATCACAATCCTTTAAAGATTAAAGCTTGATCTTGTGTTCTTGGTTGAAGAATTCGACAATGGTGTGTGTGGGGGTGAAGTCGACGTTAAATGTGAGACGTGGGGGTGAGGGTCGGCTGAAAGAGGGAGTTTAGGGCTAGGGTTTTGTTATTTAGTTTATATAGGGGATAAGGATTAAAGGTTTGGTTTAAAGTTTAAATAAATATAGTACATATCTTAAATTCATACTTATCTAAAGTTAAAAAAAAAATTAAAACCTTTTATATATATATATATATATATATATATATATATACATATATATATCTATATATATAAATCCGAAAATTTAAATAAATATAGATATATATTATTTTCTTTTTAAACAATATATGTTGGCAATTTTGTGGCTTTCTAGTGAAATTAATTAAAATTTTACAAAACTAGACACAAATGCACTTTAATCAAACCTATACTTTCTAATATTCCTTAAACTAAATAAATACTCTATAGTATTAAGACTACCCAAAAACAATACACGAGCAAAATTTAAATTTAAAAACGTGCGGTTTAAAGGACTAACCGAAATTTCGGTGACGGATGTCACACATAGAGGAACGGCGGCCTGCAGAGCCCTACCCAAGTGTATACTACTTGAGTACCGTTAGTTCCCCAATCCGTAGTCCCTAAGGACCCTGGGAACCCAGCCAGATACTAACACCCGTCTACCTGACTGACCTCCGTGTTCTCCAGTTTAGTGTCCGGACATAGCTTCATAAACAAATAACTGATCCAATAAGGATCCAGTTCATGCGCGCATATAATCACAACAATATCTTTCATATCAATAATAAACATGCTTGTACAACTCTATCATAACATACCTCCATTTTCACGTATCAACACACCAATTACATGTCAACAAGTACCACAGATAACTTACCTACTGAGACTCATGGGAAACCGGTACTCACCTCGAAACTACAAGAGGCAGATATGCAATCGGGAATCCCAAGAGCACACAGAATCGTCCGAGTCACCTAACACCAATAAACATAGATAAACACCCCTTAGTATACACTATATTAGACTTGCACTAACAACCGTCTCAACAAAAGGTCAACATGGCTTCTGACAGCCTCCTACGGCCGCAGGAACATGTTCCTACGCCCGCAGGACACCCTTCCAACACGCACTACGGCCATAGTATTTATACACTACGTCCGTAGCAGTTCTTGCCACAGAACCATGACCTACGGCCGTAGTAACCATATACTACGCCCGTAGTATGTATCCTTTGGGTAACTACGGCCGTAGGTTATGTACCCACGCCCGTAGTCTTGTTTCCATCACCCGTGGGTGGTAATCCTCTTAAACACGACACTACGGCCGTAGCAACCATTTCCTACGACCGCAGTAACAAAACAACACCCTACGGCCGTAGCAACATCATACTACGCCCGTAGGAACATCAATTACAGCGTGTTCTTGCTCTGTTCGAGCACAGCGACTGTTTTACGGGGTTTTGACATCAAAATCCAACTTGAATCCATATTCAAGTGTTTACACATGATCTCTAACATACATATGAAGCTATTAACACCTTTTAGACATAAAATCAACACCACAACACACTCAAATCCCACAAAAAGGTCTTCTTTTTCACATGACTCAAAACTAGGTTTTAAACAAGAAAACTTACAAAGATGGTGACTATGGGTGATTTGCTTCCGAAAATCAGCTATTGTAACTTCAATCTACAGTTTGCTCCACGAATTTAACTTCAAAAGATCAAAACTCCAAGTGTGTATATGTGTGTTCTAACAGGTACGTATGTATGATATGTGTTTGTGTGTTTTTGAATTCCAGAGAAGTCATAAAAGGCTAAACCGCCTTTGTGACTCACAAATACCCCATACGGGTATTTTGTTCTCCTATTCAACTTATTACTCGACTTAGGTTTATCCGTTTCAACTAACGGAGATATTTTTGGAACCATTATCCAAAACCGTTCAACTATTTGTCTACTTGGTCAACTTATGACACTTTTCACAATACTACATTTTTATCCACATTTAACACCAGTTAGCACCATTTAACACCAGTTAGCACCAATTCATGTTTAAAACACCAATTAACATTTAGGACACCATTTAGCAACATGTATAGTACATTTAGCAACAAAACACCAGTTAAAGTCAACGTACAACTGTCAAGGCTACATGTACTACAGTTTACAACTAGGCCCATTTCGGGGTGTTACAAATCTACCCCCTTAAGAAGATTCCGTCCTCGGAATCTGATCGTCTACAAACAAGTGAGGGTATCTAGCTTTCATGTCGTCTTCCGTCTCTCAGGTCATATTCGAACCCAGGTTATGCTTCCATTTAACTAACACCAGTTTGATCATCTTTCTGCGCAACTTTTTGGTTTTAGAACCAAGTATTTCAACAGGTTCTTCAACTAGGCGCTTTGAAGCGTCAACCTTCAATTCCTGTAGAGGCAGAATCTGGTTCTCCTCCACCTTGCACTTACGCAGATAACACACGTTGAACGTATTGTGAATTCCAGAAAGCTCTGGAGGCAACTCTAGCGTAACAGTCTGATCATTAACCACGCGAATGATCCGAAATGGACCAATATAACGTGGACTCAACTTGCCCTTTCTACCTAAACGAATCACCCCTTTCCAGGGAGAAACTTTCAGGAACACCCGATCTCCCTCCTGGAATGCAACTTGTCTGCGCTTAGGTCAGCATATACCTTCTGTCTGTCACGGGCCGCTTTGAGCTTTTCCCGCACAATCTTCACTTTATCTGCCGTAATCTGAACAATCTCAGGTCCGGCAAACTGCTTTTCACCGGGTTCTAACCAACATGTGTGAGTACGACAACGCCTCCCATACAACATTTCATAAGGTGGCATCCCAATACTAGAGTGATACGAGTTATTATAAGCAAACTCGACCAACGGCAAGTGAGAATCCCACGCACCACCAAACTCAAGAACACATGCGCGAATCATGTCCTCCAACGTCTGGATCGTTCTTTCCGGCTGACCATCTGTCTGTGGATGATACGCCGTGCTCAGATGAACACGTGTACCAAGTTCATGCTGCAAACTCTGCCAAAAATGTGAAGCAAATCTCGCATCACGGTCAGACACAATTGAACATGGCAAACCATGTCGTGACACCACTTCATCTACATACAACTTTGCTAACTTCTCCAGCGGAGTAGACTCGCTGATAGCTAGAAAATGAGCGCTCTTGGTCAATCTATCGACAATGACCCAAATAGCATCATGACCCCTAAGGGTCTTTGGCAACTTTGTCACAAAGTCCATCGTAATGTGATCCCATTTCCACACAGGGATCTAAAGTTGTTGTAGACTGCCATAAGGCTTCTGATGTTCTGTCTTAACTTGCGCGCAAATCTGACATTTTTCCACAAAAGAAGCAATATCTCGCTTCAAAGTAGGCCACCAATACAATGCATTTAAGTCATGATACATCTTTGTGCTGCCCGGATGAACCGACAGCCTAGACTTGTGAGCTTCCTGCAGTATCAGCTCACGATTATCACCATGAAGAGGCACCCACACGCGAGACTGAAACGTCTTTAGTCCGCGAGTATCATCAACAAGTTGATCTTGCAGCTTTTTCATCGTTTCTGCTTTGAGATCATCATCTTGCAACGCCACTTGCTGCGCTTCCTTCAATCGAGCAATGAGATCGGGAACCACAGTAAGTTTCATGAATCTAGCATCTACGGTAGAGCTCTTGCGACTCAATGCATCCGCCACCACGTTGGCCTTACCAGGATGGTAGCGAATTTCACAATCATAGTCTTTTATCAACTCGAGCCATCTGCGTTGTCTCATGTTGAGCTCTTTCTGCGTGAATACATATTGCAGGCTCTTGTGATCCGTACAGACCACACATTTGGTGCCATAGAGATAATGCCTCCACAATTTCAACGCGAACACCACCGCTGCCAACTCAAGATCATGAGTCGGATAGTTGCCTTCATGAGGTTTTAATTGCCTTGAAGCGTAGGCAATTACTTTATCTCGCTGCATCAACACACACCCCAATCTAGAATACGAGGCATCACAGTAAACAACGAAGTCTTTAGATCCCTCTGGCAAGGAAAGTATTGGAGCCTCGCACAGTAGCCGTTTCAAAGACTGAAACGCTTGTTCTTGAGCTTCCGCCCAAACGAATGCAACATCTTTGCGAGTTAGTTTAGTCAAAGGACCTGCAAGCTTAGAAAAGTCGCGGATAAACCGCCGATAGTAACCAGCTAAGCCGAGAAAACTTCTAACTTCAGAAGGAGTTCGAGGAACTCCCCAATTCATAACCGCTTCGACTTTTGCCGGATCAACTTTCACGCCATCGCTGCAGATCACATGGCCGAGAAAATGGACTTCTCGCAACCAGAACTCACACTTCGAGAATTTAGCGTAAAGCTTCTCCCGTTTAAGAGTTTCGAGAACCTCTCGCAAATGCAACTCGTGTTCAGCTTCAGTCTTAGAATAGATAAGAATATCGTCAATAAACACAATCACCGATTTATCGAGAAAAGGACGACAAACTAGATTCATCAGGTCCATGAAAACAGCAGGAGCATTGGTTAAACCAAAAGGCATCACCAAAAACTCATAATGACCATAACGAGTACGGAAAGCCGTCTTTGGAACATCTTCGTTAGCAACTAACACTTGGTGGTATCCAGACCGCATATCAATCTTTGAAAAGCACGTCGCTCCCTGCAGTTGATCAAACAAATCATCTATCCGCGGCAAAGGATACTTGTTCTTTACCATTCGCTTATTCAGCTCCCGGTAATCAATGCACATTCTCATCGTTCCGTCTTTCTTTTTCACAAATAACACCGGAGCACCCCAAGGAGAAGAACTCGGGCGAATAAAGCCTTTGTCAAGCAACTCATGAATCTGCGTCATCATCTCGCAAACCTCTGAAGGAGCAAGACGATATGGAGCTTTAGCCACAGGGGTAGCCCCCGGAACAAGATCAATTCGATACTCAACATCTCTAACTGGCGGCAACCCAAGCAACTCATCAGGAAATACCTTTGGATAATCGGTCACCACCGGAATATCACAAACAACACGTTTCTCCAATTTAGCGTCGATCACATGGGCTAGATAACAATCGCAGCCTTTCGAAACCGACTTACGAGCTTTCATAAGAGAAATGATAGGAACATCGTACTTTCGTCTTTCGCCACGAGCCACAACATATGACCCGTCAGGTAAAGGAACTTTGATCAACTTCTTGGAACAGAAAATCTCAGCGTTCAACTTGCTAAGCCAATCCATCCCAATCACAACATCGAATCCCGCAATCGGCATTAAAAGAAGAGAAACAGGAAAACTACTCCCGTCGATATCAATAACCGCTTGAGGGACATTATCTACAACTGGAACTACTTTACCACTAGCAGTCTCTACTCTTACGGGTTCAGACAACACAGATATAGGCATTTGCAGTTTATCACAAAAAGACACAGACACAAAGGAATATGTAGCTCCAGAATCAAACAGTACACATGCTGGGGTAGAGTTAATAAGAAAAGTACCCGTAATTACGTCCCCAGCACCCTTCGCCTCCTCTCTCGTCATCTGAAACGCCCGCCCTTTAGCACGTGGAGCGTTATCTTTCTTCTGCCCTGAGGCAGATCCTCCAGCTCCAGCATCTGACTTTGACCTACAATCGGAGATCCTGTGCCCAGGCTTGTGGCATTTGTAGCAGACGTTCTATTTGAACTCACACTCATTCACCGAGTGCCCTTTCTGACCACGCCTAAAACAACGAGTAGTGGCCTTTGAACAATCACTGCTATGGTAGGTGCGACACAGAGAGCACCACGAACCCTCAAACTTAGCCTTTTTCAAAGAATCAGGCTTTCCCCCAGTCGACGACTGCCCCTTCGAAGTACCAGATTTTGCAAACTGCTGGAATTTCCTTTTCTGACCCTCAGCAGCGTGATCCCCCTTACCCTGGCGTCTATCCCCATCAATTTATCGGGCTATCTCAAACGCCCGATCCAAGGTAGCCGCAGCTCTCACATGAGCGCGATAATCGAGTGGAAACATGTTAACAAACTTGCGCATCTTGGCTTTCTCATCAGTTACCAAATGCGGTATGAATCTAACCTTATCCGTAAAAGCATGAATAAGGTCCTCAATAGGCTTGTCCCCCTTACGGAGACTACTAAACTCGTTCTCCAGTCGCTCGAGATCATAATCTGTACAATACTTAGCTTTCAACTTCTTAGAAAACTGCTCCCAAGTCAGAGCATCAATCACCTCCGGGCTCAACGTATCTTTGACTGTATCCCACCAATCTAGAGCTGGCCCTTTCAACATCCGAACAACATACTTGACGCGGAGTTCACGTTCACACTCACAAGACTCAAAGACTTGGTCCGTCTCACGTAACCAACGAATCGTATCCGAGGGATTATCACTACCCTCATAAACCTTAGGCCCGCAAGACATGAACTTTTTGTACGAGCACTTCTCTGGTTTCTTTCCTGCTAGAGCATTCTGCAACAGCTCCCTCGTCAATCGGAGCTCCTCCTCTAACAATCTAACATATGCAGCCTGCTCTTGATCGTGTCTTGGCGGCTCCACATTATGCTGAGAAGCCTCGTCCTCAGCTTCCCATCGTTCACTCGAGGCCTCGTCCTCCATTCGTTTGAGAGCCTCCTCAGTTGTAGCTCTACGCTCAGCCATTTCAACTCAACTTATTATTTACACATAGACCACAGTTAGTACACCATTTATTCACCAATTACAAATACTACAGCTTGTCTATCACATATGACAGCCACATAACGCTCAACTCAACTCCAATTACCCCGATAGGAACACTTAACGATGGTCGGGCCCGAGCTTGAGATTGAATACTTCTACGAGTACCCAATTCCTCAAACTAACGGAGATATTTTTGGAACCATTATCCAAAACCGTTCAATTATTTGTCTACTTGGTCAACTTATGACACTTTTCACAATACTACATTTTTATCCACATTTAACACCAGTTAGCACCATTTAACACCAGTTAGCACCAATTCATGTTTAAAACACCAATTAACATTTAGGACACCATTTAGCAACATGTATAGTACATTTAGCAACAAAACACCAGTTAAAGTCAACGTACAACTGTCAAGGCTACATGTACTACAGTTTACAACTAGGCCCCATTTCGGGGTGTTACAACTATGAACATAAACAACCTATCTGATCGAAGAAAACAAGATTAAACATACCTGATGAAGAACATAAACAACATTAACAAGATTAAACAGAAACCAAACATAAACAACCTATCTGATCGAAGAAAACAAGAAGATGAACAAGAAACCCTAAATCGTATGCAGATGAACAAGAAACCCAAATCGTATGCAGATGACCAATCTGTAAAGAAAACCCCTAAATCGTATGCAGATGAACAAGAAACCCAAATCGCCCAAACCCTAAACCCTAACCTGAATCCCTGGAGATGAATCTGTTGTACCAAATCTGAAATCGCAGGGGAAGAAAACCAGAGGTGCGAACAGAAATTCCAGATCTGAGACTGAAGAAAACCCTAATCGCCGCCATATATTCTTCAACATGGTGTTGGTCTTCAAGATCGGCGGAGACTGAAGATGGTGTTTGATATCGCCTAAAATACACATTATTTATATGCGATATATGATTCTTGAATTGCATTATTATGATAAATTAGGTTAATTATCTACTTAATTTGTTATAATTTGTGTTGTAGGGCTCTTGAGAAAAGAAATAGAGAATTTGATCATAAATGATGAAGAAAAGAGATGAATTGAGTAAGCCGACAACTTTGACACCGTTTCGATGTTTTAGTCGTATCTCACTAATACGAACTCGAAACGAGGTGATTCAAAAAGCTACGGAAACTACACAAAATGTGCCAAAATAATAGTATGTTTGTGATAATCATATGGGCCGTGAATCTGCTGCACATGGGCCGAGAACTGTAGCAACAAGACAACAAGTTGCCATAACATGGGCTTAGGCCCAGGCCCAATTCAATTCAAAAAAAGTCACGACGGAAGGAGGTTTATCCAATTTTTGAATTGCAAAATATATCTTGAAGACAAAAAACCTACGGCAGACCTACATCATCGAATCATCACAATTAAAATTCACTCCAGCCGCAAAATTCCAGACGAGAATTCTTTTCGGCAGTCGACGAAAGCAGCGATAATCGACAATTTTGAGGAGCATTGGTTTGGAGATTGGATATTATTTTGAAGATCAAGGCTTGGATTCATTCGGCTACTACGGTTTTTCCATTCCTTGTTATTATGTTCTTGTTTAGTATGATCATGCTAGGCTAGATCTATGTTTTCCTCCCTAGAGGAGATGAAACTCATGTAATGGTTTATTGATTCATGGCTTTGATACTTAATTCATGTTTAATTCTTGTTTAAACTTAATCTTAGTTCATTCATGCTTAGTATCTGTTTCGGTTGTTTATAAACTGAGTTTTGTGTTTTAAAAGACCATTTAATTCATAAAGCTTTGATCTTGATTGTCTAGGACTAATAGATAATTAAAGAGATAGTGATTGATCAAATCCTAGTGTTAACCAACTTTAAATAGATGATTTTGCATGTGATTAAACATATAATGACCCTTTATGTGTTAATGATGTTTTGTTGATCATATGAAACATTAGAGGTTGAGTCTTTACTTGATAATCGAATTAATTGGCGAATTATCCCTTTTAATCGCGCTTTTGACCATAAACGTTATTAATTGGTGTAATTAGACGGTTTTAACCGGACCAATGTTTTAACAATTTTAGGAATCGATGCATGAATGTTCAAAGTGTCTTTAGCTCTATTTGCCATGAATTGATTGTCACGAAAAGAGTTGAATTGAATCTAGGGAGGGAACATCTTCATATATATATTTAATTCTCCGAGTTAATCGCTTTCTTGTCTTTCTTCGCATGCTTTAGTGGTAATCGGTTGTTTGAAAGTGCTTTCCACACAAATTCCCTCTTTATTGCATTTTCGTAGTTTAGTTTAGTTTAATATTTAAATTAATATAATTTTATCAAATCATACTCGTTCCCCAAGTGTTCGACACCCGTACTTATTTTCTATACTATTATACGATTAGGTTCACTTGCCTATTTTGTGTCATAGTCGTACGTAAATAAATACGGTTTTTTATAAATTTAAAACCTGGTACGCTTTTACGCACATCAGTGTTCTTCAAGATAGCCTTCATGGGAGAAATCGATGGGAGAAATCCCAAATCAAACCCTGAAATCGATTTGTTCTTGCGATTGTTCTCACGAGTTCAGATCTGTTCTGAACGAAGGTTGTGGACGAAGGCGGTGGTGAAGGCGGTGGGCGGTGGTTTTCCTCGCGTTGGTGAAGGCGGTGGTGGCTGCGATCTGTGATGAAAGCCCTTTTGTTTCTTGAAGAACGCAGATGAAGCACAGACAAATTATTATTATTATTATTATTATTATTATTATTATATTATATTATATTATATTTTTAGTTATTGTTAAATAGAAAATTACACATCATCACTCAAAACACATGCCACATCATCAAAACCGGATCCACATCACCCTTAACCTACTATCACAGGTTAAGATGTATTAAACGGTAGTTTTGAAGAGTTCGGTGTATTAAATGGGAGTAATGAAAGATGAGTATACACAATAGCAAAAAGTGTCAACTTCGATGTACTTTTAGGAACTAAACCCTATAATATACCACTATTGAGGTTAAAATGGTAATACACATCATTTAGATTCTTCATTCGAAACCTTTATCATATAACATTTTGCATTCAGAGCCTTTGAATTATTCAGCCAAATAATCATTCGGTGCATAATCATTTTGTTTTAACAAACAACCTCTTAATCTCTTAAAATTTCAGCAACAGAAGATTACTATTATACACCTCAAATAATCTCTTTCTCTCTTACTTTACACACTCACAAATAAACATTCTTCTATTACAACACACTTCATCATCCACATAAAAAGAAGAAAGAAGTTACTTTATTGTTTTTGAAAAATTTGTTCTAAAAATAAAGAAAAGAGTTGATGGAAAAACAGGAAAGGAAATAAAATGACATGTTACCGTATAGAAGCTATTTACGGCATACCATATTCCTATATTATATAAAAATGGTATGTTATAGGCTAGAAACTATTCACCTCCACAACATCACGCGGATATAATGCTAGTGTGTGTGTGTGTGTGTGTCTAGGCAAAAGTTTAACGAGAACTGTTTTTCGTACGAGAACTGCTATAACCAATATGAGCCGTCCATTTTCCCCTCTTTTATAATGTCATCACCCACCCATGAATTAATCACATGCACACTGCCACACTTGATCTCCCCACACTCTACATCCCCTAAGAAATTTTGATATATTCAGTGATTCGAAGTCTTTTTGATTAGTTTTAATAGTCTTTTTTTAGTAGGAAATTTAATCATGAATTCCACTTATCAAATCAACGACTAAGATTGGTTCTCGCAGTTCTCGTACGAAAAACTGTTTTCGTTTAAAGCCCCTAAAGTCCTAATCTCAGCCATTAGATTCATCAAATCAATTGTCAAGATCTATAATGGCATTATTGTAATTAAGTAAACAATTATAAGATTTAATTTTAGAATGAAGGGTATTATAGTCAAAGCCCCCTTTTTTAATTTTTTTTACCCCTTAAATCTTTAAATAACCATAACTATTTCATTTTTTTTGAATTTGAGCAAAAAAAAATTATACCAATCTACTCATTTTTTAATCATCTTTCAAATGAAAATGACGAAATTTATCATTTTCGTCATTTTTGTCAAAAATAAAATTTTCAGAAATATAGAAAGAGTGGTCTTGTTTGAAAGAGGATTAAAAAATGAGTAGATTGGTATAATTTTTTTGCTCAAATTCGAAAAATTGAAATAGTTATGGTCATTTAAAGATTTAAGAGGTAAAAAAAATAAAAAATAAATGAATTTTGATATGGCTGGAAGAATGGGGTTAGGCGCGTGGCTTTGTAATCTAATGATGCAATTCCTATTTTGCCCTTTTAGATTAGTGGCTGAGATTAAGCCTTTGAGGGCTTTGTTTAAGGGGGGGGGGGGCTTTGTTGAACCTAACTTATATATATATATATATATATATATATATATATATATATATATATATATATATATTACTCCTATATAAAGCATTTACAACCTAAAAACTCTTAATTTTTAAGTAAGTTGAATATACTAAATTACCCTTCATATATATAAATAGAAACTATTATATAAAGTAACTACTAGATACATTTAATAAAATTCTTATATTCTATTTTAATAACTAAACCTTATATACTTAAAAAAATCAAATAATAAATATTCAATTATGTTATAAACATTTTAACTTATTTATCAAAAAAATGTGTATAATTAAGTAGAACTTATAAACGTGAATAACATATAATTAGAATTTATAAACATATATTTTAATTTTTTAAAATAGCTCATATAACTAATAGTTTCAAATTAATTTATTCTATAATCTTAATTTCTTAATTTTTAATAGTTTCAAATTACTAACTTACGCTCTGTATTGTCATGTAATTTAACCTACTTTATAAGTAGAGATCGTTTTTCTTATTTAATTGTTCTCAAAATTTATTTTAAAATAATAAAAGAGTTGATTGAGAATAGAATAATAATAAAGAAAATGAAAAAAAGATAAACAAAATAGACATGTTGCCACTTGCCAAAGGAAATTTATTTGTTATCACTGTATTGATGAATACCGAAAACAAGCAGGTTACTGAGTAGAAATTAGTTGACGCTGCCGCATTGCGCGGGTAATATGCTAGTATGTGTGTGTGTGTGTGTGTGTGTGTATATATATATATATATATATATATATATATATATATATATATATATATATATATATGTGGTATGGTTAAACAAAGAACCTCCCTTAAACATAGAACCTAAAGAACCCCCCTCGTGATGACACGTGGCACATTGTTTAAGGGGCAAAAATGGAAAATTGAAAAAAAAAAGAAATATACGTTCTTCCACAGCGACCTGGGCATTTAAAAAAACCCCATTACTTTAAATGATCATAACTCGTTCGTTTTTAACAATTTTAACAAAAAAATTATAACATTAAATTCAGTTTTTCGTCCTCTTTCAAACAAGACCGGGCTTAATATATTTCAAAAACTTGTTTTTTTCAAAATGCAAAATTTGCATTTAGAGTTGTGTTCATATTAAATGCAAAATGCAAAAAATCATGCAAAATGAAGAATGCATAAACATACAGAAATGCAAAAACATGCAGAATGCAAAATGCAAAAAACATGCAGAATGAAAAAATGCAGAATGCAAAAAACATGCAGAATGAAAGAATGCAAAATGCAAAAAAAACATGCAGAATGCAGAAATGCAAAAAACATGAAGAATGCAAAATGCAAAAAACATGCACAATGAAGAATGCAGAAAGCAAAAAATATGCGGAATGCAAAAAACATGCAAAATGGAGAATGCAAAAAACATGCAGAATGCAGAACGTAAATCCATATAAACATGCAAAATGCAAAAAACGAAAAACGCAAAATATAAACATGCAGAATGAAAAAAAACCGTAGAACATATGCTGCCAAAATGCAAAATCTGTACACAGAAACACAACATGCTGCCAAAATGCAAAATCTATACACAGAAACACTACATGGTGCCAAAATGCAAAATCTGTACACAGAAAACACTACAGGCCAAAATGCAAAAAAAAATCATTTTCAAAAAAAATTTAGAAAAGTATGGGAAGAGTGATCTTGTTTGAAAGAGGATTAAAAAACTAAAAGAATGGTATAATTTTTTTGATTAAATTCACAAAACTTAAAAAGGTATGTCAATTTAAAGTTTTTGGTGGTTTTTTTAAAATTCGTGGGTTTGGGGGTGGGGAATAATTACATTTTACCCTATTCTTCCTAAATTAATACATAATAACTACAGTTTTACCATCGATCAATCTCATCCATTGATTTTGATGATCCAAAGGTCCAGATTGGTTTTTAGGTTCTTTGTTTAACACATGATTCTTTATTGATCCAATTTATATATATATATATATATATATATATATATTTTTTAAATTATAATAAACACCTAACTAGGTGCCACATGTCCTATTTCTAGACCCTCTTTTTGGTGTTTTCCCGCTCATTTTCACCATTCTATACGTCTGCCACGTGTCGAGAAGCAGTTTTGACGTAGCCCGCTCCTTCCTTCCGTATTGCTATCGCAGTTCCCTAATTTCACCTCCTTTCCATTTTGCCGGTCTCCTAACCCTAATTCCCCCAATTCTCCCAAATCAGAAACATGCGACGGTATCACGGCAACATTCTGACATGCTTCATTTGAAGATGAAGATTACCACTGAGAACAATGTTAGAAATATGCATATTAATGCACGTACGCCATATGGACCGCTGCTGATGATGTATGGGCCTATTGGGTCATACACCGGGGTCTAACCTGACAGCAACTTAAGTTAAGGGACCAAATATGGCAAAAGACAAAAGTTGACATCGCAGGCCGCGTTAGCGCCGCTAACTCTTAGGGGTTAGAGCCGCTAAGTCCTAGAGGTTAGCGCCGCTATGGCTGCATGTACTTTGTGTTAAATCACTGACAGGGCGCGTTAGCGCAGCTAACTATTTTGAGTTAGCGCCACTAACTTGTGGTTAGCGCCGCTAAACCCTGCCAGTGCCATTTGTCAAATCCACCTCCTAAATCAGCCAATGCATGTTGTTCTTCAACTCTCGAGGCTTGGCCGGTGGAGAGGGGTTAAAACACTAATCTGGACAAGTGAGAGAGGGTAGAGAACTCCATTTTTGGTTTTGGTTTTCTCTCCTTTTCTCTCTAACATTCATAGACTTCTCTTTGGTGCTACGATGACCAAGTGATAGAATTAGAGAGTGCTCCAGAAGTTGGTCTTGATTAGTTGTTGTTCCAGAGTGTTTTTTAGAGTGAAGAAACACGATGGCTTGCTAGCTCTTGTGGTTAGACGTGTTCCCGGGGTACTACCCACTAGTCGATCCGCGTTTCATTCTTGGAGCATCACCACCACGAGACAACGAGTTTTCTGAGCTAAGGAGAAAGGTATAACTACCTCTTTCCTTTCCTTGTTGCATTTCTTTACATAGAGTTTGGTCCATTTTGGGATTTCTAGTTTTTGTGTTTTATGGTGTTGTACTTTGGGCTATTTTTGTTGTACCTTGCTTCCGTTGCTTGCCCACGAAATCCCAACAGTGGTATCAGAGCCACCTCTATGTTAGATTTGCACTTGGTGGCCTGAAAAATCCCGAAATCGAAATGTTTGTTTTCTGTTCAAACAGGGTTAGCGGCGCTAACTCACAACAGTTAGCGGCTCTATCGCGCAGCTACAGATTTTGGTTTTGAAGTTAAAAACAGTTTTGGTCTCGGGAGTTTTTGGCATTTTTGTAGATTCTGGAATTTTGTTTCAGAATATGTTTGCTTGTTTTGGTATTTTTGAAATACCATTTGTTATGTTTGGTTGTATGTGATAGATTTGAAATTGGTAACCTTGCCTTTGACCTTGTGGTTGACTTTGTGTGTATGGATGCATTTGGTGATTTTATATCACATGGGCTGTAATATTTGTTAAAGTTGTTATATTTGTAATAATATTGTGGCTTGCATGCCATTTCATTCATCCGTGTATTTGTACTAGATCAATAGGAAATTATTGTGGCTTGTACGCCATTTTCAATTTCTATTGTATGTATTGTACAAATTGGATGAAGACACACAATTTGGAGTCGGAAGGATATGGAGCGTGTCCATAGAAGTCGGTGAAGTCCATTGGAGATGGCGGTTCTAGTGGGAGCTCGCATTAAAGACCTTCCGTCCCTTACATTGACCACGTTCTACCCGTTTTGGCACACGGGAAGAACGCATAGTTTTTTTTAGCAAGGATTACCAATTTATTTCGTTTATATGCGTGTGATGTGATTTTATATTAATTCTTGCATGGTTTGCTTAGGATTCGCATGCTAGATAATTTTTCGAAAATTAATAAAATCACAAGAGTTTTAGTAAAAATGGTTTACAACTCTCTCTCGCACGCTCACATACAAGATTAACTCACCTAGTGGAAATAGGTTTGTCACTAAACAAGTTAATCTGTAACCAAGCCGGAAACAAAAGCCCGTTTTCATAAAACGTAAATCTTGCACCATCCGTAAGTCGATACCACCCGAATCTAGATTTATGAGTTTTGGTTGTCAAGCTTAGCACGAGCCAACACTCATAAAACTGTGTGGAAGGTGCGTGTGACAAATTCACAATTTTGGTTGTCGAGCTTAGCACGAGCCAATTTTGGTGGGTTTGACATCGTTTGTCTTAACGGACGACTTGCAATTACAAATTAAAATCCTTGAGTGATTGTCGAGCTTAGCACGAGTCAACCAAGAATTTTAATTTGGAATTGGTGCTAGTAGGGATCAAACATGCCAAACGACCGATGGTTGTCGTAGGATCCCGCAAGTGTCTAAGAGTTGCAATAGAGATTGCAATCGGTAAGATGGTTATCGGCCTAAATAGCTCCATGAAGTGATCCGCGGCAACCCCGTCATGGATTGGAGTGAAATATGGTTCTTAGCCCTTGTTAAAATATTTTTCGAGACGATATGGATAATTATTTTAACGAGGATTCAAATCAAACTAACTAATTCGTGTACTCTATTTTATATATATAGGATGTCGAATCAAAACCACACCACGTCGAACTTTTCACTACGCATGATCCTTGAAAGGGAAAAACTCACGGGAGTGAACTTTGTTGACTGGCTTAGGCAATTGAGGATTGTCCTACGTGCCGAGTCTAAGTTGCACATTCTTGAGGAACCCCTTCCTGAACCACCTGCTATCAATGCGGAATGGACTATCCGATACGCGTATGAAAAACGTGTTCGGGATACGCACGATGTTGCTTGTCTCATGTTATCAAGTATGAGCTTAGAACTGCGAAAGCAATTTGAGCACATGACTGTGTATGGCATGATTAACAAGCTGAAGGATGTATTCCAACAGTAAGTTAGGCAAGAACATTATGAGTGTGTTAAAAGTCTAACCGGTTGTAAGATGCGGAAAGACGGGAGTGTTAGTGCCCATGTTTTGAAGATGAAATCTTACATGGACCAAATGGAGAGACTAGGATTTCTTGTAGGGAGGGAGCTTGGTGTGAATTTCATACTTCAGTCTCTGCCCACATCATATGAACAGTTTGTCAAAGACTATCATATGCATGGAAAGGAAATATCTATAGATGAATTGCATGGAATGTTGAAGGATGTAGAATCTAACATGTCTAAGCATGCATCATCCTCATCCACTCCCGTTCTTGGTTCTAAGGAACAACATAATATGAAGAAGAAGAAATCGATCCCATCGAATGAAGAAGTTTGAGTATCCAAGCTTACTTCAAGTTTTGAGTCTATGGACATTGATGACGTGCCTAAGGAGACTCAACATGGGGTGGTTTTCTACTTCTGCGGTAGATTTGGGGATTGGGGCCGTCATGCCTGCCCTTCGTGTCTAGAGGATATAAAACTTCTCAGAAAAGAGAGAGTTAATTTTCCTACTTGAGGTACATTCATGATTATACTTCATTGTTATTCCTTTATAAGCTGGGTTGTTTACCCGAGCTATAAGACTCACGTTTGTCACAAATTTATTTTTGTTACAAAGTGTAGGTCTGTTCGTTGCAAGAAGGAAGAGCTTGAAGAACCGGATCTCTGAAGAAGAAATTTTGTTGATTGTCTTCTACAAGAGAATTGGGAGTATTGGTTTCGCCATTATTTCCGGATTAATTATTACTTTTGTTTTTTATGCCCTGCGTGGCAAGACTTGCTTTGTTGTATGATCTTTTGAAGATGATGGATATATTTTGTATGTTGTATTTTTTATGAATAGATTTTTCATATTGAGGTTTCATTTCAAATTCGATCCATGTCTATGCTTATGTGTTATTTTGACTATTTTTAGTGCTTAAATGCACATTTGATGATGATGGATATGAGTTAGAATTGAAACATTTTTGAAAAATTATTTTGAGATGTTTTTAACAAAACTTATCCATATCGTTGCATACATAAAAGCTCGTTATAAGTAATAAAGAAATCATGAATAATTGATTCTTAGATCCAAAAGTGGTTTGGATACATTAGCTCTATGGCATAATCAAACTTGACCAAGTAAACAACATTTACATCGCTTAGATCCATGTGGATAGGATCTTTGTAAAAGTTTAGCCTCGGGCTAAATGAAAGATATAAATATTGTTTATTGGACTAGAGTGATTAGGAAATCTTTCACCAGTATTGGAAGGAAGGATTATGACTTGTTGGATTTTGATCACACTTGTGTGGATAATCCGTTCAAGTATGCAATATAGAGTGATACTAGTAAAATTCTCCATCACCATCTTTATGATAATTGTTGGGAGAACACCGTACTAAATCAAAGGTTTGTGTCTTGAAACCTAGAGGTGTTCGGAACTAATCTAAAGAGAATTAAGAATCAATAAGGGCATATAGATATAAATCTTTAGATCTAGAATGGATGCTAAGTTTTATTATCTATATTGAGTTAAACATGAAATGAATCATGGGTTTAACTCATAATTCGTTTTCTCTAAGAAACACATTTTGTATATGGTGTTACTTTAAAGATAACCGGATATCTTTGCTGATGATCTGGTAAAAAGGCAGGCCTAAAATATGTATTCAATGTGATTGGTATACATTAATATTATGAACCAAGTCCTCAATCTAAACCCCAACATGATGGTCATCTAAGCATCTAATGAGATTTTTACTAGAAAGAGTCATTTGCTTGTCAATCTCATAACTTAAAATTATCCAGTCTACATTCAGTAGGAGATGGATGAATTGTAAATTAAGTTGATGCTCATATATTTAAGTAGTTCATCTGAGTTTTGGAAATTGTTTCCTGAACTTATGGGAACCATGTTTGGTTGCTCAAAAGGGAAAGGACAATTTACAAAAGCATTCCAGTGGAAGAACGTAAAACTTAAATAAGAGACCTAATGTTGACACTAGCATTTAATCAGCATAGAGATGCTGGTAAAACCTGACAATATCCGTTGCTTCTATAAATCTGATGGAAATCAAGAAGGCTGTTTAGATATGACGTTGTCATATTTCAGTAACAGCAGCTTGATGGTAAATCATTGTGATGTTACCATTCATCAGAAACATAGTGGGACCCTGTGTTCACTAGTGAATATAAGAAGGGAATGTCATACATAGATGTAACCCATTTGCTGCAACCAAGTACTTGACTTGGGTTATTTCCACACCTAAGGTGTAATCCAAGAAGTGTGAAGGGACTAACATATATGCAGTCATAAACAACTTCAAATACCGGCTAGAGACAAAGTGTTTCATATCGATTATATGGAAACATGTTCTAGTGGTTATGTTGAAGATGACTTGGACAAAGTGAAATTTTGTTGTCACCTTGAGGAAACAAGTTAGTTCACTTGGACGTAAGAAGCATGAATCCTTCATAGGATTAAGTTGAGGAAATGCTTATGGCACTTTCCGAAGGTCTTACACATCCGTAATATCCAGATTAGGTCTGGATTATGTGAAGCATTGTTGTCGCTTTAGGGAAACAAGTATGTTCACATGGAAATAAGAAGACCTTGATCCTTCACAGGATTAATTTAAGGAAATGTTTTGAAGCATGTTCCGAGGTCCTATATATCCAATATGTCCAAGTTGTGTCCATGACTAAAGTCAGCAAAACTTGCATCTTGTGGCTATAATCTTGTTTTATGAGAAAGTCAAAAGAATGAGTTTTCTAGAAAGCATAGACTAAACCAGATACTCTTGTCAGGGCTAGTGGGAGCTTAATTTGTTCTTAGTAAAATATACTCAAATGAAAATAATGTCCTAATTTAGGGTTGTTTTCAACCTATTGATGGAATTATTGTTCTACGAGTATAAGTATGAACATGAAGTTAAGAGAATTCTAAATTCAAGAAATATTGAAGTATGTTCTTGATGTTCGACGAAAATAGAGTTCTCTTGAGTAAGTTATTACTGCAAGCAAATCTAGACTTGTGAGACTGTCGTTTTTAATCAAAGTTTTGGATATTCAAATATATGGTGTAGATACGACATTTAGATTCCAATGAGTGTCATTGACCCTATTGTGTACTTCGGTAGCATTAAGAGTATGGCGACTCTAATAATCATGAGTGTCATTAATCCTATTGTAGACTTCGGTAACATTGAGGATATGACGACTATGATAACCTTGTGTATGATCTCTTTGATAAACACTATGCATGTGGTTTAATAAGAGAATACAAAAGAGTACAAAGGGATATCGTGTAGATGATCCCATAGTTAAGCCGTTGTCAAATGCTAGTGATGGTTTTCATACCAAGTATAATAGCATTGTTAATGCTTATGACTAGGCTTGAATATCGTTTTAGTAAATGTTTGATTTACTTATGAGCTTTGGGAACGGTAAGCAGTACTGCTAACCGATGATTGTATCGATATATAGTGGGGACTATATATACGCATGATGCGGTTACCTTCATTGGTCTTTACTGTGTTCCATCTTAGCATGTTTAACCACTTCCCAGAATGTTTATACATTCTAAATTTCCACAGCCAGTCATTCTTTAAGGGAAGGAAGCTTGAATTAAGGTTGAGGTTAGGTGTTGGTTATGCATTGATCAAGGATTGAATGCATGAAACGCAACAGTAACCTGTGCTTGAAAGGAGTTTCAAGTAACTGGAAGACCCACACCCGAGTTCACTTCATGGATCATAGTCACAAGTGACTCGGAAGTATAACATCATTACGTCCTTCGACCTGAGATGTATGAATTGCCATAGCATGAAACTTTCTTACTTTAGTACAGTCAACGGAATTTGTTCCTCTGATATGAGAGATATCCCTGGGCCCCTCGATGATTGGGCGCTGACACCAAAAATAAGCATGGCCATACGCAAAGGAATATTGATTGAGAATCAGATATGTCCTTAAATTTTGGTCACCACCAATCAAGATCGAGAAACATAATCGTGAACGAATCTGGAGATTGACATATTAATCCATGTCTCGTGTTCACAAGGATATCGCGAACAAAGGGATGTTTGATCACTTATCAATATGACCTCTACGTTCTTTTTGTAGGTAATGGTTTTCTGCAAAGAAGCGGAACCCATACTGACTTGGGGGCATTGATGCTTTTGCTAGAGGCCGCTCTTTGTCTGTGGTTACATGGGTACGGTGCATTATGTGCAAGTGGGAGTTTGTTAGAAATATGCCCATTAATGCACGTACGCCATATGGACCGCTGCTGATGATGTATGGGCCTATTGGGTCATACACCGGGGTCTAACCTTACAGCAACTTAAGTTAAGGGACCAAATATGGCAAAAGACAAAAGTTGACATCGCAGGCCGCGTTAGCGCCGCTAACTCTTAGGGTTTAGCGCCGCTAAGTCCAAGAGGTTAACGCCGCTACGGCTGCATGTACTTTGTGTTAAATCACTGACAGGGCGCGTTAGCGCCGCTAACTATTTTGAGTTAGCGCCGCTAACTTGTGGTTAGCGCCACTAAACCCTGCCAGTGCCATTTATCAAATCCACCTCCTAAATCAGCCAATGCATGTTGTTCTTCAACTCTCGAGGCTTGGCCGGTGGAGAGGGGTTAAAACACTAATCTGGACAAGTGAGAGAGGGTAGAGAACTCCATTTTTGGTTTTGGTTTTCTCTCCTTTTCTCTCTAACATTCATAGACTTCTCTTTGGTGCTACTATGACCAAGTGATAGAATTAGAGAGTGCTCCAGAAGTTGGTCTTGATTAGTTGTTGTTCCAGAGTGTTTTTCAGAGTGAAGAAACACGATGGCTTGCTAGCTCTTGTGGTTAGACGTGTTCCCGGGGTACTACCCACTAGTCGATCCGCGTTTCATTCTTGGAGCATCACCACCACGAGACAACGAGTTTTCTGGAGCTAAGGAGAAAGGTATAACTACCTCTTTCCTTTCCTTGTTGCATTTCTTTACATAGAGTTTGGTCCATTTTGGAATTTCTAGTTTTTGTGCTTTATGGTGTTGTACTTTGGGCTATTTTTGTTGTACCTTGCTTCCGTTGCTTGCCCACGAAAACCCATCAAACAATATCTGGTTTCAACTCAAGAACAATTTCTGACATGCGACAGTATCATGGCTTAATGATCAATGGTTGCTGAAAAGGTTTCAACCCAAAAACAATTTCTGGTTTCGGAAATCCCGGTATGCTTTTTTTCTTATTCGATCTTTTGCCCTAATTCGATTCATTCTATGTGAGAATTCGTAATAGCTTTTACAGCCCTTAAACGACTATTGGATTCGGTAAGGACATTTATTTATGTTATTCTAGCATCTTTAAAGCAAATTTTCAACCTTCAGACCTTTGATTTTAACAAATTAAGAACAGACGTAGTTGGATGGTTTACACAACCATCAATTTTATTGGTATAATTGGTTTTTGTTTGAGAACAGAGGTTGTGGGTTGATGGGTATGTGAATGCATTAATTAATATCATCATATTAGAATGCCTTAATTGATAAAATCATATTACTTTTAACTATGACAGACATTTCGATTCAAACTGTAATATCTCTTTATCCTAATTAGAATGTATTGGTTTTGAAAAATAGTTCAAAAAACAGAACTTAGACATACAGAGAGGTAAATGGATAATTAGAAGTGTTGTAATATGAATTTGCCACATATTCAAGGAATCATTTATTTCTTTTGTGAATTTGCCACATTTATTTTTGTTGAGCAATGAGCAAGTCAAATTTGTGTGTATGTTTTAGTATTTCTAAATATGATTAGTGTCCTTTCTGTTACTTTGTTAAGAAAGGTAAGGTGGGTTTCATTTTTTTGTAGACATTGAAGATTTAGTGTGGTTTGTAATTGTGAGATGGTTGAAATGAAATACAATTACTATATGTTATAACAAAACGAATACATTGACTACATGCTTTTCCAATTTGGTGTCTCTACTTCCTCAGTTCCTCCTATCAAGTATTCTGTACTCATGATTAAAATAACTTATTTTTTAAAATTTCAATTGAGAGTATTTAGTATAAGTTTTGGGGCTAATGTGATTTTGTTTTTGTATATTTGTTATTGTTTGGAGGAAGCTTCAAGATTCAAACTACCATTCCAAGAATAACATTTATAAGTTGCCAATTATTAATGATGCCCACCATGTTTTTGCATCATAATATTGAAAGTTTGAAACTGATGTTGGCAAAGAGATATTTTTTTTCTCTTTTGTGGTTTTAGACTTTAGGTTTCATTCAAATTTTGTTGTTATGTTGCATAATTATTTTTAATCATCTTTGCCTACTGATTGTGATTTCAGACTTGGGTTTCATTCAAATTCTGGAAAAGGAATGAATAGTGGAATAAATGGAAAAAGTCCTGATGTTGATGCATGGGCAACTGTGTTTTAAGAATATGGTGTTGCAAATGAGGTGCTTTTGCTTTCTCCATATCTTTGTTGTCTTATTTATATATACTAAGAAAAAGCAATATAAAAGAAATTTGTAAGGTAAGATAGTTGTGAGATGCATAAATTATGCTCTTTTAGAAACTGTTGGTTCCTTAAACATTTAATAAAGAACATCGAGACTTGATATAGAAATATGACTTAGTAAGACTTTGTTGTATGAACCTTTTTTACTTGGATTCTTAATTGATAACCTTTTGCAAACAGATTGTGTATTTTTCAGAATTTCAAGTAATTAATTGACGTCATCTTGATAACAATCTTGCTCAATTTAGTAAGACTTAGTTTTTTGACTGGATTCTTAACTAATTAGTTTTTTGTATGCATTTATATCTTTGTCATGTTTCTCCTTTCATGGAATACAACATTACATTTTAGATGATAATGGAGAATCAGATGGACTAACTTGTTTTGTACCTACTTGGAGAGTAACAAATATACAATGAACCATTTCTTATGTCTTTTGAGTTAATTTAATTTTGAGTGATGCAGTTAGCTTCCTTATTTTTAAAATTATAGGACCATGTCTTATGTCTTTTGCACAGTTAATATAGTTTTTGAATGACACAGTTAGATTCCTTATTTCTAAATTTACTAAGTTTGTTTTTTATTTTGCTTTCTAAAGTAAAAGCACAGTTGTGGATTTACGTCGAAGTCTAAACACACGTGTGTAGAATGTGAATATTATATGTGTTGATGAGTGTAAGTAATGTGTTTTACAGATCATGGCTAAATTCAAGTGTGTAATTTGGGTACTGGCAACATGACTAGGTGAATTTCATGCATTTTTATATGGAGAAGATGAGGTATGTGTTTGTTCTTCTTATCGATTATTGATCCGTTATTGAATTCCTGATTATTGGGTTTCCTAATTGATTAATGTGTTGTTCTTCTAGATGACTGATATGTTCGATAATGCATGATTCAATCAATTGGTCCTAATGTGTCTACATATGTATTCTTCTCGATGACTGATCTGTTCCATAATTGCTTGGTTCATACATGTTCCTTTTGTACAAATGATAATACTCAATCTCAACCCAAAGTTATCCAAATAAAAAAACTTAAAATCGGCAATTTATGAGTAATTGACCTGATTGCAATTCAAATTGTGTATAAGGTTGTCCCATGAAACCTTTTTCAATGAAGATGGTTGGGATATGAACATTCAATTTATTTAATTGTTTTCCAAAAGTTTGATTGGTTGTAAATCTTAATACCTTACTGATAAATGTGGTGAACCTAAGTTCATGCTGTGCATTTGAAGAAAAGGTTAAGCTTTCACCGGATAGTTCTATATTGTTTCTCATGTCATGGGCACATGCTGTGTTTTTACTCAAACGAGATTTACTATTCTGGACCATGGAAATTGGTAAGTGAGTGTAAACCAAATGACAAAGCCACATTAAACTGTAAAAAAAGGACCTGGTATCTATTTCAACATTCCATTGTTATTCAACTTTGATACAGTTTTGAAGATATGTGCAATGACCCATTTTATGATTTTGTGTTCTTATGACATTTTATGTTAGGTTGTTAATTAGTATGTGACAGATCTAAAGTCTTTATGGATTTGTGCATTTCAATGAAATATCTAAGCTTTTATTATTTATGTAATGTGATTCATTTTAAGCTTTTATTCTTGATGACAATTGCAGCTGCATTTATATACGGACATTCTGTTCTAATTCAAACAAAATGTTTTTAATTGAAACTAAATAAATCTGATTTAGACAAAATGTAAGATTAATCTGTTTTTGAAATTCAAATTCAAACTCTTCACATAATATACATAATTACATAGTAGATTATATGAATACATAGCAATTTTGAATATATAAAAGTAGAGAAGGATTAAAGATATTAATCTTAGATAAGGAAGGTAAAGTTAGTAACAAGACAACTAATGTTGTGTACAAAGAAATATTTTTCAATTTATGATTTATATCCGATTTTGTAATTCATTTACGTAGTAATTTTTATATGTGTTTTTTTATTATTTATAAGTTATCTATAACCAACCCGTGTAATACACGGGTCTCTAAACTAGTATATATATATATATATATATATATATATATATATATATATATATATATATATATATATATATATATAGTGGGAGGTTTAAATGAGAACCTTAAATTAATTGAGAATAGGAGACTCAATCCTAGCCGTTCAATTCCCCCTCCTTCAATGTCATTGCACTCCATCCATTAATTCCACTTACAAAATGAACGACTAAGATTTAGTCTCTCATTCTCAATTAATTTCTCATTCTCATTTGAACATTTCTATATATATATATATATATATAGGAAGAAGTTCCATCGAGAACCATTTTTATTGCGAGAACCGCGAGAACCAATCTGAGCCGTCTAATTCCCCCTCTTTCAATGTCATTGTCCACCCATGATTTCCTCACATACACCCTGCCACACTCGATCCCCCCACGCTCTCCATCCATGAATTCCACTTATCAAATCAACGGCTAAGATTGGTTCTCGCGGTTCTCGCATTTTTATCGGTTCTCAATGGAACTCTCCCCTATATATATATATATATATATATATATATATATATATATATATATATATATATATATATGGGTAGGGTTATACTACAAAGAGAATTGCTACAAAATATAAGAAGAAATCTCAGGCATTGGTTTTTCAAATTTCTCCTTTATAAAAAAATAGTTGTTAAGGACAAAATTGACCTTTAAATTTTTAAAGCTTCCACTCCAGTCGCCATTATTTAAAACATTTCTCCAGAACTATTTTGATGAACAAATTGAAAATAAGATGCACAAGACTGATTCACGTATAACCCTCCTATTCACAACACGAATCATCAGTTATATTCTGATGCATATCAATAAATCATTATGCACAATAAATTTATCCACTAATTTGATAAAGTCTTAGGTAAATTCAAAGTGAATCCCTAGACTCAACAGATGCACAATCAACAAATAACATAAATGCACAATCCAACAGATCCAACACTAGTTGAAAAAATTAAACAATGATTTAATAATATATGGATGCCCAAACCTGATATTACACTATAGAACTTGATGGTAGAATGTTGAATAAGAACTGATGAATCGGTAATAACAAATTTAACAGATATAAAAATGATACATAAAAGCTTACATCTCTCGAAATCCTCTACAAACACTCGGCTATAGATTTGAAACAATCGGTGATTGTGCAGTGGCATAGGCGCCGGCAGAGGATCGGAGGCGTGCATCTCTGATGTGGTCATGGAAACTTTCAACGTGCATCGCCAAGGTTGTGGATGGTTAACGGAGAATGTCGAACGAGGAGCGGCTGGCTGCGGCATCTCTGATGTGCTCATGGAAACGATCAGCGATTGTGCATCGCCCAACGGATATGGCAGCGGAGGTTAAATTAACAGAGGTTATAGTCAGAATGGAGCCATGACGTTGATGGTGCTCGGCGTCAACAGAGCCATGAGGTTGACGGTGCTCAGCGGCAACAGAGAAACGAAGGTAACAGAGGAAAAAAGAAATCGGCAGCGTTACGTTGACGATGCTCGGCGGCAACAGAGGAACGGAGGTTGCAGTCGGAAGTGGTACGCGGCGGCAGTTTGTACTATATTCACGATGACATCAAATTTATGATATTCACGAGAACATCCAATTTCTGGAGGAATTGAATCGTATGTCAAGGAGGAGGATTATGCGGCGGTTTGTATATTTTTAGAGAAAATCAGGTTTAAAATGATGGTGGATACATGGGCAATTAGTATGGAAGAGAGAATTTTTATAAAATGTCTATATTACCATTTGGGTATAATTGCCACATGTTAATTTTAGATTTCTTCTTACTTTTATTACCTTAAGTTTCTTTTTATTTGAACCCAACTCTATATAATATATAGACAAAAGTTCATGCGAGAACCGTTGTTAGCGCGAGAACCAATCTAAGCCGTCCAATTCCCCCTCCTTCAATGTCATTGCCCACCCATGAATTCCTTACATGCACCCTGCCACACTCCATCCCTCCACGCTCGCCATCCATAATACTTCCCATATCCAAGGAACGGCTGAGATTAGTTCTCGCACTAACAACGGTTCTCGCATAAACCCTCCACATAATATATATATATATATATATATATATATATATATATATATATATATATATATATATAGACACACATACAAATTCTCACAAAAACCGTCACTTGTATATGTTAGAGTTAACAGATATCTGGCTTTATAGTTTATCTCCATCAAATTAAAGATTTTAAAACTTCTATTTTCTTGTTTTCTTTGTTTTATTATGCCTTGAGTTTCTTAAAGTTTATTTACTTTTTCACGGCTTAAGGCATTTAAAGTATGAGTTTTCCTAGATCATAGCAATGGTACTTCAAAATTCAAGTGAAAATTTGTGCTTCTTATTACTGTAACAAAGATTTGCTTCTAATAAGGTCATCCTCTGCCTTCTGTTATGTTTGTCTTTTGGACCTTAAAGCACCACAACATAATCTTCCTTAACAAATGTTATTATCATTGTTGTTGAAAGAAAGACTTCCATTTATGACGCATCAATTTCTTTGTATAGTTATGTTGTTTTTGTGAACTTGAGAAACCCATCGAAATCGGTGAAACCTCATCTGAGAAATCGATTCGGAGGATAAACATTCGTTTTCTTTGTTGCAAAAACTCAAACAAACAAGAGATCTTCCTATATGATTGAGTGTGTGGAGACTTGTTGAAGATAAACACACAAACCTAAAAAGGGAGGAAAAAAACATAGTCGTATGCAATGACAGCTAAGACAAAATTCATTACCATCAGTCTTGTCAAGTTTCTAACATATAAAGCAATAAGATTCCCAATCTCCTTTTTCCAAGTTTTACACCTTGAACGTCAATCTAGTGCCAAAGAGGAAGCAACTTAATCTCTTTCATATGTTTCAATAGCCTCTAAGAAACTTACAAAATCCCAAATTCAAGAGATGATTCGGGCTCCTTTTGGATTGAGAAAAAGTTGAAGGTGAGGATGTCGGAACGGCTATAAATGAAATTATAGCGTGTTTAGAAGCATTAAAAAGTTGGTTGCTTCACAATGTCACCACACGCCAAGCTTCACACAAGAGTTTCGGGAGTTGTAACACCTTACTACACCGCTACATCAACTTTTTCCTCACATCACTTAGCCCTGTAATGGTCACTTGCACCATTTTCCATCTAACACCTAATAGAAAGAGAATGAGGTGTGGGAGTCCCAGCCCATCTTGTATAACCACACCATGTGATGTTTACTACTTACGAGTAGCATCCATCCCGTCACTCGAGTATAACTGTATAAGACTAAAGCCAACTATTTTTTTTTAATAAACCAAAGCCTAACACGGATTGGGTATGGCATAACATATATGCATGGCACAAAACTTGACTAGATTTTAAAAAACTGAGTCTGAGATGAAAAGATATAGGACGGGTTAGTGTCAACTCCTTAACCCGAAACCGACGTTTAACCTTGTAGAATATACTAGAATGTAAAACCGAAAAACCTAGTAGACTGTAAAATCCTTAAATTGCTAAAAGTCGCATCTAAACAATCATTAATGGTTAGCTACTTATATGTTAGCCAGCACATTGAAAATTATGATCCCAAATTTAATCTTTTGTGGTTAAAGTATGATCGACAACGATGAGATACAAAACTATTTTATTTTGGCTAACCTAGACACGACCGAAATAGCCCCCCTTCCATAAACCATAAAATAAAAGACAGGAAACCCAAGAATCAAAACATAACACAAAACTAAACATAAATTAAATTAAAAAAAAAATATGTTGCCTACTAACAACCAAAAATCACAAGTTCCACTGAAGTCGACCACAACCATTGAAGTCACTACGATGTTCACGTAGTTTTCAAACTTTCTGTGTGACCTAATCAGTTTCGAGACTTGGCTACTATTTAGGCCTAAAGTAACAAAGCTTGGTTGCACCAAAAAAGTCACTCAATAGTAGCCACGTTCCGCAACTAATTCATTTTCGTCACACAGTTTTACCGGTTAATAAAATTAGAACAATGGAACAAGAAACATGAGTGGTTTTTTGTGGTTGAAAAAAATGTTTGAGCTCCTTCAGTGTCACCCTAAAACAACAAGAGTTTCTAACCCAAAAGGTAAAACAATATATTTTATATCAAAAAAGGCCATCTCAAAATGAAAATTTTGGCAAAAACTTCAAGATAGAATGCCATTAGAAATTTTTTGACTGAATATAATTTTTAAAAGCAATAATACCACCCCAAACGATTTAGGCCCTAGTTACCAAATTCTGGCAACATAGCTACAGAGGCATAAACATACCTTTTCTGAGTCTTCAAATGCACCCTTTCTCAGAAGGAATCAGCAAGCAATTGATGTTATACTCATTCGGCATATAACCTCAGAAGCTCGGCACAACTACAATTGCTGCACCAGGAGAACATCTAAAGCTATAATACCTCGTAAGTACCTGCTATATTTCATCATCTTCCATTCTGTCAGAGTTAATTCGCTTTCTTAAAGAAATTTTTTTAAGGTAAATTCAATTATAATGCTTTAATGTTGTATACAAAAAGATTCAAGATTTCGCAAGTTGGAAAAGATTGTAGAAGATGAAGATAACAGATGACTCAGTTGAGTAAGAAGGTATAATCAAATTTAGCCAGCCATTTGATTTAAAACCGCCGTTCAAAAAAATCTGATTTATAACCGCCTGCAGCAGAAAGCCGGACAGTAACAATCATTAGACACGGAATCAATCAGGAAACTTGTTTATAGTCATCGTTGGTCATCTTTAGCATAAAAGCCCCTCTCACTTACTTGGGGTTTACTATTTAAATATAGAATCTGATATGAATGTGCAACAAACTTCACATTATATAAATCCTCCAACCCCGCTTGAAAAAAATCCTTTGTTGTTTATATACCCAATGTATTTCATCATTCCTCTTCACTTATTTTTGTTTCACGAACTCGCTTTCTGTCGTGTTCATCCGGGGAGGGGAGAGAGAGATGTATGTCTGATGAATGAGGGCAGAGTGAGTGTAACAAGGATTAGGTGGTAAACCCAGTTTGGTGACAAGAATAAGGTGACTTAAAAGAAAAAATATTGTTTTGTAATGAGGATAACAAGGGAGATAACTATGCTTTTGGAAGACAAAAAAACAAGGGAAATTACTAAATATTTTTGGAAGAAAAAAATAAGAAAATTACTAAATACCCTATGACTAACGGTCAACTTAAACTCCAGTTAGAGTATAGGACTGATCTTGCAACAAAAAATGGGAAAAAGGGACCTCCACTGCACTTTCAATTTTTAAAGGACTAAATTTGCAATTTGAGCAAACCTTAAGGACGACCGGTGCAATTATCTCTCTTTTTTTTGCATTTCTTTAAAAACAATTTGGTCAGAATCTACAGTAACTAAAACATAAAGAAAGTTAATATTCACCCTTGACCCTTGAACAACCAGGAGTCTGTTTATGAGGTTTCAACATTTTAGACTATCGTACTTCAAACATTCTTGAAAACCCAACATCTTTTTAAAAACAACAAAGAGTTAAAGCATCTGTTTTTTGTTCTCCCACAATTACTTAAATTGAAAAAAAATATGAAGCGCTACATAAAAAAAATACCTGAAACATCCACAGGTGTAGGACATTCATGAGCCATTGATCAGTCGAGTACCAAGCTCATTCTAAAAGACAAGCATAAGAACAAAGCCATATAATAACACCCCATTGGCAATCATGTGAAAAAACTATATACAAATGAGAAAAAAAAACCTAAAAACTCAAAAGATATATAGAAAAATACAACCAGAAATGCGAACTATGCTTATCAAAGTTATGGTGTCATCACAGATACGTCTACCAGCTCAAACGTTTTTTCCAGTAACATAAGAAGACTGAAATACTACATTGTTTCAAAATATTTCAAGAAACCAAGTAACTGAAAATAGATAAATACGGGGTTTACAAATCTGCTCTTTAGGCAAATGATTACTTTTTGCTACATATAGTAAAGACTTCATTTGCATAACTTGTCGGAACTTGAGAAGATTCAGCGGGAGTCCAAAACAAAAACATGATGGAATCTGCACAATAGATATGTACATCATAAAAACTTGGTTTCAAAAAAAGATTCCCAGCTGAAAACAGTTTGCCAACTGAAACTGAAGAACCATAAAATTCATGAGTTTAAAGAGCAAATTTAATACATAAGTGTACTTGCCCAAAAATATATGTAAGAAGTTGCAATCATTATTCAAAGACAAAATCAGTTTCTAACAAAATGTATCCCAAACAAGTGTAGAGTACCTAGTTGAAACTAAAGAATATGATTTACGGACCCACTTCTATTTGAGAAAACCATGGTATCATAGACAAGATGTAGGAATTTAGGTCAAGAAACAAAAAGGAGAATCGTACTCAAAGCTTTTATGATGGTGATAAGATTAAGATATGGCACACACACACGCATATATACACATGCACATATATCTTATATCAGACTTTGATCATCAAGGGGCCTCAATCAGAAGGCACTGCAACAAATGATCGTAATAAGAAAGTGTCTCAAACCATTTGAGCAGGCAGATCAGATACAAATCTACCATGATTCACTGCTAATAGCACTTGCCAAATGCATTGTGCTTACAAGTATATTAACTATAATACTTTCAAAACAGTCTCATTATTAAAAAAACAAACCACCAAGATGTATAAGAAATAAATTACACACAAACTTGTGAAATAGTGTGAGAAGGTTGAGTACATAAAATAAGCCATCCCAGATCAAGAGCCATTAGAAGAAAAGATAAGCTAAGTAGTTTATGAGCCATCCCAGATCAAGAGCCATTAGGAGAAAAGATAAGCTAAGTAGTTTATAAAGAGGATATTCTCTTTGTTGCGTTTAGCACTTCAGTTATCAGTTACAAATTCATCTAATTTCCGGTTTCACATTTGCCACATTTTATTTAAATCAGTTATGCAGAGTTGCATTCTAAGCCATATGTGTGTCACACCAATTTTATAGTTTATCCAGCAATGAATACTTGGATAGTTGGAAGGGCTATGTAAATCGCAAATACAGAGATCTGTTCAATGGTCATCATGTTGTATCACTACATTACAAATTTACAACAGTTTTTTAAAATATGAGAAATCATGTTTAATTGTTTACCAATGGACACACATCCAGAACAATGGTTACTATCATGCCATTAAAAAAACCTAGATACAAAATAGATCAATGTCTTGGCAGTAGCAGCATTTTACTTTATAGCTACTTATCATTACACTCACTCACCTGATTAAGCTTTTCCCTAATTCCAGACTCCCACTCATGTATAAGAAACTATATGACAATATTTTTTGCTGAAAACAAAAACCTTTTAAATAACTTTTTTGTATCACAATTTCCCTTGTGATGCAATATAACTTTGATGTTAGTGCTCAAAAACGAACCAAGCCAAAAAAAAAATTAAGAAAAGGACCATGAAGAACCAAAACAAGGAGACTTGTATGTCAAATGACCCTAAAGCTCGGAATGCATCAAGTATCCTCCATTCCGTAGTGCTCTGTAACAAGCAGAAACCACTAGAATGGTACATATGTACCCTTAAAGGCAGATTAAGCAAAGCCCAAAGTGCACAATAACAAATATATTTCAAGCATCCATGCAGGTAAAAAGAGTGAATTTACTCACCTAGTGACCGTGACCCATGTAAGGTGCTCCACCTTGTGGCCTATTGCCTCCTTGACCAGCCTGTGAATTGGGGTACCCACCCTGTTGAGCACCATAGCCTGCACCTCCTTGATTCCCATACCCCGCAGGTGGCATCCCCTGTGGAGGTCCACCAAGTCCTAAAAGGTTTCCTAGTCCAGCTCCTTGAGTCGCAAGAAGTGCAGTCAATGCCTGACCCAAAGCAGGAGTCAAGGCCGGAGGTACGGGAGGGTTGTAACCCATGGAAGGTCCAGAAGGGGCCATCATATGACCATGTCCCCCGCCACCTCCTGAGCCGGAATACTTGCTCTTTTTTGAAGGATGGTGATGACCACCATACTGTTGATGTTGGTTATGATGCTGATGTGGTTGTTGAAAGTAAGGCTTACTTGGTTTTGGACCATCAACAGCCTTCTGGCAATGCAGAGTGTGCCCTTCAAAGTTCTTATGTGGTTCTTCCAGAGCCTTTTTGGCACTTTCCACACTCTTGTACACAAAGAGAGCAAACCCTCTAGGCTTACCAGTCTGTTTATCTAATCCCAGTGGCCCGTCATCAATCTCCCCAAATTTCGAAAAGAACTCTAAAAGCTTTTGGGGATCAATATCCGCAGCCACATTGCTTACGAATATTTTCCTTTGTGTGTGCTCGGAAACTGAAGGTGCGCTCGGTGGAGGTGCAGGGATTGGACCGGCCGAAGCCAGCTGACACGACGTCACACGGTTCCCGATCTTCTTTTGTGGCTCCTTCAAAGCTTTCTGTGCTCCGGCCCGGTGTTTAAACAGTATAAATGCATAACCTTTAGATTTACCAGAGACCTTGTCTACCACAGCCTTGCAGTCCTCAATCTCACCGTATTTGCCAAACTCGCTGACTAAAACATCGGCGTTGGTATCCCAACCAAGACCGTGAACAAATATCTTCCTGTGCGCAGGGTCCGCGTCGGCGATCTTCTGAACACTTGCGATAAACTCAGGGTGCTTTGCGACGGCCTCCTTGAGAAGCAGAACTAACTGTTCCTTGGAGAAAGGCTCAAGAAGCTTCTCTACGGGTTCTTCGTCCAGATCTTCTGTTTCTTCACCGGCGCCGCCGTTTTCTTCAGCCTTAACCTCGTTAACGGTGGTTTCTTCATCGTTTTCTTGTTCCTCTTCTTCCTCCTCCTCCTCTTCTTCTTCTTCTTCTTCCTGGTTATCTTCATTAATCTCAGTATTCTCGTCGGGATTTTGAACATTCCCGTCACCTTCTTGCTGTAGCTCCGTCTCTACGACATCGGCAACTGTTGTATTTTCCGGTTCCTGCTGTGGTTCGTTGATCTGCTCTTGAGGTTCCTCCATAGGTACTGGTTCTTCGACGGAAGGCTGAGAGGCACGAGACTTTCGCTTCTTAGCCATGGAAGATAGTGAATTTAGGGTTTGAAGAGAGAGATGAAGATGGGTTGGGGGCTAGGGTTTGAATAGTTGTAAATTAGGGTTACAAACTAATTTCCGATGACAGAGTGCGTGTATCCTTTCTCTATAAATTAGTTTCAGATCGAATTCTGCCCACGTCATGCTACAAAGCCGAATAGTTTGTACTAGGTACCGGTAATCATTTTATCAAATATTTATATACGTTACCGGTATTGTTATCGAATATTTATTTTACTTAGTTGGTTCAACACTAGTTATAAATACCGAGTCCTAAGTACCGATTTAGCAATATTGCAAGTATCCGGACCGAAAATTCTAATTCGGTACTGGTAGATTTGGTATTTCCGGTACCCATACTTACCCCAAGTTTGTACCTAACCACTTGTATGAAGTTAGAATTTTCAGTTCAGTACTTGGTACTTTGAATATTGCTAAATCAGTATTTGAGACTACTACCAAACCGACTAGGTAAAATATGTACCCGGTACATGTATCGTATATGAATACTGGTATTCTATATCACCTATAGACTAAATTTGATAGTCAGTAAAATCGGTACCAATTTTACACCATGCTCATCTCTACTTATAAGCATTTTTAATAGAAAAATATATTAGTTATAACATTGACTTACTTAAATATTTGTAACTGTGAAATCACCTATAATTAGTGTTTTTAGTTGAGCTTAACTTCTTCCCTTATTATGTATAATTAGAATATTAGATTAGATTAATTCATTAACGTTGGCAATAGACACAATCTTATCTTTTAATTTTGACATTGCCCATTAACTTAAGTTCTAATTAAAGAACTCAAATTGTGGTGAAATTAGGATGATTCTTCTCCTGGTTTGATTTTGAATCTTCTGCATTGGAGTTCACAATTTGGCTTTAAAGAAAGGGTTTAGTTCACGCAAATGTATCTAAGTTGTCATCTTTTGCTATTGTGTGTACTGGACTTTTAAAATTACCTTTTAATGTATCCAACCTTTAAAAATGGTGATGGAATCGAGCATATGGAAGATGAAATCAGTGAACAATAATCGTAGAAATGGCAAGAAACACGAACCCTAATCGCACCATGAACCCTAATCGTACCTTAAAACCCAAATCTGGAACAAAGCCCTAAAAGGAAGATCTTGAAGATGACATACCTTCAAGAACAAGCCCTAGACATCGCCTGTGAAAACCCTAAATTGCAGATCTGAAAGGCAGCCGACAATTTATGAAGGAAGCCGGTTGGTTAAGATCAACAACGGTTGTCGTTTGCGTGGAAGGCGATGGTACTGATGGTGCTGATGGTGCAAGAAATCCTAACCCAAATCGCAGATGGAGATAGACCATGTTTTAGAACATTAAACGAAGATGAAGAAACCCAAATCGACTGCTACAGATCTGGATGAAGAAACCCAAATCGTGAATGGAAGCAAGATTTCAAAATGAAAAATGAAGCCTCGATTTTATTTTTGAGGAAATTCAATGGAAATCGTTAATGGAAGCAGGTTCTTAAAAGAGAATTTTATTATTATTATTATTATTATATTTATTTTCAATTATTTTAAAACAACAAAAATACATGTAGGATGCCAAGTTAGATCCACCTCACCAAAACCGGAGCCACTTGTAACACCGGTCTCACGAGCTTAAAATTAGAGTAAATTAAAACTTTATTTACACCAAAAGTTTGCAGCGGAACCACTGATTACATATTAAGTATTGTTTACCAACTTGGCTATCACAAACAACGAATCAAGCCAAGTACCAAAATTAGCCAGTGTTACCACTATGCACCGACCATCGTTATACAGTATCAGAGTTAATTAACTACAAGTGTCCCAAAAGATATATACAATAATAACACTACCCACAGCAACCCGCCTCGCCAGGCCATCTGATCACTAACCTGCGAAAAGGGAAATATCACGAAACATTAGCTACACTAGCTAGTGAGTACAAGTATCACATAAGCACCAATAAGCATGCTATCTTGTCACAATAAGGCACACAATGCTAAGTTATCACGTAGCGGTGTGCCAACATGTCAGCAGGATCATATCTTGCGGGGTTGCAAATCCCGCTCAACGAATCCAACTGAGGAAATCAGCAACACCAATCCATGCTGGAGGGGAAACGAAAAGCAACCCCCCGAGCACGTTGCGGAGCCACATGGACTCGATTAGGCCTTAGTTACAAACCAAGACCCCCCTGTTTTTGTCGAGGAACGGCGGCCTGCAGAACCTTTACCCCAGAAAATCACTCGTGGGAACCGCTAATCCCTGAATAACACTCAAGGGACCCAGCCGCATCGGCGACTGACCTCAACCCCTGCGTCTGTCCGGACAGGAAATCATAAACACGTTTGACCCATAGGGTCCACAGTACGCATGCGTATCACATATCACAATTTATATCACATGGTATCACTTATAACACTATATCACTATATCACTATATCACGTAGCACACAACACAGGCACACAATAGCCCTACTTACTGAGTCTTATGGGAAACCGGTACTCACCTCGATATCACAAGAGGCAGACATGAATCCGAGAATCCCAAGAACACACCGAATCGTCCGAATCACCTAACACATAAGGTTCAGGCTTGGTTATCACTTACACGTAACACATACAGGTTAGAACACAAGTTACACAAGCTGTCCATCCAAGACAACCCTCTACGGCCGCAGAGGATATATCCTACGGCCGTAGGACACATGAAAACCCTCCCTACGGCCGTAGTATCCAGCCACTACGCCCGCAGAGGTTCCTTCCAACAAACAATGTACTACAGCCGTAGAAACTCTCTTCTACACCCGTAGTAGTTGTTCTTTGGTGAACTACGACCGTAGGTTATGTACCTACGCTCGTAATCCTTGTTTCATCGTCCGTAGACGGTAATTCACACAAAAACACATCCTACGGCCGCAGTAACCCTGCCTACGGCCGTAGGGTATAGGTCCTACGCCCGTAGGAAGTACCTGCACAGCAGGTCTTCGTCCCTGTTCCGACACAGCTTCTGCAAAATCGCGTTTTGACACTTTAATCGATCAAATCTCAGTTTAAATCACTTATACAGGTTACCTAACATCCCTTGGAACATATAAACACATTTGGCACCAAAAAGAACACATAGTATACCATATACACCATCAAATGGTGTATTTTCACCAAGAACACAAAACTAGAACTCTTGACACAAAATTACTTACTAAAATGAAGATCAACAGCAAATAGAGTTCGTACTAGCTTCTGAAATCAGTTGAAAACAACTTGTTTCTTGATTGAATCTTCAAAAGTCCTCCAAGAAGTGAAGTTGTGTGAGTAGTGTATCACGTACGTATGCTTGTATGTGTTCTCAAGTGTGTGTTTGTATGTGCTTTGGACTAACCAAGGGATAAGGCAAAAACACAAGCCGACCTTGGTGTTTTATTATTAAAACACGGGGTATTTTATTCCCCCTTTTAACTTACAACTTAACACTCGCCATCCCGTTTTAACCAACGAGGATATTTACGGAATCATTTCGCGAAACCGTATTACACGACATCACTTCTAGACACGTTTGGCACTTTTCACACAATCACATTAATTAACACAAGACACGTTAGTCACACAAAACACTTAATTAATTTCACTTAAAGTCACGGTACAATCTCTAAAGCACAAAGTATAACCCTACACTGCTAGGCCCATTTACAGGGTGTTACACCACTTGACCATGTGACTTGCTATAACAGGTTTGATACATAAATTGGTAACTTTGAAAGGTCTAATACATTAAATGGTAAATTTGAAAGTTCGGTACATACAATAGCAAAACGTGTCAACTTGGATACATTTTCATGAACTAAACCCTTAAAGAAATATTACTTCTCTACTTTAATACGTTCGTGTGTTTGACAGAAGTAGGCATAGCTGAAAGCTGATAGCTGAAAACTGAAGCCGGAAGCTGTATCTTTCATTTGTATATGTATTTCAGATTTTTTTGAACGACGTTTTTCAAAATAGATGGTAGTTGGAGTTCAATAGTGTAAAATTACAAAAAAGATAAATCATAAAAATAGGAGAAATTTTAAAATAATTAAAGAAGATATTTAGGTAATTTTGTATACAAATGTTTTTCGGAAGATTTAAAAGTTATTTCAAGAATTTTTTTTGTTTCAGAGATTTTTGTTAATAAAAAAGAGCTTCCAGTTTTTTTATTCAAACAAGACTTGTAACTCTTTCTTTCAAAACAAAAAGCTAGCGGCTCTTAAAAAATCTGGGTACCAAACACACCTAATGTTTAATCCTTACGTGACCCTTTGAAATAAACACATAAATCCACATTGTTTGTGAATGGTTAAACTCACTTCTTAAACCTAAACCTAATTTTACACCATTTTATCCACAATAAGAATAAAAATCACAACTTTACGAGACACTAGAAACACCAACATTTTATACAATCAAATTGTCAAAGCTAAAGAAAACAAGGAAGGTGCGATATTGTGATTGTTAAACATATTTAAATCCGAGTCAGCGGAGTAATTATATCTAGGGGTGATCATGGGGCCCGGTAGACCGGAAAAAACCGAAAAACCGGACCGTACCGGACCAAGACCGGTCAGGACCGGGCCTGGTCGGTCCGGTCTTCGGTCCTTGTTTTTTATAAATTTCGGGTTTCGGTCCGGTCCGGTCCGGGACGGTTTTGTTTGATACAATGTATAAAACAACTAAAAGACCGAAAAAACCGACGAACCGAACCGGACCGGACCAAGACCGGTCCTGACCGGGGCTTGTCAGTCCGGTCTTCGGTCCTAGTTTTCTCACTTTGCTACTCATGTCTCATACGCAACGATTATAAAAGAAATCTGAAATCCAATGTGCTGCTATTATTAAAGAAATCTGAATTCATAGAGTAATAAACTAAGATGATACGATATATGCTTCTAGCAACAACTATCTTAAATGCTTCTATACTCAAAAACACTTTCAATGAAGGGTATATTAGTCATTTCATCATTATTCATTTAAGTATTTGTGAGTTCAGAAACATCTATCATAGATCATTTGCACTCGAGTTAGATCATTTGGATAACATATGAGATTATTAAACTAATAACCCATTCAGGGCATTTGCACTCAAGTTAATATGTTTCAATACATTCTGGTTGTGTATAGAGCATTAATCAGAAGAGTAAATGTATACTGTTGCTTTAATGTATACATCAGATGTGTTCCCAATTTCCATTGCAGATACTGACATATTATCTTTTCACCAAGAAAATAACATTTTTTTTCTTTTTTTAAGGTACCCGAGTGCTGAAATATACAAAAACAATACCCAATCCCACCTATGCGAGATACTGAATACTAATACGTGAAAACGGCATATTTTAAAGTTTCCTTATTGTGCCCTATGCCCCCTACCCACTGGGTTGTGCCATGAAAGGCTTGAAGGTCAGAAGAAGCCCAATGAACTGAATCATGTTCAATGCAAAGAATACCAGCTCATCACCTATCGAACAATTCGAAAATATATGATTAAAAATAATAATCAGTATTTTTTAAAATAACCATGGTTCTAATTTCTAAATAAGTAAGGGGTGACGTGGCGGCGAGGCCAAACCTCAAGCTTTAGGAGCCATGGCGAAGCCATGACTTTTTTTAAGGCGTCACTTAAGGCGACAATTTTGCATATATTTTAGAATTATATATATATCCAATTTATCGTTATTAATGTATAAATTACACAAAGTTGCACAAATGAGGAGCAAAGTGACATATACAAATTATATAATACAAATTTATAGAAGTTGAATACACACGATTACAAAATGTATACAAAAAACGTCCAAATATTTTTAAAAATTTATTTCCTGCGCGCCACGCATTAAAGGGTTCATGAATATAGAAACTTATCTCGAGAGTTGTTAATAATACTAGATTAGATTCTATAGCTCGAACATGCAGTTTGTCTCCAACAAAGATCATCTTTTTTCTAAAACTTAAAGAGGAAACTCATACCTGGGAGAATAGCAGCAACTTGACGTTTTTGAGCCCAAGAAAAGCTGAAAAAGATACAACAGTAAAAACAATGCTGCAAAATATTTACGGGCTTACGGCTTTGCAAGGGTGTAACTTAACTTACAGTGCACCTGCGCCAGCTGGACCAAATGCTTTAGAGACAGACATGGCTGTCATTGAAATCCCATTAGCAGCTCCTCGCTGATGTTGGGGCTTTGTTCAAGTACAGAGTCCAAAGATGAATGATAAATGAAACATGAGGATCATAAAGATTAATTTAAATCAACAGAATGTACAAATTTCAACCCGTTTAGCTAAAAAAGAGCTGATTCGGGTTATTATATTCTATCTCTAATGATTGAAATTGGGAAAATAGAAATTAACTAATATCAAAAAGATATCTTCTCAGAAAGTATATGGACTTACAACAGCATTGTTCAACAAGATGAATATTCCAGTGATTAATGACACCTGGACAACATATCACATAATTATTCTAACAAAATTTGAAAGTTTTCAGATGGTCAAAAGTATTTACTTACTGATAGCACATTCCTTAGTAGTGAGGCACAATTAATAGCTATATAAAGAGCAAGCCCTGAAAGCATTGCTATATAAGGATAAGCCGATAGAACAGGGATTGATATAACCTGAGAAGAAGAAAAGAGGGTAGAAGAGTTATGCCCGAATAAATTGATAATTAATGAAATAAACATTCAAATGTAATAATAATGTAACATGTTACCGCTGAAATGCGTGTAATGGAGAGCGGGCCAAGAATCTTCTCAACTGATGGATATAGAAGAAGCTGAAACAATAGAAGCCCCATACCTGAATATTTCATTTGTAAATACTGTTAGTTTTTAGTTGTAGATATGAAGAAATAATGATTTGTTTCTGTTGGAGAAGAATGAATATGATACTTCATCTTCTGAATCATTTAGGGTTATAATACTAACTATTTGCTATTGATTGACTAATGTTTTGGTGATTTTATAGAGAAATTTTGTGATGGTGCTCAACCGAAGTTCGTCAATCCACTCATTGAGTTACTTAAAAAGGATGATAAACTCCCTGAGACTAAACAAATGGATTGCACAAAGACAGTGTAGTTGAAGAAAGCCATTGACTTAATCAAAAAGAGGTCATACTCGGAAGATATGAATTGCTTCTCAACTTGCAGACTTCACTTTAATAAATAGTTAAAAAAAAAATTCTATGCTTAATTGTGAAATGAAAACAAAGGGGGAGATTGTTAGATCCCTAGTTGTGTCTATTAAATTCTAGTGAAGTTTTATTATATTAAGTTTTGTTTCCGTATGACATTAGTGATACTTTAGGGCATATTCTATAGATATCCTGTACCCTTGAGGTATAAATAGATTGTAATAAACCTTTAATTAATCTAAATTCATATTATACGTAACAGCTAGTTCTCCCCTCTCTCTCTCTCTCTCTCTATATATATATATATATATATATATATATATATATATATATATATATATATATATATATATCGAAACCTAATCCAAGTTTATAATTGTGTTTGATTGCTTCCCTTGTTGGCTAAAACAAGATCCACTTGGACCTACAAGTTCTTTCATATGCACTATAGTAACAAAATTTTTTAAACTTTTATCAATTTTTATACTTAACTGATGTTGGGTGTGACATTGACATTTTGAATTTATATTGTTGATAAAATGCTTTTTATCACTTCTATAAAAGCATTGGGCTCATTTCAAGCTATTAATGATGTTTTCTTAATATTATCCAACTTATATTATTCTCTTTTAATTCGACATTTTTTTGGTAGATTATAAATTCCATCAAGAAATAACACTCATCGAAAAGTCATATTTCTTGTACCTGAAATAGCAAGAACCGTACCAACATCTTGAGATGAAAAGCTAAGCCCTCCAAACTTTTTGTCACTAACGGCCCACAATGAAAATATCTGTAAGAGAAGCATCTTTAAAATCATTGGCTAAAGATTTTTATTTTATTTTTAGATTTTGGCATTTAGAGATAAATCTCTTTTAAATGTAACAATACATGTTTCAAATAATAAGTAAAATTGTATGAATGATTGAACAAGAGCACATACTTCCGTGTAAGCTATTTCTTGAAGTGAAAAGACACAATACACAATTATTGTAGACATTAATGGCCAATTCTTTAACAAAGAAAAGTAAGAGACGTTCTGTGTTTTGACCCCATCTTTATTCTCATCTTGATCAAGTAAACCTTCTAGTTCTGGTGCAGGATGCAAGTGCAGTGTTTCCTTCATAAAACAAACAAAAATTTGCAAATCACCACTTGAAACATCAACATTTTAAAAGTAGGTGCTCTTAAAGTGTTAATTGATACAATAATTGTATATATTGTAAACATTTTAACAGTCAAAGTTTTTCTCTTCTTCAGATTCTTCCATTAATTTCATGATTATATATATTTCATTTTTATTTTTGTATAACTTTGACACCGGCATAATAATTAAGTTTATAATTAGAGTGATCAACAATTGTGGCCCATTTTATGATTATATAACTTTGTACTTTTTCATGATGAAATGGTCGACAATGATATTAGATTGCAAGAAACTTTTCAACAAGTAAAAGATAAAAGAAAACAAAAATAATCACACTTACAGGAAGCCACCAACTAGATACAAATACTGCCAATGCATAGATGGATATAATAAGGCATGGTAGAAAATAAGGAAACCTGCCCCAAGTGATATCCGGTAAAAATGAGAAAATTTATCTTCAGGAAAATACAAAGATTGTGGAGTCAGAAGTACCTTCCAAACAAAGAGTTCTCAGAGAAGAAGCGAGGATATTTCTCGGCGGGCTGATGAGAATGCAAAGGAAACACCAAGCACCATTAAAATCATAAATCATTCAAAAAAAAAATTAGGAGCAATCATGTCAAAGCTTGAAAAATTGCTTGCGAGTTATGGTCGATAGTTATTGTTTATACACAATAAAGAGGAGAAATAATATTAAACAAACAAGGCATACAAATAAGATATGAACATGAGCAATTACAATAATAGATTCACCTCCTAACTAATTTTAATATCCATATAGAACTAATAATAGTTAAAAAAAAAAAAAAAACAGGTCAACTTTCAATTAAATAGTCATAAAGAGCAATACATCAACGAAAACAAAAATGTGGTTTTGCAATTAGTGTTACTCGTCCAATCTTCTTTATTTGTAAATGACCAAATGAGTTTTAGATGAGACAAAATCAAGCTTTAAACTTTTCTTATTTTACACTTCATTCAAGCCCCAAAAGAGATAAGGGTAAATGAGTATTCTCCGTTCAAAGATATGTAATTTAAAGTTGTAAATTAGCTTAAAAACAAATACTTCTCGTAATTTTTTAATATGTTACCTGTGCAAAGAAGCCTCCAATGGCAGGACCAATAATTAAGCCAATTCCTCGAGACGTACTAACCTGAATAAACACAAGATATGTATATATACTAAACAAAAGTATGTATTTGTATGTACATGTGTGTGTGCATGCATTGGTTCAAACTCTTAATCCCTTAACTTGAAGTATCGAATGGCATATATGCCCTCTTAATATCTGCACCTTTTATAAGCAAATAATCTTTACAAAAATGTAATCATTATAGAGCATCTGGCTCAAACTCTCAATCCTTTATTTGTAAGTATAAAAGATGACACATATGCCCTCATATACCTAAACCTTCCATAAGATAAAATGTAAGTCAATGCAGATTTTATTTCCACTCATAAATACAATATCAATATAACATTTAAAAATATCCGGACACAATCAATCTCTTAATTCTAAATATTGGGTAAGTGCATATAACGTGAACTAATGAATCCAAAGAACATGTACTCGGACCAATGAACATCTTCAGATTCAATTTAAGCCACTTTTGTAATGAAAATGATGCATGTGAATTATCAGCTGCTTTGCATAGGTACCCTCCTAGTCTGTCTGTTTGTTTATGCCTATATACACATACACCCACATAGATACATACTTGTACACACACACAAAGTACAAAAAGCTTACAATTGACAGTGCCAAAGCATGATATTCCTCTCGACAGACTTCGGAAGCATATGCCTATGAAAGAATTTGATAATAGAAGTTTAATTAACTGTAACCATATACTCCAATCTTCAAGTTGTAGTACACAGAAATTAAGTCCATAAAACAGTTTAAGTATTAGCAATTGTGAAGGATACATTTAAATTACACCATTTGATTAGGAATAACAAGTTGCATTTTGCACTTAATTAATGTTCTCACATATTAACTACAAGATTATAAAACCGAAGACTTTCTGTTTATTTGTTTTGATAGGATATAATCGTTCGGTCTGCCTGTTAGTGAGTACTTAAATCGTAGTCTCAACCAACAAGTGCTAATGATAAGAAATTTTTCGACAAAATATCCCATTTTCTTCAGCCCTTTCCTAATGATTCACCATTTTCTCACCTTTTAAACCTTTCTTCACATCTTTCTGGTTTGTAGAGTGATTAGTAGCCTTTTAATGTTTGCTTTTCCTTTTACATATTTCATTTAGTTTCATCCTACGTATTCTCTTTTTATTTTCCTGCACGTTTTATAACTACAATCTAATATAATAATCATATATTTTATGATTTGTGCATTCAGTTTTGTAATGCACCACTATAGTTGAGTGATATGTGTGTAAGATTTACCCTTATTGTTCCTAGCAGGCTGTTAAAGCAGCCAAGGAGAAACCTCGTCGTAATTGCCATCCAGAAGGTCGAACTGAGTCCAAACAGAGTGTTGAATATGACCCTGAATCCACATATCAAACCAAAATAAAAGGAGTGACATTGAAGCAACCGAATTCTCACAGTGAAAGCGCTATACAATATCATTGCTTACACAGAAAATGTGCCAATCAGTATTATAGGCTTTCTACCATATCGATCAGCAAGCACGCCCCAGAAAAGAGAGGTCAAGGCTCTGCCAACCATGAATGAAGAACCTAAATAAAGATACTAAAATTTATTAAACGAGCTCCATTTTGGATTGTACATATAGTGGAGGGTTCAAATGAGAACCTTAAATTAAATGAGAATGGGAGACTCAGTCTCAGCCGTCCAATTCCCCCTCTTTCAGTGTCATTGCCCACCAATGAATTCCTCACATGCACCTGCCACACTCTATCCCCTCACGCTCTCCATCCATGAATTCCACTAACAAAATGAACGCTGAGATTGAGTCTCCCATTCTCATTTAATTTGTCATTCTCATTTGAACCTTCCCCTGTACGTGCAAGTCTAATTATAAATTATGCATAGCTTACCAACAAATCCAGCATAATAACCAATATCTTCTTCTCGGTTTGCGATATTAAAGTCCCTTATCTGCAAGTATGACATACATATTGGGATGGAAATTCATGAATATACAGAGGTAACATCCAACCAATACTCCATATTAATGACTAAATACATAAATGAACAAGAACAAATTTAAGAGTCCATCAACAACAACTGTATTCACAAATATGACCATAATTGGACTTACATACCATGAAGTAAAGGAATGGATAGAGAGAAGAAATTGGGAGAGCTGAATACAAACAACAACAATGAGCTCTTAGAATCAACAATCAAAACTTTAAAATGACAGATAAAATCATAAGCCCTAGACCTTGAAATCAAATGGAAGCGAGTATTACAAAGAATACCCATTTGATTCAGCATGATTCTTGTAAGGATTCTTGTTTTATAAACAAAGATTGGTGGAATTAAGAAAGAAAGAAAGAAATGATGAAGTGAAGAGAAAGGAAGTGACCAGTGCAGAGGGAGACGAGCCAGATATAGGAAAGGTGTTTGTAGGGCAAACCGATTTGTTCCTCTTTAAGACGATCGATTTTGCAGCCTGGGCAATTGTGAAACCTAACTGTGGTCTGCTTCTTGGAGATCAAGTGACTGGTCGTTTCTGTTTCCTCCATTGGAGAAGCTTTGGGTTTCAGAAGGTGTTTGGGACTGTCTACTTGAGAAGTGATCAGACCACAAGTAACATCTTCTCTTTTCTACTTGACTGTCTACGTGGCAAACGACACCCCTCTCAACATCCATGCACGACAAAGTAAAGGTCGTTACTACAGATGGTATAGAAGCGATTGATGTATGAATTTAGTTTGTAAGACTATTTTTGTTATATATACGAATAATTTTTTATTAATTTTTTTATAGAAACAAGAAATTGAATTATATTTTTAGGTTGAAGTATAGAAAAAAATTACGTTTGATGTAATATTGATGTTGTATGAAATGTTTAATATAGTTCATACTTAATGCATGGTCCTAACGGATTGATTTTAGCATTTGGATTAGCCCCATTAATGGTCCAGATTGAAATTTAAAAATTTGGGCGGAGTGAAATTGTCGTAATTAACATGTGATTGTATACTGAATCACATGTGATTGAATATTAAAATTTCAAGACAATGTTTTTTATATGTACCTTAGTGAACACAACTCTAAAATTGGTATCACTAATTTCTTTCACAGTTTATTTCGGGTTATTAGAGTAAAAACTAGGAGAAGGTTAAAAGCTCTAGGATCTAAGTTACAAAACAAAATATTAGTTTTAGCGGAGTAAAATCAACCAACTAATAGTAAATAAGCATGTAGCAATAAATCAATAAATAAACAAAAATATGAGACACGGTGATTTATGTGACAAACCTAGGATCAGAAGGATCACGACCTGAGAAGACCGAGAATCAATCTATTATAATGTTACATATATAAAGAAGCATAATTACAAAGCTTTAATAGTGAGAGTTGTGTTCAATATAGTCCATATAAAAAACATAGTCCTAAATTTTAATATTTAATCATATGTGATTCAATATAAAATCACATGTGATTCACTATACAATCACATATGATGGTAAAATCATTACATGTTAATTACGAAAATGCCACTCCGCCCAAAATTTTAAAATCCAATCTAGACCATTGATGGGGCTGATCCAAGGGCTAAGATTAGTCCCGCAGGACTATGCAATGAGTATGAACTATATTGAAAATTTCTCTTAATAGTGATTAGGAATTAAATAGTAATAATTGTTTTCTGCCGTCGTATGTAACACCGGGAAGAAGTGTAACACCGGGAAGAAGAAACATAATATGGAATTTTGGGTTTTATTTTTATTTTCTTAGGCACGACATGACTACATAGGAATTTAAAGTTTTAAACCCCATTTAAATTGAGTTTGGAAACTTTGGAAGAATGGTTCTTAAACTTTGAAGACTTTCATTTGAAAGGTATGAATATTTAACACCTACTTTTTATCTTTTATGTAAGGGCAAACTGCTCTAAAATACAACGAACATTTGCTAAGCTACTAATGTATACAACAAACTTTAAAATTTAAAAAAAAATACAATAAACTTAATTATTTCTCCCATTCTATGCAAGTTTACCTTCTAAACGGGTCGTCAACAGGTTAACTTGAATTTTTTTTAATATTTTTGATTTTGTTTATTCTTTAAAGTATGAAGATATGAGTTTGGAGCATGAAGCTGATGACACTTGAATATAAAGAATTAAAGAGAAAGGAACAAATAACCCTATCAGATGACATCTTGTTTTCAGATAAACATTCACACGATTTGGGGGTTAAACTGGAGGAATATCAAAACAGGAAAAAATGTTTGTTTGGATGAACCTGATTGATTAGGTTTTCTTTACGTTGATTGCTCTCACATTTACGATTGATGATAGGCTTACAATTCTCGAATGCAAAAAACAAGAAATAAAAAGCATTTGCTTTTTTTGGTTTATGTTTTTGGATATAGATTAATTAGGTTTTCGATGTGCGTTTGCCTTCATATCAAAAAAATAAAACTAGGGTTCCAAGTATAGTATTGCTAAGACGCTTGAATATGAAGTTGGGCGTTCGATTTCAGACCGCCGCACCACCGGCGCCTTTGAAGGTTTCATTTGTGTTCAGACCACATTCGCGATGCACGATTTGGAGCCCTTGAAGGTTCAATGCAGATTTCAAGCCCACCACCATTGTCGCCGCCGCCACCGCCTTCAAACCACCACCACCACAATCGCTTTATATTCTTGAAGGTTAGATGTGCAATCTGAATCCCTTGAAAGACCATCACCTTCTTCAAACCACCACCACCATAATCGGTTTTTGTTCTTGAAGGTAAGATGTGCGATCTAAAGCCCTTGAAACCAACCACCACCACCGCAATCGCCTTCAAACCGACCACCGCCGCTTCAGGTTTCATTCTTCATCTCGGTTTAGGGTTTATCTTGTTTGTTTCTTAGATCTCGATTTGGGGATTTCATTCTTAGATATGCAAGACTTTGATTTAGTTTTTTTATTGTTTTTTATCTACATTTGGGTTTATGTTTGATTTCTAGTTTAAGTTGGTTTTGCTTTCATGAGTTGTTATATACATTATTCTTTATCTTCATAAACACAAGTTGATTTCCAGATTTGTAAAGATAGAACTCATAAAAACATAAAGAAAAGCTATTTAGGAAATAAAAAAATAAAAAAATTACAGATAACCTACTATTCAAGTTGCATTTTGTATGCAATGGGATGAATAAGTAAGTTTGTTGTATTTTTTTTATAATTTTGAAGTTCGTTGTATACAATGGTAGTTTAGCTAAAGTTCATTGTTTTTTCATACAGTTTGCCCTTAATGTAATTAAGAAGATAGATAGACAGGAACGTGTTGTTAAATACACCTTAATCTATGCCTACGTATCATAGCTTCCTAACACCCACATCTATCATCTAGGTCATGTTTGGTTCACAAGAACCGCATGAAATTGTCGAGAATTGGAACAGAACATTACTTGATCTTGCTCGTGTTTGCTTAGAGGAATGAATAGAAATGGAATTCCTAAATCTCACTAGTTCCCACGGTGACGATATCATAATTCCATCACATAACAAAAGAAATGAAGGGGGTGTTTGGTTGGTTTCATTTGGGGGATTTCATGGGGATGAGATTTCAAATCCCTCCAAATGAAGGGGGTGTTTGGCAAAAGAGGGTGACATTGTAATTCCTAGGAATTGATGATATCCCATGGATGAGGGATTTCTAAATCCTCCCACCCCCTAGTATTTTGAAATCCTACAGGTGAGTCATTTGCTCCGGCGGACCTCCGACTAAATTTCCGGCGAACCATCACAGTCGCTGTCATCCTTCCATTGAATGATCACCGTCGTCGTCATCTCTTCCGTTGTACTATCACCGTCGCCGTCGCTGTCACTGTCACCGTCAAACACCTCCGTCGTCGACAGAAACCATTTGTTTTCCGTCAAACCCTTCTATCGTCAAACCCTCCATCGTTGTCGCCCCTTCGCCTTCGCCAAAACCCTAGCCGCTGTAACAGAAACCTTCGCCGAAACCCTAGCCGCTGCAACCCTCGTCGTTCGGTGGTGGTGGAAATCCCACCTAAGTAATATGAACCAAATACAACATTGGATTTTAAATCCCCCCCCCCCCCCAAATGCAAATTCCATGGTAAATGCAAATTCCTCCAAAATCAATACTTGAACCAAACACCCTCTAAGAATATTCTAAGGAATTCACATATCCACGTCATTTGATCAAAACCTCCACCATCTTGGTCCCTAGTCGGCTTTTCCTAAACTTTTTCTTGCCCAAAGCGTGTCTATTCACCGTTGACTTTGATTTGAAGCTTATCATCGGCGAGTTTTTAAGTCGATTTCAAGCTCACAGTAACACCGTATTTTCTAACACTACTTTGTAATACGTGCGGAAGCTTAATCACATACTATAATAATATATTAGAGTAATATACAACTTTTAAAACTTGTTTATTTTAAAATACATTTACAGTGTTACACAAAAACAGGCTCTTTACAACACAAAACAGATATCAGAGTTAGATCAGTCCATAAATCCAGCTTCACTCCCATCAACCACATACCAGGAGTATCCTGTAAAAGATTACAACAATGGGGGATTAGCACAAAACTAGTGAGAGAATAGATATCAAAGAACATACAAGGCATAATGCCCAACACACCAAGCTCAATCAAACAAGAGAACCGGCGGTCTTGCGGGACCTACAACCAAATACCGGCCAAAGCATAGGTTTACCGATAGCCTAGTTAACATGGACAACAATACGAGCACCTCTTGAATACAACGAATGCATATCAAGACGATAGCTAATACTGTATATCCCTAAACACAGGCCCAGCTGAAAACATCCGCCATGCTGATCTCCAAAACATCATGTATATATACAGAAATCAAGATACAATATCTTTAAGAGCAACACAATCGGGAGTTACATCCCATATATCCAAAGATATATATCCACTCACCGATATCTTCAAAAGCTCAAGCAACTCAGTCTTATCTTATCTACTGAGTCTTGTCTCCACCTGAGCAAACAACTACAAGTCAGTATTTGCTTAACAGTCTAACAATAAGCACAATACTATAGTTAAAACTGTAACACCCTCTTACCCGGCCTAGATTAATTAAGGTAATTAATTAAATTAAGTTTGGGATTTAATTTAATATGTGGATTATTTGTTAGTAATAAATGATTGTATGTTTATTTATTTTATCTTGGATAATTAATTTAATTAGTGGAGTTGATGAGGTGGCCGATTTGGTGATTAGTCACCACCATCACCACTTCACTCTCACAATTACATGCAATTACCAAATTGAGTGTGTGTGTGTTTGAATTCTCTCGGCTTAGAATTCACTCTCCATAATTGATCTTTAAGCTTGCATGCAATTAGGTTTCTGATTTCATAACACTATCAAGGTTAGAATACTAAATTCAATTTGTTAATTGATAGATTATTTCGGATTTGAATATTTATATGAATTCCGATTGTTCTTGGTAAATTGATGAATTTAGGATGTATGCATGTTAGATTTTATGATTGTTATATGTCTTTTATGTGATTAGAATGATTCTGGAAAACATAGAACAATTGCATGCTTGAAATCAGTAGAGAATGGTGTTAGAAATCGAATTTGGGCAAGAACACTTGAATTGATCGGAATTAAGATTTGATTATGTCGGAATTAGTAAAATCCGATAGATTTAATCTGAATTAGGTGAATACCGACAGATTTGATCGGAATTGACGAATATCGATAGAATGTCTCGGAATTGGATGAAATCCGACTAAATATCTATGGAATGCCTTAACATTTTTCTCGGAATTGGACATTATCTCGGATTGTGCCTTATCTCGGATTTTACATATTATCGGATTTTGTATATTCTCGGATTGTACATATTCTCGGATTGTGCCTTATCTCGGATTTTACATATTATCGGATTTTGTATATTCTCGGATTGTACCTTTACACGGATCGTCACTTTTATCGGATTGTGCATTTTATCGGAATGAGCCTTTGCTCGGAATTTGATTCTATCGGGATTGATTCTATCGGAATTGCGTATTATCAGAATGAGCCTTTACTCGGAATTCAATTCAATCAGATTTGAACATAGTCGAATTTGATGATTTAAAGATAAACATGAATTTGTATATCTTTTTGGGTTTGTGTAGGATGAATAAATATGTATATGTGCATATACATGAGAATCATGAATAAATATAATATTTATTTTGGATCAGTAATTTGAATTGAATACTGACTTATGTTACCTTAATCTCAGGAACTGAGAAGACTCAGTGAATTTAGTCAACTGAGTGGGATTCAACAGTGCTGACTGTGGTGAGTGGATCTATATCTTTTGATATACAGGATATGATATCCTAATTGGAATGCTCTTGTTTGGATTGTATATACATGTTATTTTGGAGATCAGTATGATGTTGGGCCTGTTGCTGGTGGATTTACAGTATCTGATCTTGATGTACATTTGTGGTACTCAAGGGGTGTAACACCCCCTAATAGGGCCTAGAATAATTAGGATAATTAAATTGATTAATCTTGAGTTTAAATTTGATTATGTGAAATTATCTATGATTAAAGTGTTACTTATAAAAATGATGGCTTTATTATTTGATTTAATGATTTAATTGTTTTAATTGTTATATGTTAATTAAATATTAAAATATTGTTAGTAGGTTGTGTTGGCCGAGGATGGTGGCTTAGTCACTACCTCAACTCTCTTTGTTTCCATTACATGCAATTACCCATAGTGTGAGTGTGTGTGTGCATATGCTCTCGGTTAAGAAAGAAAAGAAGAAGAAGAGATTAACCAAGTTGACATTTTGATCCTACATGCAATTAGACTTTTGAATTCATAACATCAGAAGGTTAGAATTCTGATTCATGATTGTTAATTGTTGTTTGCTTTCAGTTTTGATTAGGATATGAATTCCGATTGATGATTTGATGAATTTAGGATGTATGCATGTTAGATTTGTTGATCAATATATGTTGTTTATATGTGAATTAGATCAATTCTGGAAAGTATGAGAACATGCATGCTTAAAATCAGAATTTAAATTGAAGTTATACATGAAATTGAGTTTATCGGATTCTGGGTGATGAATCGATCGGATTTGGAACTTGAAGTGATCGGATTTGGTGAAATCCGATTGAATTGGTCAGATTCCGAGAAGATTTAATCGGATTTGGTGTAATCCGACTGAATGGGTCGGAATCCGATATAATTTAATCGGATTTGGTGAAATCCGACTGCATTGATCGGATTCCGAGAAGACAAACGGATTGCAGTTTAATCGGATTTGAATGTTGCCTTTACTCGGAATTGAGCCCTTTACTCGGATTTGGTATTTGAACGGATTTAGCCATAGCTCGGATTGTATATATATATTCTCGGATTTGCCAAGCTAAGGAATTGGAGTAATTCACGAAATTTACAGTTGTTATTAATGATTGTGAATTCGGGTATACGAATACTTGATGAATATGTATTTGTAGATTATTGATACATGTGTTATGCAGATATGTGTACTTGCTGATTTTATGTACAAATATAATAATTGTAGAATTATGCTTATTGAGCATTATTAAGCAAATACTGATTTGTAATTGTCTTCTCAGGAGGTGACAAGACTCGGTAAATAGATTACTGAGTGGTCAGAGTTGGAAGACTTTGGTGAGTGGATTGATATCTTCGGATATGCAGGATATGATAGTCTGATAGTTATTGTGTTATGGATAACTGTATACGTGTTTGGACGGGAGATTAGCTTTAGCGGGGCAGGCTGGGCTTTTGCTTAGGGATTTACCGTATTAGATCTTGAGTTGCATTTGTTGCAATCAAGGGTGCTGGTATTGTTATCCAAGTAGCAGTGCTATCGGTAAACCTTGGTTTTGGTGGCCGACCTTGGTTAAGGGTGATTGCAACTGTGAACCTTGGTTTTGGTGGCCGATCTTGGTTTTGGGTTGTTGCATCACCGCCGGTTCTCTTTGACTGATGAGCTATATGTGTTTGGATTGATTGTTTTGTATGTGCTTAGATGTTGGTTCCCTCACTTAGCTTTGTGCTAATTCCCCACTAGTTTGTTTTTGCAGATAAACTTTTGTAAGTTGGTTGTTATGGAAGGCTGGGAATATGGACGGACCACAACTCTGATTTCCAAGATTTTGTTAGAGCCTGTTTGTAAATTAACACCGTAATAGTATTTTGTAATTATAAAATTATGAAAGTTTGTAGTTAACTTTGATTTACAAATATAATTAGCTTCCGCTCGTGGTAATTTGTTTTATAAAAAGTACGATGTTACAAGGGGGCTGATATTGTTGTCCATATTAGCAGGGCTATCGGTAAACCTTGGTTTTGGCCGACCTTGGTTGTAGGTGCTTGCAACACCGCCGGTTCTCCTGGGATTCATGAGCTATTTGGGTTTAGGCATGTTTGCCTTGTTTATGATTAGATATTGGTTCCCTCACTTAGCTTTGTGCTAATTTCCCACTAGATTGTTTTGCAGATTCTCTTTGGTGAACTTGATGCTTTTAGGCTGGGAATATGGACGGACCAATACTCTGATGCTAAAATCTTTGATAGAGCCTGTTTTTGTATTAACACTGTAAAAGTCTTTGTTCATCAAACAAGTTAAATCTTTTGTATCTATTATGTAATTAAGATAATTATATGTAATTAGCTTCCGCGTGCAGTAAATTATATGTTTAAAAAGTACAGTGTTACAAAAACACATGTACATATAATCACAAGTACATATCAACTTCATGTATATTCAAATTAATATACCATCATTCACTATTACCCTTTACATGTTGTAATTATGTGAATTCATTCAACTCCTTAGCTTAGGCAATACATACACTCCTTTCATAAGCCAAGGCCACACTTGATGTACAAGTTTATGTTTATCTTCAAATCATCAAAGAGTTGATCTTTAATCGGATTCCTTATAACATTCAAATTCCGAGCATAGGTAATGTTAGAATTCCGATTGTTTTCAATTCCGATAAAAATCAAATCCGATAAGGTCAAATCCGATAAAACCAATTCCGAGCAAAGGACTCAATTCCGATAATATCTAATTCCGAGCTAATTGAATTCCGATATTAAAGTTCATTCCGAGAAGAGTCACAATCCGAGAAAAACCACATTCCAATAAAACATCTATTCCGAGAGAAAAGGCACAATCCGAGGAAGTATATAATCCAATAAATTGAATTCAGATAGAATATACAATCTGATAGAATAGAATTCCGGGCAAAGGCTATTCATCAAATCCGATTATTCTTCTCGGTTTTACATTAGTTCCGACGAAAAGTTAAGGCAAACAGTTCAGTCTTCTCGGATTTCAACCAATTCCGATAAAATTGATCGGAATTCACAAATTCCGATCCATTCATAACTCTAATTCCGAATGCTTCATAACATGAATTCCGACATAATCGTATCTATGCATAAATTCAATTTCTAATCTGATTTTGAACATGCAATAACATCTATGTTTCCAGAATTGATTCTAAACATGTATTGATCATAAACTAACATCAATTTCTACATGCATACAACCTAGATCATCAATTCATCATACAAAACATTAAATCGGAATTTCACATATATATATAAAAACTGAATTCAAACAACAATTAACATATTGATCCAGTAATCTAACCTTCTAATGATGTTAAACACTTCAATTTAACAGGTTTCGCAAATTGATCAGCAAATTTATGATTTCTTCTTCTCTCTTTTCTTGCTCTCGGCCGAACTCAAGAACACACACACAACACCTTAATTGTTTCTCTCTAATTGCATGTAATGGTGGAAGTGTTGGTGTCATCTAAGGGTTATGTGTCAAAATGTGACACCTCACAATCCACTTACACATAATCATATTTAATTAACAAATATTACTATTTAATCAATTAAAACAATTAATTCACATAAAACAAATAATTAATCAAATTAATTAAGATAAACCAACTTAATTACCTTAATCATACTAGGCCGGTAAGGAGGGTGTTACAAATCTTTCCCCTTAAGAAGATTCCGTCCTCGGAATCTCATCGCGCTCAAACAAGGTAGGGTAACGACTTCTCATATCTGCTTCTGTCTCCCAAGTTAAATCTGAACCTAAACTGTGCTTCCATTTCACCAAGACCATTGGTATCTGTTTATTTCTCAGCTTAGTTATCTTGCGATCAATCAATTCAACAGGTTCCTCAATCAGCCTCTTATTGGAATCTACATGCAGATCTTGTATTGGAAACACTTGTGTCTGATCTTCTAAATTACACTTCCTCAGATAACAAACATTGAATGTATCATGTATACCTGCCAACTCATCAGGAAGATCCAAGACAACTGTTTGATCATTCACCACTCGACGAATTCTGAACGGACTGATATAACGAGGAGCCAACTTTCCTCTTTTACCAAATCTGATTACACCCTTCCATGGCGAGACTTTGAGGTAAACTCGTTCACCCTCAACAAAAGACACTGGTCGATGACGCGGATCTGCATACATCTTTTGTCGAACTCTCGCATCTTTCAACTTTTCTCGAGCAACGGCTACTTTATCGGCTGTAATCTGTACAATATCTGGACCAACAAACTGTTTCTCTCCTGCCTCTAACCAACAAGTAGGAGTTCTGCACGGTCGCCCATATAACATTTCATACGGCGGGATCCCAATACTCGAGTGATAGGAGTTGTTGTAAGCAAACTCAACCAGAGGTAGATGCGAATCCCAAGAACCCCCAAACTCTAACACACATGCCCGAAGCATATCTTCTAAAGTCTGTATTGTTCTCTCTGATTGGCCATCTGTCTGCGGATGATAAGCGGTACTCAAATTAACCCTAGACCCCAACTCCTGCTGCAGTCTGTTCCAGAAGTTTGACACAAACCTCGAATCTCGATCCAAAACAATGGACAAAGGAACTCCATGTCTCGATACTATCTCATCGATATACAGCTTGGCTAACTTACTCAAGTTTGCAGTTTCAGCAGTAACAAGGAAATGAACACTCTTGGTTAACCTATCAACAATAACCCATATCTTGAACTTTGATGGACGATAGACTTTAATCTCCTATGGCTACTCTACTACCTCACTACATGAACTTTGATGTGTGTTGTAAAAATAAAAGGAGAGTTGTTTTTTGTTGAATAGCAAAAAAATGAAAGTAGTAATAGTGCTTAATAAGGTAGAACTTTTTTTTAATTAGAGTGAAATGATCTAATGTGAAGTTAAACCATAAACCAAGTAGTGAAATTGTAAGTGGACTTTAATCAAATTGCGAGGTTGTCTAGATTTTTTTTAAAGCGACGATCTATTAAAAATTGTGTATTTAAATATTCTTTTAAACTTTTATTACTTTTTTCATGGACGATGTGTTGTGTTTTTTACCCTTTGTATATTCTTACAATTAATCTCTACTTACGTACTTTGTGGGTTCTCCACTCACACTCTTCACAGTTTTGGGACTAATTGGAGATATAGGTCGTTGGTTCAATCTCAAAGAGTTGTGGAGACCAGGACAAGGATTACTTGGGGTGTTTTTATGGAGGTGGGATGGCGTCGATCAAATGTGACCCGGAATTAGGGTGTCTCCGCCACACAACACACTCCTTTCCATCTCTTTATCATTTGAAAAATAACACAAGTGATTCATTGGTAGATGTATTTTCCCTAAAGCTTTTGAAACTTCCATGGAGTTTCAATTAGAGTCTAATTAACAAAGCTAATTAGGCAATTTGGTTTTTGCAATCTGATGGTATATATGAGCTATGTTTCCTAATTATTATTGTATGCTTACAATTTGTATATACATAAAATGGTCTGACTTAGTTTAAAAACCCATAAACATAAGCAAATGAGACAAACCTTGGCTAGGCTGTGGAGGAACCATGTTATGACACTAGTCACATGTTTTGTTATTTTACTTGTCATGATGGTATATAAATATGAGATAGATAATCCACGCATTTGTATCGATATGCGTACAAAGTTACGTGCGATGCTTAAAACATTATGAGAATAAAAAGCAAGTAAGAACATGGATATCGATGACAAAATAGTCATTTTTCTTCATATTCAAGCCCTTAATGTCAAGAATCGGGTAATGATCTATTGTTTCTATCATTCGGGAGAAACTCTTAGAAGATATATAGAAATTGGATCAATATAGGTCATATACTTAAACATAGATATCAATGGCCAAATCTGCACCATTAGATTTTTAAAATCAATGGTCAAAATTTAATAATGACATTACTGTAATTAATTAAATAATTATAAGATGTAATTATAGAAGGAAATATATTATGGAAATCCCTAACCCATAAATCACGCCCCTTCTTATTTTTTCCTCCAAGTCTAAACCAAACCGAAATTATAGAAGGTGGGGTAGGGTGTAGGGGTGGGGTAGGGTAGAGTAGGGGGTAGGGGTAGATGGTGGTGTGGGTGGGGGGAGGTGTGAAGAGGTGAGGGTAGGATATGGTGTAGGGTAGGGCAAGTGTATGTAGGGTAGGGGTGGGTGGGTAGGGTAAGGGGTAATATGGTAGGGTGGGGGTCGGGTGTTGGTGTGGGTGTGGGTGCGTTTTACAAACACAATTATATAAAGTTTTAATACAAAAATGAAGAAAGTGTATTTTGGTCTTTTGATATGATTCTATTTGTTCAATAAATTTACAAACAAACACAAAATAGGATTAGAATGAAATTCAATTCCATTTACTTTAATGTGAAACAAACATAAATATTAATATCATTCTTTAATAATTCAGTTCCTATAGGAAGTGAATTCTTAAGAAATTAGATTTTATTCATTTCCATTCCGTGAAACAAAAGCAGCCTTAGAGTCGTTAATAACACAACTTTAATCCCTATAATCCATCGTCTAATGCGTATAACATGCTCCTAAAAAGGAATAGATTAAAAATCATTAATCACTATAATAGAGGAAATTTTGATTTATTACAAGTGCCACCAAGCTCCATAATAAAGCCAAAGAAATAATCGTTATTCTTAATTTCTCAAAATTGTATATGGGATGTTACACCATCTTAATATGGCTGTGTTCATTGATTAAACATGGATGTGTCACACTTCAACATGATTGTGTTTGCTAGAGTTTTAGCACGATTGTGTTCAATTCAAACACATCTATCTTCACCAATACAACTTGCATAATTTTGACACGGTCGTGTCTATCATGAATACCGGGCATGCTCTTCGTGAACGTCCTTTGTTCTTCACCAAATCAAACCCAAAGTCCCCCAATCGATAAAAAGTGTTTCCCCACACTTACCATGGTTTTTCGTAACCATTTACCCGCTCTTCAACACCAAATTAACACATAAAACACTAGAATTCATGACTAATCTCCACTTCAATTTGCTAGACGCATCCATGGACTTTGCCACAAATCTTGATGAACTTCACTTTTGGTTGGATTCGAAATAATCTAAATCAGACCATTATTATAATTTTAGCTCACTTGGTTATTATTTACAGTCACCACGTGATTTGTTCTTTGATTTATTGATTTGAACAAGGTACAACTAAAATGGAGAAGTAGCAATGAAAAAAGTGTGTTGTCATATAAGAGGGTAACCAATGTGCTTGTGCCTAACGGTATTTGGTGGTTGTGAAGTAGTGTCTCCTCCTAAGAGATTGTGGGTTTAAGTCCGGTTATGGACAATGGAGTAGATTTAGAAGTATGTTTAGTGAGTGCGTGAGTTTGCCGTTAAAAAAAGAATATTCTTATCTATTTTACAATCTTATCTATTTTAAAACTTTAACATTAAAGCCACTTTGATATATCAAAGTGATATTATTTAAAAGCATAAATTTAACCCATCTAGTGATATATAAACTTAGTCACCACAACGATTTTCACTTAGGTTACAAACACAGCGTACTGACTGTAACACCGCTATTTTTTTTAAAAGAGTAAACACCGCGGAAGCGAATAAACAAATATAAACCTATTCACAAGGAAGTTATAAAACAACCGACGACTGACACAAGTGTCAGTATATCAAAGGCCAGTGTTACATAATTACAAACAGGCTCTTCAAACAAAATATATCAGAGTGTGTGTCAGACATTCCCAAAAACTATCAAAACTCCCAGCAACCAGCAAGATCTACAACAACCTGCAATTTGGAGTTTAATGTGGGGAATTAGCTCAAAGCTAAGTGAATGAAAGTTTAACAAACGACAAGCATCAGAACAACAATCAATGCCACAACAACAAATAAGCAAATATCTCAGAGGACCGGCGGTTCGGCCGAACCTACAACCAAATGCCGGCCTAACATAGGTTTACCGATAGCCTACTTGTCATTCTCACACAGTAAAATCCCTTAAGTTACAACAAATGCATCAAAAGGTCTAGTACTGATTAGCCGATGACAAATAAGCCCAACCTAACATGGCTGACCCCATCAAAACAACCCAGAGTCAATGAACAACTATTTACAATTCCAAAGTATGCACATAGCACCAGCAGATCAATTACCAGACTATACAGTCTAACAATGCATAAAACAGTATCTCTCGTTGCAATCAAAACCGTTACAACTAATACAGTTCGTGAGTTAAAAGTCCACTCACCTGTGTCCTTCAAACACCAAGCCCAATTGTCTAATGTCACTGAGGCTTCGGATCCCCTGAGAACACAATACAAATAGATTAGTGAATCAAATTCCAATTAACTCTAAAAATCAAGTAGCTAGACAAACGGGTAATAATTTAACCATTATACCTAACATGTATCAAATCAACTTAAAATATATCAAACACTATTTAGGAATGATTCACATATCATATGGAACATGTATCAATCAATAAAACACGAACACGAGTCATTTAGTCTAATTCATAAAATTCAAGTAGCTTTTTATCATGAATTGAGCATAATTAATTCAAGTCTTTCTACACATGTTCCCTCATCAAAAACCATTCATAAATATCCTATAATCATGTATGTAGTAGGCACTAGCAGCATATAACAGCGTACAAGAAAACACGAAGCAAAACAGAAGTTGCAGAGCTGTGCAGGGGGCCCCGCGCCGCGGAACACCCCTAGCTCCGCGCCGCGGAAATTCACGCACAACAGACCTGTGTTTCTGTTTTGTTCGCACCAGCAACCAAAACCCACATGTAATTCGATTTGCAGCAGTAGAACTTGATAAATAATGGTTCCAAACAACCTATAAACTACTACAAACATACTAACAACAATCAAACATGTTATAATCATCAATTCATGATTTCAAGTTAGAGTTCAAGTTCATCAAGAACACTAAAATCACTATGATTCTTACTCAAAATCAGTACATAACATCCAGTAATCCCTATAGAATATGTATCCAATTCGGATTGAGCATAAACCCAACTTAATCATCAACCCTAGAAATCAAAGAAACATATTTTTTGACAAGAACAAGTAAAGAGATCATGGAGAACAATCCAAGAATCATAAACTTACTTTGATTAAGCAAAATACCACACAAAACAGAGATTATAGGGATGATTTGGCTGTTCTTGGCTAGCTTCTCTTCAAAGAACAAACACAAGCAAAACACACAACATTGACTCCTAAAAGTCACATAAGCCTCTAAGTCGGCTGGGAATTTTATTAAATGACATACAGTGCAAATACTGTTATCTAACATACAGGAACCTAAATAAAGTGGTCCTATACAAGTCATAAACAAGCAACGAGGTATTATTCGGGACCCTCGTGTAAAAACGAATCATGTGGTACCAATATCTTATAAAGATATTAAACTAATATTTTTACCTCTTATCTCACGGTCCAACTAATTACCAAGTAATCATCAAACAAATATATAAATAAATATCAATTAATTAAAACAAGTAATTATATAAATAAAACAATTAAATAAACACTTACCACCTACCACGAACGACTGGGCCCTAAACGCGGGTGTTACACTGACAAAAACAATTTGATTAGAATTTTAAAAATTGTGTCAATTATCAATTAAGCCTCTAATGACTTATGATTACTACCACATGCATTTTGGAGACATGTATATTATTTTCCAAGAAATATTATACTTTATTACACAAAAATAAAGATAACTTATATTTTTTCATAATATCTTATAACTTAACTATTTTTACAAGTTAAACCAACAAACTTTTTTTATTAATTTTTGATACAACTAATATATTATAACCGGTTAAACCTATTGTAATATCATAATTTTATCATTATAACTAGAGGTGAGTAATCGGCTAGAACAGTTCCGGACCGGTCCAAACCCGGTTTGAAACCGGAACCGATTTAGACAAACATTGAGAATTGAAAACTGGACCGGCTAAACTACATTGTACCGGTCTATGTTTTTTCGGTCAAATACCCGGTTAGAACCCATACATGTTCTTATGCAGCTGGTACAATTAGTTGATGCTTTGAGACAAATATCTTTAAACAAAATAGTTTTCATAGTATTTCTCTTAATATTGTAAATTAAGGTTGAAGCAGAAAGTTATATATTGATATTATGCATGCGAAACTTGAGTCACAATATGTATAGCTTCAATAAAAACATCCTGCAATAACTAAGACATATATACAATAGTTAAAGAGTTCTTTTTATAGATCAAAGATATTATAAGAAACTACTTAATATAACAAACAATTTTTTTTGTTTCTCCTAATGTAAAAATATATTATCTCTTTTAATATGGATTGGACTGATATCAAACCTAGAATAATAAAAACAACCAACTAATTTAAATGGTATTGGTAAGGGAAGCAAAAGGAAGGCTCTTCAATTCCTATGGAAGAAAGAGGACCCGGATGTAACACCCCAAAATGGGGCCTAGTTGTAAACTGTAGTACATGTAGCTTTAATTGTAGTACGTTGACATTAATTGGTGTTTTGTTGCTAACTGTAGTATAAATGTTGCTAAATGGTGTCTTAAATGTTAATTGGTGTTTTAAACATGAATTGGAGCTAATTGGCGTTAAATGGTGTTAAATGTGGATAAAAAATGTAGTATTATAAAAAGTGTTGTAAGTTGACCATGTTGACAAATAGTTGAACGGTTTTGGATAATGGTTCCAAAAATATCTCCGTTAGTTGAAATGGATAACCCTAAGTCGTGTTTTAAGTTGAATAGGAGAACAAAATACCCGGGTGGGGTATTAATTCTATTAGGTCGGTTAAAAGGGGGGGGCTGCCTTATCCCCTGTTATACCAAAACACATACACACTACATACACTTTCATACATACGTATAAGCAAAACCACACCCAAACTCTTGTGGGATTGAAGAAGGAGATCAAGATAAGGAGCCGGGATTAAGTTATTGAAGCTGTTCTAGTACTTGTGCTCACCATCTTGTAAGTTTTCTTGAGTAAGAAACCTAGTTTTTGGGTTGCAAAAGGAAAGAATCCATTTGATGGATTTAAATGTTGTTTTGATGTAGTTTTTGTGTACAAAATGAGTTGGTTAGCTTCTATGTGTGTTAAATGAACCTTAGAAACAATTAAGGTTGTGTTTGAATCGGATTTGGTGTCAAAAACCCGTAAAACCGTAGCTGTGCTCGAACAGAGCAAGAACACACTGTAAATGTGGTTCCTACGGGCGTAGTATAATGTTACTACGGCCGTATGGTGTTGTTGATGTTACTACGGTCGCAGTAAATGGTTGCTACGGCCGTAGGATTGAAATTAAGAGGATTACCACCCACGGGTGATGGAAACAAGACTACGGGCGTGGGTATATAACCTACGGCCGTAGTTTCCCAAAGGATACCTACTACGGGCGTAGGATATGGTTACTACGGCCGTAGGTCATGGTTCTTTGGCAAGAGCTTCTACGGGCGTAGTGTATATATACTACGGCCGTAGTACGTGTTGGATGGGTGTCCTGCGGGCGTAGGAACATGTTCCTGCGGCTGTAGGAGGTTGTCAGAAGTCATGTTGACCTTTTGTTGAGACAGTTGTTAGTGCAGACTAATATAGTGTATACTAAGGGGTGTTTATCTATGTTTATTGGTGTTAGGTGACTCAGACGATTCTGTGTGCTCTTGGGACTCCCGATTACATATCTGCCTCTTGTAGTTTCGAGGTGAGTACCGGTTTCCCATGAGTCTCAGTAGGTAAGTTATCTGTAGTACATGTTGACACATGATTGGTGTATTGATACGTGGAAATGGAGGTATGTTATGATAAAGTTGTACAAGCATGCTTAGTATTATTATTGTTGATATGAAAGATATTGTTGTGATTATATGCGCGCATGAACTGGATCCTTATTGGATCAACTAGTTATTTATGAAGTTTTGTCCGGACACTGAATTGGAGAACACGGAGGTCAGTCAGGTAGACGGGTGTCAATACTTGGCTGGGTTCTCGGGTAGACGGGTGTTAGTACCCGGGCACTAACGGTACTCAAGTAGTATACGCTTGGGTGATGGTCCTGCAGGCCGCCGTTCCTCTAAGGAGTAAGGTTCCTTGATAGATGGGAACCAACATGATAGATAATTGGCGTACTATGTGGACTGCTTTTGGGTTGTTGAGCGGGGTTAGCTCCCCTGCAACATACGACTACTGCTGACACGTTTGTCACGTCACAATATGATAGGATAGCCCTGTGTGCTGTTCTGATACAAGATAGCCTGCTTATTGTTGCTTATGTGTAATTGGTGCTCACTAGCTAGTTGTAGCTAACGGTGCAAGATTTACCTTTTTCGCAGGTTGATGCTAGATGCCTGGTGAGGCGGGACTGGTGGTAGTTTGTCTTGTAAATACCTTTTGGGGAACACGTTGTAGTTTGTATGGATCCGGTGGTCGGAACTAGTTGGTAACGCTTGTAGCTTTGAACTTGGCTAACCTTTTTGTTGTAATTAATTAGCCGAGTCAATCTTGTAGTTTTTGTAAATGGTGTTTAATTCCGCTGCAACACTTTTGATAATCGATGTTTAAAAAGTTTAAATTAACTCTAATTTTAAGCTCGTTAGGGGTGGCGTTACAAGTAGGTATCAGAGCCTAAGTTTGAGGAATTGGGTACTCGTACAAGTATTCAATCTCAAGCTCGGGCCCGACCATCGTTAAGTGTTCCTATCGGGGTAATTGGGGTTGAGTTGAGTGTTATGTGGCTATCCTATGTGATAGATTAACTGTAGTATTTGTACATGGTGAATAAATGGTGTACTAACTGTGGTCTACGTGTAAATAGTTAGTTGAGTAGAAATGGCCGAACGTAGAGCTACGACAGAAGAGGGTCTCAAACGAATGGAGGACGAGGCCTCAAGTGAACGACGGGAAGCTGAGGACGAGGCTTCTCAGCATAATGTGGAGCCGCCAAGACACGATCAAGAGCAGGCGGCATATGTTAGACTGTTAGAGGAGGAGCTCCGATTGACGAGGGAGCTGTTGCAAAATGCTTTGGCAGTGAAGAAGCCAAAGAAGTGCTCTTACAAGAAGTTATTGTCTTGCGGGCCGAAGGTTTATGAGGGTAGTGATAATCCCTCTGAGACTATTCGTTGGTTACGTGAGACGGATCAGGTGTTCGAAGCTTGTGAATGTGAACGTGAGCTTCGCGTCAGATATGTTGTTCAGAGGTTGAAAGGGCCAGCTCTGGATTGGTGGGATACAGTTAAAGATACGTTGAGGCCGGAGGTGATCGATGCTCTGACTTGGGAGCAGTTTTCTGAGAAATTAAAAGCGAAGTATTGTACAGATTATGATCTGGAGCGACTGGAGAACGAGTTTACTGGTCTCCGTAAGGGGGATAAGCCTGTTGAGGACCTTATTCATGCTTTTACGGATAAGGTTAGATTCATACCGCATTTGGTGACTGACGAGAAAGCCAAGATGCGCAAGTTTGTGAACATGTTGCCACTTGATTATCGCGCTCATGTTAGAGCTGCGGCTACTTTGGATCGGGCGTTTGAGATAGCCCGACAGATTGATGGGGATAGACGCCAGGGAAGGGGGGATCATGCTGCTGAGGGTCAGAAAAGGAAGTTTCAGCAGTTCTCAAAATCTGTTACTTCCAAGGGGCAGTCGTCGACTGGGGGAAAGCCTGATTCTTCGAAGAAGGCTAAGTTTGAGGGTTCGTGGTGCTCTCTGTGTCGCACCTACCATGCCGGTGATTGTTCGAAGGCCACTACTCGTTGTTTTAGGTGTGGTCAGAAAGGGCACTCGGTGAATGAGTGCGAGTTTAAGGAGAACGTCTGCTATAAATGTCACAAGCCAGGGCACCGGATTACAGATTGTCGTTCAAAGTCTGATGCTGGAGCTGGAGGATCTGCCTCAGGGCAGAAGAAAGACAACGCTCCCCGTGCTAAAGGGCGGGAGTTTCAGATGACGAAAGAGGAGGCGAAGGGTGCTGGGGACGTGATTACGGGTACTTTTCTTATTAACTCTACCCCAACATGTGTATTGTTTGATTCTGGAGCTACATATTCATTTGTGTCTGTCTCTTTCTGTGATAAATTGCAAATGCCTGTATATGTGTTGTCTGAGCCTATAAGAGTAGAGATTGCTAGTGGTAAAGTAGTTCCAGTTGTAGATAATGTCCCTCAAGCGGTTATTGATATCGACGGAAGTAGTTTTCCTGTTTCTTTTCTTCTTATGCCGATTGCGGGATTCGATGTGGTGATTGGGATGGATTGGCTTAGCAAGTTGAACGCTGAGATTTTCTGTTCCAAAAAGTTGATTAGAGTTCCTTTGCCTGACGGGTCATATGCTGTGGCTCGCGGCGAAAGGCGAAAGTTGGATATTCCTATGATTTCTTTGATGAAAGCTCGTAAGTCGGTTTCGAAAGGTTGCGATTGTTATCTAGCCCACGTGATTGACGCTAAACTGGAGAAACGTGTGGTTCGTGATATTCCGGTGGTGACCGATTATCCGGAGGTGTTTCCTGATGAGTTGCCTGGGTTACCGCCAGTCAGGGATGTCGAATATCGAATTGATCTTGTTCCGGGGGCTACCCCTGTGGCTAAAGCTCCATATCGTCTTGCTCCTTCCGAGGTTCGCGAGATGATGACGCAAATTCAGGAGTTGCTTGACAAAGGCTTTATTCGCCCGAGTTCTTCTCCTTGGGGTGCTCCGGTACTGTTTGTGAAAAAGAAAGACGGGACGATGAGAATGTGCATTGATTACCGGGAGCTGAATAAGCGAACGGTAAAGAACAAGTATCCTCTGCCGCGGATAGATGATTTGTTTGATCAACTGCAGGGAGCGACGTGCTTCTCAAAGATTGATCTGCGGTCTGGATACCACCAAGTGTTAGTTGCCAACGAAGAGATTCCAAAGACGGCTTTCCGTACTCGCTATGGTCATTATGAGTTTTTGGTGATGCCTTTCGGCTTAACCAATGCTCCTGCTGTTTTCATGGACCTGATGAATCGGGTTTGTCGTCCATTTCTTGATAAATCGGTGATTGTGTTTATTGATGATATTCTCATCTACTCAAAGACTGAAGCTGAACATGAGTTACATTTGCGAGAGATTCTCGAAACTCTTAAACGGGAGAAGCTTTACGCTAAATTCTCGAAGTGCGAATTCTGGTTGCGAGAAGTCCATTTTCTTGGTCACGTGATCTGCAGCGATGGCGTGAAAGTTGATCCGGCAAAAGTCGAAGCGGTTATGAATTGGGGAGTTCCCCGAACTCCTTCTGAAGTTAGAAGTTTTCTCGGCTTAGCTGGTTACTATCGGCGGTTTATCCGCGACTTCTCTAAACTTGCGGGTCCTTTGACTAAACTAACTCGCAAAGATGTTGCATTCGTTTGGGCGGAAGCTCAAGAACAAGCGTTTCAGTCTTTGAAACGGCTACTGTGCGAAGCTCCAATACTTTCCTTACCCGAGGGATCTGAAGACTTTGTTGTTTACTGTGATGCCTCGTATTCTGGATTGGGGTGTGTGTTGATGCAGCGAGATAAAGTGATTGCCTACGCCTCAAGGCAATTGAAACCCCATGAAGGCAACTATCCGACTCATGATCTTGAGTTGGCAGCGGTGGTGTTTGCGTTGAAATTGTGGAGGCACTATCTCTATGGCACCAAGTGTGTGGTCTGTACGGATCACAAGAGCCTGCAATATGTGTTCACGCAGAAAGAGCTCAACATGAGACAACGTAGATGGCTCGAGTTGATAAAAGACTACGATTGTGAGATTCGCTACCATCCTGGTAAGGCCAATGTGGTGGCGGATGCATTGAGTCGCAAGAGCTCTACCACAGATGCTAAATTCATGAAACTTACTGTGATTCCCGATATCATTGCTCGATTGAAGGAAGCGCAGCAAGTAGCGTTGCAAGATGAAAACCTAAAAGCAGAAACGATGAAAAAGCTGAGAGATCAACTTGTTGACGATACTCGCGGACTTAAGACTTTTCAGTCTCGCGTATGGGTTCCGCTTCATGGTGATAATCGTGAGCTGATACTGCGGGAAGCTCATAAGTCTAGGCTGTCGGTTCATCCGGGCAGCACAAAGATGTATCATGATTTAAAGGCATTGTACTGGTGGCCTACTCTGAAGCGAGATATTGCTTCTTTTGTGGAAAAATGTCAGATTTGCGCACAAGTTAAGACAGAACATCAGAAGCCTTATGGCAGTTTGCAGCAACTAGAGATCCCTGAGTGGAAGTGGGATCACATTACAATGGATTTTGTGACGAAATTGCCGAAGACCCTTAGGGGTCATGATGCTATTTGGGTCATTGTCGATAGATTGACCAAGAGCGCTCATTTTCTAGCTATCAGCGAGTCTACTCCGCTAGAAAAGTTAGCAAAGCTATATGTGGACGAAGTGGTGTCACGACATGGTTTGCCATGTTCGATTGTGTCGGATCGTGATGCGAGATTTGTTTCACATTTTTGGCAGAGTTTGCAACATGAACTTGGTACACGTGTTCATCTGAGCACGGCGTATCATCCGCAGACAGATGGCCAGTCAGAGAGAACGATCCAGACGTTGGAAGACATGCTTCGCGCATGTGTTCTCGAATTTGGTGGGGCGTGGGATTCTCACTTGCCGTTGGTCGAGTTCGCTTATAATAACTCGTACCACTCCAGTATTGGGATGCCACCTTATGAAATGTTGTATGGGAGGCGTTGTCGTACTCCCACATGTTGGTTAGAACCCGGTGAAAAGCAGCTTGCCGGACCTGAGATTGTTCAGATTACGGCAGATAAAGTGAAGATTGCGCGGGAAAAGCTCAAAGCGGCCCGTGACAGACAGAAAGTATATGCTGATCCTAAACGCAGACCAGTTGTATTCCAGGAGGGCGATCGGGTGTTCCTGAAAGTTTCTCCTTGGAAAGGTGTGATTCGTTTTGGTAGAAAGGGTAAGTTGAGTCCACGTTACATTGGTCCATTTCGGATCATTTGCGTGGTTAACGATCAGACAGTTACGCTAGAGTTGCCTCCAGAGCTTTCTGGAATTCACAACACGTTTAACGTGTGTTATCTGCGTAAGTGTAAGGTGGAGGAGAACCAGATTCTGCCTCTACAAGAATTGAAGGTTGACGCTTCAAAGCGCCTTGTTGAAGAACCTGTTGAAATACTTGGTTCTAAAACCAAGAAGTTGCGCAGAAGGATGATTAAACTGGTGTTAGTTAAATGGAAGCATAACCTGGGTTCGAATATGACCTGGGAAACGGAAGATGACATGAAAGCTCGATACCCTCACTTGTTTGTAGACGATCAGATTCCGAGGACGGAATCTTCTTAAGGGGGGTAGATTTGTAACACCCCAAAATGGGGCCTAGTTGTAAACTGTAGTACATGTAGCTTTAATTGTAGTACGTTGACATTAATTGGTGTTTTGTTGCTAACTGTAGTATAAATGTTGCTAAATGGTGTCTTAAATGTTAATTGGTGTTTTAAACATGAATTGGTGCTAATTGGCGTTAAATGGTGTTAACTGGTGTTAAATGTGGATAAAAAATGTAGTATTATAAAAAGTGTTGTAAGTTGACCATGTTGACAAATAGTTGAACGGTTTTGGATAATGGTTCCAAAAATATCTCCGTTAGTTGAAATGGATAACCCTAAGTCGTGTTTTAAGTTGAATAGGAGAACAAAATACCCGGGTGGGGTATTAATTCTATTAGGTCGGTTAAAAGGGGGGGGCTGCCTTATCCCCTGTTATACCAAAACACATACACACTACATACACTTTCATACATACGTATAAGCAAAACCACACCCAAACTCTTGTGGGATTGAAGAAGGAGATCAAGATAAGGAGCCGGGATTAAGTTATTGAAGCTGTTCTAGTACTTGTGCTCACCATCTTGTAAGTTTTCTTGAGTAAGAAACCTAGTTTTTGGGTTGCAAAAGGAAAGAATCCATTTGATGGATTTAAATGTTGTTTTGATGTAGTTTTTGTGTACAAAATGAGTTGGTTAGCTTCTATGTGTGTTAAATGAACCTTAGAAACAATTAAGGTTGTGTTTGAATCGGATTTGGTGTCAAAAACCCGTAAAACCGTAGCTGTGCTCGAACAGAGCAAGAACACACTGTAAATGTGGTTCCTACGGGCGTAGTATAATGTTACTACAGCCGTATGGTGTTGTTGATGTTACTACGGTCGCAGTAAATGGTTGCTACGGCCGTAGGATTGAAATTAAGAGGATTACCACCCACGGGTGATGGAAACAAGACTACGGGCGTGGGTATATAACCTACGGCCATAGTTTCCCAAAGGATACCTACTACGGGCGTAGGATATGGTTACTACGGCCGTAGGTCATGGTTCTTTGGCAAGAGCTTCTACGGGCGTAGTGTATATATACTACGGCCGTAGTACGTGTTGGATGGGTGTCCTGCGGGCGTAGGAACATGTTCCTGCGGCCGTAGGAGGTTGTCAGAAGTCATGTTGACCTTTTGTTGAGACAGTTGTTAGAGCAGACTAATATAGTGTATACTAAGGGGTGTTTATCTATGTTTATTGGTGTTAGGTGACTCAGACGATTCTGTGTGCTCTTGGGACTCCCGATTACATATCTGCCTCTTGTAGTTTCGAGGTGAGTACCGGTTTCCCATGAGTCTCAGTAGGTAAGTTATCTGTAGTACATGTTGACACATGATTGGTGTATTGATACGTGGAAATGGAGGTATGTTATGATAAAGTTGTACAAGCATGCTTAGTATTATTATTGTTGATATGAAAGATATTGTTGTGATTATATGCGCGCATGAACTGGATCCTTATTGGATCAACTAGTTATTTATGAAGTTTTGTCCGGACACTGAATTGGAGAACACGGAGGTCAGTCAGGTAGACGGGTGTCAATACTTGGCTGGGTTCTCGGGTAGACGGGTGTTAGTACCCGGGCACTAACGGTACTCAAGTAGTATACGCTTGGGTGATGGTCCTGCAGGCCGCCGTTCCTCTAAGGAGTAAGGTTCCTTGATAGATGGGAACCAACATGATAGATAATTGGCGTACTATGTGGACTGCTTTTGGGTTGTTGAGCGGGGTTAGCTCCCCTGCAACATACGACTACTGCTGACACGTTTGTCACGTCACAATATGATAGGATAGCCATGTGTGCTGTTCTGATACAAGATAGCCTGCTTATTGTTGCTTATGTGTAATTGGTGCTCACTAGCTAGTTGTAGCTAACGGTGCAAGATTTACCTTTTTCGCAGGTTGATGCTAGATGCCTGGTGAGGCGGGACTGGTGGTAGTTTGTCTTGTAAATACCTTTTGGGGAACACGTTGTAGTTTGTATGGATCCGGTGGTCGGAACTAGTTGGTAACGCTTGTAGCTTTGAACTTGGCTAACCTTTTTGTTGTAATTAATTAGCCGAGTCAATCTTGTAGTTTTTGTAAATGGTGTTTAATTTCGCTGCAACACTTTTGATAATCGATGTTTAAAAAGTTTAAATTAACTCTAATTTTAAGCTCGTTAGGGGTGACGTTACACCGGATCTCGTAATGCTACCGAAAACGAAGATGGGGTTTTTTGATACGAGGTGGGTAAAATCAATCTGGCAATGTGATGAAGTTGAAGTAGAATGGAGTAATGCTAAGGCCGACCTGGTGGTCAAATGACGTTATGGAAGCGAAGTATTTTTAGTAAAAAAACAAGTAAGGGTGTCCGGGGTGTTTTGAGTGCAAACAACTATGAGATATTATTTGGAAACATATACGCAAATAATGAAAGGAGAAGGGAAGTGATGTTCGAAGAACTACACAATCTCAAGCAGGTGTTCAAGTGTGACCGGGTACTTGGGAGAGAATGGAATGAAGTTTGTGACGTCAACGAACGATCATCAAGTGGGTGGTCCCAATCTGGCATGTGCGAATTTTTGGACTTTATTAAAAATATAAGTCTTGTACATGCCAATGATGGGTGGACCTTGGTGCAATAATTGACTAAACCCAACCTATAGCCAATTAGATAGATTTTTGGTATCATTCAGAAGATTTTAAAAACTCGCAATGGGTGTTAAGAGATGTGACCTCAAACCATAAAGAAGTTGTGGTGCTATAATGCTGAAATTTAGTGAGTATAGGAGTAATAAAGTTTGGTTCTGTGTAATAGAGTATGATGGTTTTCCTCTTGTTGTATCTGTGCTAAGCAACAAATGTAAGGTTTTATTGATGAATAAATATGCTATTTTAAAAATGTATGAAATTGAAAAATAAATCATAAAGACACTAATGTTAATTACAAATTTGATTCCATAAAACAAATAATAATAATAATAATAATAATAATAATAATAATAATAATAATAATTAAATAAAAGTCTATTAATTAAATAATTAGAAAATAAGTGAGAAACATTATATCTTGATTTTATTAGAACAAAATTCACTTTTTCTTGCAAGTTTGCTGTTTGCAAGACTCACAGAGGTGGTCAAAGTATATATATATTTCCCTCGTTCTTGTACTGTGTGCTTTATTTTGACTCCTCACTTCATTCGAGTACAACTCAGGGCAAACAATTTGACCTGATCCGAATCTCATCGAATATCAGGCTATTCTCTTCTTCTTCGATCCAAATCCAGTGTTAGCAGAACACTAGTCTTGATTCATTGCTCTTGATTTGATGAATCCAATATGTTGTTACACAAGCAGCAGATTCGATGATTATTAGGGCATTATTCAGTTCTTCAAATTCTACTCAAGTTTGTTGGAAGAAAAAGTAATGTAAGTCTGATATCGAGTAGTACGAATTTGAGATTATACAATACCTCATTGGATCAAGGAGTGATGGAGTCCAAAATGGATCAGTACGAGATGATGGAGCAAATCGGGCGGGGTGCTTTTGGCGCCGCGATTCTCGTAAATCACAAATTGGAAAAGACCAAGTATTTGTCTTTCGCTCTTCTATATATTCTTTGTTTATGTTCTTGAAATAGGGTGTATTGATTGGATCTTTATGTTATTTAACAATGCAGGTATGTTTTGAAGAAGATTCGTCTTGCAAGGCAGACTGAAAGGTGCAGAAGATCTGCTCATCAAGAGGTTTGTTTTCCTGAACTTTGTTACTATTTGGGAATTTCTAGGTTATCCTGGGAATGTTGTTCTTGATTTCTGTACTATTATTTGATGTTTAGATGGCTCTGATCGCGCGTATTCAGCATCCCTTTATTGTTGAGTTTAAAGAAGCATGGGTTGAGAAGGTTAGAAACAAATGTTATTGGAGATTTCAGGATATTGTATTGTATTACTTTCGTAATCTGTAATGTGATTTGATCTGAATTTGTTTTGTCATTGGTTTGCCCTAATATCGAATGTAGGGATGCTATGTTTGCATTGTAACTGGATACTGTGAAGGTGGTGACATGTAAGTCTTTAGAGATACCAAAGCTCCTTAAATTATATATCAATCATATCATAGTTATCACCTGCTGATACAATCACTCATGTGCAGGGCTGAGTTGATGAAAAAATCACCCGGGCAGTACTTCCCCGAGGAGGTATTATTGTTGTTCCTTCTCTGTGTTTTAATCATAGTTACCAGATCTCTGATATTGGTATTCTTGGCCTTACAGAAACTTTGCAAGTGGTTTACTCAGATATTATTGGCAGTTGAATATCTGCATTCGAATTATGTTCTACACAGGGACTTGAAAGTACGTAATAATATACTATGGATGCTTAAATTCTTTCACTTTCAATGAATTATTCTGACTTACCTCATTGTATCTCCAGTGTTCTAACATCTTCCTTACCAAAGATCAAGATGTTCGTCTTGGTGAGCTTGCAACTGTTATTTTAATTTATTTATTTCAACTTCTTTTGTTCAGAGATTGATTTAACTATTATCTTTTCGTTTTAGGTGACTTTGGACTTGCTAAGACTTTGAAGGCTGATGACCTGGCTTCTTCGGTATGTTATCTATTTTCATATGTAAAGGAAGTACCTATATATGACATGGGAAATAAAGTTTTGGTTCTTGTGTATGTACGTATATATACACTTGTGTTTTCAGGTCTATACATGTACTGTCTTAGTCCTACAGCAGATGCGTGATTCAGTTTACATACCGTTAAACAAGTTTTCTTTTTTGTAGAATATATAGTATACCAATTAATGCTTGTGGAAGTTGTTTAACTTTTTATTAGAATAATAGTAAGGCAGGAGTATGATTTATAATTACTGATTTCAACTTGTTAGCTCATATGCAATTGTTTCTTTTCTTCAGGTCGTCGGAACACCGAATTATATGTGTCCTGAGCTGCTTGCAGATATTCCTTATGGATTTAAGTCTGATATATGGTCTCTAGGTATTTTATTTTCTTTAATTGTATTTTCAGAGAAGTTTCAATGTCTAATGGAGGTCATTTCACATGTATTTTCTGTAATTTTATTTTTGTGCCCCATGTTTACTGTTTTCTGTTCTGTCTGTATTTTATCTTAAATATGTTTTCTTTGTTAACTAGGTTGCTGTATGTATGAAATGGCTGCTCACCGTCCAGCTTTTAAAGCTTTTGTAAGTCCTCTAGAACCAGTTTTTTCTTCCATATCTGCCTCCATTTTCAGAGGATTCACTATTGCTGGTTGTCGATGGATCTTTTTTAATTGTTTAACTAAAGTATGTTATTGTCTCTTGAATTTGATTAATATACTGCAAAACAATATTAATGCTTTTGTGATGAAAATTCTTGATTGAATTAACAAAAAATCCAATGTAATTATACTTCAACGGACAGTTTAACGCATAGCAAATATATTAGTTCTGACTACAGAGATGAACACAGATCTTTGAATTAATACAAAGTATTCTATATCCAGCACCCCTCCCTTACAGAAAGAAAAGTAAAATAAAAGGCAAATAATAAAAATGTATTGAAAAATACTATAAAGCAATGATAAAGAACGAGTAAGTAAAATAATAGGCAGATTAAAATATTATATATTGTTCATAATCCACGTTAAGACTAATCAAAAACTTCATAGTAACTTTTCTCATTCATAAATTGCTAAAGTAGTGAAAGTATTACTACACTATTCTTCAGAAAGTGCATCATTGATAAACTGTATCCATCAAGGTTTCACAACATTATTTCCTTCCCATTTCTCTTCTTTTATAGTTATTTTCTAGTGCATTTGAATATTGCTATTATTGCATATTAATATATTCAATTGGTTTCAGGACATGGCTGGTCTAATAAGTAAAATAAACAGATCGTGTATTGGTCCTTTGCCTCCTTGCTATTCTCCATCTCTGTAAGTCAAATATTTCATGGATAAAAAGCTATATTTTTGCCTGCTTTCATGTTATCTATTTGTTTGGTTGTATGAGTTTTCACTTCATCTAGATAGTGTCATTGCTTTAGTAAACTTTGTTTTATGAAGGTAGTGGCGTCTTTATAAAGTTTCACATGCCTTGTTTTCTTTTTATTTATCTTTATATCTATCTTTATTGTAATTATTGATGTAAAGATGTATCGGCCACATGTTAAAGAAGTTGGTTTACCTTTGACGTATTATGTGATCTACAATAATTAGAATTAGATAATCAACTATAATAAATCAATCTGGAGGAGATAATGTTTGGATCTGCTTCCTGATTTAGGTTGTAGTAATCAGATGTATGAGTATATTGAAATTTCTGCTTATTTAAGAATTAATAGGTAGACTGAACAAAAAAGATATTTTTGTTCGAAAACAAATGTCATATAAAATACAAGTAGAAGGGTTTTTGAGTAGATGAAAACATAAGAGAAGGGGTTAATATTCAATTTTATTGTCATTAGATAATCAGTTTTCTTGTAGCTGATTTGAAACTATATATCGAAGGCTAGTAATTATAAAATAAAAACAAGTGTGGTCTATTCATCCAAACATGTAAAGTGATTATTGCAATTTTGAATCACAATAATCGGATAATAAGTTATAGAATGCATATAGAAACATTCCCCAAGATATTACCATACCTCTATTTGTTATCTTTAGTTATTATTTCTATCTAGTGTATAATATAGGCATATACAATAATTAGATATTTGTGCAAATATTACTTCGAGAGTAACACTAGTTCTCACCTTTCCATTTCCAGAAAAACTCTTATCAAAGGAATGCTCCGTAAGAATCCGGAACATCGACCCACTGTATGTTTGTTTTTTGATAAGTTTATCCATTTTCATTTGTCCACTATTCTAACTTATATTTTTATTTATATTTTTAATTTTTAGGCATCTGAAATCTTGAAACACCCATATCTGCAACCATATGTTGACCAATATCGATCTTCATTTAGTCCTCGTATCAGTTCACCTTCAAAACATATCGGTGGTCCTCATGATATAAGAAAAAAGAGATCTGAAAGCCAAAGCAGTAACAGTTCTTTTAGTGACAAAGATAGCGTCATATCAATCGAGAAAAACATTCAAACTGGTGGTTGTACATGTGAGCATAAAGCCATCATTACAAATCTTCCTTCTGGAGATGATGATATTGATCCATTTGTTGAAGATACTGAACATGATGATATAGAAACGTGTGCTGTCAAAATTCACGAGGAAGAAAAGTCAAACAGCGAAGCTAAGCAAGACAAATCGGTCAAACAAATTAAGACGGGTCTGAAAGAAGGGAAAATAAGAGAACACAGTTCACCAATGCGAGGTGGGCGTTTAAAGACTGGAGGTCAACATATTGAATTTGAAAGTAAATTGCCCAAGCCAACTGCAGTGTATCATGGGTGGAAAGTGGCGGCAGCTGGCGGTGAAACACCACCTGAAAAGAGCAATACAGAATCAAAGAAAAGAACTGCAGGATCGATTTCCTTGAAGCATCAGGTACACCTTCACATTTTTCCCTTTTCCTTTTCTGTTTTGAAATCAGGGAAATCTTTTCTATATCTTTAAAGTTTGACTGGAATTGACCCGCTGATAGACTGATGACCTATCTATGCAGGTACCTGTCATAGACCCATCTTCAAAGATTAAACCTAGGCTCGAGGGGACCCCGCCCTCTGGCCTGCCTAGATTTACTGAAGATGCAAATCAGAGATTAAGAACCCCACCCACTCTTCTCAGAAGACCATCATTCCCGGGAAGGATCAAGCAACTAGCTGTTGATGCTCCCGAAACCCTAACTATTACTAAAAAAGTCGAACCCAATGACACAGTTCAGGCTCCCGTGAGAACAATAAGCAGCCCCACTGCAACATCTGAGATTACCGGAAAGACAACCGGTCCTAATGAAACAGTGGACACAAATGTTCAGAGAAAACTTGTTTCAAAGATCATACAAGAATCTCGAGTTGGGGTTTCAAATGAGAGAAAAACAGATGGCTCTGACTCTGTAACCTCTTCGGCTTCTATTCAACAATTTGAACATTGTGTTGATGAATTAACAGAAGTTACACTTCCTATGAGCAAACAAGAAAAAGTAACTGAAAATTCTCATTCATGTGTGCCCATATCTACCTCCAATCAAACAACTAGGGTTCTTGCTGGTGGTAAAAATCAAGGTTCAGAAGTGGCTAGTGAGATATCAAGCTCAAATGTGTTATTCCCAAACGTGTCTGACTCAGTGACTCAATCAAACACTGATTCTATATCCTTATCGACAGGTGATGATGACAAATTCACTGTAAAAGAGTTTATTACACCTCTTTCATCTAGTCAAAGGAGTACGGTATCAGACGGGGTATCAGCTTTACAAAATCCAAGAATCGAAAAACTTGCTCCACCTCAGCTCCCGCCAGCTTTTGGTGATGTGATTCACGTTATTCATCACAGCAGCTATCGGGTCGGGCATGAACAGCCATTTGTTGAGCCCGAGATCAAAAGCTTAGCGTCTCCAACAGGATGTTTAGAACCGTTGGATCGATCTGAAACAATGACCGTGAAATCCGAGATTGAAGATAGTGAATGTATTAGCAAAGACGTTGAAGCAAACAACAGTTTAGCGGGTGTAAATCCAAAGCCACGAGAAAGTCAACAAGAAACGCCCGTGAAGGAGATTTTAGATATAACGTCTACTAGACAACGAGCAGAGGCACTTGAAGGGCTTCTTGAATTATCTGCTGATCTGCTTCAACAAAACCGCCTGCAAGAACTGGCGGTGGTTCTTAGACCGTTCGGCAAAGATAAAGTATCCCCACGAGAGACTGCGATCTGGTTAGCTAAAAGTCTCAAAGGGATGATGATTGATGACTCGGGTAGGAGCTCGTAAAACCGTTTTTCCTCGACGGTATGTTCTCTCTTTCTTCCCACTTTGTGTTTGATATCCTTAATTCTTTCATTGTGTTATCTTGTATATATCGACATTACAAACCGAATAATCTCTTGTTTTAGTAGTTGAAATGTACAACTACAATCTTTTGTCACTTAATCTTGTTGGTCATTATCAAGTAAGTAAACTCTTGAATTAGTATGTATTGTGATTGAAAGTTTGACTCATTTTCTAAGGGCCAGACTTCCGTTGATTGAAAATTTGAAATCATCTTTTTTAAATATTCAAGTTTTTCAATACAGATAATATTCAAGTAATTTTTTAAATTTAGAACTTGATGATTAATTCGTGTTTGGGACCATTAGTTAATTCCATCTTTTAGACTATCAGCATCCATCTTGAGCCAACCTATGCCACGTCAGCGCCACATCATTTTTTTCTTCTCATCCCACACCATCCCACAAACACCAGCATCCATCTTGAGTCATCCCATATCTTTTATTACTTTTTATTTTTTTATTTTAGTTAAAACTATTAATTAATAATTTTAAATAATTTAATTTTTATGTAATTTGTAATAAAAACTATTGGAAAATTATCATTAATAAATTACGCTAATAATTTAAACTTACATAAAATAAGATAAAAACTATTGGAAAATTATCATTAATAAAAACTATTGAAAAAACATGTTACTCATTTGACGATACGCTCCTATAAAGTCGACTTCCGAACCCGAGGATGATGAAGACGATGACGATTCGTAATATTCCGACGAATCAAATGATGAAGATGACATGTTTTTGGTGGAAAGAAATTTTAGAAAGGGTGAATGGAGAAAGATTTGGGAGAGAAATGTATAAAATGTGTGAAAAATAAGTAGGATAGGAAGGATATATATAGGAGAGTAAAAAAGAGAAAAAAAAAGCCAATTTAGCCGTTGGGCAACGGTCAAAGAGGGAAAAAAAACCTTGAAACCGAGCTAGATCGTGGAACCGAGAGAGGGGGAACCCGAGAGAGCCCATGATGGGCGCGATGGTGTGGGAGCCGGACCCGAGGCAACCCACCATGCCATCCCGAGCGGATGCGCATGGTCTTAGCGATTGTCTTGACTTGATGAAATCATAACTCATAATTAATTATTAAATCTTGCTAAATTTAATCAAATCGCTGACTAAGACCATCCGCATCCAACCCAAATTACCCTACTAAAAGCAATGCCACATCATCCTCCAACTACAACCCCCTCTAACCCTACAACCGTCACATCCAACCCTCTCTAACCCTACAACCTCCACATCCAACCCTATTTAACCCCATATCAAATAATAATAAAAAATATTAAATAATATGAGAGAGAGATATATATAGAGAGGAAGAAAAAAAAAGAGTGAACCCGATCGGGTCTGTGGACTGGATGGGTTGGGAACCCTCCACCACCCAACTCTAAGCGATGGTGTTCCCATCGGCTCCTTCCCTCCACCTCAATATAACCCAATAGGTTGGATGACCGATGTGACCGGTCTAAGGACAAGGACAACAATATATATGCCGCAGGACAAATATTAACTATGTACAACAATTATGATAGTTTTGTTCTTATAAAGTTCTGAACAAATTTTTCTCGTCCATATATTTAACGATATTATTGTTAAAATACATATATTTGTTAAGTATGACAAATATTTGTTACGTGTAAATTATTTCTCGGAATGTATTTATATGAAATCTAAGCCAATAGGGGCCTAACAAATTGTGCCTATTCAATTGAAATAAGTATATATATTCAGCAAGTTCAATGCGGTTTCAACCTTTATTTTTTTTTTGCCAAGATTTGTGAACTTAACTAAGGTGGTGTTTGACTAAATGTATTATATATTTATATTTTTAGCTTGTATATAATAAGTTTATTTGTTTGAGACTTGCGAGATTATTATAACTTAAAATAAGAAAATAAACCAAACTTATAAAAAATAGTCAGAAAATAATAGTTATAACAAATACCCTTTAAAGATAAATGGAGAGTGTATGCTCATATAACAAAACTCAGGCGATTAATATAAAATATAGATATTAAAAATTAAATTTAATAGTAGTACTAACTTTGTTATGATCGTTGTTTTACATAGTAAAGTTTTATATTTATAAATAAACTATCTTTCTTGTTTCTTGTAAAAAATTAAATAACTAAAATTAATAAATGAATAACAATAAGTAGTATATTATATAACTAGACTAAATGTCAGTGTAATATACGAGTTAGTTTAAGAGATAATAAATATTAAACATTGGTAAAAACGTATTATATAATAATAATAAAACACGAATTAACGAAAATTTAAAAAAATGGTGACGTACGACATCAACACTCTAACCAGCGGTGGAAACATTGCGCAAGTGGAAGGGCATACTTGATGACAGAAACGTAGTTCATGATACGAAGAGACGTAATTGTATTTCTTACATAAGTCATCAATCATTATTGTTAATTTAAGCATAATAAAGTTAAACGTTATTGATTATAATTGAAAAGAAATTTAAAATGATTATAAAAATATTTTAGAATGATAAAACTAAGAATTTGGTTAAATATGATAGTTTGAAATATTATGAAGGGGTAAATATGATATTTGTAAACTAATTAAGGTGGACACATACGATTTTCTATGATTTAATAAGAGTATATATAAAATTATATCTAATAATTTTAACTCTAAAAAGTCAAAATTGATTTTTTTGATTTTAAGTAAATAAATAGTCAAAATTAAATATTTTTTAAATAAATTATTTAGATCATCTAATAAATTTTATGAAATTAGTCTTTTATTTATATTAAAAGATAGTACAATTAGCAATTTAGGCAAACACATAAACTAAAATTCAAGCCCAATTCATATACGATCCAATATTAGGACTAAATTGGGTAAATTTATCTAAAAAATAAAGCTAGTTCCGGAATTTTATTTAAGGTAAATCTTATAAAATTTGTTATATGTTTATTTTGTAAATTTAATTCAACAAAATAGGCTGTCTGCACACATAAAAGCGGGTACTAAATAATTTGTGGCGGCGAATAATTTTTATTTTACGTCCTGTCGCTTACAAATGTTACGTTATTTGCACGATTCCATATCACAAAAAGGTTTGTTCAGCAAGTTGTCCGTTTTTTCAATTTTTTATTTACATCAACTATATTATTAATTTTAAATATAAAATTCTAAAACACATTAAAATAAGAAAAAAGATTTATATGTATAAAATATGGAGAGAGATTTTAATAAGATTTTAAAAATTGTGTTGATATGCTTGGATTATTTTGTTTATGTGAAAATATATTTTAAATGAATAAAAAGTTAAAGTAAATTAGGAGAGAAAGTGAAGTAGTTAAAGATTGATGGATGAGATTAATTTAAATAGAATGAAAGATTAAAATGTTATTTTGATTAAATTTTAAAAACTCTTTAAATTAAGGAATAAAAAGAGTGTTAAATGAATTATATAATATAGATATATTTATTAAAAAGAAGAAGTTTTTCTTGATAAAAAATCCTCCATGAAAGGAGTTGACAATTTGCTTAGATGTTCGTCATCTAACTATTATTTTGGTCTTTTCTTTACCACCCATATTTATTTTAAACCGAAAACCATATTAAACTAGAATGGTGAACCTTTTATATAATTATGTATACATACTAAAATTAACCCTAATAATAGATAACATAAAACTATTAATTTTTTTTAACATCTCACACCATATTTTTAATCATAAAATTTGCTTGACATTGTGATGGAAATTTGTAGGGGATGTGCTCATGTGTCAACCATTAAGCTACCAACAACCTTGTCAACATAAGTCACTTTACAAGTATATATAAAAGGGAATCAATAGGAGGTTTGTATAATTGACTCGTTATGTGTCTAAATTAATTTAAAAAATAGTAATGGATTAATATGATATATTAAGGGTGAGTATGAATAGTAACACCTATAAATAACTGTACTCTTAGAGTATCTTTAGACATTGGAGATAATTTATGTATACCAATAATATGATATACACAATAGTTATGATTTTTATATTGTTATAAGCTCACAATTTGTTATTGTGATCCGCATGTTTATGGTTATATTGGTCAACTATCTGTTGATATGTATGACAAAAACTTTTATGCATTAATCATCTGATTATGTGTGTCAATTGCAATATGACATTTCTTGGGTGTTACATGACTTATAAAGGGGAAGGTATTGGGGTGTTTATTGTTTACTAAGGTTATGAGTTTAAGTATTATAGTAGCTAAAAAGTAGATTTAGTATGTTTTACTGTTAAAAATATATTTATGATATTTAATATAATATATATATATATATATATATATATATATATATATATATATATATATATATATATTATAATTAGGCAATTTTACGTATTAAAAAAGAAGGTTCATTCGAAAGGGCTGAGGAAAAGATTGCCATCTTTGAAATTAGTCCAAAAAAAGTATTAATTAATGATTAAAAAGGATCTTACTCATTAGAAGAGATAGTCACTATGACATCATCACTATCCCATCATCCAGAGTACCATCCTCAACACCACCTTCCTACCCCTATACCCCTCCTCATATATCCTCCCTCATGTCATCCAATATTTGATATTCTTACTAGTAAGGATTTAATTACAACTTTATATATATATATATATATATATATATATATATATATATATATATATATATATATAAGATGACACATCTTGTTTGATATTGTTTGAGTGTATAATTTTATCACAAAATAAAATATTATGTGATAAAATAGATGTTTAAAAATATATATATATGTGAGTAATGATTTGATAAGAGAGTTCGACACACGGCATGACGAGTGTGTAGTTTCAAAAAAGTCTTTTAGTTCTTTACTTCTTTTTCCTAACTTTCTAGAGTACGGGTGGAGTTTTTATTTTATTTTAAAAAAAATTTAAAATTGTGTTTAAATGAAACCGAGCTCTTCTTTTCCATTAAAAAGTAAATAAAATATTTAGATGTGGTATTATCTACATTTTACATTCTCATTTTTTCGCTACTACTACTATTATTAGCATTTTCGCAACACCTTGATATTTTTATACAAAATAGACCAATTAAATGTAAAAGGGAAGCATTTTTTAAATTTAGGATATTTTAGAATTCGATACCATATTATTTTTAGAGTAAATTATAAATTTCCGCTCTTCTGTTTTGTATAAAACTTCACTTTTCATCCTTTAATTTTAAAAATTAGATTGATGGTCATCGTGGTTTGCATTTCGTCACGAATTTGGTCCCTTATGCTAACTAGCCTATATTTTCTGTTAAAGGTCCCTCATGTGCCGTGCTCATGTGGATATTTCAATCATTTTTTTACTATTCTTGTTACCAAACATCATCTTACCAAAGTCTCATATACAAAACTCTCTCCCTCTCTCACCACCACCACCACTTGACAACCATCACCACCACCATCATCAAAAGTCCACCATCTGAAACCATCATAATCGATCACTGCAACCATTGAAACCAAACGTCGCCATCACCGGACAACCATCACCACCACCATTATCGGAAGTCAGACCATCCACTATCGGTGAAGTCTCTTTCTCTCTCTAACCCTCCTACCTCACACACACACACACACACTCTCTCTCTCTCTCTCTCTCTCTCTCCGCCCTCAACTATCTTTATCGATCTGCCACCGCCTGTAATACCCATTTTTGAAATTTCAATTTCAGAATGTAAAGTTATGATGGTTGACATTACTATGATAATTATTAATCAAATACCAAAGTTGTTTTTTTGGCATGTTCTTTTAATTAGATGTATAGATGTTGGGCTTAGTTGTGATGGGCTTATATATGTATATATACATGAATGATTGGGCGTAAGAAATGATAACGAATGGGGCTTGATCTTCACATGCAAGCTTGAATCCTTGAAAAACATTTGACTTTGCACTTTCTCTCTCTAGCTTTCTCTCACACCAAGAACATACACTATGTGTGTGTAACTCTAAATTTGTTCTTGATGTTATGATGCTTCGAAATCTTGTTTTTGATGTAGAAATACACTTAATGTTGCTTAATCTTGCATAATCAAAGTTTAATCACACTTTCTCTCTCTAGATTAGTGATTCTCTCTCTACTCTCTCTTATTAATCCACACACACACACATACTCTCTTTTGATCAGATCAAACACTTCATGTGTGCGTTTGGGTGTAAATCCCCCTTTTATATTAAGTTTAAAAAGTGGGGGTAAAATACCCCTTATTGGATAACGTACTGCCAAATCTGAAAACTTTATGATTTGTCTCATTTTCTCTTAATGGTCATCCTTTAATACTTTATACCTTAATTCTATATTTCTCTGATGACTCAAATATTCTTTCAAAACTCTAACATCACATCTCTTGTGTAACATCCTGAAAAGTGGCATAGTTGTACTTAGATGTACCTTGTGTATAACTGTTTGTACCTTGGCTTTAGTTAAGTATTTTAGTTGATAACCTATGTTGTTAGTTGGTTAAAGTGGATATGTGAGGTGTTAGATGAAACTTGACGTTAACCAGTAAAATTTATAAAATAATAAATGGGTTTAGATAATGGTTTCAAAGATATCTTTGAGGGCGGAGAGAGAGAGTGTGTGTGTGTGTTAAATTGGTAACAAACGAGAGTTAAATTGTAAGTTGAAAAGGGGAACAAAACACCCACGTTTAATTATTTAACCATCAGAGGCGGTTCCCTCTTCTCCTTATCCCTCCGGAGACACAAAACACACACAACACATACATACATATGTATGAAGTAACACACACATAGGATCAAAGGTTTTTGATTCCAGAAGTTGATTCAAGTATTGTAGGTGTGTTTCCTTATCTTCTTGGTGAGTTTTGTTTGTGTAAAACCTAATTCTTGGAGTCATGAAGGTGATGAGCTAACTTAGTGGTTGAATCAAGTAGTAGATGGTGTTTTTGACTCAAGTACATGTGGGTAATGTTGTAGTGTTGTTAAAGAAGGTATATGAACATTAGAAACGTGATTTAGGTCGATTTTTGGTGTTAAAACGTGAAGAACAGCAGCTGTGTAAAACAAAGATGCGCAGGTCTGTTGTACCGCCATTGCTTGCGAGTGCAAGCACATGTGCTTGCGGCCGTAAGCAGGGTTAAGAGTCCTTGCGGCCGTAACCAAGGGTACTTGCGGCCGTAAGCAAAGGTTTTGGTGTTCATCATCTAAGGACGAAGGAAATAACTTTGCGGGTGTAGGCACATAGCTTACAACCGTAAGCACCCAAAGGACCAAGCTTTTGGGCTTAAGGGGTTGCCTTTGCGGTCAAAATCCATGGTTGAATAGAAAGACCCCTTGAGGCCGTAAGGTGAGGTTTTGAGAAGGCCTTGTGGCCGTAAGCCCAGCTGCTTGCGGGCGCAAACAAGGGTTCTGTGTTTCAGATTGTAGATTGGTGTTGAACCTATAAATAGTGATGTGAAGTGATAATTATGCCTAAACCTATTGTGTTAGGTACTACTGTGGAGCCGGGAAACGCTGATCATTATATTAGCTTTCTGTGAGTTTAAGGTGAGTACCGGTTTCCCATTAGGCTCAGTAAGTAGGGCTAACTGTTGTGTGCTTGATGTGTTATTCGTGCTTCTACATGTGCGTACATAAGGTATGTTGTGATGTGATATGTCATGCCATGATACTTATGATGACTAGAGTTGTACAGGTAGTAAATTAATGCTTGTGACATGAATCGTGTAGTAACTGTATGATATGCTTAAGTTGTACTCGCATGTCTTGCCCATCAAGTATGAGTAGTAGTTGTGATTATATGCGCGCATGCTTTTGGATCCTGATTGGATCGGATATGTTTATTGTTATGTCCGGACACTCGGGGGATTTTTTAACATTTCTTGGCATGGTTGAGGTCAGCTGCGGCTGGATCCCTTGAGGTCCTTTAGTTAGGCTGGTTATTCGGGATCAATGGTGCTCGGTGGTGCACGCCGGACTTCGGGTTTTGCAGGACCACCGTTCCTTGACGTGAGTTGGGATCTTGGCTTACGTTCGAGATCCGTTTTGAGTTTATCTTACTCCGTAATGCGCTCGGTGGGCTGCCCTTCGCTTCCCCCACCAGTGCGGCTTGGTGTGGCTGATTACCCGGTTAGAGTCGTTGAGCGGGGCTTGCAACCCTGAAAGATAGGACTCTTGCTGACATGTTGGCACACCACGATGTGTTCCTGTGTTGTGATAGCATGCTTATTGATACTTATGTGCAACCTGTGCTCACTAGCTAGTTGTAGCTAACGGTGCATGATTTACCTTTTTTCGCATGTGGTGTTTTAACGGCCTGGTGAGGCGGGCACTTGTGGGTAGTTGTGTATATATCTTTTGTGAATACTTTGTTGTTTTATGCATGTGGTAGTACAGTAACACCTGTTGGTTTTGGACTTGGCATATTTTGTTGTTTTTTATATTGCCAAGTCAGATATTATACTTAATATGTTTGTAATCAATGACGTACTTCCGCTACATGTTTTGGTAAATATACTTAAAAAATTTAAGTTATCCCTAATTTTAAGCTCGTGAAAGCCGATGTTACATCTTGTTTGGCACAAATGGCCCAATTGACCCATCTTCAATACTCTAATATTAAATAAACACTTCTAAATTTAAAATAATACTTTCTAAATTTCGGATGTTACAAAAATACCCATCAAATAAAAATAAGAAGAATAATTATTAGAAGTGTACTGAGACTTAAACATTAGACTAAATAGTAACTAGTACCTAATATGTATCATGCACAAGAGAAATCTATTTAAATGAAATCATGGTTCATACAAGAATAAAATGATTGTTACTAAATGTTTTAAAGTTTATTGGTAAAGTATGTGAAAATATAATAAACTTTACCAAATTTATCATTGTATGTAATCAACTTCATTTTGTATAAAAAAAAAACAACCAACTCCTTGATTCATTGTATATAACAGTGTAAAGCCCCAAAAAAATTATAAGGACCATAAATAATTCTATAAATCATTTAGACTAAAATAGCTAAAACATATTCATTACATGCATTCGTCAATAACCTGCCCAATACACGGAACTTAAACTATCAATTCAATAATATATTTAATTGTATTAGTTTATAAAAATCAGAGTTCGTAAATAGCGTTGCGGAAATGTAGTTGTCATGCTGGAGCCTTCCTCTTATTGACACGAGACGGTACTGAATATAATCCATAACCACGGGGTAAGCACAAGGCTTAATGAGCACACATCACTCATATATTATATCAGATCACACATTCATTGGGTAATACCCATCACATCAAATATGCCACACAGGTGGGGGTGCCATCCGCCAAACTGCTCAAAATGCACACGGGTGGGGTGAGCAACTGCCAAATATCATCACAGTATCACGCATGAACGTGTATGACAACATAAGATATAAGTTAGTGTGTCTCACGTGTTCCGCAACACAAAAGTATCAGTAGTTCATAGAGCTGTAAGGTTAACGGGTCCGATAGTGGGAACCTACAACACGTCCTACTAAATTAATACTGAGTACAAGTTACCCATTAATATGATTCTAAACTAATTCGTGATTGTAATGATACAATAGTTTGGGATTGCCACACCTTGGCCTAATTTGCAATTCGCACAAAATTGTCTAACTTACGATTCAGCCTCAATGGCCTAATCTGCGATTCAATCACAATGGCCTAATTTGCGATTCGTACAAATTTTCCTAATTTGTGATACATCCTCAATAATCAATTTCCAATCCAATAAAATGAACTAATCTGAAATTCTATAAAATGAAATAATTTGCAATTCATAAAAACGAACTAATTTACAATTGCTTAAGACAACTCAATTTGGGATTCAACCCCTTTGAACCAATTTGTGATTCAAGCATGGTAACCAATTTATGATTCAACTTAATCACCTAGTTTGTGATTCAAATATCAACAACTAATTTGTGATTCATCTTCTAAAACCAATTTGTAACACATCTTCAACAACCAATTTGTGATTCAAGTATCAACAACCAATTTGTGATTAAGAGACAAGACCCATTTTGTGATTAAAGACAACAACTTGTTTGCGATTGTGTTCTTATGCAAATCAGCCCAAGCCAAACTCGAGCGAATCATCACCAAATCACCCTATTTTTTATCCTAAAGATTTCTAGTTACATTTTGAAGGATTCTTCTAGTTTAATTTGATTATTATCAATTTTTGAGTTCACGAGACCCATTTCTTCTTCTCGATTGTTTGAAGCATGCGTGACACAGACACAACCAATTCATAGTTGATTAATCCTTCATAATCCATGTAAATCACTTATATAATGATCTTAGTAACATTCACATGAACACTTGATCCTTTAATTCAATTATCAACAAATATTTCGGTCTTTAAACCTTTCTTTGCTCTCGGCTAGGTTTCGACGCAAGAACAGGCAAGTGGGTGTTAATCAATTCATCCAAACTCGATCATTTAGTGATATAACAGCCATACAATGCTACAAATACCATTTAGATGATATCCTAGTTCTTTAATTCGATTTTTACATCATGGATAATTTCCTCGCTTGTTCTAAGATTCTAACATTAAATCAGTATCATGGTGTTGTGGTTACATACCTGAGGATAATACCGATGATTTTACAAGAATTGATGAAGAAATTGAACTCCAATTTTCTCTTCTATCTCACGACAGCTACATACCCAGGAATGATTTCAAAACCAAAAATCAAAGTCAAATATGAAATGATTTCAAAACCCCAAATGTATTTGAACAAATTGTATAACCCAAAAACCGATTAAAAGTAATTTCAAAATCAATGAAACCCGAAAATCAAATTTAAATCTAGGAGTATGAAGCCTGAAGCTCTGAAACCCAACTTTGAAGATGAAGCCACCCATTTCGCCAATTTGAAAGATGTTTTTGAAGATGAAAGGAGACAGTGATGGTGAAGCCACCTGACATCCAATATTAAATATGAAGTTTGAATCAAACAAGATTAGTAAACGAATATATAGATCTAGACATTGCATATTTCTAAGTCACCAACAAGAACTCATCGAATGGAAACTAATGATTGAACCCAAACAATGATTGAACAAACGATTCCTATAGGTCAAATAGACTTGAATAGAGGTATAACATGGCGGAGCAAATCAAACCAGATCTGTTCATCCCTAACCTGAATCGAGTTGAATACTGGTGGAGCTGTCAGTTTTCACTAGAATTTCGAACGACTTGAACTCTCTAATTCCCTTTAGTTTAATCGTAGCACATGAGTGATAAAGGAAGGACATTCATAGCTTTTTTTCAATTAATATATTATAAAAATAAAAAGGTTAAACTTGTTTTTAACATGTTATCACAAGTCAAATGTACACAATGGGTCGATTTTATAAGTTGATCGTATTTTTATATACAAAATAAAGTTAATTGCATTTAATGATAGTTTTAACAAAAGTTTTTGTATTTATGCACACTTTGACCTATTATTATTGACAACTCATAGATGATAATTAGTTCTATCTACTTGTGGTAAAATATTCTCTTCACATTAAATTTGTGAGTTCACATATAAATAAACACAACGGTTACCATAAGTATTAGGCGGGTTAGAATTACAATATCATATTCTATAGTTTTTCCAACTATGTGGCCAATAATTTCTATTTTCTATGTGCGGAAAATAGAAACCGATCAAATAAAAAGAAAATTAATAGTTAGTGGAAGTATACGGCTAGTGAGACTTAAAAATTATATTTTAGTATTGACGACCCACAATAATGAATAATACTTCATATGTATCATGTATGGAGAGAGTAGTCTATTTACATGAAAGTCATAGTGGTTTACATAAAAATAAAAGTAAGAGTTGCGGTAGCATAAGGGCTAGTGAGACTTAAAATTGTTTGTGTAGTATTGATGAACAATAAATAGTAAATAGTAATACATTATACATATGTATCATGTATGGAGAGAGAAGTCTATTACATAAAATTCATGATAGTTCAGATAATACAAAAATAATGGTTACTGGAAGTATACGACTAGTGAGACTTAAAAATTATATTTAGTATTGATGACCCATAAATAGTAAATAGTTATTCATATGTATGATGTATGGAGAGAGAAGTCTATTTACATGAAAGTCATGATGGATTACATACAAACAAAAATAATGGTTACCGGAAGTATTCGATTAGTAAGATTTAAAAATTATTGCTTTTCAAAAAAAAAAAAAAAAAAAAAGATTTAAAAATTATTTTTAATATTAATGACCTAAAAATAGTAAATAATAATTTATATGTATTAAGTATAGAGATAAAGTCTATTTACATGAGAGTCATAGTTCATATAAAAACAAAATAATAGTTACTGGATTTATCTGAATTGAGTACCTAACTCACATTAAATTTGCAATCTTATCATATGTTAGTGTCTTACTATTTGTGTGTTAAGGATAGTACATTCACATACTATTTGCTCTATAAATAGTTCAATACTAGAACCTCTTCCTTCACCACTTAGCCTTGATCTTTCTTATATCTCTTAGCCGTGCTTTTATACAATGGAGCGTCGTCTTCCTCTAAGTTTAATTGTTCTTTTTGTAAGTTAAAATTTATTATATTATTCTTTTTAGAAGTTGATATTTATTTTATTCTTATTTGATATTGTCAAAGTAGAAAAGCATTTGAACTTGGTTACAAAAATAATGTTTCTAAAATGAAAATGTTTTGTATAATTTAATCATTTACACATTACTGCTTGTATTATTTATTACATGGATTTAACATTTATAAAACACAATATGTTTTCTCTAAAGTTAAAATGCAGTATTTGTCAATGTTTATCATGCTTGTTTTATCACTTTTTTTCCTTTTTATTAAATTAATTTACTTTGAATTAGTTTCATAAAAATCTGTAATAAGAAGTTAGATAATCTCATATAATCTTAATATTATATATAGATTTTAATTCTTATCTTTTCTTTGACTGAACTTCTTTTTTATCATAGTTTCAGCTTGCAATTATTGCAAGTCATGCATCTGCAGACCCTCAAGCTTATTTCAAATCTGTCTTACCAGACACTCCGATCCTAAAAGTGATCCAAGATTCTCTATCAAATGGTTAGTAATGTCTTTTATCTATAACATTGTCTATATTTTGACATGATTCTTTTATGTATCATGTTAGGGAATGCTAAATCTATTTTGTTGTCTATTTTTGGTAAAGTTATGCACTCGATGTTGTGACTATTGGACTAAATGATATTTATCATTGGTCATTCAAAGCAGAGGGAAGCACTTCATTTGTGCTGGGGAAGCCTAAAGAAAATTTCCCCGGATATGATGATGCAGCAACAGATCAACAAATCATGGCAATGAGAACATCATCGCTATTCTTTTTAGAAAAGGAAATGCATGCCGGTAAACGTGTCAACTTGCACATTAGCAAAGACACAATAACAACACCTCTATTTGTACCTCGCCAAGTTGCAGATTCATTGCCCATTGCTTCAAACAAGCTGCAAGATATCTATAAGGCATTCAAAGTCAACCCTGACTCGGTAGAAGGAGAATTAATTAAAAAAACTGTGAAGGAGTGTGAGAAGGCTTCAAACCAAGGACAAGATCAATATTGTGCGACTTCTTTGGAATCGATGGTGGATTTTGCTACTTCAAAACTAGGGAAAAGAGTTAAGGCGGTCTCAACACAAGTGCACGGTCAGGAGATGACACCATTACAAGGGTATAAAGTCAAAGAAGTGAAAAGGTTGAATGGAGATAATGTTGTCGTCTGCCACCAGGAATACTATGCGTACGCTGTCCATAATTGCCATAAAGCGCCTAAGATCAACGCGTATATGATTTCTTTGGTTGGAGAAAACAATGTAAAATCCAACGCAATATCTATATGCCATGAAGATACCTCATCATGGAATCCAAAACATTTAGCATTTCAAGTACTCAATGTAAAACCAGGATCAGAAGCTGTTTGTCATTTCCTTCCCGAGAATGAGGTAGCTTGGGTTCCATACTAGGTTGTAAGTTGTATCGTCCAATTAGCAAAGTAATGTTATAATATATTTATAAATAAAGAGATCATACCAAATAAAGAAGTATGTTCTAATACTTATGGCACACTATATCTTTTAACCATGGTCATTGCCCTAGTGTCTTAAAAATTTTACGATGATCGATTTAGGTGCTGTTTGTTTTTTGACGACATAAATGTCTTATGTCTTATTCCATGTCTGCAGGATAAGATGTGGTTTAAAAGGTCTTATGTCTGCGAGATAAGACTGTTTGTTTTTTTAATTTTAAAAAATGTCTTATTTACTATATTTACCAATCACCACCTCCACCACCATCACCACACCACCATCACCACTGCCGGTGATCAGCACCAACCGCCACCGCCGACCACCGACCACCGCCAACCACCGCCTCTGCCTACCACCACCACCGCCACCGCCACCACCGCCGTCGACCATCGCCGCCGACCACCTTCACCAACCGCCAACCGCCACCGCCACCAACACCGCCGACCACCACCAACGGCCACCACCACAACCGCCAACGACCACCATTAACCGCCACCTCCATCACCGTCACCAACGCCCGCGACCACCACCAACCGCCGTCGCCGACCACCCCCACCGTCGTCACCATCGCCGCCGACCACCACCATCGTCATCATCGCCGCCGACCACAACCAACCGCCTCCTCCGCCGACCACCACCAACCGCCACTGACACTACCGCCGCCGAACACCGCCAACCGCAATCTCCGCCAACCGCCACCAACAGCCACCACCACCACCGCCACCGACCACCACCAGACGCCACCTCCACCACCGTCAACATCGCCAACGACCACCACCAACAGCCGTCACCGGTGATGGTGGCGGCGGCGGCAGCGGCGGCGGTGACTGTGGCAGCGGCGGTGACGGTGGTGGTGGCGGCGGTGGCGGCGGTGACGGTGGCAACAGCGGCGGTGGTGGCGGCGGCGGCGGGGACGGGGCGGAAATAACGGTGGCGACGGCAGCGGTGGTTGCGGCGGAGGGGACGAGGCGGCGGTAACGGTGGCGGCGGCGGTGACGGTTGTGGCAGCGGTGATGGTGGCGGCGGCGGGGACGAGGCGGCGGTAACGGTGGCGGCGACGGCGGTAACGGTGACGGGGCGGCGGTTACGGTAGTGAGGTGGCGGCAGCGGCGGTGACGGTGGCGGCGGCGGTGACGGTGGCGGCGGCGGTGGCGGTGACAGCAGCGGTGACGGTGGCGGAGGCGGCGGGGATGGGGCGGCGGTAATGGTGGCAGCGGCGGTAACGGTGACGGTCGCGGTGCGGCGGTAACGGTGGCGGTGGGTGGCTGGCGGTGGTGACGGTGGCGGCGGCGGTGGCGGTTGGTGGTCGGCGGGGGTGGACGGTGGCGTTGGCGGCGGTGAGTTTAGAATAAGTGTTTTTTTATTAGAATAAGGTTTACAATAAGTAATAATAAGTGGTTTTAAACCACTTATCAAAATAAGTGATTTTAAGTTCAAATAAGATTTTATTGCATCTTACGTCTGATTTTAAACAAATGGTCTTTTAATGAAATGTCTGCGACCTCGCAGACATTTATAAGAATAAGTACTTATTCCAAAAAAACAAACGAGGAATTAGTATTTTTGTCGCACAAATCCGGCCATTACTTCCAAGATCAAAATGAAAATAACCATAAAAGTCGAACATTGAGCAAACATCTAAAACCATTTATGTGTCATCCACATTTTCTCCTAGTAAATTCCAACAGAAGACTGTGACAACCACATCCTCAAGGTGAATTTACATTTAATGAACTCACAAATTTAGTAATTCATAGCACAATATATAAATATTACTTTCCTTAAGGTTTATAAGGGAGAAACATCATAAACATTACTTTTCTTGATGTTTAAGGGAGAAAAACCAGAAACTTAACAAATACACTCTAGTTCAATATAAATAGTTGCATTAAGCTAGAATACTGCAATTTTCTGTGTTATATACATCATTCCAACATCAAAGCCACAGGACATGACGATTAGTTATTTAAGAAGATAAGTATACAATTAAGAAACCTAGTCTAACATAAATACAATTCCATATTTTATGTTGGAAAGTTATATTTCCTTTTACTTTTTCTTTCTACTAGCTTAATACCTCGTGTATAAACACGGGGATGATTAAAATCAGTTTTAAATTTTTTAGGTTTTTAAGAGTAATAACATGTAATAAAATACAATTGCAAAACATACATTGTAATATAAAACGTATTATGAACATAATTGTTTTCTATAGAATTTCTTAATCGTGATTTCTTCCTAGGAGTTGAATAGTGTTCCAATAAAGGTCTCTTTGAAGATGATAGTTAATTCTCCATAAATTATAGCTATCAAAATGAAGAAGAATCCGAGCAACAGGTGCGATGTCCAAGTGCATTAATGTTTATAGATTTAGGATATAAATGCCTACAATAGTTACGATCCTCCCGTTAATAAACATATATATTTGAAAAGTAATTAAAAAACGAAATAGTGGGCTGCTAGCATTTCAATTCATGCGGTGGTGAATTTAAACATTTTGAATTATATTTTAAATAAAAATGTTTTTAACTAACTAGATAATGTCATTGGAAAGTTTATAAACTTAATGTTACTATTTACACATATATTGTAGGATAATTAACATATATTATTTTTATACATTATATGTTTACCAAAACCAATCACCTAGAAATATGAAAAAATTGAAAATTTAAAAAACTCTAGTATCTAAAATTATTTTCAATTTTGAATAATCACTCTTGATATAAGGAAAGTAATATTGAAATTAGGAGGTTCTTATCGGTAAATATAGGAGGTTATTAAGAAAATTTGTGAAATGAAAGGTTGTAATTGGTAAAAAAATTTGCTATAATTAAGGAGTAATTATCACGGGTTATTAAGAAATTTTGTGAAATAAAAGGTTGTAATTGATAACAAATTTGTTATAATTAAGGATGATGAAGTCATCATCTTTTTCTTTTAATAAGGTTATAGAGAGATGATATATCCTCCTAATTTATCTTCCTACTTATCCTCCTACTCATAAGATTATCACAAGTGTCAAAATCAATGGATAAGGTGAAGAAAGAGAATTAGTGGAGTACACATGTCATGTTGTAGTGAGTAGGAGGATGAAGTAGGAGGAAAAAGTAGGAGGATATTTCATTTTTGTAATTTTAATATATGTCTTGATTTTATGATTAAAAGGATAATTAGAAATATAAAGTAGAAGGATACAAAACTTCTCCTCTTTCACTCCTCACTTGTTATTTAATGTCAAGTAAAAAAGAGAGGCAGAAACTTATACTTTTCTCTCTCTTATATATCTCTTTTATTAGACAAGCTCATACATGTTCTATGAGTTTTCATCTTTTTTGGTATGGTTTAGCAGATAGCTACATATAGTGGGGTTATGTGACTTCACTCAAACTTAACTATGTTTAAAAAATATATATATAAAGCTCCTATTTTTAAAAAAATTTATAATGTTTTAACCCTTGTAATTTACTAGATGAATTTTTTAAGATAACAGACTAGATTATATGTAACACCAGTTTTCACAAGCCTAAAATTAGCGACAATTTATATTTTCTAAACACGTTTTCTCAAAAGCTTGCAGCGGAATAAATAACGTTTATAAAAAATTAGTAGTGTTTACAACTCGGCAGTTAATTTACAACAAAAATACGCCAAGTTCAAACCAACATGTGTTACTAACTAGCGACAACCGACCACCGGATCACATAAATACAACAACCAGTGTTCCCAAAAGATATCTACAACGACTACCAACAGTTCCCGTCTCACAAGGCCAATTACTCTGTACCTGCAAAAAGTGAAATCCTGCACCGTTAGCTACACTAGCTAGTGAGCACAGATTTACACATAAGTATCAACAAGCAGGTTATCACAACAAAGAGACAGCACACAAAGCTATCCTATCACATCGCGGCGTGCCAACGTGTCAGTAAGAGTCACATCTCGCCGGGTGGGAAACCCCGCTCAACAACTCCAACTAGGGGTATCAGCTACAACCAACAGCACTGGTGGGGAAGCGAAGAGCAGTCCACTCATTGCGTTCGTGCCAACTCGGATCTTAATCGTAAGCCAAGATCCCAACTCACGCTAAGGAACGACGTTCCTGCAGAACCTGAGCCCCGGCGTGCACCACCAAGAACCGTTGATCCTGAATTATCCATCTCAAGGGATCCAGCCTTGCGGCTGACCTTAACCATGCCAGCAACTGTCCGGACAAGCAACAAGCAACAACTAACCCGTATCGGGTCCAACATTACTGATGTGTGAAATCTAGTTATATAATTTATGTCCACTATTCACCTAATCTAGCATGCACACACACTAGGCAAGTATACCTAATCGTGAACTAGCACAGAGACATGCAAGTAATGGGTGTCGAATCCACAAGGAGCAGTGTAACACCAAAAATAAAGCAGACTAATAATTAACCTAAAATGGGGGGTTTTCAGTTTTGAGAGTGATTAAAACTATTGACTAATTGAAAGCAGATAAACAAAACAGTAAAATGAACTTTCGCAAACAACCGATTAAAAGCAAGTACCCACCTTAATCTTTCCCCCCTGTTGTGATATACTTCAAGATCAATTTAATTGATTACCTGGATTGACTTAGCTATACTCCACCTCCTATTTCATATAACTATTGTGCGACGGATAAAGAATAAAAACTTCCTATTGATCATCTAAATCCACACAACCTAGTGCATAATTCAACAAGCATATTAAAACAAGTTTAATATAAACCAACCGTTTCCTCGATTGCAAAGCCCTAGAAAATTAGGTTTAGGTTATGGAATCTGGATTCTAATTACTTTTCCTATTAACCCTTAAACGATTCATAGACAAACCATTTAAAGAAGAACATACATCATATAAACTTCCTATTCATACTCAATATGAACCATAAATCCAAAAACAAAGATAAAAACCATAAAAATCCAAACTTTAATCGATTAAACATGCAACTAGTAACAATCCATAAGTAAACAAGGAAATCAAAGCATATCCCTACTAGGGTTCAATCATAAGGTGAATACAATATGAGTTTAGCCCATAATCAAGCTTAAACAATCAAACAAAGTCTGAAAAATCAAGCCTAATCGAAGATTAGCCATAGATTCGACAAACCGGGTTGATGTTGATGATGAATGATGATGGAATATGGATCCTCCAAGCTCCAAGGGTGTTTCCTCACCCTCCAGGGTTGTAAACCTCGGAAAATGTCGCCTGAAGTCGGCTGTAGGGCAAAAGATGGTTTGGAATGAATGAAAAATCGAATTTATAAGGTTCTGCTCTACGGTGCTTTGCGGAGCGAAGCATAGGTGGCTCGCGGAGCGAGCAAGTTTGACCCGTACTTTGAATTTCGTTGACCGAGCTCGCGGAGCGAAGCAAGGATCCTCGTGGCATTACACATCCTCTGGAAAAATTGTTGATTTCTGGGGTACTTCGCGGCGCGAGCACTGAATTTCTGCACAGTTCTTCGTTTTTCTTCTGAATTCAGCTATTTTCTGCATAATCGTCCATCATTTATCAAGCTTGTTGGGAAGATGATCTCATCAGTTGAGATTTGATGAGACAAAGTTAAGTTTGTTAGATATGTTATAGATATAACTTAAACAGAATTATGAGGTTTGATCAGACTGAACACTTATAGTGTTTCAAACTGAGTATAAGCTGTATATAAGGTGAGCATATGTTCGACCAGCTTATACTATATCTTACTAAGATTATCACTATGTGTGATAAGTTGTGTATGTCACCTAAGATATATATTGAGCTTTCAGCCTGATGTGTTTCAAGCTGAGTGACTCAGGTATATATTGAGTCAGCTCAACAGAGTTGCTAAATAAGTTCTAGCTAACTCTTAGGACTTCTAAGGATGAGTTTATTAATATACGTGTTAGTTCATGTTGGTTTTCGAGTTTGTCCTCGAAGAACTCAGCTTGATGAGTTTCAAGCTCAGCAACTCAGTCCGAGTAAGAAGTCATCCTAAAGAAAATAAAAAATATGTTTTAAATTTATCTTTAACTCTCTATATCTACGGAAAGGATAAGAAGACTTCAGAATCAAGATTGAAGATTGAAGACTCAAGATAAGAAGATTCAAGATTCAAGATTCCGAGTTATCCGGTAGTTAGTTAGCAAATTAGGATTAGTCCAGTTTGTTAGGAACCGTAGGAACATGATTATAAATACTTATCATCCTGATAAGTGTTGAGGTACGACTACAACGACGATTACAATTAAGTGTTGTAGAGCCAAATACCTCACCTCAACCGTATGTGTTACGATTCTTGAAGCACTGTTTGTCAGTTCAACGTGATCAAGATATTCACAGATTGTCAAGCTATTCGTGTGTTCGAATACTCACATTAGTTGTGAGATTGGTAAGTTTTCAATCTGTGATTAAATCCTGTTTAGAGAGTCGTCCAGTATCTATAATCATAAGTTGATTATAGATAGCTAAGTTTGATAGATTGAGAGATTTATATTAGGTATTTACATATCAAGAGTTGCTTACTTGATAGAGTCTGTAATCATCTTCTTATTAATGAAAAGCAAAGCATTCGACTGTGGTTTGATTTACTATGTGTAACACTTTATTTTGATTTGTTCAATTTCCGCAGAAAGTGTATTCAACCCCCCTTCTACACATCTGTTGCTTTTTGTTATTCTCACCAAAGGGACCAACAACTGGTATCAGAGCAGGTTGAACAATTTCATAAGTTGAAAGTTCAAGATTCTGAAAAAGTTTAAGATGTCTACAAGCAACAATTCTTCAAACTTTCCTCAGATGTCTGCCAAGGGTTGTCCCATCTTTGATGGATCTGATTATCCTATGTGGAAATTCAGAGCCATGTTATTCCTCAAGTCCATTGACAATCGTATGTCCGATGTCATTACCAAAGGACCAATTATCCCCAAGATTTCTGCTGTTGTCAGTGATACGTCCGCTGATAAAACATACAGAAGTGAAAAAGAAGTAAGGAAGCCTGTTGCATCCTTGACAGATGAAGACTGGAAACTGTTCAATCTGGATGATAAGGCAAAGTACGTTCTGGAAAATGCCCTGACCAACGAGATCTTGCATACAGTGACTGGGTGTCAAACTGCAAAAGAGATCTGGGATACATTAAGTATTACATATGAGGGCACTGATCTGGTCAAGCAGCAAAAGAAGAGTCATCTGAACAGATCATATGAAAACTTCTTTTCGAAGAAGAATGAAACCTTGCCTGATTTGTTCACAAGGTTTCACTGCTTTATAAATGACATGCTAAGTGTAGGTGTGAAGAAAGATGAGGCTGAACTTGTGCTGAAGTTTCTGGATGTGTTACCAGAAAGGTTCAATGAAGTAACCACAACATTGAGGGCAGGAGGAACACTACATGTGTACAACCTACAGTCCATCTATGGGTTCTTTCTCAATCATGAATAGATCACAAAGCACAAGAGAACTTCTCAACAACAACTTGAGGAGTCCTTAGATAAAGCAGATATTGCATTAGTTGCACAGAAGAAGAAGAAAAGTTCCAAGGCATTAGTTGTTGAATCTGAGACTAAGGTGTTGTTTGTTTTTTGAAGACATAAATGTCTTATGTCTTATTCCATGTCTACAGGATAAGATGTGGTTTAAAAGGTCTTATATCTGCGAGATAAGTCTGTTTGTTTTTTTAATTTTAGGAAATGTCTTATTTACTATATTTACCAACCACCACCTCCACCAACATCACCACCGCCGGTGATCACCACCAACCACCACCGCCGACCATGCCAACCACCGCCTCCGCCGACCACGCCAACCACCGCCTCCGCCAACCACCACCAACCGGCACCGCCACCGCCGTCACCAACCGCCATCACCTACGACGATTGGTGGTGGTTGGCGGTGGAAGCGGTTGGTGGCGGTGACGGTGGCGGCGGTGATGGTGGCGGCGACGGTGGCGGTGGCGGTAATAGTGGCGGCGGCGTAGTAACGGGGGGGGCGGCGGTAACGGTGACGGTTGCGGCGACGGCGGCGGTGATGGTGGTGTGGGTGGTCGGCGGTGGTGATGGTGGTGGCGGCGGTGACGGTGGCTGCGGTGGTGACGGTTGCCACGGCGGTGACGTTTGCGGCGGCGGTAACGGTGGCGGCGGCGCTAACGGTGGCGGCGGATGTGACGTTGGTGGCGGCGGCGGTGACGGTGTCGGGGCGGCGGCGGTGACGGCGGCGGTAACGGTGACGACATCGGTAACGGTAACGGTGGCGTTGGCGGCGGTGGGTGGTCGGCGGTTGTGACGGTGGCGGCGGTGGCGGTGGCGATTGGAGGTCGGCGGGGGTGGAGGGTTACGTCGGAGGTAGGGGTAGGTAGGGGTATGGTGAGGGTGAGGTAGGGTGGGGGTAGGTAGGTAGGGGTACGGGTAGGGTGAGGGTGGGGTAGGGTGGGGGTAGGTAGGGGTAGCGTGGGTGGGGGTGGGTAGGAAAGGTAGGGCTATCGAAGTTGTATATATGCAGATTGGGAAAAATAAGACCTAAGAAGCACTTTTTTTAGCTTATTAGGATAAGCTAAAATAAGATGTTTGCAGACCTTATGTATGCGGAAAAACAAATGGTTTTATTGAAAATGTCTGCACGCCCGCATACCTTTTCTTAAAATAAGGTCTTATTTGAAAAAACAAAAATGGCCTAAGTCAGAATCTCAAGCTGACCACTCAGACTCAGAATCAGGTGATACTGATGATGTTCAGACTATCACTGAGCAAATGACAATGTTATCCAGACGATTGAGAAGAGCTCAAAGGGGAAGAGGAAGATATGACAGGGGCAAAGGGAAGAGTTCTTTTGATCCTAAGAAAGCTGTGTGCTTCAACTGTCAGAAGAAGGGACACATAGCTGCTGAGTGCAGATTAAAGAAGGAAGAATCAGCATCAGTTGCTGATAAGAATGCTTACAGAGCTGATAAATACAAAAATAAATATACTCAGCTCAAGAAAGGAAAGCCAGAAGACAAACCCAGTGCAAAAGGATTATATGCTGAAACCTGGGATACTGAATCATCTACCTCAGATGATGATGTATGTCTCATGGCTCAAGAAGATGAAGAGTTTGAAATTGACGAAGTTGATTATGGTTTGTCTGAGTCAACTTTTGAAGATGACATGAAGGAAGCTTAGGAAAACAGCAAGCTTAGTGATTGGGATCCTGCTTCCATGTACAAGGTTAGTAATTTCAACTCTTACACTGATGAAGAAAAGGGTCTTGCCTTCGATTATTTGTTAAATGATTTCAAGACCATCCTTAAGTCTCAAAAAGATCTCAAAGCTGAGATAGCTAAACTGAAGAATGAGATCATGGAAAATCAATCTCTCATTGATGTTGTTGGTAAGAAAGCACAATGTGATCTTGAATGTCAAAGACACATTAATAAACTTCTAAGTGAAGAACTTCAGGAAGCTAAAGTCAAAGCTGACCAACATCAAAAGGTCACTGAGTCTTGGTGTATGTCATCAAAGCTTGCTAAAACGTGCATAAACCAACAAATTCCTAAACAGGTACAAGTTGTACTTGGAGGTGACTATCAAACTGCAGCTTATGTAGCTGATGATGAGATAGCGAGTACAGACTCTGAGGAGGATAGACAATTGATTGAGTCTCAGAAGTTAGCCTCAGAGAAGAAACATGGTCAAAACCTTAAATACAATATGTTTGTAAAGGCTAAAGATCATGGAAATGAGTGCTCGACATCCAAACAGCATGGTAAGTCTGTGCTGGACAGATTAGGCACTCAGGCTATTTAAAGAACTTCAGTCATAGAAAGGCTTAATCCAAATCCTTTCAAAAGACAACACTCTCTATCTGGCTCGGAGAGAAGTTACAAGAATAGGAAGACCACTGTAAGTCAGAGGTCAAATCACAACAATGGTAAGTCCAAAGTTGTGGATCTTGGTAAGTCCAAGAAGATCAACAGTGGTAAGTCCAAACCTGTTGAAACTGGTGAGTCCAGTAAGCATGACAAAGGTAAGTCCAAGGTCATGGAAAAGAAGTTTGTTGGTCAAGCTTCTAATCAAAAGGATAACAAACAAATATCTGACAAAGGTAAGTCCAAAGTCAGTGAGCATCAAGTGAATCAACTTGCAAAGAAAGTCGAAAAGTTATCCACTACATATAATCCCAAGACTGAGAGCAAGTTCTCACAAGGATTATTAGACACTCTACCTCCTGTAATCATTGGAAGAAGGAGATGCTACAAGTGCAGAAGTAGAGGTCATGAGGCTAAGGACTGTGATGTTGAAATCTCAAGGCCTGAACAAGAACAGGCTGATCAGTCTACACAAGACTCAGCTCCTGGTCAAGCTGAATAGTCAGTTCAACAAGATGGAGATTCTAAGTGCTCCTCATCAGAACCCACCAAGAAGTGGGTTCCCAAACAAAACTAATGTGTTTAGTTTTTATATCATGTGCAGGGTTCAAGTAAATGGTACTTGGATAGTGAATGCTCAAGGCACATGACCGGGTGGAAAGGACTTCTTAGTGATTTCCAGGAAGACGAAGGTCCTAAAGTAACATTTGGAGACAATTCCTATGGAAGAACTAAAGGCTATGGGAAAATGCATGCTGGCAAAGTTACTTTCCAAAAGGTTGCTTATGTCAAGGGTCTTAAGCACAATCTGATTAGTATCAGCCAGTTGTGTGATGAAGACAATATTGTTACTTTTAGGAAGAAAGAAAGAACAATATATAATGCTAAGGGAAAGCCTGTATTAAAAGCTAAAAGAGAAAGAGATGTGTATCTACTTGATCTTAATTCTGCTGATCCCTATACTGAAACCTGCTTGTATTCCTAATCTGTTCCTAAGCTGAGTTGGTTGTGACATAAACGTTTATCACATTTAAATTTTAAAAACATAAATAAGCTATCCAATAAAGAGTTAGTCTCTGGATTACCAAAGATCACATTTGTCAAGGACAAATTGTGATCAGCTTGTGAACAAGAAAAACACCATAAAGGGTCCTTTAAATCAAAGCAAAATTTTTCAATAACAGACCCACTGCATATGTTGCATATGGATCTGTTTGGACCCATAAGTACTCCTAGCCTAAGTGGCAAGAAGTACACACTGGTGATAGTAGATGAGTATTCACGATTCACCTGGGTAATATTCCTTAAAGCCAAAAGTGAGGCTGCCTTAGAGATAATAAGTTTTATCAAACAGGAAGAGTTGCAGAGAGGTAAGTCTATAAAGCAACTCAGAAGTGATCATGGGACTGACTTCAGAAACTCTATCCTTGAAAGCTTCTGTGAACAAAAAGGAATATTACAAAATTTCTCATATGTCAGGACTCCCCAACAAAATGGAGTTGCTGAGAGGAGAAATAGAACCCTAATTGAGGCTGCTAGAACAATGTTGTGTGAGGCAGGATTGAAACTTTATTTTTGGGATGAAGCTATCAGTACAGCCTGTTATACCTAAAATAGATCAATCATTGTCAAAAGGCATGGTAAAACATCATATGAGATGTATAAATCTATAAAGCCCAATATAGGTTATTTTCATGTCTTTGGTTCAAAATGCTATGTGCTGAATCAAAGAGATCAGCTCCATAAGTTGGAACCCAAAGCTGATCCTGGAATATTTGTTGGTTATTCCTCAATCTCCAAATCATACAGAGTATATAACACTAGGAGAAAGGCTATATAAGAATCAATTCATGTCTCATTCGATGAAGACAATCTTGATCAAGCTGAGAAAAGGCAAGCTAACTTGGTTAGTCTGAGTGAGCTTGAAAAGCCTGAGGAAACCAATATGTCAAATCCTATGTATGTCATGGGAGATGATAGTGATGATGATATGTGTCCATCAAAGAAATCATCACAAGCTCCAAGGGACTCTCAAGCTGAGAAAGATGATGAGTTCGTTAATCCTTTTGGAGCTGAAGTCACTCAGACTGAAGATCTCAGTGATCATCAGTTTGTTGACAATGCTGCTATTGAGACTGAGGATGTGTGCTCACCTCAGAGATCTCAACATCACTCAGACCCAGAACCAGATTCTCCAACTACAACATTCAAATTCCTCAAAGATCATTCTCAAGATCAAATAATTGGAAATGTCCAAGAAAGGGTTATGACCAGATCTAAGGCTACAGCTAACTACGCTGCTTACTTTGGTTTCCTATCCTAGATGGAACCAAAGAAGACTGAAGAAGCCTTAGAGGATGAGGATTGGATTGAAGCTATGCAAGAGGAATTAAATGAGTTTGAGAGAAATAAGGTCTGGAACCTTGTCCCTGTCCCCAAAGATCATTCAATTATAGACACTAAGCGGGTCTATAGGAATAAAATGGACAAGGATGGAGTGATAGTTAGGAACAAAGCCAGGCTGGTAGCACAAGGGTATAAGCAAGAAGAAGGAATCGATTATGATGAGACTTTTTCCCCTGTTGCTAGAATTGAAGCCATAAGGCTGTTCCTTGCCTATGCAGCATATAAAGACTTCAAAGTCTATCAAATAGATGTGAAGAGTGCTTTCCTAAATGGAAAACTTCAGGAGGAAGTCTATGTGAAACAACCTCCTGGCTTTATTAGTTCAAAGTTTCCACATCATGTCTATAAGTTAGACAAGGCTTTGTATGATCTTAAACAAGCTCCAAGAGCTTGGTATGATACACTGTCCAATTATCTACTATCAATGGATTTCACCAGAGGTAGTATAGATAAAACTTTCTTTATTAAAAAGAGTAACGGACAGGTGATTCTTGTACAAATCTATGTGGATGAAATTATCTTTGGTTCTACAAATGAATCTCTGTGTGAAGGGTTCTCCAAAATAATGTCACAAAAGTACAAGATGAGCATGATGGGTGAGATGACATACTTCCTGGGTTTACAAATTCAACAAAAGCCTGATGGAATATTCATCAATCAAAGCAAGTATGTTCTTGATTTGATAAAGAAATATGGTTTTGATTCTAGTTCAACCATGAAAACACCCATGTCACCAACTGTCAAGCTGAGTAAAGACTCAGATGGTAAGTCTGTGTGTCAGTTTACCTATAGAAGAATGATAGGTTCATTACTCTATTTGACAGCTAGCAGACCTGATATCATGTTTGCTACATGTGTTTGTGCAAGATAACAGGCAGATCCTAAGGAATCACATCTTCAAGCTGTGAAAAGGATCTTTAGGTACCTTAAAGGTATACCAAATCTAGGCCTTTGGTACCCAAAGGACTCTGGATTTGAGTTAGTTGGTTTTTCAGATGCTGACTATGCTGGGTGGAAGTTAGATAGAAAATCAACGACTGGAGGATGTCAACTGCTTGGAGGGAAGTTAGTAGCTGGACTTGTAAGAAACATAACTCAGTGGCTACATCAACTGCTTAAGCGGAATATGTTGCAGCAGGAAGCTGTTGTGCTCAAATCCTATGGATGCAGCATCAGCTTCAAGACTTTGGTATGAGTTTCAAGAAAACTCCTATCTTCTGTGATAACCAAAGTGCTATAGCCATAACTTACAATCCAGTCTTCCACTCACGAACTAAGCACATCGAAATTACACATCACTTCATCAGGGACATCGTGGAAAAAGGTAAAGTTGACATTAAATTTATCTCCACTGATGACCAATTAGCAGATATCTTTACTAAACCCCTTGATGAAAAGAGGTTTATGTATCTGCTAAGTGAATTGGGTATGCTCAACCCCTAGCTAAGTGTCTAGAATCTGAGTTTTCAGTTTGACAAAGACTAAGTGTCTTAAGCTGAGTGCACAGTTTATAAATGAGTTTTCATAAACTGAATAACCTGTCAAGCTGAATGATGAGTTCACACGTTTGGTAAGTTCCAAACATATTTTAACTGCTCAGTGTAGTTAAGATATATAGTTTGAGTCAGTCTCAAACAAAATGACTAAGTGTCATTGAGTCTGAGCTATGTGCTTAACTCAAGCTGTGTGATTGGTTCACACGTTTGGTAAGTTCCAAACATACTTTAACTACTCAGTGTAGTTAAACTGTAAGTTTGAGTCAGTCTCAAACAAAAACGACTAAGTGTCATTGATTCTGAACTGTGTGCTTCACTCAAGCTGAGTTTCAATCTCAAGTTGAGTCATCCTTTCAAGCTGAGTGCTTGAATTAGGCTGAGTGATTAGTTTACTCAGCTTGGTGTGTCCGAACTATGATTTAATTACTAAGTGTCATTACTTCATATGTCAATGTGTATTTGAGTCAGTCTCAAATCGCATCGTATATCAATTGTGTATTGGTATAATTTAACAGTGTTTATAATCTTATTATGATTTAATAATATTATTTTATACTTGTATCCGTTGGAAGATGATGTGTTTCTACCCTCTCACTGTTATAGCAAGCCGTAATTTTTCCGGCGTAACGGATAAAAAGGGATTCTAACGGTAACTTTTCTCTCTCCTCAGAAAGGTATATATACCGATCATAACCGGTTTAGAGAAGTTTACGCCTACAAATCTGACTTCTCACCTTCTAAAATACCTTTCGCAAACACATCTATTGCTTAGTGCATTCTTCCGTTCAAAACCCTAATTTGCTAAGTGCAGTTTTCGAACCACTAAGTGCAAACTCTACATTGCTTAGTGCTGCTTCAACAAATTACTTTGTGTGATTATAAAATGGACGGAATCACATTAATTCTCGGTGATCGAATGGTTAGAGGTGCTCAGTTTAAGAACAATGGAGTGCCGGTGATCAAAATTAATAATCAACGGGCCTGTGTTGCAATTCCTCCAAGGAAACAAGGCAGAGGTTATGAAATATGGGTGGATTACATCCGTAAATGCCCCTTGGAATTCGCCTTCTGTGGCGCACCACTCCATCTTCTTTTTCAACACCTTTTGGAGTTCTGGTACACTTGTACTTACAACCAGAACAGGGGAGAGATTACATGGACTGTTCTCAATGGCGATAGAACGGTTGTCCTTTCTGTGTAGTGGCTAAGGGAAGTTCTTCAACTCCCTCAATCTAATGTGTTCGAGCCGGATTTCAGGAGGCAAGTGGCTAGGTCTGTCCTACCCAGAATGGGTCACCCGCAGACAGAGGGTGTTAACAATAAGGCCACCTTTCCAACCAGTTGGGGTTTTATGGTGTCAACAGTGATTCGTTTGCTGGGAACCAAGGTTGGAGGACTGGACCAAGTAAACGAGTTCGAGATGCAGCTGCTCTACAACATGTACTTTGAAAGGAATTTAGACTATGCTCATCTCATCTTCAACGAACTCCGGGTCCAAGTGATGAAGACCACAAGGGATCTTCATGTACCCTTCATAAGGTACATGTCCTTGGCATTTGAAACCGAGCCGGGGACAGCACTCTACGAAGCTGATCAGGACGTGTTCCTGTTTCCTACACCCAGCTCTAAGATGTTCAATAATTACATTTTCCCCGAGCAAGAGGGTCTAACTGATCCCATGCGGTTGATAGCTGAGGCAGCTTCTTCAGAAAGTGAAGCAGAGGGATCCAATCAAGGGGGAGCTTCCCAATCTGATCCAGAGGTTTAAGCTGAGCACTCTGCTCAGGCTGAGCCAACCAACATTGAAGCTACCACTGGTAAGGTCTCTCCACTTTCTTCTTCTTCTCACTATTCTCCATCCACTTTTGGAGACAGGACTGCAGTAAACCCAACTCAGTCTAACCCATCTCCTCCACCTTTTATCCATCTTAAATCCCACTCTAAAGCCACCCCTAGTATGCACACTGCTACTAGGGAGAAAATCCAAACCTATACTAAAAAACTGCCAAAGGTGATGCCACTCCTATAGGCATCACTGGAGCTGAGATTACACTGATCCCTCAGGCAGGTGTTGAGGGGGAGACGCCTACTCTTAAGGTGTCAACCTCGAGGCTTATTTCAACCCAAAAGCCTAAACCGGGTGTGGTGTCTACTCAGCCCACACTCTCCAAAGCCATGGGAGAGCCTGTTACTGTGCCTAAGCGGACACACTTAGGTAACATTAAAGAACTAACCAATCCCCAGGGTCAATCACCCCCATCCAAACCAATAAGCCAATCACCTACCCATAATCTTCACGTCTCTAATCCTATTACTTCTCTTCACTTCTCACACCCCCTTGCATGACCTGTCAATGTTTCATCTCAACACCAAGATGAATCACATGGTCCAAACTCTGGTGCAAATGAGTTTAAGGGTATACACCAACCCTTAGATGATGCACCCACATACTCACCCACTATTGTTCTTGACTCCTTTTCATCAAAAGAAGAACTTTTTTAGTTTAAGGACAAGGCTCAGTCTACTCCAGAATCATCTGCCTCCTCAGGCATTCTACAGTTAAAGCAATATTTAGCAGCTCAGTTTGATATGTTCCATCGCAAGCAGAAGAAGAACAAACATAAGATTTATCATAGGCTTGAGAGGCTGACTAATGAAGTTAGAGAGATTGCCTCTGCCGTTACTGCCCTATCTGACAAACAGACTTCAACCCCTAGTGATGATGACAAAAAGGGGGAGAAGATTCAAGCTGACACTGATTTGGTTCAAGCTGAAGCTTTACTGGAATTAGCAAAAGGAGCAGAGAGACAAGCTCAGTTTGAGGGGGAACCTGCAGCTAAGAAACAAAAAGTAACAGAATCTGAGTCTGAAGATGAAGCTGACAGTGTTCCTGAGACTGAGGAAGAAACAGAAGAAGAGAAAGCCACAAGGCTTATGATTGAAATGCTCGAGCAAGAGGAAGCCAATGAGTTAGGCATTTCACTTGAAGAGCTGAGAAAGAGAAAAGAGAAGGAGGCAAAGGACCAAGAAAAAGAAAAATAGAGAAAAGCTTTGGCTCAGGCTGAGGTTGACTACACTGGTCCGAAACCTGATCCTATCCCATATACAGACGAGGACATTCAAGAGTGCTATTTCAGAAGGATCACCAGCAAGGAGATCAGAGGCATGACTTTGAGCAGAATAAATGGAGCCATCATTCTCAATTTTGAATTTGATGATAAATCTACAATGGGAATGGACCTGAGATTTGTTCACAGGATGGGTTACCAAGAATGGCAGAGAATATTAATGATGCTCAAGAAGTTCAAGAAAAGCCAAATCAAGCAAGAGATCTTTGCTGAAGTTTCCAAAATGACTAATAGAGCTGAGGAGCTGAGATATGTTCCAGTTCCTGGTCTGCAGTGGGAGAGCTTATTCGAGATACCTGAAGGTGTAGAGTTTAAAGAAAACCAAGGTATTGATACACCTGTTTAGGGATTCATGTTTAAGGATCAGGCAGGCAATTCCAGCTTTATCAAGCTGAGTGAGACATGTTATCTAAAAGCTAGGGATGCCATACATATAAGAAGTTGCTGTGGTGATAGCTCAAATCATTTTGTAAAGTATAAGCTGAATAAGATCATCAGAATGCAACAGAGAGAACTCAGAGAGGATGCAGAAGCTGAAAGCCTCCTAGAAGAAATCAACAGAGAAATCATTCTTTGGGAGGTTCTACATCCTGTGTTCAAAAGATAATATATTAGTTCTAATGTAAATATTAGATTAGTTCTAATATTTTGTAAGCACTAAGTGTGCATGATCTGAATGATCAAAAATTTTGTATTATGATATGTTCAATTAATACAAGTATGAGTTGATATGTTCAACTGTGTTATGATATGTTCATAATTATTAGTCTGATAAGTTCAGCTTGAATGAATAATTGATTAGTTCTTATTCATTATTATGTTTGGTTGGTTTGTTCAACTTAAATTTGGTATGTTCCACTTGTAATTGATAAGTTCAATTAAAATTGATATGTTCAATTAATATTTGATTAGTTCAAATGTAAAATCTTAATAAGTTTGAGATTAAAAACATAATTCTGTTAAACAAACTTGAGAATTGTTTGATGGTTTTGTCATCATCAAATAGGGGGAGTTTGTTGGGAAGATGATCTCATCAGTTGAGATTTGATGAGACAAAGTTAAGTTTGTTAGATATGTTCTAGATATAACATAAATAGAATTATGAGGCTTGATCATACTGAACACTTATAGTGTTTCAGACTGAGTATAATCTGAATATAAGGTGAGCATATGTTCGACCAGCTTATACTATATCTTAGTAAGATTATCACTATGTGTGATAAGTTGTGTATGTCACCTAAGATATATATTGAGCTTTCATCCTGATGTGTTTCAAGCTGAGTGACTCAGCATATATATTGAGTCAGCTCAACAGAGTTGCTAAATAAGTTCTAGCTAACTCTTAAGACTTCTAAGGATGAGTTTATTAATATACGTGTTAGTTCATGTTGATTTTTGAGTTTGTCCTCTAAGAACTCAGCTTGATGAGTTTCAAGCTGAGTAAAAGTCAGCCTAAAGAAAATTTAAATTTGTTTTAAATTTATCTTTAACTCTCTATATCTACGGGAAGGATAAGAAGACTCCAGAATCAAGATTGAAGATTGAAGATTGAAGACTCAAGATAAGAAGATTCAAGATTCAAGATTTCGAGTTATCCGGTAGTTAGTTAGCAAATTAGGATTAGTCCAGTTTGTTAGGAACCGTAGGAACAAGATTATAAATACTTATCATCCTGATAAGTTTTGAGGTACGACTACAACGACGATTACAACTAAGTGTTGCCGAGCCAAATACCTCACCTCAACCGTATGTGTTACGATTCTTGAATCACTGTTTGTCAGTTCAACGTGATCAAGATATTCACAGATTGCCAAGCTATTCGTGTGTTCGAATACTCACATTAGTTGTGAGATTGGTAAGTTTTCAATAAGTGATTAAATCCTGTTTAGAGAGTCGTCCAGTATCTATAATCATAAGTTGATTATAGATAGCTAAGTTTGAAAGATTGAGAGATTTATATTAGGTGTTTACATATCAAGAGTTTCTTACTTGATAGAGTCTGTAATCATCTTCTTATTAATGAAAAGCAAAGCATTCGACTGTGGTTTAATTTACTATGTGTAACACTTTATTTTGATTTGTTCAATTTCCGCAGAAAGTGTATTCAACCCCCCTTCTACACATTTGTTGCTTGTTATTCTCACCAAAGGGACCAACAAAGCTAACCTGCAAACATCCCAAACATTGTGGATTAGTGTAATATATAATCTTTTTAAGCACGAAACACCTGAATAATATGCAATATTTACGGAGATAAACATAGTTTAATCCGGAAATATCACAATTCCCACGCTAAACTTTGCTTGTCCTCAAGCAAATCATCAAACAGAGATAAACCAACCTGGCCACCAAAATTCCCCAACTTATGTACCACAGTTAAGATAGATCATCCCAAACTCACAAATTAATCAACAAACACTTAATAATCAATTACATGCAAAGTCTCACATCCTCACTAGGAGGTCACTCAATCACTCAAGTGTTTAGGCTCATATTTTGGTGATCACTCCTGATAGCTTACAAGCAATTAACCAGCATAGGCTTGTATCCAATTCAAATCTCCATCACTAGAGTTGTCAACCGTCAAGAGCACTTTAAGGGTTGTAACATTAGGCTAAGGGTAAAAGGTAGGGAAAATGAAATTTAAGGTAACTAAGATAGCAAAAATCTAAACTGTGCTGAAACAATGACTCACTACTCAAACTGGAGCGGTCAAACTGAAACTGATATGGAAGACTGATAAGAGTTTTTTTTTTGGATTTTCTGATTTTCTACTACGCCTTTGGCGAGACTCAAGGATATTCATATGCTTAAGGATCCGCAATTTATTTGGGCGGCATAGTACTTTTATTGACCCGATGGAAAGACACGTAACAATGAAATGGAAATCATGTACTTAGCACAATCAAGACTTAAGCTAAGGCTAAAAGAAGGCTAAAACTGGATTCGGCTAAATAGTGTGGCTAGAAACGAAGAGGCTAAGGCTTCAAAGTGGTGTCAAGGGTATCGAGTACTAAAAATGAGTACTCCGCGTTAAAGGGTAGGGCAAATTAGAAAATCTAACAGTAAGAAATTCTAATGAAACACAAGCTAAAAACATGGCTACCACAAATGAAGGCCTCTATCAGTGCAATGGTGACAATTACTCATTATGGTGATCTTGAAAAGTAACTTGGTAACAAGTTCTACAGTTTATGCTTGCAACTATCCTCAATCGGAAAAAAAAATTCTACTGAGATATCTACTATAAGGCTCAAACTCTCTTGATTATGGAAGATGGGTTAAGTGATGATCAACAATGCATGCTATCTCAAATATCATGTTGCCAACAATTTATTTATTTGGGAAAACCTATAATCATGTGGATTCTAATGTAAGGAATGAAAGTGGCCAAAAATCAGATCATACTATAGACAAATGCTCAAAGACAAGAAGAGTTAAGTTTACTTAACCCCAATTCCCACACAATAAAGATATGCATTGTCCCCAATGCATCCGAATAAGCATAAATAGAATTAGGTTAAGAAACTCCCTGAGCTGGCAAAGATGGCGGAGCTGAAGCGTTTGAAATAATCACCAATCATCAATCAAGCAACGGCTACCAACATAAACAACACACACAACGCAAACAAACTAAAACAAAAACCAAACAGAAATGCCCATCAGAAAAGCAGAAATTGTTAATACAACCCAATCGAATATTGTCAACTAAAGCGCAAGTTCAACAACTATTCACAACTATGTCAAATTAAAAACTCGGGCACTAGGGCTCGTCAAACTCATCCTTATGGGGTTTGGACTGATGGTGGTGGGAACCGGACACTGATCCTGAATAAAACGGCGGGTTTGGATCGTTGGGAGCCCAGTATGGTGGTGGCTGATATGACGGAAGCCTACTCTGCTCCCCAAAAATCTGGGTGAAAGCTCTCTGCTGCCAATCTACAGTGTACTGGACCTGAGATATCTGATAATCACTCCGCCTGTGCCGATCATGGACTGAATCCCGAAATGAGTCGAAGAAAACCTCCAACTGCTGCATGCAGTCCTTCAGGCCCTGGTAAGCAATCCGTGGGTCCCACTCCTGCTGGTCAGCTGGAGGTTGGGAGGGGCCCTCGTCATCTACATGAACGGACCTGGCTTGACGGACTCGGGATGGACGGTCGGGGTTGCGTCCCACTTGGCTCCATTGCCACACACCTCTTGGCTGCATGAATCCGTTCTCTATCAAGTTCATCCTGTATAGCAGAGTATCGCCAATGAACCACATCGGTTCCTGGACGGTAAGTGAGGAGACAACACCAGGATGAAGTATCCCAAAGTATTGTGCCAAGCGTGTGATGTAACGGCCGCCGCAGACGGCGCTAGCACTCCGTTGACCTGACGCCTCGGTCAGATAAGCAGCCAACGAGAACGGGATGTTGATGAAACGATCTTGGGATATCAGGTGAAACAGCAGCCATAGATCAGTCCAGTTGACTTTCTCCATGCTCTCCTTTCTCGAGTTGATTGAACACGTGATCATCCGGTGAAGAACACGATGTTCTAAGTTACGAATGTAGGAGGCCTTGGTGTTCGCCCCCTGGTAGTCTTGAGCCCCAATCTCGGCCCACATGGTATGGGTGCGTCCTCCTCAGTGGGCCCCACAGCGCATTGTTGATCGTACTGCTGGAAGCCAGGCTGGGCTAACTCGGCGCATGTATAGATGCCGACCCAAGCGGCTAAGTCAAGAAGGGAGCAACGACTCTAGACTCCGCCCAGTCGGAAGGAAATAGCATGAGGGGCATGAATGTTCTCCATTAGCTCAGTGACATTCAGCCCGTAGGTAGAGAAGAACTCGAGACACAACTCGCGGTACACGGGCTCTCGAGTATTAATCACAACGTCCCATGCTCGGCAGGTAAACAATACCTCCCCATATGCGCCTCGGAATGTGCACTGGAGGTAGGCGTGGATGTCTTCGTATTTACCTAGCCGTCCTATCAAGTCCCAATCCAAAGTCTTGCCGGACTCGAAGCGCCGGCGGCTGATGGTGTCCAGTTTGGATTTCATGGTTGTTAAATGAGCAAGTGCATCACTGAAATCCGGGGCCCTCAGTGTTTGGTCAAGATTCAAGAAGACGTGAGGTCCCCTGTCGGGACGAAGGTTAGCCGGGAACCCGTAAGCCTGAACAGTAGCGAGAGAAATGGATTGGCGACTGCGCTGCAAAATGAGAAACATAGAAAGCACACAGCGGTTAGCATGCGAAATGAGACTCAAGATCTATCAAAAAATGGCCTCCAATTCCCACACAATAGAATTGGAGCGTCATACAATTGGGCACAGATAGATAAGCAGATATGGTCCACAATGGCTAGGATGAATGAAACTCATGAGTATGATCCTAAAACGTTCAAAAGTAGCCATAAAATAGCCCTCAAGAGATGATTAATGCACACAACACAACAGATAAGAAAAGTCAAATGAAGCGTGGTGTATGTGCAGCATTAATTCTAAGCATGAATAACAAATGTAACACCCTCTTTGACGGCCTAGATTAATTAAGGTAATTAATTGATTTGGGTATTTAATTGGTTTATGTGAATTATTTGTGAATATGTGTTATTGACAAGTATTGTGTTATTATTATGTTTTATTATTTAAAGTAAATAATAATCCTATATTGGGTTGTTGGGGGTGTATGGCCGATTTGGTGGTTTAGTCAACAACACCCATACCTCCATACTCCATTACTTGTAAAACTAGACATAGTGTGTTTGTGTGTGTTTCTTTGGTTGCTCTCGGCTGAGAAGAAAGAAAGAAAGGAAAAGAAAGAAATCATCCTCCATCTTGCTTGCATTGTTGTGATTGTGTGTTATCTTTTAAGGTTAGAATTCTGAATTCATATGTTATATGCTATAAGCATTCGGGTTTGATATATATATATATATATATGAATACCGATTGTTTTTGATGATTTGATGCTCATAGGATGAATGTATGTTAGATTTTGATGATAGATTATGTTCATTATATGTTTAGAATGATTTCTGGAAACATATATATAACTTGTATGCATGAAATCAGTAAGATTTGAGTTAGAAATAGATTTATGCATGAAGTTATGATTCTGTCGGATTTGTGGTTGAATGACTCGGAATCCGATAGAAGTATCGGAATCCGATAGAAGTTACTCGGATTTGGCCCTAACTCTTTATCGGATTGTACCTTTACCGGATTGTGACTTTTTACCGGATTTCATGTTTATCGGATTTGGCCCTAACTCTTTTATCGGAATTGGACTCTTACTCGGAATCCGCCTTTGCTCGGATTTGAAATGATCAGATTTGGTATAATCGGATTTGGACATTATCGGATTTGATGATTTAAAGATAAACATGATTTGTATATCTGTTTGGGGTTTATGTATGTTGAATATATGTATAAATGTATATATATGAGAACATGAATAAATATGATATTTATTATTGAATCAGTATTAGGAATTGAATACTGACTTGGGTTACTTTAATCTCAGGATCGGAGAAGACTCAGTGAATTTAGTCAACTGAGTGAGATTCTACAGTGCAGACTGTGGTGAGTGGGTTTATATCTTGGGATATACAGGATGTAATATCCTATTTGAAAATGCTCTTGTTTGGATTGTATATACATGTTAATTTGGAGATCAGTTTTATGCTGGGCCTATTGCTGGGGGATTTACGGTATCTGGCCTTGATGTACATTTATGTTATTCAAGGAGGCTGATACTGTTGTCCATATTTGCAAGGCTATCGGTAAACCTTGGTTTTATCCGACCTTGGTTGTAGGTGCTTGCAACACCGCCGGTTCTCCTGGGATTCATGAGCTATTTGGGTTTAGGCATGTTTGCCTTGTATATGTTTAGATATTTGTTCCCTCACTTAGCTTTGTGCTAATTCCCCACTAGATTGTTTTGCAGGTTCTCTTTTGGTGAGCTTGATGCTTTTGGTGGACGGACCAATACTCTGATGTCAAAGTTTTTGATAGAGCCTGTTTTGTATTAACACTGTATAGGTCTTTGTACATCAAACAAGTGAAATCTTTTTGTACCTATATTGTAATTAAGATAATTATATGTAACTAGCTTCCGCATGCAGTAAAGTATTTGTTTAAAAAGTACAGTGTTACAACAAACCTACCCCAATTCCCACACAATAGAGCTGAAGTGTGGGCTCTATTATGGGTTCCATATGCAACAATTGAATCAAATTGGCATGAAAAGGCAAAAGTCAAACGAAAAATCAACAGTTTGACTGGTTACATATGGATGGCCAAAATTATGCTTCCAAACCAAGATTAAACACCCTCTTAAGCAACAATAACACTGATTGAAGCAAAATAAGGTATTATAACAGCAAATTTCGAGAATTGTGAAGCATGAACAAGAAACCCTATGCCAAAATGCGAAATTCTCATGGAGGTCACCAAGATCATGGAGTATAACACTTCTAAACATGGGGAAACTCAAAATCTAGCATAATGTAGGCATACAAGCATGAAAGATTTGAGTTTTAAGCAAGAACACCCATGGATTCGGTTTTAGAACAAAACCTTGAAGAAAACCCCCAAAAATGGTGAAATCTACCATAAAAATTGAAGAACAAGGGTTTGGAATCGAAATATACCTTTGGAGCCATGAAGATCTTGATGATTTGAGCAAGAAATCGTGAAAATCTCGAAAAAATGGGTGGTGGCCGGTTTGCTTCGCGGAGGGAGAATATAGGGTATAAGTGGATAGGAAGATAAGAAAAATGACACTTTTTAAGCATACCTCACGGCGCGAAGAGCTAGGGGCTCGCGGCGCGAGCTTCAGAAATTCCGAAATTCTCGCGTTTTTTGACGGGCACGAACAAATGAAAACACACGAACAAAAAAAAACGAAACAAAAACACAAGAAAGCAAAGAAACACACGGGTTGCCTCCTGAGAAACGCATTTTTATTAACGAGTCATAGCTTGACTCGACCGTTTAGCTCACGGTTCTTTCGAGTAGAGGAACAATACCTCGCCATCCGGGTCGGGCATTTTTCCGTGGTAAAGCTTAAGACGATGCCCATTGATGTGGACAATGTCTTTTCTCAATTGAACGTCCACGTACCCTGAAGGATGTGCCTCGACCACAGGGTATGGTCCGGACCATATCGATTTGAGTTTCCCTACAGAGAATTTGAACCTCGTTTGGTGAACCAAAACCAGGTCACCCTTCTGAAAGTTCTTGATCTCTTTCAACCTACTATCATGCCACATCTTTGTCTTTTCTTTGTAGATGCGCGAATTCTCATAGGCTTCCAATCTCAACTCTTCTAGCTCATTGATTTGGAAGAGACGGTCCTCACCGGCCTTGCACAGATCTAGATTGCACTCTTTGATAGCCCAATAAGCTTTGTGCTCTATCTCAAGTGGAAGATGACACCTTTTTCCATAGACCAACTGAAATGGGGTAGTCCCGATAAGCGTCTTGAAAGCAGTTAGGAAGGCCCACAACGCATCATCTAGTTTTTGAGACTACAACTTCGGGTTGTTCTCAACGGTCTTTTGCAGGATGCGTTTCAAGGAACGATTGGTATTCTCCACTTGCCCACTCGCTTGCGGGTGGTAGGCGATGGTGAAACGGTGATCTACCCCATATTGGTCGAGTACCTTCTCTATGAGGTAATTAGAGAAATGGGTACCTCGATCACTTATGATGGCTCGGGGGAAACCGAATCGAGAAAAGAGATTTTTGATGAAGTTGACTACGACCCTTGCATCATTAGTCGGGAGGGCCTTGGCCTCGGCCAATTTAGAGACGTAGTCAACGGCGACCAAGATATATTTGTTGTTGTGGGAGTTAGGAAAAGGACCCATGAAGTCAATCCCCCACACATCAACTACCTCACAAACAAGAATGCCTTGTTGTGGCATTTCATCGCGCTTAGAGATATTGCCGAGCCTTTGGCATGCATCACACATTTTTTAAAATGCATGCGCGTCCTTGAAGATCGTGGGCCAATAGAAACCCGCGTCTAACACCTTCCGAGCTGTGTAACTCGGACCAAAGTGTCCACCGGTTGGCCCATTATGGCACTCCTCTAGTATCTTTCTCGCTTCATCTCCATGAACACACCGACGAACAACATTGTCAGCTCCGACTCTCCACAGATTTGGATCTTCCCAGAAATAGAACTTGAGATCCGAGAAAAACTTCCCTTTTTGCTGATGAGTGAACCCTTTTCGCAGAATGCCCGCAGCTAAATAATTAGCGAAATCAGCATACCACGGGGCTTCGGGTTCCTCAAACGACTCCACCGCATATAGAAACTCATCCGGAAAGGTGTCATGAATTTCCTCCTCATTAATTTTCTCGAGGTTGGGATTATCAAGACGGGACAAGTGATCATCGGCCACATTCTCCGCCCCTTTCTTGTCTTGAATCTCAATGTCGAACTCTTGTAGCAGGAGAATCCAACGAATGAGACGAGGCTTAGCATCTTGCTTAGCGAAAAGGAACTTAAGGGCAGAGTGGTCCGTGTATACTATGGTTTTGGAAAGAACCAGATAGGGCCGAAACTTATAGAAAGCAAACACAATCGCGAGAAGTTCCTTCTCGGTAGTCGTGTATTTTTCTTGCGCGCTCGTCAAAGTTCGGCTAGCATAGTATATGATCTAAAAGTGGTTGTTTTGGCACTGCACAAGCACGGCCCCCAAGGCGGAGTCGCTTGCATCGCACATTAGTTCGAATGGTAGGGACCAATCGGGTGGCACCATGATAGGCGCATGTGTGAGCTTCTCCTTGAGGGTATTGAAAGCGTCAACACATTCGGGGGAGAACATGAATGGTTTATCTTTCTCGAGAAGTTGGGTCATCGGGCGAGTGATTTTTGAGAAATCTTTGATGAATCTTCGGTAGAAGCCCGCATGACCCAGAAAACTTCGAACGGTTTTGACGTTCGTTGGGGGAGGTAACTTCTCAATGGAATCAATCTTCACCTTGTCTACCTTCAGGCCCGCTTTGGAAATCTTGTGTCCCAAGACTATGCCTTCCTTAACCATGAAATGGCACTTCTCCCAGTTAAGGACAAGGTTTGATTCCTCGCACCTTGTAAGGACTCTTTTCAGACTGGACAAGCATCAATCAAAGGAACTACCGAACACAGAAAAGTCATCCATGAAAACCGCCATGCAGTCCTCGATCATATCGTGAAATATCGCAGTCATGCACCGCTGAAAGGTTGTGGGTGCATTGTAGAGCCCGAAGGGCATTCTCCTATACGCAAAGGTACCGAAAGGACAAGTGAAATTCGTTTTCTCTTGATCCTTCGGGTCGATAGGGATTTGAAAGTACCCCGAGAACCCATCAAGGAAACAGTAGAACTCATTTCCCGCGAGTCTCTCGAGCATCTGATCGATAAAGGGGATGGGAAAATGATCCTTGCGAGTTGCTTCATTCAAACAACGGTAGTCAATGCACACTCGCCACCCCGTGACTGTACGAGTAGGGACAAGCTCTCCCTCATCGTTACGCACAACAGTCATACCCCTTTCATGGGAACAACCTGAACAGGACTAACCCATGGGCTATCAGAGATCGGGTAGATCAGCCATACATCAAGAAGCTTTAAAACTTCTTTATTGACCACCTCTTTCATGTTAGGATTAAGCCGACGCTGCCTCTCAACACTCGGTTTGAAGGAATCTTCCATGAGGATCTTATGAGTACAGAAAGTGGGGCTAATCCCGGAGATGTCGGCGGTTTTCCAAGCAAGAGATTTTTTATGGCTCTTTAGCATGTCCAACAATTTGGACTTTTCGCCCTCAGAAAGTTTGGAAGATATAATGACAGGAAGGGACGAATCACCCAGAAGAAAGGCATACTCAAAATGGGATGGGAGTTCCTTAAGATCTAGAGAAGGTGGGTCTTCAAGGGATGTTTTCACTCTCAGAGATGGGTCGAGTTTGATATCCTCAAACCCCGCATCCTCGCTGCTTTCCTCCTGCTCTTCATCAACGGAGTTGACTCCAGGTGAGTCAACATGTAGAACCTCTCCTACTTCTTCATCCAAGCAATCATCAATGATGTCGAGAAAGAAACAAGAGTCATCAGAAGTAGAGGTGGGGTGTTTCATCGCCTTATCTATGGAAAAGGTCACCCTCTTATCAGGTATGCCTAAGGTAAGTTGCTTCCTAGAGACATGAATAATCGCATCAGCAGTATTCAAAAATGGTCTTCATAGGATAAGAGGCACTCTACCTTCCTCAGGCATTTCTAGCACTACAAAATCAGCAGGAAATATGAACTTATCCACTTTAACCGGCAAATTACCAGCTATACCTAAAGGATATTTGAATGATCTATCGGCTAGCTGGATGGTCATCCTAGTGGGTTTAAGATCACCTAGGCCTAGTTTCACATATAAAGAATATGGCATTAAATTTATACTAGCACCTAGATCAGCTAAAGCATCCCAAACGAAGAAACTATTTAAGTAACAAGGGATAGTAAAACTCCCTGGATCGCCTAGCTTTGGCGGCATCTTCGTTTGCATCATCGCCGAGCATTCCGCACTCAACACCGTGGCTGAAGCTTCCTCAAGCTTTGACTTATTGGAGACCAAACCCTTAATGAACTTGCCATAGTTTGGCATACCTACAAGAACATCAACCAAAGGCACATTAATACGAACCTGTTTAATCATGTCACAAAACTTAATGTATTGTGCCTTCAGTTTCTCTTTTTGAAGCCTTTGAGGGAATGGAATCTTCGGCCGATGGGTGGATGGCGGTGTTGGATCCGGTATTTTCTTTGGTTTAGGCTGCGCCTCCTTCTCCATCTCTAGCTCCTCGGGTTCCTCCTCCGGTACCTGCACATAAACAAAATCATCAGAATTAGATGGAGGAACAGGAGAACTTACCGCTTTATCACTTCGGGTGGTAATTGCTTGAACATGCTCGTTTCTTAGGTTAGCTTGAGTATTCGGAGGGAGGCCTCCGGCTGGTCTCTCGGATATGGCTTGAGCAATCCGGCCTATATCCCTCTTGAGGTTTTGAATTGTAGCTTGCTGGTTCCTCTGATTTTGCTGCAACATGTCTTGACTCTGCCTAAGCTCTTTAGTTGTTTGCAGCTGAGCTGTCATGAATTGCTTCATGATGTCCTCCAATGACTTTGTAATGGGTAACTCCGGGGTGACCACTTCTGCATTAGGGTTCGGATTAGGATTTGAATTCGGATTTGCCCTCGGGGGCGGAGGATTTTGTTGGTGAAAACCGGGCGGTGGGCGGTTGTAATTCTGGTTGTTGCCCTGATTGTTCGAGTTGGAACCACCTGCCTGAAAGGGACCCTTGAATCCTTTATTCATGTAGTTGACCTCTTCGGGGGTCATCATAGGCTCATTCTCGCAATCTTTCGTCAAATGCGGTCCCTTGCAATTCTCACAACCTACCTGCATAGCAACAAGAGTTTTTGTTAGTTCATCAAGCTTTTTCTCAAGGGTACGCTGGTTAGTTTTTAAAGCTGCCACTTCTTCATGAGGATCACTGCTAGTGCGTTGACCAATGCTCTATTTCCATTGCTTCGGAGATCCGGGGCCTATTCCAAATTATGGAGGGACGTATCTTCCAAGAGCTCATACCCTTTAGTGGGTGTCTTCTACATGAACACACCCCCACTGAATGAGTCGAGGGTGGCTCGGGCAACGTGATTAATGCCTCGGTAGAAAGTCTGAACTTGAGCACTCTTGGAGAATCCGTGATTCGGGCAGTTTCTCAAAAGACCTTTGAATCTTTCCCAAGCTCCCGTAAGGGTTTCATCATCATGCTGCTGAAATCCATTGATTTCATTATTGAGCTTATCGGCTTTGGATGGTGGAAAGTATCTGTTGACAAACTTGTTGCGCAATATTTCCCAAGTGGTGATGGCATCAGGTTCTTGGGACCGTAAGCAATTTTTCGCGTCTCCGGTGAGAGTGAATGGAAAGATACGGAGTCGGACTGCATCATTTGATGCGCCTTGGTTTCAGAACAGGTCACAGATGTTCAGAAAATTTTCAATGTGCTGATTTGGATCATGGACGACCTTTCCATCAAACTGGAGATCCCTTATCATGCTAAGGAACTGGCCCTTAATCTCAAAGTTCTCTCCTGTTATGGCCGGTTTACGGATGGCTGGTATGGGTTGTGGCGGGGCAGTTTGCCTTGAGGTCCACATAGGTTGGTCATCTTCTCTAGCCATGGTTGGATTTGGTTCGGGTGAAGGGCTATGTATGGTGGGCGAGAGTGGTGGTGAAGGTGAAGGTGGTGATTCTATGGTGGGTAAGGTAGGGAAGGGTATGGCTTTCTGTGCTTGTCTTCGAGCGCGGAACACTTTCTCAGGCTCAGCAAAAGATGGGACTAATTCCAAGCTCGAATGGCGTGTAACCGGTCTGAAAAGGAAAACACAAGAAAAACCAAAAGTGAATGGCAACAGAATAAGCGGGTCACTTAAAACTGAAGTAGATAATAAAACAAGTAACTTTCTAGGGCACAAGGCCCCGGAAAGGACCGATTAGCTAAAAGCCTACTAAAATCTTGGCGTATTACCACTCCCCGGCAACGGCGCCAAAAACTTGATGTGTGAAATCTAGTTATATAATTTATGTCCAATATTCACCTAATCTAGCATGCACACACACTAGGCAAGTATACCTAATCGTGAACTAGCACAGAGACAGGCAAGTAATGGGTGTCTAATCCACAAGGAGCAGTGTAACACCAAAAATAAAGCAGACTAATAATTAACCTAAAATGGGGGTTTTTCAGTTTTGAGAGTGATTAAAACTATTGACTAATTGAAAGAAGATAAACAAAACAGTAAAATGAACTTTCGCAAACAACCGATTAAAAGCAAGTACCCACCTTAATCTTTCCCCCTATTGTGATATACTTCAAGATCAATTTAATTGATTACCTGGATTGACTTAGCTATACTCCACCTCCTATTTCATATAACTATTGTGCGACGGATAAATAATAACAACTTCCTATTGCTCATCTAAATCCACACAACCTAGGGCATAATTCAACAAGCATATTAAAACAAGTTTAATATAAACCAACCGTTTCCTCGATTGCAAAGCCCTAGAAAATTAGGTTTAGGTTATGGAATATGGATTCTGATTACTTTTCCTATTAACCCTTAAACGATTCATAGACAAACCATTTAAAGAGGAACATACATCATATAAACTTCCTATTCATACTCAATATGAACCATAAATCCAGAAACAAAGATAAAAACCATAAAAATCCAAACTTTAATCGATTAAACATGCAACTAGTATCAATCCATAAGTAAACAAGGAAATCAAAGCATATCCCAACTAGGGTTCAATCATAAGGTGAATACAAGATGATTTTAGCCCATAATCAGGCTTAAACAATCAAACAAAGTCTGAGAAAACAAGCCTAATCGAAGATTAGCCATAGATTCGACAAACCGGGTTGATGTTGATGATGAATGATGATGGAATATGGATCCTCCAAGCTCCAAGGGTGTTTCCTCACCCTCCAGGGTTGTAAACCTCGGAAAATGTCGCCTGAAGTCGGCTATAGGGCAAAAGATGGATTTGAATGAATGAAAAATCGAATTTATAAGGTTCTGCTCTGCGGTGCTTCGCGGCGCGAAGCATAGGTGGCTCGCGGCGCGAGCAAGTTTGACTTGTACTTTGAATTTCGTTGACCGAGCTCACGGAGCGAAGCAAGGATCCTCACGGCATTACACATCCTCTGGAAAAATTGTTGATTTCCGGGGTGCTTCGCGGCGTGAAGCTTATGGTGCTCACGGCGCGAGCACTGAATTTCTGCACAGTTCTTCGTTTTTCTTCTGAATTCAGCTATTTTCTGCACAATCGTCCATCATTTATCAAGCTAACCTGCAAACATCCCAAACATTGTGGATTAGTGTAATATATAATCTTTTTAAGCACAAAACACCTGAATAACATGCAATATTTACGGAGATAAACATAGTTTAATCCGGAAATATCAACTACGCATGTGATTTACAATCAACGAGTAAAGCAATTTAACATGGCATAGCATACCTCATATACACACGTGTACAACATCAACAACATATGCAAACAAACCACAGACAACTCTACTTACTGAGCCTCATGGGAAAACCGGTACTCACCTGGAGTTCACAAGAGATAGATATAGTGCTTAGTGTCCTCGGGTTCTTCAGGATCACCTATCACACGTATACAGACTTGGTTATCACTTACACTTAACACTTATAGATCTAAACACAAGTCACACAATCTGCCAACATTGGACATAGGCTTGCGGCCACAAGGGACACGGCTTACTCCCAAATAGCCATTTCCATCGTCCGTAGACGGTAAACTACAAGCTACATGTTGTGCGCCCGCAAACACCTTAGTTTACAGCCGCACGAAACATCCCACGCCTCAACACACAAATTACAACAAAACTGGCAACTTTTCTAAAAAAAACACCCCCTTACGGCAGCAAGGGATTTTCTCAAAAATACCCCCTTACGGCAGCAAGGGATTTCCCTTGCGACCACAAGGACCCTTGCGACCGCAAGGACCCTTGCGACCGCAAGGACCACTTTTATAGAAAACTCAGCTCTGTTATCGAACAGAACCTGCAACTCGACGTTTTTACCATTTTAATCGACTGAAACTCAAATTTAAACGTTCCTACATGTTGTTTAACACATCTACAATACACCTACATGAATTTTAGCTTCAAACCATGACTTGCTACTTGCTGTAGACTCAAAATAGCCTCAACACCATCAAAATCCATGAAATAGGTTTTGTACTACAGAAACTTACCAACAAGGAGGAAGAACAATGTTTAAAGCTTGTATCTATTACTGGATCTTCTCTTTGATCTTCTCTTTGATCAATTCTATCTTGATCTTCTCTTTGAAATTCCACTAGAGCAAGTGTGTGTGTTTGTACGTATGAGTGTGTGTGTGTGTGTGTAGTTTGTGTGTGTTTTGTGCACTTCCAGGGGATAAAGTAAGCTAAGGACTGACTTTAAGTTGGTCTAATACCCCACGCGGATATTTTGTTCCCCTATTCAACTTAAAACACGACTTAGGTTTACCCGTTTCAACTAACGTGATATTTTTGGAATCATTATGTGAAACCGTTTAATATATAACCAACTCTATCTATTTCCGACACAAACCACATAACCACATTTAAAACGACAATTAACAACAATTAACAACAAAACACATTGACTAAAATCAATGTACAAATCAACAAACACAAAGGTACAACTACTTACTACTAGGCCCTATTTTAGGGTGTTACAAATCTACCCCCTTAAAAAGATTTCGTCATCGGAATCTAATCGTCTACAAACAAAAAGGGTATCAAGCTTTCACGTCATCTTCCATCTCAATTTCTTGGTCTTCGAACCAAGTATTTCAACATGCTCTTCAACGAGACGTTTTGAAGCGTCAACTTTTAAATCTCGCAGAGGCAGAATCTGGTTCTCCTCTATCTCGCACTTACGTAGAAAACACACGTCGAATGCGTCTTGAACATCAGAAAGCTCTGGAGGCAATCCAAGGGTAACAGTCTGATCGTTAACCTTGCGAACGATCCGAAACGGACCTATGTAACGCGGACTCAACTTACCCTTCCGACCGAATCGAATAACACCACTCCAAGGAGAAACTTTCAGGAACACCCGATTGCTCCCCTAGAAGTCAACAGCTCGCCGTTTAGGGTCAGCGCATAATTTCTGTCTATCACGAGCAGCTTCCAACCTTATCAGCTATAGTCTGAACAATCTCGGGTTCGACAAACTACTTTTCACCAAGTTCGAGCCAACAAGTGAGCGTGCGACAACGCCTCTCACACAACATCGCATAAGGAGGCATCCCAATACTGGAATGGCACGATATTAAAAACAATTCTCGCAGTTTTTATACGAAAAACACTTATTATTTAAACTCTTTCATATAGATATATATAATATAAAAAAATGGGTAATGATTTGTGTACAATAACTTTTTGTCATACATTATAATTAAGATATTTTTACCCCTACCAATCCATTAACTATTAATCTTATTCACAAATTCATGTGTATAATTATCCAAAAAACAACTTTTTATTGTGTATTGCAAAATTATTATATACAAATCAATATACTAATAAAATAGAAAGAAAAAGTAATTAAGAAGTAACAAAAGATTTGGAAGTACAAAAGAACTAGTAGTTGCCGTTATGTGGGTGGCAGGCCAGTTAGAGAAGAATAGTGACATCGGCATCTGTCAACTTTACTTCGACTTCAACTTCAACTTGGGATATTTGCTTTTTATGGTGTGATGTGCTGACGGCTATTCTGACACAAAGATGCCCCTTGAGTTAATCTACACCCCCCAAATCTATATTTAATTATGGGAGATAGATTTTTGTAAAATTATAATTTCTTATATATACAAGATATATAGAAAATGTATATATGATAAACTATAATACTTTTAATCAAGGAGATCGATAAACTGATAGTGATTTTTAGGAGTATATATAATTAAAAGTAATGATTATTATGTTTGGTAAATTTTTGTTGGGTAACCTTCATCCCTAATTATAATCTCTTACAAACTCTTTATATATATCATTTTACTTATTAGGTCAAGAAAAGTGTCAAATAAAATGGATGAAATTAAGAAAGAAAATTAATTAATTATAAATGTCAATTTAGTGAGTAGGAGGTTTTAGTTAGAAAAAAACAGAATACACACGTGTATGTGTGATGTTGAAATGATTGATGATATTAACAATTTAACATTATCTAATTTAGTTGATGTACATTCACATAATATTTAAATTATGGTAATGATTCGTACATAACAAAATCACTCATACGCAACAACTCTATGCTTCATCAACTTAACTATGTGTTATTATTACTTGAACCAATTGTTTATGAACAAATTTTTTTTGTATATATATGCTTCGTTAAATAAGTGTTAGTTTAATTATTTCAATGTTTATTCATTTAAATAGCTTGTGAGAGCAACATTACTAAAGTTAAATGATGTTAATGCTCTTAATTTGTATTGTGGTATTTGGTTCTTTTTTGGTGTTTATGTTCCGGTGGTGCTCGAGTTTCTTTAATGATCTTTGTATTATATTCAAACTTTGATTTATGTTCTTTTAATATCTTGCTAGCTCTTAATATATTATTTGTCGTTAAAAAATCATGTTAATAATATGTCGTAGCATTTCTCACATAAATTGCAATCTTTTCTTTTGTAAACGTATTTACAATGTAATTATTTACACTCAGAGTATTACTTATAAATAATTACTTCACCTTTGTCATTTTTTAAATAAAAAAATCCTTCATTACGAGAATACGAGATACTGATCCATCACATATTGTAGCAAAAACTGAAAATAAAATCAGAGATTTACTCAAATATATTATTAAAAAACTTATTTATTAAATAAATATTTAATTTAATAATATTTATAGAAATAAAAAAATACAATCCAATTATTAATCACAAAGATAATTCTAAAAAAAAATATCAGTTACAAAGGTTAAATTGAAGTTTAAAAATAATAGATAGAAAAAAGAAATGAATTTATATATATTCCAAGGTGGCTGCTGATGCAATGATTTCAACTGTAGCATGAGCTGAAAGGCTAGCCTTGTTGGTATAGTAGGAGTCCTTACTCCTTCCTTATAAATATTAAGCAACCATTATCCATCCCTTCACCTCACTTACTTCTCTTCCTCAAACAATCTCTTGGTGCTTAATTTACACTCTCAAATCTCATGGCTTTTGCACTCATCAAATCACTCTCTCTCACCTTCATCTTACTCTTCTGCTTCCTTCTTCTGCTACAACTCTCTGGTCTCTCTCTCTCTCCATCTCTCTCTCTCTATCTCTTTATGTGTATATGTACATAAACAATGTTCTTTTTTCATGCAGATGGCTTCAATGGTGTAGACAATACCCTCTGCCATGGTCCTTTCTTGAAAGAAATCAGTAATAGAAAGGTCTAATATACAAACAAACAAAATATATATATGTATAATTAGACTTGTCTGTGTAACTGTGTATACATGCAACCATGCATGCATACATACATTAATAAATACAAATGTATAATATTGATTTGTGTGTTTATGTAGTTATTGATGATGGTGAGTGGTTTGGAAGCAAAAGAAAGAGAAGTTCTGAAGAGTAGAAAAGAGGAGAAGAAAGAAGTAGTGGTGGGTTGGGAACTAAGGGCTGCACCATTGGGTCCAGACCCACTTCACCATCATGGTGCTGACCCCAAAAAGCCACGAACCCCTTGAGCCAGTTTGTCGAGATCTTTTGGTTCCACCTTTTTGGTTCATGTTGACAGTTTGTTTGACTTTACGGATGAAGTCTTTGGTTGACTTTGTATGTATATATAGTACGTAGTAGCATTATCATGTGGCCGGGTTTCGTAAAATCTAACATTTTCTAAGTTTGTTTTCTGTATCTAGTAATATATATGTTATGTTTAGAGTTTCAGAAATCACTATCTTAACTATTTCGCAATATTAAACTAAAAATATTAAAAGAAAGTCAAAGATTATGTCAACATGAAGATTATGTTTGAAAGCCAGTGTCTGATTAGACTATACTAGATCTTGAATTCACCAGGTAATGTTAATTAAGGTTTATGAGTTTGATTAAATTCTAGATTGTTTGTTTGTGTGTGTGTGTGTGTGTGTGTGTTTTTTAATTGTGGTGGGAGAAATTGACTATGTATCAAGTCGTCGCTGACTTGTTCATGTATGCATAGTTGGAAGAACTAAGAACGAACAAATAGTGGGAGGTGTAAAGGCTAGATTTTCCTAGTCCTATTTGGGTGTGATAAGATGTGTGTGTGTGTGTGTGTTTAATGAGCAGTATCTTGTATAGTAGTGCAGGTATAATTGTTGGAACTTTGAGATAAAGTCAAACTCAACACTCAGATTATGTATATAATCTCCTTGTTAATAAGTGTAACAATGTTACAAAAGTTGTATTTAGAAAGTCGACTAAATACCACATGGATTAGAGGTTCACATTGATGCATGGTTTTCAGAACCGGATCGGACCGCCGGTCGAACCAGGAACCGGCATCGAAACTGGTTCAAAAGAACCGGTCAAACCTCTGGGTATTGGACCGGTGCGAACCGTTAAACCGGGAGGTTGAACCACTAAACCGGACCGTCTTAAACTGCTTTGAACCGTTTTTTCCTTTTTTTCTTTTTGTTTTCGTGGCCCAGTAGCTCAAATCCAATCTCATTTATACTTTTAAAGTATTTCAAATTTACAATAAAACTCTTACTCTAATATCTTCACCTCAAATCCATTCCGAAAACTTGCGGCTAGTTTTTTTTTAATACCTTTTTCACTGTTTCTAAACTCTTAAACAATTTTGGTAATTTTTTTTAATGTTTATATTACCATCCGGTCCTTTGAAACGGTCCAATTGGTAATTTACTAATAACGTCAGTAATGTCAGTAATGTTATAGTATTTGAACTTATATTATCTTCAAGTACTCGAATGAGTTAAAGTGTTCATTCTTATAATATCCCGATTCTCGAATATTTTAAATGTGATACGTTCAGATGGAAATTTGATCTTCAAGAAATTATGTAATGGTCAAGGAGATTACATCGATAATGGTCAAGGGGCAAAAGTGAACCATAATGTAATGCTGTTTGATTAATCAGCATTTGTAAAACCTCATTTATTCGACTTAGGCACAAGTTGATCCACTAAATCTAACGTGCCAAAGTTGGCTTGCTAAAGCTGACCGGTAAAAAATATTAACTATTTACATAAGCTGACCGTAATCACTTATTATCAACCAACAACACTTAACCAGTCAAAATAACTGTTAAAAGTAAGTTATAACTAATTTTTGATGGTTAGACATCATAATGATTGTTAGTTGGGTATAATTGTTATTCATAATTTGACACTAAAATAAATAGTTATTGGATGGTTTATAATAACATATACAAACATAAATTTAGATTCCTATTTTTGTTACTTTCAACTATCCAATTCAAAAATTCTTACACTTGTAGCCTCCAACGAGTCATATAAACATTAGAAGACTGTTTTTTTACTTTGAATTTTTTAAGACATTTTACTTTTTTTTACGAAAACTGTAAAAACCAATCTTAGTTATTGATTAACATTAATTAATAGCTAAGAAATTTTAACGGCTTATTAATGATTCACTAATGTAACGCCCTGTAAATGGGCCTAGCTGTGTAGTGTTGTACCATGTGCTATGGTACTTGTAATGTGATTTTAAGTGAATTAAATTAAGTGTTTTGTGTGACTAACGTGTCTCGTGTTAATTAATGTGATTATGTGAAAAGTGTCGGTTGTGTCTAGAAGTGATGTCGTGATTTACGGTTTCGCGTAATGATTCCGTAAATATCCTCGTTGATTAAAACGGGACGGCGTGTGTTAAGTTGTAAGTTGGAAAGGGGAACAAAATACCCCGTAGTTTAATTTAGGCCTCATAAGTCGGCCTATTCCTTCTTATCCCCTGTTGAACTCAATACACACACACACTAAAACACCTACATGAGTACGAAAGCATACACACATATTATTCAAGTTTTTGAAGAGCAAACCTAGATACAAATTGAGTTCAAGTGATTTCAGAAGCAAATACAGGTTCTAGCTACCGATCTTCTGTTGATTTGTAAGTGCTTTTATGCTAGAACCCTAAGTTTATGTTCTTGAGGAAAGTACACCATTTTGATGGTGTACATGGTGTTCTTGTGTTGATTTTTGATGTCCAAATGTGTTTATAAGTGCCTAAGGATGTTAAACAACATATACAAACGATTGAATATGGTTTCAATCGAGTTTTTCATGTAAAAATCGCGTATTACAGAACTGTGTCGAAACAGGGACGAAGACCTACTGTGCAGGTGCTCCCTACGGGCGTAGGGGATGAGTCCTACGGCCGTAGGAGGCCTTGTGTATACACTACGGCCGTAGGCAGGGTTACTGCGGCCGTAGGATGTGTTTTGTGTGGGTTACCGTCTACGGACGATGAAACAAGGACTACGGGTGTAGGTACGTAACCTACGGTCGTAGTTCACCAAAGAATAGCTACTACGGGTGTAGGAATAGGTTCCTACGGCCGTAGTGCATGATTCCTTGGAAAGAAACTCTGCGGGCGTAGTAGGGTTTTGTTAAGTGTCCTACGGCCGTAGGACATGTACACTACGGCCGTAGTAAGCTGTTTAGTGTTGACAGCTTATGTAACTTGTGTTCTAACCTGTGTGTAATACGTGTAAGTGATAACCAAGCCTGAACCTTATGTGTTAGGTGATTCGGACGACTCAGTGTGTTCTTGGGATTCTCGGATTCATATATGTCTCTTGTGATATCGAGGTGAGTACCGGTTTCCCATAAGACTCAGTAAGTAGGGCTATTGTGTGCCTGTGTTGTGTGCTTTGTGATATAGTGATACAGTGTTATAAGTGATACCATGTGATATAAATTGTGATATGTGATATGCATGCGTATTGTGGACCCTATGGGTCAAACGTGTTTATGATTTCCTGTCCGGACAGACGCAGGGGTTGAGTTCAGTCGCCGATGCGGCTGGGTCCCTTGAGTGTTATTCAGGGATTAGCGGTTCCCACGAGTGATTTTCTGGGGTAAAGGTTCTGCAGACCGTCGTTCCTTGACAAACAGTGGGGTCTTGATTTGTAACTAAGACCTAATTGAGCCCAGGTGGCTCCGCAACGTGCTCAGGGGGTTGCTCTTCGTTTCCCCTCCAGCATGGATTGGTGTTGCTGACTTCTCAGTTGGATTCGTTGAGCGGGATTTGCAACCCCGCGAGATATGATCTTGCTGACATGTTGGCACACCGCTATGTGATAACTTAGTATTGTGTGCTTTATTGTGACGTGATAGCATGCTTATTGGTGCTTATGTGATACTTGTACTCACTAGCTAGTGTAGCTAATGTTTCGTGATATTTCCCTTTTCGCAGGTTAGTGATCAGATGGCCTGGCGAGGCGGGTTGCTGTGGATAGTGTTATTGTATATATCTTTTGGGACACTTGTAGTTAATTAACTCTGATACTGTATAACGATGGTCGGTGCGTAGTGGTAACACTGGCTTAATTTTGGTACTTGGCTTGATTCGTTGTTTGTGATCGCCAAGTTGGTAAGCAATACTTAATATATAATCAGTGGTTTATTCCGCTGCAAACTTTTGGTGTAAATAAAGTTTTAATTTATTCTAATTTTAAGCTCGCGAAAACCGGTGTTACAACTAATGACACATTAATTGCTCATTAGTGACGCATTAATGAGGGATTTTTTTGAAAAATCAAGCATCGGAAATTAATAACGGCGACGCAATTCACAGTTAGATAAATATATGAAAGTCCAAAATACCCTTATTAATGAGTTATTAACGGTATTACAAATAGTTCTCGCAGTTCTTGATTGAACTTCTTCCTATATATATCACGTATATACTACTGTAAACAACTTAAACTAGTTAGTGTTTAGTTTATCTATTTCTAATACTCTATAAGAAGAAAGTTTCATAACTTGACAAACTTGTCATTTAAACATTTTATCCAAGAATTATAATTTACTAATAACAAAATTACTGTTATTTCTACTTTAATATAATGTAAAACAATAAACTATTTATACAATTTTTACAATTGAGACCAATTGAATACAAAAATTAAATAAAGATACTAGATACTACACATGATGTGTCTAACTAATTTAGCAGATTGATTTTTCAAACGCTTAGATATGTTTAGTTGTTTACCCTGTTCTCTCTTAAACATATGTTCTTTCCTGATTTTAGCTTGTTTATTCATCACATAAAACCAATATCATTATATCTGACTTTATAACAATAGACATCCTTTAGTTTAGTGAGTAAAAACCAAGGAAAACACTTCAATTACTTCTTTTCCAAATCAAGTTAGGAGGGTTATCAAAACAGTCTGCATAAATCAAAGAAACAAGCAGCAGGCTCCCAATATCTCTTTACCAATTCATATATAATGGTCCATCCTACCAAAAATAATAAAAGGAAAAAAAAAGAAAGAAACTCAACTCTCCGCATGTCGAAAATCTTATGTACAACCCATTGGGGTTGTAGTATTCTCAGGTGATATACAGAGTACAAGTATAATGACCAGGATTATATCATCTAAAGATAATTATTTGGTAAATCATACATAATTTGTATTCCCAGCAAGAAGAAAAGATGAACCGCTTTGTTTGTTTATGTGGAGATGGATGATCACAGAATACAACAGAAAAGCAAGGCCGGTTTCCATGAAGCAAGATCTCAGAATGCACTACACCATGAACCAAAACATAGGAAGTTAATTATGAATAAAATAGAAGTAGAAAATATAATGACTAAATGATAAAAAATATAAAAAAAATTGAGGGTTGTGTGCAATTTGAAGTTATTGTCTTATTCAACTAAGTTCATAGTGTTTTTGTAAGTAACCAACTCCAAGATAGCCTAGTGTTTGGCATCCCGATTCTCACAAGAGGTCGTGGGTTCAAATCTTACTAGGGGAGTCCTTACGTTCACTAGGGGATAGTCTTGGAAATGGCCACGGATATACAGCTTACATCTGTGCCAAAGGCTCGACTCTCCCTGAGGATCCCCTCCATTTACCCGTTTATAGTATTTAAGTAGTACTACTCTACTTAAGATTATCTAATTTACTGATGGTCAAATATCAGTTCTTAGTGATCATGTTGATGCTAGTTGTAACAAAATTTATACCCAAATGGTAGAGTATCAGGCTTATATACCTTATTTTACCTATTATGTAAAATTTGTTAAAAGAACTCTATACTCTCAACATAAACATAAGTGACAATTACCACTCTAAGCATCACAAGTTCGACCGTTGTAATATAAAATTAACTTATCTCATTCTGGTTATTAGATATCATATAATCACGTTTACCACCATTAAACGCCTATGTGTGTGTGAGAGAGAGAGAGAGGGGGGGGGGGGGGGGGGGGGAAGCCATATCTCTATGGATGGTAGGAGTAGATATATAGTAATGAACCTGTATCGAGTCCATAAAGGAAGACAACATAAAACCTCAAGTCCTGAAAGATAACCATGAAATATTTAGAATGTGAATAAAAGAGTAATTTTTGTATAGACTGGCTAGGGCAAATCTGGTTGACATGATATACTTTTGTCCAAGCTATAATAAACATTAGTGTCAAATATGATTTTGTTTCAATAATAAGTTAAAGACTTAATTAAAATGTAGAAATTGTTTATGCATGAAATAGACCTCAGGCTTTTTTTTATCCATTTGACTCATTTCTTTTTAAGCTAAGTTTTGTTTTACACCCATTCAAGAAACACAACCTGAACCAACCCACCCATAAGGAAACAAGTCGCTATTGCCACCTCTAATCTAAATAGAATACAACTGTCAAACAATATTAGTACTTGGCCGGAAAAAAAGGGTCAAAACTTCCCTGTCCATAGTATGCTAGAAAATAATGTAAATCCATCATAAAGACCATATTATATAAAGCATCCCTGATACTCTCATCCTCCAGATGCTATGGTTAGCCCAAAAAAAAAAAACGAAAATATTGCCATTTTTAAACACCGTCAATGTAAACCCATCAAAAGACATATAATTATATAAAGCATCCTTGATCCCCTCATCCTCCAGATGCTATGGTTGCATAAAGATCAAACATATTGCCATTATTTAAACACTATTGTATAGCATCAACTAATGTTGTGCAAAGTTGTCATATTCAGAAAAAGGTCAAACGAAACTCGGCCTCAAAATAAAAGGACAGAGAGAGCAAGGGGTTGGATACATCTATTACCTCAACTTATTCTCCTTTCCAATCTTTTAATTCACTGCGTGGTGCATATAGCTTGGCCATTTGCACCTCAGCATCAATGTCGTTAACTACACCCCGGCAACTTGGAAAGCCGCAATAACAAGGAAGTTGTTCATCAATAGAAAAGAATCTGTCATATAAAAAAACTATAATAAAGAAAGGGGGGAAAAGATATTCGATATGAAATGCAGACAACTCTGTAGAAGAAACCTGTAATCGTATGTCAGTTCTTCCCACTGTGCAATATCCCTTTTGGCAAAAATGATTATGTGTTCATCACCATTCACACTTATAACCCTTGAATAACAATTTGGCTGAAATGAAAGAAGACAAATCAGAATGTTTCACATGCACATTAAAACTTATACATTGATCACCTACCTAAATGCAACAAGAATAAAAAAGAAACGACGAGAATGAAAATAAATACAATAATTAAGAGCTTAGCATACTTCACAAGAGTGATTAATTAAATGTGCAATGCTTCCTGCTCTTGTGGCATCAATTACACGCTCATCATCGATCCGGAACATGTATGTCCCTGCACCCTACACAAACAGATATATACAGAAGAATACACACTTTAGTAGCAATTTCAAAAATTAGAAACAAAAACTGGATACATTTCTCGAAAAGTGAGCACCTTGTGTGCATTTACTATTATCAGAATCTACAACTATCAACTTGTCGGATAGAGTATAACAGTGTGTAAAAGGGAATTACACTAGTTTAAATACCTCACTGGATAAGTACATTGTTCTTCCCATATATAATGTATATTAGCAGTCATAGGTTTCCCGTTTGACCGTTTCCATAGATGGCTACTAACGTTGTAAGCGAGATGAGAAGCATAAATAGAAGAACAGAGGATTTCTTACATTTTGCCAAAATCACTGGCATAGTTAATACAAACAATTAAACTCGGAAAACATCATTACATTATTTAAACAATAAGCCCCACATATTATCTATACCAGGTACAACCCAAATGATCTTTTATTCTTACATGCCTAGGGATTATGTAAATTAGTTGGTTTACAGATAATGCATAAGGAGGCCATCCAACCATTGAACTTTTATCATTAAGGTCATCCGACTATAACTTCTTTATAGGCCACCGAGTATGCATCCAGTTCCAATTAAACCAAATCAGGCCAAAAACATGCTGGAGCATGGAGATAACTCACAAAATTTTCGAAAAAGAAAGCACTCTTAGTTACTGATTTTGTTCTCTAAAGTATAATTATCTAGCAGTAAAAAAAGGAAAGTTAGTCATTTAGCTTGGTTTTAGCTGAACTTGGTACAAGCAAAACCGGATATATACTTGGGAGACCTATAAAACTAGTCCCAATAGTTCGGTGGCGTTAATGAAAAGAGTTGAATAGTTAGGTTGCCTTGAGAAAACAAGTTGAATAGGTGAGTGGCCTCCTCATATTATCACTTTGGCTAATTGCATTGTATATGCATTTATATTAAAATCATGCTACGTATTTGTTTATGCATGGAATCTTAATGAGTATTGAAGAACGTGGATTAGAGAACTCTTGGTAACCATAATAATATTGACCCGATATTGACAATGGGTTTAGGCCCTACAAGGTTCATACCTGGAGAATCAAGAGAGGACACATGTAGGGCAAATGCAAAAGGAGGCTGTGCACATGTAGGAGAGAGTATCATATATATAGCCATATAAACATAGTGTTTGTATTATGAGAGGCAACTTTGGTAGAACTTCTTTTTGGTTCTTGTAGCTTGGGGAGGAGGGGTTTCCAATCTGATTGGTATCTCTTCCTAATTTAGGCAGGGGAGACCTCCATTTAACGGGTCTCCTACTGGTTTGTATTGATAATCCGTCTTGTCTCTGATGAAGAACGTAAATTGCATATAGAGCAGATTCTAACAATCAATGGTTAATCAGATAGAAATAGGAATGATTACAGTGGAATTGAACAAGAAGATAAACCCCAATCACTCCTCAATCGGAGGATTGGTCCAGGGCACAGCCCTCTCTCAATAGCCAAAGGCTATGAGCCGACTAACTAGCCAAACACGTACTATTTTCTGCCTAACCCTTAAAGAGAAACACCTCCCCTTATTTATAGTTCTAACCTCTAACTAACTACTAATCATTACAATAATACCCCTTCTAGAACTAACTATCCATTCCCTATCAGTCTCTAATTCTCTTCTTCCTAAATTGTTCATGTAATATGTTCTTATCAATACATTTCCATTGCCGGGAAAGAAAAGATGGATCCGAAATCCAGTATAAGCATCCAATTGCAATCAAGGACCCTGACGACTCATGTACAAGGTTTCTCTCAACCAAGAATACAAATTTGGATGATCTACTGAAATCAATCAAGAAGATGATGCCAGGTCTTGCGAATCAAGTGGGGAAGCAACTAAACCTATATAGGGAAGTAAATAAATGTATGGATGGTCACAATGAAGGATTGAAGACATAGTAAACATGTTTATGACATTATGTGAGTCATTGGTTTCACATTCCCACAAGAAAATTATAGGATCAGATGAGGAACCCTTCGATCCAGTCCATGAGGTTGTGAATTCGACTTTAACAGAGAAGGAATTGGGAGTGGAGAGTTGAATGTCTCAGAATATAAGCCACACTTGAGTTACCAACCCATAATTATACCTAAATGGCCTTTGAATCTATACACAAGCAACTTCTCTAGAGAAACAACGCCCCAACATTTAAACCCAAAGACTCGTATGATCAGAATTTATTCGGCAAGCAGGGTTTTTAAAAGAGCACACACGCTTTTTGATGGAAGAGACCTCAACCAATTTGGACATAGAGACCAATGTATACTAACTTCTATGGTGTTTTTATGCTTTATGGTGGGTCCAAAACCACCTAAACCCTCTCATTCACGTTGTACTTCAACTATTAATATCTATTATGGGGTAACAAACCACCTAAACTCCCGTATTACTCTATTTATTTGTTCCTTGCCAAGGTCAATGATGTGGTTAGAGAAGAAATGACTATTGCAGAATGTGCCCAAGAGCAAAGACATAAACGTGTTCAATGTGACTAAGATCATAAGACACTTGATCAAAAATCTTTTGCCAGACTTTAGTGAAGAGCTAGTGATATTATGAGTGGTATTGTTCTTCATATGATGTTAGATTGATTTCCATGTTTTGTCACTCCAGATGTCCACAAGCCAATAAAATTATTATTGTTTATGGTTGAATCCTTTTAACATTAGCTATGTGCATATGATGGATTGACTATGAGCATAAGGATAGTTCATGCACGTTTGTTATATCAATGTTGAAGACCACCTCTTAGCTTTTGAAGGAGTACAAAATGCTTCTGTTTGTTACTTTGTTATATCAACGTTAAAGCCACTCAAGCTGGATACCAATGGGAAAACTAAAAGAAGTGGTATGGTAACAAGAGGACCAGGTGTGAAGGGGACTACAAGAAAGTGAGTAAGTTGCAGTCATAGAACTGAGGATTTCTTCATAATGGCTGTCATAGCATGGATGCTTCCATAGTTAACCTTCTTCATATGATATCTACGATCTTGAATTAATGTATGTGAAAGACAACACAGATTTCAGGAAAACACTCATTCAAACCTCGAGTAAGTCTATAACTGAAATAGAAGATAAGAGGAGAAAAGGAAGATAACAAAGAGATGAGGGTCTGTTTCGTCAAAAGAAAAAGGATAAGAACGAAAATGGAAGTGAAGTGTCTTTAGTTGGTCCATGGGAGAGCGAACAATTTAAGACGATAATGAGTCAGGCATAAAAATATTTGCAAGCGAGGAGGCAAGGTTAGCAAATCTTTCTATGTTGTGCCGAAGAAAGGAGCAAGAAACACAGAAATAGGTGAGAAGGAAGAATACTAGACAAACCCACACATACATATACATACATACTGTGTGAATGGGTGTGTCATGCGTGTGTGTGTAAGCAGTGTGATTCAGTAGTACATTTGAGAAGTAGCAGAAATAATAGATCAACTTACCACCAGCGAGTTGTATATCAAGTGTTCTCTTCTGTCAGCTATAGGAGGTCTAACAATTTCACCAGTATATTCAATTACCTGTGATAGATTATAACAACTTGTAATGAGCATTGGGAATCTACCTAAAAAGTTAAGACAATTTAAAATAAAATAGGGAAATTAATTCCTAAAGATAAAGATTTTACCATATCTCCTGCCTTGTGTGGTTGTTTTGCAAAGATGCCAAATCCGTGAATTGCGGATTTCCCTGTGCCAAATAACAGCCCCAAGAAAAAAGAAGGGAAGGAAAGAACAAAATTATTAATTCTCTGATTGTGTGTGTGAGAGGGAGACGGAGAGAGATTTCTTAAATGTAAATAAAAATAAAGCAAGTCAATTTCTCCTAGCTCAGACACAGATCAAAAGTCATAAGACATTTATCTCAGTGCTAAATAATGATTCTTACAAACGTTAGAATAGAAATATTGAAAATCGTGAGTTACACATGTATCTTACATGGTAACAATCGTAATGAACAACATTTATTTCTTACTGTTATAGTATGAAAATGACATCAATAAGTGATATGATATAGTTGTTCAAGTATATCCAGGTTGAATTGACAGAGTTGATAAAAGAAATCTTTGGAAGAATCAAAAGAGAAGGTTGTTTACCAAAAGCTAGTCTCTTTCTGAATGTTGTCCTCATGTATATATACTTCTCAGACATAGAAAATATGTTTGTATGAGCTTCAAGCAACGAGTTTTTAAGTTCTCCAATATCAGAAGTTGACCCTTTGCCTATGGATTCATGGTGGCTGAAACCGCCCACCAAATACGGTATGTTTTCTACATATGCTCGTTTCAAAGATGCAGCAGCAAGGGCTTCAGGTTCTTTTCTTCCCCTTCTCCCAAAATAGTCGTAAGGCTCTGCTCATAATTTTTTAACCAAAACGAATATCATGATGTCAAAAACATAAATAAGAACTTTAATCTCAAATGCAGAAATGGAGAAAATAAGAGAGGGATAAATAACACACCACAGCGAGCACAGCCAGAAGGATTCACTGGTCGAACAGAATCTGAATGTTGACTTGGAATTTGACCAATTCGTTCATCGGGAACACGTTCAATCAAAGAATTAGGGGTATGTTTTTTACAAAAAGATAATAAACGAATGCATTGGTTCTCCTCATCTTCGTCTATAGGGACCAGTTGCAGTCTGTCCGTGTCTGCAAGCTATATATTTTTAAAAGAAAATGGAATTATTTGTCACTCATTAAACAATTTAAGAAGAAAATTTAGATATTAATTGAAGATATACAGAATGGAACCCATTATTACATAACGATCAGATCCTTATGAAAGAAGAAACTTGAAAAGAAAAAAATGAATTACCTCAGCACAAAATCCTGCAGCGCGAGCACAAAGCGGATGATACGCAACATAACATGCATTGTTTGAACACTGCATTTGCGGTTAAAGTTAAGTTAGAGCAGTGACATTCACTGAACAGCAAATAAAAAAGAAGATACTTCTACATTTACCTGGATACAAGCTCCATAAGGAACACCACAGATGCTACATAATAGCTTCCAACGGTCCTAAATAGACAAGAGAATGGATATGCCTCACCAAAAAAAAAGTGAAAAAAATTAAACCATGCAAACTGATTTTGAAACTACCTTACTAACTCTAATCAGCCCATCAATTGGCTCCATTTTCTTGATATCAGATAAGCAAGTTTCTGAAAGATAGAAGACGTTAAACAGTATGAAATTCATCCACAAAAATAATATAAAATAGAATAATTAAAAAAAGAATACAAAATACAAAAAAAGGAGTAGAACCTGGTATCCACATAGCACATGCAAGATGAGCCCAGCGTCCATCAGTTGTAGGCTTCATTGCACCTCCTAGAAAACAGTGGTTTGATTAAATTATTTTATTTTTTGTAGATAGTTCTTATTTGGATTCATATTAGTTCGATAAAAACATGTACCTGTAACTGGACAAAGGCAGCAGGGTGGTGAAAGCTCGGGTGCCCCTGGACGGCATAAGTTGCATAACCAAAGGACTCCGTCAACAGGTTCAAGTTCACCATAACATCTTGCATGAACCTGCCAAAGGGAAAACATTACAGCATCGAATTTTCAGGGGATTAATTACAAGTAAAATGATATGAAGATATAGGATAAATAATGTTTACTGTACAGCCATGTGATGGCATACTTGATGTTAAATTAATCTAATAGGTGATTAAGATTTTGGGTCGTAATATGACAAAGCAAGGTGACCGCTTACCATCATTCTGCATTTATCACACTGCAGGAACAAATTGTTGGCATATTCCTGAACAAAAAGAGCATCATGTGGTTATGGCTTGTCCAAAAAAGGGCATTAAGAAAAAAACAGCATTTTTTTGTAGATTAAGAATAAATTAATAAGAAATTTCACCTCATCCATGTGACAAACGTTGCACTTATCGAGGTCCTTCCATTTAACATGAACAGGTCTATAACCAATAGGCATGTTGCGCATTCTCCCTGATGTCAACTTTGAACATGATGTCCCCTACAAATAAAAATGACTATGGTAAAAAACTAACAGGTATAAAAAAGTATCCAATTGAGTGAGCCTCACCATTGCATCAATAATCTCAAATCATGAAATGCATATGCAGAGTAAAGCCACGGCAAGGTGGGGGAAGGTGTCCAATTAATGATAATATTGATCATTTTAACTACTTCAACAAAAAAAAAACTTAAAAAACCAACGAATAATATGAAAGTGAGCCAGAGGTCATTATGGAAGGAGTCTATCCTATCCCAGGGTAGAGGTATGACTGTCTACATCTTACCTCCCCCATACCCCACTCATGATTGTTGTGGATATTATGAAAATGAGGATTTAATGATAATAATGATTCAAACCCTATACTTATACCAACAAGCAATCAATTGAATCTATCAAGTTAGGTATTTATAGCTATGGTGATCAAATTTAGTTTTCCACAGACAAAAGAATATCCTAGATACAAGATGCATAGGGGGAATTTATCGAACCATATATGTCAAACTAAGGAATATCCCAGAGCAAACCACAAACCGAGCAAAATCTTCATTAGTAGTTTGAAAAATATAGTTATAAAATGGTGTCACATTCACTTAAAGTTATAAATATTAAAAATCTACAAAAAGAAAAAAGTGGTTCATTACTTCTTTTCCTACTACAAGATACAGATGCAATTCATATCATACAAAATACTAAGAGCCGAAATGCAAATTTCTATTTATTCACATGTTTGCAAATCACTTGTTTATCATATCACCAAAATATTGGCATGCCTACACCATGCATTAGCAGCTTTCTAACTAAAATGAGATACGCATGCTCTAAACAAGCCAACAATATTTGTGTAAAAAAAATTCCCTATGTATATATTAACTACAATATTAAAAACAGAATCTAGTGTACCTGTATAAGTTTCAACACATGAGGATCAGAAAAACCAAACATATCAGCACCCGATTTGAAGAAGCTCTCAGATGCATCTTCACCCTGCGAATTATCACAACTACTTGAATGCATCTTTCTTATCCTTTCGTAAATTTTGTTCCAACACGTTGAAGGATCTGGTCCATCAAACTGCATGATAAAACTTCACATTGATACAACTGTATATAAATTACAGCATAATGTACAAAAAAAGAGCAAAAACAGTGTACAGATAAGGAAAGATTCAAAATTGAAGTTAATAACAGGCGAGTACCTGATCTCCGTCATCTGTTGTAACTCTAAACACTGGTCGGGATTTTGTGCCAGCATCTCGGAATACTTCCATCTTATATACAGAACATACAGATGGATCTGAACTCCCCATCCCAAAAAAAAGGAAAAAATTAGAAGAAAATCACCACAGAAGGAACAACAGCATAAATTCATACAAGTAGAGTTATCATGGAAATGGTATGAAAGAATTATGTTAATAACCTGTTAGTGAAGGAAACTTTCTAGTAGCTGTATAACCTAAAGGACAGATAGATTCCTCACCATCACAGCAATCCAGATCTTTAGCCATTTTACCTACAATAACATTTAATTTGCCATAAGTTAATGCGTAGATATAGAAGGAAAACAAGTCATTTACGCATCGTAGATGAAGATCATTACCAAGTTTTAGAACTTCAAGATCCCCTACAATAAAAGGGCAATTTTTAGGGCTCTTGAATTTTCTCTCTTCTACTTCAGTGCTTAAAAACATCTTCTTTGAAACAACATTACCTTCATCCTCTTCACTATCACCTCTAATATTTGCGCCAAGACCTTTACGCAGCTGTAGCATACTCTTTGGAAGTTTTTGTCTGCTAAGATACCTGATTAATTATAACATGCATTATAAACTTAGAATGAGATCCAAGTGATTAAATGAAAAAACAGCCAAAATTTTGGTCAAACAGTTAAAGAGAACTAAAAATGTCTGTGATTACATTTTTGCTTCCTCCAAGCTTCGAATGAAATCCAATTTCTTGCATTTCAGGTGGAAAGAAGATAGGAGCCCTTTAAGAAATGAGATAACCTGCTTAGTTTTAACCCTGGAAATCACAAAATTGTAACCATTATGTTAGACATGAAACAGGAGATTATGAAAAAAGGAAATACATAGATATCTATGAAGTATAATAGGTGGACACCTAGCAAAATCATGGGTGCCAAAAAATTGAACAAGCACCGATTTTTCTCCTGAGATCTTGCTTAGACCTCGACGAATACTAACGAAAGACTCATCCAAGACGACTGCTGGCCACACAGCATGACCTGTATGAACAAGCATAAGAAGCCTAATCATATAAGGGATTAAAGAATGCTATAACGCCAACATATCTATATTTCTTTGTAATAAAAACTGTAGTGTGCTAATTATACTAATTTTATGATCAATTAAAGTAAATAAAGTTCAAGTCTTTATATGCATCAACTCAAAAAAATAAAAAAATGACATCGTATCAGCAAAGAGACACGACAAGCATAGAGATGTTGATTAAAAGTGCAGAGTGTGACTCTTGACAAGAAGACTGTAACCTACAGTGTAAAAAAATGAAAAGGCAATATGAATGAAAAACATTGACAAATCCCAAGGGGTGAAACCAGCTCCTAAATGAATATCACATCGAGTTCAATAATTAATGCAAATCCCAATGTCATTACCAGTAAGTTTGGCCCATATGATGTCCCCAGGCTCGATATCATGACAATCATCAAGATTAGCAGCCAGTACAATCATCTCATTGACATCAAGGTCATCCGTTTCTGAACAATGAAGATCACAAGTCAATCGTAAACATTTGATCTCCTCTGGAGACACGTGAAATTTAATTCTTTCCTTAGATAGCACCACTAGTTCTTCATCACCGTCTTCATATTCAACCTATTTTCGTCACGCCAGCCGTTAAGAGAACAACATCATTGTGTAGAATAACTGCTTCAAATACTTATGCATATACAACATCAAATGGGGGTAAAAGAAATATTACATGATGACGGTGGCTCTCTAAGTCGTACTTTGCAATACGGCCAAAGTACCAATCAGCATCCAATGGCCAGTAAACCTTTAGTAATTTAATAGCCAAGTATGTAAGTTGAGGGAACAAAGAACTTATAATACAAAAGAGGTATTAAAATCACAGCTTACCTTGCATTGTAATCCTACAAATATCTGGGGATCCACGCCATCAAATTGCAACCTGTTTTCCAAGATCAGAAGCTTATTTATACTATAACAGTTCTTTTGCAACAAATAAAAGAAACAAATGAAATTTCTCTGTAATTAAAACATACCGCACCCATCTCTTGGTGCGACTTGCAGTGGTGGTGGATTTATTTGTACTGTCAATCTCAGTTGCTTCAATTGCATCCCCATTTTTCTCACAAACACTTGTGTTTTTATTTTTGCTTCTTCGGCTAGGACCAACGCTAGCATCATTAGTTCTGTTTCTAGGTCTCTGAGATGATCCTCTCAATCTTGGAGTACTAAGGTAAACCGAATTAAGCCCTAAATTAACAAGCTCCTGACTCGTTTTCCTCTTCTTGTTACTACGATTAACCAAAACCCCAACGGAACCCACCACCCCGTCTTCCCCATCAAATTCAACATTCTCAGCTTTCACTTTGACAGCAGAAACAGTTTTCAGATTCGAAATAAAAGTATCATAACCAGATTGTCCTTCGAAACCGCCACTCCTCTTACGACGGCGACAGCGAGAGTAAAAGTGAACGACCGGAGGTTTCGGTGGCGGTGGTTTTGGATCCACTGAAACACCATCTCTATTATCCTCCAAAACCGACAATTTCCTAGCTTTCACCTTCTTAGACATGACATTCGAGTAACCACTACAAGGTGATGTAGCTGAGTAAACGAGGTCAAGAGGAACGTACCTCGCTTCACGATGATGATGATGATTATGATTATGATTATGATCTTCTTCCGATTGAACCACCACCCTCACCTCTTCTTCCGGCGGTGCTTCTTCTTCCTCTTCTTCGTCTTCTCTGTGCTTATTGTTGGCGGTGGGGGTTAACAATTGAGAAGAAAATGCCATTCGATGCAGCAAAATTGGGGATTTTGAGATGCTAGTACGACATTGTAGCTAGGGTTTCGAAATCAGAGCAACAGTGAGGTTTTCAGACGAAGGAGAGAGCTCTATTTCCCCCAGAAGAACCAGTTTCCCGCCCCACGAACAAAAGAGAAGGCCATCAGCAGCGAAAATAATATAAAGAAGAGAATAGAAGAGGTTGTACTCCTTTTATGAGGTGAAGACATTTGCATTTTCACCCCCTAAGCATATGGTTTTAGTACATCTAGGTCCTACTTTTATGAAAAGTGACATATAAACCCCTTCTACATTTGTGCAAACATAATGAAATATTGTGTTTAAATTTTAAGAATTGGATAACAAATTCACAAAATTTTATAAAATGCATGTGGGAATAGGATGAATGATGTGACGTCTACATTTTGAGACCAGATTTTTATTTTAAAATAACTGTAACCGTAAAAAACATTTGTTCAAGCGTTATTACTCAAAAGTAACGGAAATAAATACTACATGTAACAATTTAATTTAAATAGTTTGAAAAAGAAACATAGTTAAAAACAAAATTCTAGAAGTGTTATGCCTTTGTCAACATCTGAACATAAAGAAGACAAACCAAATAAGCAAATCTTAGTGAGCAATTTGTAGTTCGGTTCTAATGTCTACTATGCAATATGTGACATCATAGATAAAGTTTACACACACACCCTGCACACCCAGGTAGGGATGTAAATGAGCCGAGCTACTCGCGAGCTGTTCGAGCTCAAATCGTTAAAAGCTCGAAACGAGTCGAGCCTTAACGAGCTCGAGCTCCGGCTCGAGCCTAGATTAAAGCTCATTTAATAAACGAGCCGAGCTCGAGCTCTAAAGAGTGGGCTCGCGAGTTTAAACGAGCCTAAACGAGCTTCATATATAATATATTTTATATATTATATGTTTAATTTTTAATAATTATATATATCATTTTAATAAAAATATCAAAATAATACTCGAACTTAAACGAGCCTACCTTAAACGAGCCTTGACGGGCCGAGCCAAGCTTCATAAGTATTAAATGAGCCGAGCTCGAGCTCAACACTATAAGATCTAAACGAGCCGAGCTCGAGCTCGAGCTTAAAAAATCTTAAACGAGCCCGGCTCGATAAGGTCTGACTCGATTCGGTTCGGCTCGTTTACATCCTTACACCCAGGGCATAACATGTAGTTTGACCTACTCTCCACACTTGTATGCAACCATCTATTGGATCTGAGAGGTCTACAATACCACGATACTAACGTCAATGTCAGGTAAGACGCTCGATGGTTTAATAAATAAGCCATCAATGTACATTATCTTTAAAACAGATCCACACAGACAATCTATTTGCATATTTGCATACAAGAGATCTGCAAATAAAAGTAAGTACACAATACCTCTGCTATTATCTGCAATCACAAGAAATCTGCAAACACTTAGAATTTTGCTGCTATGGCTAACACAAGTAACCTACACAGAGGTCACAACTAATCAATCATTTACGAACACATTATCATTGCATTTATCACAAAGATCCGTCTTGCAATAAACATCACTTGTCGCAAGTCTCATACCTTGTGGCACCCCCTTGTCATAATTATGTACAAAACTCATATAACCCTTTTGTGACAACCAAAGATCAGAGCAATCATATATATTATGTGGAAACCTTGGTGTTGTCGCAAAGAAAACTACCATGTGTAGTTATGGCAAACTCACTTACACAAGTACATATCACACTATGTACTTGTGTAAGTGAGTTTGCCGTAACTACACAGCGTAGTTTTCTTTACGACAACAACAAGTTTGTCACATAATATATATGATAATTGTGATCTTCGGTTGTCACAAAAGGGTGATATGATTTTTGTACATGATTATGACAAAGGGGTGCCACAAGGTATGAGACTTGCGACAAGTGAGGTTTATTTCAAGATGGATCATTGTGATAATGTGTTCGTAAATGATTGATTAGTTTGTGTAGGTTACTTGTGTTAGCCATAGCAATACAATTATAAGTGTTTGTAGATTTCTTGTGAGATAGTAGGAGAGTATTGTGTACTTACCTTTCTTTGCATATATCTTGTATGCATATATGCAAATAAATTGTCTGTGTGGATTTGTTTTGGAGACTAATGTACATTGATGGTTCGAGCGTCTTGCTTGCCATTGACGTTAGTATCGTGGTGTTGTATACCTCTCATATTCAACAGATGGTTGCATACGAGTGTGGAGAGTAGGTCCAACTTTATGTTATGCTCTGAGTGTGCAGGTTTGTGTGTAGACTTTATCTACGATGTCACATATTACATAGTAGATGTTAGTAAAGAATTACAAATTTCTCACTAAGCTTTACTCATTTGGTTTGTCTTGTTTGTGTCTAGATGTTGGCAAAGAAAAAACACTTCTAGAATTTTGATTTTAACTATGTTTTTTTTTCAAACTATTCATAAATTGTTACGTGTAGTATTAATTTCCGTTACTTTTGAGTAATGACGCTTGAACAAAATTATTTTACGGTTTAAGTTATTTTAAAATAAAAATCAGGTCTCAAAATGTAGGCGTTACATCATTCCTCCCATTCCCACATGTATTTTATAACATTTTGTGAATGTATATCCTATGCTTTAAACACAATATATCTTTATGTCTAGACAAAAATAGAGGGGCTTTATATGTCACTTTTCATAAAAGGAGGACCTAGGTACTAAAACCATATAAGCCTCTCCATGGGCTCCGATCATTGCCGACGAAGTTCTCCACTGGCATAACCCGCCACCATCGCAACTTTCTAATGATCTTCCCATCATTGCTCCAATCCCTCCCAAAAACCTAATTAATCCTTCTGAGCTGAACTATAGCCTCCATCCATACAATGTTGGAGATGATGGAGTAAAGTCACCAGATGGTGAGATGAGGACGCCGCGTCATCACCACCACCTCATTTCATCTATTCTATCTAATAACAACTGGTATTCTTCTCTTCTTCCTTAATCTCCAACTCAAATCGGTAGATACCACCATCTTCGGTAGCTTTCTCATGTCACTAAGCCACACATGTGCCACCGCCGACTCATTTGCATCCTGAACTGTGTCATCACCGACTCGCTTGCTACCATATTTGCACCGTCGTACGATCACAATTTCCGCTCTATTAGACTAATTAATCTGATCAAACCAGTAAACTACATCTCCAAGTGATAGATCGATGTCCTTAATCAATGGAAACGTTTGAGTTCATTTGTTTTCAAGTGCAAGGGTACCAATACTTGTTTTATTTGGAAAAACATTCAAGTTTGTCAAATGGATGTCCTCATTTTCTTCTTTACTGATTTGATGAAATTTTTTATTTTTGTTAGATGGATGTTCTCATTTTCTTCTTTAGCTATTTTATGAAATTTTGTTTTTTTGTTTGCTTATGGTTCACGCACGTTTCTAATAAACAATAGTTTTTTTTGTTTTTTATGTTTGTTCGTTATTAAACAATTGACTTGTTTAGTTGGTTCATTATTAAACTTCGGGGGAGTCGCTTTTTCATTTTGTTTTGTTTATCAGTGAACTCGGGATTTTTAAACATTGTTTTTTTATTGTAGGTTGTTCATTATTGAATATAAGTATAATTTGTTAATTTCTATGTTCATTGTTGAACATAATTATTAGTTGTTTTTTTCTGTTCATAATCTCAAGTTTTTTAAATTTGTTGTTCGTTAATGAACACTGAAAAAAAGAACTTTCAAAAATTTGGTATTATGCTTGTAACATACTCACTAGTAAACTTTGAATTATACGGTTTAAAAAGTTTATTAATGGTTTTGATAACTATTGGGCATGGATGTATTCACTAATGAAGATTGTATCGTAGGTTGTGTTCGGTAGTGAACACCATACTAATAATTAAGTAAAAGTAAATTCTAAAAATATGGAAATATATTAATTAGTGAGTGAAAACAATTAAATTGAAAGAGAAGATAAAAATATTTTTATCTACTAATTTACCCTTTTGAATTAAATAAAAATATTAATTATGATTAATCTGAACCACAAGATCAAAAACTTATCAATTGTTTCTACCAACGATGTAACACAGGGTTTCATAAGCTTAAAATTAGCGGAAATTAAAAATTTTTAAACAATATTTACACAACATATTAGCAGCGGAACAAACTACTGATTACATATTCGTATTGTTTATCGACTTGGCGATCAAAAACAACTAATCAAGTCAAGTCTCAAAAATCATACCAGTGTTACCAACTACGCACTGACCATCATATCAGAGTAAAGTAACAAGTACAAGTGTTCCAAAAGATATAAACATAACACTACCCACAAGCATCCCGCCTCACCAAGCCATCACATCACTAACCTGCGAAAAGGGAAATATTTGGAAACGTTAGCTACAACTAGCTAGTGAGCACAGAAATCACATAAGCATCAATAAGCATGTTATTACTGTTGGGATTTCAAGAACACGCAACGGAAGCGAGAACAACATCAAACATGCATGCAAGTGTTCAAAACAATGAAATCCCAAGCATGGATCTACTCTATGTACAAAATAGCAACTAGAGAAGAAGGAAAGAGAGTTATACCAGCTCCTAAGCTCCAATGATCTCGTGATGGTGGCTGAAAGGTTGTAGAAGCAAGGAACTCCTTCTTCTTCTTGTTCTTGTCTTCTCTCGAAATCACAAACCGGGCACAAGTCCAACAAGATGTGCTAGCACCCTTTGATGATATCTTCTTGAACTCGAAATATCACCTTAGAACAACAAATAATCTTCTGGACCAAAAGCCTCAAGCTCACAAGATCACTAGTTCAAAGTATCAAGTGAAAGAGAGAATATGTGCTTGAGTGATAGAATGACCAAGAGTGACAAATGGCTGGAGTAGAGGGCTTATATAGACATCTGAAATGCCCTTTGAAATCCCTCTAGCCGGCCAAGATTGTTCCAGAACTCTCCTCTATTGGCTACAAGTGGAGGTGACTTGTATATAAAGTCCATGCAGGTTTAGCGGCGCTAACCAAGAGTTAGCGGCGCTAAACCTTAACCCGTAGCGGCGCTAACGCGGCCTGACTTCGATTAGACGTAAAGCACATGCAGCCTTAGCGGCGCTAACCTCTAACAGTTAGCGGCGCTAACTCGTTATAGTTAGCGGCGCTAACGTGGCCTGCATTGCCAACTTCCACTTTTGCCATCTTTGGTCCCTTAGCTTTATTTGCTGTCATGTTAGACCCCGGTTTGTGACCCTTATAGGCTCATACATCATCGGCAGTGCTTTAAGGCGTACATATATTATCGGGCAGATTCTAACAAACTCCCACTTGCACATAATATACTGTACCCAGGCAAGCACAGACAAAGAGCGGCCTCTAGCAAAGCATCAATGCCCCCAAGTCTGTATGAGTTCTGAATACCTGCAGAAAACCATCATACTAAAGTAGTGGTCCTAGATAAGTGATCTTAGACATCCTTTTGTTCGCGATATCCTTGTGAACACGAGACATGGATTAATAAATGTCAATCTCCAGATCGTTCACGATTATGTTTCTCGATCTTGATTGGTGGTGACCAAAAGGTAAGGACATATCTGATTCTCAATCAATAGTCCTTGTGCATGGCCATGCAATATTTTGGCGTCAGCTCCCAATCATCGAGGGGCCAGGGATATCTCTCATACAGGAGGAACAAATCCCTTTGACTGTATAATCCCATACCATACCTCGTGACTTACCTAGTCATTCCCTTTATCACAGCCATTTACGAACTGCTTTTGAAAATGGCTAAAGCAAGTAAGAACTATGATATAGCGATTCATACATCTCGGGTCTGAGGATGTAAGATTTTATCATCCCAAGTTACTCGTGACTATAATCCATGAAGTATACTTGGGTGTGGGTCTTCCAGTCACTTGAAACTCCTTTCAAGCACAGGTTACTGTTGCGTTTCATGCATTCAATCCTTGATTAATGCATAACCAACACCTAACCTCAGCCTTATTTCAAACTTCCTTCCCTTGAAGAATGACTGACTGTGGAAATTTAGAATGTATAAACATTCTGGGAAGTGGTTAAACATGCTAAGATGGAACACAGTAAAGTCTTATGAATGTAACCGAATCACTCGCATATCGAAACAAGCATAATTACAATACTGTCTGTATCGTTCCCAAAATAAATTCATACATATCAAATAAACTAATATATATACAACTCAAGCCAAATCGCTAGCAAATCTTACACCTATCCCTCTAGTGTGAGATTCATGAGCTGCTTGCGGTAACGGCTTAGTGAATGGATCTGCCAAGTTTCCATTCGATGCTACTCTGCTAATGATGACTTCACCACTTTCAATTACATCCCGAATAAAGTGGTATTTGCGCGAAATGTGTCTTGTCCTCTTGTGAGCTCTTGGTTCCTTTGCCAAAGCCACCGCACCCTCATTGTCACAAAAGATCTCAATAGGGTCAGCGATGCTTGGAACCACTTGTAGATCTTGGATGAATTTCTTCATCCACACGGCTTCTTTTGCTGCTTCACTAGCCGCAATGTACTCCGATTCGGTAGTCGAATCAGCCACCGTGTCTTGTTTTGAGCTCCTCCAGCTAACAGCACCACCATTTAACAGGAACACAAACCCCGATTGAGATCGGCAGTCATCCCTGTCAGTTTGGAAACTAGCGTCCGAGTAACCCTTTACTCTCAGCTCTTCTTCCCCACCATATACCAAGAACATCTCTTTCGTGCGTCTCAAGTACTTAAGAATGTTCTTCACTGCCCTCCAGTGAGGTTCTCCTGGGTTCGCCTGATATCTACTAGTCATGCTTAAAGCACATGACACATCAGGACGAGTGCATAGCATGGCGTACATGATCGAGCCCACAGCCGAAGCATATGGTACTCGCTTCATTACTTCTATCTCCTCCTTGGAGGTAGGACATTGAGTTTTACTCAAAGTCAAACCATGCAACATAGGGAGGTTTCCTTTCTTGGATTCCTCCATCTTAAAGCGTCTCACGACCTTTTCTATGTATGCACTTTGAGAAAGCCCTAACAGCCTTCTCGATCTATCTCTATAGATCTTTATACCCAGAATACAGCTCGCATCGCCTAGGTCCTTCATTGAAAAGCAATTCCCTAGCCAAGCTTTGACACTCCTTAAGCTTGGGATATGATTTCCAATAAGTAGAATATCATCTACATACAGAACCAAGAAGACTATGGTGCTCCCACTAGCCCTGACATATACGCAAGGTTCATCTTTACTCTTCGAAAAACCAAACTCTTTGATTTTCTCATCAAAGCAAAGATTCCAGCTTCGAGATGCTTGCTTAAGTCCATAAATGGACTTCATAAGCTTACAAACCTTGTTTGGATACTTTGGATGTTCAAAACCGTCAGGCTGTCTCATGTACACCTCTTCATTAAGCTTCCCGTTAAGGAAGGCGGTCTTTACATCCATTTGCCAAATTTCATAATCATGAAACGCAGCAATGGCAAGTAGTATCCTGATTGACTTCAACATGGCCACTGGGGAGAAGGTTTCATCATAATCAACTCCTTGAGTCTGAGTGAAACCCTTCGTCACCAGTCGGGCTTTGAAGATATCCAAGGTTCCATCTATGCCAGGTTTCTTCTTAAAAACCCATTTACACCCGACGGGTTTAATCCCTGGTGTAGGATCAACCAGTTCCCAAACCTGGTTATCCGACATAGATTGCATCTCGCTCTCCATTGCCTTCCTCCATTGAGCAGACTCAGGGCCTGCCATGGCTTCCTTGTAGCTGGTGGGATCATCATGATCCACCAATAACTCATCACCCTCAGATATGAGAAACCCATATCTCTCTGGCTCAAAACGAGTCCTACTGGAACGCCTAGGAGTAGACATAGCAAGAGTGTCAGATACCGCAACATTATCTTGCTCGGTATTTTGGCTAGTGCCAACCTCAAGCCCTTTATCGGCCGACCCTTGATCTTCCTCAAGGTCAACTTCCTTACTGCCGTGTTTGGATAGCAACTCCCTTTCAAGGAAGAATGCCCTTCGAGCAACAAATACCTTGTTCTCTGAAGGTTTATAAAATAAATATCCAACACCGTTAGGAGGATAACCAATAAAATAACACCTCTCCGAACGAGGTTCAAGTTTGTCTTCAGCCTCACGTCTCACGTAGGCTTGACAGCCCCAAACTCGTAAATATGAAAGTGTCGGCTTCTTACCATGCCACATTTCATAAGGTGTTTTATCGACTTTCTTGGTTGGTGCGAGGTTAAGGATTCTTACCGCAGTTTCTAAGGCATATCCCCAGAAACTAATAGGTACCTCCGCTCGACACATCATAGACCTTACCATATCAAGCAAAGTCCGGTTCCTCCTCTCAGCTACCCCATTTAATTGTGGAGTCCTCGGAGGTGTTAATTGTGAAACAATTCCACAATTTTTAAGATGATCGACGAATTCGGTACTAAGATACTCTCCACCTCTATCAGACCGGAGTATCTTTATAGTCTTGCCCAACTGATTCTGAACTTCGTTTTGGAATGTCTTGAACACCTCAAAGGTTTCATTCTTGTGTTTAACAAGATAGACATACCCATACCTACTATAATAATCTATAAAGGTTACGAAGTATCTTGAATTATTCCTTGTGACATGCTTGAAAGGTCCACATACATCCGAATGGATTATGTCTAAAAGGTCCTTTCCCCTCTCACTTGTTCCCGTGAAGGGTGCTTTTGTCATTTTGCCCAATAAGCAAGATTCGCATACTTCATTTGATCCTTGATCAAATGATTCCAAGATCCCATCCGATTGGAGCTTGGTGATACGAGTCTTGTTTATATGGCCAAGACGACTATGCCACATGGAATATTTATCCAAACCATTTTTGGAGTCAGAATCAATGTTCATGATAGATTGTCTTGATTCAATGTATGCATTTGCCTCATATATGCCATGACATGGTAAAGCTTTAAAATACTCAACTTCATTTTTAAAACAAATGATTGTACCACTTACAAATTTAAAATCAAAACCATCGTCATACAATTTGTGAAAAGAAATAATGTTTCTAGCCACATAGGGCGAATAGCATACATCCTTTAACAAAATAGAAAAACCGGTCTTGAATGAAAGCTTCAGATCTCCTTTAGCTTCCACTGGGACAACCTCCGAGTTTCCCATGACAAGATCCAGTTCTCCCCGCTCCAAGCTCCTACTTTCCCTTAGCACCTGCACCATATTACATATGTGAGTGTCACAGCCAGTATCTAATACCCAGCCTTTAGAAGTAGAAGTATGGTGGAGTTCTATCATGAACGTACCTGACGTATCCGGACCCGATATGCTCATTGCCTTGAGCTTGTTGAGTCCCTCCAGGTACTTTGGGCAGGTACGGCGGTAATGGCCCTTGCCCCCGCAGAAAAAGCACTCCGCATCCTCCGGAGCCTTGGCTTGGGGAAGCTTCCCTTTGCCTTTGCCCTCGGAGGCCGGGTTAGGCTTGGCCCCGCCAACCTTTCCCTTACCCTTCCTTTTAGAGGAAGAGGCGGCCTTCTTCTTCGTGATGCGGCCTTCCCGGATGGCGAGAACTTGAGAGGTGGAGGAGGATGGCTTGTTCTTGGTCATGCTAGACTCAGCAGTCTTCAACATACCATGAAGTTCCATCAAGGTCTTATCCATGCTGTGCATATGATAACTCATAACGAATTGATCGTATGCACCGGGCAGGGATTGGAGGATTAAATCAACCGCCATCTCCCTCCCTATGGTAAAACCCAACTTCTCCATGCGCTCGATGTTTGCTTTCATACGCAACACATGCGCGCTCACGTTCCCACCCTCTTGCATCTTGCAAGCAAGGGTTGTCTTGAGGCACTCGTACCTCTCTTGCCTCGCCTGCTGCTGGAACATGTCCTTTAGCTGCACGAGCAAGTCGTAAGCACTAAGATGATCCATTTGCTTTTGCAAATCCTGGTTCATCGTGCTCAACATGAGGCACGTGACTTCCTCAGTCTCTTTGAGGCGTTTTTCATACGCCTCACGGACCGCCCTTGTTGCACTCGCAGGAGGTGCCTCGGGGAGGGGTTCCTCTACGGTATGCAACTTTCCTTCATAGCATAAGACCAACCTCAGTTGTCTATGCCAATCCATGAAATTGCTACCATCGAGTTTCTCCTTTTCAAGGAAAACCCTAAGAGAAACGTTGGTGGTGGTGTTTGTTGCGCTTGTTGATGCCATCTAAAATTTGCAAAGTAGATATTAGTTATTATGATATTTTATCTTGTTTAATAATTTACCCAATAAGAATTAGTTAAACAAGGCTAAGAACCGTATTTCATCCTACCATGTGACGGGGTTACCGCGGATCACATGATAAAACTATTTAGGTCGGCAACCATTTTGCCAATTGCAATCTCCATCGCAATCCTTAGCACATGCGGGATCCTACGACATCCAATGGTCGTTTGGCATGTTTGATCCCTTCTTGCACCAATTTTAAGTCTTGAAATTTTGGTTAACTCGTGCTAAGCTCGACAATTAACCAAGATTTCAAACCTAAAATTGCAAATCGTCCGTCAAGACATACGGTAACAAATCCACCAAAATTGGCTCGTGTTAAGCTCGACAACCAAAGTTGTGAATTTGCCACACTCACCTTCCACACAGTTTCATGAGAATTGGCTCGTGCTAAGCTCGACAACCAAATCTCATAAGACTAGATTCGGGTGGTATCGACTTACGGATGGTGCATGATTTACGTTTTGTGGAAAAACGGGCCTTTTGTTTCCGGTTTGGTTTTGATTAACTTATTAGTGACAAATCCTATTTTCACTAGGTGGGTTAAACAATGTATGTGATCGCGCGCGAGAGGAAACCAATTTTATCAAAAACTCTTGTGATTTTATTAATTTTATCAAAAATTTTCTAGCATGCGAAACCTACAATCCATGCATAGAATAATAAAATCACATCACACGCAATATACAACATAGTCGGTAATTCTTGCCAAAAAACCTATGCGTTCCTCCCGTGAGCCAAAACGGGAAGAACTCGGTCAATCTAAGGGACAAAACAATATTGACGCGAGCTCCCACTAGAACCACCATCGCCATCGGATTTCTTTGGCTTCTAAGGGCTCCATGCTCCATCTTGTTTTGCCTCCTCTTGTGTCTTCATCCCTCCATCATACAATACATAATACAATAGAAAATAAATGGCATACAAGCCACATAATTTTCCTATTTATCTAATACTTGTACATGGATGAATGAAATGGCATGCAAGCCACAAATTATTACAATCAATCTGAATTTAATAAATTTACAGCCTCAAATGTGGATTAAAACCACCAAATTGCATGCACAACACAAATCAACCAAATGGGCCAAGGCAAGATTACCAACTCATGTTAACACATACAACCAAACAAATCATGCTACTACTGGAACAACATGAAAAACATCTTTGGTACAAATTTCCAGAAGGTATAAGTGCTAAAAATCCCGAGACCTAAGCTGTTTTATTCAAGATTTTCGAAAACAATTTTCCAGTGGCGTTAGCGCCGCTAACCCTAGAGACTTAGCGTCGCTAACTCTAGGATAGCGCCGCTAACCCTATCGGCAGAATACAAACACTTTGATTTCGGGTTTTTCAAGCCACCAAGTGCTATTCTAACATAGAACCTTGCTCTGATACCACTGTTGGGATTTCAAGAACACGCAACGGAAGCGAGAACAACATCAAACATGCATGCAAGTGTTCAAAACAATGAAATCCCAAGCATGGATCTACTCTATGTACAAAATAGCAACTAGAGAAGAAGGAAAGAGAGTTATACCAGCTCCTAAGCTCCAATGATCTCGTGATGGTGGCTGAAAGGTTGTAGAAGCAAGGAACTCCTTCTTCTTCTTGTTCTTGTCTTCTCTCGAAATCACAAACCGGGCACAAGTCCAACAAGATGTGCTAGCACCCTTTGATGATATCTTCTTGAACTCGAAATATCACCTTAGAACAACAAATAATCTTCTGGACCAAAAGCCTCAAGCTCACAAGATCACTAGTTCAAAGTATCAAGTGAAAGAGAGAATATGTGCTTGAGTGATAGAATGACCAAGAGTGACAAATGGCTGGAGTAGAGGGCTTATATAGACATCTGAAATGCCCTTTGAAATCCCTCTAGCCGGCCAAGATTGTTCCAGAACTCTCCTCTATTGGCTACAAGTGGAGGTGACTTGTATATAAAGTCCATGCAGGTTTAGCGGCGCTAACCAAGAGTTAGCGGCGCTAAACCTTAACCCGTAGCGGCGCTAACGCGGCCTGACTTCGATTAGACGTAAAGCACATGCAGCCTTAGCGGCGCTAACCTCTAACAGTTAGCGGCGCTAACTCGTTATAGTTAGCGGCGCTAACGTGGCCTGCATTGCCAACTTCCACTTTTGCCATCTTTGGTCCCTTAGCTTTATTTGCTGTCATGTTAGACCCCGGTTTGTGACCCTTATAGGCTCATACATCATCGGCAGTGCTTTAAGGCGTACATATATTATCGGGCAGATTCTAACAAACTCCCACTTGCACATAATATACTGTACCCAGGCAAGCACAGACAAAGAGCGGCCTCTAGCAAAGCATCAATGCCCCCAAGTCTGTATGAGTTCTGAATACCTGCAGAAAACCATCATACTAAAGTAGTGGTCCTAGATAAGTGATCTTAGACATCCTTTTGTTCGCGATATCCTTGTGAACACGAGACATGGATTAATAAATGTCAATCTCCAGATCGTTCACGATTATGTTTCTCGATCTTGATTGGTGGTGACCAAAAGGTAAGGACATATCTGATTCTCAATCAATAGTCCTTGTGCATGGCCATGCAATATTTTGGCGTCAGCTCCCAATCATCGAGGGGCCAGGGATATCTCTCATACAGGAGGAACAAATCCCTTTGACTGTATAATCCCATACCATACCTCGTGACTTACCTAGTCATTCCCTTTATCACAGCCATTTACGAACTGCTTTTGAAAATGGCTAAAGCAAGTAAGAACTATGATATAGCGATTCATACATCTCGGGTCTGAGGATGTAAGATTTTATCATCCCAAGTTACTCGTGACTATAATCCATGAAGTATACTTGGGTGTGGGTCTTCCAGTCACTTGAAACTCCTTTCAAGCACAGGTTACTGTTGCGTTTCATGCATTCAATCCTTGATTAATGCATAACCAACACCTAACCTCAGCCTTATTTCAAACTTCCTTCCCTTGAAGAATGACTGACTGTGGAAATTTAGAATGTATAAACATTCTGGGAAGTGGTTAAACATACTAAGATGGAACACAGTAAAGTCTTATGAATGTAACCGAATCACTCGCATATCGAAACAAGCATAATTACAATACTGTCTGTATCGTTCCCAAAATAAATTCATACATATCAAATAAACTAATATATATACAACTCAAGCCAAATCGCTAGCAAATCTTACACCTATCCCTCTAGTGTGAGATTCATGAGCTGCTTGCGGTAACGGCTTAGTGAATGGATCTGCCAAGTTTCCATTCGATGCTACTCTGCTAATGATGACTTCACCACTTTCAATTACATCCCGAATAAAGTGGTATTTGCGCGAAATGTGTCTTGTCCTCTTGTGAGCTCTTGGTTCCTTTGCCAAAGCCACCGCACCCTCATTGTCACAAAAGATCTCAATAGGGTCAGCGATGCTTGGAACCACTTGTAGATCTTGGATGAATTTCTTCATCCACACGGCGTGCACCACCGAGCCACTGTTGATCCTGAATAACCAGACATCTAGGCCCTCGAAGGTACCAGCCGAAGCTGACCTCAACGCACGTCATTTTCCCAGACAAGAATCATAAACAAAATTGACCTGTATCGGGTCTACAATACGCATGCGTATCACAAGACACAAGTTATATCATGACATAGCATATATCACGGTTTTATATCATACCTCGTAGGCACACATGTATAGGCATGGTAGCATATCACACAGGCAACAGATAACTCTACTTACTGAGTCTTATGGGAAACCGGTACTCACCTGGGGTTCATAAAAGATATAGTGCTCGGCATCCTCTGGTTCCTCAGGATCATCTAACACGTCATATACATGCTTAGTTATCACTTACACATAGCACATTCAGGTCGAAACGCAAGTTAAACAATTTGTGAGGACTGTACCACTGCTTGGGATCGCAAGGACATGCCTTACGGTCGCAAGGGCCTCCAAAAACCTCCCTTACGATCGCAAGGGTACCCCTTGCGATCGCAAGAGGACTTTTCCCATAAACCAATGCTACCGATCGCAAGGAAAGTCCCTTTTAACCGCAAACATGGTTCCAGGGTTGGTTACGAACGCAAGTTATGTACCTACAGTCACAAACCTCATTTCCTTCGCCCGTAGGCGGTAAAACCACGAAACAGACCCTTACGGTTGCAAGGACCATACCTTGCGATCGCATGGACTACAGACACCCCTTACGATCGCAAGCCTCATCCCTTACGATCACAAGGGCCCCTGACGTAGAGTTCTTCGACTCTGTTTCACGACAGCTCCTGTAAGTTACGTTTTTGACCTCTAATCGATCCAAAACACAGTTTTAATCATTTATACACTTCACTAGACATCAAGTGGAGCTTATAAACACTTTGGACACAAAAACTAACAACAAAAACTCATTATACACCATCAAGATGGTGTATCTTCTTCATGAACACAAAACTAGGTCTTTAATGGATGAATACTCACAAGGAAGTGAAGCAACAGCATATTGCACACAAGATATAGCTACTGGAACTCAAGATGAATCAACTTCTCTTGATTTGCTTCTTCAAATTCTATGGAACAAGAGTGTGTGTGTGTGTGTGTTTGAAGTGTATGTGTGTATGTAGGTGTCTTAGTGTGTGTGTTTGTTGGATTATGCCCACTGACACAAGCGGATAAGTAATACTACCGATGATACACGAGCCTATTGGGTCACACGCCAAGGATTGATCCCGACAACCCGCAACAGGAAGAGAGAAATATATATTTTGGAAACGGTGTTTCCGCGCCACGTAACCTTTTGGTTTCCGCGCCGCGGAAACCGTCTGACAGAAACTTGACTTTTTGGTTATTGCTTGGCTCAAGTAATTGACTTATGGGACATCAAGGAATGACATACACGACTTTGTTGCCTTGCATATCAGTTGTAGAAGGTGATAAAAGTCTTTGGATGTCTTTCACATGTCACAAGTTGAATTATTGATCAAGTATCAAAAGTGAATTCTCTCTCTCACTCAAGAACACTTGCATACACTCTCATAAGGGTTCTTGGTTGTTCTTGATCTTTTCCAGAAAATCATAAGTGTGTTTAGTGATTTTATGGTAGTTGTGGGTTGTTCCAAAGAGTGATTTCAAGTCTTGAAGATCACAACTTGGCATACTAGCATTTGCGGATCAAACAAACTTAGGGTGGACTTCGGTAGAGAGGAAGCTTGCTTGCTTTCTTGTCATAAGTTCCAGAAGTTTGAAGAGGGTACATTTCTTATCCTTCCTTTTACATGTTGCATTTTGTAGTTATAGAGTTCTTGGTCCATTCTTGGGGTTTCTAGCTTTTATGCTTCTTTATTCATGTCCATTGCTTCCGCTGCGGTGACCATGAAACCCCAACAGTGTTTTTTTCTGACCAAGAGATAAGGGAGAGTAGGGAACCGCCTTTGGTTCCCCTAATTAAACAACGAGGTATTTTATTCCCCTTTTAAACTTACAACTTGACACACGCCATCCCGTTTCAACTAACGGGGATATCTACGGAATCATAACGCGAAACCGTTTAACACTTTACCGCTTTTAGACACAAACGACACTTTTCACTTAAACACATTAATTAACACATAACACGTTAGTTACTGAAAACACGTTAGTTAATATTACTTAAAGTCACTGTACAAGTACATGAACACAAGGTACAAGTCATTACTGCTAGGCTCTTTATCAAGGTGTTACAAACGAGGTGCCCTAGTGGATAGGGCATGTGTCCTCCCGGAGGTTATGGGTTCTACCCTAGGTAAACACCTTGGAGGTGGTATATTCCCCAACCACAAATGCTTGGTAGGTCCGGTAAGTGAGACTTTGTGGAAAATAGTCTTGGGTTTAATCCCGACCTCTTACTCGAGCAGCCAAGATAGGTGATCATTGTCTGCGGGCCGGTCCGTGGGAAGGGTCGGTTCGGATCTAAAGGATCCCGGGAGCAGGTTACCCGGCATAAACAACCTTTTTGCGGAAAAAAAACCAATCAATCGTTGGAAGTGCTTCTCGCACTTTTCGCATGAACCATCTCTTATATATATATATATATATATATATATATATATATATATATATATATATATATATATATATATATATAATTAAATGAATGATATATAGCAATTGTTAGATGGAGAAATTACGAGTTTTGAAATTTAGAGAATGAATGTATAATATATAAAAGAGTAAGATTATAATATGATACATATTACAAAAAAATGAAGGAGCATTTATTAGAGGAATATAGATTATAATATGATACACATTAGAAATAATGAAGGAGCATTTATTAGAGGAATATAGATTATAATATGATACATATTACAAAAAAATGAAGGAGCATTTATTAGAAAAATATAGATTATAATATGATACATATTACAAACAATGAAGGAGCATTTATTAGAGAAATATAGATTATAATATGATACATATTACAAACAATGAAGGAGCATTTATTAGAGGAATATAGATTATAATATGATACATATTACAAAACAATGAATGAGCATTTATTAGAGGAATATCATATATAGTATAGTTATTATGAATTATTATACTATATTGAGTAAATGATATGATTGAATTGAAGCATGCAGAAAGTATAGATACTTAAATGGGTGATGAAGTGTTAATTTGTATCGGTTATGAACAGAAGATGAATGTTTAACCATGTAATATAGACTTCCACACGATATTTAAATAAGTAAATGATTTAATGAATAAATATCCAAAGTTGAGAATTATAGACATGGCAAGACATTCTTTATTTTATTTGTATGAGAGATGTATGGAAGTATGGATTCAGTTATTATAAATATAGAATTTATATAAAATATCTTTCAAATAGGGCAATTAATTAATCGGGTACAAAGTGGAGACTGAGAATGTAATGATTGAATGATTAAATATGCAATTATATGCATATATGAGTGACGTATAGAAGTATGGTCTCAACCATTATAAGTAACGAAGGTATATAAATTATCTTTCAAATTACCGAACAACTAATCGGTTACAAAGTGAAGACTTGGAATGAAATCATAGAGTTGACGGTGAATTCAAGGTAATTATGAATTCATAAGAAGATGTGTTATTATAACGAAATTGATGTGAAATAGTGAGACAAATATGAGAAACGTAGAAAGTGAGATTTGTTTAAATATTATACTAAATTAACACGGAATATTAAGTAAGTGATTAACCCATGATTAATGGACACTATTTTAAGAGTAAGTGATTATGTGTAATGAATGAGTGTTATGTACGTATAGCGGTCTTATTGGAGATTATGTGATTTATTTAATTTATGTTTTGCAAGTTTCAAAGTTTGAGATACTCAGTGAGCTTTAGCTCATTAATAATTTATTATACCCTTTTCGGGTATTTCGATCTATAGAGATGATGATCCCGTAGATGGGCTCGAGTAGCGCAACCACTTGTTTTAAATTTCAGTTATGTCATTTATCGACTTTCAAATAAATGTATTTTTGATTAAATGTTTTTGTTATTAAACGTTTTCAAGTATTATAAGCTTGTTGAATTTTTAATGTACTAAATGTTTTTTATTACAGCTTTCGCTGTATTAATTTGAATAAAGATATGGTTGCATGAAAATTTGTGTTAAGCTATAAGATTTCTATAAAAATTTGGTTTTAGAAAAACTAGGCGTTACAGTGCCAATTAAATAGTTAAATGTAACTCGTTACTTATTAATAGGATGTGGGGTGTTACAAAGGATTTTGATTCCTTGTTAGAAAAATAATTTTCACACTTAATAAAGCCGGTTCTTTGTTTTTTTTGTTTTTTTTTACTTTAATTGATTTTGATTATTATTTGTCGTAATCATAAATAAAAAAGATCTTTTAACAAAACTTTTAGTAGCTAAGGATGTTCACTAATACTTTTAAGATTTAAACATTAAAATTAAATTGATAATTAACTTAAATAATGTGTATATTACAACTAAAATATTAAATATATGTGAATATAAAAAGAAAAATATGTACGACATAAAAAGCATGAGACGTAAGACATTGATTGTTAACATGTTTTATTGGGTAACTAAAATCAATATACAAAATAAAAAAAACAAATTTGACCTCTGCTTTTAAGATCAATTAAACAACAAAAGTAATAGTACCAAAGAGCTTGTAGCTCAGCGGTATTTGGTATTGTAAGGTAGTGTCCCCCTCCCAAGTGGTTGTAGGTTCAAGTCCCGGCGTGGGCAAATGGAGTAGATTTAGGAGTAACTTTAGGAAGCGTGTGTTTGCCATTAAAAAAAAGAAAAGTAATAGTGTCATTTCAAAGGAGATGATGTGGCATCCTAGCATCATATAGGGTATGTTTGGAGAAATTAGTTGAAGCTGGGCAGAGACGGAAATTAAGGCTTATTAATTGATAATCGCAAGTCTAATCTATTAGCATTTGGAAAGACTTTTATTTTTCAGGAGTACGAGAATTTTAATAACCCCCTCAAGATTCTAATACCCGAACAAGTTTAAAAAGCTGAAGATTATGAAAACTAAAATCATAAGCCCCTATAAATCTATAATCCCCATAAGCCCGTCACTAAACAAACTTATAAATCGGTAGAAGTCTAGGTTTCAACTTGCGAGATTGTTTGTTTTTTAAGTAAAAAGTAAATTTAATATAGGTCTAAAACTTGGGTTGATCGATTTGTAGCTTAGTGGACATAAATGTTAGGCTTATATGATGATTGTATATATGTATGTACACATTCATATAGAATTTCAATTTTTGGAGGCTTATAGAATATTTAGCCATGTGAGCTTGCAAATTCAATTTTTACTTTGCTTCTTCATCATTGATTCACTTGAATTTCGAGATCATTCTTAGTTTTATTTCTAGCGAGACTCCATTTCATGACCCTTGAAATTCTATTACAACCTCTAAACAAATGATTTTGAGTTTTTGACAACATTATATAATCAACTGGATAACCAAGTAATATGTTTGTACCTATGTTTTGACTTTTATAATGATTAACATGTTTTTGAAGATTCATATATTGCTAGATAAGGTAAAAAGGTGCTTAGCGTAAATAAAAGTTTTTTGGTTTTTTTTTTCTTATGACTGTGAAGAATATTTAGATGTCTTTTGTCATAAAAATAAGATGATAACTAATTAAAGGGCTCATTTTGCCAATTCTCAAAATTTTTGTCTAAACAAGTTTGTGTTGGTTAGACATTTTGAAGTCAAAATTTAGGTGGTGTGAATCGAGAGCAACATATAGGGAGGAGATTCTAGAGATTTGTTATCAAATTGAAGAGAATTGAAGTTCTATTTGCTAAATTCAGCACTAAGGTGAGTTAGTCTTCCCTCATTTAGTTATTATAATGAGTTTTGGAAACCTAAATGGAGGAGTTAAGTTCTTGTACTTAAAAACACCTACTTTGGTGTTATTAACAACTTTGATTCTGAATCTTATGAGTTTAAGGAATTAGACTGATATTTATAGCTTGTTGACTAAGAATGGGTTGTTAAATTGTTAATGGGTCAAAATCTAGTTAGACGATGTTAAATGGTCATTAAATGATCAATTGATGTTATTTTTTTTGTTTTTGTGTTTATAGTTGATGGTGTATCCCCCCCCCCCCTCTTTCATAACTTTTGATTGTGCCCATTAATGCGGCCTAGACCATAGATGTGGGCTTTGCCTTGGATTACCCCTCTATAAATAGAGGGGTCTCCCACCTCATTGGGAGGACTCTCTCTACCTCCTCTCTTCCACTCTCACTTGGAGTCTATTCTCTCTCTCTACCAATGAAGAACCGGCTAAACTCGTCACCCTGTCAAGGACTCTCGATCCAGGCCTGGAGTTAGCCACCGTAATGGGAGACAAACAATATGACTCAACTTTGTTCCTTTCTTTTCACTCATGCCTACCTACCCATGCATGATCAATAGTTGTTAATATATGTAAAATCGACTATTGGAATCATTTTGTTGTGAATTAAATGAATTTGGAATGGATATGATGTCCAAACACTGGACACGGGCATGTTTATGGTGGACACAACCCTAAAAGGGTAAGTCGTGCCAGATGGCACACCCCGTGCTCTCATGGTAAGAAACAGACGTGCCTTGATGGACATTCCATGTAAGGCTAGGGCACGACACATGGTGTGGCACAGTCCACATCAAGATGTTGAAGTCATGTGAGAAGAGACAAGCATGTCTTGCCGGTGTAAGCTGCACAATGTTGACAGATTTGGTTATTTGGAATTGAAATTGAATAATAATTGTTTGTGAAGATACATACGTGCATGATGTGTATTATGTGATGATGGACGATTAGATTTATGCTAACCAAATGTTGATGTAGTATCCAAGACTACCGATGGTCAATGTGACCATATGATTGTTATACGATGCATGATGATATACATGTATACAAGATGTTCATGCTCCGTGCTGGTTAAACGGTGATTATGTGCCTACCATGCGTAATGCTTACATCGTTATATATATTCCTTTTCAAGTTCGAGGAAAGGCTCCTGCTCAACAGTGACCACTTTTGGCTTGCGCAAATATATGTTTTGTTAAACTACCTTTTGTGGTTAAGAACTTTTCTATATTTTGAAAGTTGGTGTAAAGTCTAAACATGAATTATATTGAAGTGAAGTTATTTAAATGGGAATTATGTACTTCATGATATATAATTATAGCTAACCCGTTGTGTTTTGAAATGCTTTGTATCTATTGGCGGTTGTATGGCCTTTTGAGACGAATAGATGTTGTGGGGCTTCCTTTTAGATTGAAGACATGTTTGGTAAGTATGGTTTTTGTAACACCGGTTTTCACGAGCTTCAAATTAGCAACAATTTAAACTTTTTAATCATAAACTAGCAGCGGAAAAACGACGTTTACAAAAGATTAGTAAAGTTCCTCTGACTCGGCTATTAATTTACATCAAAAGAATATGCCAAGTTCACATCTAACAGGTGTTACCAACTAGCGACAACCGAACACCGGATCACATAAACAACACCCAGTGTTCCCAAATGATATTTACAACGACTACCAACAAGTTCCCGCCTCACAAGGCCAACTAATCAGCACCTGCAATAAGGGAAAATCCTGCACCGTTAGCTACACTAGCTAGTGAGTACAAATTTACACACAAGTAGCAACAAGCAGGTTATCACAACACAGGAACAGCACACAAGGCTATCCTATCACAGCTCGGCGTACCAACATGTCAGTAAGAGCCACATCTCGCAGGGTGGGAAACCCCGCTCAACAACTCCAACTGGGGTATCAGCTACAACCAACCGCACTGGTGGGGGAGCGAAGAGCAGTCCACCCAGCACGTTCGTGTCAACTCGAATCTTGATCGTAAGCCAAGATCGCAACTCACGCTAAGGAATGGCGGTCCTGCAGAACCTGAGACACGGCGTGCACCACCGAGCCACAGTTGATCCCGAATTATCCATCTCAAGGGACCCAGCCTTGCGGCTGACCTTAACCATGCCAACAACTGTCCGGACAAATACAACAAGCAACAACTCACCCATATCGGATCCAACACTACGCATGCGATTTACAACCAACAAGTAATACAACTATCATGGCAACTACATAGCAACTACATGGCAACTACATGGCAACCACATATCATATCACGTATACGCACGTGTACAACATCAACAACATATTTCAACTAACCACAGACAACGCTACTTACCGAGACTCATGGGAAACCGGTCAACTAACCACAGACAACGCTACCTACCGAGACTCACAGGAGGCAGATATGAATTCGGGAATCCCAGGAGCACACGGAATCGTCCGAATCACCTAACACATCATGTGTAGGTTCAGTCAACGTCTAAAAGTACTATTACTGCTTCTATGCAAACTTACAACGAACAACAAGCAACAAGCAACCTGGAACAGCTCCTACGGCCGCAGGGAGCATTTCCTGCGCTCGTAGGAACCTCTGTTACAGCAGACTTCGTCCTGTTCGAAGCTCAGACCTGTAACTCGGGTTTTTACCCATTTAATCGACTGAAAACATATTTCTACTGCTTTTACATATCAAACAACATCACTACAACATATCTACATGATTTCTCTACTTCAAAACTCTCCAGGTTGATTAATTCAACCATCAAACTACCAACTCATACCCAAAACCTTACAAGTAGGTTTCTTGTCAAGAATACTTACAATTTCAGTTGACTAATCACAACATGAACACCAAATCAGATTGCTTCTCCTTGATTTCTCTTTCAAATCTCCAAAATCACAAGCATGTGTGTGTGTAGAGGCTTACATACGTATGTATGTGTTGTGTAGGAGTATTTGTGTGTGTTTTTAGTCAAGGCAGGGGATAAGGTCTCCCCTTAAACCGACTAAGGGGGTTTAATACCCCACGAAGGTATCTCGTTCTCCTATTCAACTTAAAACACAACTTAGGTTTATCCGTTTCAACTAACGGAGATATTTTTGGAACCATTTTCTAAAACCGTTCAACTATTTATCGACTTGGTTAACTTAAAACACATTTCACATAACCACGTTTAAAATGACAAATAACAACAATTATCAACAAAACACATTGATTATAGTCAACGTACAAGTCAACAAACACAAGGTACAACTACTTACTACTAGGCCCTATTTTAGGATGTTACAAATCTACCCCCCTTAAAAAGATTCCGTCCTCGAAATCTAATCGTCTACAAACAAGTGAGGGTATCTAGCTCTCACGTCATCTTCCATCACAACTTCTTAGTCTTCGAACCAAGTATTTCGACAGGCTTTTCAAGGAGACGTTTTGAAGCGTTATCTTTTAGCTTTTGCAGACGCATAATCTGATTCTCCTCTATCTTGGACTTATGCCGATAACACACATCGAACACGTCGTGAACATCAAAGAGCTCTTGAAGCAACTCAAGAGTAACTGCCTGAGCGTTAACTTAGCGAACGATCCAAAATGGACCTATGTAACGCGGACTCAACTTATCCTTGCATCTGAATCAAACAACATCACTCCAAGGAGAAACTTTCAGGAACACCCGATCGCCCTCCTCGAAATCAACAAGTCGACATTTAGGGTTATCGCACGAGCAACTTCCAACTTTATTCGCTACAACTTGAACAACATCGATTTTGACAAACTACTTTTCACCAAGTTTAAGCCAACAAGTCGAAGTACGACCACGCTTCCCGTAATGCACCTCACACGGAGGCCTTCCACTACTGGAACCACACTAGTTATTGAAAGCAACTCGATCAACGACAACGAAATTCACACGCACCGCCTAATTTCAACACACATGCGCGAAGCACTTCCTCCAGCGTCCGTAGCATTCTCTCGGACTTACCATCGGTCTAAGGATGGTACATCATGCTCAAATGAACACGAGCGCCAAACTCACGCTAAAAACTTCTACGAAAGTTAGAAACAAATCATGAATCGTGATTAGACACAATCAAATACGACAAAACACAACATGCCACAATCAAACATGACTAAATCATAGCGTGACACAACTCTGTGACTACACAACTGTACTAGCCGATCCAACAAAGCAAATTCATCCGTGGCTAGGACATGAACACCCTTAGTCAACCAGTCAATAATGGCACAAATTGCGTCGTGACCTCGAAAGGTTTCTTGGCAATTTCGTCACCAATTCTATTACAACGCGTTTTCACCTCTACACGCTTGGTGTCTCACAAACTATGTTGTCCTCGTTTAAACGCGAAAACTACATCTGCCAACTCAAGATCATAGGTCTAATAATTTCCTTCATGGAGCCTCAACTACTGCAGGGCATAGTCAACCACTTTATCACACTACATCTACACACGCCCCAATCTAAAACACGAAGCATCACGACACACAACGACATCTTCAAATCTATAGAATAAAATAAGAATGGAAGCTTCACACAACAATCGTTTCATAAACTGAAACGCTTGTGACAAAACCCGCAACAAACACAACGAGGAGGGAAATAGGAAAACCATTCCCATCGACACCAACAACTGCCTGAGAAACACTAACAACAACTGGAACTACCTTACCACTAGCAGTTTATACTTCAAGTAGTCCGGTCGACTTGGATTCGGACACAGGCATATACAACTTATCACAGAAGGCCACAGATACAACAAAATAAACAACTTTAGAATCAAACAACACACACGCAAAGGCAAAACTTAACTAGAAACGTACCCATTACCGCGTCATCATCTGCTTTAGCATCCTCCGCTATCATTTGAAATGCTCGCTCTTTAGTACGGGAAGCACCATCTTTCTTCTGCCCAAAGGCAGATCCACTAGCACCGGTACTCTGCTTCGACCGGGAATCAGCTATTCTGTGCCCTGGCTTGTGGCACTTGTAACAGACATCCTCGTTGAACCCACATTTTGCAACCACGTACCCATTCTCCCCGCACCTCAAACATCGAGTGATATCTTTAGAACAATCACCAACATGATACGTACGACAAGAAGCACACCAAGGACGATCTGACCTTATTTTCTTCTGGGAATCAAACTTCCCACCTACAACAGATTGTTCTTTTGTAAGACTAGACTTCGACAACTGTTGAAGCTTTCTCTTGTGACCCTCACCCACTTGGTCACCTTCACCTTGCAAACGATCGCCTTCTATCTGTCGAGCAACTTCAAATGCTCGATCTAAACCACCGGCAGCTCTAATGTGAAGTCGATACTCTATTGGCAACATACCAACAAACTTGCGAACTTTCGCAACTTCATCCGACACCAGATGAGGAATAAACCTCACCTTATCAATAAACGAGTTGATCAGATTATCCACAAGCTTATCTCCCTTACGGAGAGCGTTAAACTCGCTTTCCATCTTTTCCATATCATAATCAGTGCAATACTTTCTCGTCACCTTGTCAGCAAACTGTTCCCACGTCAAGGCAGCTAATATCTCTTTATTCACCTTATCTTTGACCGTATCCCACCAATCCAACGCACGACCTTTTAGCATCCGTACCACGTACTTGACACGGTACTCTAGCTCACAATCACACGACTCAAATACTTGATCCGTCTCTCGTAACCAACGCACGGTATCTGAGGGATTATCACTACCCTCAAACTCCTTAGGTCTACAAGTGAGAAACTTCTTGTACGAACACTTCTTTACCTTCTTTCCTTTCGATGCTTCTAGCAACGGCTCCTTTGTTAGTCAGAGCTCATCTTCTATTCGTCTAACATATGCCTCATACTCAGGAGTGAGCCTCGGGCCCTCGACATGGTTCTGAGAAGACACATCCTCAGCCTCGTGGTGAGTACGAGAAGCCTCGTCCTCCATCTGCTTAAGAGCTTCCTCAGTGGTAGCTCATCGCTCAGACATTCTATGTCAACTTACTAAACATACCAAAAACAACATTTAACACGCCACTTATCCAACAACTACTAACACAACAAGCTACTTTACTACATGCAACTAACACAGAACACTCACACTCAACCCCAATTACCCAACTAGGAACACTTAACGGTGGTCGGGCCCGAGCTTGAGATGTAATACTTCTACGAGTACCCAATTCCTCAAACTTAGGCTCTGATACCTAATTGTAACACTGATTTTCACGAGCTTAAAATTAGCAACAATTTAAACTTTTTAATCATAAACTAGCAGCGAAAAAATGATGTTTACAAAAGATTAGTAAAGTTCCTCTGACTTGGCTATTAATTTACATCAAAAGAATATGCCAAGTTCATATCTAACAGGTGTTACCAACTAGCGACAACCGACCACCGGATCACATAAACAACACCCAGTGTTCCCAAATGATATTTACAACGACTACCAACAAGTTCCCGCCTCACAAGACCAACTAATCAGCACCTGCAAAAAGGGAAAATCCTGCACCGTTAGCTACACTAGCTAGTGAGTACAGATTTACACACAAGTATCAACAAGCAGGCTATCACAACACAGGAACAACACACAAGGCTATCCTATAACAACGCGGTGTGCCAACATGTCAGTAAGAGCCACATCTCGCAGGGTGGGAAACCCCGCTCAACAACTCCAACCGGGGTATCAGTTACAACCAACCGCACTAGTGGGGGAGCGAAGAGCAGTCCACCCAGCACGTTCGTATCAACTCGGATCTTGATCGTAAGCCAAGATCCCAACTCACGCTAAGGAACGACGGTCCTGCAGAACCTGAGACACGGCGTGCACCACCGAGCCACCGTTGATTCCGAATTATCCATCTCAAGGGACCCAGCCTTGCGGTTGACCTTAACCATGCCAACAACTGTCCGGAAAAATACAATAAGCAACAACTCACCCATATCGGGTCCAACACTACGCATGAGATTTACAATCAACAAGTAATACAACTATCATGGCAACTACATAACAACTACATGGCAACTACATGGCAACTACATGGCAACTGCATGACAACCACATATCATATCACGTATACTCACGTGTACAACATCAACAACATATTTCAACTAACCACAGACAATGCTACTTACCGAGACTCATGGGAAACCGGTACTCACCTTGAAATTACAGGAGGCATATATGAATTCGGGAATCCCAGGAGCACACGGAATCGTTCGAATCACCTAACACATCATGTGTAGGTTCAGTCAACGTCTAAAAGTACTATTACTACTTCTATGCAAACTTACAACGAACAACAAGCAACAAGCAACCTGGAACAACTCCTACGGTCGCAGTAGATGTGTCCTACGGCCGCAGGACACCTTCCAAACACCTCCTATGGCTGTTGGAATATATCCTACGCCAGCCGGAGTTCCTTTCCAAGAAACCATACCCTACGGCCGTAAGGACCATACCGTACGCCTGTAGGAGTGATAATTTTGGTGCCAACGGTCGTAGGTTATGTACCCATGCTCGTAGGCTTCTTTCCTTCACCCGTAGGTGGTAAACCATACAAAATGCATTACTAGGGCCGCAGAGAACCCTGCCTACGGCCGTAGAGACTACAACAACCCCCTACAGCCGCAGGGAGCATTTCCTTCGCCCGTAGGAACCTCTGTTACAGCAGACTTCGTCATGTTCGAAGCTCAGACCTGCAACTCGAGTTTTTACCCATTTAATCGACTGAAAACATATTTCTACTGCTTTTACATATCAAACAACAGCACTACAACACTTCTACATGATTTTTCTACTTCAAAACTCTCTAGGTTGATTAATTCAACCATCAAACTACCAACTCATATCAAAAACCTTACAAGTGGGTTTCATGTCAAGAATACTTACAATTTCAGTTGATTAATCACAACAAGAACACCAAATCAGATTGCTTCTCCTTGATTTCTCTTTCAAATCTCCAAAATCACAAGCATGTGTGTAGAGGCTTACGTACGTATGTATGTGTTGTGTAGGAGTATTTGTGTGTGTTTTTAGTCAAGGCAGGGGATAAGGTCTCCCCTTAAACCGACTAAGTGGGTTTAATACCCCACGAAGGTATCTCGTTCTCCTATTCAACTTAAAACACAATTTAGGTTTATCCGTTTCAACTAACGGAGATATTTTTGGAACCATTTTCTAAAACCGTTCAACTATTTATCGACTTGGTCAACTTAAAACACATTTCACATAACCACATTTAAAACGACAAATAACAACAATTATCAACAAAACACATTGACTATAGTCAACGTACAAGTCAACAAACATAAGGTACAACTACTTACTACTAGGCCCTATTTTAGGATGTTACAGTTTTCCATGTACTTGTTATGTTAATGGTCATGATTTGTCAATAGTAACACCTTAGACTAAATCATGTTTGTCGATAAACGCTTGTTGAACCTATGTTTATAATCTTGTAGTGTGACTTATAATGGTTTGTTAATAAACACTTCGATTTAATAAATGATTGCAAATGGTTCTACACTAATTGTAAATGATTATATGTAATTCGTGGCTTAATGTGGTTTTAAAAAGTTTAAATTTGGTCACGGAGTTACATTCCCCCATTGCAAAAACCCCCATTTTGTCAATGTAATTGGTTAAAAAAAAGTCCATTGAGTCACCTAAGTCGGCTAAAATCAAATTCAACAGCATTCAACACACTCAATTGAACACCCTAGACACAAACGCAAGAACTCAGGTCAATACTAGTGCTAAAACAGAAAACATCCAAGTGAACGCGTCACGTTCTACTACTTTTTTCGTACGTTCCATTGGTGCCATGTAGACAACATGTCGCGTTAGCATCAATAATCAAAACCTTGATACAATCGTTTTTCAAGCAATCTAGACCCAACCTATCCCTCCTTAGGGGTATATTCATATATCCTAATGAGGTGGCGATGGTCTAAAGTCGTAAAATCCTATTTGGTTATCAAAACCACCACCAAACCCTAACCGCCATATCTAAACCTCAAAGCAACCACCCTAATGGCCTCAAAATAGAAACTAGGATTCAAGAATATAGTTCTTACAAACTAGAAACGAGAATGATGACAAATAGTGTAACACTGTAACCCCTGAAAAAGGGCCAAGTTGTACCTAGTTGTACTTTGTGTTTATATGTTTGTACATTGACTTTAATTAAGTGTTTTAGTTGCTATCATGTGTTGTGTGTTGATTAAAGAGGTTATATGAATAACTATGAAAATAGATAGAGTTGATAAAGTATTAAACGGTTTTACATAATGATTCCAAAGATATCCCCATTAATTGAAACGGGTAAATGAGGGTTAAGTTGTAAGTTGAATAGGGGAACAAAATATCTATTTTTTAGTTATTAATGCAAAGAGGTAAAGTGATAGCTTATGCTTCCAGACAGTTGAAACCCAACGAGAAGAACTATCCGACTCATGATCTGGAGTTAGCAGCAGTGGTGTTTGCTTTGAAGTTGTGGAGACATTATTTATATGGTACCAAGTGTACAATTTGCACTGATCATAAAAGCCTACAGTATGTGTTCACTCAGAAGGAGTTGAATATGAGACAACGCCGTTGGTTGGAGTTGATTAAAGATTATGACTGCGATATCCAGTATCATCCGGGGAAAGCTAACGTGGTAGCTGATGCACTCAGTCGGAAAGGTTCTGCAGAAACAATAAAGTTTATGAGGTTAGAGATTAAGTCAGATTTGATAGATCAATTGATGGCTGCACAGATAGAAGCACTAAAAATCGAGAACTTGAAAGATGAACTGATGATTAAGAGACAGCATGAGTTGACTACTGATTCTCGTGGATTAAAGATGTATCAGAACTGTGTTTGGGTGCCGAAGTTTGGTAATTTGCGGGAATTGATTTTGACTGAAGCACACAAGTCTAAGATGACTGTTCACCCGGGTAGGACCAAAATGTATCTCAGTATGAAAGCCTTCTACTGGTGGCCTATTATGAAATTGTTTCTAGACATGGAGTGCCTTTGTCGATTGTGTCAGATCGGGATTCGAGGTTTGTGTCAAATTTCTGGAAAAGATTACAGCAAGAGTTGGGATCAAGAGTTCATTTGAGTACAGCTTACCATCCCCAGACAGATGGCCAATCAGAGAGAACGATTCAAACTTTGGAAGATATGCTTCGGGCATGTGCGTTGGAATTTAGAGGTTCTTGGGATTCGCATCTGCCGTTGGTTGAATTTGCCTACAATAATTCTTATCACTCCAGTATCGGAATGCCGCCGTATGAGATGTTATATGGGCGACCGTGCAGAACTCCTACATGTTGGTTAGAGGCAGGAGAGAAACAGTTTGCTGGGCCAGATATTGTTCAGATCACAGCGGATAAAGTCGCAGTGGCTCGAGAAAAGTTGAAAGCTGCTAGGGATCAACAAAAGATGTATGCAGATCCACGTCGTCGGCCAGTGACTTTTGTTGAGGGAGAACGTGTCTACTTAAAGGTTTCTCCATGGAAGGGCGTGATACGCTTTGGAAAACGCGGAAAATTGGCTCCTCGATATATTGGTCCATTCAGAATCAGAAAGGTAGTAAATGATCAAACAGTGGTTTTGGATCTTCCTGATGAATTAGCTGAGATTCATGATACGTTTAATATTTGCTATCTGAGAAAATGTAACGTAGAAGATCAGACACATACAAGATCTACGTGTAGATTCCAACAAGAGATTGATTGAGGAACCTGTTGAAGTAATTGATCGTAAGGTAACTAAGTTGAGAAATAAGCAGATTCCTATGGTTTTGGTGAAGTGGAAACACAGTTTGGGTTCAGACTTGACTTGGGAAACTGAAGATGACATGAGGAGTCGTTACCCAACCTTGTTTGAGCGCGATCAGATTCCGAGGACGGAATCTTCTTAAGGGGGGAAGATTTGTAACACCCTCCTTACCGGTCTAGTAGAATTAAGGTAATTAAGTAAGATTACTTTAATTAATTGGTTAATTAATTATTTTTATGTGTTTAATTAATTAATTTAATTAAATTATAAAAAAATAGTTATTTAATTCTGATTATTTGTGAGTGGGTTATGATGTGTCCTAGACACATAACCCCTAAGCTGCCACCTAAAACACCATTACATGCAATTGAATTAAGGTGTAGGTGTGTGTATTGTGTGCTACGGCCGAAAGAAGAAGAAAAAAAAGAAAGAATTTGGATTATTAATCTTGATTGTGCAATTGAATCATCTGTAGTATCTTGAATCATCACTGAGGTTAGAATTCTTAATCATATGTTAAATTGATGTTTTAATTTCGGATTAATGTGAATTTGAGTATGAAATCCGATTGAATGATTGTATGAAGAATTCGTGATCTAGGATGCATGTATGATAGTATTTGATGTTAGTTTGCTTATTACATGTTTAGAATTCAATTCTGTAAATCATAGATGAGTTGCATGTCTGAAATCAGATTGGAAATTGAAGTTAAAAATGATTTTGAATGAATCGGTTTTGCTAAGATTGAATCGTTCGGATTTTAAGTATGAATCGATCGGATTGATTGAAATCCGATTAAATTGATCGGATTTGATAGGAATCCGAGAAAACAGAACAAATGGCCTGAACTCTTTAATCGGATTGTTGCTTTATCGGATTGTATGTTGATCGGATTTGGAGTTTATCTGATTTCATGATTTGATCGGATTTGATGACTTGATCGGAATTTTCCATTTACTCGGATTGTTGTTTAATCGGATTGTTGATTTTATCGGATTACAAGTTTAATCGGATTGTGGACTTTGATCGGGTTGTACTTTTATCGGAATTGGTCTTTTCTCGGATTGTACAAATTGTAGGAATCCGATTGTATCGGAATTGCCTTTGCTCGGATTTGGTTGATCGGTTTTTCATGTTTCATCGGATTTGGTCTAATCGAATTTGATCTTATCGTATTTGAACACTATCGGATTTCCAGTCATGCCTATGCTCGGAATTGATGAATATTGTGTTATGAAAGATCAAGTTTAGAACATGAACTTGTTGCCTTAGCTTATTAAAGGAATGTATGAATTGCCTAAGCTAAGGAGTTGGATGAATTCACAAGATTACAGTAAGTAAAGGGTAATTGTGAATTGTGGTATATTGGTTGTATATACATGAGTTGATATATGTACTTGTGGTTTTATATGTACATATATGTTTAAATTCAGTGTTATGCTTATTGTTTGTTGATTAAGCAAATACTGATTGTTGGTTGTTCGTTCAGGTGGTGGAAAGACTCAGTAGTAAGAAAGACTGAGTTCCCTGAGCATTGAAGATATTGGTGAGTGGATATATATCTTGGATGTATAAGATATATCACCTGATTGTTGCTCTTTTCTGTATATATACATTTGGTTGTGAGATCAGCTTGGCGGTTGTTATTCAGCTGGGCCTATGTTTAGAGATATACAGTATTAGTATTTGTCTTGATAAGCATTGTTGTAATCAAGAAGTGCTATTATTGTTGTCTGTGGTAACTAGGCTATCGGTAAACCTTTGCTTTGGCCGGCATTTGGTTGAAGGTCCGCAAGACCGCCGGTTCTCTTGTTTGTTCGAGCATTGTTTGTTTGGGCTTTATGCCTTGTACGTTTGTGGTATCTATTCTCTCACTTAGCTTTGTGCTAATTCCCCACTGTTGATTTCTTTTCAGGAGAATCCAGGTAGATGGATTAAAAAGCTAAACTGGAATTTTGGGACTGATCTAACTCTGATATCTGATGTTTTTGTAAAGAGTCTGTTTTGTAGTAACACTGTAAATGATTTGTAAAGCAAACCTGTTAAGTTGTGTTTGATCAAATATTTATTATATTATATTTTGTTAATTAAGCTTCCGCGCGTGTTTATAATAGTGTTAGTGAGAACAGTGTTACAGCAGGCCGCCGTTCCTTAACGTGAGTTGGGGTATTGGCATATGGCCGGATCCGGGTCGAGTCCAAGTGGCTCTATAATGTGCTGGGTGGACTGCTCTTCGCTCTCCCACCAATGCGATTGGTTGTTGCTAATTCCCCAGTTAGGTTCGTTGAGCTGGACTTGCAATCCCGCGAGATATGACTCCTACTGACATGTTGGCGCACCGCTATGTGATAGGATTGCGTTGTGTACTGTTCCTATATTGTGATAGAATGCTTAATGATACTTATGTGCAATCTGACAATCTGTGCTCACTTGCTAATTGTAGCTAATATTGTATGATTTTCCTTTTTCGCAGGTAAAGACTAGACGGCTTGGTGAGATGGTGTCACTTGTTGGTTGTTGTACATATCTTTTGGGGAACACTTTGTTCTTGTACTTTACTTGGATCCGATGGTTGGTTAGTAGTCTGGTAATAACTGTTGATTTTGGACTTGGCGTACTTTTGGTTGTATCTTATAATTGCCAAGTCAGATAACAAATGCTTATCATTTTAGTAATCGGTGGTTTATTCCATTGCACGTTTTGGTAAATATACTTTAAAAGTTTAAATTATCACTGATTTTAAGCTCGTAAAACGCGGTGTTACAAATAGATCGATGAGGGATTCCTACAAAAACCAATGCTTCAATCTTCTAATAAACCTCCAACTAAACTATGTTTTCCTTGTATCAACTCTCAAACTCTCTTCCTAGGGTTTAAACCTAATAGAACGTAATTAGGGTTATGGGAGACTTGATCCCACATTTTAACTCTTATAGTGGGTTTAGTTTGTCTAATGGCGCTTTAGATCCTCAAAGTTGCTTCAAACTCTAATTTTTTTAATTTAACATTTTAGCCCTTAAAGTCTTAATAATCAGATATGTCAAAGAAATGACACATTTATTAATCTTGTGAAAACAGAACTACATATGCTAAATATATAAATACTGGTCAACGGTCGTCGACATCAAAAATAACTTTTTTGGCTTATCTTTGAATATACAAAATGAGATTATATTCATTAAAGAAATTCCAAAACGGTTTCGGTAAAGTGATGCAATAATATATTTAGTTAATCACATTTATTTTTTCTATTTTGACCATCTAATAAATGGTTGGAAATGGTAAAAAGACATCGAAATAATCCTTAATATAAGATTACATTTTTGAATTTATTTAATATTTAGCGCGTTTATGAGTTCTTAAAAATGAGTACCGTATTCAATGTTTAGAACATGGAGTGATACATTTACTCCTCTATAAATTGGATGGTAACATACCCTTTCCGCATCACCCCTATCTTCTTGCAATGGAAAACACTTTGCATGCTCCAAAGCATCGAGGTAGACCCGTAGGGTCAAAGAACAAGCGTAAGGAGCCTGAGATGCCTTCTGAAGAAATAAAGCAAAATGACGTTAATATGCAACTCAAGGTCCTTGAAATTTCTGCTGGTTCTGATGTCATTAATGCTGTGGCAGATTTCGCTAGCCGCTATAAACTGGATGTTAGTGTCATCAGCACACATGGGTTGGTGCGCGACCCAACCATCTACCGACCAAAACCTCTCACTCAAATTTCTTATGTCTCTAATTACAAAGGCGTTTTTAACTTGTTGTCTCTTAAGGGAAACTTTTATGGATCTATGTCTTCTACTATTCAACCATTGCCCTATTCTCCTAGTCATCTTATCTTTTTCGCCAACCGTGAAGGAACTTCTGTTGGTGGGATTGTCGCTGGTGGGGTAGAGGCAGCAACTAAAGTTTTCCTGGGTGTTGCTATTATGAGAGAAACCGATAGCATAAAACTGCCTCTATCTCCACCCTTTCCTTTGCCTCTTCACGAAGGAATGCCCATAGTGAGTGATTGCCAAGCCGAAGTTTGTCCAGGTGCCAGTGGTTTTGTGACAACTTATGGTGTTCCATATCCAACTCCAAAAAGGATGTGTAGCCGTCTCGCAAATGGATACTTGTGCGCTTGCGCTATAAAATGATTAAACAAGCTTGCTATGTGGTTCTTCACCGGTTAAAGTCATTTATGTTGTTGACGATTGTTATCTGCTTTATCTGTTTGCCTTTGTGTTTTTTCTATAGTTGAATTTAGTTTCATTTGTCTCAAGTCAGTTGCTACCTATGAATCTTTGCAATGAAGTCAAGTTATTTTCTTTATATATCTCTTCTACCTAGGAAACTTTTCAATGAATTCAAGTAATTTTCTTTATATTTCTCTTATACACTTAGCAAAATTTTTGGTTTGGAACTCAACGCAAACATCATTTTGGTGTTTACAAATCATAAAAGCTAAAATCAATTTTGAAACACAATTCTAGAAACCCCTTGTAAAATTCTTGAAATTCGTGATATTAAATTCTAGAAGTAGCTAGTGGTTTTAAAATATATTTAGCTTATAGTCTAAGGGTGTACGTGGGGCGGTTTAGGACAGCTTTAAGTTTAAACCGAACCCAATCCGCTAATTTCGGTTTTAGGACTTTCAAACTCAATGGTTTCAGTTTCTATCGGTTTCGGTTTTAGCGGGTTCTGGCCATTAATGGTTAGGATTCGGTTCTAAGACCGAATCCACTTGGTTGTCAACATTAATATATAATTTCTTGTACATATTTCTAACATTATATACAAATTTCAGTCACAATATATAATTTATGACATTTGATTTAATGTCTAATAACATATTTCAACACTAAATACAATTTTCAGCTAAAATATTCAAAATATAAACATATTCTGTATCATATAATCATAATATAAGCATTGATTTGAAAAGAGGTAAGCGACGGAAAATGAAAAGTTATTGATCATAATAACTAGACCTTGAAATATTTAATGAGCTTCATTGACTTCTATTTAATAACTATAAAATGAAAAATATATATATGATATATTAAATATTAATGGGTCATTTCTTATTGGGGAGATTTCTAGTTAAAATCGAAACCAAACCGAACCCATAAGTTTTTTCAAAATTTGAAAGCGAACTGTTGGTTTTAAAGTGGTTTCGGTTTTATCGGTTTTAACGGATTTGTTTCGGGTTTTCCGTTTCTATGAACACCCTTAGCTTAGACGGTCTAACATGCCTCATAAGTTTGAACTATTTACTACCATTAATAAGTTAAATATGAAAATAGAATCTGGTTCTTGTATAATTGTGTGATATCTTTCATCGATCATAAAGGTATAATAATCACGTCTTGATATATAAGGAAGTCCCTTTACTTTTCTATTTTATATAATACATTATATTTCATAAGCAATTAAATATAGACATATTAACTAAATTACATATTTATGACAGGGAGAGTATGGCTAGCAGGGGCGGGCCTTAGTGTTAGTCGGTGGTGGTAAGTGACATCAGTCAATTTCACATACACGGTGTAAAAATTGAACGTTTTCGAGCCAGTGCCACCAGTCAAATTATGGAGTGCCACCAGTTATTTTTTGATGCCACCAAAATTAAAGGAAAAATTAAATTTAAAAAATGATAAGATATAGTTCAATCTTCAATTTATACCTTTAAAATACTTTAGTTTACTTCAAAAATAGCATTTGACTTCATATAAATTGTGTTTTGCATTAAATTTTAGCCCTAAAATACCAGAACAATCGCCGAAACCTCGTTAATCCGATCCGATTAACTGGAAACCCGAGAAAAAACCAAAACAACAACCTCAATTTTATTTAATTTTATTTTCACCATTATATGATGCAAGCTCCTGGGTTCGCCCCCGATGGCTAGTTTGGTAGTCAATGGTTTTTTAGCAAAATACTTTTTTAGCATTATTACTTTGAAGTATTTTACTTTTTGATAGACCATAATGACAAAATGATTATGAAAATGCTTGAAAAGTATCATTGTTACTAAAATGACCTCAATAAATTAAATTTGATGAGTCACAATGAAGTTTTTAAATTTTATCTTAGAAATTATGCAAATCTATTTAGACTAACTATTGGAAAAATGATCTCATCAGTTAAGATTTGATGAGACAAAGTTAAGTTTGTAAGATGTGTTCTACATATAACTTAAACAGAATTATAAAGCTTAGTCAGACTGAACACTCATAGTGATTCAGACTGAGTATAAGCTGAGTGTAAGCTGTACATATGTTTGATCAGCTTAGACTATATCTTAGTAAGATTATCAATATGCTTGATAAGTTGTGTGCGTAAACTAAGATATATATTGAGTTTCAGCTTGATGAGTTTCAAGCTGAGCGACTCAGCGTGAAGACTGAGTCAGCTCAATAGAGTTGCTAAATATGTTATAGTTAATTCTTTAGACTTCTAAGGATGAGTTATGAACTATACATGTTAGTCCATGTTTGTTTCCGAGTGTGTTCTCGAAGAACTCAACTTGATGAGTTTCAAGCTGAGTAACTCAGTCTGACTAAAGAAGTCAGTTTAAAAGAATTTAAATGTGTTTTAAATTCTGTTTTAACTCTCTATATCTACGGGAAGGATAAGAAGACTTCAGAATCAAGATTGAAGATTGAAGATTGAAGACTCAAGATAAGAAGATTCAAGATTCAAGATTCCGAGTTATCCGATAGTTAGTTAGCAAATTAGGATTAGTCCAGTTTGTTAGGAACCGTAGCAACAGGATTATAAATACTTATCTCCTGATAAGTTTTGAGGTACGACTACGACTCAAGAAAACAACTAAGTGTTGCAGAGCCAAGCCTCACCTCACCGTATATGTTACGAATCTTGATTACTGTTTGTCAGTTCAACGTGATCAAGAAACTCACAGATTGCCAAGTTGTTCGTGTGTTCGAATAATCACATTAGTTGTGATATTGGTAAGTTATCAATCTGTGTAAATCCTGTTTAGAGAGTCGTCAGTATCTATAATCATAAGTTGATTATAGATAGCTAAGTTTGAGAGATTGAGACATTTATATTAGGTGGTTATATATAAAGAGTTGCTTACTTGATAATATTTGTAATCATCTTCTTATTCAAGCATTGTAATCATCTTCTTAATAAAAGAATTCGATTGATTGTGGTTTGATTTACTTTGTGTAACACTTTTATTTAATTTGTTCAATTTCCGCAGAAAGTGTATTCAAACCCCCTTCTACACACCTGTTGCTTGTTGTTATTCTCATACAAGGGACCAACAACTGGTATCAGAGCAGGCTGAACGATTTCATAAGTTGAAAGTTCAAGATTCTGAGAAAGTTTACAATGTCTACAAGCAACAATTCTCCAAACTTTCCACAGATGTCTGCCAAAGGTTGTCCCATATTTGATGGTTCTGACTATCCTATGTGGAAGTTCAGAGCCATGCTATTCCTCAAGTCCATTGACATTCGTATGTTCGATGTCATTACAAAAGGACCAATCATCCCTAAGATTCCTGCTACTGTCAGTGATACGTCTCATGGCAAAACTGAAAAGGAAACAAGAAAGCCTATTGCATCCTGGATTGATGAAGATTGGAAACTCTTCAATCTGGATGATAAGGCTAAAAGTGTTCTAGCAAATGCCCTGACTAATGAAATCTTGCGTACTGTGACTGGGTGTCAATCTGCAAAAGATATCTGGGATACACTGAGTATTACCTATGAGGGCACAGATCTGGTCAAACAGCATAAGAAAAATCATTTGAATAGATCTTATGAAAACTTCTTTTCAAAGAAGAATGAAACCTTGTCAGATTTGTTCACAAGGTTTCACTGCTTGATAAATGACCTACTAAGTGTGGGTGTAAAGAAAGATGAAGCTGAACTTGTGCTGAAATTTCTGGATGTGTTACCAAAGAGGTTTAACGATGTAACTACAGCACTGAGGGCTGGAGGAACACTGCATGTGTACAACCTACACACCATATATGGGTTCTTGCTAAATCATGAACAGATCACTGAACACAAGAGAACTTCTCAACAACAACTCAAGGAGTCTTTGGATAAGAATAAAGTTGCATTGGTTGCACAGAAAAAGAAGAAAAGTTCCAAGACACTAGTTATTGAATCTGAGACCTGGTCAGAATCTCAAGCTGACCACTCAGACTCAGACTCAAGTGATACTGATGATGTTCAGAATATCAATGAGCAGATGGCAATGTTAGCCAGACGTTGGAGAAGAGCTCAAAGGGGAAGAGGAAGATCTGACAGGGGCAAAGGGAAGAGTTCCTTTGATCCCAAGAATGTTGTGTGCTTCAACTGTCAGAAGAAGGGACATATTGCTGCTGAGTGCTGATCAAATAAGGTGGAATCAACATCAGTTGTTGATAAGAATACTTATAGGGCTGATAAATACAAGAAGAAATATACTCAGCTCAAGAAAGGAAAGCCAGAAGACAAACCCAGTGCAAAAGGGTTATATGCTGAAACCTGGGATACATAATCATCCACCTCAGATGATGATGTATGTCTTATGGCTCAAGAAGATGAAGAGTTAGAATTAGATGAGGTTGATTATGGTCAGTCCGAATCAATCTTTGAAGCTGACATGAAGGAAGCTGAGGAAAACCGCAAGCTCAGTGATTGGGATCCTGCTTCCATGTATAAGGTCAGTAATTTCTACTCTTACACTGATGAAGAAAAGGGTCTTGCTTTTTGATTATCTGCTGAATGATTTCAAGACCAGCCTTAAGTCTCAAAATGACCTCAAAGCTGAGATAGCTAAACTGAAAGATGAGATTAAGGAAAATCAATCTCTCATTGATGATGGTAAGAAAGCACAATGTGATCTTGAATGTCAAAGACACATCAACAAACTTCTAAGTGAAGAACTTCAGGAAGCTAAATACAAAGCTGACCAGCTTCAAAAGGTCACTGAGTCTTGGTGTAAGTCTTCAAAGCTTGCTGAAAAGTGCATAAACCAACAAATTCCTAAACAGGTAAAGGTTGTACTTGGAGGTGACTATCAAACAACAGCTTATGTAGCTGATGATGAGATAGCAAGTACAGACTCTGAGGAGGATAGACTACTGATTGAGTCTCAGAAGTTAGCCTCAGAGAAGAAACATGGTCAAAACCTTAAATACAATATGTTTGTAAGGCTAAAGATCACGGAGAAGAGTGCTCAACATCCAAACAGCATGGTAAGTCAGTGCTTGACAGATTAAGCACTCAGCCTATTCAAAGAACTTCAGTCATAGAAAGGCTTAATCCAAATCCTTTCAAAAGACATCATTCTCTATCTGGCTCGGAGAGAAGTTACAAGAATAGGAAGACCACTGTAAGTCAGAGGTCAAATCACAACAATGGTAAGTCCAAAGTTATAGATCTTGGTAAGTCCAAGAAGATCAACAGTGGTAAGTCCAAACCAGTTGAAACTGGTGAGTCCAGTCACCATGGCAAAGGTAAGTCCAAAGTCATGGAAAATAAGGTTGTTAGTCAGACTTCTAATCAAAAGGATAACAAACAAAGACCTGACAAAGGTAAGTCTAAAGTCAGTGATCATCATATGAATCAACTTGCAAAGAAAGTTGAAAAGTTATCCACCACATATAATCCTAAGACTGAGAGCAAGTTCTCACAAGGATTATTAGACACTCTACCTCCTGTAATCATTGGAAGAAGGAGATGCTACAAGTGTAGAAGTAGAGGTCGTGAGGCTAAGGACTGTGATGCAGAAATCTCAAGGCCTGAACAAAAACAAGCTGATCAGCCTACACAGGACTCAGCTCCTGCTCAAGCTGACCAGTCAGTTCAACCAGATGAAGATGCTAAGTGCTCTTCATCTGAACCCACCAAGAAGTGGGTTCCCAAACAAAAATAATGTGTTTAGTTTTTATATCATGTGCAGGGTTCAAGTAAATGGTACTTGGATAGTGGATGCTCAAGGCACATGACTGGGTAGAAAGGACTTCTTAGTGATTTCCAAGAAGATGAAGGTCCTAAAGTAACATTTGGTGACAACTCCCATGGAAGAACTAATGGCTATGGGAAGATGCAAGCTGGCAAGGTTACTTTCCAGAGGGTTGCATATGTCAAAGGCCTCAAACACAACCTGATTAGTGTCAGTCAATTGTGTGATGAAGATAATATCGTTACTTTTAGGAAGAAAGCAGGAACAATTTATAATGCTAAGGGAAAGCCTGTATTAATAGCTAAAAGAGAAATAGATGTGTATCTACTTGATCTAAATTCTGCTGATCCCTATAATGAAACATGCTTATATTCCCAATCTGTTCCTAAGCCGAGTTGGTTGTGGCATAAACGTTTATCTCATTTAAACTTCAAATATATAAATATGCTATCCAATAAAGAGTTAGTCTCTGGATTACCAAAGATCACATTTGTCAAAGACAAATTGTGCTCAGCTTGTGAACAAGGGAAGCATCATAAAGGGTCCTTTAAATCAAAGCAAAATTTTTCAATAACAAACCCACTGCATATGTTGCATATGGATTTGTTTGGACCCATAAGTACTCCAAGCCTAAGTGGCAAGAAGTACACACTGGTGATAGTAGATGAGTTCTCACGATTCACCTGGGTAATATTCCTTAAAGCCAAAAGTGAGGCTGCCCTGGAGATAATCAGTTTTATCAAACAGGAAGAGTTGCAGAAAGGTTTGTCTGTAAAGCAACTCAGAAGTGATCATGGGACTGAGTTCAGAAACTCAACTCTTGAAAACTTCTGTGAACAAAAAGGGATATTACAAAATTTCTCATCTGTCAGAACTCCACAACAAAATGGGGTTGCTGAAAGGAGAAATAGAACCTTGATTGAGACTGCTAGAACAATGCTATGTGAGGCAGGATTGAAACTCTATTTCTGGGATGAAGCTGTTAGTACAGCCTGTTATACTCAGAATAGGTCAATCATTGTCAAAAGACATGGAAAGACATCATATGAGATGTATAAGTCTAGAAATCCCAATATAGGTTATTTCCATATCTTTGGTTAAAAATGCTATGTGTTGAATCAAAGAGATCAGCTCCATAAGTTGGAACCTAAAGCTGATCTTGGAATATTCTTTGGTTATTCCTCAATCTCCAAGTCTTATAGAATATATAATACAAGGAGAAAGACCATAGAAGAATCAATTCATGTCTCTTTTGATGAAAACTGTTTTGATCAAGCTGATAAGAGTCAAGCTAAAGTCTGAGTGAGCTTGAAAGGCCTAAGGAAACTAACTTATCAAATCCTATGTATGTCGTAGGAGATGATAGTGATGGTGATGTGTGTTCATCAAAGAAATCATCACAAATTCCAAGGGATTCTCAAACTGAGAAAGATGATGAGTTCATCAACCCCTTTGGAGCTAACATTCCTCAGACTGAAGATCTTAGTGATCAACAGTTTGATGCTGCTAAGATTGAGGAGATTAGTTCACCTCAGGGCTCTCAACATCACTCAGATTCAGAACCAGACTCTCCAACTACAACGTTTAAATTCCTCAAAGATCATCCTCAAGATCAAATCATTGGAAATGTCCAAGAAAAATTTATGACCAGATCTAAGGCTACAGCTAACTATGCTGCTCACTTTGGTTTCCTATCTCAAATGGAACCAAAGAAGACTGAGGAAGCCTTAGAGGATGAGGATTGAATTTATGCTATGCAAGAGGAACTGAATGAATTTGAGAGAAACAAAGTCTGGAAACTTGTCCTTGCCCCCAAAAATAATTCTATTATAGGCACTAAGTGGGTCTATAGAAATAAAATGGACAAGGATGGAGTGATAGTTAGGAACAAAGCCAGGCTGGTAGCACAAAGGTATAAGCAAGAGGAAGGAATTGATTATGATGAGACCTTTACCCCTGTTGCTAGAATTGAAGCCATAAGGTTGTTCCTGGCTTATGCAGCATACAAAGACTTCAAAGTCTATCAAATGGATGTGAAAAGTGCTTTCCTAAATGGAAAACTTTAGGAGGAAGTCTATGTGAAACAACCTCCTGGCTTTGTTAGTTCAAAGTTTCCACATCATGTCTATAAGTTGGACAAGGCTTTGTATGGTCTTAAACAAGCTCCAAGAGCTTGGTATGATACACTGTCCACTTATCTACTATCCATGGATTTCACCAGAGGAAGTATAGATAAGACACTCTCTATTAAAAAGAGTAAAGGACATGTGATTATTGTACAAATCTATGTGGATGACATTATCTTTGGTTCTACCAATGAATCTCTGTGTGAGTGGTTTTCTAAAATAATGTCACAAAAGTACAAGATGAGTATGATGGGTGAGATGACATATTTCCTTGGTCTACAAATTCAACAAAAGCCTGATGGAATATTCATCAATCAAAGCAAGTATGCTCTTGATTTGATAAAGAAATATGGTTTTGATTCAAGTCCAACCATGAGAACACCCATGTCACCAACTGTCAAGCTGAGTAAAGACTCAGATGGTAAGTTTGTGTGTCAGTCTACCTATAGAGGAATGATAGGTTCATTGCTCTATTAGACCTGATATCATATTTGCAACATGTGTTTGTGCAAGATATCAGGCAGATCCTAAAGAATCACATCTTCAAGCTGTGAAAAGGATCTTTAGGTACCTTAAAGGTATACCAAATCTAGGTCTTTGGTATCCAAAGGACTCTACATTTGAGTTAGTTGGTTTTTCAGATGCTGACTATGCGCAAGTTGGACAGAAAATCAACTACCGGAGGATGTCAAATTCTTGGAGGGAAGTTAGTCAGCTGGACTAGTAAGAAACAGAACTCAGTGGCTACTTCAACTGCTGAAGCTGAGTATGTTGTAGCAGGGAGCTGTTGTGCTCAAATCCTATGGATGCAGCATCAGCTTCAAGACTTTGGCATGAGTTTCAAGAAAACTCCTATCTTTTGTGATAACCAAAGTGCTATAGCCATAACTTACAATCCAGTCTTCCATTCAAGAACCAAGCACATTGAAATTAGACATCACTTCATCAGGGACATTGTGGAAAAAGGTAAAGTTGACATTAAATTTATCTCCACTGATGACCAATTAGCAGATATCTTTACTAAACCACTTGATGAAAAGAGGTTTATGTATCTGCTAAGTGAATTGGGTATGCTCAACCCCTAGCTAAGTGTCTAGAATATGAGTTTTTCAGTTTGACAAAGACTAAGTATCTTAAGCTGAGTGCACAGTTTATAAATAAGTTTTCATAAACTGTATAACAAGTCAAGCTGAATGATGAGTTCACATGTTTGGTCAGTTCCAAACATTCTTTAACTACTCAGTGTAGTTAAAATGTACTTTTGAGTCAGTTTCAAACGTAAATGATTATGTGTCATTGAGTCTGAGCTATGTGCTTAACTCAAGCTGTGTGATTGGTTCACACGTTTGGTAAGTTCCGAACATGTTTTTAAACTACTCACTGTAGTTAAAAATAAGTTTGAGTCAGTCTCAAACATAAATGACTATGTGTCGTTGAGTCTGAGCTATGTGCTTAACTCAATTTGTGTGATTGGTTCACACGTTTGGTAAGTTCCGAACATGTTTAAAACTACTCAGTGTAGTTAAAAATAAGTTTGAGTTAGTCTCAAACATATATGACTAAATGTCACTGATTCTGAGCTGAGTGCTCGAAGTCGAACTAAGTGCTCAAATTTGAGCTGAGTGCTCAAACTCAAGCTGAGTACCAATCTCAAGCTGAGTGCTTAAACTCAAGCTGAGTACTAATCTCAAGCTGAGTGATCAACTCAAGCTGAGTGCTTGAATCAAGCTGTGTGCTTGACATAGACTGAGTAATATGTTTACTCATCTTGGTGTGTCCAAGATATGAATTAGTTACTTAGTGTTTTTAATTCATAGGTCAAAACGTATTTGAGTATGTTTCAATTCGCATCGTATATCAATTGTGTATTGATATATTTAAACAGTGTTTATAATCTTATTATGAGTTAATAATATTATTCTACACTTGTATCTGTTGGAAGATGATGTGTTTCTACCCTCTCACTGTTATATCAAGCCGTAAAATTTTCCGGCATAACGGATAAAAAGGGGAATCCAACGGTAACTTTTCTCTCTCCTCAGATAGGTATATATAACGATTATAACTGAAATTTAGAGGTTTACGCTTCCACTTCTCATCTCTAAACCTCTCATCTGCTTATATACCTTTCAACAAATTTGCTAAGTGCAATTCTCTGTTCCATCGCCTTCGAAACCCTACATCGCTTAGTTGGACTTCATTTGCTCAGTGCGACTACAATAAAGTTACTCAGTGTAATCTTCAAATTTCAACGATGAAAGGAACTGTTCTGATTCTAAGTGACAGAATGGTAAGAGGTGCTGCGTTCAAGAACAACGGATTGCCGCTGATCAAAATCAACAATCAACGTGCTTGTCTTGCAATCCCTCAACGCAAGCTTAACAGAGGATACGAACCATGGGTCAATTACATTCGAAAATGCCCATTGGCCTTTGCTTTCACTGGAGCACCTCTACATATGGTTCCTCAGCATCTGCTCGAGTTTTGGTATACGTGTGTCTACGACCAAACCTCTGCCTCAATCCGAGGCACAGTGCTGAATGGGGAGAGGACCATTACTCTCACCGTCGATAGGCTAAGGGAAGTTCTTCAACTCCCTCAATATGATGTGTTCGAGCCTGCGGTGACGAGACAGGTGGCTAGGTCTGTCCTACCTAGAATGGGACACCCACAAACATAGGGTGTCATCAAGAAGGCCACCTTTCCAACCGGTTGGGGTTTCATGGTATCCACAGTGATTCGTTCACTTGGTACTAAGGTTGGAGGATTGGACCAAGTTAACGAGTTCGAGATGCAGCTGTTGTACAATATATACTTTGCTCGAAACTTAGACTATGCATAACTCATCTTCAATGAGCTCAGGGTCCAAGTGATGAAGACCATAAGGGATCTTCATGTTCCTTTCATTAGGTACCTGTCTTTGGCATTTGAAGCCGAGCTAGGGACAACACTCTATGAAGCTGATCAGGATGTGTTCCTGTTTCCTACACTCAGCCCCAAGATGTTCAACAACGACATCTTCCCGGAGCAAGAGGGTCTGAGTGAGCCCATGCTACTGGTTGTTGAGGGAACTTGTAACACTGTACTTTTAAACATATAATTAAATCGCATGCGGAAGCTAAATACATATAATTAACTTAATTACATAATAGATACTAAAGATTATCTTGTTTTATACATCAAATCTTTTACAGTGTTAAACCAAAACAGGCTCTTAATTAAAACTTTGACATCAGAGTGAAGTCTGTCCATATTCCCAGTCCCAAACTTCAAAGCTCACCAAATTAATCTGCAAAACAGTCTAGTGGGGAATTAGCACAAAGCTAAGTGAGAGAACCAATATCTAATCAAATACAAGGCAAACATGCCTAAACCCAAATAGCTCATGAATCCCAAGAGAACCGGCGGTGTTGCAAGCACCTACAACCACGGTCGGCCAAAACCAAGGTTTACCGATAGCCCTGCTAACAGTGATAACAGTACCAGCCTTCTTGTGTACAATAAATGCACTTCAAGATCTGGTACGGTACACCCCCAAGCAACAAGCCCAGCATCATGCTGATCTCTAAATAACATGTATATACAATCCAAACAAGAGCATTCCAAATAGGATATTAAATCCTGTATATCAAAAGATATAAACCCACTCACCAAAGTCTTCAAAACTCTGGTACACTCAAGTGACTAACTTCACTGAGTCTTCTAAGTTCCTGAGAATAAAATAACCCAAGTCAGTATTTAATTCATAATACTGATCCAAAATAAGTATCATATATACTTACATATTCCCATGTATTCATTATATATAAATCAATAGATATATAATACATGTATATCCCAAATCCAATTTCTCACAAATAAACAATCAAATACAATTCCTTGTGAATCGCATGCGATTAACACTGATTCAGATTACTTGTGAATCGCATGCGATACATCGCATGCGAATCGCATGCGATTGATACTAGGTACTTCAATGCGATTCAAACATTAACTTAGTCAATTCCAATGCGATCCGAATCCAATGTGATTCCCATAAGGTTCCAATACGATTCAAGCTAATACAAATCCCATGCGATTCCAAGTCCAATGCAATCCAAATCGAATGCGATCCAAAGGGCATTTAAATTCAATCCAATACCATGCGATTCCAATGTATTCGAATACGATTCAAGTTTCATACTATTCAAATCATATGCGATTCATATCCAATCCAATGCGAATCAAGTTCATATGTTATCCAGTGCGATTCAATTTCAGTAAAGGAATTTCTTAAATATAAACATCCCTTGTCAAGGCTACCCACTTTAATGCGATTCATACTCAAGGGAAATTCCAATGCGATCCAAGTTCAATGTAATTCATATGATTCGAGTCTAAGGAGTCATATATCACGATTCCGAATGCTTCAATCCCCAATTCCGATCAATGCATAAATTCATCCGAAATATCAATTTCAAATTCAGATTAACACCGATCTAACATGCAAGTTATTCATAACTTCTATGATCATTTAAAGCATAGAAATGACATATAAACATGATCAATCTAACATGCATTCACATATATGCATAGAATGAACATCACGTTTCAATCAAAATAGCATGCAACTTCAAAACCGAATTTAATTAACGATTAACACATAAAGATCAATTAATCTAACCTTGATAACTTGACCTCTTGAAATCTATTATCAAACAAGATCTTTCAATCCAAAATCGGCTTTCCCTTTCTATCTTCAACCGAGAGCACACACACACACACACATTCAAGTTTTACACATTTGCATGTAAATGAGAGTGGTAATGACTATCCCTCTCTTTAATCGGTTAACCCATATAACAAAGAGGTTAGTGGCAATCTAGGGGAAATAGGGTGGTGACTAATCACCCCCATTCTCGGCCACCTCAAAACCCACCGCCCCACTAACCATTATTTAATTAATTAACATATAATCATTTAATTCACAAATTAAATAATTAAATCACAAAAGAATTAAACCACATAATAAACTTTAATCTCAACTTAAGTTTGATTAATTACCTTAATTAATCTAGGTCGGGAAAGTGGGTGTTACAGCTTCATCTGCAAGTGCAGAAGAGAGATCCAGTCAAGGGGGAGCTTCTCAAGCTAACACCGAAGTTCAAGATGAGCACTCTGCTCAGGCTGAACCAGTACATTCTAAAGCTGCTTTTGGTAAGACCTCTCCACTTTCTCTTTCTTCTCATTTTTCTCCATCCACTTTTGGAGACAAGACTGCAATAAACCCAACTCAGTCTAACCCATCTCCTCCACCTTTCATTCAAATCCAATCTGAAGCCACCCCTTGTATGCCCACTGCTACTCGGGAGAATATCCGAACCTATACACGTAAAACTGCCATAGGTGGTGCCACTTCTACAGGCATCACTGGAGCTGAGATCACATTGATCCCTCCACCGGCAGGAGTTGAGGGGAGACGCCTACTCTTAAGGTGTCAACCTCGAGGCTCATTACAACCCAACAGCCTAAGCCGGGTGTGGTGTCTACTCAGCCCACACTCTCCAGTGCCATGGGAGAGCCTACTACTGTGCCTAAGCAGACACACTTAGGTAACATTGAATATATGACCAATCCCCAGGGTCAATCACCCCCTTCCAAACTAATCAGCCAACCACCAACCCATACACTTCATATTTCGAGCCCCATTACTTCTCTTCACTTCTCACACCCTATTGCACGACCTGTCAATGTTTCATCTTCAAACCAAGATGATTCACAGGGTCCAAACTCTGGTGCAAGTGAGTTTAAGGGTCCACACCAACCCTTGGACGATGTACCCAAGTTCCAACCTACTCAAGCTGACTTGGATGATTTGCTAACATTCTTCAAAGGTCAGTTTGATACCTTGCACCTCAAAAGGAAGAAAGCAAAGAAAGATATGCGGATGATCCTTGATAATCTGGATGAGGAGGTGCTAATGTTAAAATCTGTTGTTGCTGCCCTACAAAAACAAAAGACTTCGACCCCTATTGATGATGACAAAAAGGGGGAGAAGGTTCAACAAGCTGAAGCTGAGTCAGTCAAAGCTGAAGCTTTACTACTATTGGCAGAGGGAGCAGATCAGATTGAAGGGGAGAAAGAAACAGAGAAAGAACCTGAGCTGACTGAGAAAGCAAAAGGCAAAAGACCAGTAGTGGTCAGCTCGGATGAATCAGAAGCCCCTCAACAGAAAAGAAGGAAAGTGATTCTAAGTGAATCATCAGCCTCAGATGAAGACTCTGCAGATAAAATGACATTACAAGAGAGAGCTTCACTGATGGCAGTTAGAAGATTAGAACAAGAGGAAACTGACCAGCTTGGGATATCTGTCGATGAGCTAAGAAGAAGACAAATGGATGTTCAAGCTGAGTTAGCAGATGAGAAAGAGAGAAGAGAAAGAGCTTGGGCTGAGCAAATCAGAAAGCAGAATGAGGATTTAGCTAAACTAAATCTGTTAATTGTGCCTAAGGAGGAAGAGGAAGAAGAACCTCCTGTTCAGATCAACAAGAGGAGGAAAATATAATTCATTGTTATACACGAACATTCTTCTCTTCTCAAATAACCTCATTACAGTTGAGCACAGCTCAAGGAATCATCATTCTAGATTTTGTCTTTAGAAATGGTGAGACATCATCTCTGGAGCTGAATCAAATGCATAGACTGGGTTATGAAGAGTGGAAGCAAGTTTCCATACTTATTAAGCAGATGGAAAAGTCCTCTGCCAGAAATCAAGTTAAAGATGAGCTGCTAAGGCTACTTGCAAGAGCTGATTCGTTGAAACTTATACCCAGGTCTGAGATAACTATCCTACTAACTTCTTTTCATAAAGTTGGAAAGAAGAAGCAAACAAAGCCAGCTGGACTAGCAAATCTAGACACGTACAGTCTTGTTCTCCCTGAAGGCTTGAAGTTTAAAGAAAACACTTATGTGGAAGAGCCTGAGAAAGGATTCATGTACCTGGATAGAAACGGTGAACAATGTTTCCAGTCTGATGCTAGTATTTACACATGTGGGGTATCTCAAGTGTTTGCTCTGAGACAAATTGTAGAAAATACTGAACAAACTGCAAAGTTCAGATACAGAATAAACAGAGCAATCAGATCTCAAAAGGATCAGCTTCAACACTTACCTAACCTGCAAGAAATCCTTGAAGAAATCAACAAGGAAATCAAAGATTTTGAAGAGTTGCATCCTCAATAGATTAGTTCTAATATAAATATTAGATTAGTTCTAATATTTTTTTGTAAGCACTTAGTATGCATGATCTAAGTGATCAATCATTTTGTATTATGATTAGTTCAATTAATACAAATATTTGTTTGATATGTTCAACTGTGTTGTGATGTGTTCATATTTATAAGTCTGATAAGTTCAGCTTAAATGAATAAATGATAAGTTCTTATTCATTGATAAGTTTGGTTGGTGTGTTCAACTAAAAGTTGGTTTGTTCCACATATAATTGATAAGTTCAATTGAAATTGATATGTTCAATTAATATTTGATTAGTTCAAATATAAAAATCTTGATAAGTTTAAGATTTAAAATATAATTCTGTTAAACAAACTTACTAACTGTTTGATGGTTTTGTCATCATCAAATAGGGGGAGTTTGTTGGGAAAATGATCTCATCAGTTAAGATTTGATGAGACAAAGTTAAGTTTGTAAGATGTGTTCTACATATAACTTAAACAGAATTATAAAGATTAGTCAGACTGAACACTCATAGTGATTCAGACTGAGTATAAGCTGAGTGTAAGCTGTACATATGTTTGTTCAGCTTAGACTATATCTTAGTAAGATTATCAATATGCTTGATAAGCTGTGTGCGTAAACTAAGATATATATTGAGTTTCAGCTTGATGAGTTTCAAGCTGAGCGACTCAGCGTGAAGACTGAGTCAGCTCAATAGAGTTGCTAAATATGTTATAGTTAATTCTTTAGACTTCTAAGGATGAGTTATGAACTATACATGTTAGTCCATGTTTGTTTCCGAGTGTGTTCTCGAAGAACTCAACTTGATGAGTTTCAAGCTGAGTAACTCAGCCTGACTAAAGAAGTCAGTTTAAAAGAATTTAAATGTGTTTTAAATTCTGTTTTAACTCTCTATATCTACGGGAAGGATAAGAAGACTTCAGAATCAAGATTGAAGACTCAAGATAAGAAGATGCAAGATTCAAGATTCCGAGTTATCCGATAGTTAGTTAGCAAATTAGGATTAGTCCAGTTTGTTAGGAACCGTAGCAACAGGATTATAAATACTTATCTCCTGATAAGTTTTGAGGTACGACTACGACTCAAGAAAACAACTAAGTGTTGCAGAGCCAAGCCTCACCTCACCGTATGTGTTACGAATCTTGATTACTGTTTGTCAGTTCAACGTGATCAAGAAACTCACAGATTTCCAAGTTTTTCGTATGTTCGAATAATCACATTAGTTGTGATATTGGTAAGTTATCAATCTGTGTAAATCCTATTTAGAGAGTCGTCAGTATCTATAATCATAAGTTGATTATAAATAGCTAAGTTTGAGAGATTGAGAGATTTATATTAGGTGGTTATATATCAAGAGTTGTTTACTTGATAGTTATTGTAATCATCTTCTTATCCAAAGCATTGTAATTATCTTCTTAATAAAAGCATTCGATTGATTGTGGTTTGATTTACTTTGTGTAACACTTTTATTTGATTTGTTCAATTTCCGCAGAAAGTGTATTCAACCCCTCTTCTACACACCTGTTGCTTGTTGTTATTCTCATACAAGGGACCAACACTAACTACTCATCTCAAGATAGTTAGCTTTACAATGGATATAGAGTTTTCTATGTATGTCTTAGATAACTCAATGACTTCTTAGTTGAGTTTAGGTTTCTATATTATAGGTACAATTTAAAGTCCGAAGATAAGTTCAAGAACTCAAGTTGATGAGTTTTAAGGTGAGTAACTAGCTCATAGAAAAAGTTAGCCAAGTTCAAGGTTATCCAAGTTAGATAAGTTCAACATGTATCTCATTGTTCAAAGGTGTATATTTCTGGAACCCATAATTGGATAAAAAGATTTGAAGATTAAAGCTTATCCAAGTTATTTGTTCATCAAACAGAATAAATAAATTAGTTTTGAATATTAGATTGGGATATGTTTTTAGTCTAATGTTTATCTGTAGATACACGTAATTAAACCAACCTCCTAATATGTTTAGGATGTACACACACATAAAAGTTTGTTCATGAATACGTCTTGTAATTCAAGCTATACGTGTGTTTGCCATTCTGTATTCATTAGTTTAATAAGTAAACTGGATCTAGGAATTAGTTTGTGAGATTGAGAGTGAGAGAAAGAGAATTAAGTTCTAATCAGTGTTTTGAATCAAGATTTTATCTTGAATTTAATTGAAAGTTTGATTTATTAATAAAAGCATTCGACATAGTTTCGTATGAATTTAGATTTATTCATATTTATTCAATTATGAATTCAACCCTCCTTCTACACATATATATTTTGTTAATTACCTTTTTGAGATCAGCAATTATAGGCCTCATATTTATGTTTAAATGATCTAGAAAACACAAGTATAATAGTCCCTTGAATATTATAAGATAGGCCTTATTCTCAATATAACAAAGTTCCCCCTATATATGGATTAAGTCATTGGGTGTGTTTAGTTGAGTATGTTTTGTTGATGTGACTAAAATGATGTAATATACAAAACATAACCTCGACAATAAAATAAAGCCAAAAGTTTAAGGTATAAAAGTCAAATCGCACCAAACCTTTAAACACATTATAATTTATCACTTCAAAGCTTCATGCATCACATCAGATACTTATCCACCATGATAGCATAGCTTTGTGATTATTGAGTATTAAACTAACAACTTAGAATCAGGATAAAAAAAAAATCTAAAAACCCAACTTAATATATCCAAACCGATGATTAATCACGTCTAAACTAAACACTAGGTATATACAAAAAAAAAAAGTTCAGTGCATGTATAGTACTACTTAAACATGTGTTGCTCATTAAGTCAAAGGAAACTCATTCTAAAGATATCAGGAACCCATGGTAGTCTCTTTGCAATATATTGGTATATATGTGTCCTCAAATCTATTAACACACTTTTGCATAAAATGATCAAAATTACGTAAAATAATAATAGATATTTGACCGTAAATTTATTTATAATTTAGAAGATATCAATGGTAGTAGGTGGTAGCATTAAGTGGTGGTAGGCGACGACTATGGGTAAAGGTGTTGGGCAATGGTAGTCCATGAAGGTGGTGGTGAAGATTGGTGAGAGGAAGTATCCAATGACAATGGGTGGTGAATATGTGTGTCACTTGGTCGGGTGAAGCGTGAGTTACGGATTAGTGAGTTAGATTATTCGAGTTTGGACTGTTTTTATATTTACCTACCACGTAAACTGATTAAAGATTCGCTTAAGTGTGTGCTTGATGTAAGTTTTTGGAGTTCCAACTCAAAACCAATTGGTTATGAGAGGAGTAGCTCAGAATCCTTAAAGTCACTTGTGGGACATTACTCAACACGCCCCCTCATGTGTGGCGTCCCTTTTTTTCGCGCCTAACACGTAGATACTTATTGGTTACGTGGAGTGGGTGAACTTTGCTCTGATAACACGTAAGTTTCCGGCTATTCGAGGTCGCTGCCCGAGGGTCCAGTTCGAAGTTCTGTTTTCCGGCCTTGTTTTCAAGGTCGTTGTGTTTTCCGGGTGTTCAAAGTATCACAGGTCCGTGGTTCATGGTTCAAAAGTTCGTGATTCCCAGTCGAGTTCGTGACTTCGTGGGCCGGTTCAAAGTCTCACGTTGTCGTGGGTCGTGGTCCAAAGGTTTGTTGTTCAGTTCGTGGTTCGTGGTTCGTGGATCCGTTCGAGTTTATGGTGCATGATTCCGGTCGAGTTCGTGGTTCAAAGGATAGTGGTTCGTGGTTTTGGTCGAGTTTTCAGAGGATTTTCATGTAGGTTCAAAGGCTCGTTGTTCGAGGTTTGTGGTTTGGGTCCACAATTTTTGGGTTTAGTGATTGTTGGTCTTGGATAGTTGCAGTTTGTGTTTTGATGGTTCGTGTTGTTAAAGGTTGTGGTTTGATTGTTTGTGGTTAGTGGATTCCAAGTGGGATGGTTTTACTAAATTTGCACTAAAATCTCATACTACCATCACTAGTGGTTGAGAGGTTGTGGTTTAAGTAGTCACGTTTCAAGGCTCGTGTGGTTAAAGGTTGTGGTTTGATTGGTTGTGGTTAGTGGATTCTAACAATTTGGGACGGTTCTACTAAATTTGCACTACAATTTCGTAGTGGCGTCACCTAGTTGGTTGATGTGGCCATTGTTAGTTTATTAGGCCGGGGAGTTTGATTTCTAGTGTTTCCTTATATGCTTGGCAAGTGTTAGTTACATTGGTAGGATTCCTTAATTTTTTTAGGTATTTTGAGTTTGTTGTTTTGATGGTTAAAACACTTGTAACTTTTTTTATACTTTCTAGCATCTTGCTAGTTAAATTTTAAATAAATTGCCTGAAAAAAGAAAAATAAAAACAAAGCTATGAGTGGAAGATAGTTAGTCCAACCATAATGGTTGCTCGATAAAAGATTTATAAGAAGCTAAAATGTAATAGATAAGGTTTGAACTCAACCACTACACTTTTAACTTATGTGAAAAAGGACAAAAGAACATTCATTCTTTAAAATGTTATTTACTCACTAAATTAAATAACTGTTAGATTAAACAAATATAGAAAAAAATATAATAAATTACACATTTTATTATGTAGTAAATAGCTACAAGAATGAAATTAAAGTGGTGGGAGTGGTTACCTCCTACCACACCCACCATATTGTCACATCAACTTTTCATTCTCACCACTCAACTCATCACACAGACCCGTAATGGTCACTCTCTACCATACCAAATTATATGACCCACATTTTTTTAATTAGTTCCATATATAATCTAATTATACTCAATAAATATAACAACTTTTTTAAAATAAAAAGACAAAAAAACTCATTTAAGATTCTAAAAGTTAAAATATCACACAAATAATAAATGTCATCAATTTAAAAGTAATTTTTTTAAAGATAAAAATACATATAAAAATTTACCATTCACCACTCCCAATCAGTTTATAAAACCACATATATCTAGTTACAATTAAAATTAAATAAACAGCCGCTGCCCTCCCTCCTCCGGCCGTCGGCGTTAGCCGGCGGTCCGGAGAACCTTCTTCTTCATCTTCGTTTCGTTTTTCCTTTCCTTGTTCGAAATCCCGGTCGAGATCTATGGTCGAGAAATAAATCAAAAGTTCGTATTTCAAGGTTTGTTCGTGGGGCGATTTCAATTCAGATCTTTAGTTCAGTACGTGAGTCGGCATTCAAGGTTCAGAGAAGTTTAGATCAAGTGCAGATCTCTTCAGATCAAGTTCGGAGAAGTTCAGATCTTTCAGTTCAAATCGTTGGTTTAGAAGGTGGGTCGATTTTCAGGTCAGATCTTTGGTCGAGGTTGTTGGTCGAGAGTTTCAGTTTCAAGTTCATTTCGTGGTTCGTATTTTGGGTCGCATTTCAAGGTTCAGTTCGTGGGTCGAGATCTTTGGTCGTGGTCGTTGTTCGTTTGGTTCCCAGATCTTGCCGTCGTGTTTCGTTTTGGTCGTGGTTCGCTCTCTTCTCCGGCCGTCGTGGCTCGTTTGGTCGAGATTTTTAGTTCTCGGTCGAGAGTTTAAGTTCAGTTCGTTTTAGTTCAAAAGTTCCTGATCGAGAGTTCGTGGTTCGTTTGGTTTCCAGATCCTTGTTCGAGTTTAAGTTCAGATCGTTGTAGTTTAGAAGTTCCAGATCTGAACTTGTTTTAGTTAAGATCGTGATTGTGGTTAGTTCGTGTGGTTCGTGGTTAGCTCGTGGTTCGGGTGGATGGTGGTTCGGTTTGTGGATCCAGATGTCGTTCATGGTTCGATTGTTCATTGCTTCAGTTCGTGGCTCAGGGTTTTGTTGCCCTTGTTCGTGTTTGGTTAGAGTTCAAGAGGTTGCTTCAGATTCGTGTTTTGGTTCGTTGCCCCAGTTCATGTTTGTTACCCCACTTCGCGTTTGGTTCATGTTTGGTTCGTGTTTGTTGCTCCAGATGGTCAGTTGGTCAAATGCGTTGCTTCAGTTCGTGGGTTCAAGGTTCCGAGTTCGAGGTTAGTAATAGTTCAAGGCTCGTTTTAGGTTGTGTTAGTGATTTGCCGATGTTTGTTCGTTGTTAGAGATGTTTGTTTGTTGTTAGAGATGTTGTGTATCTTTTGTCGGTTGTATTATCTAGCATCTTGCTAGTTTAAATTTAATAAAGTATCTTGACTTTCAAAAAAAAAAATTAAAATTAGATAATAATGAATACTAAAAGAAATTACAAAAAATTGGGCTACTACAATACTACATGCATGAAATTGAGTTGGGCCCCACACAAATGCAAACCACGCCACATATAGGGATGTAGAGGAATCCACGCAAATAACGAAACACGCCATCATGTAGTGGAATTTTTTTTTACCAGCGCGTGGTAAACCAGCACACACGCCACAAACTCATTCCACTCCGTGCACTCTTAAAAGAAATGAAATTTTCATTCTACATATCCCGACCACTCTGCTTCTCTCTTCTTTTCAATTTTTTTCTAGATTTAAAGTTTCTTTTTTAAAGTATCAAATGCTAAAATAACAAAAACACTGATTATACATACATTTATTCTATATACTTATTTTTGGTAAAAAAAAAACAGATTCAATAAATCAAAATCAACTCCAATAAAATTTTCATCTTTGTGCCAATAATATAAGTTTTAATAACTCACATTAATAATCCAGCTAAATATCACATCATTCAACCATAAAAGTTTGATTTCTATATTATGAAAGACAAATGATTTTATTAAATGCACTTTTTAAAACGGCGTTTTATTAAATGCACTTTAAATACTTTTTTAAATGATAAATAAATAACTATAATAGTAATTGTAACTTTTTTTAAACCGGTGAACTCATATACTTTCAAATCTTACTCATAGATCTACACATTTGTCTACTACGAGACTAGAAGCCACAACCATGAGAAATACCTTTCAAATACATCTGGTTCTGCTAGACAGCAAGCTTTTGGTATCTTCTAATATATATAAAAGAGTAATTTGAAAAAAAATATTAGATAATCTGGACCCTTCATTTAATAAAAAGTTTAATCTTAGTCGTTAATTTTTTAATTCTAAAATTTTGATTTTGACTTTTTAGAGTCAAACAAATATGAATTAGATAGAGGATAATCCTTAATTAAATCAATAATAAATATCAAAAGATTATAAACATTTAAACAATTAAACAATCGTAAATGTAAAAATAATTTAATAAATTATAAACTATTTTAAAACTAATTTTTAATAATTAATATTTCGACATGTAATTTTGAAAGTCTATCCTTTATTGATGTAATTAGATTAGATTAGTTTTCGTAAATATTGGTATGTGTTTTGACAAGTTATATAAAACAAATCTTTAATTTTTACTTTTTATCTTTAATCTTTAATCTTTAATCTTTAATATCTTTTACCAATTATAATCCTCTATTTTAAAATAGCTTCAAATTATTCTTGAATTTTTTTTTCACTAATCAGCCCTGTTCCTAAGATAACAACTATCAGCACAAATATGTGAGTATATCGAATTTCTTTCCTAATTTTTGGATTTTTATGATTTTTTTTCCTTTCATGATTATTGCTTGATTTGTTATTGATATATGAATTCATTATATGTTTAAGATTGTGCACCATAAATGTTAAAAATTTACATTAATAATCTCTGTGTTTATACACGGGGTATTAAACTAGTATTAGTATATATTTCTAATTTGATTAGACAAGTGGGAGGCTAGTATATTAGTATATAGGGTCATTTGAAACCGCTCTTAATGCGAGTACCGCGAGTACCAATCTTCACCTTTGATAAAAACTCTTTAATGGCTCATTAATGAGTGTTAATGTGGGTATTTTGGGAAAATCAAGTCTCGCTCCTTAATGACGGTCCACCCACCTGCAATTCACAATTGAGAAAATATATAAAAGACCAAAATAGCCATTATTTATGAGTCATTAATGAACATTAATGGTGATTATAAATAGTACTTACGGTACTCGCATTAAGAATAATTCTTAATTAAACTTTTCCCACAAGACTATCTATACTATATTATAAAGCATTTAGACATTTTGCTTAATCTCTTAAAAATTATGTATTTTGAAATTACCAAATTACCCCTCATATAAATCAAATGGAAACTATTATATGAAGTAAGTATTAAATTGAGTTAATAAGATTCTTAGCTTCAATTTTAATAACTAAACCTTCCATATTAAAAAAGAATCAAGACAATACAAATTAACTTAATTAATAAAAAATAAACTAAACCTTTTATCTTAGATATTCTATCATCTAATAATTATTTTAACGTAAATATCGGAAAATGTGTACAAGTAGAACTCATTAACCAGAATAACCTATAATCAGAATTTATAAACATATATTTTTAATTTTTTAAATAGCTCATATAATTAATAGTTTCAAATTATTTTACTCTATTTTCTTAATTTCTTAATTTTAAATAGTTCAAATTACTAATTTACATCCTGTATTTTTAGGCAACTTACCCTATTTTATATGTAGAGACATTTTTTCTTATTTAATTATTCTCAAAGTTTATTTTTTGAAAATAATAAAAGAGCTGATTGAGAAGAGAAAAAATAAAGAAAATGGAAAAAAGATATAGAAATGGACATGTTAACAACGCGAACACCGGAAATGGACAATTATCGAGTAGAAACTATTTGATGCCGCTGCATTGCGCGGGTACCATGCTAGTGAGCATCAATCCTCCTACTTCCCCTTCCCACATTAGGGCCAGATCATTTTTTCCTTCCATCACCCTTCACCCCACTGACACTCACATTCATCCGCTCAACCACTCTATATTAAAAATATATATAAAAATATAGAGAGACGAGAGAGATAAAGAGAAGAAGAGAGAGAAAGACTTACTCTAAGTGAGTGAGAACCCGCTCAACCTATCACTTTAGATTTAAGGAGGTAGGGGCAATGATGTGAATGGACCTTGTGCTCCATCAAGCTGGATGGATGCGCAAGGTCTAATATATATCTCATCACATTACATTTGTAAGCTTATATCATTTCTCGGTGATTAAGTGTCTTAGTCTCCAATTAGCCAATATAAGCTTTTAAAAAATATATATAAAAAGGTATAAAAAATGACCTATAATAAATCATCTATTGCTATCAGATTTTTATAAAAAAATATGCTTAGTTATTCCAAGATATCAGTTGGCCAAAATTGCTGCCACAAAGAGATGTCATCCTTGTTATATAGTTTTCTGATTCCTCCATAGAATCCTTCGGTTTCATTTCCTTCTTCGCGATGGTCTTTCCGGCTGATGGTCATATGTCTCCATCGTGAACCAGGTGCGTACTGCTTAAACTCCAGCACCACGGTATCTGTTACACATTGTCATTCCTAAATTTTATTTCTTTTTCATACAAATTTTTTTACAATATAACTATATAACATTGAAAGAGAGGGAATTGGACGGCTCAGATTGGTTCTTGCACTAAAAATGGTTCTCAATGGAACTTCTTCCTATATATATAGGAAAAAGTTCATGCGAGAACCATTCTTAGTGCGAGAACCAATCTGACTAGCTAGTAATTGGTTTCGAAAGATCAACTAACCGCTTTCATGGCAACGACAGTAAGTGAGATTACCATCACATGATTCTAAGTGTCCTATAACACCATACCACCAACCTGCAGCAGCATATATTAAAGATTTTGAGTTTGATTTTAATGATACTTCACATTCTAGATGAACATACCTGTATTTGTTAAATGCAACACTTTTAATTCGTATGTTATGCATAAAATCAATACAAGTTGGAGAGCATTAGTCATTATAACCCAAGTGGGCAGTTAACAAGTCCCCAATGATGGTAGCTTAGCAGTTGGGAAAGTGTAATCTACAGTGGATGTGTAGAGATTAAATCTTGACATATGCATTTTAACTGTGAGTTACGTGATTTACCGCATCCATGCTGGCTATGGGACCCGCTAGGGTGGGCTAGCTACCCAAAAAAAAGTTTGACATTTAACAAATAGTACATCAAGAAATGAACTCTGCATGCCCCATAAGTTAACAAGGGCAATTATTAGATAACATGTCTGCTTATAAATGTGTAGTTATTGCTCACTTCATTCCATATTGAATAAGACAGTTTTATTCTTGTTTCATTGAAAACATTTTAATATTTCTTGAAAACTTTTTAACTTAGTTTACTTCTTCATACTCATTAGCAAGATTAAAACAGAAAACCTCTTGGTTCTGTTGACAAATTTTACCCCTTAAATTACAAAAAAACAACAAAAACTAACCAATTTCAGTATAAAAATAGAGAACAGATCCAATCATATTGGGGTATGATAAAAAGAATCCTAAAAGAAGTACATTTTATTTCATGTGTAATAGAACTCAAGATATTGCGAGTAGAATGAACATACCGTAAGGAAAGTGTTTATTTCTTCTCCATTGAATCTCAATATGATCTTGTGGTTTCAAATCATTCAAACAGTCAGAAATATGAAGTTCGTGAGGCGAATCATCTACACGAGCTTTCCTTAACCTTTCCCATGTCACCCCACATTCTGCTGCAACTGCCCTTGGCCCATGTGGCGGATATCTATGCCGCGAAACAACATTCAATATTACTACTATATATGTATCTATATGCAGATAGATTTTATATACTTTACAAGTGTTACTGAATGTACCTAGCCTCAAAAGTATTGGTATGAGAATCATAGCTAAGCTCTGCATCATAGCATGACATAACAAACCCAACATGCCCATTCTGTATCACCAAAGATTAACATCAATCAAATAGAGATGTTTAAAGAACACTCAAGTCTAAAACCACGATCAAATAATACTCGCCGACTATAAATTTATAGTCGATTTATCTGTCCAACCACTATAAACAATAACATTGTCTGAAATTCTTGAAAAGATTATGTTTTTGTGTTCTGGGTAGGCACAAACTTCTTTCATTTGGGATATCATTTGATAGTTTTTAAACGATTTATATTACCTCGCGGTTAAAGACTTGAGCAGGAAACCAGAACCTCCCTGTCTCAAGAGCTCGATAGCATGAAACAATCGAACAACTATCGAGTGGCTGAGAAGACGTTTTTGCATCAGTGGATTTAAACATCTTCATAAAGCGCCGAAAATAAGAAGTGACAAAGCCTCTTGTTTCTCCATGAACAAGAAACTGTTCTTGAGATGCAAGATGCAAGTGCCACTCCTTCTGTACAGCAGAGCCAATAATTCTACCCCATTTCTGCGTCAAGTGTCGGTTCCAAAGGTGATCACTTAAACATATGTCTCTTAAATAAGTAGAAACGCAAGCCATTCGACAAAGGTCAGCAGGCTCAAGCTTCTCAAGAATGGTTTCCAGTGGCAAGTCAGGCAAATCTAGTAGACATGGTTCTGTTGGTTTAATCTTCTGTATTGTAGCATCTGTTTTCAACTTGCTATAACTCTTTCTTTTGGTCCTTATAGAGAATACATTCTTTAGAGATTTAGCCCATTGTTGGAGTTGCTTGATGGGAAGAGAGTATTTTAAGAAGAAGAGGATGAAAGGGATAAAAGTCACAAAGTAGATTAGCATTTTCAAAGGCTAAAAAATCAAAGGAAAGTATCCCACAAGATTCTATAAGATTGAATATTTATATCAAGAAAGAAGAAATCTTGTTCCTTTTTCAGATTTACGGGTTTTTATCCTTTTTCAGACGAAGCCCACCAAACCCAAGGTGGGCTTCGTCTCCCGATACAAGAAAGCGGTTAACCAAGAACCGGAAGAGAACGATTTCTCCTTTGCCCTTCAGAAAATGCTTTAGAAACAAAACAAGAACACAATTAGATTACATTCAATAATAAGATGAATTTATACATCCAACATGATGTAATTCAAACAAAAATGATCAAATGCAGGGTAATTTGATATTGTACCAAAGATTAGATTGATTTGTAGCAGCAAACCAGATTTGTGATCATAAACTCCTGAAATCAGACCCACGAAAAGGAAAGGAGAAGACAAAAAGTTTGGGAAATTTTTGTCTTCTCCTTTGAGGAATTTTAACAAACGGGTTACGTGCACAAAAATATATAGAGATAAGAGACAGAAGAATAAATTAAAGAAATTTGTAAGTGGTTGACGTGTGTGTGGATTGATGATTATTTGTTTAATATTAATATGATATGATTGTGTGGATATAATCGACGCCATTGGAGACCAGCTTCGAGGGGATCTCGGTCTACCGATAAATGTATGCATGTGATGTGATTATTCAGTGCTCTGAAAAGTTTTAACACATAATTGCGCCAAGGTTTCAATACTTAAATAGGTTTCCTCCCAACCTTTTTTCTTTTTACTTATAATATAATAAAACACTTTTAATCTAACGGTATGAAAATATGTTTTCTATCGCATATGGTTATAGGTTCAAGTCCTATTATAGATAGAAAAAAGTGTAAATTTAAAACTAAATTAGTATGTATGTGTGTTCTGCTGATTAAAAAAATTCTTGTTACTTTATTCTTCTACTCATTACAAAATGACATATTAAATCTACTAATTTTTTTTCTTCACATTTTTTTGATTATTTTATCATTTGCGTTCATCTTACGAGTAGAAGGATGTATCACCTCTCTTTTAAAAATTTAACAAAATTCTCATCCTCCCTTATTATGTAGAAGGATGTATCACCTCTCTTTTAAAAATTTAACAAAATTCTCATCCTCCCTTATTATCGAACGGACATGAAAGAAGGATTGGATTCGTCGCGGTAGCCGGTGTTTAACAAAATCCCACTTTCAAGTCAATTGAATTGTATAGAATTGAAAGACATTGTTTGAGTTGTATCCGGTGTTTTAAGATGATACTTAAAGTTTGAGGTTCAACTCCGGTAATAGACAAGGTATAAATTTAAAAGAAGCTTTTTTAAAGAATGTTTGAGTTTTGCTTTATAATAATAGAGTTAATTACACAAATGGTCCATGTGGTTTACAAACTTATCCACCGCTGCTTCCTAAAGTTCAAAAATTACACCAAGCGTCCCTGTGTTAAGCAATTTGTAATAATGTTGGTCCAATTTTAACCTTTCCTTTAAAATTGAAGTTAACTCTGTTACTTTTAAGGGTATATATGTCTTTTTGCCCTAAATTAATAATTAATAGTAATAAATAAACCCTCCACACCCTACCTTCAAGCACTATCTCTCATACATACCAACTACCTCAGCCATCATCTCTCTCGTACTCCTCTTGCCACCGCCAGTCCGCCACCATCACCTCTCTCTCTCTCTCTCACATCATTATGTTGTCGGAAACAGAAACGGAAGCAGGATGCCCTTAACAACACAATCGACGTTGAGCAATATCTAATCGTGGTTTTCCCTCTTTTTCTCTCGTTGCTGAGCAATGGATCGATTACCACAAACCTTTATCGCCACTGCCACTGCCGGCCCATGTCCCATCTACGAGCTTCGACATTTACCACAAACCTCTAACAAGGTTTGTTTTATTACGTTTCTCGATCAATTACCACAACCCCGATTTGGGGATAAACAATTTGCTTTGGGTCTTTGTTTGGTTGATTACTAGGTTTCAAGCCCGCATAAATGCGGGCCTATATTGTAAGTTATATTCGATAAATTTAAATTATAATAAAGTTGGTTACCATTTATACAATTAGACGTAGAAAACACGAACTTTGAAATATCAATTTTCATCAATACACATTTTCCGCTTTCAGTACCATTAACACTAGCACATTCGACCAATATCTCTGGTTCTAAAGGAAACGACCCATGAGGTAAAGCATTGGTTGATCCCTAAGTTTACACAAACCTAACACACTTCAATTTTCCTTGCATAAATCGTCACCCAAATGTAACCAACTGAATGAATAGCGTCATTAAAAGCTTGTGATACGAAGACACTTATATTAGCATTAAAAAAAATCCAAAACCAATAGTAAGCCAATGAGACGGTGATACACGGCTCTACAATTAAGGTAAAGGAGTAATATTCACAAGGACCACCCATAAATAACCACAACAACAAAAACTTAAAAGCCGATGAGTACACAGAAAGAAAACAGAACTATATTTTGATTTCAGTATAGCAAAAATACTCATAAACAAAACAAAACTAAGGTAAATGATTTTATTTTGTGGGTATAACAAAAATATTGCAGAGCTAAGTTGAATGATTTAATTTATATTCTTTGAATCGTAACTTAATGACATTTTTAATTTATATGCTTCAAATCATTTTTAACAAAAAGTAACCTCTTAAAATGCATAAAAACAAAAGAGACTTTAGAAGCCAAAGCATCTTGATTATTTCTTTAGATTATTAAGATATCAATAGTTTACATATATATATAATCCTAAATTCCTAACAAAGCCACTGTGACACTTGTACAGTATTTCTTCCTTTAAGTATAGTAGGCACAAATTAATAAATATTATTAGAATGCTATATGTCATATTACGAGATTTTTATAAATCATACACTACTCTTATTAGTTTACCCGTTTGAGCCATTTTACGAATCAACTCATTCATAAAAGATGTAGAACTAACCTCTGGAAATCTCAATTTATGCACGATGTTATCTTTTGTAACACACTTGCATGGCTAATTGCCAACAGTAAATTAATCACATTTCAAGATTGGTTTAAGGAATTGGCAACAATGTGTTTCCCAAATTATTTATTCAACACGTTGAACCAGTTGCATCTGAAACTTAATAACAAATAATAAATTTAATATAAAACATTAATATAATCTCTCACCTTTCATGCTTCCATAAAGTTTGCTTATAACACTTTATATCATATATAGCTTAAAATCCGTGTGTGAAAAATAAACTAAGAATATGTTTAACACACTGATCATAAAAGCCTAAAAGGTATCAAACATTCTCTATGGCCTTCTCTGCAGCAGATTGCATAACATCCTTCTTTCGTTTGAAGATATCAGATACAACATTAAATTCATATTTTAGGAATTTATCTTATGATTGTATGCTCTTATGATGGTTTTAACTGATGAAATTTTCATGCTGACTTGAGTTTCTGAATCAACATCGTGCTTATCTGTTCTGTTTGGGTTTAGTTGCTTACTTGCTTAACAAAAGAAAACAATTTGTTTTTAAACATGGATGTTCCTGTATGCAATTCTCTCCTACTCCTTGTATATGAGAGAATAAAAATCAACTATTGTAAAAGCGGTTTCAAATCAAAAGAGAACACCATGCAATGTATCAATGAATATACAAGAATCTACTACATGTGAAAAGACACAGACATACAACAAACTGAACTTCATACGATATATCTAGATTCTCTGCTAATCGCTTAAACAGACTATACTCCACCTTTGCTAGTGAGATTACAGGAAAAGAAAAGCAATGAAATTATTTTAAAAATGTTGTTTTATTTCCCTTTAAAATGAGCCCTAATTTTCATGAAGGGAGAGACAGTCCTGTTTGTGAAGGCATTTTAGAACACAAATTGATTAATCATACAACCTAATACATACAATACTCAACAACACCAGGAGGACGAAGGTGACGATGTTTAAACCCAAAAAAGAGAGAGAGAATCGCAAACTTACAAATCATTTAGCAATCATTCAGATTCCAGTACACGACCCATCTCTTTCTGTCGATTTCCCGGGTTGTCGGAATCTCTGGTTCGATCAGGACCAAGAGTCACATTCATTCGTTTATGGGAGCGACTGTCTGTTTCCATTCTCCACCGGGTCAGCAAGTGATTAGCCAGCTCAATCCATTTTTCCATCCGATAATCTTCACCCTAGGACTGACTCTGTTCGACCTGCCTTCATTGCCTAGCTAATGCTACCGTCGCAAGTCAATTCCGAAATTCAAAAGACTGTAAACTCTTATTACTAAAAACAGCGACTTTGATTGAATATCTTCGGTGCAGCCTATCACAATTGCTCTCAGTCTTCAAGAACATCACACTTTTTTGTTTACATACCCCATTTCTTCAACAAAGGATTAAGTCAAAATCTGCAAATCAAATCAGAATAATGCAAAACTTCACAACAGCTGAATCAAACTTTGCACTTCCCCTGATTTCACAATTTCCCAAAAACTTAGCTAATGGTTACAATACTACAACAACCACACTTTCTATGTAAAGAATGAACCCTAAATCTACAAAGCCTATAATCAAACACAAAATAAAGAAACTTAAGAAGAGAAATTGAAAATCAAACCTGTAATATTGAGAATGAACAGATCGAAGACCTTAATTTAAGTTTTGGGGATCAATCAATTTGAATTTGCATCAATTAATTGGTATATATGTGGTGGGTGCTGTAATCTAATCGTTCTGATTAATCGAGACTATCTACGTTATGAATTTTTACTATACGCACCTAAGAAGGAGAAAGCTAAGGTCCTTGGGTTGGTCACTTTCGTCGTCGCCGCCTTCTCCACCGTCGCTTTAGTTTCCTTTTTTGCTCTTCACGCTAAACCCTGCCGCTACTTCTGCCTTTTTGTTTAAAACAGAAACAACACGGAATATATGTAAAGCAAAAGGATCTCATTCAATTTGCAAGAGTTATTGATTTCAGTTTAAAACTGAAACAACACAGAATATATGCAACAACAGAAGGTTATATCATGTTTAAACTATCTCAATTTGCGAGAGGTATAAAACTGAGAATGTTCCAACGTAAAAGCAGTTCAATCGAAGCAGACCAAAAAAGAAAAGCAATGCAATCACTACATGTACAATCGAACAAAAAGAAGAAGAACACCATCGAAGCACTTCAAGTTTGAAACACTACAAGTACAACCGTAGCAGTTCAATTGGATCCTACACGTACAATCGAACATTCGAACAAAAAGAAAAGAAATACCATCGAAGCAATTTATTGAACAAAAAAAAAGGTTTTATCGAACAAAAAGTAAATAATACCTGTGATGAATCGCTGAAGTAGTTATTGAAGCAGGATAAGCAGTTGATACATAGGCAGTCGAACAAAATTGTGAACATCAGTGGCTTACCCTACGAACGCAGTCGAACATATATGAATAGGCAGTCGATTATGAACGGCACTTGACGACCTGAAAGTGGGCAACGCATAAGACAGCCTCTTCCGTTTCTTCGCCGTAAACAATTAATGCCAAACAAACGATCCGCATGTTGTCACCGTTTACGACCCTTCCGTTCTAACTTCTAACCTAGGCAACGCATAAGACTACCATCGAAGGGCCTCATTTAATGGCGGTCAACGACTGCTTCAATACCTCAAGCCCATATCGTCTAATTAAACAGCCCATCCATACCAATCCAGAGGTCCAGCACGCTCATTTCATGCCACGTCAGAAATAAAAAGAAATCAAGAAGTTCTAAATACCCTACATTGACATTTTTAGGCTAAATGAATAATGCCACATGGGATTGATTCCATCCTAAGTTATATAGGATATAGATAGATAGATAGATAGATATATGTTAGATATTTGGGTATTCGATTATCACAGTCCCCACATGGTACTCGATATGTTGATTATGTTCACAGGTTTGAGGTATTCGATTATCACAGTCCCCACATGGTACTCGATATTTGGGTATTCGATTATATTTGGGTATTCAATTATCGGAACAGAGGAGGGGTTTGAGGTAAGAGGAATAAACTTCTTAGTGTCGTAGTGGTCTGTTTTGGATTCAAGCATGTAGGTATATACAAGATTCTTACTGAGTTGAACAACCTGCTGCCAGTAACAAGCCATAGACTTGTGATTTAAACCATAATATTTCTGTTGTCTATCAAGTTCTTATCTGTTGTCTAAACTCATGGTTGCCTATGTTCTTGTACGCCTTGCTGACCAGTATTACAAGCCCAGGCAGCAAAGCACAATTGCAGGAGTGGAAGCACGTATGGGTGTCATGTTTTACATGGTGGGAAGGTATGAAGAATCAAGAGGTGCCTTTGAAAGTGTTGTTGCCAAAGTTAGGGCAAGTGGAGAAAGAAAATCAGCATTCTTTGGGAAGAAATCATACCAACAGCTAACCCTTGTTGGATATTACTAGGGGCGTCCGGCAGGAGGGGAGGGTGGCTGCGGTGGCGTATTTCATGGGAGTCATGGAAAGAATGCAGATGAGAAAGAGAAAAGAGAGAGTGAGGGTGGGGGATTATTTGTTGGAGTGTTTAGGGGCAAAAAGATCATTTTACGCCCACAAGTAAAGGAGTTAACTCCAAGTTTAACGACATGGTTAAAATTGGATCAATATTGAAACAAATTGCTTAACACGGAGACTGTGTGTGTAATTTTTGAAGTTTAGGAATCATTGGTAGGAAATTTGGTAAACCACATGGACCATTTGTAATTAACTCATAATAATAAGTAGGTTGTATAGAAACATAGAGTAAATTACATAGTTTTTACTATGACTTAGTAAGTTAAACTATTGGTCCTTTGAGATATAGTTATATTGAAAGTTTAGTCCTTTGCTAGAAAATTTTGCAATTTTAGTTATTTATTTTACCCTTTCAAATTTTTACTATATACCCTTAAGTTTATATAAGTTATAATTTATCTAATAAATTTAATTATCATTATTATTCATTTCATATTTTCAATTTTAACTTTTAATAAATTTCATTTTTCACCCTTAGATTTATATATATTTACATAATCTTATAACATTACTTATTATTATTTTACAAATCAAATGGTCTTTAGCCTAACAATATTAAGGCGTATCTTACTCTTGAAAGTTAAGAGTTCAAGTACTGTTGTACGCATTAGTGTATATTTAGACACAACGTGTTATCCATTTAAAAAAACTTATCATTACAAACTTATTTGCTCGCATAAAATTACTATTAGTTTCAATTTTCATTTACTACCGTACTTAGCTTTCGCTTTTCACCCAACCCAAAGCTCATTTGACATAACTGTATAAAGACCTATTAAGGAGTCATCTCTTACTTGAAGATTAAGGATTCAAGTTTTGTTATGGACATAGATGTGGAATAAAAAGTTTGTGTCAGACGCTCAATAAAACAATATTATTTACAAATTTATTTACTCATATGCCACTATTCATTTTATTTATTTTATTGTAACTTATACTAACTTTTTCTTTTTACCTCTTAACTTATACATGTTACATTTAATCTCATACTTTACTTATTATTATTAGTAGTAGTAGTATTAGTGTACACACATGGTTAAGTTTCTAATCTATAAAAACCAATTACACGTAAACTAAATATTGTTTACTTATGAACTTAAAACCATCTTATATATAATATTACATATAGATTAATTTATTAAGAGTATGATTATTTAAATATCACCCGGTGCAACGCACGGGTTTGATATATCTTATTATTATCAATTTGTACCGCTACCACCATCACCACCACGACTACTAGCTAGTCTACTACTATCATCACTACTAACGACTACGACTAGTCGACTACTACTACTATAACGGAATTTAATAATATGGAATAAGTTAAATACATCTTTGAATTTATTCTGAACAATTTCATGCTATAACTATTTAATGTTAAGATACGAGGATCAATTGTTTATCAACAACTTTTACATTTTTATATATGTAGGTGATCTTTTTTCAAATAATGTCAACATTATAGTGCTGCATATGTATAGAAAATATTAACATGATATAGGGTGTTCAATATATGAATGCGATTAACTAAAATTCAAAGTGGATCCATTTCAAATAATCTAATTAAATTTCATTTGTTTTATTTTCGAAATGATAATGAAGTTTACATTGTTTTTTGGATCAAATAAAAATTACATCACCTAACTCAAAATTTTGAATACAAATTTATAATGATCAATATTTCATCTTGCTAAAAACTAAAAGAATTTTAATGGTCATTTGAAGAAAATCATTTGCTTATAGTAGTTACAATTACTTATTATTTTATCTGACATTTGTAAATGTTATTTGTAGTCAAATATTTAGACTCATGTGACTATTTTTATTTATAACCAACATTTTATTTTATTTTCATGATCTCAAATATTAGTAGGAGAACATATATGTAGGTGTAGCTTCTAAAAATATTTTTAACCTGTGATATATATTTTCTAAAAAAAATGTTAACATTTTATGTCACCGATAAAAATAAAAATATAAGCAAAATTGTTGAAAAAAAAGAGTTAATTGTTCAAATGGTCCTTTAATTTAGTGGTTTCTGTCATTTTCGTCATTTAACTTTAAAAGTAGTAAGGATCGTCCTTTAACTGCCATTTTGGTCCTTATTAACAATTTCCGTTAACTTTTTCCGTTAAAATAGGTAAAATTTTACCCTTGTATTTATATTTTATTGTTTTACTTTTTATTTTTACTCATTTTATAAATTAATTAATAATTGAGAGTCAAAGTCAACTTTGTCAAAGTTCCAAGTCTGTCAAAGTTGAAAGTCCATGTGTCCCCTCTCTCTCTCTCACATCTGTCCATGTGTCTCATCTGTCTCTCTCCACGTGTCCACTCTCTCTCATCTCTCCATCTGTCCTCTCTCTACAAGTCTCTCTCTCTCTACCTCTCTACAAGTTTCTCTCTGACTTCTGTCTTTATCTCTCTCTCTCTCATACCCTCACCGGAAACCACTATCACCACCAACAACCAATTCCACCACCACCACCATTATTAATAAATTATCTATTAATGATAATGATTTATTGTCCTCCTCTTCTACCCCTCTCTCACACTCTCTCTCTACAGACTCCACCACCACCACCTTCTTCCACCACCGCCACCATCTCTCTCTTATCCTCAAATCTCTCTCTTCCTCTTTTAGTCTCTCCCAACAGATCTATCTCATGTCTCTCTCTCTCTACACTTTAAGACAACCACCACCACCACTTCTTTCTCCCTCTCTCTCCTCTGTTTCCGGTCAACCACACAACGGTAACATTTTCCGGCCACAACCTAGAAACGGTAACATCTTCGTGGTGGTTGTTTCAGATCTAAAAATGAAACCTACCACCACCGTCAATGAAACCCACCATCACCGCACACCAAGAAGAAGAATCATGTGGGTTGTTTCAGATCCATCCATACACACACATACCCACCACCACCGCACATCACCAACACCACATACAAACTCAGATCTGAAAAAAGAAAACCTTAGAATCAACAAATCGAATCTGAAAAAAAAACCTCAAATCGATGATGAAGAAGGTGGTGGTCGGAAAAAAAGAAGGTGGTGGTCGGAAAAAAAGGGGGGGGGGAAGGAAAACCCACTTCTCTCTCTCTTCAAAACCCCAAATTCATTCTGCTATTTTTTTTTATTTCTCTGAGATTCCAACCCTTCTAACTTCCTGACTTACCATCACCTGTGGGTTCCAAGCACGATCGCCGGCGGTGATTTGTGTAGGAAAAGATGCGAGTTTGGTGGAGTACGGTGATGTAGTGTGAGTAAAGTGATAAAAAAGTTAAAACTTTAAGATTTTTATTTATAAAAGTCAGGTTTGTTTTTTTGATATAACATCTAATGTGTGATTCTTTTATAAGGCTAAACATATATTTGTCATCTACTTATTTTTATCTATATTTCGATAAAAATAGTAACATAATATGATAGGTACCGAACGAAATGCAATTTTTAGTATTAGATCTCGAAAAATCTACCTATTATATAAAAACCACTTATACCTTTAAAAAGTGACACATCACTATTAAATAGTAACAATCTATTCACATTTTTCAAACAATAAAGAATTTTTTTTAATATTTAACCATTCTCTTGTGGCTATATATATATACATACATACATATATATAACATATTATATATAATAACAATTAAGGACTATTACGGCATAAATGATTTAAGATTGTGATTGTTGTGTACGCGCAACATAGGGAGCTACGAATTGTCGGTGGGGATGCTGAATGTTGCTCGATATTCCGGCATCCGACCTGGTACATGGTGATAGTTGAGTGGCTATAGGAATTTCATTAATTTGTTTAATCAATTATATGTACGATTCTTAGCTAAATATATAAATAGTGATGTAAGAGACAATTAGATTGAAGAATGTTTGAGTGATTAGAAAATATGGAGCATCCGTTAGTTGCAAAGAGTGTTTGAGTGACCAAACGGGGTATAAGGTCATATATCAATACATTGTACAAGTATGGTGATAACCTATGATATACTCAAAATGGCGACAAGAAAATAGATTTAAACAAATCTTCTCCATATTTATCTCACAACATTATGTTTATTCTAACTTTTCTACTAACTTTAATATTATTTTTTTAATTTTAATAATCTATACACATACATAGACTCTTCTACAAACTTGGTAATATATATATATATATATATATATATATATATATATATATATATATATAGGGTAAGGTTACACATAGAACCTTACTTAAACATAGAACCTAAAAAACCACTTTAGGTGATGACACGTGGCATCCCCCTCCCTTCCAACAAACTTTAAAAAAAAAACCCCTCAATCTTTAAATGATCATAATTCATTCGTTTTTAAGAAATTTTAACAAAAAAAGTATATCGTTAGATTCAGTTCTTCGTCCTCTTTCAAACAAGAGAAGGCTTGATATATTTCTGAAACTTTATTTTTTTTTTTGAAAATGCAAATTTTTCAAAATTTGCAATTTTACCTGGGTTTCATTTGAAAATGCAAAAATGCAAAAACCGAAAATGCAAAAATCGAAGATGCAAGTTATGCATATGCTTCCAAAAATGCAAATTTTGAAACCAATACTGAAAATGCAAACAAGAACTAACTGAAAATACAACCCAAAATGCAAAACAAAATTTGCATTTTCATAAAAATTTTTGAAAAATATGGCAAGAGTGGTCTTGATTGAAAGAGGATTAAAAAACTAAAATATTGGTATAATTTTTTTTTAAAAATTCACAAAACTTAAAAAGTTATGACAATTTAAAGTTTTGGGGGGTATTTTTTAATTAAAAACGTGGGTTGGTTGGGAGGTAATTACAATTATGCCATCCTTAATCTCAACCATTGATTTTGATGATTCAATGGTCCAGATTGGTTCTATGGTTCTATGTTTAAATAATGGTTCTATATTGATCCATTTTATATATATATATATATATATATATATGAATAGACACGAAGATTTAATAATTTATATTGACAAAAACACTTATAAGTGTTCCACATATACTTTTTATAAAAACAAATTTTAACCATCGTGGGCCGTTCTTAGCATAGCCAAAAGAAATAGCTAGTATATTTATAAGATAAATGTCATATTACAATACAATTACATCAAGATGTAGATGAAAATAAAACGGCCGCAGATACATTTTCGTATTTATACCGAACATTATATTCTAAAAGTTATAAAATAAACTCAATATAAATAGTAACATAATATGATAGGTACCAAACGAAATGCAATTTTTATTATCAGATTTGGAAAAATATATTTATAAGATAAATGTCATATTACAATAAAATTACATCAAAATATAGATGAAAATAAAACGGCCACCGATATATATTCGTATTTATATCGAACATTATATTCTGAAAGTTATAAAAGAAAGACTAAAAAGACAAAAAAATCACATAAATATAATAATAATCTATACTATATTATAAAACATTTAACATTCTCTCTCTTAAATTTTTTAAGACTACTTAATTTTAAGTAGTACATGTTTTTATGCAAATAATACAAACTCTTAAAGCAATAGCCCAATCAATTATCTCCTTAATTTTCTCAACTAATTAATGGTAATTACTATTAAAAACTCATCAAACATGACATCAACAAAAATTTCAAAAATAGAATATTTTTCTATGTAATTATTTTTTATATTTTTTTCTTATTTTATTTTTTTTAAAATTATCGTAAAAATTAAAAAAAAGGTTTATGGGAAAAGAAGAAATACAGATAATAGAAAAAGTTAAAAGAAAATAGAGATGTTGATTAGAAAATATTTGTTCGCAGTGCGTTTTGTGAGTATTATACCTTTACGTTCTTGAAATCGACATGTTATTGAACACAAACTGTTCGCCGCCGCCGCATTGCGCGGGTACAATGCTAGTCATTTTTAAAAGTTAAATAGTAAGAGAGTGTTATATATGAAAGGAAACAAAAAGACACATGCAAAAAATTCAAACACCGGACCAACTAATTTGTCCCTCACCATACTTACCACTCCGGCCACATCACAGTAGTGATAATTGTTTGTAGCTTTAGATATATAATTACAAACAGGAAAGTTAATGAAGTATTTTCTAATAATTGTTATTGCATATTATTCTCATTTCCTTCTTTATCTCTAATTATCAATGAAAACCTTAAATTCCCCAATTTTAACTTTGATGTATAGCCTTTGTTTTTACTTCTTTTTCCGATTTCAACTAATTGGTTTCAATTGCAATTTAATTTCGACTAAACTTGACTCACATCCAAGTAATATATCAAATTTGAATCCGACTTCGAAGGGGGATATATATGAGGTGTTTGTATAAATTATATATTTATATATAATGAATGTATTTAATTATATAAGTTTATAGTTAGACACATTGCTAGTAAAGGTAACGTAAATATCCACATTTGCTAATAAAGGTAGCATAGCTTTTTTTAGCTAATAAATGATCATTAATTTTCAATTTATAACAAAAAAGAAACCTATAACTAGATGCGTAAGTTACCGGTTAAATTTTGTTACCGTGACATTCAGCTTTCTTACTAAAACACCCATTAAGATATGCAAGAGACTCTCTCTCTCTCTCTCTCTCTCTCTCTCTCTCTTCAATGTTTTCCAACTTCACCCTCTCTACTCTGATTCTCTATCCTCTCTAGCCGCTGTCGCCGCAACGACCACCATCCTTGGCTCCAGCACTACCACCACCCTTACTCTCTCCGGATCTGTCATCAGTAGACTCCTCCGTGTCCTCCGGATATGTTTGCATGCGTGATTGCATTCAATGAAAAAACGAACACGACAAACCAAAGATGCGTGTGTGTTTTATTTGTCAAGGATCATCATATTTCATGTTGTTTGTGTTATTCGCTAGGATTGTTCGATATATCCAGAGGTGTGTGTGTATGTTATTCGATAGTGTGGTACTGATGCGTTTAACCACCACTATAATCAGATTTGGGTTTAGATCTTCGTGTTAGTGTTGGACGTCGTCCATATCCACCATCGAGTCACATATCTGATTATTTAGGTTTGGTTTTTGTGTGTGTTTGTGTTTGAATCTAGATTTGGGTTTCTGTATATGTGTTTTTTTTTGTGTCTGTGTTTGCCACATACATAACTGTTAGATTATGTGCAGAGATAATTAATGGGTACATTGTGTCCAATGTTATAAGAGACTAAAGGGTCACACTGCTACACACCCAATTAGAACAGTTTGTAATTTACCAATTTTTTGTGTGGAAATAATTAATCAGTTGAATTAATTATTTGAGAGAAATAAATAATAGATAGTTATTTATTATTTAAAGGGATATTAAATATTAAGTTTTAATATTTAACGGACCAGTTAATTAATAGTTAATTAATTAACTAGTAAAGTCCAGGGGGTCAAAGTGCAAGGAATGAAAGTTCAATTAAAGACATTGGCTTTAATTGAACAAGCTTGGGCTTGGATAAGGTTTAAGTATTTAAACCTAGAAAAAGCTAATTATCCATAAGAGATTTTAATTTGCAACAAGGAAAAACCCTAGCCTCCCTCACTCCCTCCTTGCGTCGATTTCGAAAAGAATCCCAAGGGGGTTTCGACTTTTTGCGTCGATCACCACACACACACACATGATTGGTGTGTTGTTTTTCCGGGTAATTCATGTCGCGGTCTAGCAGCAGTTCGTTGGTGGTGTAGTAGCTGTGGACTAATTTTAGCAATCCCAAGATCAAGAGGTAATTGTTCTAACCTTTTATCTTGATTGTTGATATGAAACAGTATAGATCATTAGTAAGATCCTAACCCTTTTAGGGTTTAGGTGGTTGTGTTTAATCTGTTTCCGCTTTAGGATTGAACCAGTAGAATCAAAACCATGATTAGACCAGTTTGTGTCTTAGGGTGGTTTGGTCAGATCAAAACCCTTCAATAGCCACGTCGAATAAAGGAGCATGTTGAAGTTAATTTGATTGCCATGAGAACACACAGATCCGTAACCATACCTTTTTTTTTTGAAAGAAATTAAAATTTATAGTCTAATATTTGCACAAAGACATTACGTTATCCTGATTGATAAATTTGAACATTTACATTATCTTTCTTGGCAGTTTGCTCTTTATAGTTTTTCTTTTATAAGTTTAATATATAATGATCAATATAAATATAATTATATATTACGATCATTTCATTTTTTTATCAATTTTTTGGTGTAATTTTACTGTAATTTAACATAATTTGTTTTTATTAGTAAAAAAATTCTATTCATATTCATTAGAAAGTGAGTTGTTAGTTTTAATCTTATGTAAATAAAAATATAATAATATTAATGTAGCTTTTCTTTGACAAACATTCTAAATAAAAATTTTGTTTTTTTATGTATTTTGTCATTTTATGTAAGATATTATGATTATTATATTATATTATCTTATATTATATTATATAATAATAATAATAATAATTATTATTATTATTATTATTATAACATTATATTATATTATATTATATTATATTATAATTATATTATTATTATTATTATTAGATTATTTATATTAAAAACAATTTAGTTTAATACAATAGTTGTTTATATTAATATTAGTGACCGAAGTTAAGGATAAAAATTGAAAAAATTTTAAATTATTTTTTTATAAAGTTGTTTAAATGCATTTCATTAAATAATTTTATAGTAGACGAGATATTACTTTTACCCGCCGTGAAGCGCGGGTGTTCATATCAAAAGGAATCGTATAGATTCAGCTATACAGTGGCACAAAGTGAATTGGCGTATCAGTGCAGAAGTTAGACTAACGAAGTATGACTAGGAACTGTAGGAACTCTTTCGGACAGCAATATCCCGCCTTCTTCTAAGCAATTAACAGCACGAATTCCTCCGACCACCACCGCCGCCGCCACCTCCACCACCACCACAGCACTATCGCTTTCACTTAAATTGATGGGAGCTCTTCAATTCCATCATACCCCAATTATATCTCACTGTAATCTCAGAACCGCCACCACCACATCGCTTTGCTTTCGCTCATTCTTCTCCAACTTTTTCTCCATATCTTCCCTTAAATTATGCACAAGCAGGAGTACCAAAACCAAGGCCATAAGTAGGATTTCTGCCGACGAGCTCAAAGAGCAATGGTTAAGATCCATCGCTTGCCCTCCTCTCCTTAAAAACACGGAAAACCCTACATTACAAATTGTTGATAATAGTGGAAATGGAGAAGCTGTTTTAGACAATGTCGATTCACAGTGGGTTATTGGGATTGACCCTGATGTTTCTGGTGCACTGGCAGTCTTGAAAACAGATGATTTGGGCTGTTCTGCTCAGGTACTTTTTTGTTGTTAATAGCTGATATTCAATGCAAGTATCATGGTATGCTGAAATTAGTGCAATTACAATACATTCTGGTCATGAAATTTTGTCTTTGGAGTCAAAGTTCCTTTCTTTGGCTGCTTACTCAGAAATAGGTACATACAGCAAAAGCTATGGCTTTTCAAATTCAAAATTGATATAGAACAGGGTTCTTATTTGGATTGAAACAATCTTTTATACATTTTATAGTTGTAAGATGTATGGATGGGAGAGTAGTTGGTAATTTTCTTTTGAAAATTACAGAAACCATACTGGTTTTGAGGCCTTCTCTCAAATTTTTATAGTTATTTTTAAAAAATTGATCCTCTAATCGTTGTTTTGTTGAATTTTGCATCCTGTTTATCATATGTTTTTCAGATTGATATGACTTTAATATGTCGTCGATGTTGTTAAGTGCTGGATGACGGTTTCTATGTTTAAGCAGATGCCACATTGTTATTTTACAATCCTAGTCATCCTTGGAGGTTTTTGAAGTGGATTTTGGTCCATGTTTGGTGGTTTATTATTATTGTGTATGTTATAGGTGTATGATTCTCCTAACGTGAAGGTGCTGGTAGGTAATCGTATACGCCGCCGTTTGGACACAAAGGCTATGGTTCAGTTACTTCGGAGTCTTAATATTCCAATTGGTATGTTAATGTCTTTTCTATCATTCAGTATCGTCATAGTTTTCATTTAATTCAATTGCAGACTCAAAGTTTTCTTGCTATTATAACGTTAATACTCTATAGTTGCATAAACATCTTATAGTAGAAGTATAATATAACGTTGCTAAACCTTTAAAAATATTTACGTATTGCTAAAACATATTTGCTAACAGGTAGTCATTAACCTCCTCAACAGTGATTCAAATAGATATTGTTATAACTTGTTAACTTTGCATCAGGGACAACTGCATACATAGAACAATCACTTCCATTTCCAGGAGATGGGAAACAGGTTAGTTTTTCTGCATATTTCCTTTTCTATTGTTATCATAATATCATAAACCACCCTCATGTCTTTTCTACTACTTGTTATGCTCGTTACTATATAGAATCAATTATATGTATTTTTCTTTATATATTACAAATATAGATATATTAGCATCATACAAATCAGTCTGTAATCTTTAAGATATATAGCTGCAGTTAGAATCATTTAGAGTCTTTATCAGCCTAAAATTTATCCTTGTATTGTAAATTTGTAATTTGTAATTTGTCTAGGCATAATGTACTGCTGACTTGCGAGTCAAATATACTTAGCTTCCATTTCTAAATTCGTCTATAAGTGAAGCTTAAAGTCATGTGATCCTCCAATATTCTTGAACTTATGTCCATATAGGACTGTTAAAATAGCATGGGAACATTTTAAAAAGGTGTACTAAAAGATTTCACTTGGGGTGTGAAATTTCAAATTACAGTCCAGGAATTCTATCTACTTAAGATTGTTATTCTGGTTTTCAGAATATATGGATTGAATTTTCTGATGTCGTTTGTGTTACTATTGTCACCAAAAGCACTTTTTTGATATATTAGTTCATGAGATGCGGGAACGTGATCACTTTTTGCTGAAGTTGTGATCAGATTTTGAGATGTCTTGTCCCGGTATGATGAACCGTCATCCTTCTTCTACCTTGGATGAGTGGTTTGGTGCAAAAGCCACTATGGGCACTTCGGAGTAGGTTAGGCGAGGCAATAACAGGAAAGCGCTTGAAGGCGTAAACCTCAGCACCGTCTTAGGCAAAGGGATTGAGTGCTTATTGATGCCTCGTGTATATTATTGGCTGCTTCTATTTCTACTGCTAATATGTGGGCCCTTTAGATTATTTGGGCTTTTACTCTTTTAGTAAGGTTTTTTTAAGTGGCCTTTTAGAGTATATACGCTTTTTAGATGATTAGAGTCAGATATAGCCTTGCCTCCGACAGGGGAGGTCAAAGGTTCAAATCTCGTGGGTTTTTCAATTAAGGGATGGCCATGGGGTTGTTCGGTAACGGCCGCGGAACACACTGGTTAGGCCACGTTCATCTGAGCCAAAGGTCGGCGCCTGGGAGGATCCTAAACAAGAAAACTCTTTTTCTATAAAGAGACAGCTTTAGCCTAATTAGAAGGCAGTCAAAACAATCGTTAGTTCGTGACAGGTGTTTCGTTAGGAATCAAAGGCTGTAAAAAGTGAAGTATGGACAACATGTTCCCCCCTTTCTATCTTCTATGATTATTCTAAATTGCATAAAGGTAGCAATGCTTAATTGCCAAGTCTCAACAATAGCAGTAGCATAAACTTTTAGTTTTGAAGTATGGACATCATGTTTTTCCATTTTATGTCTTCTTATAATATTGTTGTTTTTGTGAATGCATCTTTTTATGGTCGTCTTTTTATAATGTTATGTTTTACAAGTAGCTCAATGTTACTCTTACTACTTGAAAACATTTTTTCTTACTTAGTGTAGTTATACAAGAAGTAAAATCCTACTTTTAGTATGTTTATTACATTATTTTGGTGTTTAAGTAAATAACAGGTAGCATATATAACTTATAAGTATTTTGTGACTACCGGACGACTTGCTTGCTTTAGGTAACCCTAGACTAACATTTTATTATTGTTTCATTTGCAACCTTATTATTTCTTCTTTTAAAAGTTGACTCATTGAGTTAACTCAAGTATCTAGTGGAGCTAATAAGCTTCTACGCCTGTTTTCTTTATTTACTTGTTCCTTTTTTCTCTTTTTCAAAATGGGAGATGATACAAAACCAAATAATGCTACAATTCCTGGAATTATTAAATTTTCTTCCATTCAAAAAGTACCTATCAATCTAAACTATACAAATTAGGCTTAATGGAGTATGTGTGTTCAAACCAGTCTTGAAAGATTGGACAAAGATACTTACTTGAGTCAAGGAGGGAATAAGAAGAATGATCCCAATAACATCGGGTATCGTTACTGCAAAAAAAAGTTTAAAATTTATTGTTTTTTATGAATTTTGATCCAAAACTCAACTAGTTTTGATTTATTATTCGTTATTCTGTATGTATTTGTTGATTATTACTAAAGCACTATTGTTGTATGTAACACAGGGATGGTGGGGTGGAGGTTTCAATTACGGGTTATGGATCGGGGTTCTAGTTGCATCCGACATTTCAGTTGTCCCCGTGCCATCTATGCGATGGAAACAGGAATTCAAACTCTCTGGGAATGGCAAAACAAAGGTTTGTTTTGTTGCTGAACATGAATGAAAATATTCGCTAACAGTCGCTTCCATTTATGTCTCTTTTATAATGCAGATATTCAACGAGACCAAGCGCTTTTTCAGTATTTAAAAAATATATATATATATATATATATTTTAAAGATAGGAATATACATATTTTTTAAAACCTTGTGGGAATCTGTATTCTTGGTACCCACATTGTTATTATTATTGTTGTTGTTTTTTATATTTATGAAAGATGTTTCCAGGACGATAGCAGGGCGCTTGCGGGCACTCTATTTCCAACATTAAGTTCATCGCTAAAAAGGAAAAAAGATCACGGTACCTCATATTAGTGAAGCTTCCCTCAAGTCTTCTTTATACTTGTCTTCCATAAATCCTTTGCTCATTTTTTATGCTTTCGCCTATTTTCATAGGCCGGGCAGAGGCTTTGCTCATTGCTGCATATGGGAAAGGCATAAAAATTAACTCTGATTCTGAAGATGTTTTAAGCCATTAATACCCACTGACACCAACAATACAAATTGCGCGATGCTCGTTGTCCATATCTTACACGGCTGTCTGCAGCTTGAACATGTATATTATCGATCGTTGTTACATTTTGAGAAGTTGGTTCTCAGAATCCCACGGGTCTAATTGGGTCGATTACTACTGTAATTGTGGGGTCGAATTTGGTGAAGAACATGGTGGAATGTTGAATCTGGTGAGAGATATCAGTGGTTTTTCTGTTAATTTGTATCAGTGTAATTTATTTATATTATTTTCACCATAAGAACCTTGACAGTATTTTGAATTTGCTGTAAACTGTAGTTTTTTTTTAGATTGAGAATTAGGTGTAATTATATAAAACCAAGTTATGTTTTCCAATTTTTCTTTAATTACATAGTTATCTCTCTACACACACACACACACACTAACTAGTTAGATGATCACTCATGATGGGTGCTACTACACTTATAAACACCTTATGTGAGTAATATACCCATATTAGTCATTTCTACACTTATTTTTAACACTTGTTTCATTTGTTTATTATTATATAATAATTAAATTATTACGTTTTCATAAATGAAAATAATAATGTATCGTAGATAGTAACATATTGATAAGAATCAAATTAGCTAAGTAGGTAAGATAGATAAGAGAACAAGGAATAGGAGATCGATAGGTATATTAAGGTACTGTAATAGGTTGGATGAAAATACGAGAAGACCCAAGTAAATCAGAAGGAGATCAATCAAATGCTCCGGTGCCAAAATCAGAGAACCACGTTCGTCTTACCAGTATTGTAAATGGCGGTTTGGGCGACAGATTAATCGCCGACTAGGCGGTTATCGGCGGCCCGCTGACTGATAAATTAGCTTGGCGGTAGGGGTCAAAATTGGTCAAATTCGGTCTCGGCGATCTCGGCGGTCAACAAAGGTCAAACATAATTAAAAAAACCTATGGTTTAAGTCTCACTCCTTGCGATCGTCAAACATAACACGCTTTTTCTCGACCGACCTAGGGCCCAGGCGATAAAACCCCACGTCGAGCGACCTATCTCATGCGACCTCCACCTCCGGCGACCTCCACGTCCAGCGACCTTCGACAATATGGAATATTGAACTTATGGTTTTATTTAAGTTTATTAAACTAGTTATGAACTTATGGTTTCAACTTTCAAGCTTGTAAAATATATTAGTTTTTATGGTTATCGACTTATTTTGTTAGGATATTGCTAATATTTATCTTTTTTAAATAAATTCCTTTATATTTTATTGTCTCCGCCGAGAAACCGTTTAATCGCTGCCAAAACCGATTAATCGCTTGGCGTTGATCTACCGTCAAAATACCACTGACTGATTTTTACGACCTTGCTTCTTACCCAAGCTTTATATATATATATATATATATATATATATATATATATATATATATATATATATATAAACCCTAAACCCTAAACATATATATATATAGTTAGTTAGTTAGTTAGTTCCTTAAATAAACTTGGGCCTACTGGGCATGGGTCTAGGGCATATGAATATGGTAACATATTTTTCTTGTATCTTTTTTTTTTGTTTTTTGTTTTTTAGGTCATAAAATCCCTTTTATAAATCACAAACAAACTAAATAAATCGATTTTTGTTTTGCATACATCCTGTGACTTTAGCATTTTTTAGGTCATAAAATCATAATTTCGGTCTATCAATTGAGCACCTTTTGTAAATAGTTCGAGGCTTCGAGCCCTGTTCTAATAGTAATAGCAAACCGATTTATTTATTTTTGAGAACTTTCAAACTCTAAGTCCCATTTTTTTCGCATAATTTGAATGAATACGATTCAATTTCTTAATAACTCAATTGAATTATTAAGAAATTGAATATATGAGGAATTAGATTTGGTATCATGTTTGTTGGTTAAAAAAGGGAATGAAATTTAATTCTATTCCAATCTTACATTCTGATTGGTTTGTAAGTATGTTGAAAGAATTGAAACAGAATTGAGTCAAATGATAAAGATAGCCTTTCTTCATAGTCGAAGCGTTGTTCAATCGTGCACAGTCCAAACGGTATTTAAATTAAATAGTTTATTTTGTTACCCATTTTATTAAACCAATGTCAAAGAATAAAAAAAGTTGTTTACCCATTTTGTTAAGTTCTTATATAGTTTATTTTTGATAAGTTTAGAACTTTATTAAAGTTGTAATCATATGTTATCTTTATTAAATTATCCCTTATATAAATTAAATAGAAACTATTAAATTGAGTAACTATGAAATAGAGTTAAAAAGATTCTTATATTTCATTTTAATAACTAAATCTTTCATGTTTAAAAAAATTACGTCAAACAAATTAACTTAACTATTAAAAAAATATTTATAATCAAACCTTTCATTATAAAAATTCTATCAAAATAATAAAAATTTAACTTAATTATTAAAAAATATGTATAAGTTAAACTCATAAACCTGAATAGCTCATATAATCAAAATAAAATAAAAAAAATCATCCACTAATTTTTCTTTTAATCTCTTAATTTTAAATATTTTTAAATTACTAATTTACATCCTATATTTTCATGTAATTTTCCATATTTTATAAGTAGATGTCTTTTTTATTATTTTGTTGTTTCTAAAATTTATTTTAAGAATTAATAAAAGAGTTTATGGAGAACAAACAAATATATAAAAAGGAAAAATAGATAAAGAAAATAGTCATGTTACCAAAATAAAAATATTTATTGTCACCTTATTACGTGATTACAATACCCTACGTCTTAAAAACGGACATATTATAAAGTAGAAATTATTCGTTACCGCCGCATTACACGGGCAATATAACGCCTCCAAATTATTCATTCCATTTAGGCCGGTCATTCAGAAGATCGATCGGAGCATTTTAATCATTCAGATTTTAAAATCATTCCACACTAAACCATGATATATAGCTTCTAAGAGCTAACACTACTTGCACTTTACTTGTGATTTTTGGAACCCTTAAAGTTCACTATTTCTTGCACCAAACCACAAAAGACTACATGAGACATCTTCATATTCATTGTTCTATGCTTACAAGAGTTAAGGATCAAGTTTTGTGTTAGATGGCAACCCCTTACAGAAGACATGGTGTTCTTTTGGGCTCTGTCATATGTGCTCATGCATTTTTCCATATTTCATTCTAAACATGTTTCATGAACATACAAACAAAGACGGGCCGATTATCCGAGTGGCTAATACTAAGCTTGAGTCCTACCTCCCGAGATCATCGACCATATTACTTTGGTGTGGATCGGCATCAAAATTCTCACCCCTAATCAACTGTCTCTTCTTAAACCCAACATATAACCAAAATACGAAAACTGATTCTTACATATAACATTCAAATCTTTTGGATCTCTGCAGCTTCTATAGTGTTATCTCATATATAACTCCCTCAAGGTTTGAAATCACTGATCGCGTCCCATCTACTTCACGGATCTGCAGCCCATGCTGAATAGCTTCTTTCGTCACCATCACATCCATCCTGAAACACGGTTGCATGATAATACTAGTGATTACAGGATAGACTCTCAACAATACAAGCAAACTCTTAAAAAAGAGAAAGTTATACAGATGTCACTCACATTTTTGAACGAGAGACGTAAGCCAATATAAACTTGCATCGATCTTTCTCACGTAAACATAGGAGCTGTTTCACAGTGTCAAAGAGCAGAGGAACACTATTTTGCTGAAAGCTTACAAATTTGTCAAGGATGACTTGTACAAGAAAACATAAAAAAGATAGTTGATAATACAATTTAGAAGGGCAAATTGCATTAAAATACAATGATCTTTATCTTAGTTACTAATATATACAATCAACTTTATTTTTTTAAAAATAATACAACCAACTTTTATAATTCTTACATCGTATGCAACTTGTTGTATACTATGGAAGTTATGACAAAGTTCATTGTATACAATGGTAACTAAATAACAGACACATAAAAAAGTTGTTTGTATACAATGCGAGTATTATGAAAGTTAATTGTATTATTTTTAAAAATTTAAAGTTGGTTGTATACATTGGTAACTAAGACAAAGTCCAGTGCATTTCCATGCAGTTTGCCCAATTTTAGAATGAAATTTTAAGATAATAAAATGACTAGGATATAAATGTCAGCTCCAAGAACAAGATCAAATCCTTCTGGGTGAATCTGCAAGATTTTATTGAGGTGATCAGAGTTTCCCCATTCTAGTTTCTCTGCACTCAAATTTGGATGATTCTCAGAAGATTCATGAAGCTCAATGTTTTTCTTCAAGATCTGAAAGTAGAAACATTACATATATAGTTACAACCCGGAAATTCATTAACTTAACATATCTTTATGCAGAATAACGAAATCTTGCAATCATGCCTTCAGGACTTCATCGTTATGATCTGTAAGCATTACTTCACTGCAAAATCTGCAGCAAAGTATACCAGTAACGCCTACATAAAGATAACAAGAAACACAAATTTTCAAGAATATCTTTTGCTCGTATCATATATTATTTGACAATCTTACCGAGCTTAAGATATAAAAGTTTCCAAGAATATCATTTCTTGTTTCACATACCAACACTTTGCACATAGAAAGTAAAATAAACAGCGAATGGAAGAATGTAGTCTCTGAAAGAAACTAACCAACACCAGATCCTAATTCGACAACAGAAAATCCTTGAAGAAGCTTCGCGTTATTTGAAAGGTATTCGTTTAACAGTCTTGCACCAGGCCATACTAACTGCCCTGTTAAATCAAAATCAGCTGTGGCATAAAAGGTAAACATTAGAGTCTACATCGGACCACAAACAACGAATAAATAATCCAACTGATCATCTCTTGTATAAAAGTCTGCCAAATTACAGTCATTGATCTTGAAAATGCTCTGTTTGAGCAGAGTAAAAGGACAAACATCTAGATAAATTGAATCATATATCACCCAAACAACATACTAATTGATAGTTGAAGCTAAAAGATGAAAAAATCTTTTCACTATATGCAGATTGATATGTAATTCCGAGCAAAAAGTATCAGATTCATGTCTATTATCATCAATTAGAGTAATGGTACTATCTAATTCCAGACATTCATGAAGAATTACAAAATCCTCAAACCCTAAAAGAACAAGAAATCCTAAATTATAAAAAGGTAACGAAGTAATGAAACAAAACTTACTGGAAGCTGATTGGAGACAAAGAAGCTGAAGAACATGAGGCCCAAATGTAAACGTAGTGAGCTCGTAGCTGTAAATCAGCATATGAAGAAGAAAAATCAATAAATTAGTTACGTACGACATGAATTTGTGAAAGATATGTAGAGAGAAAGAGAGAGAGAGAGACTTGTCATCTATGAAGAAAGATTCACCCAAACAAACTGTACCATCATCATCATCATCACTGTGAATTACATTTGGTTGAACCAATTTGTTTTCCTGTTGGGCATCTGCAGACATTGAGTTTTGTGACGATCGAATACTATTCGATGTGAGCTGAAAATCAATCAAACTAAATTCGAGATTCCAGTGATAAACGACCACTCGGCAGTCGGCACTAGCCCTTCAAGATTTTTGAAGTAGGTTATTGGGTGGAACAGAACAATGGTAACGAGGGTTTAAACAGAAGGGTGTGACTATTAACTGTGACATGTATCCTTAAAAAATGAGAAATTATCGGTTATAAAATCACATGTATAATATACAAGGTTTTTATAACCGGAACCTGCAGTTTATCGGTCGGATCGAATCTAACCGGTTAAGTTGTTTAAAGAACCGGATGATATAACTGAGATACAACTAATAATGTTTTAATGTTTCCACAAACATACATATGCTTACATACCTTAGATTTTTTTTACTACAGAATCAAATGAATAATATATATATATATACACACACATACACATACGGGAAGCAATAAAGATAACATTGCATGAAAAAGCAAGATGAAAAACAAATAGCAGACCTTTTTGTAGTCTTACATCAACGCTTGAAGGAAAATAAACAAAGGGTAAAACCATAAAATGAAGAGGGGTGATAATGGTGAAAGAAGGTAAAAAAACCAAGAATTCCGGTTTCTAAGGTTTGACACGTTTAACCGGTTCAACGGTTTGACACAAACCGCCAGGTTTTTAAAAAAAGATGTTTTCCGGTTTATTTTCAAACCGTGTGAGTGAGCGGTTCCGGTCCGATACGGTTTTAAAAACGCTGCATGTATAGTTTATTAATTTTGATACTTTATTAATATTATAGATATAAGAATAAGTAGAAATATTTTATAAAATAATATAGAAACTTTCTAAACATAAAAACGACTACATAAATTGTTTCTTCTTCCAGCTTTACCATCATCTTTATCCCTTAAAGAGTCACCAGCAAACTTCCGATAATTTACATAAATAAAAGATGACCAGATATGCCAATTAAAACCTATAAACATAAAGCAAAAGTATTTGTTTTTCAAAAAAATAAAATAAAGCAAAAGTATTTGAGTTAGTATTAATAAAATAAAATACTCATTATCATTTAAGAAAAAAAGATATTTTTATTCATAATATACTAATGCTGTAAAGATTAAGAATTGCTGACATGTGTTCCATCTCTTGTGTTAAGTTCAACAATTGAAAGCATGTTTTTTGGAAAATTGCTATTAAGAAACTATGTATGCAAATTATGTAGAATTGATAAAATGTCAAGCATTTAAAGAAACAAACTAGTACTTTTTGTAGGTTTCTTCATGTCTCATTCACATTCTAGACATATGTCACAAACACACATATATTACATCACAAATTGTTAATTAAACACACAAATAACTAAATAGTAACATCAATTACAAGGGATAATCTTCTAATATATATATATATATATATATATATATATATATATATATATATATATATATATATATATATATAAATGACTAATTAGATAAAATTAATTAGACGATCTAGACTATTCATTTAAAAAAATATTTAATCTTAAATATCCATTCATCAAAAATCAAAAAATCAATTTTGATCTTTTAAAATAAAAATAACACACACAAACATAACTAACCCAATTTTTGACTCGAAATTTTAAATTTCAAAAATTAGTAAAAGATAAAGACTCATAGGTGAATGGCTTCATACTAAGTGAAGCTTTCCCAAGAATCTTTGCCCTTTCAACAAACAAAGACGGTTTCGTTTCAGAGTTTGGGGAGTGGCAAAATGGGGAGTGGGTATGGAGAATAGCTCTCAGACGTAGGGTATTTGATTGGGAGTCTAGTGTACTGGATGAGTTTATGAAGCTCATCAACAATCAGAAACTATCCAGGACTAAGGAAGACTCGCTATTTTGGTCCGTGGAGGGGAATGGAGATTTCTCTACCAAGAGCTTCATGGATTCTCTGTGGAGTGGGGCGGGTATTCCCAGTCAAGCTATTGCCTGGAAGTTTTGGGCACCTCCCAAGGTCCAACTGTTATGTTGGAAAATCCTTATCAACAGGCTACCCACCAAGGATTTTCTTAGGCGTATTGGTGTGCTCAGAGAGGGAGATGCACAATGCCCCTTTTGCTCAAATGGAGTTGAGTCTTTGGTTCATGCTTTCTTTCTATGCGACAGGGCGTGGAGGATATGGTCCTCCTTATTGGCATCCTTTGGGATTTCATGGTGTACACCCAAGAGTCCTGAGGTCTTTGTCAATTCATGGAAATGATGCATGGTTAAGGGTTGGGATGTGAGCGTATGGATGCTACTCTGTTTCGGGACCCTGTGGTCGTTATGGACGGAAAGAAACAACAAGATCTTCACAGGTAAGGGGGCTGGTGTAAATGAGGTTATTGACCTTATATGGATACGCACTAGCAGATAGGCTCATGCAAAATGGCCTGGAAGGTTCAGAACACCGTTGGACCTGGCTGTCAACCCACGTCTAGGCTTAAGTAAGACGATGGAGGTAGAGGTATCAGCAGACGTGCCAAGCTTAGGACAGGAGGAGGCAGTCTATATATGTAAGGTGGACTGGGCGGTATGCAGGCACACTGGTAAAGGTGGCATCGGAGGGGTCTGGAAGGATCATAGTATCATACAGGTAAGATTGTAGGTGCCTTTTCAAAACCAGTCTATGGCCCGAGGGTTATTGAGGTTGAACTGGAGGCTATATACTATGGTCTTCTAGTTTTGATTGGCTGGAGAAAAAGGTATGCTAAAAAGGTCATCGTAGTCACGGATTCGCTCACGGCAGTAGAAGTAATCCATAATGAGCAAGATGTTCCGTGTGAATGCTATGATGTGGTGAATAGAATCAATGTATTACAAAAATCTTTTGAATATTTATGTGTGAGATACGGGAATCGAGCAAGTAATGGTGAAGCTGATTCGCTAGCTAAGTCAGGGATATCGCGATCCTCCCCATGGGTTGTGTGGATTTGACTCGGGGAGCTTTATTCATGATTAACCTCTTACTATGTTGTTGCAGATACAATCTCGGCATGATCTTGATGTTTGCAATTATGTATGTGTTTTATGCTGGGGCACGGGTGGGGTCATTGAGGGTCACATTGTGATACTTACATTGTGCTGCTTATTTTTTGTGTAGTTACTAACCAGCTGCAGGTTTTGGAGGACGTGAAGAGCAAGTGGATCTATTAGGGTGTTTGGGCTGATTGTGGGGTGTAGTCATAAGGGTGGCGTAGGTAGGTTTAGTGGCTATGGCTAATCCTCTTTGCTCCGGTGTTATATGGTGGCACTTAAACACGGCACACACTCACTTTGCTTCCCGACATACTTTAACCATGGTCATAGGATAGCTTTTGGGTTTTCATGGTGCAGGAGGTTTGCACATTGTTGTTGCCAAGGCGTGATAAGGGGGCATCCTAAACCATGTCTTCGATTTGCTAGGCCATTTTTCTTTAGCTGATGCAAATCCTTCTTTCAAGCCTCAGAACTTGCAGATACTGTTTCACGGGAATCTATTATATGACGTTTGTGGTTGTTTTTCTGGGTGGGGTATGGGATGAAGTTACAAGGGTGGTGATGGTAGGATTAGAGGCTGTGGCTAGTTTTCTTCTTGGGCTTGAATGGTGGCACAGTTTTTGCACACACTCACATCGCATTCCCTCATTTTCTAGCCATGGTCATAGGTTAGTGTATGGGGTTCTCTCTTAGTGCAGGAGGTTTGCACTCTCTTGACACCGAGGAGCTATAAGGGGGCACTTCAATCCTTGCTTTGATTTGCTAGACTATCTTTCTTTAGCTGATGCAAATCCTTCTTTTAAGCCTCAGAATTCGAGGGCTCACTTCACAGGGACCTATGTGGCGGTGTTTCTGAATTTTTCTGGGAGGGGACTGGGTTGGAGTTATAAGGGTGGCGATGGTAGGATTTGAGGCTGTGGCTATTTTTTCTTTTCTTGGTTATGTATGGTGGCACCGTTATTATGCACACACTCACATTGCATTCCCACATTTTTTGGCCATGGTCATAGGGTAGTGTATGGGGGTTCCTTGTAGTGCAGGAGGTTTGCACTCTCTTGACACCGAGGAGGTATAAGGGGGGCATTTCAATCCTTGTTTTGATTTGCTAGGCCATCTTCGTTTAGCTGTAGCAAATCCTTTTTTCAAGCCTCAGAATTTGTGTTTTGAGTTGTGTCACAGGTTCGGAAGCAGACTTTATGTGGATACTAATTCATTGTGGGTCTGAAGATGTTGTAGTGTAGTCCGCCTATGTGGATGTCTGTGGATACTAATTCATTATGTGATAGTCTCACAAATCTTGATCAGGGATGCAGAGCAAATATCTGTGTGTAGATGATCGGACTCGTTGTAGCACAAGAGGAATGAACATAAGAAACAAGGTGATATTATAAGTATCGCGATGGCTAGTGGCGCGATTGCATGTGAAGGATGGGTTCAAGAATGAGTCGACTTTTGGTGCATTAGTTTGATGGTGGTTTGTTTGTATTAAAAGACTAGACTATGGTTTCGTTGTGTGCCCAGTGGCGTGTACTTTATGATGGAATACCAAATGATTTTTGCTGTTAAAAAAATAAAATAAAAAATAAAACGTATTGTTGAATTAAAGCCATAGTTATTAAAGGGCAAAATGGTGTAGATTTATGTAGAATAGATAAAATTACCAAAGGGCTTATAGCCTAGCGGTATCTGGTGTTTAAGGTGTCCCACAAGGTTGTGGGTTCAAGCTCTGTTATGAATAAAATGGTATAGATTTATGATTATGTTAGAGGGTGTGTGTTTAGCCGTTCCAAAAAAAAAAAATCAAATCCAAAATCAATATGGTATACCAATACGTATTGGTTGTAAAGACTTATTTTAATTTTATAACTTATTTTTTAATCTCTTTTTTATCTCTTATCTATTAATAATAATAATAATAATAATAATAATAATAATAATAATAATAATAATAATGATAATAATAATAATAATAATAATAATAATATTATTATTATTATTATAATAATAATAATAACAATAATAATAATCTTCTAATATAAATAAAAAGATTAATTTTAATTAAATGTATTAGATAATCATAGCCATTAAATATATAAAAAAGTTTAATTATTAAATCTTAAACATCTATTTTTAATAAAAATTAAAATCCAAATTTGATTTTTTTTAAATTGAATTCAATCTTGACTTATAAATCAAAATTATTAGAAATAATATATACGCGCTTCTTAAATCATAAATTATCGTATTTGTCTAACTTAATTTACAAAAATCATATTTATCCTTTATAATATTTAAAAAAATCATATTTAACCACATATTAGTTTTATCATTCAAAAATATTTTACAATCATTTAAATATTTTTTAAATTACAACCAATAACCCTTAACTTATTAACATTAATTGTAACAATAATGATTGATGACTTATATAATAAATACAATCACGTCACTTTATATCATGATACTACGTTTTTTTTTGTCAACTCTACCCTCCCACAGTCGATGTTTCCACCACCGGTCAGAGTGTTGATGTCGTATGTCATTAGTTTTTTAAATTCTCATTTAATTCGCGTTTTATTACTATTTAATATGTTTTTATTAATATTTAATATTTATTATCTTTTAAACCAATGTATGTATCACACGGGCATTTAGTCTATTATAATATATACTTTTAACAGATTTTATCTTAAGTCTAATAAACATTTGAAATATAAGATATATTAGTTATTTTATTATTTATTAATTTAAATATTTATAAATATGAAAATACCTATTATAAATTATTCTAGCTACGTAAATTGAGAAATTATACTATATGTGGTGGAAAACATCAAACCTTGTACAACATAGAATTTGGTAAACCATGGTTTCAAAGAAAATGAGAAAAAGGACAACACTAAGTGGATGAACTGAAATTGACATATTGGATACCTTCATTATCAATCCACAGCTCCATTTTACCAAAATACCCTTCACCAACCCCCAACCATCCCCTTCTTTATTTACCAAATTACCCTTCACCAACTCCAAAATTCCTTGTATAAATTAACGTTTCCATTTTCCCTCCATCCACCACCGTCCGCCACCATGACTCTCCTACTCCTCCCCCTTTCCTTCACGCTCATCTTCATCGCGTACAGTCTCTACCAACGGCTGCGATTCAACCTCCCCCCGGGCCCACGCCCCTGGCCGATCGTCGGAAATCTCTACGACGTTAAACCGGTGAGGTTCCGGTGTTACGCCGATTGGGCACAGCAGTACGGTCCGATCATATCCGTCTGGTTTGGATCCATTCTAAACGTCGTTGTATCGAACAGTGAATTGGCTAGAGAAGTGCTTAAGGAAAAGGATCAGCAGTTGGCGGATCGGCACCGGAGCAGATCGGCGGCGAAGTTTAGCCGTGAAGGTCAGGATCTGATTTGGGCAGATTATGGACCGCATTATGTGAAGGTTCGGAAAGTTTGTACGCTTGAGCTGTTTTCGCCTAAGAGGCTTGAAGCTCTTAGACCAATTAGGGAAGATGAAGTCACTGCTATGGTTGAATCCATCTTCAATGATTCTACAAATTCAGGTGAGTTATAAATTGTTTATAGTTCCAAATTATAAGTGTTGTTATTTTTTATACTTTTTTAGTGAAATTTAGTGGATTGTGGATAAAATAGGTGATGAACTGGGATGGGGTCAAGTGGGGTATAGGTAAGTATTCTTTTGAAGGGATAATCACACACAAACATCTTAAAACTACTCATAATTTATAAATTTTATAGACTGGAAGTTATAACTATGAGACTGGGCAAGCCCTTTGGTGAGGTGTAGGTAGTATTAAGGTGGTTGTAATGCTGATTTCATACAACAATATCTAAGTTACCTATTGTTATTCTTACAAACTTATAATAATATAGGTAATTTGCAAGTATAATAACAGTAATCTTTTAGCTATTATTTTCTTCTTTTTTTTTTTTTAATTTATTACTAATGGTTTTGTCAAAATTTTCTTATATACATCATATACTTAAAGAGGATCTATATATAAAAGGAAAGTGCTTTTCTATATTTACTTTAAAATAATCTTTTTAGATATGCCCTGTATTTGTAGACCAGTGGTAAGGACGTAAGGTGATGGTTACTTATGGGCTTATGGCCCAAGTCATAGGTTTGAGCCTTTGAGGGGATAAAAAGATGTAGATGTAATGTAGAATAGAAAGTGAGTGTATCTACTATCTAGTTGTTAAAAAAATAAATAAATACAAGAATATAATATATTTTCCAAAACAAGCTTGAGAGGGGGGGGGGGGGGGGGGTGTTCATTTTCTTTTTTTTTTAAAGGGAGTCCCTATTTAAGAAGATTCTTTAAATTCTTTGGTTGTAGTTCTATTTTTAGTACATTGATATTATCAGTTCTACTTCATTTTGTAGTTAATTTTTTCTAAACATCTTTTATTCATCTGTTTTGTTTATTTTAGAATGAAAAAGTATAGGATTGAACAAATTAGTATATTCCAACCAAACAAATGGAGCAAAATATTTATTTAAACTGGAACAAGCTGATTAATCAATCAAATATCATATATTCTTAACACACTTGAGCTTAAAATTTTACCATTGTATCTGTGCTCATAACAGATAAGATTGGCAAGGGTTTGGTGATGAGAAGTTACTTAGGAGCAGTAGCATTTAACAACATTACAAGACTTGCTTTCGGGAAACGCTTTATGAACTCTGAGGGCGTGATAGATGAGCAAGGAAAAGAGTTTAAGGCAGTTGTGGCTAACGGGTTGAAACTTGGGGCATCTTTGGCCATGGCAGAACACATTCCATGGCTCAGGTGGTTCTTCCCGCTTGAAGAAGACGCCTTTGCGAAACATGGTGAACGTCGTGATCGTCTCACAAGAGCCATTATGGAGGAACACACTGCTGCTCGTTTGAAAACAGGTGGAATCAAGCAGCATTTTGTTGATGCATTGCTCACACTTCAAAAGCAATATGATCTAAGTGATGACACCGTTATCGGCCTACTTTGGGTATATATCATTACTCTTTTCCTTTATAAATGAGTCCAAAGATGAATGTTTAGACCGAATATTGTGATATAACGTCAAAATAATCAATTTTGCTTTTTGCGTTAACGATTATGATTATCATTGTAGATAGGTTGGATAACGAGTCAAAATAGATTCAAGTCAAATAAGTTACTGGTACGGGTCAAATAAGTTAGGGGTTGTATGCCATTAAATTTTCATTGTTGAACTTCACTCGTTAGATATAAAACATGCTCGAATAGACCAATTTATAAGTAAATGGGTTAAAATCGTGATCTTTTTAAGTTTTTTATTAAGGTCAAAATAACTAGATTTGGAAATTAACCTCTTTGATGCATGAACAGGACATGATAACAGCAGGAATGGATACAACTGCAATCTCTGTTGAGTGGGCAATGGCAGAGCTTATCAAGAACCCGAGAGTGCAACAAAAAGCGCAAGAGGAGTTAGATAGTGTGATCGGATATGAACGTGTTCTCACCGAGCCTGACTTCCCAAAGCTCCCTTACCTTCAAAGTGTAGCGAAAGAGGCATTGCGATTACACCCGCCGACCCCACTCATGCTCCCTCACAAAGCCAATACGAATGTCAAGGTTGGTGGGTTTGACATCCCTAAAGGGTCCAACGTGCATGTAAACGTTTGGGCTGTAGCTCGAGACCCAACCAAATGGAAGAATCCACTAGAGTTTCGGCCCGAGCGGTTCCTTGAAGAGGATGTGGACATGAAAGGACACGATTATCGATTGTTGCCATTTGGTGCAGGAAGGAGAGTGTGCCCAGGTGCACAATTAGGTATCAATTTGGTGACCTCTATGTTAGGTCACCTTCTGCATCATTTCTCTTGGGCTCCAGCTAACGGGCTAAGCCCAGAAGAAATTGACATGTCGGAAAACCCAGGGTTGGTAACTTACATGCGCACTCCTCTTCAAGCCGTGGCTACACCCAGGTTACCAGCAACCTTGTACAAACGTATGGTTGTTGACATGTAACCGGTTTTCTTTTGAAATACATTGAGTTTTCTTTTTATACCATGAATTTTGGCATATACAACCTTTTCAACTCATATAAACTATTGAGAATCATAAAAAATAAAAAATAAGGTAGGGTAAAAAATCACCAAACAATTTACACACATCTTTCTTGTTTAAATTATCTGATAAACTTTAACGATTACTTTAGTGGTCTATTGGATAGTCTACTTGTTCTTCACAAGAGAGTTCACTTGCCAAAAAAATTTCTAATAGACTTCATATAGATAGTACAATGTATTGTCTCTTTACGCTCTTTTGCTTGTTTAATTTTTTATTACACATTTCTTATAGTGTTGTTGCGTATAAAGTGTAATACTAACAAAGAATTACTTATGAATAATCAAGAAACCCCTCATTTATATGATATACATTTACAAGTGAAAAACCTCTAATTCGTTATGTCATGTAGGCGGAATAGTTGCTAGGTCTTTTAGTTTTGTTCATTATATTCTAGTGAGATTAACTTTACAAGTTTAATGTTTATATGAAATTAGTAATATTTTAAGGTACATTCTGTAAATACCTTTAAAGTATAAATAGTGTGTAATCAACCTTATTTCCATTAAGCTTTCATTATATGACTACTGTTTTTGCTCCCTGTTGTAGTTCATCTCATGTTCATATGTATACCATAACCGAGTTCATATTATTGTTGATTGCTTCATATATGATTAATACTTGATACCATGGATCATCCTACACACACCCGATAGCCTAGTAAGCATCCCGGGGACTTGAGTGACCCCTCTATACAAGTACATGGTCTTGGCAACATTATTTTCACTTGTATAGATATAAAACTCAAACAAAAGTAGCTTTAGGCCTAACCAGGATCTGCATGCAATACATATGTACATTAGGTCATGCATCATTTAGTGATAAGTGCAATCTCTATGGTTAGAACTCAAAATGAGTAAACGATATAAAATAAAGAAAAATAATATATCTTCTTACTAATTTTTATTAATTCATCATTTTACTTATCACAAGATGACATATGAAGTTCATATTTTCTTTTTTCTCACACCTCATCTATTGATTTTGACATTCATATTGATATAATGAGTATAAGGAAATATATCACCTCTCTAATAAATATTTTAGGAATATCAGCAATCATAGTACTAATCTCAATAGTCACATCAAATCAAGGTCTACTAGGTAAGGATAGATGATCTGCTGCAAGTTGCTCTTGGTCCTCATATCTTAACATGTATAGCAATTGTTCATGGCTCTAGAAGTATGTTCTCTTACATAATATGTATCATCACTTTACTTCAATGGTATATTCTTTAACCTAAAATATGTCCATACTTAAAAAAGCCCTTTTATATTCTATTAATATGTTGGTAAAATGTGGTTTTCTTCATCCTTTTTGAAATCAATTAAATATATATAAATATTATATTTCATTATTGTTTGGTTAGTTTATGTAGTTCTTGAAAAGAGCTAGGCAATGATCTAAAAAGTATCCAAAACGAAGCTAAAGAGTTTGATGTTCATGGATGGACCGGCATTGCCGGCATTCTTCACGGAGGAAAGAGAAGAGAGAAGTCCTTTCAAACAAAGAGTAGACCCCCGATTTTCGATACACAAGAATGGGTGTATCAATTTTTTCTACGTAAATAATACAAGAACGACTGCATCAATAGTTTCTTCGTCCTAACTTTACCATCATCTTTGTCCCTTAAAGAGTCAACACCACACTTCCAAGTTCCGATAATATACATGATTAAAGATCAACAAATATGCCAATTTGAAACTTATAAAGCAAAAATATTTGAGTTAGTAAAATAAATTAAAATACTTATTATCATTAAATAGATATTTTTATCCATAATATATACTTAGTGTTGTAAAGATTAAGAATTGCTGGTACATGTGTTCCATCTCTTGTGTTAAGTTCAATAATTGAAAACATGTTTCTTGGAAAATTGCTATTAATAAACTATGTGTGCAAATCATGTAGAATAGATCAAATGTTAAGCATAAAAAGAAACATAGGTCACAAGCGCGCATACATCACATCATGAATTGTCAATTAAACACAAAACGAGTTAGATATATTTGTGCGTTGTAATGGGGTATTATATGATAAATAAAATAAAAAACTTATATCCAAATACAAATAATTCAAGATTTAAAATTTAAACGATTCAAGTTCTACATGTATGTTGTGTCAAACATTAATACGTCATTTTATCAAATACAAATCGGACCAAGTTTTATCTTTCACATTATGTCTAATGTAATTTATTAAAACACATCAAATGTGGAGTGTGAGACTCTTCTGCACTCATGCTATCGAATTCATGTTTAAATCAATTTAGGTTATTTTTGTGTATTGCATCCAATAAAATATATATTTTTTGATAAGTATCTTATTGCAATAAAATATATATCAAGGTATAGATAAAAATGATATGGTCACAAATATGTAATTATATTTAAACAAAATAATATATATTAAAAGTTATAGAAAAAAAATAACTAAGATACAAAATTAATTGTGTTTAGATAATAATAGTAAAATACAATAATTAAATTAATGACATAAAGCTGGAAACTAAAAAGAAGATAAAAAATGCACTTCCTCAATCTCGAACTCCAAACTTGTAGGATAACCGCAATTGCTTTGGCAACCCGTCAATGAAGTGTTTTGGACACCAATTCATCTATTAATCAAATATATTAATAATTACCGGGAAGTTACTGTTCTTACTTTCTGCTAATTGTTAATATATATAATATTTAAATATTAACACCCTAATTACATATGCTGATATGCTTCTAGCAGCATCTATAAACATTTTAAATGAAGAATATATTACTTATTTTATTATTTATTTATTTAAATATTTGTAAGTATTTAAAAATACATATTATAAATGCTTCTAGCTATGTACAAAAATTATAGAGTAAATTACACCAATCGTTCATGTGGTTTGCTCCAAATTACACCGTTCATCCCTATGGTTCATTAATTACACCAGACGTCCCTAAGGTTCTCACTTTGCCACGTCTGTAGTCCCTGTTCCAACTAAAATGACAAATACCCCTAACCCCTTTTTTTAATTCTTTTTCTTGATTTTAAAATTAATTTTAAATACTTTTCTAATTTAAAAATAATATATTCATAATTAATTAAAAAAAACAAACACCCCCACCCCAACCCCCCATTTGAACCCGTCGACCACCCACTCCTCCCTCACAACTCTCTCACAGGTCTCCCCACCTCCCGTCGACCACCGCCAGTGCCGCCTTCTCCGCCGCTGCCAACCACCGCCTTCTACGCCGCTGCCAACCACCGCCGCTGCGTCCTTCCTTCTCCGCCGCTGCCAACCACCGCCTTCTATGCCGCTGCCAACCACCACCTTCTATGCCGCTGCCAACCACCACCTTCTATGCCGCTGCTAACCACCGCCGCTGCCTCCTTCTTCTCCTTCCTTCTCCGTCTATCGTCCTTCCTTCTCCGTCTAACAAACGTTGCCAACCACCACCGCCTCGATCCTCTCTCAGGTTTGTTGTTCTTCACGTCACAACCATCTGTTTCTTTAAGGGGATCGACGGTTGTGTGTGTGTGGGGGGGGGGGGGTTGTTAGGGTTTTGGATCTGATTTCTTCTCGATTTGTTCTTGATTTTGGTGTTGATTAGCGATTAGGGTTTGGTTTGTGCTTGTTCTTGATTTGTGTTACAGATCTGAGTAGCAATTTAGGGTTTTAGGGTTCTTGATTTGTGTTTACAGATCTTGTTTCCAAATCTGGTTTGAATGTTCTTTGGTGATGGTGATTGGATGTGGTTTGTTCGTGATCTTGTTCCAGATTTGGTTCTTGATTTGATTTGAACGAGGCATTTAGTACCCGCGCGTTGCAGCGAGGTTTGAAACATAGCATATGTTATACTGTTAAAAAAACTAACTCTTGCGTTATATATAGTAAAAATTATTCTTATAATTTATATCAGACTTTTAATAACGTTCGGAGTGCGCTTATATAATTTAGTTTAAATTCAAATATATAGGTCAACCTTTTCGTACTACAAATAACGTAACGTTGACCGAAAGAGTACATATTTAAATAGACATCATATCAAAATAAAATATATATTGATGTGTAGATTAAAATGAAATCGTCACAAATATATATCCATATTTACGCTAGACATTATATTCTAAAAGTTATATAGGGAAAACAAAAAACATATCAAATTAATTTTTTTAATATAATAATAATAAATTATAAATAATAAATCAAAGATTGTGTACACCAAAGTGGTGTTGATAAAAACAAATTGAAAGATGCAGAGATTCGAGTGCAGGACCTATTGGTTAAAATCTGAAGCACTTATCATTGTAGCAACTTGTTAGTTTCTGTATATCATAAGGGGAATTATTTATAAGTACATATTTATCAGGGTACTGTTCATTCTTCTTATAAATGTTAGTATATATAATGATATTTTTTAAATAAATATATATTTAAGAATTTTTTTTATTGAGAAACACTTAAATTAAAAAAACTAAAATAATAAAAAAAAAGAAAACTTAAAACAAAAGAACACACATAGCATTAAAGAAAGAATTACAAATGGAAGTAATGAGTACGAATCAAAGTCGCTTCATTGCAAAAAAAATAAATAATAATAAGTAAAAAAAGCTAAAGCATTTACAATGATATAAAAAATTTGCAGTCGGTTGGAGTCGAACCCATATACTAACGGATTCACAGACACCTCCTCTTGCCACTACGCCAGCAAAGATTTTGGTTTAGTTTTCCACAGAAAAGTATTTATCACTCAAACTTTTTTTTCCTTGTAAATGTATGGATATATAATGTTCTTTGTGCTTGTTCTTTGGCGATGGTCTTGTTTCCAGATCGACGGTGGTGGTGGTTACGACCTACGGAGGTGGCGGTGGTGATCTCCGGTGTGCAGGTGGTGGCGGTGACCACTGGCGGAGTTGCAGGCGACCACCACGGCGGAGTTGCAGGCGGTGGTTGTGACCTACAGTGGTGGGGAGTGGAAATGTAATCGACCGGGGGGGGGATGGGGGTGTTTGTTTATTTAAATTAATTATTAATATATTATTTTTAAATTATAAAAGTATTTAAAATTAATTTAAAATCAAGAAAAAGAATTAAATAAATGGGTTGGGGGTATTTTAGTTATTTTAAGTGGATCAGGGACTACAGACGTTACAAAATCTAAACCTTGAGGACGTCCGGTATAATTAATGAACCATAGGAACGAAAAGTAAAATTTAGGACAAACCACAAGGACGATTGATGTAATTTACTCAAAATTATAGTATATGACTATATGTGGTGGAAGACATCAACCTTGTACCTTCGGTATCAATCCACAGTAACATTTTACCAATATACATTATTACATTAAAGAACCCCCAACCATCCCCTCTTTAATTTACCAAATTACCCTTCACCGACTCCAAAATTTCTTATATATTCATGTCCATTTTGAGTTTCCCTCCATTCATCCACCACCATGACTCTCCTACCCCTCCCCCTTTCCTTCACGCTCATCTTCATCGCTTACAGTCTCTACCAACGTCTGCGATTCAACCTCCCACCGGGCCCACGCCCCTGGCCTATCGTCGGAAACCTCTACGACGTTAAACCGGTGAGGTTCCGGTGTTACGCCGAATGGGCACAACAGTACGGTCCGATCATATCAGTCTGGTTTGGATCGATTTTGAACGTCGTCGTATCGAACAGTGAGTTGGCGAGAGAAGTGCTTAAGGAAAAGGATCAGCAGTTGGCGGATCGGCACAGGAGCAGATCGGCGGCGAAGTTTAGCTGTGAAGGTCAGGATTTGATTTGGGCGGATTATGGACCGCATTATGTGAAGGTTCGAAAAGTTTGTACGGTTGAGTTGTTTTTGGCTAAGAGGCTTGAAGCTCTTAGACCAATTAGGGAAGATGAAGTCACTGCTATGGTTGAATCCATCTTCAATGATTCTACAAATTCAGGTGAGTAAGTTCATTATATGATTTCATTATTATTTTTAGGAGAATGCTAACGACAGCATTTAGGCTGTGGCTAACAATATATAAAGGTAATTTTAGTTTTTATAAATGGTAACAACAAATTATGTTATCATAAATAACTTTCTATAATATGCATAGTTACCTTTTAATTAATTTTCAACTTTTCATACATGAATCAAAGGTTACCATTCTAAAAACTAAATATAATATTTATTTTATTCTTATCCACAACCCTTAGGGCTGTGGTTAGCATTTTTCTTATTTTTAACTATACATTCCATTTTCACATTAAGTTTTATCAATTAGTTGTTCTTTTTTATATTTTTGGTTGAAATTTAATGGAGGTATAGGTTGTATTCTTTTGAAGGGCAAATCACACACAAACATCTTAAAACTACTCTTAATTTATAAATTTATAGACTAGAACTTATAAGTATGAGACTGGGCTAGCTCTTTGGTGAGGTGGAGGTAGTAATAATGCTCATTTCATACAACATAATCTAATTTATCTATTGCTACACTTGCATACTTGTAATAAGAGTTAATTACATATTTGGTCTATGAACTATGTCACTTATTACACATACCGTCCCTAAACTACGTTTATTATACTGGAAGTCCCTGAACATTTTGTCACACTGATAGTCTCTGATTACTTAAAAAGACGAAACTACCCTTTCATGTAAACTTATTATATTATTGTAAGTTTTATTTATTTACTTTAAATTTATTATATTATTTTAAGTTTTATTTATTCAAATATATTAGTTAGGTGTATTAAAATAACAAATTAAATTATATTCATCACCACCACATCCGTTCACCACCAAACCACCGCCATTTACCACCGTCTACCAACAACCACCACCATGAATCAACAACAACACAAGAAATCTTAAATTAGAAGCCCACCATCTGAAAAAAAAATACAAACCACGAGTCCCTGGTGAAAATCGATGGTTGGTAAGGAATCAAAACCTTAATCTGTTCTAATCACGAATCAAAATCCTAATCTGAACAAGATCTGAAGAACAAGAACATGAAGAACAAGATCTAAAAACCGGATCTGAAAATCGATGGCTGCAAAAACCAAGAACCAAAAACGCAAACCCAAATTTGAAGGAAGGTAACTATGGTGTCGGCACTAGTGGCGATGGGAAAAAACCCTAATCTGAGAAAACCCGCATGCACTGGCGATAAAGGGAACGGATGGAGGCGATGGTGGTGGGCTGTGCGGTGATGGAGGTGATGTACTGGCGGTAAAGGGAACGGATGGGAGGCGATATAGGGCTGAGAAATGGGTGGGAGGTGATGGTGGTGGTCTATGGTGGATGTAGGGCTGAGAAATGGTGGTGGTAGCCGGCAGTAGTTGTTGGTTGTGGTGGCCAGTAGTGGTCTACGGTGGATGTAGGGCTGAGAAATGGTGGTGGTAGCCGGCGGTAGTTGTTGGTTGTGGTGGCCGGCGATGGTGGTTGGTTGTGGTGGCCGGCGGTGGTGGCTATACAAAAGCAGAGAGAGAGATGAGGGTATATGTAACCGGCGGTGGTGGGATATATATATATATATATAAAATTTGTTTTAATATAATTTTTTAATTGTTTATAATAAAAGAAAATAACAAAAAAAAGCATTAAGAGTATACTCCTCATTCTAAATGAGAAAGTAAGGTACTTTAGTCATTTTATCTGTAATAGGGACTACCAGTGTGACAAAACGTCTACTTCAAAGACTTTCAGTGTAATAAATGTAGTTTAGGGACTGTAAGTATAATAAAGGGACAAAATATATAATTAACTCTTGTAATAATTTAAGTGATTTGTAACTATAATAATAGTACTTGTTAGTTATTATTTTCCTTTTTATAAATTCATTACTAATGGTTTTGTCAAAGATATATTATATACATCATATACTTTGACATGTGTCAGAGAGGATCTATATATACGAAAAGTGTTATTTATATTTACTTTAAAAATATCTTCTTGATACTTCAGGCTTCTGGCTCAGTGGTAAGCTAATAGTTACTTAAGGATAAAAAAATATAGATTAGAGACCGAGTGTATTTAGCCATTAACAAAAAAAAAAACTACAAGAGTATTACATACTTCACCAAAACAAGCTTAGGGGGTGCATAATTGGTATATTACATGTGACAGCGACTATAAATAAAAAAAATTAAACAAGTTTATATTTTTTTTAATCTTACAAGTGTTATATATATATATATATATATATATATATATATATACATTTTTTCAAAGGGAGTCCTTGTTTAAGAAGATGCTTTTAAATTCTTTTGTTGTAGTTCTGTTTTTAGTACATTGACATTATAAACACTTTGTTGTTATTTTTTTTCTAAAAATCTTTTATTCATCTAATTTGGGTTTATTTTAGAGTGAAAAAGTATAGGACTTAACAAATTAATATATTCCAACCAAACAAATAGAGCAAATTTGGAACAAGTGATTAATTAATCAAATATCAGATATTCTTAACACACTTGAACTTGTATCTGCTCATAACAGATAAGATTGGCAAGGGTTTGGTGATGAGAAGTTACTTAGGAGTAGTAGCATTTAACAACATTACAAGACTTTCTTTCGGGAAACGCTTTATGAACTCCGAGGGTGTGATAGACGAGCAAGGAAAAGAGTTTAAGGCAGTCGTGGCTAACGGGTTGAAGCTTGGGGCATCTTTAGCCATGGCTGAACATATTCCATGGCTCCGGTGGTTCTTCCCGATTGAAGAAGATGCCTTTGCGAAACATGGTGAACGACGCGATCGTCTCACAAGAGCCATTATGGAGGAACACATTGCTGCTCGTTTGAAAACCGGTGGAATCAAGGAACATTTTGTTGATGCATTGCTCACACTTCAAAAGCAATATGATCTAAGTGATGACACCGTTATCGGCCTACTTTGGGTATATATCATTACTCTTTTCCTTTATAAACGATTCTAAAGATGAGTGTTTAGACCGAATATTGTGATTTTACGTCAAAATAATCAATTTTGCGCTCTACTTGTGTTTTATATATAACATTTTAGGTATGTCATTAAATTTTCAAAGACCTTGACCATTTAGATATAAAACATGCTCGAATGGACCAATTTGTAAGTAAACAAGTTTGTTTATTGGCCCGCGCGTTACGTCGGGACGAAAACAAATTTATATGGTGTATTTTTACATGGGTCTAACTTTTAAAAAAAAAGTATGTTATCTAATACTAATATTATTACATTCTTATTATTTAATTATTTCTGAAAAGTATTTAATAATTTTGTACTTGATCTTTATAATAAAAAAGTTACGGGGTCTTAACGAATAAATGAAACTATTACTATAGCTCAATTTCAGTTCATAACGTTCACTAAAAACATGAATGGCCTAATTTCTTTTGGCATATATGTCATTTGCCCTTCTTACTCAATTAATGAACGAGGGATATCATTACTTTTTTCTTAATCTAAATTGCGAATAGTTAGAGGTTAAAGTAACACGTTTGATTAATAAGTAGGGTTAAACCTGTTGAACATAAAGAATGATCTCTAACGCTCTATTATGCATGAAGTTTATTTCTTGTCTTTTTCAATGTTAATTCTTTAATATTAAACTATCATATAGTTTAATAGTTACATACAAATAAAATAGAGAATCGGGTAAATTTTGTGAATTTGCATCATATTAAGTACTCTATTATAGTATCATTACATTTTTAAACTATTGAAAAATGTTATATTAAATTAAGTTATGTTATTCTTGTAAGAGATGAATGGTGGAGTATAATATGGAAAGAAGGTTATAACGAAATGATTAAGGAAAAGGAACTCCCATTTTAGATATGAAATAACAAAAAAAACATTTTCTTCTAAAATGTCAGAGTTCATTGTCTTGAAAGTTGTATGATACAGCAAATACTTGCCTGTCCCAAGATATCACACATTGACACCCATTGCTCTCCTCTCTCTCTCTCTCTCTCTCTCTCTCTCTCTCTCTCTCACACACACACACACACATAAATTAAGATCGGTAATCGGAGACCTTCTCAGGACATCCAACAACCGCACCTCCACCAGACTTTCCAGCATTGCGTATCCATGGCACCTCATCAATCTTTCAACCATGGTATCACCATCGCTATAGGGACAAATCAATGGTTCTTCAAAGGTTCTAACCGTCGAATCAATGATTTGTGAGCGCGAGTGCCTTGTGGTTCAATTTTCTAGAGACCCAAATTCACGAAAAGTATCAAATTTGCTAATATCTCGTGAGAAGTTGAAAAATCATTGTATCATTAAATCACGAATTAAACGTTAAATTATCAAAGTACTCCTCAAAATCTCGTGATATATTGTCAGTTTACTTTGTGAATCGATAGATAAGGTAATGGGTTGAAATCGTCATCTTTAAGTTTATGATTAGCGTCAAAATAACTAGATTTGGAAAATAACTTCTTTGATGCATGAACAGGACATGATCACAGCAGGAATGGATACAACTGCAGTCTCTGTTGAGTGGGCGATGGCCGAGCTTATCAAGAACCCAAGAGTGCAACATAAAGCCCAAGAGGAGTTAGATAGTGTGATTGGATATGAGCGTGTTCTCACCGAGACTAACTTTCAAAAGCTCCCATACCTTCAATGTGTAGTGAAAGAGGCATTGCGGTTGCACCCACCAACCCCACTCATGCTCCCTCACAAAGCCAAAGCGAATGTCAAGGTTGGTGGGTTTGACATCCCTAAAGGGTCCAATGTGCATGTAAACGTTTGGGCCATAGCTCGAGACCCAACCACATGGAAGAATCCACTAGAGTTTCGGCCTGAGCGGTTCCTTGAAGAGGATGTGGACATGAAAGGACGCGATTATAGATTATTGCCATTTGGTGCTCGAAGGAGAGTTTGTCCGGGTTCAAAATTAGGTATTAATCTGATGACCGCTATGTTAGGTCACCTTCTGCATCATTTCTCCTGGGCTCCAGCTAATGGGCTACGCCCAAAAGAAATTGACATGTCAGAAAACCCAGGAATTGTAACGTATATGCGCACTCCCCTTCAAGCCGTGGCTACACCCAGGTTACCAACAACCTTGTACAAACGTATCGCTGTTGATATTTAACCGGTTTTCTTTTGAAATACACTGAGTTCAATTTTTAGACCATGAAATTTGGCCTATAAAACCTTTTTTAACTCATAATCTATGAGAATCATACAACTAAGATAGGGTTATAAATACCTAATAATTTACACACACACAGCCTTATGACGGATTTCTAAGGTTTAAAGAGTGAAATTTAGCTTTACAATCTTTCTTGTTTGCCATTTCTGGCAATAGTAAGTTGTTTGAATTAAGAGTTATCATTATCTGATAGACTTCATATGGATAGTACAATGTATGATCTCTATATGTTCTTTTGCTTGTTTTTATTTTTTATTACATACTTCTTAGAGTGTTGTTCCATATATGTAATGTAATCAAGAAACACCTCATTTCTATGGAATAAACTATATACTTTTACAAGTGAAAAACCTTTGATTCATTATGTCATGTAGGCAGACACGTTGTTAGGTTCTTTAGTTTTATTCATTATATTCTAGTGAGATTAACTTTATAAGTTTCATGTTCATATGACATTAATGATATTTAGTGTACATTCTGTAAATACCTTTGAGGTATAAATAGTTTAATTGAATTTTCATTATATGATTATTGTTCTTGCTTGGCCGTAGTTTCTCTCGTTCATACGTGTACCATTATCTAAGTTCAGATATTGTTGATTGCTTCGTATATATAAGATGATATGTAGAGTTTACATTTTCTTTTTTCTCACATCCTTTATTGATTTTAACATTTGTGTTAATTTTATGAGTATGAGGAAAAAGTAGAAGAATATATTAGCTATCCTAGTAATAATCTCAATAGTCACATCAAATCAAGGTCTACTAGGTAAGGATAGATGTTAATATGCTACAAGTTGCTCTTGGTTCTCATATCTTAACATGTATAGCAATTGATCATGGCTCTAGAAGTATGTGCTGTTATATAATATGTATCATCACTTTACTTCAATGGCATATTCTTTAACCTAAAATATGTCCATACTTAAAAAAGCCCTTTTATATTCTATTAATATGTTGGTAAAATGTGTTCTTTTTCAACTTTTTTTAAAACAATTAAATATATATAAATATTAATATTTCATTATTGTTTGGTTAGTTTATGTAGTTTTTGAAAAGAGCTACGCAACGATCTAAATAATATCCAAAACGAAGCTAAGGAGTTTGATGTTCATGGATGGACTAGCATTGCCGGCATTCTTCATGGACGAAAGAGGAGAGAGAAGTCTGTTGATACAAACTTTGTATTTTTGATGGACGACATGAGCGAAGAAGGTAGGCTACACTATATATATCACATTTCTTTTTTATATATTAGACATGTAATATCGATTAATTATAATTTTAATACAAGTTATACACTTATATACGTTATGATATAATATAAATTTTATAAATTGTTCAAATAGAATTACTGTTATTTGAACTTTTACAAGGTAAGGTTGGTCCAATAATTAAAACAAGAATAGTCAAACCTCTAGCATTTAATGTTCTGCAAAGTATAAATGCTTAAAAAAAGTTTACTTTGAAAGCAAGAAGTCATATGTTTTCTTTATTTTCTTCAACAAGATACACAAAGTCCTATGGTGGCAACAAGATGAGTCAAACCAATAATCTTTGACTCCCCACATTGTGATGACCCTTTTTTCTGAATCACATAAACTAACATGTCAATATGTCATCACCACACACTCTTTCTCAGTTTCTCTCTTACACACACATTATAATATTTAATTTAATTTTATATAAGATATAATATGTTTATGTATGAGTGTGTACACATATATATATATATATATATATATATATATATATATATATATATATATATATATATATATATATATATATATACATACAGAACTGTCTCTCCCCCCTTTTTCAAGATGCTCAAGTGTACCAAGATCCAATCACACCCATCTCTATGAATCTCCATCTCCCTTAACTCTCTCTCTCTCTCTCTCTCTCTCTCTCTCTCTCTCTAAGATGGAGCAACTTCACTACACTCATATGATTCATGAATCATCATCATCATCATCATCATCACAGTCTCATGCCAGTTTCCCAATCATAGCAGTTGCCATTATCGGAATCTTTGCCACCATTTTCCTGCTACTCTTTTACTACGTCTTCGTCATAAAATGCTGTCTCAACTGGCACAGAATCGATATCCTCCGCCGCTTCCCTGTTTCCAGAAACAGAGACCACCACCACCACTCACCCCTCCACCACCACCACCACCACCACCAATCTTCGCCGGAGACCAGAGGTCTTCATGAATCCGTCATCCGCTCCATACCCATCTTCCATTTTCAAAAACAAAAAGATTCCGATCACTTCACCAGAGAAACAGAAACAGAAACAGAGTGCTCTGTTTGTTTAGCAGAGTTTCAACATAATGAGAAGCTAAGAAAAATACCCAACTGTGCACATGTGTTTCATATTGATTGCATTGATGTTTGGTTACAGAATAATCCAAATTGCCCGCTTTGCCGGAATAGTATCTCCGTTTCAATTCCTTTGCAATTTCCGGCACCAGAAAACCCAAATTTCACTTCTCCAGCTTCAGATGAACAAGATTATGTTGTGATTGAATTATGCTCTAACGAAGGTGGAGACAACGAAGGAAATGGAGGAAGTACAAGAAGAAATGTCACCGGAGAAGAAGACCGGCCAAACTCCGGCGAACCCGTTTGTAAAAAATTCGGGAAAAAATCAAGAAAAAAACAGGGGAACGTTTCAAGTATGGGAGATGAATGTATTGATGTTAATAATCGAAGAAAAGGTGATGATCAGTTTTTTATTCAACCAATAAGAAGATCATTTTCCATGGATTCTGCATCTGATCGTCAACTTTATCAAGCGGTTCAAGAAATCATACAGAGGAATTCAAGAAATCATGTAGATGTGATTGATGAATGCAGTAGCAACAATGGCAGACTTAGAAGAGGTTTCTTTTCATCTGGGCATTCAAGAAGTGTTGTTTTACCACTTAATTCAAAACCATAAAAGTAGTTTATGGATTGTTTTTCCTTGTGGGAATAAGTTTAGCGATTGTCAAATATATTTTGTAATTGAGAATTTGTTAGATTAAATTTTATTCAATTCTTTGGTCATATATGCTTTAGATGATCTTCTTGGTTGGTCCTGTGTATGATTGGAATATTGAGACTTATGTGGTTTTGACTTTTGTGTGTGTGTGGGGAAGAAGAGATGACTTTCTTGGTGAGAAAGAGATCGTTTGACCAAGAGGTATTTCTTGAACCGAGAGCATCTAAGCAGCTGATTGGGAGCTGGGTGGAGCGTGAACAAAATTTTTTTTGATGGGAGATGATATTTTTACTTATAAAGTTGATATATCTATTACAAACTCATGTTTTACTAACTTGTAACATAGCTTCAAAGGTGTTTTACCTTTAGTGGATAAATCAAAATTATAAGCGGAAAATCAATTCCCATTTTTTAAAACGAGAGCATCTAACCAACTGGTGAAGAGCTAGTAAGAGCGTGAACCAAGTGAACACCATCCTCTTAAAGAGAGCGAGAGCGAGAGTTATGGCAGGTCAAGAATCACGTTGAGATTTTAATATTTTTTTACTTTTTTTTGTTTCTTCCCTCCCGACGGTCGTTTGGGGAGAGTTATTATGAAAATATATATTTAGATGAGAATGAGAGAATAAATCATAGCCATCAATTAGATGTATTAAATCTAACGGTCGTAATCACCCGTCTCACCTCATGGCCGTCATAATTCATGGTTGGGTTTTAATTCTTTTTTTTTTTTGTGGTGGGGGGGGGGGGGTGGATTGTAAACCATCTGATTAAATCAAATGGAGTGAAATGATTGAGTCTCTCATTCCCACTTAAATATATATTCTTATTTAAAACTCTTACTATTTTTATTTATTTATATATACATGTATATATATAAAAAAAATTCATTTTGAACGGTAAACACAACTATAACAAGGTTGTTTGATGTATTTTTTTATTAGAATGTAATGTTAAAATATTAGTTTACTTTTATGAATAATAATATTTTGTATTGTTTCTTGTAAATTATTTATAAAAATTAAATTGTTAAATAAAATAATTTTATTAGAAAAATAAAAAATAAAATATGTAAGAATGAGATGATTGGAGGGGGGATAGATGTGTGGGGTTAGACTGCCCGCATCGGATCGCAAGGGGGTTTCGTGAGGGAGCTTCACGAGGGGGAACACCATCGCCGGGGTGAGTGAGTGGCCGCTCACGCTCACACCCGTGAGTCTCGTCGCGCATGTGAGAGAGGAGAGGGAGAGAGCCGTTGGGGGGAGAGAGCCGTCGGGTTTAATTTTTTTTATTTTTTTATTTTAATCCATTTATCTCCTATAAATACACATTATATTCAATCATTTTTTTCACACAAAATTTTACTCATCTCATATATTCTCTACATTCATCTTTTCTCTCATCAAAAATATACATTCATCTTTTCAAATTTTCAAAAATATATTTCACAAATGGACAAGGGTAAACAATTGTTCAAAACCCCACGACGGGTTTCAAAGAAGATGATGTTCAAGTTCACGAGCCGATACGTCCATCGGGGCGGGACAAATCTAAACGTGCTAGCAAAGAAAAAAACACGGGAAGAGGCTCGGGCTCAGGTATCATGGACTTGATGGCGGAATTCATGGGTTACGTTGACAAGTTCGCATCCGGGAACGAAGAAGTGATTAAAACCGAGCAACAAAAAATAAACGCAATGAATAACGTAGCCGAGTCGATAAAAGAGAAAAACCGTCTAATGAAAGAAAGACAAGAAAGCAAAGATTTCGATTTTGTCTATGGCCGGCACGATCATCTCACGGGGGAAGCGTTGGATGCGGTGAACAAACAAAAAGAAATTATCAAAAAAAAAATACGGGTGGTAGATTTTTCTCTTTTTAAAAATTATGTACTTTTTATTTTTATTTTTTTAAGTTATGTACTTTTTAATTTTTAATATTTGAATTTATATTATGTTTTTATTATATTGTTTTAAAAATTAAATAATGTTTAAAAAAAAGAAAAAGAAAAAGGATGTGAAGGGTGTGATGGATGCAGGGGTTTGTGTGATGTGATGAGAAAATGGTGGAAAGCTGATGTGGCACTGATGTGGCACTGATGTGGCTGTGTGAATGGTGTGATGGATGTGGATAGTCTTAGAGGGAACGAAATGGAAGAACATATAAGGGGTAGCTCCAATGGCGCCTTGGTGAATCAGAAATTCCACTCCACCACCGTGTGGATTGGACTTTGTGTGGATAATTTCACGGGAGAGGAAAGGCGTGGATAAAAAAAGCATGGGTCCCATCCAACTAATAATCTTTGTGGTTAAATCAAAGCTTTTACAACTTGTACATTCTACATAAAAACATAAACTTTTCCTTTTTCCTTTTTTTAATAATTTTGATTGTTTAGAGGTTATTAGGTGGGTTCTAGAATTTGATGTGATGGCGAGTGATGACTACGGATCTGTGTGATGGGTTGAGTGATGAATGTGAAAAGATGACGTGGGCAGTGTGATGGATGTGGTGGAAGGTAACCACTCCCTCCACTCAAAGTGATAAGAGTGAGATGGAGGGGGGTGGAAAGAAAAATAATATGGCGTTGTGTGACAATAGGAAGATATGAGATGGATGCAAATAGCCTTATAGCATTTGAAGTGCACCATGTTACATGCTCTACAATTTATACTGTCTAATTGTAGATTACGTGATATACTGTCTTTATTTTATTTTATTATAGATTACGTGAATGGCCGATAAAACTGATGACTTATTCTCATTAATGATGCATTAATAAATGGTATTTTGAAAAAATTAAGCCTCTTATTTTAATGATGGCCCACCCGGACGCAATTATGGTTGGAAAATATATTTAAAGACCAAAATATTCCTATTAATGGTACTAGTAGAGTGCACTACTAGTGCTTGCGTAATGCCTCGACGTATATAGAAAGACGGTAGTGAAATTGTATGGTGGGGGCGAGTTTTTTGTGGTGGCTAGCTATGAGGAAAATAAACGAGACAGTGATAGTTGCAAATGGAGTCTAACAATAATAAATAATGAATATAGGTAGTGCTATACTGTTATTTGATCACTTATAAATTTTTAAATTTAATAGTGTATTAATGTTATTTATACATATTAACTTAAAGCAATATGAGAGTATACTCGCTGAGCTTCTAGCTCTTATTAGTTGATTTATTCCCTTTACAGGTACTTATGGATGTTTGATGAAGATAAACCAGTGGATGAACTCGTAAAGTGCAACCTTATTGTAGATATTTAATTATGCCGGTTGTCACCCGAGTATTAAAAAAAAGTTTTAAATTCAAATGAGTTTTGAAACTGCGTAGTTACGGTTGTAAATACAATATTTCCATAACCTGTTTAGTCAAAATAGATTATAACCGACACAACGGAAACATCCCATATCTAATTAAATATTCACAACTCATTATATAAGTTGTAAAAAAACAAAACCACAGGTGTTACCAAATATCGATCGACCATTACATAAATATACAAAAGTATTCAAAAGCATGCAAATGTGTTCCCCAAAATCCAGTATGTAAACCATAGCTAGCACCCGTCCTCACCAACACAATCTTTAATTACCTGCACATAGGAAGGGTACATGGAGAGGGGTTAGCTATAAATAGCTAGTGAACAACAGTTAAGCAGAAGTATCATAACAAAAATATCATATCACATATTAGCAAACAAGTATATCTTAACACATCGTGATATATCGGTTAGTCAGCAGGAATCACGTCTTGCGAGGTAGCTAACCCAGCTATATGATCGTGACTGCGGAAACCGAACACATCAACCTCGCCGGTGGATAAGCAGATAGCGGTCCATATTGTATTAACGGAGAACTCACCCTATCGGGATCAGTGGAAACTGAGAGCCCATCATCATCAAGTTAAGGGAAGGATGTTCTGCAGAACCAAAGATTCACGATTGACGAATCACCGTTCATCATAGATGACGGCACAAGGCCTCAACCAGATCCAGACTAAGTTGGCCCCAAACAGCTTTAACAAAGTGTTGGCAATAACACATTTGGCCTACTCAAGCCATCAAATAACAAAGTCGGCCTACTCAAGCCATATCATAACAAGGTTGGCCTACTCAAGCCATATCATAACATAGGTGCATATCATATCATAACACAATTGGTCCATAACATGGTTGCATATCAAATCATATCAATTCAATTTAACAATACATGAACAATAACTCAATCTTTAGTTTTAATATTCATTTTAGCTATATAATATTCTTATTATGATGCTTAGGTTAACCGGTACTCACCCGTGAAATTATAACAGGCAAATATAGTGTTCCGGTTCTTCTTGGTCGTCTGGTGCACCTATAACATCATTACTTACATTTAGATATTAACACACAAAGTACAACAACCATAACACTTAAGACAATCCCCTAATTATGTTCTTAATACATTTATTAACCTAAACAAACTACCCATACATCAATACAAGAAGAACAACAAAACAGTTTGAAGTTACAAAGATCGTGTCGCGACACGCGTATAGAGCCAAAAACACAGTCTACGTAGCAAACTGCAATTCAACCAAAACTCAATCCCAAATGTTCCTAACCAATTTTCAGTGCTTGCCAACATCATTTAACATTGGAAAAGCTTTCTAACATCCATTGCACTCATTCAAACAACCAAAACAAAATACCAAGAAATATCCATTTAAGCAATTTCTTAAAATTCAACAATACTAACACTTCTAATTTATAATTCTTACTTTTAATCACTTGGATTGAAGTATTAAAATCAGTTCTTGATGGCCCATTTGAGTATGACCCGTTTTTTGACCTAAAACCAAAAAAATCAAGAACTTGAAGAACATGAACACTTACAAGGAGAATAGAAGATAAAGATGGATTAGGAACAAATTGTAACTCTTGATTTGTTGCTGGAATTGAAATCTTGATTGTCTTCTTGATTTCTCCTTCAAAGAGCCAAGAGATAGAGAGAGAGAGAGAGAGAGAGAGAGAGAATGTGTGTGTGTGTTTGAATGTGTGTCTATGTATGTGGAAGAGATAGAACTGAGTATGGGTTCTAATATATCCACAAACAGTATCTTGCTTCCCTATTTAACTTACAACTAAACACTCGTTTACCCGTTTCAACTAACAGAGATATTTGTGAAATCATTATCTAAAATCTTTTATTATTTTATTAATTTTATCTATATTCATTATTATTTTTGTAACTTCATTTAACAACTAATTTTCATTATATATATATATATATATATATTAATAAATAGAATATATATATATATATATATATATATATGTATATATATAAATTAATTTATTTAAAATAGCTAACGTACCAAAATTCGCGCATGACTAGGCCGAATTTGAAGATGTTACATCAGTCTTTCTAAGTTTGATTCAACATGATGCTATAAATTTCACCAATTAACTAAAGGGCCTTTAGCCTAACAGTATCAAAGGGTGTCAAAATGTTAATCCCTATATGATATTGAAGATTCAAGTCTTGTTATATAGCTAAGTATGTGTTTGTCATTTCAAAAATATATATCTTTTCTCTAACAGTTAGTTTAACGTAATTTTATCACATATGATAAGAAACTTGTCGTCTCAAACGATTAAAGACATAGATCTATAATAGATATCTAATGATCAAACTCTGACACATATTATAATTTACTTTTATTAACCATATTACAAGTTAGACGAGGATTGAGTTACACAAAAACTTAGTGTGAGCATATAATTAAAAATATATCTAAAGGCATGAAATAAATAATATTTAAGAAAATTGTAGTTGGTAGAATATGTAGCAGGTATCCAATGAAACAAATGTTGGTTGGCGAAAAGAAAAGAATAAAAAAAATTTTAAAAATAAATTTGTAGTCGTATTAATTAATTAATTTCCTGGATTAATAATTTACAGGTATGAACAGTGTGGCAGCAATTATATTCATCTGGCAGTTAGCAAACTTCTCAAGGAAGTTTATTTATAATTCCGACACGTTCATATAAAAATAGTCGATTTTCTCTTCCATTTTTTTAATAAAATAATATCACATAATTTATTATATTAATTTTGATAAGATTATGTGCCAATTTTTTAAACTTATGAGATAATAAATTTATACTTAATTATCACTTATTTATGCTTATATTCAAATTAAAATAAACGCATAAGAAAAAAAAAGTTGGCTTAAATTATAAAATTTTGGAAATTTTAATTAACTTATAGTATAACAATAGAGTTGATTAAGTTATATCGCACGGAGTATTTATGGAGGACTATCTTTTTTTGGACATGCAATATAAAGGAATAATGATTTTTTTGGGGTTGTTAGGAAGTATTGATCACACTTATTAGACGTGGCCAAATTACTCGGTAGCATGACATGGACAATACATATGCGGTGATCACGAACACCCTACTATTAATCTTGAAGCAGTTACATCCCAAGATCTATAGATATAACACGTATTTTTCGGGGTCACTAGTTACCACTATGATACCAGTCTCTAATATTCAACGACATGTTAAGGGACAAAGCACTGGTGTGTCAATTTCTAGTGAACAAAATTATATACAAGTACCGCTATTATCTTGCGGATGAGATATATCCAGAATGAGCGACATTTGTCAAATTATTTCAATAACCACAACGACAGGCATAAAAAATTCAAAAAGTGTAAGAATCAGCAACGAAGGACGTCGAAAGAGCATTTGGTGTCCTTAAAGCTCGTTGACAAATGTTGCAAAATTCAGCACGGCCATGGTCTCCATAAAAGTTACCCAACATTATGTACCCGTGTGTAATATTACAGAATATGATATTACTACTACAAACTGACCCTTTTGCGACGGCAGAATCCGTCGCAAAACGCTGTTTGCGACGGATTACAGCGGTCCCAAAAAGCTTCGTCGGAAAATCATGTTGCGACAGGTTTGCGACGGAACATTTGCGTCGGATTTGCATCGGCCGTTTTGCGTCGGATTTGCGTCAGATTAGCGACGACCTTGACGTTTTTGCGACGACTATTGTTTTGCGACCGTGTTGTGACCGATACTACTTGCGACGGATTTGTGACAGATAAGAGTTGCGACGGTTTTGCGACGGCAAGGTTTTGCGTCGGATTTGCGACGGTTTTGCGTCGGGTCTGACATTTTTGAACAAAAGCCAGTTCGTCGCAATTCCGTTGCAAAAATGGCAAAACATTTTAATTTCTTTATTATTTGCTTTTATGATTTATCCATTTTTTTCCTGTTAATACAAAAATGCAAATAACAAAAACATTAAAAGATCATCCAAATCTAACAAATTTAATTCATTTAGTCGATAATAATTCATAATTGTTAGAACTATATTATTGTAATAGAATAGGAGTTCAACAATAGTTGATGGTGCTTATTGTAAATATACCTTATAGGTATATAAGCCTTGTGTTAGACAAGGAAATGTAAGGGTTGCCACACTTACAAGAAATAAACTATGTGTGTTCTAAGGTGAAAACAAGATTCTCTCTCAACCTTATCATAGTTATCTTAGCAATTCTTCAATCTACCGCTTGTGTATCCCTAACAAGTGGTATCAGAGCCAAAGGAGTGAAGATCTATCGGTGATATCATCAACAAATCGAGATTTGAAGATCAAAGTTGAAGATTTCAAGCTTAAAGTCAAGAACAAGGTTTCGGTATCTTCAAGGTAATTAAAATCTCGGTTTTGCAAGAAGAAATCCGTTTCAAGTCGTTCACTAAGTAATCACCGTCGATTCCCAAGTGTATAACATATTCAAGGTATAAACAACCTTTCTTTCTACCATCTCCTTGGGTGATCTTAAGGGTAGTTACTATGTTATGAAGATTTCTTGAAGAAAACACTAAACCAAGTAGTGTTTACAAGCAAAAAGTCCAATGGTTAATTAAATACCCACTTTTTGGCATTTAAATTTCTGAGTATTTAAGCATTTAATGGGGTTCTTGTTCCTGGAAGGACAACCGTGAAGAAGAAGATATCAGTTTTTTATTTTTAAAATTAAAAATTCTTCAAAGGTTAATTGTTGTACAAGGAAAATCAAGTACAACCCATACCAATTACGGTACAAGTTGGTAGACACTATTTAGAGTAAGGTCAACAGATCTGAAAGTGACATCTCAGATCCTATCAGCCGCATCCATGAGGTATGCGATTGATATAGTGTGCGGCTTATAGATATTTACAAGCTAAAACTTCAAGTGTTTCTGTTAGCTATCAGCTCACTCTAGGGCTATCGCATGCGATCGAGTTGAATTTGGCCAAGTACAGGTTCTCTATCAGCCGTACTGGATTCCAATCGCATGCGATTCGATTTCAGATCCCGTCGCGTGGATCCAATCGAATGCGATTCAATGGCACAGATCCGAATCGCACTCTATCGACCGTGTTCTTATTTTGTTCTATCTATTGTGGTCTATCGAACAGGTTTCTCAGAGTTGCATTTTCCACTCAAAATTTCAAATTTTTCATCCGAAATGCATCTTCGACCCCAGCCAGGGGCTCTGCCCCTTGGACCCCGCTATCAGGGGCGCTGCCCTCGAACCCCCGTCGTCGTTCTGACTGATTTATGTTGCCACCTTGATTTCTAAGTCAAGTGTTTGGATTTTTTGTCTGAGTCAGGAGTTCTCAAAGTTTCAGTTATCATTTTGATGTTTCTAGATTTGGGTTAGCTTTGGGTCATTACTACCATGTACTTAATTCCTAATACCCTATGTCTAGTCATCCTGTCCTTTCCTAACTGATTTTTGGTTCTTCTTTCTTAGTGTCACCAATATCTGGTCTCAAAACCAGATTTGGCCATCCATTCCTTATTTCTTTAGAATCTTGGTAGTCTTTTATCAGTCAGTTCTGAATTCTCATTTGTCATTCTTATCTTTCAGAATTCGTGTATCGTTGCTTGATTGTCTTAACCAACATCCGTTTACTTCATGTTTTCGAAGAGTTTGATAGATTTTTGTGTGCTTTCGAATAACGATGTATCCGACTCCCTGTTCACGTTATGCGTTCAAAGTCACCTTTTCTATAGTCGTACAGGTTGAAAAGGCTTGAATATGATTTCAGCTCCCTGTGTTCCTTAACGCTTATTTCTTAATATAGAATCCTTATCCGTCCCAAGTTCGTTTGCATCCACTTGTCTTTCATTCTCTTTGTCACTTGTTGTGATCCGGACTAGGTTGTCACTTGGGACGGATAAGGATTCTATATTAAGAAATAAGCGTTAAGGAACACAGGGAGCTGAAATCATATTCAAGCCTTTTTTTTCTTTTTTTTTTCACCTTAGAACACACATAGTTTATTTCTTGTAAGTGTGGCAACCCTTACATTTCCTTGTCTAACACAAGGCTTATATACCTATAAGGTATATTTACAATAAGCACCCTCAACTATTGTTGAGCTCCACTTCTCAGATTTTTGATTTGGTTGATGTATTCTGTAACACCCTCTTTGCCGGTCTAGATTAATTAAGGTAATTAAGTTAATTAACTTTGAGATTTATATCTAATTGTAAGGATTACTTGCCATTACGTGTTATTTAATAATTGATTATTTTATTTGTTTTTATTTTATTTTTAATTAGAAAATGATTATTAAATTAATAAGTGATGGTGGTATGGTGAGTGTCCTTTTTGTTTAGCTAGACACGCCATTTGGTCACCAACTTACCACCATACCTCATTCTTTTTCTTTCAATTAAACAAAGTGTGTTTGTGTGTGTTTTGTGTGCTCTCGGCCGAGAAGAGGAAAGAAATAAAAAGAAAATCAACTTCTATCTTGTTTGCATTCAAGTTGATTATTTGATATCATCTAAATGTTAGAATTCTGAATTATAGTTGTTAATTGTTGAATATATTAAGTTTTGAATATTATTATGAATTCCGATTGAAGCTTTGTATGATGAATTGATGATCTAGGTTGTATGCATGTTAGAAATTGATGTTAGTTTATGTTCCTTACATACTTAGAATGAGGGGTGTAATCGAGCCGAGACAGCTCGCGAGATACTCCAGATTGAGTCGAAAAGTATTCGAAATCGACTCGAGATTAACCGAGTCGAGCTCGAGCTCGAGCTACTCGAGTAGTTAATCGAGTCGAGTTCGATCTATAAATTACTCAGCTCGAGCGGCTCGCGAGCCTTATCGAGCTTCTCTATAATTACAATTATACCCCTATATGTATTCCAAATCCCAATATATGTGTATTTTTTCAATGTATTTTATATACATATATAATCAAAGCGGGAAAGTCTAAAAAATTTACACAATGAAAAGTCAAAAAATTAAAACCGTAAAGGGATAAAAACTAAGAAGGTTAAATCTAGAATTTGGTTTCATTTCAAATTTCAAACTTCATTCTGTCTTTTGCAATCTGCTCTTCTCCAAGACTCAAGTACTTCTCCGACCTCAATGGCTATGATTCTTGTAGTCTGTTTGGTTCTTGTCGTCGACATTACGTGATTCGTTTCGTCTTCTTCGAACCTTCGAAGTTTGATTCCTGTTCGATGCCTATGCTTGCAGTCGCATGTATCCTTAATGGGCTTTTGAACAACAGAAAATAAAGATTCACCTCTCCTTTTGTTCTTGCTGTGCGGATCTAGTCTGCACTGTTTTTGTTTTTTCACCGCCAAACTAACACAATACAGGTGGAAAAACTTGATTTTGTTTTTATTAATGGCAGTTTTTGACCTTGATTTCATATTTTTTTTCATCTGGGTGTTTCTGTTTAGCATTATTTTTGGTACATATAAGAGGAGATTGGTCGACGGTGATTTGTGTTATGGTGGCAAATAAACACTTAAAATCATTTTGCTTCCTGTATCAAATACCTATTTAAACTAACTCGTTTCAAACTTTGCTTTGGGATTATTGTTTAGATTTACACTTAAACATATCTCTGTTCATAGTATGCTAAATGACATGGGTTTTAGGTTTTATTGTTTATATTTTTTGTTTAGTGCTTTTACAAAATTTGCTTCAAGCTTCCCTGTTCATGGTATGTCAAATGCTTTTGTATCAAAGGTTTAATCAGAAAGTTCTATAAACTCTTTAAATTCATCTTATGATTTTGGGAATCTAAATATGATATTGTTGGGGCTGATAGAATCTTAGTTTTGTATTGCAAAAGCTTGTTTGTTGTTGATAGTGAATTTTAATATTTTATTTTGTTATGCATATTCAAAAACACAAACGAGTTGAGTCGAGCCGAGCTCGAAAGTGTCGATACCTCTCACGAGCTCGAGCTCGAGCTTGAAATTATATGCTTGAGGGAGTTCGAGTCGAGTACCGAGCTGTGAGTTTGAGAGTCGAGTCGAGCTCGAGCCTGACACTGTGTCGGCTCGACTCGGCTCGCTTACACCCCTACTTAGAATGATTTCTGGACACATAGATTTCAATGCATGCGTAATAATAGATCGAATTTGAAGTTAAAAGCAAACTGTTTGAAAATTATGAAGTGATCGGAATCTATGTTATGAATGTATCGGATTTGACATGGAATTGATGAATTCCGATAAAATATTCTCAGAATGGGTGATGAATCCGAGCAAATTGATAGGATTTGTATTAATACCGATAAAAGATGAACTGTTAGCCTTAACATTTTTCTCGGATTTGATTTTATCGGAATTGGACATTTTTCTCGGAATTGTATTAATACCGATAAAATATTCTCGGAATTGTCTATTCTCTCGGAATATGATAAATGCCCTAACACTTTTATCGGAATTCAATTTTATCAGAATGTGCCTTTTATCGGAATGTGCCTTTTATCGGAATGTGCCTTTGCTCGGAATTGAAATATGATTTCATCGGAATTGATGATTAATCGGAATTCCTCATTTCTCGGAATTGGATATCATCGGAATTGGACATTTCACTCAGAATCCTGATTTATCCGGAATTGATACAAACTGTATGGAATGCCTTTGCTTGATTGGAATTTCAGAATTATGACAATTCCGTATAATATATTTCGGATTTGGGATTCTTAAGTTTCCTTTGACAAATTCAGATATTATGTACTGAATTTGTATATATATCTATGATGTGTGATATTCATGTGATGTATGAATAAATATGATATTTTATGAATCAGTATTGTGAATTGAATACTGACTTGTGTTCACTTAATCTCAGGAACTGAGAAGACTCAGTGAGTTAGTCAACTGAGTGTGCTACAGCCTTGCTAACTGTGGTGAGTGGATTTATATCCTGATGGTACAGGATGCAACATCTTGATTGATTATGTGCTCATTGGATATGTATACATGTTATTGTGGAGGTCAGCCGTGACAGTTTTGTAGGCTTGGCTTGTTGCTTGGGGATTTACAGTATCTGATCTTGAGGTGCATCTGTTGCATTCAAGGGTGTTTTTACTGTTATCCATGTTAGCAGAGCTATCGGTAAAAACCTATGCTTTGGCCGGCATTTGGTTGTAGGTGGTTGCAACACCGCCGGTTCTCTTGAGTTGGAGCTTGATTAACTTGTTGGGATGTTAGCCTTGTACTTTGTGTGATGTATGTTCCCTCACTTAGCTTTGTGCTAATTCCCCACTAGATTGTTTTGCAGATACTCCATGGTGAGTTTTGATGCTGATGACTGGGAATATGGACAGACCAATACTCTGATGTCTAGGATTTTGTATAGAGCCTGTTTTTGTAAATCAACACTGTAGTGGTATTTTGTAAATGATAATCAGTCAAAGTTGTTTAAACTCTTGATTTTAAATCTAATTATATGTAATTAGCTTCCGCACGCAGTTTATTGTTAATTAAAAAGTACAGTGTTACATATTCACTTCTGATCTACATTCACTCCTCAACGATCTATTTTGGCTCACAAGTGGTAGAAGTTAATAAACTGATATTTCTCAACTGAACATTTTTCATGATGACCAGTAAAGACTTTGGACATCATGAGGGGGAGATATAAAGATTTATTCAGTTGGTTACTGCATGAGACATATTATACGAGGTATTCAGTCTAGGGGGAGAAGTACTTAGATGAAAGTATACTTAGATGAAAGTAAAATTTTATTCTCGCCCCAATTTTATCTTCAAGAATCGAGAGCAACATTGTAGGGGGAGGGTTTCCCCGTTCGTGATTCTAGGGGGAGTAAGCAACATATTCTCTCTGTTGATGAATCCTTATATACTTCCGCTGATTGCCCAATGCTCAAGGATCCAATTGCTGAAAACCTCTATATGCTAAATTGATTATATAACCGAACGCGATCAATGCCTTAGGTTACCGAAGCGATACAAGACAACAAGCACAAGACCCTCAAGAAGCTGAAGAGATCAAGACTCCTATTCATTTTATTCTACAACTCCTATTCCATTCCAAAGGGGGAGATTGTTAGAACTATATTATTGTAATAGAATAGGAGTTCAACAATAGTTGAGGGTGCTTATTGTAAATATACCTTATAGGTATATAAGCCTTGTGCTAGACAAGGAATGTAAGGGTTGCCACACTTACAAGAAATAAACTATGTGTGTTCTAAGGTGAAAACGAGATTTTCTCTCAACCTTATCATAGTTATCTTAGCAATCCTTTAATCTACCGCTTGTTTATCCCTATCAATAATAATCCAAAATAAAGTAGCTCTTAACGCTAATAAAAAATAAAGTAGTTCTTAGCGCCTTTCTTCATATTTCGCGATTTGTGCAAACAACTCGGCCAACTTGTTATTTGTTTCATTTGGTGGTCCTCCATTTGTTTGGCGAGTTTTTCCCACCCTTTTCTTTCATTCTCTCATTCTCTTTCTTTCTCTTTCTTGTTCAATAGCGGCTCTTTCTCACTCTCTTTCTTCTTCTTCCAACTCCTTTTCTTTTTCCATCTCTTTGACCACCTTTGTCAATTTTTCAATCTATAAATCATAACTCATGTATTAAACACATAAATATATACTCCAATACTCTTTTTAAACTAAACAAATAAAATATACAAATAAGAGTAATATATTAAACCTCTTTGCTTTCATGTTGTGAACAAGTTAATAACCCGTGCTAGCTGAAGGCGTTCCCGTGAGCAGAAAAACAGGATCAAACGCATCATTAGCCCTGTACTATTAGTCATCTCAAACATCCACCCTCGTTCTCTAACCCGCGACATAATTAATAACTACAATAACCAAAATAAGAAGCATAAAGTGTTGCAAATATTACAGAAAAATGCAACATTTATAACAAGCGTTGTATCTGTTATACATAAAAAAAAACACTTACCTTAAAATATTCCCCTAAATACCCAATTCCTACCAAGTAAGTGCACTTTCCTGCCCTTTTAAACACACTATCTACTCTCACCGTTAGTTTTTTTTTATTTGTAACAAATCAAATGTGTTAAGCTATAATCTTTAACTACAACAAAGAATGAGCTGCACGGGTTCATTGCCATTCGAGATTTATATAGTTGCATAAAACATCTTAAATAACATAAAATATATGACAACCTCACAAATCACTCTTAACAATTGGAATCTGAACTTGTAACTTCATACCTCAATACAACCTGTCTAAAATCTTTTAATTTTACTTGTCAAAATTATTTGCTTTTATTAATTTATTATATATAAAGATCACAGATATGGGTGAAGTGGTGAAGAGAAGATATGTATGATCATATTAAGACACTAGTACCATATCTAGAATCAAAAGTCCATCAACATCTTATATAGGAGTCTCTAATGACAGATCTGAACACCTTATATATATATATATATATCAATGTACAGCTTATTGCTATGTACATCAGTGGATCCATCAACACACTTAAGCAAAGAACACAAGACCGAAAATATACGTATGTGACATGATAATAAATATAACCCGGGAAACCAATTTTTGTACCTTTCTGTGCAAATGCTTGGGGTATATGAATGGGAAGGATGCAATCCACTTCCACCAGAGTTTTGGCTTTTCCCTTTTCCCTGAAGCTTTTACCAATTAAATGTGTAAACCTATATAAGTATCTAAAGCCTAAAATGCAGAAAAATAACTTTGAATATATAGACTATGTGACTAACCTGAATGTCGCCGGAGAAACGAAGTTAAAATGGCAGATGTTTGGTGACCAGAGTCGGCTCGCTACCTCGTTGCTCGCTGCCGGTGCCGCTGCTCCCTGCTCGCAGCCGATGGTCGCTGCTCGCAGCCCGTAGTCGTTGCTCACAGCCGGTGGTCGCTAACAAGTCAAGGATTGCCGGTGGAGTGGGATTTTCCGTCGAGGCGTCGAGAGCAAAGGGGTAGAGACGTAGAGTCGAAAGAGGAGCTATGGAGGTAATGACGGCTGGAAGAGTGGAAGGGGGAAATAAGAATAACTAGGGTTTTGAATATTAAGTATTTATCTTTTATATAACTCCATCTAATTCTACTTTTTTTAACACTTATTTATAAAATATATCTATTTTGATAATAATCTAAGAAAAAAAAATTTAAAACACCCCTTAATTAAAAAAAACAATTTCTAGAATAATTATAATATAAATAAATTGAAAATATATAACATAATTTGGTGTGATCAAGTCTTAGTTAAATGAAATAAAAATAAAAAAAGTTTAGTATTATAATTTTAAAACAATTAATTTCAATACTATACTTTTATAAGTTTATTCTTTATGTATTCATCATTAAAATAGTATTAAATTTTTTTTTTTATTAGAAAAATAAAAAAAATATTCAGAGTCCGTCGCAAATCCGTCACAAACGTGTGAAATTTGCGACGGATTTGTGACGAACCTAAACTTGTTTTTTATTTTTTAATTGTTTTTCCGTATAGCAAACTTGTATATCCTATAATACACTATTATATGATTATACAAACACATATAAATTAAAAAAAATTATTTGCCCGAGTCGTACGTGTCGTTGTACAATAAACGATATTTCAATATTAGTAAATCTGTATTAAAACATATGTAAATCCACACGAGCGTGTCTATAGAAAACATATAAAACCTCTTATTTTACCAAAACGCCAACAAGTATAATAAATGAGTTGACTTGTATCTATTGGTGCCATTTTTATGACTTTTTATCTTAAAATACAACAAAATAATTCAAAGTCTGTCGCAAATCCGTCGCAAAAGTGTGAAATTTGCGACGGATTTGTTACGGACCTAAACTTGTTTTTTTATTTTTTTATTGTTTTTTCCGTATAGCAAACTCGTATATCCTATAATACACTATTATATGATTATACAAACACATATAAATTAAAAAATATATATTTGCCCGAGTCGTACGTATCGATGTATGATAAATGATATTTCAAGATTAGTAAATCTGTATTAAAACATATGAAAATCCACACGAGCGTGTCTATAGAAAACATATAAAACCTCTTACTTTACTAAACCGACAACAAGTATAATAATTGAGATGACTTGTGGCTATTGGTGCCATTTTTACGACTTTTTATCTAATAATACAAAAAAAAAAAAATTCGTCGCAAATCCGTCACAAAAGTGTGAAATTTGCGACGGGTTTGTGACGGACCTAACTTGTTTTTTATTTTTAATTATTTTTTTCGTATAGCAAACCCGTATATCCTATAATACACTATTATATGATTATACAAACACATAAAAATTAAAAAAAAATTATTTTTCCGAGTCGTACATGTCGTACGATAAACGATATTTCAAGATTAGTAAATGTGTATATAAATATATAAAAATGCACACGAGGGTTTCTATAGAAAAAATATAAAACCTCTTACATCACCAAACCGCCAACAAGTATAATAAACTATATGACTCGTGTTTTTTGTTGCTTTTTTTACGACTTTTTATCTAAAAATGCAAAAATATGAATTCAAGGTCTGTCGCAAAAGTGTGAAATTTGCGACGGTCTATTTGTTTATATAATTAGTATTCATTACTATACTTTTGCGTCGGATTTGCGTCCGTTATCTCCGTCGCAAATTCGTCCGTCGGAATTTCCCGTCGCAAAACCGTCCGTCGCTACGCTGTCGCAATTCCGTCACTAATTTTGACCACATGATTGTGATGGGTTTATGCCTTGAAGTTCGTCGCAAAACCGTCGCAATACCGTCGCAACTTGTCTATTTTTTGCTACGGATATCGTCCGTCGCAATAGGCTGTTTGTGTAGCAGTAGCTCTCCAAAAAACATATTATTAACATGCGTTCGAATTTGGTCAAACATTTAAATACGCTAATAGACCGTTGACCGTTCCCATACTCTAACAAGAAGCCTCTAAATGATCATACGTATAAAGGTTCTATAACGAAAAATATTGTCAATTGAACTTGAAGGTTTGAAGAGAATAAGAGAGAGCGTTTGATTGTCTTTGGATGATCTACACTTTTCAGCTTCTTGAATTTTAGGTGGGATGAAGTATAATATATTTAATTATAATTCTTTAAAATAAAATAAAAATATGATAGTAACTCAAGGTTTTGGATGGACGAGGCCCCCCATGCCCCAATAATTTGAGTGAAAGTGAAACCTCGCCTGCATATATTTTTAATTCTCTGTCTTTTTCTCAATGTCAGAATTCACATTTACTGATTTTATTTAAATAAAAATCTACATATTTTGTCAACTAGAGAACTTAATATCATGAGAATATGAGATCATACATTCAATCCATAATAGTGTCGGAGCCATGATTTGTATTATTACATTATGAAAAATTAAAATTTACACTACGCGAAAAAAATTGACCGGTATCCCGTACTCCCTTCCCCTTACATATAGGTCCGGCCATGATCTACAAACACTTGTATTTTTTCATTGTTATATCAGTATCGTATCATTTTTTCCTTTCAATCCACAAATTCCCACTTTTATTACTCTAACTCCTATATCCATCCTCCTCTAACCACCTTATCTTTCATATTTTATTTTTTATTTTTCTATTACAAATATTTTATTTTAAACAATTTAATTTATATAAATAATTCAGAATTTAATAAGATAAACTAATAAATATTATATTTCATAAATTAAAACTAAAAAATTTAAAATGCATAATAAAATTAAAAAAATTAAAAAAAATCTAAAAAGCCTAGTCCCCATTTTATTGTTGTCATAGAAAATCTTTCGGGGCTGAAACCGTACTTAGCGCATTGCCCGAAAGATGCGCGTGTGAGGAGATGTAAACTCGAGATCCTTTTGCATTTGCTTCGACGGCTTTCGTTCGACTTTTATTTTCATAATTTCAAGCTTTTCCTTCTCAAGTTTCAAGCTTTCGTATTTTGCAGTTAGCACTTTCGTTCCACAAACACATTAAGCTCCTTCATGAAATTTTTGTTTTCTTGAGTCTCCGTGGATGTTGACACCGCACATTTACCCATGTCAAGTCCCATCGGAGGTGAAGCTCTTCTTCTACATCAACATCATTCCCCTCGTCCTTGTCATCGTCCGTCTTCATTGAGGTCGAACAGACAACGTGCGTAGGGAAACATGGCGTTTGCGTTCGAATACGAGGTAGTCTTGCTCCATTTCTATGGCCGGGCTCTCGAGTTGTCATCCATGAGAGGTATGTGTTGGGAAATTAACTAAGGCATTAAGACTGTTTAACATGCAAAGTTGAAACTGTTAGAAGAGTTTATGGAAAACAGTTTTAAACTGTTAGATATGAGAACAGTTGTGAATAACAGTTGATGTGGGCATTACAACTGTTAGTACAAAGTTCAGAACTGTTAGTTGAAACTTCTACAACTGTTTGAAGATCTTGAAGCCGAAGACTGTTAGAAGAACCAAAGTTGTTGCATTCAATGAACAGTTTCGGTTGAGCTAAATATGGAAAACCCTATCTTTGAAGATATCTCGAAATAGTTGGAAGATCATCAATATTATCTCTGAAGATAGAAGATTACCTAACTGTCAGCAAATCAAGGAAGATCAAGGAGTATATAAATACTAGATTAGAATTTATATTTAATACGTACTCATTGTTTATTTTTTGCATTCATTCTTCAAGTTGTAATTTGCTTTCAGAATAGTGCTAAGCCTCTAAGTTTCTCTTTGAAACCCAAGAACAATATGTGTTCTTCGTCTAACATAATAAGTTAGATTGGGGGTGAAGTTTGCTTTTGTAATCATTCTGGTTGGTTAATAAAACTACTGTTTGATTGAATTGATTTGTGTTTAAAACTTTCTTTAATCAATTAAGTGTGATTCCGCAACTTCTTAGTTGATTGTGATCATAGTTAAAGATTAACTTTTATTCAACTCTGATTTATTATTTAAAAGTTAGTTCTTGTTATTTGATATAATCTATATCCGATCCTGACAAGTGGTATCAGATCCTTATCTTTAAGGTTCCTTTGATCACCAGTTGAAGGTTTTGTTTCAATCTTGCTTTGTTCTTTAAATCTGTTTTCAATTTACTTTGTTTCAATGGATTCTGGTGGATCTTCTGATAACAATGGCTCTGGGTCAAATATTCGTGTTCCCATGCTCAAACCAACTGATTTTGAAATGTGGAAACTGAGAATCAAGCAGCATGTCCAATTAATGGACTATGTTGTTTGGGAAATCATTGAAGCTGTTCCTACTAACCCTGCTGATCTGGATGAGACTGGAAAACCAAAGAAGAAGCCACCACCAAAGACAGATGCTGAAAAGAAGGAGAGAATGATTGAGATGAAAGCTCTCAGCATCCTTCAGATTGCAATTCCCAATGAGTATCAACATCAATTCAAGAAATTTGATGATGCTCATGAACTTTGGAATGCTCTGGAAAAGAGGTTTGCTGGGAATGCTAGCTCTAAGAGAAACCAAAGAGATCTCCTTAAACAAGCCTATGAGAACTTCACCAGTGGAAAGAATGAGAGCATCACCCAAATCTTTAAATAGGTTTTACAAGCTGGTAAGTCAACTAGAGAGTGCTAAGGTTAGGCTTGATCAAGATGAGATAAATAGAAAGTTTCTTAGGTCTCTAGGTGATGAATGGACTGTGTTTGCTGCACAATGGAGGACTAAGGATTCTCTTGAAGACATAGAGTTAGATGACCTCTATAATAGTTTGATAGTGTTTGAGGGAGAGATAGAGGGAAAAAGAAAAACTGTTGTCCCTAGCCACAATGCTGCTCTCCTGTCATCCTCAGGTATGGAATCAAACCATTCATTAACTAACTCTATTGATAGTTGTGCATGTACTAGTTCTACTGTTGGACTAGATATGAACACTCCAGATGTTGTGCTTGAAGCTTTTCTGGCCAGCCATGCACATTCAACCCTCACCAATAAGGATCTTGAACAAGTGCACCCTGATGATCTTGAGGAGATAGATCTCAAATGGCAGATGGTCATGCTTACTGTTAGAGCAAAGAGGTTCATAAAAAGGACTGGAGGGCAAAACATGAATTTCAGAACTGATGGCAAGGCTGGATTTGACAAGTCAAAGGTGAAATGTTTCAAGTGTCAACAGTTTGGCCACTTTGTAAGAGAGTGCAGATCTGGTGGACAAGTCCAGAATCAAGGTCAGAGGCCAACTCAGAATCAAACCTCATCAGCATTGGTCTCACAAGAAGGTCATGGGTTTGATTGGAGTGATCAAGCAGAGGAGGCTACAAACAACAAAGCTTTGATGGCATTGACTGACTCCTCCATCAAGTTGGATTCACCAGAATCTGAGGACATTCAGGTATCTTCTAAACTATGTCCTGGTGAATGTAGAGCTATTGTTAAAAGGTTTAGAGAGCACAATAAGAAAATGTGTGCTGTTCTAAGCAAAATGGAGGAGAGGATATATGAATCGAGTGCAGTCATTGAAAGCTTTGAAAAGAAAATAAAAGATTATCAAGCCAATGAACTGCAAATGGATTATGATAGAAAATATCATAAGTGGGAAAAAGAGCAGCTTCAAGAGGAGATTGATAGTCTGAAAAAGAAGCTAAGTGAGAAGGAAAGCAAGGTTGATGAATTAACCAAGAAGTTAGAGGGAGTGGACATTGATCTGAGTATGTTCAAGGCAGCTAACCTTAAACTTGAAACCTTATTACAATCTCAAGTTAAGGACAAGGTGAAAACTGGCATAGGATACAAACAAACCTCACCTCCATACAACCAAAACTACATAACTCCAATGTCTGAGGTAGCTGACAGGTATGTTAATGAACCTTTGGAAGATGGACTTAAGTCAGCTGATCCAAAGTTTGAGAGTTATGAAGATGAAGTTGTGTCAGTAGTAAGTGTTGAAGATAATGAGGAAGTTGTGAAGAAGGATGAAGTTATTCCATATGAAAATCACATCTGTTGTGAGCCCATTCCCACAAAATCATCTTTACAACCTGTGGTGTTTGTAAAAGCATCCACTGAACCCCTCACCAATGAGCCAAAACCCTCAAAAGCTGTTAACTCCATAAAAAGTTTCACAACTGTTGCCAACAGTTCCCATCTCTACACTAACAGTTCCACAAAGACCAAAGGAAAGGAGAAAGTTGGTGAAGTTGTAGTTGAAAAGCCCAAGAAGAAGGCTGCAAAAGTACAGACTAAACCAAGTTCTGTAAAAAGGCATACTGAAATGACTGCATGCACATGTCAAAAGCATGGTGTACAAAAGTTTCCTCAGTCAGCACCTGTTAGAGGAAATCAAAGAAATAGGAACCAGTTTTGGTCACAAAGAACTGGTTTGCCTATTGTGAAAGCTAAAAAGTGCTATATATGTGGGAGATCCAATCACTTGGCTCAAGACTGTTATTATAACCCACAGCTGCATAGCACCAAAAAACCAAGTTTCAAAAGGCAACATAACAGTTCTAAAACTGTTAAGCCAAAACAGGCTAACAGTTCTACAACTGTTACATCCAAACCAACTAACAGCTCCACAACTGTTTTACCAAAACCAAAAACTGTTGGTCTGGCTTCGGTGAAATTGCAGAAACAAACTGTTTCTGAAGAGAGTAAAACTGGTACTCACATTGCAAAACAGAATAAGTCACATGATGACTCAATTGTTTTACCATCTACAACAGCTGTTTGTTCAAAGGTCTCAACTGATAATCACAACAGTTGGGAACCACATGTTCTTACAAAGTATAAATCACACAAATTAGAGAAATCTAATTTGGATGAAATCAAAAAGAATCAAACTCTATTTAAGTATTATGACTTGAATGGTGTACCCAAGACCTGCATGGCCTGGGTACTTCCTGCTACTAACTGAGTTTATTTGTGCAGAGCATTCATAGGGCCAATCATGGATCTATCTGGCATGTGGATAGTGGATGCTCAAGGCACATGACTGGAGATCCACATTGTTTGAAGGATTTCAGAAGTATCAATGGTGGATTTGTAGCATTTGGAGGAAATGCTAAGGGAGGAAAAATCACAGGTAAAGGAGCTGTTGAGGCAGGTACACTTACATTTAATGATGTTTTCTTTGTTGAACAACTTAAGTACAATCTGTTAAGTGTATCTCAAATCTGTGACAATGGAAACAAAGTTTTGTTTATAGATTCAGAATGCATTATCCTATCAAAAGATTTTGAACTAAATGAGAAGGATGTTCTTTTGAGAACACCTAGAAAGGATAATGTATACTGTCTAGATACAAAAAAGCTTGCTAAACAGAATGTGTTAAGTTGTTTACTCTCAAAGGCATCTCATGATGAGTCTGCCATTTGGCATAGAAGGATGTGTCACATGAATTTTAAAACCATGAACTTGTTAGCTAAAAACAGTTTGGTAAGAGGTTTGCCCTAAAAAGAATTCTCATGTGATGATCATTGTGTGGCTTGTCTCAAAGGCAAGCAACACAAAACTTCTTATAAGACCAAAGAAGTTTCTTCCATTACTGCACCTTCACAATTGTTACACATGGATCTTTTTGGTCCTACATCTGTGGTGAGTATAGGGAAGAAAGCCTATTGTTTAGTCATAGTTGATGATTTCACCAGGTTCACATGGGTTCAATTTCTTAGAACTAAGGATGAAATTACTGAGTTAGTTAAGTCACTTATTCTTAAAATTGAAAATCAATCTGATTTGAAGGTGAAAGTCATTAGATCTGACAATGGTTCTGAATTTAAGAACTATGAGCTTGATATCGTCTAAAATATACATGTTATTTATATACGATATCTCATTCTTTGATTGCATTATTATGATGAATTATGGTAATTGCGGCTTAATTTGGTGTGTTATTTGTTTTAGGACACTTGGGAGAAGAAATCAAGAATTTGTTGAGAAAAGATGAAGAAAAGTGAAACAGAGAAAAAGTGGTAGCTTTGACACATCTTCATCGTTTGGATCATATCTCACTCATACGAACTCGAAACAAGATGATTCAAAAAGCTACAGAAACGAGATAAAATGGGCCACAACAATATTATGTTTTTGACATTCAATTGGGCCTTAATTCTCCGCAAGTGGACTGATAGCTGAAAAAAAATAGACAACAAAAGGAAATAATTGGGCCGATGATTAAAAGAAGAAAGAAAGAATGACATGGGCTGTTATTGGGCCATGTAATTAATATTGTGGCCTTGTTAATCTTAATTGAGAAGATATCAATTTGAAATAGAAGACGGTGGCAGAAGAAAAAAAGAGGAGGCAAACAAGACAATTAATTTCATATATACGGCATGCACCGTCTCGTTAATTAATTCAGCCAACAATGAATTAATTCAGATAAAGGCCCAAGCCCAATTACGTTTCTTTTAAGGCCACTCACGTACGGCAGAACGGGGATTACCACAATTAATTCTTTTCAAACGCAGCCGCACCACAATTTATTTTCATTCGTACGGCCGAGAATAATTTCGTAGAAGCAGCAGTCGACGAGGCAGAGGGCACAACATCATCATCATTCGATTTCTTCATTTATTGAGGTTTATGATTTGTAAACATTTAACAATGTTTACATTTAATTTGTTCTTTAATTCATGTTTGATCTTTGATTTGATTATGGGGTAAACCTTTTAATGTATTTACCATGATGAATAATCCCTAGGTTTGAGATGTAATCTTTAGATTTTATATTTTATGGTTTGTTTTGTTTATGCTTCATCACAATCCTTGAGTTTTTTATCTTAATCTTTATTGAGTAATCTGTTAGATACAGTTTGTGCATGCTCTGAGATAATGACTTGCATGTGTATTTTCTTCTTGATTATTGTTTGCTTGATCTGAGACATGACGTTTGCATGCAATAGGATAGATAACTTTTCTGAGATATGAGGGTTAAGATTACTTAATAATACCGTAGATAAAAGTTTGAGTCTGATTCACCATACAACGAGAGTTAAGTGTGTTTTGGAAAGATTATGTCATAATCGGATTAGTAGGACTGATGGTTGTTGGTTCGAACGCCCTTAGAAACTTATCATATTAATTGTGCTTAATACAAATTGAACCTAGGGGGAGTGATTCATTGGTAAATACAGCTTTGTCATCTGATTACTACTTCGTTAAATTATTTTCATAGTTACTGCTTTAATCAAATCTCTCAATACCTTGACAACGGTTAGCTGTTACTTTAAAAAAAAAACCCCATATTTAATTTTCAGTAATTTAGTTTAATTAGTTTATTTCTTAATAGTACTTTCAATTCTTGTTCCCTGAGGATACGATCCTGGTCTTGCCCTGTTTACTGCTATACGATCGGGTGTGCTTGCCCGTTAGTGTGTCAGTCAATTAGGTTAGATTAGTGTTAAAATTTAAGACTGATATTCGCGTATCAAGTTTTTGGCGCCGCTGCCGGGGAACGGTGACCGATTGTGCTATTTAGAAATTACTAGTTATTCGATCCTTATTCGAGGTTTACCTCGGGTAAGTTACTGCTTTCTTAGTTTAAATTCCTTTCCTTTATTGCTTTTTAGTTCCGTAGTTCTTCTCTTTCCTTTAGATTATAGTTAGTTTCTTTGGTGTTGCTTGTTCTTTCCACTTTTAGCCGCGTTAGTTTATGACCCGTAGTTCCTTACCATTCTTGAAGAACCCGTTTCAAGAACCCGAGCGAGAATTTCATCGTCGTCTGCGTGCGCTCAAATCTGCAATCACGGAGGAAAACCGTCAGACACCCAATTCAGAGGAGGAGTACGAGGAGCCAACGTCACCAATGGCCAACGAAGATGATACACCGATGTGGTCCGCCCGAGAGACTGCACCGCCCGCACCGGAGCCTGCTATTCGTGTTCCTGAGATCACTGATCCCGGATTTGAGATCAAAGGACAATTTGTTAGTATGGCACGAGAACTGAACTTTGATGGGAGGATTAAGCATGACCCGAACCGCCATATCCAGTCTTTCCTCGCCATCTGTGAGTTATTCAAAATCAGAGGAGCTACCTCTGATGCTGTTCGCCTGAGAGTCTTTCCGTTCACCCTGATTGGGGAAGCTCAAGAGTGGCTTGAATCTTTAGCACCAGGTTCCGTTACAACCTGGGATGGCATGAAAAATCTCTTTATCAATCACTTATTTCCTCCAGCTAAAGAGGAAAGGATGAAAGCCGATATTCTCAACTTCTCTCAGAAGTCTGGAGAATCTTTTAATGATGCTTGGGCCCGTTTCAAGAAAATGCTACGAGAGTGTCCAAATCACGGGCTTAATAAAAGTGATCAAGTGCAGACATTCTACCGAGGAATGGATGACGACATCAGAGAGAAAATCGATTCGGCTTGTGGTGGAATCTTCCAATACAAGAGCCCGAGAGAAGCATACACACTGCTTGAGGATATCGCTATCCATAGGCAAGGATGGAATGTTGAGAGGAAGTCGTCGCGAAGGACGATCGCTGCAGTAGAAGATGGTGGTAGCCGAGACACTGTCGCATCCTTAGCAAACAATCAGAAATCTCTGGAGCGTAACGTTGACAAATTGATCGAATCTATTCACGCTATGCAGGTAGGATGTGCATCTTGCGGGGGTCCTCATCTCACGAAAGACTGTGAGGATCGCCCAATGAATCAACCTGAAGATGTCAACTACCTTAATCAGAGATCCGGAGGTAACTACGAGGGAGGTGGATCGAACTGGCATGGGAACAGAGGTAACTTCTAGAGACAAAACCCTCCACCGGGGTATAATGCACTTCCCCCTCGACCCCAACCTCACCCTCAACCTCATCTTCAACCGACTCAGTCGCAAGGAGGGTCGAGTTCCAGCATGGAGGACCTCCTAAAGAGTTTCATGATCACAACCACTCAGTCGGTGGAAGCTTTGAAGAATACCGTTCAACAAAATCAGAGCATGAACGAACAGATTCAGAGAAATCAGCAAGCTTCTATTCAAAATGTAGAGCGCAACTTGGGGAGATTAGCAGAAATCGTCACTAGTCGACAAAGTGGGTCGCTGCCGAGCAATACCCAACAGAACCCGAATGCTGATAAACCGCGGAACGAGCACGTGCAAGCGATCACAACTCGCTCAGGTAAATCCGTTGGTAATAGCATCGATGCTACTGATGATTTTTCTCCTCCTACTGTGCAGGATGATTCATCGGATGACGAGATCGAGCCTCCGCCAGTGGAAAAGCAAAAGGAACCGGAGACCGTTGCAGCAGAGTCCAGCATCAAGAAGAAGGCCACACAACCTCCTTTGAGGGAGTACCAGCCGCCACTACCCTTTCCTGGCCGTCTCCGAAAAGAGCGCATGAAGGAGCAGTATGGTAAGTTCGTTGACTTACTTAAACAGAATAGGATTAATGTACCTCTTGTTGATGTGATTGCAGGTATGCCCAATTATGGGAAATTTTTGAAAGACTTAGTGTCTAATCGAAAGAAGTTAGAGGAGGCTACTACATTACCGCTGGGGGAGCAGTGCTCAGCTATCCTGCAGACCACAGCCATGCCTCCTAAACTAGGAGATCCAGGGAGTTTCACTATCCCTTGCTTTTTAGGTTCTGATACTGTTTGTCATGCTTTAGCAGACTTAGGAGCTAGCATTAATCTGATGCCATCTACTTTGTATGCTAAACTAGACTTAGGGGAACTTAAACAAACCAAGATGTGCCTACAGCTTGCTGACCGTAGTTTTAAATATCCTATAGGCATAGCTGAAAATGTCCCTATTAAGGTGGACAAATTTGTCTTCCCGGTTGACTTTGTCATCTTAGAGATGAAAGAGGATAGTCATGTGCCTTTGATTCTAGGGAGACCATTCCTAAATACTGCAGATGCCATAGTCCATGTCTCCAAGAAACAACTCAATCTAGGCATAGCTGATGATAGGGTCACTTTTTCCATAGACAAAGCCATGTCACATGCACACACTGCTGATGACTCCTGCTACTTCGTGGATACTATCGATCACTGCCTCAATGCTGAAATGGAAAACTTTCTGATGGCTGACATCTCTGAGGAAACCTTGATGGGTAATGGTACTGATGCCATTAACCCCGATGCCATGATGCGAGAGCTCGAAGAAATCCTACATGCTGACGCCGTAGATGCCCAAGCTACTGATGGAGCATTTGAGAAAATCTCTCCAACTGAGAAGATCCGGATCAAAACCTCTCTTGAGGAACCTCCTACTCTTGAACTCAAACCTTTACCTTCTCATCTGGAGTATGCTTATCTGCAAGGAGAGTTTTCTCTCCCTGTCATCATTTCGTCTGCCCTTTCTGAGAGTGAGAAGGAGAGTCTGATCCGTGTTCTTAAAGCCCATAAAGGGGCAATCGCCTGGAAAACTGCTGACATACCGGGGATCAACCCCTCCTATTGCACACACAAAATTCTGATGGAGGACACTTATAAGCCGTGTGTGCAAAGACAGAGGAGGTTAAACCCTAATATGAAGGAGGTAGTTAAGAAAGAGGTGATAAAACTACTGGATGCTGGGCTTATCTATCCCATATCAGACAGCCCTTGGGTGAGCCCCGTTCAAGTAGTTCCTAAGAAGGGAGGTACGACTGTGGTTCTCAATGAACGGAACGAACTCGTTCCAACTCGTATGGTCACGGGATGGCGGGTATGCATTGATTATAGAAAACTCAATGATGCTACCCGTAAGGATCATTTCCCGCTCCCTTTCATCGATCAAATGCTAGAGAGATTGGCAGGAAATGAGTTCTATTGTTTCCTTGACGGTTTCTCTGGTTATTTCCAGATCCCGATAGACCCGAAGGATCAGGAGAAGACCACCTTCACCTGCCCTTTTGGGACTTTCGCTTACAGGAGGATGCCGTTCGGCCTGTGTAACGCACCCGCTACCTTTCAGCGGTGCATGACGGCAATCTTCCATGACATGATTGAGGACTGCATGGAGGTCTTCATGGACGATTTTTCTGTCTTTGGCAGTTCTTTCGATTCTTGTCTCGCTAGTCTCGATCGTATCCTGGCTCGATGCGAGGAGTCCCACCTTGTGTTGAACTGGGAAAAGTGTCACTTCATGGTCCGGGAAGGCATTGTTCTCGGACACAAAATCTCAAGTATGGGGTTGGAGGTCGACAAATCTAAGATTGACGTCATCTCACGACTCCCTCCACCCACGACTGTCAAAGCTGTTCGTAGCTTCTTGGGTCACGCCGGCTTCTATAGGCGTTTCATCAAAGATTTTTCAAAAATCACCCGGCCGATGACCCAACTACTCGAGAAGGATACACCATTTGTTTTCTCACCAGAATGTGTGAAATCCTTCAATCTTCTGAAACATGAGCTCACTCATGCCCCTATCATGGTGCCACCTGATTGGTCACTTCCATTCGAGCTCATGTGTGATGCGAGTGATTATGCACTCGGGGCGGTTTTGGGCCAAAGAAAGAAAAATCATTTTCAGCCCATATACTATGCGAGTAGGACTCTCACTGATGCGCAGGAGCACTACACCACGACTGAGAAAGAGCTCCTGGCGGTGGTATTTGCATTCGACAAATTCCGCCCATACTTAGTCCTATCGAAGACCATAGTATACACCGACCATTCTGCGCTAAAATATCTGTTCGCCAAACAAGATGCGAAACCCAGACTCATTCGTTGGATTCTGCTCCTGCAAGAGTTCGATATCGAAAACCTAGGGGGAGTGATTCATTGGTAAATACAGCTTTGTCATCTGATTACTACTTCGTTAAATTATTTTCATAGTTACTGCTTTAATCAAATCTCTCAATACCTTGACAGCGGTTAGCTGTTACTTTTTTTAAAAAAAAACCCCATATTTAATTTTCAGTAATTTAGTTTAATTAGTTTATTTCTTAAAAGTACTTTCAATTCCTGTTCCCTGAGGATACGATCCTGGTCTTGCCCTGTTTACTGCTATACGATCGGGTGCGCTTGCCCGTTAGTGTGTCAGTCAATTAGGTTAGATTAGTGTTAAAATTTAAGACTGATATTCGCGTATCAGAGCTAAACAGTTTTTGTGAAAATAAAGGTATTGAAAGACAGTTCAGTGCCCCTAGGACTCCCCAACAGAATGGAGTTGCTGAGAGAAGGAATAGGACTTTGATAAAGGCTGCTAGATCCATGTTAGCTGATTCTAGGCTCCCAATGACATTCTGGGCAGAAGCAGTGAACATTGCCTGCTATGTTCAGAATAGAGTACAAGTAGTCAAGTCCAAAGTGAAAACTCCTTATGAGTTGTTCCTCAAGAGAAAACCTTTAATCAACTTCTTCAAACCATTTGGCTGTCCTTGCACTATCCTTAATACCAAATCACAATTAGGCAAGTTTGAGAGTAAGGCTGAAGAAGGTTTCTTTGTAGGATACTCCACTCAAAGTAAAGCTTATAGAGTATTTAACAATGTCACTAGAATCATAGAAGAGAGTATGAATGTCTCTTTCAATGAGAATAAGATCAATATTGCAGGTAATGGGCCTGATTGGTTATTTGATATTGATGCATTGTCTAAATCTCTTTCTTTTGAGTATTCTACTGAAACAGCTGCAGGTACCTCAACAACTGTTGGTGAAAATCAACAAACAGTCTTCAACAGCCCAAACAGTATTGAAACTGTTAGCTCCAAACCAACAACTGTTTGTTCAAAGAAAGTTACTGAAGACTTTGTTGTGATTCCTATGCTTCAACAAGAGTTCTCCACTGCTGTTGATTCATTGATTGATGCTGAATCTTCAAAGGACATGGAATCTCATGATCCTCAACAACACACTGAATCTGCACCCCAAACAGTTGCTGATCAAGTGTGTGATACTGCTGGAAATTCAAGTGAATGTGAGATTGATCTGTCTAATCTAGGGAATGAACTGACTGAAGAAAACATTCCTACATCAAGGGTTCACAAGAATCATCCAATATCACAAATAATTGGTGATCCAACCACTCCTATCAGAACAAGGAACATGCTGCAAAATGAAAACAGTGGTGTGGATCTTGCCCAATTTGATGTGAATGCCTGCTTTCTATCTCAAATAGAACCAAAGAAAGCAGTTGAAGCTTTGAAAGACCCTTCATGGGTGGAAGCAATGCAAGAGGAGCTCTTACAATTTCAAATTCAGCAAGTTTGGAAGTTGGTTGAGCTTCCAAGAGGCAAAAAAGCAATTGGCACCAAGTGGGTGTTTAGAAACAAGAGAGATGAAAGAGGGATTGTAATCAAGAACAAGGCACGACTGGTTGCACAGGGCTATACACAAGAGGAAGGAATAGACTATGATGATTTCTTTGCACTTGTTGCAAGGATTGAAGCCATTAGATTATTTCTTGCCTTTGCAAGCTTCAAAGGATTTAAGGTGTATCAAATGGATGTCAAGTCTGCATTTCTCTATGGAACTATTGATGAGGAGGTATATGTGTGTCAACCCCCTGGCTTTGAAGACTCAAAGTACCCTGACAGGGTATATCGGTTGGATAAAGCTCTATATGGACTACATCAAGCTCCTAGAGATTAGTATGAGACATTATCATCCTACCTTCTTGAGAATGGTTTTAAGAGAGGCACAATTGACAAAACATTGTTTACAAAGATTGTTAAAACAAAGATTTTGCTTGTGCAAATCTATGTTGATGATATAATCTTTGGATCCACTGATGACCGCCTGTGCAAGGAATTTGAAGTCGTTATGCACAAAAGATTTTAGATGAGTTCCATGGGTGAACTCACATTTTTCTTGGGATTACAAGTGAAACAGAAGCCCTCTGGTATCTTTCTAAGCCAATCTAAGTATGTCAAAGACATATTGGACAAGTTTGGCTATCAAGATGTGAAACTGGCAAGCACTCCTATGGAAACACACAAACAGTTGGGAGCAGACTCTGAGGGGGAGGATGTAGACATACATCTATATAGGTCAATGATAGGTTCATTAATGTATTTAACTGCTTCTCGATCTGATATAATGTTTGCTGTGTGTGTTTGTGCCAGATTTCAATGCAGTCCGAAGATGTCACACTTGTGTGCTGTGAAAAGGATCTTTAGATACCTCAAAGGCCAACCAAAATTGGGACTTTGGTACCCTAAAGATTCACCTTTTGATTTGGTGGCATATTCTGATAGTGACTATGGTGGAGCCAATGTGGACAGGAAATCAACCTCTGGAGGATGTCAATTCTTTGGATCAAGGCTGGTTTCATGGCAATGCAAGAAACAAACAACTGTTTCAACTTCAACAGCTGAGGCTGAATATGTTGTTGCATCAAGCTGCTGTTCACAAGTTCTGTGGATCCAGAATCAGCTTCTGGATTATGGTTTGTCTGTCTTAAATACACCTATTTATGTTGATAACACCAGTGTTATTAGCATAGTTAATAATCCAGTGAAGCATTCTAAAACCAAGCACATTGAAATCAGATTTCACTTCATAAGAGACTGCAATGAAAAGAAATTAATCCAAGTTATGAAAGTCCATACTGATGATCAATTAGCTGATCTGTTCACTAAAGCATTTGATGTGAGCAGATTCAACTTTTTGATCTCAAACATTGGAATGATTAACTTGGACTAACAGTTGTTCATTACTCAATATTTTTCACACTAACAGTTTGCAAATGTTAGTATTGTTTTCTAACAACTGTTGATTTTAGCTGTTCAGGGAAGAGTAGAAGTGCAAATCCCAACCCAATTTCGGACATATCTGGTTACCTGTCCCACAAACAGTTTTTCCAACCCCGTGACTGTCCTTGATATGTGGTAAAGGTACAATACTTTATTGAGAACAGTTCCAGACTGATAAAGGTAAGTCCCTTTATTTTGTAGTGTTGTGAATGGATATGACAAGTCACTGCATACTAAATTATTGACCAATTCACCACCACACGGTTGTCTATAAATTAGCTTGCATGCATTCTTCACAATTCACACCTACATTTGCATTCCAAAGTTCAAAATTTTCTTTGCAAATGGCCACTAACTTCTTTCTCGTAAACTTCAAAGAAATTAATGTTAAACAAAGTTATGTAACCATCCCTGCCCCATTTGTTCGAATGCATGAGCTTTGGACTTACTCATCTTGTGTTCTTGAGATGCATGATGATCGAGATAGGTTCACCTTGACACAGCACCCAGACCCCCGTAGGCCAAATAAAATGACTGATCATATTCGTATAAGAGGTGATTTTGAAAACTTCACTCTCTTCCATGAGTTGCCTACCAACTGCTGTTTAAGGTTCGACTTGAACCTGGAAGGCACTACAGGCTCAGTAGTGTGGTTCAATGTTCGAAGAAATGATGCTGATGATGTCCTTCTAGCCTCGGATGATGATGCAGTGGAGGTCATTGTAATCGATAACTAGATCCAATGCACGTCATGGTCTTAGCTGATGATGGATTGGCAGTATATCATCATCATCATCCTAGTCAAATGAAGGTCCCTATATATGATGACTGGTCATAGTCTTAGCTGATTATGAATTGGCAGTCATCGGAGTTCGAGAACGAGATGGGTGTAGAAATCGAAGTCAGCAAAGACTGAATTTCGTTGACCCTTGCACAATTAGATAGACAGTACCAACAATGGCTTGTGAAAATGCATGTACTTTGTAGTTCATCTGTGTTAAACATAAATAAAATGCATATTTTGTTGATGTCTGTGTTGGCTAATGGTTTGTTTATGATGAATCAGTTTCTGATGAGTGTATGAACTAAGTTTTGTTGACAGTTGCACATATTTTTAACAGTTGTTTGAAATACTACTAACAATTTTCCACTGTTAGCATATGGCCTACACAACTGTTAGGTAAAATCCATGTGCATCTGAGGGGGAGAAACTCGTCCAATAACAGTTGTACTTTCTAACAAAAACAGTCTTCAACTGTTAGTGTGTACAACTGTTCGAAAAGGGAGTTATTTCTAAATAACAGTTGTTACACCTTATGAAAACAGTTCTCCAACAGTTAGTTTTATCTTTGTTCATCAACTGTTAAGTTACTAAAGGGTGTTTTGGTCTTTGCAGAATTTTGAGGATGTTTGAATTGCGTTGAATATTCGAAACATATATAAGGCAATTCCCTCCTCACCAGTTCATTCACTCGTTCTGAACTTTGATCAAACGCTAAAACCCTAGAATTTTGCTCTCAAATCAAAATGGCTCCCCTTCCATTCGTCAAAGAGCACAACATGATCGTCTTCCTTGCCAAACCCGATAATCTGCATGTCTTTCATGATATGATCGATTATCTCTCAATGTCCTATATTCACAATGCTCTTACTGTTAATCCCACCATATATACCTCGCATGTCGACCAGTTTTGGAAAAATGCAACTGCGCGAGAAGAAAATGGAGTTCAACGGATTGACTCCAAGATAGACGGCACTAAGGTCGCTATCTCTGAAAAAATCATTCGTCAATCTCTGCAACTGAATGATGTTAATGGTGAGTATTCTGACTCAGTTTCACTTGACTATTTATACACTGAGTTAGTAAAACTGGGATATGAGGGCCCTAGGGGAAAGGGCACCTTCTACAAAGGGCAGTTTTGCGCACACTGGAAGTTCATGATCCATACTCTCCAGCAGTGCATTAGCCCTAAGAGAACAGGCTGGAATGAGTTTGGGAGTAACATTGCTCTCGCACTCATCTGTCTAGCAAACAATAGATGCTTCAATTTTTCAAAACTAATCTTTAATGGAATGGTAAAGCATCTCGGGACCAAATATGGTCTCTTTTTTATGTACCCCAGGTTTGTGCAAACTTTCTTAAACTTTTTGATGCCAAACCTTAAAATACACAAGAGGGTCATTATTCCCTCTGCTCATGTGGCTTCAACATTGAGCAAATTGTTGATTAATGGCAAGAATTTTTCTGGTGCCATAACTCCTCCACTCTCTGAAATGCTGAAGTTTCTTTCAAGAAACAGAGCTGCCAGGGGTGAGCATGAAGCCCAACTTATTGCTACACCACCACCTTTGGAACCCACAGCTCACGATACTCAAATAATCCCCTCTGCTACCTTTGAAAGAGCTACAACACAAGCCCCTGCACTAAAAATATTTCAAAAGAAGAGGAAAAGAACTGTTGGTGCTCCTTCCACCACAGTTCATGAAACTGAAACTGTTAACCCTGCATAGGTGCATTCACCTGTGCAGAATATCCAAAGGGAACCCCTTGTACTATCTCCCAGGCACAATGAGGAGGTGATCACTCCATTAGAGGGTGATCATACGGTTTCTGAGGCTGACACTACTGTTTTATCCGCAAGGGATAAACAGGGCAGTGTTAACATAACTAAGACCTCAGCCATGGCAACAGAGGCTGGTCAAACTGTTTCTGGAAATCCCCAGTACCAAGAAAAGAGGGGTACTGGTGTGGAATCTCAATTGAGTGAACCACCAGTTTTATCTGTCAATGATTTGTTAACAGTGGCAACACTGGCTGACATTGAGGCTAGAATGCAACACCAAGCATTGACGAATTCCAACTTTGCACCTTTCTTTGCTGCATATGTGCAACTCAAAAGGAAGATTGCCTTACAAAACAAAAGGATTCTTCAACAAGACCAGCAAATCAAGGTTTTGACCAACAGTTTGAAGCATGCTAATGAGGTGCTAAAGCTACATGATCAAGTACTACAACAGTTGACAGCTGCTGCAAGACCTCCTTCAACTGTTCCAATCAAAGAGGGGGAGAGTTCATTACCAATAGTTGCTGAAGTGCCAGAACAAACAGCTGCAGTGGATGAACCAACAGTTGCACCTAGTGAATCAACAGTTGAAGAGAAACTATCCGCAGTGGATAGAGTGCTGATCAATACGATAATTTTGTCTGGTGATTACCCAACAACTGAGGTTTACAAGACATGGCCCAAGGTGAAACAAGAGTATTTGGTGAAAGTGGGTGCTCAGATGCTGAACTACAATGAATTCCAAATGAGACAAAAGATTGATGATGGATGGCTTGAGGGCAAATGTGCAAAGTTAAAACCTATTAAGCCAAAGCCTGGATTCAAAGGGATTCATATTGTAGAAAAGGTTGTTGAAAAGCCAGTGCAAGAGGTAGAAGGAAAGGGCAAAGAGATTGTTGTTGAGCTACCAAAGCTAAAATTAACAAAAGAACAATAAGAAGAAAGGGATTTTGAATGTGCTCAGAGGTTGGCTGCTGATATTCAACAACAAGAACAGACTGATTTTGAAATAGCAAAGAAGCTAGCCGATGAGTTCACAAAAGAGATTGATGAGGAAGAGAAAGCAAAGAAAGCTGATAAGGGAGTGAAAAGAAAAAGAATTGTAAAGAAGAAAACAGTTTTACCTCCTCCCAAGTCACAAGTGGAAAAAGCAAAAGCTGATATGGTTCAAACAATCATTCAAGACCGACTGAGAACTGAACTAGAAACAGGGATTGATAAATTGGTAAAAGAACAGTTGGGTCAAAAATCCCATATCACAGAATGGAGATTTGAGGTGTTAAGAGAGGACACTGGAAAGACAGGTGTAACTGTGGTCAGAGAAGGGTTGATGGAAAGTTACTCTAATTTCTTTCAATTGGTAAATAATTGTACAAGGAGAGATCTTGACGAGATGTATGTATATGGGGTTAATCATTTTGCAAATACTGAGGAGATTGCGATAAAAGTTTTGATGAGGCATCTAACAAGCATATGTCGTCCAAAGGAGATTATGCAAGTTTTGATTGCTGATGAGGCTTTTCCTATTAAGTCAATAAAAGTGTATGCTAAAGCTGGAGTGTACCATATGGTGATGGATAACACTGAACAACAATGGTTTGCTTTGGAGTTCATAGAGCACAATAAAGTCAAGCTTCAGTATATGCTAAAAGCAAAATTCTTTGGATCAGATAGAATAAAAGATGATTTGTTCAAGAGATTAAAAGAAAGACTGGCATGAGTCAAGTCTATGTAAGTTTTCTCTCAATTTTGATTGTAACAGTTTACTTTGCATAAATACATGGAATTCATTTTTTGCTTATGCTTAATTTGTCTGTGATTGAACCCTATGATCGAAAGAACTTAAAGATTTTGATCAATACTTTAAGTTAGGGGGAGATTGTTGGGAAATTAACTAAGGCATTAAGACTGTTTAACATGCAAAGTTGAAACTGTTAGAAGAGTTTATGGAAAACAGTTTTACACTGTTAGATATGAAAACAGTTGTGAATAACAGTTGCTGTGGGCATTACAACTGTTAGTACAAAGTTCAAAACTGTTAGTTGAAACTTCTACAACTGTTTGAAGATCTTGAAGCCGAAGACAGTTAGAAGAACCAAAGCTGTTGCATTCAATGAACAGTTTCGGTTGAGCTAAATATGGAAAACCCTATCTTTGAAGACATCTCGAAATAGTTGGAAGATCATCAAGATTATCTCTGAAGATAGAAGATTACCTAACTGTCAGCAAATCAAGGAAGATCAAGGAGTATATAAATACTAGATTAGAATTTATATTTAATACGTACTCATTGTTTATTTTTTGCATTCATTCTTCAAGTTGTAATTTGCTTTCAGAATAGTGGTAAGCCTCTAAGTTTCTCTTTGAAACCCAAGAACAATCTGTGTTCTTCGTCTAACATAATAAGTTAGATTGGGGGTGAAGTTTGCTTTTGTAATCATTCTAGTTGGTTAATAAAACTACTGTTTGATTGAATTGATTTGTGTTTAAAACCTTCTTTAATCAATTAAGTGTGATTCCGCAACTTCTTAGTTGATTGTGATCATAGTTAAAGATTAACTTTTATTCAACTCTGATTTATTATTTAAAAGTTAGTTCTTGTTATTTGATATAATCTATATCCGATCCTGACAGTATGTTTTTCCATTTTGGATGGTCTTTGACTACTCTCCAAGCTGCTTCATTGTTGAAACTTGCGTTTTTTTATTCTTGCCGATAACGGTAGTGTGCCCTCTCCAAGTAATCAGATTCACTCCAACCGGAATGTATATATAAACTGTTATAATTTTACAAATGAAATTTAGTTCAAATAAAAAGAAACATTTTTAAGAATTTAAAGTATGCAAAATTTTATCTAAGTTGAAGCATAAAGAAGAAACTTGAGTATTCTTGATGTGACATTAAGCATTGAAGATTCGGAATGGACAGTTCCCATACACTCACATAGGAAGAAAGGTGATACTACTTGGCTCTTATCCTCTCATATAATACACATGTCAAACCACTTAAATGCAACTTTTAATGCATGTCACACATTTATATATAACACATCAAGAAGGGTCATCTAGAATATTTAGGGGACTCTATAGAATCATCTAAGAAGAACCCAACACTATCAATTGAACTTTAAGGATTAAAGAGATAGCATTTGGATCAGTGATTTTGTTCACGTGATTTACACTTTTCAGCTTCTTGAATTTTAGGACGAATGAAGTATTAATATATAGAAAAATATATACCATTTTATTATTTCTTCCTATTGCAACCTTCTATTCACCACAAATAAGAGTCCACTAATTCTTCTTCATCTTCTCCGTTAATTTTGATACTTATTTTGATCTTATGAGTAGGATAAAATAAAAAAGTAAAGAAGATATATCACTTCTCTAATATTAATATATTATACTACAAAACTAATATACCCTTCTACTAATTCTTTCTACTTTATTATCTTACTCACCACAAGATAGACATGTCGAATCCACTAATTTTTTTTCTTACCTATTTCATTGATTTCAACACTTATGTTGATCTTATAAATAAAATAATAAGTAAGATAATAAATAAAATAAATAGTAGAAGAATATATCAAGTCTTTTTATACTATAAGTTTTTGGATGGAGGAGACCCCCCATGCCCCAATAATTTTAGAGTGAAGTCTCCTGACCTTCTTATCAAGGTTATCAAGATCGAGATCTTACCTATGATCGTTTTTGTCTTTGCAAGATCGGATCGTAGGACCGAGATCGGGATCTTAAGATCCTACCACAAGCTACTAATTTTTTTTAGTTTTTTTTATATAGTATACATTTTACCAAAAACCAATTATATAACAGTTTTACGAGAGAATGAATCATTAAATTATAAAATAACATACATTAAACCGTCCAAATTTTAAATATTAAGAGCATAGATGAAAATTCACCACAATTTATTGGTTTACATATTACAATAAAATTTAATATGTGACTTTTAAACACAATCAACAAATCTAGAACACATTGTACACAACATTAATTCCTTATTTCATAAAATGTCTTCTTCTCGTAAACTTCTATCTCTTATATAAAAGAAAAATGAAAATATGACGTATGTAAGGTACAAAACTTCGACTAATTGTTTTTAACACAAGGTTGACCACTTGAAAATTAAAAATAATAAAGTAGAATAATAGTAATAATATAAATATGTAAAAAATAAAAATGTAAAAAAATAGTAGTATTAAGAAATGCAAAAAAACAAAAAAAAAAGTGGAATCGTAGGATGGTAAGATCGCATACGATCTTACGATCTCACTTACGATCTTACGATTCTGAGTACGATCCTACCTATTTACGATCCTAAATACGATCCGGCGCGTTTTCGGTTGGTAGGATCGTACGATCCTACGATCAAGATCGTGATTTTGATAGCCATGCTTCTTACACATTTTTTAATTCTCAGCCTTTTTTAAATGTCATAATGCACAATTACTCTTTTATATATAAAAATCTACATATTTTGTCAACTACATAACTTAGAATCATGATTGAAAGAAGAACTAATACTATATTACATGCTGAATATTCTTCTTTTGTGAAGTAATTTGTTCTATTAACTTAGATGAAAAAATTGTACATTAGAGTAGTCAACATGAATTGGAGTTAATGGTTTAATGCAGATCACACAATGTACTCAAACTAACTAATGCTTCAGGTCAGTCATTTATAGTAACTAGTAAGAGCCCGTGCTCCGCACGGGTTTGAGAGTACTAAAATCTGATCGTGATTGAAAACGTAAACCGGTTTGTGAAAAAAGTACACGGGTCTTGGGTTGACCGACTTTACTCATTCTAAACCCGGCTATTATCCGACAAAAAACAAAGAATAAAAAAACGACCCAGTTTCACAAGAGAACGATAAAAATAATTCTAATTCAAAATCAAAACTCGTAACTTACCCCCTAACCGGCCCGCCAAAAAAAATTATTTAAAAAAAATAATTGGTTCAGTCTAAAAAAAATTTAACCTAATATATGTTTGACCAAAAAAAAAGCCCAAAATAAAAACCTTAAAGACTACTCATATAAAAAAAACAATTAGTTTAGTCTAAAAAAAAATTAACCAAGTTTGATCCAAAAAAAAGCCTAAAAAAAAAGACCTTAAAAACTACTCATATATATATAAACTATCCATATTATCTTCTCATTTCCACTCCAAACAACACACAAAAACCCTAATCTTCCCCTCCATTCAGCCGCCACCCTCCCCTCTCCGGCGAACCACCTCCCTTCACAGCCGCCACCCTCCCGGCGAATCTCTTCTCCTCTCCATCTCTCCATCTCTTACTCTTCTCTCTCACCTGAAACCACCGCCAACACCATCTCGCAACTCTCACCGCCGCAGCCACAGGACTCGACCACCATCGCAACTCCATCTCTCTTTGATTGAACGACGCCACAGCCACAGGACTCGACCACCGTCGGAGATCCACCACAGCCGCCTACTTCCTTCCTGCCTAAAAACCCTAGATCTGCATCACCGCCGTCGACGTGAAGTTTCTTTTTGTTATTCGAGTTCCAGATCTGGGTAACGATGGAGGTGGTTAATGGCGGCGCTGGTCATTGGCGGAGGATGGTGACCAACGACGGAGGTTCTAAGGGTGAAGGTGGGGAGGCGGTGGTTCTAAGGGTGGAGAAGGGTGGCTGAAAGTGAGTGGGAGAGAGGGAGAAAAACCGATCCTTGACCCGAGCTGTAACCCGACATGTGACCCGAGCAGTGACCCGAGCAGTGACCCGAGCCGTGACACGAGCCGTGACCCGAACCCGGATCCGGCACACTTCCATAGGCATCCCACGGTTTTTAATCTATTTATATAATTTCTTTATAACACTAAATAAATAAAGATAATTACATTTATGGTTTCCGCAATTTGTTAGTTTTTACGATTTTGATCTTTAACATTTTTTTTTTACATATTTGATCCTTAAATGACAACTTACAAATTTGATTCTTGATCAAATTAATATACTAAACTAACTTCATCGTATTCTTCAATTCACTTTCTAAATTTATTTTTAAATTGTTATTAAGGAGAGAGTGTGCGTGTGTTAACAAGAGAGAAGAGAGACACGTATTTTTTTATTTTTTATATCTGAAAACAATTTAAAAACAAATTAAAAATGAAATTAGATTTTAGAAAAGGAATTTAAAAAATGGGTCGTGATAGTTTGGGCTAAAAAACCAAGGACTAAATTCATAAAAAGTTTATCATTTAGGGACAAAATATGTTAAATAAATTTGGAATCATAAACGTAAAAACTAATAAATCACATGAACCAAAAATTTAATTAAACAAGCATTGATTATAGGGTTAAGATGGTCAAACATCACTCATCATATTCACTCACAAACATAAGAGTGTGCCTCTTATTATATAATATGTTTGGTGCAAATAGTTGGAAGCTATAAGCTGAAAACATAGTATTTTAGTTATAAATGTGTTTGACAAATTAGCTAGTAGCTTGAGCTTAATAGTGTAAAATAACAAAAAAGAACAAATTATAAAAATAAGAGGAATTATAAAATAATTAAAGAGGATATTAGTTAATTTGGTATATAAAAAGCTTCCAACTAGTTTTAAAAGCTACTTGAAGAAGTTTTTTGTTTTAGAGTTTTTTTGTTTAAAATAAAAGTTTTCAGTTTTTTCATCAGAACATAAATTGTAGCTTTTTCTTTCAAAACAAAGCTACCAACTCCAAGAATATCCAAAAAGCTTCATACCGAACATACCCTATACGTAAAAAATGGGTCCTTTTATAGTTTTCACCTCTATGTTTACGAGAGAACATGATGAGTCATGTTTGATCACAACATAACGCGATTAACCCTTGATTGTAAACTACTTAAACAATGACTTGATTGGCACAAACAACCAACTCAAGAACAGATCTAATTCTGTATACACACTCAAGAACAGACCAAAGTGAAGGAGAACAAACTCCTATTCTAAAACAGCCTAACTGAACTAAACATATTATTCTAAGTTAAGCTTCTTTGAAACAAAAAACAAAAGCCTCGATAACTCGATCGAAACTCAGCCAGTTGAACCTCTCGATAACTCGATCGATACACAACCCGAGTGACTCTCTCGATCAGTAACTCTGTACGTCTCTCTCAAATATATAGCTGATTGGCGTGATTAGTAAATATGTTTGATTTTAATAAGTTAGCATAAAAGTTGCAAACAAAATGTGTATGTTGTAAATTCTAACTTAGGTGCCGCCATACTGATACTGCTAACATCACGTATCATTTCCCCTTTACAAAATTATACCTTTTCCTTTGACGGAAAGGTGAAATTGATCCTTAAAAGCTTTAACCCGCAGCGAAACTCCAAAGCATAATTAACGACGAGATACCGACAGTTATCCAACTCATGAATGCTAAAGCAACTGCTAACTGATACTTTCCACATTCCTGCTCTAAATCACAACTTCCCAAATCATTAAAGTACAAAATGGTGATCCCTGCAGAAGATGAAGCTGCTGCAAGGCTCAATGTAGCAGTAACCTGCAAATGGTTCCAAGTCCAAACATGTTAGAATTCACCAAGAAATCTGTACCCAATTCAAGCAAATTTCGAGTTTGAATTTGAATTTGAGTTTGATTCAGACCCAATCTCCAACCACAAACAGGCTGATCAGACCCGGATTATGGAAAACCTTGTTCTTCACCAATGCGCATGCATCCAGTAATGCAAGTCCAAAGCTCCAAATTGCTTGCAGTCCCATTGAAGCAATCAGGTAACTTTTTTGAAACAAATGGTAAAAAGGTATGAATTTCGAGATCACCGATTGATAAAAAAGCTATACAGTATAATTTGCCCTAATTTACGAACCCTAAATTGAAATTAACTGATTCGAAGGGGGGAAGAAAGGGTACCTGAAGGCGGTGAAATTGAAGAAGGATTTGGTGGTAGCCATTGAAGCGATTGAAGCAGCGGCAAATAGACACTGAAACAATCTCAGAATCAGAGCAGTGATTGTTCCAGGAGTACCTGCAAGATTCTTCATTTTGGTTATTGTTTGATTAAATCTGGAATTGAAGAAAGAGAAGGCATTTTAGTAGTAATTGTGTTGAATAATAATAAGAAGATTCCATTGAAGGAAGGAAGAGATGAAGGGATTTTGGGATGGTGATATGATATGATATCTTAATTTGGGGGAAGAGTAAAGAGGATGACTAATAAGTTGGAGACAGAGATATGATGGGGTTGAAAGTGAATTCAATGATGTAATGACCAATTACATCCATTGCAAACTCAATCAAACCTTGATTAATAAACATAATTTTATTTTTGTTTTGTTGAGAGAGATACACTAAAATGGCCAAATGGGTATTTAACGATGTCAATGCCGAAATTCCTTTCTGATAGCCTCTTCTTGTGGTCGTTTAAAAAAAATGACCAAATGGGTATTTAATGATGTATATTCTTACTTTTTATTTTTATTTCATTATTTTATTCATCATTAGATAATATATGTAGTTTATTAATTTTCTTTTCTCATCTTCTCTATTAATTTTGATACTTTTGTTGATATTATAAGTAGAATAATAAGTAAAATGATATATCACGTCTTTTTTTAATAATTATTCTTAGGCTGATGAACTCTCATAGTAATGTTACTATCAAATACCCTTGGTTAAGCACTTTGAAATTTTTTTTTTTTTTCAAAATTAGTGTTGCGGACTCTTTCTGATGATAGACATAAGATTTAAACTTAGATGGTTGTATGTTCGCAGTTGAAACAATATATATTAATATAACTGACACATGATTGAATACTGGTAATAATGACATTTTATGATGGTGAATATAGAGATGTAATGAGCCGAACTTTACACTAATTGAGTTAGATTTTTTTTTTAAATGCAGAAGCTCGAGCTCATTCGAGCTCATGATTTGAGGCTCGAGCTCAGCTTGTGAAGTGTTTTACGAAGCTCATTAAAACTCGTTATTTTTTTGTTTTTTTTAAATAGTTTAAATTATTAATTAATAAATAAAAAACAGTTTGAATCTTTAAATTATTTTTTTTAATTTTTTCACATTTAATGATATAAAAACAATCTAAATTTTGAATTTTAAACTTTTTCATATTTAATAATATAAAAATATATAATACAATTATATAAGTAATAAATAAAAATAAAATATAAATATTATATTATGAAAAAAACAAGAATATTCACTTACCATTTTTGAATGAATATATTAAATATTGATTTTAGTCGTATAAAAAACGAATAATAAACTATATTCATGATGTGATTTTCTTTGAATGGCTCATAATATACCATAAATTTATTTATGACGAGACTTGAACCCATAACCTTAAAATATGAGCAACACTAAACTTAAATTATCCAAATACTAATAGGTTAGAAGCTATGGGTTAGTGATGACTAGTTACTTGAACATTGCGTTATATGATTTTTCTTATTGTCTTTTTTATTTCTGTTGTTCCGTCACAAAAAATAAAAAAATAGAAAAATGTTTAAATATTATGTTTTGTGGTTCAAACTTTTTACGTTATATTATTACGTATATCGGACTTTTAAAGTTTTCTATTATGTGTATCGAACATTTAATATGTTATTATTGTGAATAAACTTTTTATTTGTTATGGATAATTATTAGTAGATGTCCTTATCTCATAATATTAGATAAGATATATTAAAGATATGTATTATCCTAGATAAGATATTTGAATCTTAGATACTTATCCCTTATCTATTGTACCTCTATAAATAGAGGATTACCTCATGAATAAGATGGAACTTCTTCATCTCTATTCTCTTCTAATGTTCTCTCTATATTCACGACACTATTGTATTTGGTGAACTTAAATTAATATAATAGTAACAAAGTAAAAGTTTGATATAATAGTAACAAAGTTCGATATTCCTTTTTTTATGTAACTAAAATTAATATAATAGTAACAAAGTAAAAGTTTGATACACACAACATAAATTATTAAAGTTCGATATACACAATACAAAACGTGACAAGTTGAATAGATTTTGGTGAACTTAACTCTTATATAAAACCTATAACTTTAAACAATGGCTTCCAAACTTGTCTTTAACTTGTCTTGGTATGATACTATAATCTGTCTATTTTTAGAAATAATAACATAAGTTGGAACTTATCATTCCCCAAATTCACTTTGGCAGACTATCTATGGTTGTTACTTTGTGTTAAGAAATCATTTTTCAGATAGTGAATTGTAGTGGGTTTATACTTGTATTGTAAGGTAAACAATTGCAGAAACAAGTGTCAAGTATTCCACTAATCTGATAAACTCCACAGCAGATTATATATTGTAGTTATGAGTCATAAAGCTTAATTTGCCTAGGAAAATACACAAATAATATAAAAAATTAATATATGAAATGCCAATAATTAGATATGAATATGAAAGATAGCATACATAGAAATCAAATTGAGAATTCTCATATGTAACACTTTCAATAAAATGTTCATATAAATTACAAAGTTATAGTTTTTCCTTCTTTGACAGGATTTCATGAGGATGGAGGAGATCTCTTGATCACCATTTGATTCATAATAGAATACAAGGAATATGTCTAAAATGGCTACTTGTTTTTGCATAACAAAAGTTTGGATTCAAGTAACTCGATTGTAGAAAAATTTTAAACGAGAGATTTGATTTTTCCAAATTACCCTTCATTAATATGTCATTAACAAGCCCTTACAATTATTAGCCATTCATTTATTTTAATTGAAGACCAGGATTAGTTCTCGTAGTTCTCGAACGAAAACAGTTCTCGTTTAAACCATCCCACATTCGGATATATATAATCATTAAAATAAGAGTGAAACATTTGTAAGATATCAAAGGTAGCACAAAAAATATGATTGTATGAATCATGTTCTTTTGATTTTCACCAAGGATCAAAAGAGTATGTGAAGGAGCTTGCTAGTCATACAAGTGAATTTCTACCAGAGTGTTAATAAAATGGAAAGGGATAATGCTTCATGAACTAAACTTATCGAAAGGCAGATTTCAAACCTACTACACCAAAATTGATCTTTGGTTCAAACATCCTATCAATCTTGAATCATTTTAACTCCTACATGTTAGACGCGAAACCTGTCTGTGAGTTATCCTGTACATATGTATTCACGACTACGTATGCATATAAAGTTACTTGCTACCTGAATGTTACATATATTACAAAAATTCACCAACACGGGCCAATAATATTTTCATTACCATTTCACAAACATCCAAAACGAATTTTGAACTCCGAATGACCAACTCAAAACACAGCTTGATGTTTTGAGGTAACACAAATACTACACAATCATAAGTGCGTCGATTTGAGCTAACCTTAATCGCTAACATGTTAAATGGGATCAATAAAACAATGGACAAAAAGTATTATAAACCAACCCACATCAAAATGCTCGGTTGGATCGGTTACTCAACCCATCCAGTTTGCCACCATGATATATAACTTGATTTCCACATAGCCATATACAGATCTAGCATTCTTGAATTGAAGTTAACAATTAGAAACAATAATGCATAATCACATAATTACATTGGAAGTTCATGAGTTAACTTACAAACATGTTCACTTATCATGAGCAGACCAACTGATCTACAAAAACTTCCCTTGCGCAATGAACAAACAGATAATTGTAGCAACTCAAGGCAGGGGAAGTCTGCTAGAAGACCTGCTAAACCCTTGCATATATGTATACATAGAATACATACATATATCATTAGCATCAGATAAGAAGAGTTCTCATCATGAAAACACATGAGACAACACAGATACACTATACTTGTAACTTTGATTCACAATCTTTACATGTGAGGATCCTTTTTATTTGGTCATAATCCCATGCTATATATATACAAAAAAGTGAATCAAATTTACAAATTGTAACTTCCATTCACAATCTTGTGAATCTGCTCAAAACGTAAAATTGTGAATCAAAGTTACAAATTTAATGATCAATATTGTCTCACATCTTTCAAGATAAAAAGGCTTCTCACTGGATACATATGTATAGACCCTATATATATAGATATAGAGAGAAAGAGAGCAAGAGAGAGAGAGAGAGAGAGGGAAATATACTATAGACGCAAGTGAGTCTCACGATAAGTTCCTCTCGGAAGGTTTCTTGACTTGACGTAAAGGCACAGAGTTTTCATAGCAGTGATAAAAACTATAATGCGGAAATCTCTCATACCAAGTGTCTTGTTGGACATGTGTGTCCCAGTGTTCACCGCTGCTACTTTTGCCATATTTGTGCACCCAACCAGAGCCATTGTGACCTTCACCCCATGTTTTATTCCATCGTTCTCCATGTTCACCTTCCCACCATGTTTCTCCTTGTTTCACACCATGCCCATTTTGGTCAAAATTCTCATCCCATTTATCACCCCATTTCGTCCACCCATCACCCTCTGAACGTTCCGCCCATTTATCAGTGTATTTGACACTGCCACCTTGCCCATCATACTTCTCACCCCACCTGCCAAAACGTTTGTGTTACTTCTGATTCATATATTTGTTATGGAGAATCATGACAGATTTTATGTGCTTGCGAATAATTAAAATATAAACTTATGTCACTCAGCTTCTTTTTATCATGTCATTATATCTTCTTCCTCAATAAATTGCCAAATAGCTAACAGTTGATTATTTCATTACTGTTAAGCATGATTTTAAACAGGTAAAACATTGTTGAACCGTCAGTTTCATACATTGAAAATTCCTTAGAGACTAAGCAGGCTCTCTTAAAAGATAAATAAAAAAAGTTTAGATCAAAATGTTATTTGTTATAGGGTGAATATTACTTCCCTACTGTTCATAAAAATATATTAACTTTTCCTGAACATATCCATGAAAAGAGTACCAGTATTGATCAACATAGAAAATTATACAAACTTTAAAATGAAAATACATGCTAAAAAGCTTTTCGGTGTCAAATGATTGTGAACTTCAGCAAATCTATCAATGGTACATCAAAAGCCTGACTTTGACTACGATTTCAAGAAAATAATTAGGATTCCTGATGTTTTGTGCATGAAAGCAGATTTTCAGGTCCAGGGGAAAGAGTAAGCTTTTGTGTAATTTGGAACTGAAAAGGCAAATCTTGGCTAAAAGAAATTGTATGATAAGATATTGTTGCTACTCTAGGTGGTTTTAGAGAGAGAGGAACATGAATTAAAACAACAAGATATAACAACCTAAATGTCTAGCCTGCAATGTTGATGAAGGCAATTAACAGCTCTAGCCTAAAGACATGAAGCTGGGGCCCAAACAAGACAGGATAGTTGAGTTGGGACCAAAAGAGTGATGCAAACCAAATTGGGAAATTTTAATAAAACTAAAAAGAAAATCAAGAAGATAAATTAATCCACTTTCAAGAGGTTGATCAGCTCTTCTACTTTCAAGAGGTAAGCCAGGTCTCCCTATCATATCAAAATCACTAATCAGATTATGCATAATAGTCATGGTTCTAAATAACGTAAGGCGTGGCGTGGCGGCGAGGTCAAGCCTCAAGTTATAGGAGCCATGGCGAAGACTTGGCTTTTTTTAAGGCGTGACTTAAGGCGGCGATTTTGTATATATTTTGTAATTATATATATCAAATTTATCATTATTAATATACTAATTACACAAAGTTACGGATATGATGAGCAAAATAACATATACAAATTATAAAATACAAATTTATAAAAGTTCTATACACGCGATTGCAAAATGCATAAAAAAAGTTCAATTTTTTTAAAAAAATGATTTTTTTGGCGCCACGTTATAAAAAACTCGCCATTTGGCGCGCAAAGGCGCGCCTTGGCAAGCCTTGGCGCGCGCCACGCCTAGGACCATTTCTTAACGGCAGAGCCACGCCTCACGCCTTGGCGCGCCTTTTAGAACCCTGATAATAGTACAACCCTTATGACCTATTTATAATTGAAGGACAAGAATATATTCCTAATAAAACTGTGACTCTTAATCTTTATCTAAATAAGCCCTATTCAATAAATAAAGACACTAATATTTATTTATCAAATTAAGAATTTGAGTAGTATCAAAGAGCAAAATAGATTCTCAAGGAACTAAATCTGCAAGTTAGTAAATATCCAAGCACAAACTTTTTACTTTAGCCCATATACAAACTTTATGCAGGCGAGAGTCAGTATAGATTGTAGAAAGGTAAATCTTTGCCTCTTACCCGAAAAAAAAAGAAAAGAAAAGAAGTGGAGATTAAAGCCCCAATCAGCATCATTTCTAGGCTAGAGCTGTTCCACAGTTTCTAAAAGAAAATTAAAGAGTTGTTCCCCAACATGCTAATCCACATTTTTGTATCTATTTCATGTTACAACCAAGCATTAATGATCCCTAAATATTTTTTATTTGTTTTTATTGACATCTTCACCCCTCTATCCATCGGCAATTCGGCACTAGCATATGTATATTAGTTAGTTATAATACTAGCACGCCCTGTAGTTTAAAGGGCACCACAAGCATTATGACTGTATAAAAAGCTGCAACATTCATAAGATTAACTATAAAAAGTGTTCCTCTTATGTGCACTCGAAGCATGTGTAGTGAAGCTTTGTCATAGGTAAAGGGGTGGAAAGAAGGGCCACAAGGAATGGGCCGAGGAGCAAACAATTATTAAAAGTAAATATATGGCACGTTAAGTGAAGTAACTAATATGATAATGAACAAATTTAAATGATATAATGCACAGAATTGTAAGTAATTTCTCATATTAAGTGCTAATGCAAGTGAAAAAGCTAAATGATATAAGATATGTGTTCTGTAATCCAATAGTATTAATTTAACATAAGGGATTTTAATTTGATACCTTTCATGCCAAACATGAGCATGGCCAGCCTCTAACTGCGTGCTTGGGTCAATGCTGCACCACTTGTGAGCCCACTTCTCAGCTTGACCAGCACCATAATGTTCAAACCATTTTTCCTGCCACTCATCACCTTTTCCATTCTTTCCCCATTTATCTGCGGTCTTTTCTATATGCAGACACCCTTCAATCTGCACATAAACCATGAATATGCCATTTAAACATAAGCCCACGAGACATGAAATCAACATACGCATCTATGTGCCTGTAAAAGTTTGAAATGTATAATAGTAAATAGATCGATTGGTTCGTTAGCCAAGTTGAACAAAATCAAAGCACATGTGCTTGATTGTCATATACTTAACATATCATTGAACAGTGACTTAATCCTGTTCAAATAAAGTAAACATTCAATGCAAATATCTCATACCTGTGACATTGATTCTTTCCAATATTCACGCCAAACATTCCCATAAGCATCACGACCTGATTTTTCAGACCCAAGTTCCCTATAACCTAACTCATCAGAAGCTTCCCAATATTTCTCCTCCCATTCCACAGATTTATCAGCACTAACACCCCTCGTCAATGTCCACCTACAAACCACTCCATCTGATCTTACCTCCGTCCCAGTTTCTTTCCACCACATCGATCCTTCTGATTCAGTCTGAGATGATACTACTGGATCAATTTCAGCAAGAGCATTGGCTGCATCTTCTGCATTTGTTGAAAACAAATTATCAACGTCATATTCTTCTCTCAGTTGAGAAACATCCTGTTTCTCAACCTCCATTAGTGACTGCAAGGGTGGAAGAGAAGGACTGTAATTGCTCCTGGTTTTGCTTTCAAATGGCAGAGAAAGATGAGTTATGGAAGGTGGTTCTAACTCCATCAGGGGGGTTGGTTCACCAGGAGATGGTGATGTCTGTCTGCTAGCTACTGGATCAGTTCCATTATTGACATTAGAATCAGTACTAGAAGGTGGTATCCAAGACCAGAAGCTCGGACCAGGTGTTCCAATACCGGCAGAGCCTGAGAGACATTGATATTATCATATACTTGTAAATTGGAAATATGCTGCAACATTTTGTTATAATGAATGAAAGAAAATCAATTGAGAATCACAATAACATCCAGACATTATCCCCTATGGCAATTACATCACATTTGACTGATTACCTAGCTATCATCACAGTTGATGGATTACCATTTCAAGATGCACATCCACACAGCAACTGAAGAAATAAGATTGAACATCAAAAGGAGAATTACCTGTTTGCGAATCCAAAAATGTAACACCATCTTCATTATCATCATATTCATCATCCAAGTTTCGTAATCCGTAAGATTCATTCTCAACGGCGGTCGTTTCCTCCCTAAAAAGTGTACTGGCAACAGCAATTGCAGCAGCCGCCCGATCAATCAGCTGTGTTCTCTGGATTCTATCCCTCTCCTCCGTCGGAACTTGAAGAATCTTCAAAAACTCACTGCTCTTCGTCTCCAAATCCTCCTCTGTTCCGGCCACGTTCTCCGCAATTTTATTGAACTCAATCTCCTTCCTCTCCCTATCCATGGCCTTTTTCCACATCCCAAGGTACGAATCTCCGCCATCGGAAACCCTAGTTGCTCCAAAACTCAGCCGTTTACGACTTGAAAACAAGGAGAGTCTGGGTGTTTGAAGCAGCAGTCGGTGATTGTTTATGGAAAGCTGTGAGAAGGTGATGTAAAACTGGGAAGCCATTGTCGATTCAGAGCGTAAAACAAGCAGAGATCAAGGGAAATGGACGAATCTAGGGGAAATCAAGAGTAGAAGAAGTAGAACATGTAATACTTTTCTTGAACAACAGAAAGCATCGCTTGAATTTGAAGAAAGGCAGATAAGAGAGGGAAGAATCAAGTAATCAACATGTGTCTCGGGCCACAAGTGAATCTCGTGGGCAATTAATGAGTTAATTAAAATAATTATCTCTTTCGTTTGGTCAAAATTACGAGTCTCGTTTTTATATCATAATTTATATGGATTTGTTTATTTTTCGAACCAATTTTCATTCACTATTGGGGTTCATGATGTGTAAATTAGGGATAGTTTTTCGACAGAAAAACCGAATTAGAATTGGTACAAACCAAGAACCGGTTAGAACCAGGTTAGAGTATTCGGTCCGGTTATTGGTTCTCCTAAAACCTTATTTTCGGTTTTCGGTTCTTTTTGTTCCGGTTTCACCGGTTATCGGGTAGTTTGTCCTTAGAACCGGAATCGGTTGGTATGTGATTTTGTATTTGTCATATGGTTAGCTATCAACTATTATTTTTTGTGATATAGTTGGTTATTGATCTATTATTGTTGGCGATATGGTTAATGGTTATTATTTGTAAGAACGAATTCGACAAACTATCATTTATTGGTCATATGTTAGTGTCGACGATGCATGCATGTTCACTTCGATTTCAAGCATTTTTAGTGTTAACTTTAAACTGTTAATCAATTTTTGGTTATTAGTTAACATGTATAGGTAAAAAAAACTAATATAAATGTATCATATCTGCCTTTAATAACAAAAATATTGACCGGTTATCGGTTATTTCAGTTCCCACCTTTGAAACCAGTTCAAAGTAAACTTTTGGTCTTATCCGGTTTTATACCCGAAATAAACTGTTAATAACTGGAACCGAAACCGAAACTGGTTCCCTTATATCGGTTCAATTTTCGGTTCAAGCTTTTACCAATTTCGGTTATCGGGTATTTCGGTTTCGGTCTGGTTCGGGCCGGTTCCAGAACCGAACACACCCTAGTGTGAATCACTACTACGTTTCACATAAACAAAAACAGCAATTATATTTTGAGACGTTTAATTGATCAGGCAAAGGAGAAAAAATGTAAAATGATATAAAATACCTCATGTGCAGCGCACCAGGGCAACTTAACGTCTCAAACAAGCACTCAATGTTAAAAAGGCTTTTCTTGCTACAAAATTGATCGTAAATGACCATGCTTACGACTTTTCAAATAAAAAAAACTAATTGAGAAAAATGTGATAATTAAAAAACCATTTAGACAATTAACTATGAGCAAAAATATGTAAATGATGGATCCACTTTCAAATTTGTTTAGGTTACCCATGTTCTAACTGCATATTTGAGGTTTGATGGTGTTTATTTTATAAAGATGCTTACTTCCATGACTATAGATTATGCATTATAATTGTGGGTTGATTAATGGATGATCATGCATTATAATTGAGGTTTGATGGTGTTTTTATAAATATTATTACTTACATGGCTATAGATCATCAAATCGTGGTCATGGTGCATGATGATAGACTAGAATAAGGTTGAATGGGATTGACTACAATTCGATGATTAGGGTTTTGATATTTCATTTAAATGCAACGCGTTAATGCATTTGGTTTCCTATCCCGACTATTCGCAAGCCATTTTGATTGAGTGACACGCGCTGTGCTTCTGTGTTAAATGTGTTCATGTTAGAACTTGTTTCAACTCGATGCTTTGTATGATTGTTAGGTTTTGTATCTAACTATTGTTGTTTTGCAACTAGTTGGGTAAGCTCAATAGGTTGTTAAAAACATATACATAGACAAAATGAGTTTTTATACACTAGCGCATACCCGCGCAATGCGGCGGCAGTAATAGTTTCTGTTTTGCAAATGTAGTTTTCAAGAATGTAATGATATGTTATTTGTAACATCCTCAAAATTGGCCTAGTAGTACCTAGTTGTACTCTGTGCTCAAGTGGTGGTACCTTGACTTTAAAGGATTATTTTAATGGTTGTTTTGTAGTTTAAACTAATTAAGTGGATATATGAGGTGTCGTATGAAAGTTAGTGTTAATAAGTAAGAGTGATAAAATATTAAGTGGTTTCGCGTAATGGTTTCGTAGATATCCCCGTTAGTTGAAACGGGTTAACGTGTGACAAGTTGTAAGTTGGAAAGGGGAACAAAATACCCGTGTTTAATAATAAACACTCCAAGGTCAGCTTATTATGAGCCTTATCCCCTGACTTTGTACAAAACACACACTAGCTCACGTATACACACATACACTCAAGCTTTGGAGCTTTTGGAAGAGGAAATCAAGAAGACAATTGGTTTCAAGCAATTCCAGTAGCAGAAATCGAGTTGTAGTTGCTGATTCTTCCATTGATTTGTAAGTGTTTTTCATCAAAGATCTTGTGTTAGTGTTCTTGGAGAAAATACACCAAATTAATGGTGTAATATGTGTATTTGTAATAGGTTTTGATGTTTAATGTGTTTGTGAGTTCCAAGTGATGTCTAGTAATGTATATGAACAATTAGAATCGAGTTTTGAGTCGAGTAAAGTGTTAAAAAGGTGATTTACAGCTGTTGTCGTGAAACAGGGACGAAGGGTTCTCTATCGTGAGGTAATGCGATCGCATGGAGACTGCATGCGATCGCATGTGGTGTGTAGATCCCTTGCGATCGCAAGGCAGGGTTCTTGAGACCGTAAGGGGGTATTTGTGAATTCCGCGCCGCGGAAGTTTATGATGACGCGTCGCGTAAATGTTTGCGATCGCATGGTAGGTCTATGCGATCGCATGGGTCTGTTTTGGTGGTGTTACCGCCTATGGGCGAAGGAAATAAGGTTTTGCGACCGTGGGTATGTAACTTACGATCGTAACCAGTCCTAGAAATATGTTTGCGATCAAAAGGGGTGTTCCTTGTGATCGGAAGCATTTGATATTGATAAGGGCCTCTTGCGGTCGCAAGGGATAACCTTGCGACTGTAAGGGATGTGGTTGGGGGAACCTTGCGACCGCAAGTCAGTTACTTGCGACCGCAAGCAAGGGTCTAGGTATTGTAGTTTGTTTAACTTATGTTTAACCTAAGGGTGTCATGTATAAGTGATGACCAGTCGTGTATGTGTTGTTTTAGGTGTTCGTGGGGAAAGCGGAAACGGTTGATCGTTGTGTCAGTTCTTGTGAGCTTAAGGTGAGTACCGGTTTCCCATGAGTTTCGGTAAGAAGTGCTAACCCTGTGTGTTTTTTTAAATGTGTAATTGGTGCTCCCATATGTGCGTGCGTAAGGTATGTTATAACGTGATATGTCATGCTAAAGTGTTATATTGTCAGTGACTAAAAGTATGTAACGTGAATCATGTGGTAAGTGTATGTTATGATTAAGTTATACTCGCATGTTCTGTTCACTAGGATGAACAGTATTTGCTGTGATTATATGCGCGCATGATATTGGATCACTTATTGTTTGTGTACTTATGTCCGGACACTCGGAAAACTGCTTATATTTTCCAAACTCGGTTGAGGTCAGCTGGCTATATTGCGGCTGGATCCCTTGAGGGCCTAGATGGCTGGTTATTTGGGATCAACGGTGACTCGGTGGTGCACGCTGGGTCGTAGGTTCTGCAGGACCGCCGTTCCTTGACAAACAGTGGGGTCTTGGTTTGTAACTAAGGCCTAATTGAGCCCAGGTGGCTCCGCAACGTGCTTAGTGGGTTGCTCTTTGCTTCCCCACCAGCATGGATTGGTGTTGCTGATTTCTCAGTTGGATTTGTTGAGCGGGATTTGCAACCCCGCGAGATATGACTCCCTTTGATATGTTGGCACTCCACGATGTGATAGGATAGCCTTGTGTGCTTTTCCTGTGTTGTGATAGCATGCTTATTGATACTTATGTGCAACCTGTACTCACTAGCTAGTGTAGCTAATCGGTTCATGTTTTACCCTTTTACAGGTAAAGATTTTAGGCAGCCTGGTGAGGCGGGTCCTTATTGGTACTTATAGTTGCTTTCCGGGAACACTACCTTGTTATACTTTATATCTTGTGATCCGATGGTCGGTTAGTAGTACGGTAATACCGGTTTCTTTTGTTACTTGGCTTTTCATGTTTATAATCGCCAAGTTGGATAATAACACTTTATATTTTATAATTAGTGTTTAGTTTCTGCTGCACGTCTTGATAAGTATACTTAAAAAGTTTTAAATTATTACTGATTTTAAGCTCGTGAAACCCGGTGTTACATTATTCGCGTGATTAAATATCACGAAAATGTTTTCAACATGTCAGTTTCTTTCAAATTTACTTATATTTTTATCAACTATTTTATTAATTTTAAAAAATATTAAAATAAGAAAAAAGGTTTATTTTTATGAAATAAAGGAAGAGAAGTTAATAAGATTTTGAAATTATGTTGATATAAGTGGATGATTGTGTTTGTATAAGGGTGTTAGTGGAAAAATATATTTTAAATAAATAAAAAGTTAAAGTAAATTAGGAGAATGAAATAGTTAAATATTGAGTGAATAAGATTAATTTAGATAAAAAGAAGGGTGGTGATTAAAGTAGTCCTAATAATTTGAAGGTTGTACATTGTGCATAATTGTTTGGACTACTTAAATTTAAGTAGTCTTAATAATTTGAAGAGAGAGAAACATAAATGCATTATATAGTAGTAAGATGATTGCAACTAGATTATCGACAGTGAGATGACTTGATTTAACATGATTTGATGGTATGGATGAATATGTATATGTTATGATCAATGAATGCTAATGGAATGATCTAATAAATTGAATGTGCATATACTAGATTAGTATGGTCAAGGGTAGTTCCTACTTAAATGTATAGACTATGAGCCTAGTTGGATTGGTTATGAGATTTTAGGATATGTGCTAGCCACTTTGAGTTGCATGATTTTCTAAATAGTTTAGGTATCACATAGTATAGGGTACCTTGAGTATTCATATATTGGAGTGATGTTTGACATATGATCCTCGTCATCCGGACCAAACCAGGTAGGTGTAGGAGGTGTTGACAAACCGAAGGACACCGTTGATGCCTTCACTTGAACGACACCGTGATGCACTTGCGTATTACCTAAATTAATGATAATAAGAAGTTTGATCAATACAGTTTATCTAATTTGATAATTCATAGTTGCTTCATATGTCACAAATGAAGAAAACGACAAAATACATAAAAAGACGATGTTATGAAGACGAATAGTCAAAGGAATTATGGGGATGTAAATCTATGTTTGTATTATAGCTTTTGTTGTTTTTAATCAAATAATTAGTCTCTTTTGTTATATACTCTATACTAGCTAAGTAACCCGTGTATCAACACGGGATGATATAGGTCAATTTTAAATTTATATAGTTTTAAAGAGTATTAAGATTTATAGTAAAAATAATTACAAAGCATATATATGAATATAAAATCTCGTAAGAAATGAATAATCATTACAGAATTTCGAAATTCATACATAAGATTATCATTAGATTTCTTTAAAACCTCTTTATAAACAACATTCATAGTTTTATTAATAGGGTTTCCTTAATCATCGCAAATTAAAACTTTTAACCTCTTTTTACTCTTCCCTCAAGAAACTGTCACATATAATTGTCCATGAGTGAAAACGTGTCTTTTTAGTACTTCTTATAAATACTCTTTTTAAGAAATATAAAGTTACATTACACGTCTAAAAGTTTTAGTATAATATTAATGTGTTTCTCGTGATGGAGTTTTATCCCGATATTGTAAAACCATAACTATAATATTATTGTTGATGTTATTTATAAGCGACCTGTGTACCAACACGGGGATGATATAAGACAATTTTAAATTTATATAGTTTTAAAAAATTAACACGTTAAAAAATTAGAAAACATATATATATATATATATATATGAATATAAAATCTCGTAAGAAATGATAAACATTACAGAAGTTTGATATACATAAGATTATCATAATACTTTTTGTAGATACTCTTTATAAGCAACATTCATGGTTTTATTAGTAATTTAACGCACACACAAACTAAGCTATTTAATTTGAAATGGGCTAATGACATATCTAACTTGGGTATTTTTCATACTTTTATAATTGTTGTCCCAATTCACGATTTTTTTTTTTGAATCTACTGAATGTTGTTTTTTCCTTTTTTGATACCATAAGATATCAAAGATATCTTTCACAGTTGATTTGTGAACTCGCTACCTCGCGTTTACTAAATGAATTACACACAAAATCAACAAATTTGTAAACTCACGCCCGTGTAAACATTTAAACAATATCGTAAATTACAGGCCCTTGGTTGAATTTTTAATTAAATTCAAATTCAAATGGTTGTTATATTATCCATGTATATCTCATCGCCTACTTTCTTTTCCTTTTTGTTTATATTTTCAAACTTAATCTATCAATTATTATTCCATTTAAATCACATTTTAAATTTTTTTAAATCTAATTCTAAAAGTAACTTTCTTACCTAACAATGTGGAGTAATTTTAAACCAATTAAATACACGTCAATAAGAAATGTGTATTCAATTCAAATTTATATATATATATATATATATATATATATATATATATATATATATATATATATATATATATATATATATATATAATTATCTTATCCACCTGTTTGTCAATTCTATACTTTTTTATAACTAGAATTACATTCGCTCAAATAGTAGAAGATAAATACGAAATGTTTGCATCTACAGTTTAAACTTATCAATGACAATTCAAGAATGTTTAAATTTATCTCTCTTTGTACTTTTTAGGTATATGCAATCCTATAAAATGATGCATGTATATAATTTTTTTGGCGTCCGTTTTAATTTTTTAGAGAGCGGTAAAAACCTAATTATTTAGCCATTTTTTTAAACGACGATAAATTCGAAATGTTGGTAAAAATTTACGTATTTAAATTTTTAACGTTAAAACTTAAGAGGTCTACTATTTGGTTATGTTACACGGCCACCTAAATTCACCAGACAGTCCTAATTACATTTGTTGTATTATATAACAAACAAATTCTCTTGTCCATCTATCTCTCTCTCTCTCAACTTACTTTAATCAAACTCCTGAGTAAATTGTAACAACTAGCTCATTGTTGAGTGATATCATGTTCATCTAGATTTGATTTCATACAAGTTCAAAATCAATGTCACCCTTCTTTTGTATCATTGAACCAATGTATGGTGAGAGTGCATGCAATGGGGTGTATCGTGTATGTGTGTGTACACAACTCTTGCAACATACTTTTAGAGCTTGAGGACACATAATAACTCATTGATCATTTTTGTTGTGTCAATTGGTTAAAGTTTAATAACAATAATAATAAACCAAAACACTTCATAAATACATTTCTTGTTTTATTGTCAAGTCAGTAGCTCGCTAGTAGCACGGTCGTAAGGATGTTCTTTTTGTCCCTAAATTATATTTTGGTTTTGTTAACACCTAGATAAAAAAATATATATAACATCCGCTTCTTTCGTATGACCCAACTAAACACAAGGAGAACTATCTACGCTTCTAAAAGGCAACATGTTCACCAGAGTTCCTCGGGTTGGAAATGGTTAGGGAGAAGAAGATTTTGCACGAATCGATCAAGCTGTAACTTCAAATCTAGAGCCATCATTCACATAGAAGACCAGCTTCTTTCATGTTGTTAAGTGCCTAAGCTAAAAGATACCGAACTAAGTAGATGCTGATGGATCCTGGTTAGGTGGTGATTGAGCTGCAGATGTGCTTGGACCTCCATTCGGCTTTGATGGACTATATTTCTTGAACACCCTTTCTTTGTTTTCTTTCCACCATTCTTCAGCCTGCTGAGCCACAAACCTTCTTTTGCTGCATTATATACAGAAGAGAAAATCGTGAACAATTTGTAGCACGCAAAAGTACATACAAGGAACTTAACTAATGGCGTGTTACAAAATCGATAGACATCTTGCATCCAAAAGTACATGGTTTCAGCCCTAGAAATGAAAACATAAATCTTATTTGGAATGGTCAAATTTTAGTTATTATTATTCTACAATATGTGCTATAGGATTGTGAATTGGATTTGGGCCATTTGGCATAACAATGAGTTCACTAACCCAAGATTCGATACATATTTGTTAAGGTTGGGTTAGGATGGGCACAGTTTGTGCCTGGTTATGTTGTATCTACTCAAGATTCGTTAAATACCATTTAACTTTAGTCTAGTGTCCAACCAGTTTAATATAAATTACATGTGTAATGAGTATACAGGTTCAAATAGTATCTTATTACTAGCAAGTACTTCTGCACTTAGAAGGTTGATGGAGAGTGCTAACTATAAGATTAATAATTAAAACATATAAAGTTTAGAGAGAATAGTAGATAATAATATACAGACAGAATGAGGAATGTATTTATGATTTCCATATAACTTGAAGAAAAGATAAAATGGAAATCACGTTCTTATTAGATCAAGAAAGAAATCGTATACCTGAATCTAACTCGTTTGAATATTTTGGTGCCATTCGAAAGTTGAAGGAGAGTTACATATACACCCGGTTCAAATTGTTCAATAATTTCTTTCTTTTCATCACCGGACGGATACTTGGGTAGTCTTGAGCTTGTTTGACTGGTAGATTCTGTGTTTTGATCAACAGAAGATCCATTATTCTCTAGTGAAGCAACATCAGTATTTTGTGTTGCTACCTCAGCTGCTCCAATCTTATGATACTTCTTATTTTTTATTTGACTGTATGAAGTAATTTCATTATGCAGATTTGATTGTAAGAAGTCATCGACTTTAGAAGTCAGTGCTTTGAAGGTTTCATCATCAGATAGTTCAGGAGGAAGCTTCTCTCTCAACTCATTTAACTGGCATACATAATAGTAAAAGCACAAGATCAGTATCACACCATCTAAATTTGCCAAGTTATTAACTTATACTGCCACAAATGACTTGTTCGTAATAGATAAAAAAAAGATATTAGCAGTTACCTGAGACTTAACATATTTGAAGACATCAAAAGCAATTAGACACTTTGCATTTTGGTCTGAAGCTAATGAAGCAGATCCTTCGGCATAAGTTTGCAACTTTCGAATCTCTGCATCTTGGCGATCGGACTTCTTCTTGAAACCTTTCACCTATCATTTAACAAAATAAGCATGATTTATATCATTATTAGTGGCAAAACATAGAGGAAACATGTCAAGAAAAGAAGCAATGGTACTTGGCTTTGTAACTTGGAAACTTCTTGGTTCAAATGTTCATTTGATTTCTTGAGACCATCAATCACACCCCTTGAGAACATAGGAGAGCATGGAGGACTTGGTCTTCTTGAGTAAGGTGAAGCAGGTCTGATGTTGGTTGGGAGAGGTGGTGGTTGGGGTTGAGGTTGTGGTTGAGGGGGTGGCTGTGGTGCCGGCAGAAACTGTGGCTGCATCTGAAGTGATGATGTGGCAGAAACGGGTCTAAAAGCATTATGAAATGCACCAAGTGAACTTGGAAATGTAATATCCTTTAACTGTTGAGAAGATGGGACTTGAGAAGGTCTAGCTGAAGAATAAGAACTGGATTTTGGCCCGTACATTGCCGACATTATCTCAAGGTATTTGACTGGTTCTATGTTGGGAGACATTAGAAGCCTAGAAGTCCGGCCTGGTCCTCTATCTTTCCTGCTGCCATCTAGCCCAGGTGGGGTACTAAATCTCCTGTGATAACTAGAGTTATTGTTATTTCCAACCTCAGCAGGCTTTTTCATAAGTTTTGCATAACATGAGTCACACACACGATGAGGTTTTCCTGGAATCGGGGCCTGTGCTGCTCTTAGAGCCTTTCTAGAACTACAAGCATGACAATGTACAAGCCCACAATTGTAGCAATTATGCCTCTTTCTAGTGAAACCAAATGCTTGTTTACAACCAGAACAAACTGATTGATCTGCTCCAGACATCCACTTATGAATGCATATACTTGCAGTGTAACTTGCACCACATGATATGCTTTTAACATGTCTGTCTTTTAATGATTCGACCAAAGTTGGAGTTTTGCGATCTTCATAGTCCCCGTGCCCTAATCTTCCATTTGCACCCATTCCCCATGTAAATATTTCACTTCTTGATGTCAAAACAGCAGCATGGTATGCTCCACACGCGATTTCTTCAACAAATTCACCTACCAATTCATCTTGTACTAAAGCAGGCAGTTTTCCATCAGATTGTGGATTCCCAAGTTGACCATATGCAGGACTACCAAAAGAGAAAACATGACCAGATGTTGTAAGAGCTAAGGTCATGGTATATCCACAAGCTAGTTGATGAAAATTGTAGTCAATGAGAGCTGATATACAAGTTGGTTGCAAGTAAGTTTCCTTGTTTCCATGACCCAGTCTGTATTTTTCTCCATCACCCCAAGTAAACAGTTTTCTAGATGTAGATAATCCACCATGCTGGTTTGTGATCTCTACAATGGCGGCAGTGTGCCAAACTCCACATGCAACTTTTAACGTCTTCAATCCATTCAACGATTGAACTTCTCTTGGATATTTTACACTCTCTCTATCTCCATGTCCTAAAACACCAAACTTTCCATCACCAAAAGTAAACAGCTTCCCATCAACAGTTGCCAGGGCTGTATGCCAGGTGCTACAAGCAACTGAAGAAACTACTAGTCCTTCCAAAGGTCCAGAAACGCGTTTTGGTATCCAGTGGCTAGCATCAGTGCCATGACCAAGAAGTCCTGCGTTATGAGACCCATCTCCCCATGTATATAAATCACCGGATGTCGATATAGCACATGTATGAAACTCACCACATGCAACATAATCTACATTAGTGACCGCCAGAAATTCAACGAGACGTGGGCGACCAAAGTCTTTTTCCATTCCGTGACCAAGCCTGCCGCCAGATTCCTCTCCCCAAGTAAAAAGCTCACCTTGCTTTGTTACAAGAGAAAAATGCCGAACACCACACGCAATTTGGTGAACGTCTATGACTACATTTGACTCTAGGAGTCTAGGAATCATGACATCACTTTTCGATGGGAACGTGTTTATAGATCCATCACTAGAGCCCACATCAGACCAAACCTCTCCCCAAAGAAAAACATCTCCTAATGATTCTATGTCATCATGCCCAGAATTATGATTTGAACAACTAGGAGTGCTTGAAACACTAATCCTGAAACCATCTGCAGCGCTAGTTCTTATTTGCATGTTTGCACATTCAGATGCCACATTGAGAACTATGGAATTAAAAATAAAGATGAATTAGAAGGTAGCAAATATACATAACGAGATTTTAGATATAATAGAGTGGAATGCCAAAGAATGTATGTAACGTATGTTGCAAAAGAATGTGTTGAACTCAGATTCAAGATCACTATCATATGAATAACATATATACTCCATCTACTCGTCATCTAATAGCAACCAGGCAAGCAAGTTTCATAGTCACTCAAACTTTCTTTCAACAGCAAAAACCATTTAAGTTTCAATATATCTTCCATTATTGTGAAATTTCTATATTTAATCAAAAGTATTATGAAACTTGGTCACTAAATAGTTATAAAGTTTCATAACTATTTCATGTAAGCCACTCAATTTGAACAGTTCCGAAACATTTCACGACACTGGAAGAATATTGAATGTTGAGTCATTTTTAGAGTTATATTTAAAGTTTTAACTTTAGTGGAGCAATACTGAAACTTGATTACAATATAATGACTTGTCCATATTGAATATTATGAAAAAATTCATCATATCTATGTGTAATGCTTGCTATACTACCAACCAAGCACTCACCAAAGAATATTAATCTAAGGCATTTACCGTTGTAGGAGCTTAGACTGTACTGTAAAAGCTTCATGCATGCTAGTTAAATTTAAGGGCATCATATGCAATATGTACATTGTAGAGTCCTCCATTGTACGTGTAGAAGCTTTAGGTATTATAGCGATTTCTTGATATACCTAGCCTTAAGAAGTATATGGTAGAACCAAGAATTTATGTATTGACATCTTGATTCGTGTACTCTTAGGGATAATTAAGTAGAACCTACAAGACTTGTAAATCTTGGATGTCTTCAGTTTTCTTATAAATAAGAGGAGTTCCTGCATTTGTAATCCATCCACGATTAACACTTATATATACTTGTTACAGACACCCTCCAACATCCTTTTGAAGTTGTTTTCGTCCTTTATTTATCAAAATAAAATTCCAATGACTAAACTTTATGAGTACACTAGAGCCTTATAAGCCATTAAATCATAAACAACAAATCTAGGGTCATGGAAGAAATAGTAAATTCATGGCCAATCTAAGAAGAGCATGTCCCATGTCCCTAGTGTATTCATGTTAAATGTGATGGCCACTTCAAGGACATGCTTTAAACTTGAGAGTTGAGACTACCTTTTATGGTATCGTCATGTAGAAGGAAGATCTTGCCGATTATAAATTGTTTTGGTCCAATTAACATGGGACTACCCATTATCTAGGTCCATTACCATAATAAGGAGATATCTATGACAAAGTGATTAAAATAACCAAGCGATTTCATATCATCTATGATCGAGAAATAAATATAAGAAAAATACGGAAGTAAATGAAGCAATTTATCCATATGCTTGGTACGTGTACAACAGAAAATATACATTTGCACTGTACTCAGAATGTAAGAGGTTCAACAAATAATATATTTTCTGCAGAACATACCGTAAAAATCTGAATGGATTTATCTTGGGGTTCCCCTTCTAAGTGTATCAGCTTAACTGGATACTTCTTTCAGTACAAGGAGTACCTTCACAAAGTAAGATACAGGATTACACCTATGGGTATAAAGCAAAATAAAGAATTTTTATTTGCAAAATTTTTGCTACAGCTGTATGCTGGCAGGTGAGATTTGAACGCTAATTAAATTCAGTATGAGAATATAAAAGAACAATGACACACTAATGGCTGAACATGACCTTTCAACACTTTTCTGAAAGAAATAAGTGGTACACTTACTGCAGATGTGTGACCCACATGCAAATACATGTATATATGGATATATTTATGTACACAAATCCAACAAAAGCATCTATGTCAAGACCTTAAGAAGTTCACTAATACTGAACAAGATGAGAATTTATTATTTTTAAGCTGCGAGGACAAAGCTTTTGAATATAGAGATGGAGGGAAATTATATTAAACATGGTTATTTTTCATATCATGGAATACTTAAGTGATGTGAGCATTGTTGCAGCTGTTATTGATACTAAACGTTGCTAGCTAATCAACTTCCATTGTTTTCTGAAGCGTGTCAAAAATTTGCCATGAACTATAAAATGGTAATAGTTTCTACACGTTACTAGCAAGGTGAAACATATTTAGTTACGGGTTTTATACTTTAATTCGACTTTGTCAATGATTTCTGGACCTGTATTAGCTTTTAAAAAACTTCAACCAGTTACATCGCTTTCTTGATCACAAACAGTAATGTCTTAGGTACGGTTTTTTTTCCTCTCTTTTTTTTGGACTTTTCAACTTGTCTCCAGTCACTAATTTGTATGTAGTCTTCTTGAACACCAAGAATTGCATACTAGATCATTGTTTTGAAGGAAGTCTTATCTGCATTCTAGTTCATGCTTTCCTTTTGCATACCAATCAGTTTAAAGGAATAAAATATACACATATGTCATTTTAAAGACAAACATAGGAAAATACTAACACTGGGAAGAAAACTTTCTCAAAGAGGCAGACTAAAGAAACTCAAATTGCCAAAGGATACAAATTAAATCACTAGATTACCCACAAAGAGAATATAAGCCAATCACAACATCATAACTTGTATATGACCTAAATTAACATACCATAACAAATTAAACTTACATAAAGCTGCTAATAACTCACATTTTCTCTGTTTTCACGCATATACCGAGAAATCGAACTCAGCCTCTAGAAGAATTTATACATTCATGTGCGTTAAAAAAAGAGGGAAAGAACAAAACCTGCTCAATTTCACGGTCCTGATAGCCATAACCAACAGGATCTCAGATTCCATCAGATCTGAAACCTTTCAATTGCAACCATACGCATAATAATCCAATCCAATCTTCTCCGAGTCCTTGATTCCGTTCATCGGAGATTTCAGAGATGGTGATTTTTCAGAAGGGCAAATCGTTGTGTGAAAAGTGGATCAACATAATGCATAATTTCTGCTTGATTCTTGTACCGATTCAACATATCAGAGAAGGATCGAAGACAACAAAAATGGAGGGAGGGAGGGAGAACGGAGGTTGAAGAAGGAAATAGAAAGTTTAGGGAAAACCGATATTGGCGCGCTTATTTGGTTCATTGTTTATATATATTTGTGCTCCACGTAATTTCAAAGAGAAAACATAAATTATTGTTTTATTTCATAGATGGTCCATCTGGTTTACCACTTATTACATATGCATTCATTTATGTTCGTTTATTACGTTGTAGATCACCATGGTAAGGACTTTGTTACATTGACGGTCCCTGGCTCTAACGCCCGTCCATTTGGAACGTTAAAATGCACACGTGAGTGACATGTGATGGGCATAAATGACATTTCCCTTTTTCCTCCTTCATTTGACCTCCCATTTGACCTCTCGTCCTCTCACTTGACTTCCCATTCTCAATGCCATTGTAGCCCGAGTGTAAGAAAAGCAAGGAAATGGTTCTCTGTTGGTGCGTAGTGAGGACATCATGGACGGCTACGAATCCAAGTAGGCGTTTTTATGGTTGTCCAGCAAGGGGCTCCAATTGTAGCTTCACAGGGTGGATTGATCCTGCAGTGTGCAAGAGATCAAGGGATATCATCCCTTGTTGAACTCCAAGAATATGCTTGAGGAAATCATTAAACTGAAAGATGCACGAATTTGAAGGATGAAGATGCATCTCATTTTAAGTTGTATTTTTTTCTTGTTTATGCCTTGTTTTAAAAATTGGCCACAATTTAATATTTTACTTTTGGAAATGTAGTAAATAGATCAAGTCTGAGCTATTTTTGGATACAAATGAATTAAGAATGTGTTTTTGTATCATATTGACATATGTTGTGTTTGATATATGGCTCTCTATTTTTGGTATATGTGTTTGATATATGTCGTGTAAACACAAAATTTTTTAATTATTGCTTTAAAACATTTGGTGAGCATAACTTCCACACAAAAAGAACACACGAAAAACAGGTACACTTATTTAAAAAAACTACCAAAGGTTGCATAAAACTCAATCAATCACAATAACTTCATTATGACCATCATTTCTAGTGACTTGGAACCAAACAACAGGACTTTGTGATATGTCCACAGTCAAAACGAACCTCAACCAGCAAGTAGGGGCAACTTATTGCTTTGTGTAAAGTGCTCAAAGTCACCTCTTATGCAAACATGATCAGGGATTTTGTCAGGCCTTTGAGAGTCTGAATGGAGAGATAAACTGTATTTATCACGCATTCCATCCATTCCTATAATGCATGATGAAAACTTCCAAAGATCATGCATACGTGCAAAGACTACTTGGATATTCTATAGAAATAGATGAATTACATGTTAGAAGAAAAAGAAAATCAAGTTTATGTACTAAAGCTAGATGATTCTTACCACCATTGCCTGTTTAGTGTTGTGTTTTTCACAGTGCAAAATGAAATAGTTTTCTGCCATTTTGTTGTTGTGTGGTTAAATGAAAATTTGTAATTATAGGCAAATGTGATTGAGATATGGACATTTATTATAAAAGATGTGTCAGGTCTGGTTAGTAAAGTTAAGAATCTTTGAAGATATCAATACACAATACACATTGAAATGTCAAATCTTTGTAAATGGCTGTCAAACACTATACAAGAAACTATGGAATCTTGTTGACCAAAAGCAACCAAAATAAAGGCTGTCAACTATTTGGGAACATGCAACCTATTACTAATCCGATTACAATACAACCACAAGCATAAATGTAATAGTGTGTGCATAAAGCACTACACACCAAAATAGTTTGTGCATAAAGCACTACATACCAAAATGCCAAAACAGTTACTTTGCCACATACCAAAATACCAAAAGCAACGCAAAATAGTCTGTCACTGTCCATCCCCTTGCCCATCCCCCCTGCAAGTCCTTTTATTATTTCCCTCCCCCTTGCATTTGCCACAAGCCACTAGTTTTTTTGCTATTAACAACTTTCTTAGCTTCTTCATGCTGCTAGCCTCATCTACAGTCTTTCTTCTTTTCTTTTTGGGCCTTCCAACTGGTTTATGATGTTTACGTGTTGTAAGAGTAGTAGGTACTATTGACTTTGGCCACATGTTTCTTCCATTGATTGGTCCTACTTTGAAGACGTACACTTTCTTCCATGCTTCAACCCAATAATCTTTATCAACCCAATATTCTAGCACTTGAACATGTTGGCTATTAAGTGACATGTTTCAAATGGCTGCAACATCATGTTTACATGGAATGCCTGTTAGTTCCCACTTCCTACAGTTGCAAACCCTCTCGTTAGTATCAACTACACACTAGTCCATCCATGGCCCACTAACCTGAAACTTAGACACTCCATTCCAAATAACTCTATACTATGCAGTTTCTTTTTTAAGCACCTCTAAATACTTTGTTGTAGTTGGAGTAAGGAAACCAGTACACTTATCAATAACACTTTGAACATTAACAATTTACTTCGACACGTACTCCCTAACATACTCTAAGAAAATTATCACTGGTTTGTCCCTATCATCTACCAATTGCCTATTAAAAACTTCACAAAAGTTGTTTAACAAAACATCACAGTGTGGCCTACTTGAGATATGACTAATAAGCAAGAAATTTAATAACTAAAAGCAACAGTGTGACCTATTTATAAGTATAAATTAACACTTTCAATTACATGAGAAGTGGGATCTGGTCCAACGGAGTGGTGGTATCTGTCCTACCCAATCAACATAAAGCAGAGTTTAACTCTCTAATCTTTTTCATTGCCACTTCAAAATCTTGAACGGTACATGTTGCACACTTCCACAACAGATCCTTGTAAGCCTTCCCCTTCGAACTCTCTTTGATGTTTTCATGGATGTGTCTGAGATAATATATGTGCTCAGCACAAGGAAACACCTTTGCAATAACAGGAATAAGACCCTGTTAAAGTAAACAACAAGTAAATATAACAAAGAGTGAGTCATGAAAGTAAAGTTTTAACATAAATAATTAACAAACCTTTCGTCTATCACTTATGAACGTAAAGTTTGAATTGGTTGTAAGATCAAGATCATCCCCAAGACATTCAAGAAACCAAGTCCAGGAGCTCAAAGTCTCTGCTTTAGCAATGACATATGCAACAAGATATATTGAATTATTGCCATCCAAACCCACTTCAGTTAAGATTTGTCTTGGGTAAGATCCCTTCACGAAAGCCCCATCTAAACCTAGTATTCTCTCAACCCAGATTTGTACCTATGTTTCAAAAAACCCAAACAGATATATAATTAATATATTAAAACTGGTTTAATTTATTTATATAATAGTTTATAAATTATAATAAAAGACTTATCCTTTTTTCTGATAAAAAATAATATTTTTAATCTTTAGTCTTTAATATATGTTAAATTAATAGGATAATTATATAATTATTACATTTTTAGAATATTTTCCACTAATCATATTATATTATCCATTATATATTTTATTATCCTATTTCGTTACACTTAATTAAAAATGTTTGTCGTTTATTCATATCCAATATATGAGAAAAAATATTGGCAGAGAATACAAACAATACTCATGAGGTTCATTATTGCAATACTTTTTGTATGATTTAAAATTGTTTTACCACACATGTTAGTATTGTATCATAAATATTTAAAATTTATTTTAATTATTCCTCGTGTTTATACATGGGGTGTTAAACTAGTTATTTTTATTCTTTTACTTTATTTTTGTCTTATTTAATTACTTTATTCTTTTTTATTTCCTTATTATTACCTTACTAGTTTAAATACCCGTGTAAAAACACGGATAGTTATGAAATTATTGTTTTATATTTGTTTCTTTAAATATATAATTCTTTTGTACTAACGGGAAAAAACACAATATGAGGCTTTCTTGAAAACTAAAATAAAATTATATTAAAGTTAGTTGATATATAAAAGTAATTGACGGAAACTTTAAAAATGATGTAAAATTAACTAAGATAAGATTTGTATCATATAGTAACCATAGATGATGCATCATTAAAAAAAATTATTAGAGATTTTAGTGATACATCACATCATATTACCTTAAAGTCAAAATCAAAATTTTAGAATTAAAAATATTAATGACTAAGATTAAACCGTTCAATCGAAAATAGTGATGCATCATTAAAGATTTTATTGTCTTTATGTTTATTTTTTATTTAACCGTTCTTTCTATAAATGTTACAAACAAGTTTTTTGTTTCCTCACCCGATGTGTCGGGATAAAGCTAATTTAGCATTGTTACAAAAAACTTATTGAACCTTATATCTACAAGATAAAAGCCAATTAACTTTTAATATTTTTATAGTGAATTTTTTCATTTAATTAACGTAATATTAAGAGGTATAACTTACAGTTGTAATCATGATAGATATCACAAAACCAACCTGACACATATTTTATTCATTATACTATACATCAATTCACAAAGTAATGGGGTAAAATCTCATGAGATTTTCAAGGACTTTTTAGTCTTTTTACTATAAAACTTGAGATGTATTATCTCATGAGATATTGATTTTATAGATTTCACTTTCACCTTTTCCTTTTCTCTTCTATTCATTTCCCTCCTTTTCTCCTCTCTCTCCCTCATACAAACTAATATTTTTTTAATTGAAAAACAAGCTGATCGAGAGAAGCATGAAAGGGACGAAATTAAGATGAATTTCATTGATTGATATTTGGAAAAAGAAAGCGAGGGAAGAGGATTGATGTGCAGTTGATATATGAGGAAATTAAGATAGAAATTAAGATAAAAGTGTTGGAACCTAGAGGGGGGGTGAATAGGTTATTTTACTTAGTTTACCAATTTTTACACTTATAAAAACTTGTAAGTTGTGTTATAAAGAATAATCTTGAAATTTATAGCAACACAACTTATATAAGAATTTAAAGAGAGTAGAGATAGAGAGATATCACCAAGAGTAGACAAGAGATTTATAGTGGTTCATGCAAGTGTTAACAAACTTGCACTACATCCACTCATTGGCCTCACCCACCAAGAGTTTGCTCAACTAGCTTCTCTCTTTGAAGGTAGAGATAAACCTTTTACACTTCTCTTTTTCACTTGCAAGAATTAACACTTCAAACTTGCAAGTAAGGTAAAGATAACATTGCTTCACTCTAATTCTATAGGCTATAGTTGATCCTCACTTCACTCTAATTTGAAAGGCTAGAGTTGATCCTTACTTCTCTCTAATTCTAAAGGCTAGAGATGATCCTTACTTCACTCTAATTTGGAAGGCTAGAGTTGATCCTTACACTATTACAAAATATATGAATGATGTTGTAATGTTTGAACTTTGATGGCTTTCACTCTTGCTTTGATCTTGATCTTGAAAGATTGAATAATATCAAAGTATATGAGCTCACAAGATATGAATATATGTTCTATCTTTTTGTTGTGCAAGAGGTGAGTAATGAATGAGGTTTGAGTTGGCTTAAATAAGGAAAAAGGAGTGAGCTCAAAAAGTGTCTAGACATCTCACGGTTTTATCCACGGTCGACCGTGGATAAAACCGTCAGCTTCCTGGAACTTTTTGAGCCTTTCAATTATAGACGTTGAACTTTATTTAAAACCTCACTCAACTCATTTTTACCATAAAAATCAACTGAAAAGTAGATGTTCAAAAGGTTAGTTGATCCCATACTTCTAATGTTTGAATTTAAACATAAAAATGGAAGTTTGGAAACCAATACACAAAGCATGTTGGAAATTTACCCTTTGGGAAATTCCTTTGCTAAATATGGTTGTGTATTGTTTCAAAGTGGGATTGTGTTTGGTATTTTCTAAAATGTGAAGTCATAGATTAATTTAACCAACACAAATAAGTTTATAAAAAAAATTTGTCCATTTTTATAAAACTTTTTATAAAAATAATTTTATAAAGACTTAAACTTATTTGATTATTTAATTTGTAAGCTCATATAATCCGAACTCTTGTTTGTAGATATCTTCGTCATCGACTTTGAAGATATCATCTTCACTTGTTGAGTACGAGTTCGGTTGACTTGAAGAAGAACAATATTTAAGAGTTGTGAGCTGAGCAGCAACGGTTGATTCACGGTCGACCGTGGGATCGACCGTGAAGGTTCCTTTATCTTGATTTCTTCTTTTCTTGTTGAATTGAAGTCTTCAATTATTTGTTCTTCACTTGATCATTAATTTTAGGTTTGTTGATCTTTAAAGAATGTAGCATATGAACATATGAATAAATTTGATGAGCAATAATATTACTTGTTCATATTTTTATCATCATCAAAATAAGGAGTGCATTTCTTAATGTGTGACCATGTATGCACTAACAATCTCCCCCTTTTTGATGATGACAAAATATGCAACATTTGATTAATATTGCTACACAAATTTATTCATGTTAACAATGTTGCACATCTACATTCTTCTCCCCCTTTTGTCGAATCAAAAAGGAACATTCTTCTCCCTCTTATGATCTAGCACGAAATAGTTGATGAAACTCCCCCTTGATCAAAGCTCCCCCTTGATTTATGATTCATTTAAGCTAGCACTTGACAAAAGATAGACAAAACAAAACATAAATACAAGATAATGATGCATAAATCTCTCATGATTCCTACTTGAGTATATATGATTTTTCCTAAATTAAGTTTATGCAAATACTTTTGTATATCTTGCACTTGTGTTTTGTTTTGTCTATCTTTTGTCAAGTGCTAGCTTAAAGGAATCATAAATCAAGGGGGAGCTTTGATCAAGGGGGAGTTTCATCAACTATTTCGTGCTAGATTATAAGAGGGAGAAGAATGTTCCTTTTTGATTCGACAAAAGGGGGAGAAGAATGTAAATATGCAACATTTAATTAATATTGCTATACAAATTTATTCATGTTAACAATGTTGCACATCTACATTCTTCTCCCCCTTTTGTCGAATCAAAAAGGAACATTTTTCTCCCTCTTATGATCTAGCACGAAATAGTTGGTGAAACTCCCCCTTGATCAAAGCTCCCCCTTGATTTATGATTCCTTTAAGCTAGCACTTGACAAAAGATAGACAAAACAAAACACAAGTGCAAGATATACAAAAGTATTTGCATAAACTTAATTTAGGAAAAATCAAATATACTCAAGTAGGAATCATGAGAGATTTATGCATCATTATTTTGTATTTATGTTAATGATAGGAAGTGAGGGTGTGAATATATATGAAATTTTCCTTTTGGTTGATAACTCCCCCTTAAAATGTGCAAATTATGTTAAGGACAACCAAAATCCACAATCCTAATCTTAAGTTAAGTATCAAAAATTTCTTCGCTCTAGATTGTGGAGATTATCTCAATATTAGTTTATTCATTTCTAATTGATATTTATTTATATACATTATGTAGCAAATGAAGATTTAATCATTGTTTGGACTATAATCTTATAGATCAACCTTTGTTTATACTTTCTTGAGTATTTTAGTACATGTAGGCCAACTTATGATTTTTATCTTTTCATGATGAGATAATGAATGTAGCATGTATAGTTTAATCAAGTAATTGACCAATGTGTGCACTAAATTGATAATTATTTTGATTTTATGTATGAAGCACATGATGTCATTTATGTATATTATCTTGATCTTCAAAGAATAATTCATGGTGTATGTAGATCAACATATCATGAGAAATTAGGTATAGAACATAGGTATTTTTCTCAAGCATTACACATTTTGAATTAATTCAATACCTACTGATATCGCGATTTTTATATATATATTTAATGCGATATTTAATTATTTTTGGATAAAAATCATGAGAATATGTTAAATATATGTTTAATATCATTATATATTCTTTTTCAGGTTCAAATTTGGATATTTGAGGATATATATGGATAAAAAGGCTAAAATTCGAAGATAAGCATCAAAGTTTGAAATTTCCAAAATTCTGTCGCTAAATGGTCGCTAGCGTCGCTAAAAGCCACCACTTAGCGTCGCTAAAGGTGACTTAGCGTCGCTAAAGAGCCCTTTGACAGCTTTATAAATTGATTTGATATCCATTCGGTTGGGAAGCTTTTCCATCCGAATTTTCACCATCTTCAACCTCTGGAAACTCCTTAAAAACACCATGAAGCATATGGGAGCATAGCTCGGAGCATTGGGGCTTGGATTGAAGATAAAATCGAAGATCAAGTCCCGGAACATTCGGCTTTTACGGTTTTATTCATTCTAGTTCTTCATGTTTCTTTGTTTGAATAATTTCCAGAGCTTTAGCATGTTTGTTCTAGGCTAGACTTCTGATTTTCCTCCCTCGAGGAGATGAACTTTAATTATGGTTGATTTAATTCATGGTTTTGATGCTTAATTCATGTTTGTTCTTAGTTTAGCCTAATTTATGTTTATCCATGCTTATGAATCTGTTTTATTTTGCTTAGAATCTGATTTTTATGTTTTGAGAGGCCACTTGAATCATAAAGTTTGAATCTTGATTGTCTAGGACCAATAGATGATTAAGGAATAGTGATTGACCAAATCCTATTTTTTGTGCAATTAAAGTTAGAGTCTTTTGCATGTGATGTCCATATAATGAACTCTATATGTTAGTTTAATGTTTTGTTGACCATACAAGCATTAAGATTAGGGCTTAACTTGTTAATCGAATTAATTGGCTAATTATCCCTTTTAATCGCGCTTTTGACCATAAAGGTTATTAATGGGTGTAATTAGACGGTTATAACCGGACCAAGGTTTTAACTATTATAGAAATCGATGCATGGATGTTTAAGTATCTTTAGTTCTTATTACCATGAATCTAATTGCCATGAGATAAGTGTAATCAAATCTAGGGAGGGAAAACTAGCTTTATATTATCTGATTTCCAAGTTCCTTCCTCATTCGCTCTCTGGTTTCTTTGGTTGTTTTAGGTGCTTTCTAGGGTTGTTGGTAGTGTTAGTTGGTTGATTGCTCACTTATCCATAATTCCCCCCTTTATTTTATCGCAAGTTTAATATTTCAATTAATATAATTTTATCAAATCATACCCGTTCCCCTTGAGTTCGACATCCGTACTTATTTTCTATACTATAATACGATTAGGTCCTCTTGCCTATTCGTGTCGTTTTTGGTACATAATAACACGGAATTATAAATATAAAACTAGTACGTAAAACGCACATCAAGTTTTTTACGTATACTATACTCCCATCATTACTAGTATACAAAAGTTTTCTAATTTCATGCAAGTTAAACAAAGATTTTGTAGTTACATGTTTGATTCATGATTACTTGTTATTTAATTATATATTCTAATGTTCTTTTCCATTTATGTGTATTCAATATTCAACAAGATTAAGATGAAAAGTGTTCTCATGAATACACAAGTGTGCAATACATATACTATAATCATTATTTATGCACGTATACCTCATAGATTCATGTGTCAAGTGATAGTAAATTAAGCGTGTGACACATGAGATAGTCATTTAAGTACATAGGCATACTCAAGCACGTATCAAGATGACAAATAACATGATTTCTTATATGAGGCATAACTTGTCATCTAATTTTACTATCTTGATTACAAAGAGTAATTCATTAAGTACCATGACAAGATAGTAAGTGAGAACCACTTGCAACAATGTTAATTTATATTTCTTCACCATGTAATCATCTTCATATATCTTTCATCACAAACTTATTTCAAAGACTCTTTTGATAGTGATCTTATATGAAAAATCTATGTGTGAGGTAGCTTGACCACAATTCATTACATGATAATTATTCAACACTTGATGAACATGAATGATATATCATAATGTTACATATGTTTAGTGATATTTCATGTAAGAATCACATATGTAATTTGATAACATTAAGAACAAGGATATGTCAAACATGAACCAAAGTATTATCATTTAGCGTGTATTTATGTAAACAAGATATTGTGAGCACCACAATTTAAATTGCATGTAAGCATTTTACTTTTTCAAACCATGTAAGATATAGAATTTAAGCACAAGATTTGTAAATTCACTTTATTTCTTCATGCATGCAATTACTTAGTGAGTTCTTTTACAAAGTTTACTAGTTCATCACCTTTAAAAAAACATCTTGTCTTTTTTAATGAAGTTCTTGAAATTGAGACCCAAAATAAGATACTCAAATTTTAACATCGCAAGGAGTTGCATGTTAGCATATTGTTGCACTAAACCAATGTATTATAATTCGTTTCATGAAGGTTTAGGCATAGCGTGTTAATAGCATAAACATGCTTTTGTTCATTTGTTTACGATGTTGTTCAAAAAGTTTGTATAAGTTCTCAAAGTAATAGGTGATGAAGTGATGATGATTCATTTTATTTGAAACACATATGTGAATGTAAACTTAACATGTATGTGTATACCAATTTGGTTCATGTGTTCTAAATGTTCTAAGATTTCGGAAGACAATTGAATCACTTATGTTGCATTGATGTATGTTTAGTATTAAGCAATAGTAAACCTATGTATAAGCCTAAAATAGAAAAATTGTTAAAAGTAACATCAAGCTCATGGTCGAAGTCACGGTCGACCGTGGTTCGACCGTGGAGCACCTGATAGATTTAGAATTTTGAAAACCGCCAGAGGGTCGACGGTCGATGCACGGTATCGACCGTGTATCGACCGTGAAGCATCTGTTCACTTTTTCTTTATATGTTAGACTTTTCAACAAATATATATATATATATATATATATATATATATATGTATATCTCAGTTATATTTTGTCACAAACCCATTTTTCATCATATTAGTTTTCCTTCATTCTCATAGACACAAGGCTCAATCTTTACTCAACATTGTTCAAACATGATTCATGTTTAAATGCAAAATGAAACCCTAAGAAGATGAAGAAACAATGGTGAGGAATTTTACTTATGGTGAAGAACACTCAAGAATCAAAAAGGAAATCGAGAATGAATGAGTCTTCAACTGAAGATGTACCATGAATCTAACTTGGGCTTCGACCATAGCTTTAATCATAAGGTAAATCCTTGTTTCTTGTAGTAAATTTTAAGCTTTTTGAGTGTCTAAGCAAAAATGGAGGCTAAGGTTTTTGTGGGGAAGATGGGTAAAGTGATAAAGTGGTGAGATGAGAGAGAAATAGGGCAAAATAGGTTTAAAATCCGTCAGACATCCGACGGACGATCCACGGTCGACCGTGGCATCGACCGCGAGATTTCTTTCAATTTGATTATTTGGACAGTGGATCCACGGTCGATACACGGCTTCGACCGTGGTTCGACCGTGAACCTTCTGGAAGCACAATTTTGAAAGGTTTCACATAATCAAACTTTATTTCCTAGGGAACATGTTCAATCATTCCTAAACCAAAATCCTATTGTATCAACTACTTCTTTCTTAAATGGTTTAGTATTTATGTCCACAATATTATTGCATTTGTTGTGTGTTTGAAATATTATTTCTTTAATATATCTAACTTTAAAGCATGTATATAACTTCTAAGCACCATTTTTATGAAGTTCCAATTATGATTCATCAAAGTAAGTTGTCTTAATTTGTAATATGATATCTTTTAAATTCTAAGACAATGTTACTTATGATAAAATCTAATTTGGCTCTTTAATTACTTAAACCCAAATAGTGTATGTGAAAATGAAATTCATGGGATTTAAGCAAACCTTTAATTCTTTGACAAATAATTTATTGTTTGACTATACATTTCAATATATAGAATTATATAAAATATATTTCCATATCATTTAAAAACTTTTAGCCAAAGCATGCTTTGTGAGAAATTCAAGCATTGCATATAATCACTTGAGGCAATATGATGAACATGAACATGGTATGTCAAATTTTAAAATATTGTTCATCAATATGCAATTTTAACTTTAAGCACAATATTTCTCACATTCAAAAGCAAATACTCTTGTTTAGATGTAGTTTGTATATTCTAACTTTATGAGACTATACATCTAGAATTATTAATCAACTATCAATTTTCTCAAATTTGTTATTTAATGATTTTCAAGATAGTTTGATATTTGTCATGCAACTATATGGAAGAGCTTCAAGTTATTATTTAAATCACAACACCAAGTAATATGGGCACAAGTAATATGTCATTTTAACGCCACATAGTTCAACTTTGTAACTCAATCAAAAAGTATTTGACTTGAGTATGAATTGAGCTTTGAAAGACATTTAAACATTTGATAAGTATTTCTATGTCTTTTGTTAATGCTTTTGCTACCCTTGATTAATTTTTATAGCAAACCAAGATTATGTAAAGCACTAGATACAATAAACACATTTAAACATGTCAAGTAGTTTCACATAAGTTCTCATGGCACTTTCAACACATAGATGTCAACATATAAAGCCTTGAGAAGTGAAAGAGAAACTTATCTTGATTGTGTTTCACTAGTGTTGTTCAAAAGCATTATTCTTGATGATTTATCATCCAAGTCTTTCATCCACACAAAACTTCAAGTTGCATCAAGAATGATATTCAACCTCAATTGCAACCTACAACTCAAACATATTTCATATGTGTGGAACCCATCTTTTCATGGGTCCGGGATTGTTAGTATCAAAAACACCTACTTTGATCCACCTTGGTTGGAGTATAAGACTTTATCATTTGTTTATTACTTCCAACCTTAGGCATACCAGTGAAAGAACTAGAGGCAATAGTGTATTTTTCAAACTTTTGAAAATTCCAGTGTGCTGACGGAAGATGCACGGCATCCGCCGTGTATTGACCGTGAGGTACCTGGATTTTTTCTTTTGCCTTTTCTTTCACACATTTGATTGGTTCTAATAGATTTGTTGATATGTTACTTGTTTCAATTGAAAACCCAAGACCTTTCTTGTCACTTGATGATTGTTGGACTCTAATATTCTTTTCTTTAAAATCCACACAAGTAGAGCAACTTTGTGACATGATATTGGATTCTCTTAACTCATTTATTTCCTTGACCAAAATTTCATTAAGAGCTTTGAGTTTAAGATTATCATTTTCAACATTTTTCAAATCATTGGTCTTGCTAATGAGTTTTGAATTAATATCAAGTAACATATCATATTTTTCTTTTAGCTCATCATAAAGATTATGTGAGTAATCTTTTCTACTAGTTACACTTATGAATGATACCTCATTTTCTTCAAAAGCCAGAAGCAAGCAAGTTCTCTTGATGTCTTTTTTCCTTCATTTCTTCTTGCTTCAAGCTCCTCAAATTTATCTATATCATTCCATAATCTCTTGGCACAAGTGTAAGAACACGTATATTCATATTTAATTTTATAAAGACTTAAAATTATTTGATTATTTTATTTGTAAGCTAATATAATTCGAACTCTTGTTTGTAGATATCTTCGTCATCGACTTTGAAGATATCATCTTCACCTGTTGAGTACGAGTTCGGTTGACTTGAAGAAGAACAATATTTAAGAGTTGTGAGCTGAGCAGCGACGGTTGATTCACGGTCGACCGTGGGATCGACCGTGAAGGTTCCTTTATCTTAATTTCTACTTTTCTTGTTGAATTGAAGTCTTCAATTATTTGTTCTTCACTTGATCATTAATTTTAGGTTTGTTGATCTTTAAAGAATGTAGCATATGAACATATGAATAAATTTGATAAGCAATAATATTACTTGTTCATATTTTTATCATCATCAAAATAAGGAGTGCATTTCTTAATGTGTGACCATGTATGCACTAACAAAAAACTATAACTATAATTAAGTATATCAGTGTCATAAAGAGGCGGAATAAAACCTTAAGATATTAGTGTTGACATGTCCGGTTATGTTTGCGGTTGACGGGCTTTTTAGTACAAAAAACAACTAAGCAACTAGCAAGAGATGAGAAGCCAACGCATCCTTTGACGCCTTACTTTTATAAATTTCGCCGTTTCCGACATTTTAAAGAATCTTGCACCTTCTCACCTCCTGCATCAAAGTTTTACTTATGTGAGTTTCTATTTAATTTAGGTTTTAAGGTTTTGCGTTTGTTCCTGTTTGATTATGATTTGTTTTTTATCTATAAAGTTTGTGAACTGTAACTTTAAATTTTGGTTTAATTATGGTTCTTGATTCTGGATTTTGATTGCAATTTTGGGAGTGGTGGTTGTAGCCTGCGAGTTAGGTGGATTAGGTAGGTAGTGGTGTTAGGACGTGTGAACATAAAACCCTCTCAATTTATAGATCTTTTTAGCTCTCTTCTTTTCGACGATGTGGATTTATTTATGTTTGATATTGAAAACCAGTTTAACAATCAATAGTATATTTAATTATTTTAGATTCATCCCCTCGCAACGCGAGAGGCTTACAAAACCTCGTTAGCTTCAATAACTACGATTAATGTATTACTTCTTTTTGGAATCAAATTTTTAGTTATTATTATTATTATTATTATTATTATTATTATTAATTTGTAAATATCAGTATATAGTTTATATTTTGTCTTAAATATGTAACTTCACATGCATGTCTAATAACAGTATATAGTTTGTAAGCCCCTGTACGTATCTGTACAAAACCTCGTTAGCTTAAATACTGATATATTTTGTAAATATCAGTATATAGTTTATATAGTTTATAATTTGTAAATATCAGTATATAGTTTATTATTATTATTAATTTGTAAATATCAGTATATAGTTTATATTTTGGCTACCCTGTACGTATCTGGGCTTACTGGTTGGCGGGAACCCTAGAAGATGAACTTTTTGGGATCCTGTTATTCAGAAAGTCAGAAGGCGTTTAGAGGGGTGGAAAGCCAAGTTTTTGTCAAAAGCAGGTAAGATCACACTGATTAAATCTGTGCTCAATAACCTACCAATGTACTTTGTATCATTGTTTTGCATGCCAGGAGGGGTGTATAAAGAATTAGAAAAGTTGAGAAGGAAATTTTTATGGTCAAATGACGGGGAAAAAAGAGGTTTGAGTATGGTCGCTTGGAGTAAGATTCAGAAGCCTAAACGATTTGGGGGACTGGGGGTTGGTGACATGCGGCAGAAAAACCAAGCGTTGTTAGCTAAATGGATCTGGCGGTATTGGAATGGAGAGAACTCAGGGTGGCAGAAGATTGTTGAGAACAAATATGGGGATTTATCTTTAGGGGCCAAAGGACTGTGTCTAGGTAGTAATAAGATATCTTGTGGTTGGAAGAATATTTCGGGGATTCTAGCCTTAGAGGATAGGTTAGCGCTAGCTATTAGGGAGGGTTTTGTAGCTAAAGTAGGTAAGGGCGATAGTTTTGAGTTCTGGAAGGACAAATGGGTTGGGGACTTTGATCTAAAAAGCAAATTCCCTAGATAGTATGTGCTAGCTGTTAAAAAAGAGGGTAAGATTGAGAGCTTCGGGGAATGGAGGAGAAGATCATGGTTTTGGACAATTAACTTAAGAAAGGGTGTTTTTGACTGGGAAGTTGAGGTTTATCAGGATTTCTTGAAGATTTTAAACTCACAAACATTACATAAGGATATTAGTGATAGGGTTAAGTGGAGACATGAGCCTAATGGGGAGTTCTCAGTAAGAAGTCTAATAAACATAATAAATGAGAAGTCGGAGGTCCAAGGTGTGGCCAAGGTGTGGGATTTTTGGGGACCTCCCAAAGTACGATTGTTTGTGTAGCAAGCAGTATGGAATAGTATCCCAACCAGGATGGAATTAGCAAGAAGGGGAGTGTTGAGGTCAGTAGGGTTAGAATGTCCGTTGTGTGGAAATGAGTATGAGACCTCGGCCCATCTATTGTTGCAGTGTAATAAGTCTTGGGCAATTTGGTCGAGTATAATGTCTTTGGTTGGTGTCTCTTGGGTGGCCCCAAGGAGTATTGGAGTATTAGTGGAGATGTGGCCCAATTTATGTAATAAGAATTGGATTAGGAAGGTATGGATGTTAGTTCTTTACAGTGTTCTATGGACAATATGGTTGGAAAGGAATAACATAGTGTTCAATTGCAAAAGAGAGAGCGTAGAGTGAATTATTAATTTACTTTGGTTAAGAGTATGTCAATGGTGTCAGGCGAAATGGCCAATGGTGGCGGGATCCCCTCTAGATATGTGCATAAGGCCTATTGAAGTATTGAGAGGGGACAACTTATTGACATGGGTAGGTAATGATATCAATGATTTTAGCTCTGAGCGGCTAGTTTTGTTTACGGATGGATCGGTGCGAAGCGAGGTGGCTGCAGCGGGCATAGGGAGAGTCTTTAGAAGAGGCATGAATGGTGAGACTGTTGGTGCTTTTTCAAAACCTTTATGGATTTGTAGCCCCTTAGTAGCTGAATTGGAAGCAGTGTACTATGGTCTGCTGGTCTTTAGGAATAATAAAATGTTGTGTAACGAGGATATCTTGGTGTGTCTTGACTCCGAGATAGTGTATATGATGGTGAATAGGATGATTGACCCACCAAAAGGGGTCAGTGAGGTGTTGGATAGAGTTAAAGGGCTTATTAAAGCTGGTGGGAGTTTTGAGATTAGAACTATTCCGAGGGAGTTGAATTTTGCAGCTGATGGTCTGGCTAAGAAGGGGGTAGGAAGGGTAGGTCCTTGGGTGATGTGGGGCTAGATGAGTTTTGTGACCTAAGGGTAGGGATAGTAGTTTGTTTTGTTTCTACTATGATATGTAATATCTCATTTTCTTAATGCGTTATGTTTTATGGCTGGGTGAGGTATGTGTTTTGACAGGTTCACAGGTTCCAGAAGCATGGTGTGAGAAATGCCCTATGTCGGGGCTAAGTTTTCACAGGTTCCTAGAGGGTTGGGGTGGTATCAGGTATGAGGGTGGGATGGGACGGGTTTGATAGATGTTTGTCACGACTTCGTGCGTACAGGTATGATGTATTGACATTGGGGTCATAAGGGTGGTGAGGAAACACTTTGTTTTTTTGAAGTATAAGGTGGCAATTATGCACACACGGGCACATCGTTTTTTTTGCCATATCCTGAACCTGATCAGATAGGTGGTGTGCAGGAGTTTTTGCACTTTTGAACCCGAAGTTATAAGGTGGTATTCATTCCATGTGTCTTATATCTCTGGCGGTTTTGTTTCGCATCTTACCTAGCTTGATGTGTGATGTTTGTTCTATTTCAGTAAGGGTTGGAGGGGTGGGTTATGGGTGTTTAGGTGGAGGGTAGAGGCTGGATGTCGAAGGGGCCAAAAATAGGTTATGATGGCGTTTGGGGGGAGGTGAGGAGTATCTCTTTGGTGTAAGGAGGTTTCGGAGGGAGGTGTTTGTATTGGTGCTTGCCCTTCACCCGATTTAACCTTTGTGCTTCAGAGTTTTTTTTTTCAAACGAAGATCATTACGAAGAGTTTTTAGAGTAGTTTCTTGAGATTTTAACTTCCAACTAGTTAGGTAACCCTGTTGTGCTTTAGAGTCTTTCGGTGGGTGTTTGCTTATTTCCCTAGTTTTTGAGAGTTTTAATAAGCAAAACCAACCTCATAATTGTTATATCTGTTGATGCTGGAGGCTATTGATTCCAGCGAGTGGGTTTGAATGGTTACATGTTTTTGTGGTTGTAACATTTACGTCTTAAATGCTATAGTTGACTTGGGTATATCCATATGATTGGCTGTAATGATGGATTGATATTGAATTGAGGTTGAGCTGGTGTCATAAGGTGGCTAGGTAGTGGCTAGGGGTGCTTCTGGTGTAGTGGAGTTATGGAGGGTGGTTGGGTTGTGATGGAGTTTTCTTACCTGTGATTCAACCCATTGAGCCTCAGAGTTTTTTCTTAGTGGTATATAGATTATGGATGGGTCAGTTGTATGTTTTGTGAGAGGTTGGGGTGAGAAATTTTATCTTTCATTTCTTTTAGGTTTCCCTATTCAGCCTCAGAGTCTTTAGTCGGTTTGAGTACTCATAAACCAAATTATGTGAGCAGTATGAGTACCTCTGACATGATACTATACATTTTGTGTTCTAGAATATTGTTGGTATATGTGGCCTGCTTACGCATATTGGTTTCATGGTTCGTGGAGTTATGTTGCTGTATCGAGACTGTTTTGCTTATTATAGGCTAATTATTTGGCTAGTTTCCTTGGTTTTACCTGCTGCATGCTCTACTTTGGTGGTTGTTGTATCTGGAAGTCGATACTATTTTCGTTCTGCTTGTGAGGGATTGCTCCGTCAAAACAGGTCATAGAGATGGTTAGTATGATGGGTAGCACTTTTGGGATGTGTACATCATGTGTACATCATATTTTGTTCTAGCAGGTCATAGAGATGGGTTGTGTACATCATGTGTCGGTTTTGCGTTTCATTGTAACGGACTATGTGGTTCCTATTTGATCATATAAGAAAGGTATGAAGAGATCTGTATGGCTATGTATGGTGAAATATCAGTAAGGAAGTGATAAATGACCATTTAACCTGAGCAGCCTATTTTGAGCCTCAGAGTTTTTTCTTTCACTGTGTATGATAAACCATGGTGTGGAGAGAGGTGAGAAAGAGAGAACCTTGTGTGTATAACCCGCTTGTGCCTCAGAGTCTTTGCTAGCTAATGGGTATCTCGTCATTACTTGTATAATTGGACACCTATTACTAGAGGGGTTTGGATCTAAGGTAGGCCTCATGTAATAGGGTGGACTGGGGTGTCGGGAACAAAATTTGTTTTGAAAGGAGTGGATTGGGATTGGGTAGATGTTCTGGTGTGAACGGAGGAAGTGGACTATAGGTCGAAGTAATAAGGGGTGTTGTGTTTGCCCTCGGTGAATGGAGGGATGTAGGTTTGGTTGGGATGATAAATGGTCTAATCCTACCTGTTGAACTTCTTGAGCCACTGAGTTTTTTCTTATTAATCATAAGCTTTAGATGTTGTCCTGGAGTTTGGGAGAGTGGGGAAGGAATATTTCAGTTAGGAAGTGCTTATTTCCATAATCCATGAGTGCATAAATAAGCATGAGTCGGTGTTTTTGGTTTTGTTGAATGACAGGTCAATAGACATGCAGAAAGATTGAGCAAAGAGCTGAGCGGAATACCACAAAACCTATACAGAATGCTGGTTGCTGTTGAGTACTACGGGCTGATGATACAGGGCTCTGCGTGAACCTGATGCACCACTGTGCGTTGTTAGCCTAAGAGAAACAAGGGATCTAAAAGCGCTTGTGCTAACTGGCTACAAGTTATTAATCCATGAGAAGGTTTCGTTACTATGCTGCTGCCTTCGAGTGTGCTGCTTGCTGCTGGGAGAATGCAGCAGTTAAGGCTCCTAGTGCTGTTGTTGAGCTATGCTGCTGCTGTTTTGAGCTCTGCTGTTGCTTCCTGAGTGTGTTTTGGTAGGTTAATGCTGTTAATATTGAAGATTTTTGGAGTTGCACGGCGATCAAGGGAGCGCTGATGTTACACGCAATAAATCAGCGAGCAATGATCTTTCAGTATAGAATGCAGAATGCCAAGTGAACTATATCGAGTTTGGCTTAATAATTTGGAGCTTATTCAGGTGGTATTTTGCAACTTATATCAAGCAGATTGGAATAGTAACATATGTTGTGTTACTGGAAGAAGAGAATAAGGTGTTCAAATGGGGATTTTAAAAAAGGTGTTCAAATGGGGTGATGACTTCAAACAAATTGCCCATTCTTTAATATGTACATGTGGGTTATATGTGACTTTGCCTAAGTCATGGGGTTTAGTTTTAACTTTGTAGAAGTTAAGGGGTTAAAATGTAAAATGCCAAATTGTATATAAGGCATATAGATTTGAACAATTTTTAGAGTCGTCATTTTTCATTCTTGTAATTTGTACATTTCTTGTAGTTCAAGTTCAAAAAGCAATAAGGAGATATTGATCCCAAGTTCTTGATTGTGTTTTGGTCCAATTTCGTGTGCCATTTTCGTTTATTCCACAACAAAGTGGTATCAGAGCTTCAAGGCTCGTTTGTATTCTGGGTTTTTTGGAGGTAATCGCCGGAAAATCATGGTCGCCGGAGAAAGGGAGTTTTCTTGGCGGGTTTTGTTCTTGGATCACGATTTTGTGCCTTGGAGACGAAGGTTATTGGTGTTGGAGTGTTTTCGGTGGTTTGGGGTTCAATCGTGACTCAATCTTGGAGTCACAAAGGTGTTAACGGCGAAGAAATCCGACAAACTCGTCGGAGAAGACGATACAGGTCCAGTTCGCACGTTTTAGAGCCACTTCGCACGACTGGAGCTCACTTCGCAAGAAGCAGCAGTCCAGATCGCACGAAATCAGTCAGTTCGCAAGGTTTAAGTTCACTTCGCACGAAAGCAGTCACTTCGCACGAAGTGCTCCTCAGTTCGCACGAAGCAGAAGCCAGTTCGCACGTGGTGCTTCTAGTTCGCACGTGGTGAAGTTTGGTCGCGATTTTTTCGAAGTTTTTCGTACGTGTTGGAAGTTAAGATGGCTCCACCGTTAATGATGATTGAAAAGTTCACCGGGAAAAATAATTTCAGCCTATGGAGACTCAAAATGAAGGCATTGTTGAAACGTGAAGGTATTTGGCAACCGTTAGCGGGTGAAAGGCCCAAAGATATGGAGGAGGCCGAGTATAAACAACAGGATGAAAAGGCTCACTCGACGATCCTGTTATCACTTTCAGACGAGGTGCTCTATGAGGTCGCGGAGGAAGAAACCGCAGCGAGTTTATGGGTGAAATTGGAGTCATTGTATATGACGAAGTCGCTGACCAACAAGTTACTCCTAAAACAACGTTTGTTCTCATTGAAAATGATGGAAGGATCGGTTCTTAAAGATCATCTCGATGAGCTGAATTCAATCTTGATGGATCTTAAGAATGTGGAGGTAAAAGTCGAAGACGAAGATGCGGCGTTAATCTTGCTTGTCTCTTTACCCCAGTCATATGAGAACTTTGTGAATTCGTTTGTTGTTGGTAGAGATACCATTTCTCTTGAAGATGTAAGGTCAGGCCTTCATTCAACGGAACTTCGTCAAAAGGCATCGGGTAATGGCGTGGATTCTCAACCAGTTGGGTTGAATGTGGTTCGGAATGATCGAAATGGCGATCGATCAAACAAAGAAAAGGGAAAACAACGTAGAGGAAGGTCAAAATCACGGAGTAGAAAACCGGGTTCAAAAGATGTTTGTCACAATTGTGGTGAGAAAGGCCACTGGAAGAGGGAATGCCCAAAGTATAGACCTGGTAGTTCTAATGCTAATATGGCCAACGAGGATACGAATTCAGAAGCTGATCTGGTTCTTATGGTATCCAGTTGTTGTTTGGGAAACTCACAGGAGTGGATTCTAGATTCGGGATGTTCGTTTCATATGTGTCCATACAAGGAGTGGTTTACGACGTATCGGGAACAAGACTCTGGGAGCGTGTTAATGGGTAACGACGTGGCATGCAAGGTGGTTGGCATTGGGTCAATCAAGATTCGTATGCATGATGGAATCGTGAGGACTCTATCCGACGTTAGACATGTTCCAGATTTAAAGAAGAGTTTGATTTCGTTGAGCACTCTTGATGCTAAGGGATACAAGTATTCCGGTTCAGGTGGAGTACTTAAGGTGTCCAAGGGAGCATTGGTGGTTATGAAAGGACTAAAACAATCCACTTTGTACGTTTTGAAAGGTGAGACGGTGGTGGATAGAGGCACCGCAGCTATTTCTCAAACCCAAGATCCGAACGGGGATCTGACTAAGATGTGGCATATGAGGCTTGGTCATGTTGGGGAAAAGGGCATGGAACTGTTGAGCAGTCGAGGTCTGTTGGAGGGGCATAAAGTGACAAAGCTGGGATTTTGTGAACATTGTGTACTTGGCAAGCAGCATAGAGTAAGCTTCTCTAAAGCTGTTCATCAAACTGAAGCTCCTTTGGATTACTTACATGCAGATTGTTGGGGGCCGTCGCGTGTACCATCTTTAGGTGGTAAGCGGTATTTTCTTTCGATTATTGATGATTTCTCGAGAATGACATGGGTGTTTATCATGAAACATAAGAATGAGTCATTTGAGAAATTCAGAAGCTGGAAAGTCTTAATCGAAAATCAATTGGGGCGTAAGATCAAGAAGCTGAGAACCGACAATGGGTTGGAGTTCTGTTCGAAAGAGTTTGATGGGTTTTGTGAAAAACATGGGATTGCAAGACACAAGACGGTCCGGTATACACCGCAGCAAAATGGAGTGGCGGAACGGATGAATAGAACCCTGTTAGAAAGAGCAAGGTGTCTGTTATCAAATGCCGGTTTATCTCGTGGATTTTGGGCCGAGGCAGTTAATACGGCCTGTTATCTCATCAATCGATCACCAGCAACGGCGATTGACTATAAAACACCGTTTGATGTTTGGACTGGTAAAGCCGCGGATTATTCGAAGCTGAGAGTGTTTGGATGTCCGGCGTATTATCATGTTGATAATGGGAAATTGGAACCGAGGGCCAAGAAAGGTGTGTTTATGGGGTATGGTGATGGCGTTAAAGGTTACAGAATTTGGTCACCGGAGGAAAAGAAAGTGATCCTGAGTAGAGATGTAACGTTTGATGAGAAGTCTATGATTCCTACAAGTGAGAGTGTCACCAAGAAGGTGGAGAAAAATGATGATCTTGGTAACAGTTTGGGTGATAGTGAGACCGATGAAGACAATTTGGATGATGAAGACGTTACGGGCGTTTTGGGTGTTAATGGTTTTGACACAGGGTCTTCAGATACACTATCAGGGGCTACAACGACACGGTCAGGGCCTACAGTGACGCAGGCCGAACCAACACAGACAGAGCATTCGTCGCAAGGGTTATCTCGTGAAGGTGGAGGTGAAGGTGGAGTAAATGATGGTGGTTCATTGGCTCGTGATCGGTCGAGGAGACAGATCAGACCACCGGTGAGATATGGTTTTGAGGATATGGCGGCTTATGCATTACAAGTTGCTGAAGATATGGATAGTTCAAGCGAACCGGGGTCATATCGAGAAGCAATTGTGTCTAAAGATGCGGGTTTGTGGTTGAGTGCAATGTCCGAGGAAATTGAGTCGTTGTATAAGAACAAGACTTGGGTTCTTGTGGAGTTACCAAAAGGAAGGCGGGTCGTCGGATGTAAATGGATTTTCAAGAAGAAAGTCGGTTTAGAAGGACCCGAAGGGATTAGATTCAAAGCACGGCTTGTGGCTAAGGGGTATAGCCAAAGAGAAGGTCTTGATTACAACGAAATTTTTTCTCCTGTGGTTCGTCATACATCTATTCGGGTGTTGTTATCTCTAGTGGCGCATAGTAATCTGGAGTTGGAACAACTAGATGTAAAGACAGCTTTTCTTCATGGGGATTTGGAAGAAGAGATTTATATGGCTCAACCGGAAGGGTTTGTGGAGCAAGGGAAGGAGAACCTGGTGTGTTTGTTGAAAAGATCTTTATACGGTTTGAAGCAGTCGCCTAGACAGTGGTACAAGCGGTTTGATAGTTTCATGGTCAGTCACGAGTTTGTTCGGAGTCCATACGATTGTTGTGTTTATCATCGGAGGTTGATGGACGGGAGTATGGTGTACTTACTTGTGTATGTGGATGACATGTTAATCGCTGCTAAAGACATGGTGGAAGTCCAGAAGATAAAGGATCTTCTGAGTACCGAGTTTGAGATGAAAGATTTAGGTCCCGCTAGAAGAATTTTGGGAATTGAAATCTTAAGAGATCGGGGAAACAAGAAGTTGTTTTTATCTCAAAAGGTTTATGTAGAGAAAATTCTTCATCGATTTGGAATGTTTTATGCTAAACCGTTGAGCAATCCGTCATCATCGAGTTTTCGTCCTTCTATGGTTTGTTCGAATGAAGTTGACAATGATGATGAGTATATGTCAAAGGTTCCCTATACTAGTTCGGTGGGAAGTTTGATGTATGTGATGGTGTGTACACGACCAGATTTGGCTCACGCAGTTAGTGTGGTTTCTCGGTTTATGGTGAATCCGAAGAAAGACCATTGGGTAGCGGTGAAGAGAATTTTTCGGTATCTCAAAGGTACGGCTGATGTTGGTCTCATATATGGTGGTGACCGGGAAGTTGTGGTAACCGGGTATTCGGACTCGGATTATGCAGCGGATTTGGATAAGCGTAGATCCCTCACGGGTTATGTTTTTACGCTTGGAGATGCAGTAGTAAGCTGGAAAGCAACACTCCAACCGTCGGTTGCGTTATCTACTACTGAGGCGGAATATATGGCGCTTACGGAAGCGGCCAAGGAGGCTATTTGGTTGAAAGGATTGGTTGGAGATCTGGGTATCAATCAAGACAAGACTTTGGTGCATTGTGATAGCATGAGTGCTATAAGTTTGGCCAAAGATCAAGTGTTTCATGATAGAACGAAGCATATTGATGTGAGGTATCATTTCATTCGTTCTGAATCAAGAATTAAAGTGGTGAAAGTCGGAACCAGAGACAATCCTGCGGATATGTTGACTAAGGCGGTTCCGGAGTTCAAGTTTAGACATTGTTTAGATTTGCTTAACATTGGAAGTTGGAATTCAAGTGTGACTTAGCTAAAGTCAAGGTGGAGTTTGTGGGTTATATGTGACTTTGCCTAAGTCATGGGGTTTAGTTTTAACTTTGTAGAAGTTAAGGGGTTAAAATGTAAAATGCCAAATTGTATATAAGGCATATAGATTTGAACAATTTTTAGAGTCGTCATTTTTCATTCTTGTAATTTGTACATTTCTTGTAGTTCAAGTTCAAGAAGCAATAAGGAGATATTGATCCCAAGTTCTTGATTGTGTTTTGGTCCAATTTCGTGTGCCATTTTCGTTTATTCCACAACAGTACATTAGTGGAATATTGTTCACATATGAAGATGCATGATCAAAAGAGAAAAGCAGTTGAAATAATTGTTCGGTCCATGAAGAAATCGAAGATATTTACCTGCTAGATTGTCACAATGCGGGTCAAATGTTGATGGTTGGTATCTCACCTGGAAATAGTTCTTGCGAGAAATGTTTATGGAGTCTGAAGGAGAAAGGGATTTGTGTGACTACAAGAATCTCTTTTAAAAAAGAGTAAAGGTGTGGACATAGTTTGTCCATTGTGGTAGGTGGGTGAACCAATTTGGCAGGTTTTTAAATTGTACTTCATGTTGTGTGGGTAGTAACTTTCTGTAATTGTGTAGTACAAACATGTAATGCTGCTGGATTTATGAGTTAATAAAATCTATTTGGCTGTTAAAAAAAAAACATGCATATCTAATATTGTTTCAGATAAGAAATTTAAATATGAAAAAGAGCTATGCATAAAGAGAAGTAAAGATTGGAAAGAATGTTAACTAAGTCGTATAATGGAGATGGTAAACGATAATTTTATTCTTAATAATAATAAGAATCTCAAGCTGAAGTGGTGATTTGTATGACATTTGGCGAGACCCAATCATCAAAATCAAAAATACCATGAAAAATTATGTTTTAATGGTAAATTACCAATATGCCCCTAAATATAATATGATATTTTGTCCATTTAGGTTGTTAATTGATAGATAGAGAAATGAGAACAAAATAAAAATAAAAATTTGAACTAAAAATATTGAATTAACATAATTAAATCAAAATTAAAAATTTTAAAAAATTAAACTAGAAGAAACAATAGAAAATTATAAATTATAAATTTCCACTTCCCCACTTTTAAACACCAACCCAAAAAAATAATTAAATAACAATAAAACAACATTAAAATAATTTAATCACAATTACAAATTAAAAAAATTAAAAATAAAACAAACGATAGAAATTTAAAAAGTAAATTTTTTTTAATCTTTCACCCCTTTTACACCTTCCAAGAAACCCCCTTTTAGTCTTTTACTCTTCCAAGAAACCCGTTTGCACATCTACATCTCTTCTAAACATATCCCTCTCACTTTCGAGTTCACTCACAGCCTCACTCTCCCAACAGCTAGCCTCCACCATCGGCGACCGCCGCCGCCACCGTAGTCTGCCAAACAACCGCCGCCGTAGTCAGCCAAATCGCCGCCTTCGTAGACTGTCAAATTGTCGCCTTAACAGTCTACCACACCGCCACCGCTAAGCCATCTGCTACCGCCACTGCCTTCACCGACTACCACACCACCACATCCTTCGCAATCTGCCAACGCCGCCGCTGGTCCGCCATCTGCTACTGCCGCTGCTTCAACAACTTCCAACACCTATGCCGCTCCTCCATCTGCTACCGCCGCTGCTTCTACACTTGCCAACACCACAACCGCCTCCACCATCTACGAACTTCATCACATTCAAACATGCATACAAGATATGAGACAACCAATTTAATTACCTTCTTTAGATTGCAGATAATAATAACTTTTACTCATCTAATTTTTTTTATAGATTACAGATCTGAGATTAAAAGATAACCTTATCAAATATTATATGTGGGATTTTGATTTTGAATTCAAAAAAATAGATTTTGATTATTTTTACCTTATGCAATTATACTTGTATCAAATTCAAAGTTGCAGATTATTAGGGAAGAAATTACAAAAACATGTGATTAGTTTGTAATAAAGTTTGACTTTGTTATTAAATAATGTGTAATTATAGTATATAATTTAGAGTTAATTACTGATTTGATCCATTTGGTTTGGTCAAAATATCATTTTTAGTCATTTATTTCAAAAATTGATCTGTTTGGTCCCTCTAAATGTCATTTTGTCACTTTATTGGTCCTTTAGTTAGCATTCGTTAGTTTTGCTGTTACTTTTGTCTTTTTATGGGGGTAATTTTAGTCTTTCACCAAATAAAGAATTTTCTATTGAATACTTGTTAAATATAAAATATATATTACACTATACTCCAAACACAATACACACACACTATCTCTCTCTCCCTCTCCTCTCTCAGTCACCACCATCCACAGACGCCACCACCACCATTCACAGCCGCCACCGCCACCATCACCATCACACCATCCACAGACGCCACCACCATCCACAACCACCATCATCCACAGCCACCACCACCATCCACAGACGCCACCACCATCCACCATCCACAGACGCCACCACCATCCACCATCCACTGCCACCACCTAACACCACTATAAACCCTAAATCCACTATATCCCCTAGATCAACCACCTATACCACCGCCACCATCCACAGCTCTGTTCAAACCCTCGATCTAGAAAACCACAACCACCGTCACACCACCATCCTCTATTTAGATCCCCTATCAAAAACCCTAGAAAACCTATCCTAGCCGCCGTCACCGTCGATTACAGAAAAAACTCGCCACCGCCGCCACCATGTGTGCGTTCAACCTAGAAAACCCCGTCAAGATCTGTTCAAAGTGCATATGACGAGAACTTACCACAACCACCGTCGAGATCTTGAATCGGGGTGGAGTAAGAACTGTGGCAGTTAGGGTTTTCCGTGGTGATTTTTGGGTGGCGGCTAGGTATACGGTGGCGGTGTGACACTGATTGTGGTGAACGCTAGCGGTGTGACGGTGGTTACCTAGAGAGAGAGACTGACAGAGAGGAGAGAGAAGAGAGACAGAGAGAGAGAAAGATTGACATATTATGGATGATGGTGGTGGTGGCGGTTGTAGGTATGCAAACCGATCGGTGATGGAGGATGAGTCGTAGAGAGAGAGACTGACAGAGAAAAGAGAGAGAAGAGAGAGAGAGAGAGAGAGAGAGAGAGTCTAAGCTTAGTGGAGAGGGGAAAAGTAAATATATTAAATAAAAATTTATTTAAAAAAGGTTTAATGGGAAATGACTAAAATACACCATATAAAGACAAAACTAACAGAATTTTTAACGAACAGTTACCTAAAGGACCAGTAACGTGACAAAATGACATTCAGAGGGACCAAACAGATCAATTTTTGAAATAAAGGAATAAAAAGGATATTTTGCCCAAACCACAGTGACCATTTCTATAATTAACTCTATAATTTAATTGTGTAGGATCATATGTTGTGTTTTTTATTTATTGAATGTCTTGAAAACACAAAAAATAAAGAGTAAATTATCAAATTGGTCCTTTAACTTAGGTGTTTCTTCCGATTTGGTCCTTTAACCTTGGGAGTGACCAAAATGGTCCTTTAACTACCACGTTGTCATCAAATTAGTCCATCCGTTAGTTGACTGTTAGTCAACTCTGTTAAGTGAGGTAAAATGACACTTTTACCCTTAACTATTAATTAAAATCAGATTTAATAATGTTTAAGAGTTAATTGCACCAACGGTCCTTTAGCTATCCAAAAGTTGCGGCTTTAGTCCTTTTTTTTTTCAAAAAGTTGCATGTATAATCCTTTAACTACCCAAAAGTTGCACCGATAGTCCTTTTTCACGTTTTCTGTTAATTTAATCTGTTAGTTTTTGTAAATTGACCATTATACCCCTTATCCATATTTTTAATTTATTTTCCAAATAATATATAATAATAATAATAATAATAATATCAAGAATTAATTAGACAAGCAAGCTTTATCTCTCTCTCCCTCTTCCTCCACACTCACCTGCACACACACACATACCTGCACACACACATACACCTACACTCTCTCTCTCTCTCTCCACCTGAAACCACCGCCTACCACACACCACCTGAAACCAACCCCTACCACCACCGAATATAACCACAACGTCCTACCACCACCGCCCGAAACCACCTCCTACCAACACCGAATACAGCAACCGCCGCCTACCACCACAAGCTACATCACCACCGCCTACCACCACCGTATACACCCAAATCGAAAACCTACCAACAACCGCCGTCTGAAACCCACCACCACCGACGAAATCAACCCAAAAAACCACCACCACCACCGAACTCCACCGCTGTAACAGATCTTGGGTTTCTGGTTTGATGAAACCCATCACCGTCACCGCCACTTGCAGATCTAGGGTTTCTGCTTTTGAGTTTTTGCGATGGTGATGGTGGCAGTGTTTGAGGTGGCAGATCTAGGGTTTCTGCTTGTTTTCAACTTTTAATGGTGGTGGTCAAAGAATTAGAGAGAGAGAGTGTGTGTGTGTGTGTGTGCGTGTGTTTCTTGGTGGCGGTAGTGATGGCGTAGGTGGAGGTGGGTGCGCAGATTGTGGCTGGTGGTGGTGCGCAGGTTGTGGCTGGTGGTGGTGACTCTGGTGGCGTACAGGGTGGGGAGACGGTGGAGCTTGGGGGAGATGGTGGCTGTTTGCGTGAGGGAGAGATGACCGTGAGAGTTAAAATGTTAAAAAAATTATAATCGATATTTATTTAAAAAGGATTAAAATATTATTTTAAATTAACTAAAATATTAAAAAATGGCAAAAAGACGTAAATACCCCTGACTTAACGGACCTAACAAATGGAAAACGTTAAAAAGGACCGTTGGTGCAACTTTTGGGCAGTTAAAGGACTATCCTTGCAACTTTTTGAAAAAAATGACTAAATTCGCAACTTTCGGATAGTTAAAGGACCATTGGTGCAATTAACTCTAATATTTAATATATATTTATCGTATATATTTATTATACATCACTTCTCTCATCTCTCTCAGCTCACATTTACCGACAACCACCGCCACCGCCACCACCACTGGACACCACCACCATCACCGCTGAAAGATCCGGTGACAGCACCGCTGCCTCCGCCTCACCTTTATCTTTCGCATTCTCTCATCTCTCTCTCTGCTTCTCTTGTCTCTTTCTAATCTCTCACGACTTCAACAACCAGAAGAAAATAACCACCGAAATAAATGCCAGGTGAGGTTTCCCAAAACAACTCTGATTTATGTTCATATAATCCTCTGATTTTTGCAGATTTGTGGTCATATAATCCTCTGATTTATTTTCTGACTAGCATGAAGAAGAAGAATTCAAAGTCTGGTGCTTTTTTTATTGGTGTGCATGATTTGCATGCTTTATTTTCCTTTTCAAATAAATGTATAACGGTCCTTGTGTGTGACCGATTCTTTTGGGTTTTTGAGAATTTCCAATAGGTCTTTGGCTATTTATAGTCTCTATGGTCTCTTCTTTTGATGTATTTTAAAAAAAGCCTATTTCAATAAAATATACGAGAGCTTCTTCCATCTTTATTGTGCTCTTTATTGTCTGTGTTTTACATTCTAAATACCAACATTGTGGTATCAGAGCACAGGCTGTTATCTATGGCTGAGTCGTCGAGTGCTGCAGGCACCTCATCAGTCATCATCCCTATATTTAAAGGAGAAGGATACGAACACTGGCGTCTTCGTATGAAGACCATCTTACAATCACGTGACCTGTGGGATCTCGTGTTTCTGGGTACAACAGCAATGGGAGAAGGACCCCGTGACATGCGAGAAATCAAAAGAAGAGATGCTCATGCGATGTCAATAATCCAACAAGGTGTTCATGATAGCTTATTCTCCCGAATAGCTGCAGCAGAAACGGCAAAAGAAACATGGGAAATCTTGCGTTTGGAAATTCAAGGTGACTCCCAAGTCCAATCGGTTAAGTTACAAGGACTACGGAGATCGTTCGAAAACATAATAATGAAAGATGAAGAAGCAGTTGGAGATTACTTTTCGAGAGTTATGGACAACGTCGGACAGCAGCGATCTTATGGGGAAGAACTCACCGATCAGAAAATCGTTGAAAAGATTCTTAGAAGCTTGTCCCCTAAGTTCGACTATGTCATCCCATCTATTGAAGTGGCATTCGATCTGTCTAACATTACCCCTGTCAAACTTATGGGTTTATTACAATCTCAAGAAGAGCGCATAAACAGCAGAATATCACTTGAAGTGGTTCGTAGACCTGTAGATCGGCAAGAAGAACATGCTTTGCAAGTCTTTCAAGAACAAAACAGACCACCTCGAGGAAGGGGTCATAATAACTTCAGAGGTCGTGGCTTTGGACGAGGAAGAGGAAGCTTTGATCGTAGTAAAGTACCTCAATGCCATGTTTGCAAGAAATATGGCCATCTCAAAAAAAATTGTTGGTATAATGAAGAGAACCAAGTCAACGTAGCCGAGAATGACGTTCAAGAAGAACCGGCAGAAGCTGAGAATGCGCAATTGTTAGTTGCTATTCAACTTGATGATGATCAATACACACTCATGACCAACTCAGATAATCGTAATAACTCCAATCGACTTTGGTTTCTAGACTCGGGTTGTTCAAACCATATGACTCGATTTAAGGAAAGCTTTGTTACTTTAAATGAGTCATTTAAACTTGGCGTAACCTTGGGAGATAAAAAGAAAATTCAGGTTGAGGGTATAGGAACTGTCAAAGTTTATACTAGTGACAGTTCATATAAATTTCTTGATAATGTCTACTATGCCCCCAAATTGGAGTATAATTTACTTAGTGTTGGTCAACTCATGAGGAAAGGCTATGCATTACATTTTGATGATGATGTGTGTGTAGTCAAAAGTAAAAAGACAGGAAACACTTTGATAACAATTCCATTGGCAAACAATAATATGTTTATTGTTGACACAAAAAATATGGGCCCTGTTGACTCTCCAACTACTAACGTGGACACAGAAGTACTTCGTTGGCATTGTAGGTATGGTCACCTTCACTTTGAAGGGTTAAAGACTTTATCCAGTAAGGAAATGGTAGTAGGATTACCAAAGTTCAAGACTACAGCCACTTGTGAGTCTTGTATTACGGGAAAACAATCAAGACTCCCTTTCCAATCCTCTTCATGGAGAGCAAAGCAAAAACTTGAACTAATCCACACTGATTTATGTGGACCCATGCAAACAGCAAGTCTTGGTAAGAGTCTATACTTTCTCTTGTTTATTGATGATCTGACCCGCATGTGTTGGGTATACTTTCTCACTAATAAGCATGAAGCTTTTACGAAGTTCAAGATGTTCAAAGCCATGATCGAGAAAGAAACAGGCAACTATATCAAGGTTCTTCGTTCAGATAGAGGATGTGAATTCTGTTGTGAAGCATTTAACACCTATTGTGAACAAGCTGGTATTAAAAGAGAGCTCACCATTCCTTACACACCCCAGCACAATGGTGTGGTGGAACGGAAAAACAGAACCATCATGAATTTAACAAGGAGCATGTTACATGATCGAGAACTTCCCAACACTCTTTGGGCTGAAGCTGTTGCTACAGCTGTCTACGTTACCAACAGATCTCCTTCTCGAGCTCTCGTAAACCAAACTCCATTTGAAGCCTGGACAGGAAAGAAACCGTATGTTGCCCAATTAAAAATTTTCGGCTGCATAGCTTATGGTATTATACCATCTCAGCAAAGAAGAAAGTTGGATGCCAAGTCAGAGAAAGCCATTTTCATCGGGTATTCGGAAGTGAGCAAGGGCTATAGATTGTACAATCCCATCACAAATAAAATCTCTACTAAAAGAGATGTTGTTTTCATCGAAGACTCCAAATGGGATTGGACAAAAGATAAAGTTACCTACTCTAACAGGTACAACTTTATTGATCCTTTTCCATGTGATAATATAAATGCCTTGCATGACCCATGAACCAAACCTACCTACTCCACAAGAGTCAACACCTATTGTCTGTTCTAGTACCCCACCTATTAATGTACCTCCAGGAAATAACTTGTCTCATCATGAAGTACAACCCTCAAATCCTACTCATGAACCTACAGCCATAAACCCTTTACCCTCTACTACCTCTCAATCAAATACTAATTCCCCAAACAATCGACCAAAAAGAAGAACTCAACCACCAGCATGGCTTGGTATTTTTGCAGTGGTGAAGGTATCTCTAATGAAGAAGGAGACATAATCAACTGTCACTTTGCTCTTAATGTTTCAGACCCATGCTCATTTGATGAAGCTATTAAAGAAAAAAAATGGCAAGATGCTATGCAAAGCGAAATTCAAGCTATCGAAAATATCAGACATGGAAGCTTGTGTCTCTTCCACCAGGAAAAAACAAAGTGGGTGTCAAGTGGTTGTACAAAACCAAAGTAGGAGTCGATGGAGAGGTGGTAAAACATAAAGCGAGGCTTGTAGCTAAGGGCTATTCACAGCAGCAAGGTATAGATTTTTAGGAAACGTTTGCCCCGGTTGCTCGGTTTGAAACAATCAGAATTGTTCTAGCCATATCTGCTCAAATGAAGTGGTCAGTGCATCAACTTGATGTCAAGTCAGCATTTCTGCATGGAGACTTGACCGAAGAAATCTATGTGGAACAACCAGAAGGATTAGTTATTAAAAGACAAACCCAATATGGTATACAAGTTGTATAAAGCTTTGTATGGTTTGAAGAAGGCCCCTCGGGCCTGGTATGGCAAAATCGATGGCTACTTCATGGAAAATGGGTTCAAACGAAGTCACAATGAGCCAACCCTCTATGTCAAACGAGAAAGCAGCAATAAAGTCATTTATGTTTGTTTATATGTAGATGACATTATCTGTACCTCTTCATGTAACTACATGGTGGAAGACTTTAAGAAAGGAATGAAGCAATGTTTTGAAATGACTGATATGGGTTTGCTAAAGTTCTTCCTGGGTCTTGAAGTGCATCAAACTAAAGATGGAATTTTTCTTTGTCAAGAAAAGTACGCAAGGAGTATGCTGACTAAATTTGGCCTTACTGATTGCAAGAAGGAGCACACTCCAATGAACAGCAATGAAAAACTTCAACTTGAAGATGGTTCAGACAAGGTTGATGAATGAAATTACAGAAGTTTGGTTGGAGGGCTTATATATTTAACTCACTCACAACCGGATCTAACTTATGCAGTGAGTTTGGTATCCCGGTTTATGCAAAGGCCTTCTAAAGTTCACTATGGGGCAGCTCGTAGAATTCTGAAGTATGTGGCAGGTAGGGGTGTTCATTTTCGGATATCCAGATTTTCGGATATCTGAATTTCGGATATCCGAAATTTTCGGATAGTGGATTTAGTATCCGAATCCGAAATTTCGGATATCCGAAATTTCGGATTCGGATATCGGATATCCGAAATATCCGAAAATTTCAAAAAAAATATTTTTTATATAATTTTTAAAAAATATATAATTACTAAATAACCGTATTTTAAACTTTAATCCTCAAAAATAGCTCTAATATGTTTCAAAATGAAAAAAAATACATGTATATAAAAATATATAAGCATATAAAATATAAAAAAATAAAAAATAAAAATTATTTTTCGGATATCGGATATCCGAATATCCGAAACTTCCAAAAAACACTATCCGAATCCGAATCCGAAAATTCGGATATCCGAATTTCGGGTATCCGAAATTTCGGATAATTTCGGATCGGATTTTCGGATAATCGATTCGGATGTTCGGATTCGGATTATTTTGAACACCCCTAGTGGCAGGTACACTTAGCTTTGGTATATGATATAAGCAAACTGAAAGCATTAATCTAGTTGGTCATAGCGACAGTGATTGGGCTAGTTGCGTGGATGATAGAAAAAGTGTTTCAGCCTATGTGTTCTCTCTGGGAAGTGGTGCTATTGCATGGAGCTCAAAGAAACAACCCACTGTAGCTCTTTCAAGTACAGAAGCAGAATATATCTCAGCCTCAAGTGCAGCATGTCAAGCCATTTGGCTTAGAAGAACTCTTGAGGATCTTGAATTTTGTCAAAATGAGCCTACTGTTATCTACTGTGATAATAAGTCAACAATTAATTTGTCAAAGAACCCTGTGATGCATAGCAGATCCAAACACATTGAACTGAAGTACCATTATATAAGAGAAAAGGTAATGCAGAATTTAATAAGTCTGGAATTCTGCAGTACTCATCAGCAACTTGCTGACATTTTTACAAAGGCTCTCTCCAAAGAAAAGTATGTCTATTTCAGGTATAGGCTTGGTGTCATGGACTTTGAATTAAGGGAGGCTGAAGAAGAATAATTCAAAGTCTGGTGCTTTTTTTATTGGTGTGCATGATTTGCATGCTTTATTTCCCTTTTCAAATAAATGTATAACGGTCCTTGTGTGTGACCGATTCTTTTGGGTTGTTGAGAATTTCCAATAGGTCTTTAGCTATTTATAGTCTATGTGGTCTCTTCTTTTAATGTATTTTAAAAAAAGCCTATTTCAATAAAATATACGACAGCTTCTTCCATCTTTATTGTGCACTTTATTGTCTGTGTTTTACATTCTAAATACCAACATGGCAACATAGCAAACCTGATATACTACTTGATGTTTGCTACCCAACAGATCTAATATCGACAACCACAATCACACAACATTCCGTCCATCATACATACATACATAACCCATCATCATACCCTCATATAAAGTCCGGTGACGATAAGGCAGAAGGTAAAAATTTAAAAGAGATGTCCAAATTGTTACTCCCAAAGAAGACGAGAAAAAAGACGACAAAAAGTATAAATCAGGCGACGGAGGTGATAAGAAGGCTGACAAGAAGAAATACGAGGGGAAGGAGGCTGCCGGCGGCGGTGGTGGTAAGGGCCGTAGCAGAAGAGTCTGATTTCAGATCTAAATCAAGATGGTGTTCAAGATCTTAACCCGTAAATATTGATTCGATGGGTTAGTGTTCAAGATCTAAACCCAAAAACAAAATGCATAATGAGATGATGTTTCAAATCTGCTAAGATGAAGTTTTGATGAAGATGATGTTCCAAATATGATGAAGTTTTGACGAAGATGATCCTTCGTTTCGTGTGTGTTGCAGTAATGATGATGGTGGGTAGGAGATGGAACATCAGGGGGTCTTTTAGGTGGAACTCAGGTGGTCTTTTAGGAGGGCAGTGATGATGATGGTGGGTAGGAGATGATGACTGCAGGTGGCCGGAAAGGGTGACCGGATTTTGAGCGGGTTGGAGTGGTAGAAGAGAGAGAGAGAGATGAAGGATAGAGAGAGTGAGAAATGTCTGTGTGAGAGAGAGGGAGAAAATCAAGAAAATATATTTTTATAATTTAAAATAATTAAATATTTTAATCAGTAAAAAACAGAAAAATGATAAAAGGACAAAAATACCCTTGGTTTAATGAAGTTGACTAATAGTTGACTAACAACGGATGGATGGCAAAGTGGTAGTTAAAGGACCATTTTGGTCACCCCAAAGTTAAAGGACCAAATCGGAAGAAACACTTAAGTTAAAGGACCAATTTGATAATTAACTCAAAAATAAATTATATATGTAAAATTAAACAATTAACCAATAGAAATAAGTAAATATATTTAATTTATTGACCTAAATTCTACACTAAGGTGTTTTGATCCTTATATTAGGATGTTTAAACAAAAACCCAATAATAATCTGATTTTAAAAAAAGGAATGATTAATTTCAACTTTCAAAGTTCTGACATTGCGATAAAATATATACTACTTTTAAAGTTACGCTATAATTAAAGTGTCTCTCTCTTAGAGGTTGAAGGTTTAAATCATGTTAAAGATATAAGGTGTAATGTAACACCCCAAAATGGGGCCTAGTTGTAAATAGTTGTACCTCTATACTGATTAAAAGTTCTTTTGGATGCAGAGATATGGATAGAAATCTGAACTAGCAATCTGGAAACGATGAAACACGTGAGGAGACTTTAGATCTGACTACTGTAGGAGAGCTTCAAGATCATATCTCTGTATGGAAATAGACGTGGAGCCATACCTACGCGACATCTCCGAGAGGTGATGTCTGATCAATTTGATAAATGTTTTCGAAGGGATATGCCCTCAATTATAAAAGAAGTGAGGAAAGAAGTAAAGAGTGCAGTTAGAGAAGAATTTCAAAGGTTGAAAGAAGAAAATGACGAGAAAATTAAGAAAGCAAAAACAACGACTGAAATTAGTGGATCTAGAGTTAGAATGGTGTGTGAAGTTTGTGGTAAGAATCACGCTGGGGAATGCAGGTATAAAGAGAAAGTTTGTTATAAATGTGGACTTCCAGGACATTATGCCAAAGAGTGTTTGGGTAAGTTCTGTTACGAATGTAGCCAGTACGGGCACGACTCTTGTGAGTGTCCTAACTAGTTAGAAGTATCGTGTAAGTAATGAGGAGATAGTCGAGGTTAGTTAAGTAGGCAAAGTTGAAGTGTCGTGTAACCTTGAAATAGTCGCATGTAGTTGCTTGTAGTCAAATGAGACGTGTATAAGCAAGATATGTGTACATATTATGTATTGTCAACTTGCAGTTAATGAAATAAATAAGTTTTATGTTGTTAGTTATAGTATCAATTGCGGTTATTGTTTAATGCAATATCTTAGTTTGTAAAGGAAGCGTTGTCGTACTTTTACATTTGGTTAGAATCCGGTAAACAGTAGTTTGCCAGACTTGAAATTTTGTAGATTATAGTAGGTAAAGTGAAGATAGCGAGAGACGTAAAATGTATACAGATCCTAAACGCAGACCAGTGTATTCCAAGGGGGGCGATTGGGTGTACCTGAAAGTTTCTCCTTGGAAAGGTGTGATTCGTTTTGGAAGAAAGGATAAGTTGAGACCGCGTTATGTTGGTCCATTTCGGATCATTCGCGTGGTAAATGATCAGACAGTTACGCTAGAGTTGTCTCTAGTGTCACGTTCAACGTATGATTATCTGAGTAAGCGCAAAGTGAAGGAGGACCATATTCTGCCCCTGCAAGAATTGAAGGTTGACGCTTCAAAGCGCCTAGTCGAAGAATCTATCGAGACACTTGGTTCTAAAAACAAAGAAGTTGTATTGGAAGATGATTAAACTAGTGTTAGTCAAATGAAAGAATAACCTGGGTTCGATTAGGACTTGGGAGACAAAAGACGACATGAAAACTAGATACCCTCACTTGTTTGTAGATGATCAGATTCCGAGGACGGAATCTTCTTAAGGGGGGAAGATTTGTAACACCCCAAAATGGGGCCTAGTTGTAAATAGTTGTACCTCGTGTTTGTTAAGTTGTACATTGACTTTAACCAAGTTGTTTAAGTTGTTTTGTTGCTTAATTGTTGTTATTTGTTGGTACACGTGGTTATGTAGCTAAAGTTGGAAATATGTTGTTAATAGATAGAATTGATAAATAGTTGAACGGTTTCGGATAATGATTCCGAAAATATCTCCGTTAGTTAAAACGGATAAACCTAAGTCGTGTTTTAAGTTGAATAGGAGAACGAAATACCCTCGTGGGGTATTAAACCCACTTGGGTCGGTTATGTGGGTTCTTATCCCCTGGCAACACCAAAAACAAATACAACATACATACGTACGTACTAAGCTTTGCATACACACACATACTTGGAGATTTGAAGAGGAATCAAAGGGGAATTAGTTTGTAGTGAGTTCCAGCAGTAGATACAAGCTTCAAACGTTTTTCTTCTTCCTTATTGGTAAGATTTTTTGGTGCTTAAACCTAGTTTATGGTTTTGAAGAAGATGATGGTAGTTTAGCTTTGAAATTGAGTTTGGTTCATGATTTGTTGGTCAAGAAACATGTAGGGATGTTGTGGTAATGTTAATTAACAAGTAGAAACAGTAGGAACGTGATTTCAGTCGATAAAATTGTAAAAAAACCCGAGTTGCAGGTCTGATAGTTGAACAGGGCGAAGTTTACTGCGCAGACCCTTCCTACCCCCGTAGGGAAAAGTTCCTACCCCCGTAGGAGGGTGTTTTTCAGATTTATAGAAATTTAGCTCCTACCCCCGTAGGAGAATGTTCCTACGGCCGTAGGAGGGTGTTTTTCAGGATTATTGAAATTAAGCCTTCTGTGGCCGTAGGAAAAGGTTTCTGCGGCCGTAGGAGGATATTTTATGTATTTTATGAGGTTTACCACCTACGGGTGATGGAAAGAAGCCTACGGGCGTAGGTACATAACCTACGACCGTTGCTACCCAAAGAATCACTCCTACGGGCGTAGGGTATGGTCCCTTCGGCCGTAGGATATTGTTTCTTGGAAAGGAACTCTTGCGGGCGTAGGATGTATTCCTACGGCCGTTGGAGGTGTCTGGAAGGTGTCCTGCGGCCGTAGGGCATATCTACTGCGGCCGTAGGAGCTGTTCCAGATTGTCTGTTGCTTGTTGTTCGTTGTACGTTTACGTAGAAGCGTTGATAGTACTTATAGACGTTGACTGAACCTACACATGATGTGTTAGGTGATTCGGACGACTCCGTGTGCTCCTGGGATTCCCGAATTCATATCTGCCTCCTGTAACCTCGAGGTGAGTACCGGTTTTCCCATGAGTCTCGGTAAGTAGCGTTGTCTGTTGTTTATTGATATATGTTGACAATGTCGCACACGTGCGTATATGAGGTATGTTATACCATGTTGTTACATGCTATTACCATGATAAGTTGCTTTACACGTTGGTTATAAATCGCATGCGTATAGTTGAACCCACTACGGGTTCTAGTTGTATATGTGGTACCTGTCCGGACTAATGATGGCATGGTTAAGGTCAGCTTTCTTCCCGAAGGCTGGATCCCTTTGATGGAATAATGGGGATCAACGGTACCCGGTGTGCAGCACGCCGGGGTGGTCTTGCAAACCGCCGCTCCTTAACGTGAGTTGGGATCTTAACTTCAGTTGAGATCCAAGATGTTGAGCTTCGAGCTTCGTAACGCGTTTGGTGGACTGCTTTTCGCTCCCCCACCATTGCGGATAGTTGTTGCTGATGGTCCCCAGTTTGAATCGTTGAGCGGGGTTCCCACCCTGCAAGATATGATTCCTACTGACTCGTTGGCGCGACACTATGTGTTAGGATAGCTTTATGTGATGTCCCGTAGTTGGAATAACCTGCTTATTGATGCTTATGTGTTAATCTGTGCTCACTAGCTAGTGTAGCTAACCGGTTCATGATTTATCCTTTTTACATGTGATGTTTAGGCAGCCTGGTGAGACGGGTGCTTGTGGGTAATTGTATTTAGCTCTTTTGGAACACTCTGCTGTTATTTATATCTGTGATCCGATGGTCGGTTTATAGTATGGTAATACCGGTTCGTTTTAAGACTTGGTTTTAATGTTCATATTTGCCAAGTCGGATAGAAACACTTTAATCAGTGTTTAATTTCCGCTGCACGTCTTTGATAAACATACTTAAATAGTTTAAATTATTCTGATTTTAAGCTCGTGAAACCCGGTGTTACAAATAGGTATCAGAGCCTAAGTTTGAGGGAATCGGGCACTTGTAAAAGTATTCGATCTCAAACTCGGGCCCGACCATTGTTAAGTGTTCCTTGCGGGATGATTGGGGTTGAGAATGAGTGTGGTATGATTGTTATATGTTGTGAACTAACTGGTGATGTTGATAGATTGAGGATAAGTCGCGTGTTACATACTTGTTCCTTTAACAGTAGTAGATTAACATGTCGAGTCAGCAAGCTAGTGTTGAACAAAATGTCGGGCAAGTAAGGGATGAGATGGCTTGTCTCCGTATTGAGGTAGATGATGTAGCTTCTAGTCGCCATTCTGAAGAACTGAGGTATAATCAAGAGAGAGAGGCTTATGTTCGACATTTGGAAGTGGAGTTGCGAGTGACCAAAGAAATGTTGTTTTATTCGATAGAGAGGGAAGATGTTAAGTATGATGCTTTCCAAGATTTTCTTTCCTGTGAACCTCCTAGTTTTGACGGTAGTGGTGACCCTTCTGTTGCTGCACGATGGCTTCGAGAGATGGAGCGGATCTTTGAGTTATGTGACTGTGCACCAAAATATCGCGTGGAGTACGCGATACACATGTTGAAGGATAAGGCTACCTCATGGTGGAATGTTGTGGAAGCTTCGGTCAGTAAGAAAGTGTTGAGCACCTTGGCATAGGAACAATTTCGCGAAAAGTTGATGATAAGGTATTGCACTAATTATGATGAAGAGTATATGGAGCGGGAAATTAACCAGCTCCAGAAAGGAAGGCAATCCATGAGAGATTTGATCTGTGTTTTTAAAGATAAAATGGAGTTTGTTCCACGGAAGCTGCCAAATGAAGATGCTAAGATACAGAAATTTGCAAGCATGTTGCCGATCGGACATCGTGTCTGTGTTAAAACCGCTACTAGTCTGAAACAAGCCTTTCAGCTAGCACTGCAGATCGAAGAAGAGTGTCTTCACTATAATCAAATTCATGAAAATGAAAGTAAGAAAAGGAAGTCTCGGTCTCCCTCTAAACCTGGTCCTTCAAGAGGACAGTCCTCGGCGGTTGTGAAATCTAGTTCCTTTAAGAAGTCGAAGTTTGATGGTTCTTGGTGTCCACGATGTCACGCTTATCATGTCGCTGGTTGTACTAAAGCCACTGTTAGATGTTATAATTGCGGAGAATTAGGACACGTGGCGAGAATGTGTAAGTTTAGACAAGGTGTGTGCTGCTGGTGCCGTAAACCGGGACATGAAGTTGTTGATTGTACAGTGAGTAGAAGTGTGAAAACTAGTGGATCGTCGTCTACCCAGAAAAATATAGGCGTTTCTTATGACAAAGGAAGTTAGCTGGAGGAATAGTTATAAGTGTTTTCTTTAGTAGTTTTGTTGTAATTGTGTTAGTAAGTTCGCGAGTCAGAAATTTTGTTGGTAATGTTGTAAATTGGTGGTTTGTAAGATGTCGTAAGTATTTGTTCTATGTATACTGACTCGTTAAAAGTAAGGTTTGTTAATATTAAGTAGTATCAGTTGTTGAATATATTATTGAAGTTATACTTGATATTGACGAGTTTAGAGTATACCTCCACTTAAATTCGTGAAGATGATAAGAAAATGGTATTCGTATTATCTTGTTGTTTAAATGTGAAAGATAAATTAAGAAGGAATACGTAATACCACGATTAGTTAAAGTTGTTTATTGTACTAAGATTGAATTTGGTAATAAGTGGACAAATACTAAATAGTGAAACTATTACAGTTAATAGTTGTGTTCCCTTAAGTTGTTGTTGATGTGATTAGTTTCCTTACTTTTGGTAGTTAGTATGGATTATGGAAATCAAAGGCAGTAAGTGTAAACATGACAGATTAAAGTAAACGATTAAGATAAATGAATTTTAATTACGGTAAAGGTAGAAATAATTAAGAAGAGAATTGTGAAAATGTAATCGGAATGATATTAAGTGAAACTTGACTAGTTTATTAAGAAAGAATATATGTATGGTGTTTGTATTTCTATACTGATTAAAATCAAGAATGGAGATGAAGTTATGAATCAGTCGGATTTGGAGTTTGAATGACTCGGATTGTTGAAATCCGATTAAAGTTATCAGAATTTATAGGAATACGATAGAATCTGACTGTTTGCCTTAGCTTGTAATCGGATTTCCCGTTTACTCGGATTCCGATTATTTTCTCGGATTTCATGTTGATCGGATTTGATGCTTTAAACGGATTGTGAAGTTTACCCGGATTCCGCCTGTTTACTCGGATTCCGCCTTGTACTCGGATTGTGACCATTTATCCGGATTCCGCCTGATTACTCGGATTCCGCCTATTCACTAGGATTTGATGTTACTCGGAATTCAATTGGTTGTGTTGAACTAGACCATTGATCGGATTTGATGATTTGAATATGAGCATGAGTTTATACCTCAAGTATTTGCCTTGGCTTACGAAAGGAATGTTCGAATTACCTAAGCTAAGGAGTTGAATGAATTCACAAGATTACGGTAAGTAAAGAGTAATAGTGAATTACAGTATATTGTTTGAATATACATTAGTTGATCTGTACTTGTAGATTATTGGTACATGTGATATGTGGATGTATGTACTTGTTGATTTATGTACATGTTAAGTATTGTGCTTATTGTGTGTTGATTAAGCAAATACTGATTATTAGTTGTTTGTTCAGGTGGAGACAAAACTCAGTAGATAAGTAGAGACTGAGTTACCTGAACTTTTGAAGATATCGGTGAGTGGATATATATATCTTGGATGTATAAGATATATCACCTGATTGTTGCTCCTTGAGAAGTATTCTCTTGTTAACTGTATATACATGTTGTTTGGGAGATCAGCTTGACGGTTGTTTTTTAGCTGGACCTTGGTTTAGGGATATACAGTACTAGCATTTGTCTTGATAGCATTTGTTGTAATCAAGAGTTGCTAGTATTGTTGTCTGTTGTAAATAGGCTATCGGTAAACCTAGGCTTTGGCCGGCATTTGGTTGAAGGTCCTGCAAGACCGCCGGTTCTCTTGTTGTTTGAGCAATGTTGGTTTAAGCTTGATGTCTTGTATGTTTTTGATATCTGTTCTCTCACTTAGCTTTGTGCTAATCCCCCACTGTTGAACTCTTTTACAGGATATTCCTGGTAGGTTGAAGATAGAGGTGAAACTGGAATTATGGACTGATCTAACTCTGATATCTATTTTGTAATTGTAAAGAGCCTGGTTTTGTAGTAACACTGTTGTAGTTTTGTAAAGTTAACCAGAAAAATTGTATTTACCATATTATATATATGTAATTATGTTATTAGCTTCCGCGCGTATTATAAAGTTGTGTTTTAGAAAATACGGTGTTACACAACGAAAATAACACATGATCATAGAAAAATAATAGAAGTGAAAAGTGAAAACAAATTAAATGGTTTGGAATGGAAAACGTTGGGTATATATATAAAAAAGAAATAAAATGCAAAATTTGGTAAAAATGGATTGGAGGAAAAAACAAAACAAATAAAAAATAAATGGTGTGGAGTGGAGATATAAGCTTAAAAGTTAAATGGAAAAAATATAAGGGAGGGGTGATTCGAACTCTAGACTTATAGGATAGAGGAGGAGAGTGTTTACCAATCAAGCTGCGTTACAGCATGTTAATTATTTGTGACGTACCATTATATATATTTATAGGCGTATTTTAGAAAACCTCTGCGCGCATGATAAGAGTTGTGAATTGTATATTATTATAAATATAATTGAGTTAATTAAAATCTGATTTTTAATTTAATATGTTTTTTTTAAGTCTGATTTTTTTAAAAAAGGAATGATTAATTTCAACTTTCAAGGTTCTGACACTGAGATAACTTCAGTACTTTCACTTAAAAATCCCAAGAGATTCACTTTTGGAGCTTCGATTTAATTAAGGAGATAATTCTTTTTAATAATTAAATTGATTTATACGTGAAATGATAAATAAGCCTAAATTGATAAATTCACATTTAAATCTCTTTTTTTTAGTGTAATGATACATATCCTTAGTTATATATTTAAATATTTAATCATTATATCAGATTGTTGATATTTTTCTATTATTTAGAAAATTATATTTTTCTAAAGAATTATATTTTTCTACTATTTTTTAAACTTCATTCTTCTACTTACTAAATAACGAGTAAAAAATATAAAATGTCTCGTTTTGATGGATAATTTTCATGGTCTTTGTCAATAGAAGTGTAATGTACTCACCACATCTTCTAAAATCTCTAAAATATTTACAATCAGTTGCTATAAATCTTTTATTGTTTATAGTTATTGTATACAACAAAAACTATGATAATATTTATTGTGTAGAACGGTAACAAAAAATTAAATACAGAAACAAGTTATATGCACACAACGGAATTATTATGAAAGTTGATTGTCTTACTTGTATACAATACTAGCTAACACTCTGTTCTTGAGTTTTTTATTTCGGGAGAAAGAAAACGATTTGGAAAGATAACCAGAAATTTTGTGTTATCGGGTTTCATATAACAAGGGTAATAGAGAAAAGGGTATTTAAAAGCGAAGTTTAAGCTTATTTTACCTTAATTGTTATACTCTAATTAGAAACGAGGGGATTTGGAAATAAGGGATTTACTTCCCAGTCTTTTCCTCATCTTCTTAAATGTAAGAATATACTGTAAAATATAGTTTATTATTATATTTTTATACAGTTTATTATTTATAAAACAATAAGTTAATTATGTTATCATACTCTCATTGGATGCAATTTTCACTCCTATGTTTGTTTTGCTTTGGGTGTGTATGAGACGGTTTTAAGATTAAACTAAATCCAATACACTAATTTCGATTTTAAAATTTTTAAACCCAATGATTTTCAGTTTCTATTGATCCTAATTTTGACAAGTTCTAGTTATTAATGGTTCGGTTTCAATTTTAAAACTGAACACACATAGTTTTCAACATTAATATATAATTTTTTGTACTAACCTTTATTTTTCTAACTAGCATTAAATGTTATATACAAATCTTAGCAACATATCTAATTTCTAGTATTAATTCAATGTCTAATCACTTTTTCAGCACTAAATAACAATTCCAACCCGAAAATTCAAAATATAAACATATTTATAAACGTTGATCTGAAAAAGGTAAACGATAATGAGAATAAAAAGTTATTGACCATATTAATTGTTTGTTGAAATATTTAATGGACATCATTAACTTCTACTTAGCAACTATAAAATTAAAAGATATAAAAATTTGGAAGAAGGAAGCTTGTGGAAGACTGTTATTGATAATATTCATGGTCCAAGATCGGGAATCAAAAAATCTGGTGCTGTTAGCAAAATGGCGCTCGAGATTTTTAATGGAAGAAGGAAGCTTGTGGAAGACTGTTATTGATAATATTCATGGTGGTCCTCAATTGTTTCCTCATGGAATGCTTTAGAAAAATGGGATTACAATTTGAGTCTTCCTTTCCTAAATATATTTGTAATGGCTCCACTGTGTCGTTTTGGAAAGACAAGGCAGTTGGTAGAGGAACCTCTCTTATGGAGCTGTTTCCGCGTTTATTTGCGTTAGATAGCGACCCAAATACAAAATTTGTTGAGAGATGGTCCTTCACAAATGGGTCTTGGAAAGGGACCTGGTCATGGAGAACGACTCTAAGGGGCAGATCTGAAGTAGAGTTTCAGAACCTAGTCACCTTCTTGTTAAATGCTGAGTTTCGCGTCTTCGGGTTTGATAAATGGCATTGGTCCTGGGATTCAAGTGGAGTTTTCTCGGTTGGCAAGATGACAAAACTGATCCAGAAGCAACTTTTACCAACTAATCCTAATGCAACTACTAAAATTCTTTGGAATCGTTTAGTCCCTTCTAAGGTTAATGTGCTTATGTGGAGGATTTGCAATGACGATATCCCTACAAAGCTGGCTCTTGTAAAAAGGGGTCTTTTACTTGGGAACTCAAATTGCGTTTTGTGTGAAAACCTCAATGAATCTCTGGATCATGTTTTCTTTTTATGTCCAAAAGTTGAGATAATTTGGAGGAAAATTTGGAGCTGGTGCGGTATTACTCCCCCTCGTTTCTCTTCCTTATCGTCTTTTCTATCAAGACACAATGGTGCTTCATTTCCTCTGTTCTCTACAAAGGTCTTTGAAGCTATTTGTATGGTGTGCATATGGGCCATTTGGATGTGGAGAAACCGTATTCTTCATGCGGCAGATTCGCATCAAGATAAGTTGAGATCGGATGATATTTTTCCTAATATCCAACGTACTTCAGGCCTTTAATTGGATTGTGTCGAGAATCAAAAACGGGAAATTGGAGCTGCAAGGTTGGATTCGTTCCCCATTAGAGGCAGTGAGAAACTGTGTTGTGTAGTTGCTTTTTCTGGTTTTTCTTTCATATTAGTTTATGTTTGTCTTGGTATGTACTCTCTAGCGCCTCGCTAGTTTGCTTTATAATAAATTCTCTGGTGCATAGCTTTTGGGTGATGACAATGCCGAAGCTCGTTAGTCTATGTCTCCGTTTTGCCTTTCAAAAAAAGAAAAAAGATATAAACCATCTTCTAATGATCTAGTGGGCAAACCACTTGCGAGCCATAGGGGAGTCAAAACCAATCGATTCCACATTTCCACACACCCCCTTAATTAAAACTTAAAATTAGAAAGGATTTAAAATTATTAATCGAGAGGTTAATTTAATAATTATTTCAATTTCAATAAAGGAAATAATACGAACAGTCAAAACCAATCGATTCCACATTTCCACACCCCCCCCCCCCCCCCAATTCAAAACCTCCAAACCCTCTCTCTCTGTACGCGATTTCTCTCTCTGTAACGACGCTGCAATCGCCGGCCATTTCCGGTGACCTCAGGCAACTAGTCTCTTACGCATTGCTCTCCATCTCCGGTAATGTCACTACTCTCAAAATCCTACCACACGCCTAGCTGTAAGTGTGTGTGTTTTGTATGTACGTAAGGGTTTTGAAGTTTCTGTAACTAGCATTTCTCTACATCTCTGGCATTCTCACGTCTCTCTCTCTCTCTCTCTGTAGATCCAAGGTATATGTGTTTGTGTGTGTATATTTTGATAGGGTTTTGTGCGTGTAACGTGTGCTTGGGGTTTGTTATTGCGTGTATTTGGCGGGAAAAGGTTTTAATGGTTCATAAATTTCGAATATGTGCTTGGGGTTTTTCGTGCTCCGTTAACGATAGCCATGGCGTTTTTTAGGGTTTAACGGAACTTGCATTTTGTAGTTAATTACTCTCTCTCATCTTGCGCATCAATTTAATATATAGTAAGATAAATGTTAACAAATCTGTTCAAGATCACAAAATTCCTCAAATCTTCTTTTTCTATTTTGAACAATGCATCTCGGATTTGATTGATTATAATGACTTGAAACATTTTGGTGAGTTACAGAAATCAAGAATGACTGAAAGAAGATCCAAAAAACGTGCTTCTCGTGAGGATCAAGGATTAGGAGCTGAAGAAGAACATATCTCTAAGAAACATCAAGAGGTTAGTTTTTCTGTCGATAATGTTAACAAGGTTTTGGTACCCGCAACATGCATTCAGAATATATAAAATATAGAAACTAATACGTTTTTTTACTGGATAGTAATAAAATAAAATATACTCCAAACGCAAATAACTCTCAAGAAAACTTGTATTTTCCAAATAAAAGATTTTTAATCTTGCATCTAAATTTGTATTGTATATTATATATAGATTCTAGTAATACAAATATAGTTTGTGATTTCTGGATGATAAGAATTTAGTTTCTACATATAACTGCATATTTATATACATTTTATAGCGGTTTCTTAAAATATAAAATATTAAAGAGTTGAAAGATTCAAAATTTTTGATCTTCCGTCTTACCAATTTATTTGAAAATCAAATAATCAATCTCTGGCCACCCTGCTTTAGTGCTATACCATCCGGCCACGTCCAATCATTTTATTTGGAGCACAAATTTACAAAGGCACCCATTGTGAGTACACACGATATACATTATAAAATCTTGTTAAAATATTAATACGTACATAAATATGAAAAAGGTTACTTAAAAAGTTAAAGTACTTCAAAGAAAATTGTCATAATAGTAAAAAAAAAACTAAATTCTCTTATATCTTACCTACTTCACGTAAATATCATTTCAATTTTACTATTCTTAGTATATATATATATATATATATATATATATATATATATATATATATATATTAATTTTAATTTAATTGAATAATTCATTTTTGTAATGTAAGTTTCGATGGTGCCAGTATTACTACCCATTTTCAATGGTGCCATCACATATTTTAAATCCTAGTAGTATTATTATGAATTGTTTAAAAAAAATGAAAATTACTTTTAAAAGAAATACCTTAATTCAACCCAAGTTTTCAAGCCATCATTACTCGTAAGTCATGGCTTATTAATAAGATCTCATATTTGATAATTACGTAACTTAAATAGTAATTAACATGTGATGTTTTTATAATCACATACATGGTTCTAAATAACGTATGGCGTGGCGTGACGACGAGGTCAAGCATCAAGCTTTAGGAGCCATGGCGAAGCCGTGGTGTTTTTTAAGGCGTAACATAAGGCGGCGATTTGATATTATATTTTATAATATTATATATCAAATTTATCATTATTAATATAAAAACTACACAGTCATAGAAATGATGAGCAAAATAACACATACAAATGATAAAATACAAATTTATAGAAGTTTTATACACGCGATTGCAAAATATAAACAAAAAAGTTTTAATTTTTTTAAAAAAATGACTTTTTCAGCGCCAGGTTATAAAAAACTTGCCATTTGGCGCACAAAGGCACGCCTTGACAAGTCTTGGCGCGCGCCACGCCTAGTACCAACGCCTAGGACCATTTCTTAACGGCGGAGCCATGCCTGACGCCTTGGCAACGCTTTATAACACCAATAATATATGATTGTATACTGAATCACATGTGATTGAATATTAAAATTTCAGGACCAAATTTTTTATATAAAATAATTAAAGTTGTTTTCAATATAGTCCATATAGAAAACATAGTCCTAAATTTTAATATTCAATCAAATGTGATTCAATATACAATCAAATGTGTTTCAATATACAATCACCGGTAAAATCATTACATGTTAATTACGAAAATGTCACTCTATTTAAAATTTTAAACAATTGGGAGTTCGAGACAATTGATGGGGTTGATCCAAAGGCTAAGAATAATCCCTTGAGACTATGCATTAAGTATGGACTATATTGAACATTTCTCAAAATTATTAAACATAACTGAACTTAAATGAATAAAATATTTAAAATATCGATGATTTGGAAGTAAATATCTATTTTAGCAAAATTATTAAAAAAGTTTTACATCTTTAAACATATATATTATTGTTACACATAAAATAACAATTATATAATATGCATGCATATGAGTTTATATAACTTACTTTATACGATCTTATTAAAATACTTAATAATCTATCAATATGAAGTTAGACCGATATTTCAAGATGTCATATTTTACTTTGATAACTTTTATCAAATTATATTTTCATCCCTATCTTGTAAGAAGTAGGAAGAACCCTACTTTGGACAAACGTACGTGACATCCTCTCATACGTCTTTTCAGTCTTTATATTTTTTTATTTTATTTTAATTGAATAGTACATTTTAATTGTAGTAGAAAGATAAACTCTTTCGTCAAAAAAAAAAAAAAAGAAAGATAAATTCTCAGCCAAAGTAAGATATTTCCTTAATATTTGATTTTTTTCACCTTTCGTTTGTGAGCAAAAAAAATAAAAAAGATACATAGTATGATTCTTAGGAGTTCTTTGTTTTTAATGAAGAATTATTTTATAGTCCTCCTTTTAGTTGTGTGATTCTGTTTTTCATTTTTTTTACATTCATTTATGTGTTTATGAACACAAAACCTCTTGGGAGTACTCATGTTTGTCAATGGGGCCAGTCTATATATATATATATATATATATATATATATATATATATGTTGAGTTAATGAAGTAATAGGAAATTAGAAACTTGAAAAATGAATTTACACCCAGATAAATTACTTGAAGAAGGTGAAAATAATTTCTTTAAAAAATGTAAACATACCCAGCTGAATACTTAAAGAAAAAACACACACACACATCCTCACTACGAAACATGCACACACCTAGATTGAGACACACACACACACACACACTCTTGAACACAAATACAAACATACACATACACACGTCTAGCTAGATGAATTTCTTGTTTTTCTATCTGATGTAACACACACTTTGACAAACAGAGTTAAAGATAGACATACAAATGAGTTTGTAATGAAGCAAAATCTAGTAATTAAAAAAAAATACAGAGAAGAAGTAACATAAATAGGCGCACACACATACACACACATGAAACACGAAGAAATTGTTAAAAAGATACAGACACTAAAACTCACACAAATCAGCTGGAAGACACATGACATTTAGATCTGAACCCAAACACACACACACACACAATGGCACACTCAAATCTCAAAAGAAAGAGGAAGAAAAAATGTAAATAAAGAAAGAAAATGTTACATGGAACAAACAGGAGATGAAGAACCGGCACTATGGTGGAGAAATGAGAGAAGGGTCAGGTAGAGTGAGAGGCTTCTCGTAGCATGACAAAAGAATTAAAGAGAATGGTGCTAATTGAAAATCACGTAGTTCAAAGTTTTTTTTCTTTTTTTGGTCTCTAAGCAGCTTAGTATAGTATTTATTAGGCTAATATTTTGATGTCCCTAACATTAATGATGCCCTGTGCTGCCGCCCGGTCTGCCCATAGGTAGGGCCGGCCCTGGTTTTAGTGGTTCATAAATTTCGAATGCTCGTGTTTTTCGTGCTCCGTTAACGATAGCCATGGCGTTTTTTAGGGTTTAACGGAATTTGCATTTTGTAGTTAATTACTTTCTCTTATCTTGCGCATCAATTTCATATATAGTAAGATAAATGTTAACAAATCTGTTCAAGACCACAAAATTCCTCAAATCTTCTTTTTCTATTTTAAACATTGCATCTAAGATTTGATTGATTAAAATGACTTGAAACATTTTGGTGAGTTACAGAAATCAAGAATCATTAAAAGAAGATCCAAAAAACGTGCTTCTGGTGAGGATCAAGGATTAAGAGCTGAAGAAGAGTCTAATAACAATCCACATACCTCTAAGAAACAACAAGAGGTTAATATGTCTGTTGATAATATTAATGTGGTATGTGTTTGTTAATTTTTCTCTATATATTTAGTTATAATTTAGGGAATTTAATAGTTATTTGTCGATCATTATGCAGGAGAATGAAAAACCAGAGGTGAAGAACAAGTTTCTAAAGAAGTTTACTTTTAATGATGATAAAAAGTTGTTGAGGGCGTTGTTTAAGCATGGTTACAAGACTGCAACGAAGAACTTTTTTGATGAAGCCAATCTGAAACTGAGTTTCGGGGCTAGTCAAGGGCAAGTGTATGAAAAATCAAAATATTTGAGGAACGCGTACCTTAAAACTTTGGCAACGGACAGTGTACACAGATTGAGTGTGGAAAAGCTCAAGCTTCATTACTTGTCCAGCAAGATATGGGGAATGGAAGAAGAAGAAAAGGAAGGAGAAAAAGTTGATAATACGGTGGAGGAGAAGAAAGCTGAGGAGTTTAAGCAAAAGGTTGATAACTTTCACACGCTGATATCCATGTACAAGGAGGATGATCTGAAGGCTGAATGTCATGTTTCGGAGGCACTCCAGATAGCTCCCATTCCACTTTTGCAAAGGACTGGCCTTATCAATAGCTGGAAAAAATTGCAAACTCAACAGTCCCAATTACTTGAGGAAAAAAGAGACTTCATTTCTAGAATTACTCGAGCCGTAGAAACGTCGCCTTTGGGCCGACCATGAATCTAGTTACCCGGCCTAAGTTTTTGGTTTCCGTATGATCAGTGGATACGTATGCCATCTCTTTTTGTTAAAAGAGGCAAAACAAGGTAATCTCTTTTTGTTCATATTAAATTTCAAACCGGATGACTTTAAGTTTTTATCAACTTGTGCATTAAATTTTAGTGTTGAAGCTCTATCATACCACATTTAGAGGGTTTAATATACACTTTCTTTTAGTGACCAAGACTTATTAATGACTGAAAAACAAAAATTGTCCGTATAGCTTAACTTTCACATCTTTTTATGATGGATGAACATTTTGCAAAGTTGTAATGCTTTGTTAAAACTTATTGCTGCATGTGAGTAATTTCAACTTTTGTAAGATTTCAGGTCTTTTTTGTAGAGGAGATAGTGGAAATGGAGAAGGCCTTCAACAAACAAGTCTTATATATGATTGACTTTTATATTTTGATTTTTTGGCTATATTCTCAAATTGGAAGCAAAAAGCAAGGTGAACTTTTGATCCACAGTATACACTGATCATGACTTAATTCTGTAATTCGGGCTTGCAATTTCACTGTTTATGTCTAAACTCTCGAATTGTTTAAGCAAAACCCGTCTTTCGATTAACATATTGACGCTAATTTGCTATTTTTAGTTTGCTTCTCCTTGTTGCTTCGCATGTTTCTCTGTTAGGTTATACTTTGATTGTTTTTTTCTTTGTTAAATTTAGGCTTTTTTTCTCCCTCCTGAATTTAGGATTCAGTTAAGCAAGCAACCAAGTGCAGATTTGACTTTGTTTAATTATGTGTGTTCATATGCACTGAATTCCACTAGTTGCCCATTTATCTACAATTTTATTAGTGAAAAAATAATTTTGTGATAGATTGATAGTGCCCAAATAGTTTTAAAACAGAGCTTCAATGTGAAAAAATGTCCAATTTTATGGTTCTTTTGGTAATGTTCTCATTTGTATTGGACCAAACAGGGACATGATTTTTTAAAATGCTTTAGATACATTATATATGTGTCATAATTGAAATCGAAGATGACTACTGTGGCATTGCTGGTTTTGGTAAAGTTTTCTGTTGCTATAAGTTTGGCCAGTTTACCGATTCATAGAAAACTGAACCGCTTTCTACATCAACTTTGCTTTGGACTTGATGTGGGCTAAAATTTAATTAGTAGTTGGATTTAGTAGTTGAATGTGATTATTGGTATTGTGATGTTAATATCATATATGTTGATATTTGATGGAAATTTGGATAGAGATTATCTGTGATTTTGTGTTAATATGATAGGAACTTAAACACTAAGTCTTTATATAGGTTTTTAAGTGATCTTAAACAAGAGAGAAAGATTAGGATATAGATAGAACATGGTTCCTTATTGCAAGTCTTTCTATTTTACAAATTTTTGGGAGAAAAATTTATGGTGAGAAGAAATATAACACCTCATTGTCTTTTCACTTTTTTCTTTTCTTTGTTCGTCAACACTCGGTTACAATAGTTCCTCTTTATGCCTATAATTTAGATAAAGTATATTTTAAATCAAGATGATCCATAATAAACCAAGATTCATACATAGAATCTCAAAATCAAAATTGAAAAACATATTAATAAGAAATATACCAAAAAGAATTCGAAAACTAAGAATCAGTAATGATAAAAACCAAAAATCAGTACATCCTTGGTTACTCTAACAAGAATCAGGTTACGAATAAAAATGCATACACACTTTGAATCCATTGAAAAAAAAATCAAGAATTCATACCTATAGTTGGTTAACAATGAATGATTGATTGGTAACCATAAATCAGAAATCCTTATTTAATCGCAAGAGTTAAGTTACTATCTATTATTAACTAACCAAGAATCAATATAAATTAGATGAATGACATATTAGAAAGAAGTTTCAGTGATAGAAAAGTAGAAAACCAAACCTATTTTGATGTTCTTGAATCTTGAATCGTGCATTCTTGCACCAAATTGAGAAGACATATCAATGAAGAAGTCAATAGAAATTCAAACAAGTGGTATAGATGCTAATCAAACATTGAAACCCAAACGTATTAGGCTAGCCGCATCCATCGCGCAGGGCATGCGTGAGGATCACTCACGGCCACGAAACACCATCGCCGCCATCCGTGATGGCTCGCTCACGGTCGCGTGGGGGAGCCGGCTCGCATGCGTGAGAGGAGATGATGTGAGGAGATGATTATTTTTTTTTTCTTTTTTGTGATGTAAAGTATGTGATGGATGCGTGGTTTATGTGATGGGATGAGGGAATGGTGAGGGAATGATGTGACGCTGATATGACACTTATGTGGCTGTGTAAAGGGTGTGTTGGATACTGATGGTCTTAGTCTATTCATGGAATGATTCAAAAACAAGAATCAAAATTTTTGATATCGTTTTTATATATTCTCGAGTCCTTAATCGTTTGATGTTGAATTGTTCTCGACTTCTTGTCTTAATGTCTTCTTCCATTCTTGATTTTTTGCTATTTTTGTGCTCCAAATCCTCTTAATTGATAAAATAAAAACAATCAATCAATAACCACAACTGAATGTCTTTGATGGAATCCTCGTGCCTGTTGTTTATGGATTACGCATACCTTGAGAAGTTCATAGTTCTACGATCATTGCCCTCCCAAATCTCCAAGGCAAACACACATTAACGCAGTGTTCCTGAATTTAATTTTGGAGAGAAAGGAAGAGATTTGAAAGAAAATAAAAAAGGTTGTGTGTTCCTAAGTTATCTTAAAAAGAGAAAGGAAATGATTTTGAAGGAAAATTTGGTAAACTTTCTCTCTTAAATTTTCCTCCAAAAACTGAGAAGATTTGGAACGAAAGGAAGGGAGAATCTTTATTATTTTTTGTAAGTGACTAAATTACCATTAATCATAATAAATAATTTTAAAAAACAAGTGTATTATTGTAAAATATTTTTTTTTTCTTTTCTTTCTCTCCAACATGGGAACACAAAATTATTTTTTTTACTTTCCAACTTCATTTCTTTTCTTTCCAACTCAGGAACATGAAAAATCGTAATCATTATCATCTCTTTTCTCTTCTTCTCCCATCAATTTTCTCTTCTATTCTTTTCTTTTCTTAATGTATCTTAAGAACACTACGTAAGGTTTTTATTAACGGGGCTAGTATATTGGGAGTTGGACCAGAAAAATGTTTCCCCCATCTCGATTGTTACCCTGGGCCGAAGCCCAAGTCGCCCATAGCTTGAGCTGGCCCTGGAGCAAAACAGAATGGAGATCGTGTGCATGGTTATGAAGTAGGCCAAAAGTTGTTTGAAACCAATTATTTCTGAAATCGAATGGGTTTGAGTCATAATAGGTTAGAGTGTATGGATTGAGACATAACTAGTTGTTAACTTGCCGACGTGACGCGTTGGGTGAAAACTGATTAATATACTAAGATATAAAGTTGAATTTAGAAAACCAAATTGGTTCGAGTTGCACTCAAGAACCTTAAGTGACCTCTTGGTCATTTCATCGGTTGGTTATTTTAGTTTTGATTAGTTTAGTTATTCTACCTAAACCTAGCAAAAACATCTAACAGACATAGCACACAACATAAACAACAATCCACAAACTGTTGGGCTTGAAATAGGAAGCCTTAAGCCTTTACACAACATAAACAACAATCCACAATACTACCATTATAAACTTTAATATATTGTTAAAGGTTGGGCTTGAAATTTACTAAGAAAAAAAAATTGTGGCATAATTAACCTAACAATAAGACCAAAAAGTTTTCCAAATATGTAATATGCAATAAGTATTTATGTTAACAGTAAAAATGACTGATTTTTTGAAACTTTTTTTTGAAACAAAATTTTGATCTCATTTAGCTGAAATCCTATAAAAAAAGTTATATTTTTTTCTACTGAATCTTAGTACTTCATCTTTTTATATACTAGTTAATTTGCACGTGCAATACACTAATTCACTTCTCATTTTATCCCTAAAATTTGACACCTTTGTTAATCTTACTAGTAGAAAGATGAATAGAAATATAAAATTGAAAGATGTAAAACTTTTCAAAAGAAATATATTGACGAATAAGAAAGGGTCATGCCTCGAAATTACGTGATTTTCATCGGACCAATGCTAATCTTTTATTGTCAAATAATTATTTTTGGTGAAAAAAAGAGAAAAGAAAGCGACAAAATATCTAAGTACAAGAAAATTTAGATAAAATCTCATACATTTTGAAAAACTAAAAACAAAGTTAATTTTTAAAAAAAATTATTAAAAATATAACGATAAACATTATGCGAAAAATTTACTAAGATTTCTTGAAGTTTTATTTTGTTAAAAGCAGAATCTACATACATAGTACATGATCCTTACGAGGTTTTATTAGAACACCATTCCATACATAGCACTTCGACCTAACTAACCAAAAAGAGCATTTAAAAGAGCATTCTTTGCCTTCTTTTTCATGGTTGAACTAGTCCTTAAGGGGCTCAAAACCACACCTTCTTGCCTATTATACTTGAGGTTTTTAGCATGTTCTCTTGAGATATCATAAGAGTTAAGCAACACGTCCTCTGGAAGTGACCGAATGAAAGAGAAACGTCCCGCCAGCTGTGTTGTTATTGCGTTGTCGTTGGTCTTGAATGCCACCCACTCGCAACCTTGCTCCCCGGCTTTCTTTATAACTGCAAAGTCTTGTGGCACCACGATTAGTTGACCCTCTCGGACAACATCATCAAAAACCGACGAACCGTCATTTCGCACAATTTGGAGACGACTGTTTCCACCTGTCACATAGATTATGCTGTGGGCGTTCAAGTTGTAGTGTGGTGCGAGCACCGCATCCTACAAATACAAAATAAACACTCAATATAGTAATGAATATAATCTTTTCTGTAGGGAGATATTTACCTCTTGAAATTATTTCAAACATTATTATATTTAAACCTTTTATTTTCACCAATTATTTTTAAATGGACATTAAAATTGTAACTTAATGCTTTCAGTAAAAGAAAGTTAAAGGTCAATAAAAATCTAAGTAAAATTATATATATATATTGATACAGATATGTAAAAGAGATGGGAAATGATACCTTATAGAGGACTCCTGTCTCTGCACTAAGTTGAAGCAAGCTGAGGACCGGGAGCTTGTGACTATTGAGAGTGCTGACGCGACCACCACGTGGGTTATACACATCAGCCAAAGATGGGCTAGCAATGTTGGCACTCAACTGGTTCGTACATATAGTTTGTGCAATGCTATTGTTTCTACCAATACCTCTGGTTCCTTGTTGTTGTGATGACATTTCTCGCCTTTGTTCTTGTTTTTCTGGAATATTAACTTGAAAATTTTCAGCATAGACAATTACTCCGCGATCATCATTTTGCGCTTGTAATTTCCACACTATGTCGTACTCAACATTAAAGACCTCTTGGAGGATCTCATTGTCAAAGCCACTAAACATGTTTAATCCTTCTTGTTCTTGTTGTATCCTTAACTCATTACAATTTGCACAAGGCTCCCCTAGCCCATGTTCACCCCGTATACGACGACATACTTCACATGGATCCTCTTGCTTGCCTATTGGGCGTTGAGAAGGGCCGGTTCCCGATGGCTGTTCAGAAGGACGCTGAGAGGAACCCCACGGTTGTTCATATGGGACGGTTCCTTGACCAGGGTGCTGAGAGGGTCTCCATGGTTGTTCAGAAGAACCCCATGGTTCTTCAGAGGTTCCCCACGGGCGTTGAGAAGAGCTAGTTCCTTGACCAGGGCGTTCAGATGTTCCCCATGGACGTTCAGATGTGCCCGTTCCTTCACCAGGGCGTTGAGATGTTCCCCAAGGGCGTTGAGATGGACTAGTTCCCATTCCAGGACGTTCAGTGGTTCCCCATGGTTGATGTGATGAACCTGTTCCTTGACCAGGGCGTTCAGAGATTCCCCATGGTTGTTCAGATGGGCGTTGATAGGGGCCGGTTCCTTGACCAGGGCGTCCAGAAGATCCCCAAGGGCGTTTAGAAGGGCTGGATCCTTGACCAGGGCGTCCGGAGGTTCCCCATGGCTGCTCAGAAGGACGCTGAGAGGAACCCCACGGTTGTTCATATGGGCCAGTTCCTTGACCAGGGTACTGAGAAGGATCCCAGGGTTGTTTAGAGGGGCCTTTACCTTGTCCAGGGTGCTGAGAGGGACTCCACGGCTGTTCAGAGGGGCCTGCTCCTTGACCGGGACGTTTAGAGGTTCCCCATGGGCGTTGAGTTGGGCCAGTTCCCTGACCAGGGCGTTCAGAGGTTTCCCATGGGCGTTGAGATGGGTCGGTTCCCTGACCAGGGCGTTCAGAGGTTCCCCACGGCTGTTCAGAGGGGCGTTGAGAGGGGCTAGTTCCTTGACCAGGGTGTTCAGAGGATCCCCATGGGCGTTGAGAGGGGCTGGTTTCCTGACCCCATGGTTTTTGAGAGGGGCTTGTTTCTTGACCAGGGCGTTCAGAGGTTCCCCATGGTCGTTGAGAGGGTCTAATTTCCTGACCAGGGCGTTCAGAGGTTCCCCTTGGTCGTTGAGAGGGGATAGTTCCTTGACCCGGGCTTTGAGAGGGACCCCACGGCTGTTCAGAGGGGCTAGTTCCTTGACTTGGGCGTTGAGAGGGACCCCAAGGTTGTTCGGAGGGGCGGGTCTCTTGACCAGGTCTGGTTCCCCACGGGCGTTGAGAGGGACCAGTTTTTTGACCAGGGTGCTGAGAGGGACCCCATGGTTGTTCAGAGGGGCCACTACCTTGACCTGGGCGTTGAGAGGGACCCCATGGTTGTTCGGAGGGACGGGTCTCTTGACCAGGTCTGGTTTCCCACGGGCGTTGAGAAGGACCAAATTCTTGACGAGGGCGCTGAGAGGGTCCCCACGGTTGTTCAGATGGTCCGCTTCCCTCTGAGGTTCCCCACGGGCGTTGATATGGGTCTGTTCCAGCCCAAGGGCGTTGTGACGTACCAGTTCCTTGACCAGGGTGTTGAGAGGGTTGTTGACCAGGGTAAGGCTTACCCTCTTGTTGAGGAGGGATTCCCCATGGACGTTGGCCTCCTTGATCAGGTCGTTGGCTTTGTGGGTTTCCAGCAAGGAAGAATTTCTATCAAGTAAAACAACGTAAAAATGGTTAGACAAATTTGAATCGATAACAAATAGTCAAGAGATAATAACACTCTAACAAGCAAAATTCAGATATTACCCTAAAGTTACGATCAAGTTGGTTAGCCACATTGCTCGTATCACGAAGATTAATCGTCACTATGGGCGTGTCACCATCATTATACGTCCAATGAACTGCACCAGCCGGCAAGGCTAATATATCACCTTCCTTGTAGCGGTAAACCCTCTGATGCTTGTCAAAAAATTGTTCATCTCTTCCACCACCCACCGGAAACGAAGTTTCAAAAGTTTCTGGACATCCAGAAAGCACCGTTCCTTGAATACCTCTACCTGTTACAAGTAAAGAGTTTTTAAGTACAAGTTAACACAATGTACTTACAAAAAGAAAAAAAACCTAAAAACAATTTAAACATACCTCGAACAACATAGACAAGTTCATGTGTATTAGGGTAGTAAGGCAGAAGAAGTCCTTTAGGATTAATTGTATGACGAACTACTTCGACACCGGCACATTCAAGTCCATCATTCTCACCGGAGTCCCAAAACTCGGAAAATCCAGCCTCCGACACCTGCCGCCGGTTGGGTTCCCTGGCGGTAATCCGGTCAATCTGGCATTCCGACCGTCCACTTAGCCGTGGTGACTGTTGTTGCTGACAGGGTACTAACTGAGCCAGACAACCATTAAAGAGCACGAGGATGCAAAAGGCAAGAGGGAGAAATCGAGAAAAACGAGTGTCCCGCATTGTTTAAATTAAAACCATGCATGCACAGAGGGTTGTGAGGTGGCGAAGTGACGATGCAAGTGTTCGCATTTATAGCAAGTGTTGTAGCTTCTGCGTTTGACACGTAACGAAGATGGTGGCAAATTCTTTCTGATGAAGGTTATGAATTGTATACACGTTGGATATTGAAGAGAGAGAAGTGGCGATTGTAATCTGAGAAAAAGGATGAATTAATTTGCATGGATGGTGTTAGAAAGATTCAATGAATCTGGTTGTTCTGGTGTAGGTGTAAAATAATTTAAACACTTCAATTAATTAAACCTTCTTTGCCAGAAGATCGAAAAGGGTATACGACCGGCGGAATGTACGATGAACAAATCATCATAAATATTAATTAACTCAACATACACTTTTAATTAGTTTATATATATATATATATATATATATATATATATATATATATATATATATATATATATATATATATATATATATGATCAACATAGAACCACCTCTTAAACATAAAACCTAAAGAACTAATCCTAACCATTGATGATCTTAAATGAAGGGCTTTGATTAAATTATTATTTTTTTAGTAAAAAATAATAATTAATGTTCAAATAATATTGAATGGTGTAACTTGGTAATTTTGAGCCCACAATAAAATAGCTAGGCAATCCTTTTCCAGATCTCACGTCCGTTTCCATATCTCAAAAACATCTAACCTGCAACTTCATCCATTTCTTAATTTTTTGTTATCCATTAATAGTAGTACTTCAAAAGAAATTAGTTATTGTTTTTTGTTAAAATTCTGACATATGTAAATGTTTTGTGATATTTTATTATTTTTATCTGAAAATTTTATTATCTCAAAACATTTCTGAAACACTTTTACACTTATTTTACTATAACTTTTATAATTTCATACCATCAAATTTTATACTTTTTTTAAACATCCCCGTGTTTTTACACGGGGTAATATCACCTACACATATAATACTTTTTTAAATGTATGGGTATTAATATTGCTGTATTATTATTTAAAAAAAAACGTGAAAATTGTTTGCTTTTTAAACCTTTATATTTTTATATAAATATCATATGTCAATAAAACTTAAATCAATTACTCACACATACAATCAAATTTCATATCTTTTGTGGGGGTATTTTACACATACATTGATAGAACTTATATGTATGTAATTCAAATTGGCATTAATCACCCATTTTATATGTAAAATTTCCCTCCAAATCAAAATATAAGTAAAAGGTATTACCCACACATAATAAATATTAAATACATTAAAAGTGAAATTCTTGTTTAGCCACATATACGATTCATATATGTCGGTATTTACTCACATGTTAACATGTGTAGCTAATATAACGTTTAAACAATTACCCACACATACTATCAATTTTCGTGTATGTGTGGGTAATTTACCTACACATATTACTAAATTTTGTATAGGTGTGAGTAATTTACTCACACATTAATAAAATATATATTATGTGTGGGTAATTTCATTTTATGCCATTCAATAATTTTAGAGAGAAACTTTCCCTCCAATATAACATGTTAGTAAATAGCATTACCCATATATGATAAGTGTTAAAAGTCTTAAAAAATAAAAACTCGTAATTATCCACACATATATAAATATGTGTGGATATTTACTCACACATTAAAATGTGTAAGTAATATATGTGTGGGTAAATAACCCAATTTCTTGTAGTGAAAGTTCATCCATCCACATTTGCCTTTCAACTTCTACGTCATTTGTCTCTGATTTAATAGGCAAAAACACAACCATGTTGGTTTGGAACGACGGGTTTTTGTAGACCAGCGATGGTTGCCGTCGGATTTCCCTTTCAATGGCGCTTACACATCTGATGAGCCACCATTGACGTCTTGTTCCTCTGAGAACCACCGCGGCGTCAACCGAAAACCGCCATTCTAAGATCAGTAAATTGTAGATCTGAAAAGAAATCGTTGGGTTATTTGCATGTTAATGACTCCGGCGACCACGCACTGCCGACTCCGGTGACACCTATATGGAAGAAATCGTAGGTTAACAAGAAGGAGCAGTTAGATGAAGAAAAATAGTGGGATATGTGAAAATGCAACCATAAAATCCCGAGGTGATGGATATTGGGTTTGCATTTTGATTATGTATTATCTCATCTGTACATTCATTTTATAACAATAAAAATTATGTATTATCTTTGGTTTTTACATTTTCAGTGATGGATATTGGGTTTGCATTTTGATTATGTATCATATTGGGTTTGCATATGAATATTTGCATTTTCGTTTTATACTCATCTGTACATTCATTTAAGAACAATAAAAATTATGTATCATATTTGATTTTTACATTTTCAGTGATGGATATTGGGTTTGCATTTTAACTATGTATCATATTGGGTTTGCATATGAATGTTTGCATTTTCGTTTTTTACTCATCTGTACATTCATTTAATGACAATAAATATTATATATCATTATTGGTTTTTTTACATTTTCAGTGATGAATATTGCATTTAGATTTTGTATCATATTGAGTTTGCATATAAATGTTTGCATTTGCATTTCTTTTACTCATCTGTACATTATTTAATAACAATAAAAATTATGTATCATGTTTGGTTTTTGCATTTTCAGTGATGGATATTGAGTTTTGCATTTTGATTATGTATCATATTGGGTTTGCATATGAATGTTTGCATTTTCGTTTTTTACTCATTTGTATGTTCACTTTAATAACAATAAGAATTATGTATCATCTTTGATTTTTCATTTTCAGTGATGGATATTGGGTTTGCATTTTGATTATGTATCATATTTGTGTTTGCATATTGATATTTGATTTTCATTTTAATTTATTTTTATTTAGTTGTATATTTCTGTTGCATTTTCGATGATGATCTCTACCTCTTTTGTTTTATTTTTTCTAATTTAGATACACTTGCATTTCCGAATTTGCATTTTGCAGTTTGCATTTTTGCATTGTCATACATGTACTTTTGCATTTTCAAAACAAAAAAAATTAGAAAACATGTCAAACCTGGTCTTGAATTAATGTAACACCCCTCCTTACCGGCCTAGTAGAATTAAAGTAATTAATTAATTATTTAATCTGGAAATTATTTGCTATGTGGGTTAATTGTTTTAATTGTTGTTGTGATATTTATTTGTAGAAAAGTGTTAGATGATTTAATTATGTGGTATTATTTTCTTTTTATTATTTAAGGAAAATAATATTATATAATTTAAATATTTATATTTGGAGTGAGTATGGGGGGGGGGGGGGTATGGCCGGTTGGTGGTATACCCACTCCTTCTCCATACTCTTCTTTACTTGTAATTGTAGACAAATTGTTTGTGTGTGTGTGATTGTGTGCTCTCGGCCGAGAACAAAAGAAAAAGAAGAAGAAGAAAGAAATCGAATACATTGTTCAATACAATCATCTTGAAGTGTTTAACATTATTAGAAGGTTAGAAATTCAGAACCAGTATGTTGATTATTGTTGGTTTTCGGTTTTGAATAGATATATTTATATTTATATGAATACCGATCGATTTGATGATCTTAGAATGAATGCATGTTAGATTTTGATGATAGATTATGTTCATTATATGTTTAGAATGACTTCTGGAAACATATATAACTTGCATGCTTAAAATCAGTAGTGATTTAAGTTAGAAATCAATATTGGGGATGAAGTTATGAATCTGTCGGATTTGAGGTATGAATGACTCGGAATCCGACTAAATTATCTGATGCCTTAACAATTCTCTCGGAATTGCCATTTTACTCGGAATCCGATAGAAGTTTAATCGGATTTGATATGTTATCGGATTGTATAACTTGATCGGATTTGGCCTTTTTCTCGGATTGTGCATTTTATCGGAATCCGACTAGATTGGAATTTGCCTTTGCTAGGAATTGGTTGATCGGATTTGGTTTCATCGGATTTGACTCTTTGAGGATTTAAAGATAAATATGTACTTGTAGCCTTGGCTTATGAAAGTAAATGTTCGAATTACCTAAGCTAAGGAGTTAGATGAATTCACTGAATTATAAGAAGTAAAGAGTAATAGTGAATTGTGTGTATTGATTGTATATACATAAGTTGATCTGTACTTGTAGATTATTGGTACATGTGATATGTAGATGTATGTACTTGTTGATTTATGTACATGTTAAGTATTGTGCTTATTGTGTGTTGATTAAGCAAATACTGATTGTTAGTTGTTTGTTCAGGTGGAGACAAAACTCAGTAGATAAGTAGAGACTGAGTTACCTGAACTTTTGAAGATATCGGTGAGTGGATATATATCTTGGATGTATAAGATATATCACCTGATTGTTGCTCTTTGAGATGTATTCTCTTGTTGACTGTATATATACATGTAGTTTGGGAGATCAGCTTGGCGGTTGTTTTTCAGCTGGGCCTTGGTTTAGGGATATACAGTACTAGCATTCGTCTTGATAGCATTTGTTGTAATCAAGAGTTGCTAGTGTTGTTGTCTGTTGTAACTAGGCTATCGGTAAACCTATGCTTTGGCCGGCATTTGGTTGAAGGTCCCGCAAGACCGCCGGTTCTCTTGTTGTTTGAGCATTGTTGGTTTGGGCTTGATGCCTTGTATGTTTTTGATATCTATTCTCTCACTTAGCTTTGTGCTAATCCCCCACTATTGAACTCTTTTACAGGATATTCCTAGTATGTTGAAGATAGAGGTGAAACTGGACTTATGGACTGATCTAACTCTGATATCTGTTTTGATTTTGTAAAGAGCCTGATTTTATAGTAACACTGTTGTAGTTTTGTAAAGTTAACCAGAAAAGTTGTATTTACTATATTATATATATATGTAATTATGTTATTAGCTTCCGCGCGTATTTCAAAGTTGTGTTTTAGAAAATACGGTGTTACAAGTTGGTATCAGAGCCCTGGTTTGAGAATTTGCATTGTTGAGTTGTGCAATACTCGAACCGAGGCTCTGATCAATCCAATATTTCCAGGGTGGGTAATTAGTAAGGTAGCTATAGAGAATATGATGTGGTACTAACGGATTATAATCTGACAACTGGTGAGATGTTGTGTAGAACAGATTATGGCTGATAACAACGAGATCCCGGTATTTACCCCCCAGTCCCCTAGAAGACAGCACAACAACATGTCCTCTTCTGCTGCAAACGAACAACACAGAGCGGGTATCTCTCACAACGGGGAATCTGATAATCAAGATTATGTACTGCAGCTGGAAGATACTTTGCAGACTCAGAGAGATAGAATTCAAGAGCTTGAGCAGCAATTGAACCAAACCCAATCTTCACAACCAACCTCTTCTGTTCAGATGACTCATATAACCGCAACTTTTACACAACCTTTACCATCACCTGTTTATACCACAACACCTGCAAGCACAGTGTCAACACTTTATGGATCCTTTCCATTTATCCAAATGCCACAAGGAGTGTCTAACCAACATCAAACACCACAACAAAACTTCTTTATTTCGTGGTTTCCTCAACAAGAAACTAGGAACAAATTCCAATTCAAAGATTTTGTGGCGTGTGGAGCACTTGAGTATTCGTGAAGCTCAAACCCGAATGTTACTCTAAACTGGTTGAAAGAAATTGTGAAGGCTTTGGAAGCCTGCAACTGTGAGAAAGCTGAATGAGTCAAGTTTGCAACGAGACTTCTGAAGGATCAAGCTTTGGCGTGGTGGGATTCACTGACCACACACCTGCCGAGGGAAATTGTTAATGCCATCACCTGAGACCAATTCCAGGATAAATTCTGTGAGCAGTTTTGCAATGCGTTCGACATGGCAAAGATTCAACGGGAGTTCCTAGATTTGGCACAAACAAGTAATATGTCTGTGGACGAGTTGATTAACAAGTTTCAAGTGACTCTCCGTTTTGCAAAGCAGTGGGTGCCCGAAGAACGTTCTCAGGTTCAACAGTTTGTGAAAGCTTTGTTACCAGAATATCGGGGTAACACTCGTTTGGCGACATCGCTTGTTCAGGCATTCACATTAGCAAGATCTGCAGAATCTGACGTCCAGGATCGGGAAAAGATGAACAAGGGATCGTTTAGCAAGTTTGGTGGAAATTCTAGTGGGAATCAAAGTAGAGGTAAAGGGCAGAGTTATCATGGAAAGTCCGATCAGAGGTTCAAGGGATCAGGATCTTATCAGAGCAAACCTTGGTGCCATAATTGTAAATCTCGGCACACCGGGCAGTGCACGCCCCAAACTCGCAAATGTTTGAGGTGTGGTGAGTTTGGTCATGATATCAGTGCATGTAAATTCAACACCTTTGTTTGCTGGAACTGCAAAGAGGAGGGACATCGAGCTGGAAGTTTTCCAAAGTTGAAGACCGCGGGGACTTGGGCAGGGGTAAGTAATACCGGGGGATCGTCTTCTGTAGGTCAGAAAAGAAAGACTGTACCTTCTGCTGAGGGTAGGGCTTTCAAGATGACTGCCAAGGAAGATACTGGCAGTGATGATGTGATAACCGGTATGTTCATAGTTAACTCTATGCCTGCACGTGTTTTGTTTGACTCAGGTGCAAATAGATCGTTTATATCTATGACTATGTGTGATAAACTGAAATTACCTGCTTCTGTGAATGATTTTCCTTTAGAAGTAGAAGTAGCTGATGGTAATGTAGAACCTGTGACCACTTCTGTATCTGGAGTACAGGTTAGTATTGATGGTACTAGTTTCCCTGTAGACTGTTTGGTGATGCCTATACCTGGATTTGATTTAGTATTAGGCATGGATTGGTTGAGTCACCATAGGTGTAACACCCTCCTTACCAGCATAGATTAATTAAGGTAATTAATTAATTAATCTGGAAATTTAATTGCTATGTGGATTAATTGTTTTAATTGTTGAGGTTGTGAATTATTTTGTTTTATTTATTTTAGTTAAATAAATATCTCTTAGATTTGAAGTGGGTAGGGGGAGGGGTATGGCCGGTTGGCGGTATACCCACTCCTCCCCCATACTTTCTTTACTTGTTAAAATAGACAAAGAGGTGTTTGTGTGTGTGTTTTGTGTGCTACGGACGAGAACAAGAGAAGAAGAAGAAGAAGGAAATCTTATACTTTGTTCAATACAAACATCTTGAAGTGTTTAACATTATTAGAAGGTTAGAAATTCAGAACCATTATGTTGTTTGATGTTGATTTTCTGTTTTGAATATATATATATATATATATATATATATATATATATATATATATATATATATATATATATATATATATGTGTGTGTGTGTGTGTGTGTGTGTGTGTGTGTGTGTGAAATCCGATAGAATGATTATATGATGATTTGATGATCTTACGATGAATGTATGTTGGATTTTGATGATAGATTATGTTCATTATATGTTTAGAATGATTTCTGGAAACATATATAACATGTATGCATGAAATCAGTAAGATTTAAGCTAGAAATAGATTTTATGCATGAAGTTATGAATCTGTCGGAATTGAGGTTTGAATGACTCGGAATCCGATAGAAGTATCGGAATCCGATTAAATTAACAATGATGCCTTAACAATTCTCTCGGAATTGCCATTTGACTCGGAATCCGATAGAAGTTTACTCGGATTTGGCCTTAACTCTTTTATCGGATTGTGCATGTTATCGGATTGTATAATTTGATCGGATTCCGCCTTTTTCTCGGATTGTGCATTTTATCGGAATCCGACTAGATTAGAATTTGTCTTTGCTCGGATTTGGTTGATCGGATTTCATGTTTTATCGGATTTGACCTTATCCCGGATGTGGTTTCATCGGATTTGACTCTTTGAGGATTTAAAGATAAACATGAACTTGTAGCCTTGGCTTATGAAAGGAATGTTCGAATTACCTAAGCTAAGGAGTTGAATGAATTCACAAGATTACAGTAAGTAAAGAGTAATAGTGAATTACAGCATATTGTTTGAATATACATAAGTTGATATGTACTTGTAGATTATTGGTACATGTGATATGTAGATGTATGTACTTGTTGATTTATGTACATGTTAAGTATTGTGCTTATTGTGTGTTGATTAAGCAAATACTGATTGTTAGTTGTTTGTTCAGGTGGAGACAAAACTCAGTAGATAAGTAGAGACTGAGTTACCTGAACTTTTGAAGATATCGGTGAGTGGATATATATCTTGGATGTATAAGATATATCACCTGATTGTTGCTCTTTGAGATGTATTCTCTTGTTGACTGTATATATACATGTAGTTTGGGAGATCAGCTTGGCGGTTGTTTTTCAGCTGGGCCTTGGTTTAGGGATATACAGTACTAGCATTCGTCTTGATAGCATTTGTTGTAATCAAGAGTTGCTAGTATTGTTGTCTATTGTAACTAGGCTATCGGTAAACCTATGCTTTGGCCGGCATTTGGTTGAAGGTCCCGCAAGACCGCCGGTTCTCTTGTTGATTGAGCATTGTTGGTTTGGGCTTGATGCCTTGTATGTTTTTGGATATCTATTCTCTCACTTAGCTTTGTGCTAATCCCCCACTGTTGAACTCTTTTACAGGATATTCCTGGTATGACAAGTAATATGTCTGTGGACGAGTTGATCAACAAGTTTCAAGTGACTCTCCGATTTGCAAAGCAGTGGGTGCCCGAAGAGCGTTCTCAGGTTCAACACTTTGTGAAAGCTTTGTTACTAGAATATCGGGGTAACACTCGTTTGGCGACATCGCTTGTCCTGGCATTCACATTAGCAAGATCTGCAGAATCTGACGTCCAGGATCGGGAAAAGATGAACAAGGGACCGTTTAGCAAGTTTGGTGGAAATTCCAGTGGGAGTCAAAGCAAAGGTAAAGGGCAGAGTCATCATGGAAATTCCGATCAGAGGTTCAAGGGGGCAGGATTTTTTTCAGAATAAACCTTGGTGCCATAATTGTAAATCTCGGCACACCGGGCAGTGCACGCCCCAAACTCGCAAATGTTTGAGGTGTGGTGAGTTTGGTCATGATATAGGTGCATGTAAGTTCAACACCTTTGTTTGCTGGAACTGCAAAGAGGAGGGACATCGAGCTGGAAGTTGTCCAAAGATGAAGACCGCGGGGACTTGGGCAGGTGTAACACCTCGCTTTTGAAAACCAGATTTTTCATTTTAATAATAGAAATTCAAGAATCCAACTGCATGGATCCGTTTATAAATAGAACTTAAGCCAAACCTGTTTTTCAAAACTCATTAACAGCAGCGGAATTATAAAAGTGGCTATAATTACAACCAAAAAATCAGCCACAGTATACAAAAGATCAGTTGGTGTTACTAAACTGTTCACCGACCACTTAACCAAGTTTATACAAACATAAACAGTAATAAAAGTAACAAAACAAGTGTTCCTCCAAAAGACAATTAATAACCAGCAGGTACCCAAAGCTCACGTGCCTAAGTGTTACCTGCAGTTATGGGAAGAGTATCTGTTAGCTAATTAAAGCTAGTGAGCATAAGATAGCATATTCAGTAATATAAATATATCACATATCATCAATATATCAAACAGTGCTATCCTAGCATCTCGCGATGAGCTGGCACAGCCAGAAGGAAGCATAATCTTGGAGGGTAGCGAGCCCGGCTCAACACTCCTAACTGGGGAAACCAGACACATCAACCGCGCGGGTGGGTGAGCGGGTAGCGGTCCACCGTTGCGTTATGAAGCCATAGACTCCATGGGGTACAACAATCAGCTGATCCCCCTCATCGCACGAGGAACATTGGGCTAGCCAAACCCTAAATACCTATCTAGGTACCGTTGACGCTATCATCGACCCGCAGGCCTCAAGGCATTCCAGACCGCAGTCTGGCCTCGTTCAAGGACTACAAATAGCCCCCATATCTCGGATCCGATCACAAACACATAATTGACCCATTCAGGGCCTCATAGCGCGCATACATATCATATTATAATCATGATTCAATGGTTACGTATGTCATGCATAAATATAGCATACAGTACGCATTTCAAGCATACAACAGTGTTAAGTACATTTCATGGAATTACTTGAACATACAAATAACATGTAATACGATTATATTAATTAGTATGTTATCCTATACTCACCTGTGAGGCTAGAGACTAAAGCAAACAATAATCGTGATCGTCGCGCTCTTCTTCCGGGTCGTACAGCTTACCTATAAGATAATACTCGTGTTTAGTCACTTCACACAAGTACATTAACTAAAAAACTAATATGATACCCCTAATGATGCCATTAGACTAAATAGAATCCTAAACGAGCATCCCGTACGACAAAACGTCGAAAAACAGCACAACAGTGCACTGTTCATAACAGACAGTCCCTACGGCCGTAGTAAAAATGTCCTACGGCCGTAGGACCATTTTTATAGAACACCCTCCTACGGCCGTAGGGAAAACTTACTACGGCCGTAGTAACCAATTTACAGTCAGTGTGCGAGAAACAGCCCCCTGTTCAGTCCATTTGCAATCCAAACCCAATTCCAGCAATCCCAATCCAATTTCCAGTGTTTCCATTTGATTTTAGACATCCAAATGAATCCAAAAACATACATATAACAACATCAAACCAAAGATTGAAGGTATAGGATCAAATTCTTCCATTTTGACCCATTTCAAGCTTTTCATGAAATTTAATTCAAATCACCATTTTAATTCATGAACTTGGATTCTAATCACTTAGAAATGATTTAGAAACAGATTGGAACACCTAGAATCATTTCTTGATTCCAAATTCGGGTTTGACTAAATTTGACCTAACTCAAGAACAATGAAAAAGATGGAGAAGATGGACTTACAAAGAGGAAGGAGCTGTTGATTCTCGGACTATGAACAGATTATAAGCTTGAATTGATGCTAGAATTAATCCTTATGATCTCTCCCGTGAGTTAGCTTCAAGATTCAAGAACAATGAATGAGAAGTATGTGTTGGTGTGTATGCGTGTGTCTGTGTATTTGAGAAGGGAGGCCGACTTAAGGTCTCCAATCTTATCCAAATGGGGTATTTTGTTCCCCTTCTCAACTTACAACTTAATACCCGTTTACCCGTTTCAACTAACGGGGATATTTTCGGAATCCTTATTTAAAACCGTTTAATATTTTATTAAATTTATCTATTTTCTTTATAATATTTATTATCATGATTTCTTAATTATTTTAATAATAATTCTAATATTTATTAATAAACTCGAGATTCGGAACGTACCGAGGGTATAGACAACTAGGCCCATTTGAGGATGTTACAGCAGGGGTAAGTAATACCGGGGGATCGTCTTCTGCAGGTCAGAAGAGAAAGACTGTACCTTCTGCTGAGGGTAGGGCTTTAAAGATGACTGCCAAGGAAGCTACTGGCAGTGATGATGTGATAACCGGTATGTTCATAGTTAACTCTATGCCTGCACGTGTTTTATTTGACTCTGGTGCAAATAGATCGTTTATATCTATGACTATGTGTGATAAACTGAAATTACCTGCTTCTGTGAATGATTTGCCTTTAGAAGTAGAAGTAGCTGATGGTAATGTAGTACCTGTGACCAGTTCTGTAACTGTAGTTCAGGTTAGTATTGATGGTACTAGTTTCCCTGTAGACTGTTTGGTGATGCCTATACCTGGATTTGATTTAGTATTAGGCATGGATTGGTTGAGTCACCATAGGGCTAGTATCCAATGTCATAAGAAACTGATAACTATTCCTCTGGTTGACGGGTCGAATGTCGTGGCTCGTGGGGATAGATCTCCATATTCTCTTCCGTTTATTTCGTACATGAAGGCTAGAAAATCTTTAGCCAAAGGGTGTGCGTCCTTTCTAGCTTATGCTATTGATGTGAAGAAGGAGAAGCGACCTGTTCTTGACGTTCGTGTTGTTTCGGAGTATCCGGAGGTATTTCCAGATGATTTGCCAGGGTTGCCGCCAGTGCGTGATGTCGAGTATAAGTTGTGTGCCAAATTGTCCAAGTGTGAGTTCTGGTTGCTTGAAGTCAAGTTTCTGGGTCATGTGATTTGTGAAAATGGTGTTAAGGTTGATTCGGCAAAGATAGATGCTGTGATGAATTGGAATGCTCCTAAGACACCGACAGAGATTAAAAGTTTTCTCGGATTAGCAGGTTATTACAGACGTTTCATTAAAGACTTTTCGAAGCTTGCGGGTCCGTTAACCAAGTTGACCATAAAGGATGTTCTGTTCCAATGGGGTGAGGCTCAGGAGAAATCTTTTCAGACCTTGAAGCAACTTCTGTGTCAAGCTCCTGTTCTTGCGTTGCCTGAAGGATCTGAAGATTTTGTGGTATACTGTGATGCTTCACATGCTGGGTTAGGATGTGTATTGATGCAAAGGGGTAAAGTTATAGCTTATGCTTCCAGACAGTTGAAACCCAACGAGAAGAACTATCCGACTCATGATTTGGAGTTAGCAGCAGTGGGGTTTGCTTTAAAACTATGGAGACATTATCTGTATGGTACAAAGTACACGATTTGCACCAATCACAAGAGTCTGCAGTATGTGTTTACACAGAAGGAATTGAATATGAGACAGCGCCGTTGGTTAGAGCTGATAAAAGATTATGACTGTGATATTCAGTATCATCCGGGGAAAGCTAACGTGGTAGCTGATGCACTTAGTAGGAAGGGTTCGGCAGATACAATAAAGTTTATGCGGTTAGAGATCAAATCTGATTTGATAGAACAGTTGATGGCTGCTCAATTGGAAGCACTGAAAGAAGAAAACTTGAAAGATGAGATAATGGTGAAAAGACAGCATGAACTGACAATTGATTCTCGTGGTTTAAAGATATATCAGAATCGTGTTTGGGTGCCGAAGTTTGGTAACTTGCGGGAATTGATTTTGACTGAAGCGCATAAATCTAGAATGTCTGTTCATCCTGGTAGCACTAAGATGTATCAAAGTATGAAGACTTTTTATTGGTGACCTACTATGAAGTTAGATGTGGCACGATTTGTGGAGTCATGTCATATATGTACTCAAGTGAAAGCTGAACACCAAAAGCCGTATGGATCTCTGAGATAATTAGAAATACCTAAGTGGAAGTGGGATCATATCACGATGGATTTTGTAACAAAACTTCCGAGGACCCAGAAAGGAAATGATATGATTTGGGTTATTGTCGACAGATTAACCAAGAGTGCACACTTTCTTGCTACTGCTGAGACTGCAAACTTGAGTAAGTTAGCCAAGATGTATATTGATGAGATAGTATCGAGACATGGAGTTCTTTTGTCTATCGTGTCAGATCGGGATTCGAGGTTTGTGTCAAACTTTTGGAACAGACTACAGCAAGAGTTGGGGTCCAGGGTTAATTTGAGTACAGCTTATCATCCGCAGACAGATGGCCAATCAGAAAGAACAATACAGACTTTGGAAGATATGCTTCGGGCATGTGTGTTAGAGTTTGGAGGTTCTTGGGATTCGCATTTACCGCTGGTTGAGTTTGCTTTCAATAATTCTTATCACTCCAGTATCGGAATGCCGCCGTATGAGATGTTATATGGGCGACCGTGCAGAACTCCTACTTGTTGGTTAGAGGCAGGAGAGAAACAGTTTGCTGGGCCAGATATTGTTCAGATCACAGCAGATAAAGTTACAGTGGCTCGGGAAAAGTTGAAAGCTGCAAGAGATCGACAAAAGGTGTATGCAGATCCACATCGTCGACCAGTAACTTTTGTTGAGGGAGAACGAGTCTACTTAAAAGTTTCTCCATGGAAGGGCGTGATACGCTTTGGAAAACGTGGAAAGTTAGCTCCTCGATATATTGGGTCGTTCAGAATTCTAAAAGTAATGAATGATCAGACTGTGGTTTAGGATCTTCCTGATGAACTAGCTGGTATCCATGATACATTCAATGTTTGCTATCTGAGAAAGTGTAATGTAGAAGACCAGACTCAGGTGTTACCGATAAAAGATCTGCGTGTGGATTTCAAAAAGAGGTTGATTGAAGAACCTGTTGAGTTGTTGGATTGTAAAGTAACAAAACTGAGAAACAAGCAGATACCAATGGTTTTGGTAAAGTGGAGCACAGTTTGGGTTCAGAATTGACATGGGAAACCGAAACTGATATGAGAGATCGTTATCCTTCGTTGTTTGAGCGCGATGAGATTCCGAGGACGGAATCTTCTTAAGGGGGGAAGATTTGTAACACCCTCCTTACCGGCCTAGTAGAATTAAGGTAATTAATTAATTATTTAATCTGGAAATTATTTGCTATGTGGGTTAATTGTTTTAATTGTTGTTGTGATATTTATTTGTAGAAAAGTGTTAGATGATTTAATTATGTGGTATTATTTTCTTTTTATTATTTAAGGAAAATAATATTATATAATTTAAATATTTATATTTGGAGTGAGTATGGAGGGGGGGGGGGGGTATGGCCGGTTGGTGGTATACCCACTCCTCATCCATACTCTTCTTTACTTGTAATTGTAGACAAAGTGTTTGTGTGTGTGTGATTGTGTGCTCTCGGCCGAGAACAAAAGAAAAAGAAGAAGAAGAAAGAAATCGAATACATTGTTCAATACAATCATATTGAAGTGTTTAACATTATTAGAAGGTTAGAAATTCAGAACCAGTATGTTGATTGTTGTTGGTTTTCGGTTTTGAATAGATATATTTATATTTATATGAATACCGATCGATTTGATGATCTTAGAATGAGTGCATGTTAGATTTTGATGATAGATTATGTTCATTATATGTTTAGAATGACTTCTGGAAACATATATAACTTGAATGCTTAAAATCAGTAGTGATTTAAGTTAGAAATCAATATTGGGGATGAAGTTATGAATCTGTCGGATTTGAGGTATGAATGACTCGGAATCCGACTAAATTATCTGATGCCTTAACAATACTCTCGGAATTGCCATTTTACTCGGAATCCGATAGAAGTTTAATCGGATTTGATATGTTATCGGATTGTATAACTTGATCGGATTTGGCCTTTTTCTCGGATTGTGCATTTTATCGGAATCCGACTAGATTGGAATTTGCCTTTGCTAGGAATTGGTTGATCGGATTTGGTTTCATCGGATTTGACTCTTTGAGGATTTAAAGATAAATATGAACTTGTAGCCTTGGCTTATGAAAGGAATGTTCGAATTACCTAAGCTAAGGAGTTGGATGAATTCACTGAATTATAAGAAGTAAAGAGTAATAGTGAATTGTGTGTATTGATTGTATATACATAAGTTGATCTGTACTTGTAGATTATTGGTACATGTGATATGTAGATGTATGTACTTGTTGATTTATGTACATGTTAAGTATTGTGTTTATTGTGTGTTGATTAAGCAAATACTGATTGTTAGTTGTTTGTTCAGGTGGAGACAAAACTCAGTAGATAAGTAGAGACTGAGTTACCTGAACTTTTGAAGATATCGGTGAGTGGATATATATCTTGGATGTATAAGATATATCACCTGATTGTTGCTCTTTGAGATGTATTCTCTTGTTGACTGTATATATACATGTAGTTTGGGAGATCAGCTTGACGGTTGTTTTTCAGCTGGGCCTTGGTTTAGGGATATACAGTACTAGCATTCGTCTTGATAGCATTTGTTGTAATCAAGAGTTGCTAGTATTGTTGTCTGTTGTAACTAGGCTATCGGTAAACCTATGCTTTGGCCGGCATTTGGTTGAAGGTCCCGCAAGACCGCCGGTTCTCTTGTTGTTTGAGCATTGTTGGTTTGGGCTTGATGCCTTGTATGTTTTTGATATCTATTCTCTCACTTAGCTTTGTGCTAATCCCCCACTATTGAACTCTTTTACAGGATATTCTTAGTATGTTGAAGATAGAGGTGAAACTGGACTTATGGACTGATCTAACTCTGATATCTGTTTTGATTTTGTAAAGAGCCTGATTTTATAGTAACACTGTTGTAGTTTTGTAAAGTTAACCAGAAAAGTTGTATTTACTATATTATATATATATATATATATATATATATATATATGTAATTATGTTATTAGCTTCCGCGCGTATTTCAAAGTTGTGTTTTAGAAAATACGGTGTTACAATTAAAGAGTATAAAAAACTGAATTTAATGGTATAATTTTCTTGCTTAAATTCTTAAAAACGAATGAGTTATGATTAAAATAAGAATTAGGGGGTGGGTTTTTTTTAAAGAAAAATGTTAACTGGAAAGTAGATATTTTTTGTATGTTCATGCATTTGTGAGGCGCGTGAGATTAAAAAGAAAGAAAAGTTAACTTCCTATTTTACCTTTTAAAATGATTGGCTGAGATTGGTTTTTTAGGTTCTATATTTAAGGGTGGTTCTACATGTAACCATACCCTATATAATTATTCATCAGCTCAAATGGTGCAATTTTCATTCAATAGAGTAAGTATTCAAAGAAAGAATTTTTGTTGCATAGCAAAAACAACAAAGGCAAGTTTCTAACCTTTATAATACTAGGTTTGGTGTTACAAATGCTCTAAATTAAAAAGGCAAATGAAAGTTATAAATTTATTAATTGTGTCATTATGTATACATAGATAGATGCATTCATAAAATTGTGAAAACATAAAGTGACTAGTGTGAAATTATGTAGGCGGAGTTGCATCCTTTTTGGAGACAAGACGAGCTTGTGAAGTTTTGTCAATCAAAATCTATCCATATATCTGCTCACACACCATTAGAAGGTCAAGATCAGTACACGCACCTATGCTAAAGTTGTCAGTAGTAACTGAGATAGCAGACAGACATAGAAAGACTCCCGAACAGGTACATTTGGTTCTTTTCGATCTTCCCTATATTGAATATTAATTATTACCATGGCTTCTAGTATTTTTAAAATGCTGATAGATAGGATAAAGAAGAACATTGATGTGTTTAGTTGGAGTTTGTCTGATGATGAATACAAGCGGTTAAACCAGTTAGAGCCACAGGTATGTCTATTTGGAAACTGGCCTTCGGATTCTCTTTCTGAGAATGAGGCTTCTGTTAGGAGAAGCGGTCCACTTGAAGCTGTTAGTGAAATGGATGACGATGGCGAGTCCAACTTTTAATGCCGGTTATGTAACAAAAACGGTTTTATTTTCTTGTGTATGAAAAGCTGCTTTCCGAGTATTTGCAATTTGTGATGACATTAAGTTGAATTTGTTTTGGGATTATAGTGTTGTGTTTCAAGAATCTAGTGATGTGTAAAAGTGTTCTTGGGTGGTCTGTTTATGCTTTACCTAATATTAGAAATTGGAATTTTTTTATATTTGACAGAATACCTTTCTTCTTCTTTCAATTTATAATTCAAGTCCTTAGGTATCAAATTTTCTTACTATTCTGAGTTATATATTTGATCCGCGAGAATTTCATCTATATCTTTCTAAATTTTGTTAGTTACATATATATTCTTAAAATTTTTTAAATTACACCATATCCTTTTAAAACCTTTAATCTCTCTTATATTGCCCCTCGGATTGTCATGAGTTTGAAGCTCATACATCTTCCGGGGTATGGAGTTCGGGTATGTCGGTCTGACACCTGACGCCTGACGTCTGACAAGGACGTCAGGTGTTTAAGAGGGAGTTTATAACAACTCGTTCCATATGGAAAGATGAATGAAAGTTAAAACACTTTATAAGTTCAAATTTATGAGCTACTAATACCTTTCATCATGGTTTAAGTTGAATTTGAAATTGTTGAGCTAACCCATGACTTTGGGCTATGAGGTGTCACAACTCAGTGCCCGCCTCCGGGGTGGTGAAAAGAAGCACAAGAAGAAGACCTTGATAGGAATGTGGGTTTACCAAAAGGCTTGAGCTTTATTTCAATTAGATAATAATTACCGAACTATATTATGTTTTGGATTATGGTTATGTATCGGAGTGATTTCCTTCCTTGCAAGAAAAAAGGAACATAGGACCATAGTTACCATAATATGAATGAATTTGTAGTTTAGCAAAATCTACATTGGATCACAAAGAAAAAGGAACATAGGACAACAGTTGCTTTTTTAACTCGTAAGTAGTTTAAAAATAAATAAATTAAGTTTTTTTGGTATACATGAGAGTTTAAAGATTTTGGAATGATATATGTGTAATTATAAACTATATAAGGATATATATATAGGGTAAGGTTCAACATACCCCCCTTTTAAAATAGGAATTGAATCAAATTTATAAAAACTCACGTTCTGCCTAAAGCAATTTCCAGATTTAGTTTTTTTTACCCCTTAAATTTTTAAATGACCATAACTATTTCAATTTTTTGAGTTTGAGCAAAAAAATTATACCAATCTTCTCATTTTTTAATCCTCTTTCAAACGAGACCACTCTTCCTATATTTCTGGATTTTTTTTTGATGAAAATGACGAAAATGATATAAATGACGAAAATAATCATTTTCGGCTGTTGAAAGGGAGTAACACCTACTAGTTTAATCATTTTCGTCCATCACATTCATACCCATAACACCTAATAGTTTTCATCATTTTCGGACCCCTGTTCACCTTTTTTTTACGAAAATGATGAAAATGACGAAAATTATCATTTTCGTCACCTTCTTTTACATGACATACAGGGGGGCACGAAAATGATGAAAAATTCGTCATTTTCATCATTTTCGTTCCCCCTGTATGTCACGTAAAAGTAGGTGACGAAAATGATAAAAATTCGTCATTTTCATCATGTTCGTGCCCCCCTGTATGTCATGTAAAAGCAGGTGACGAAAATGATAAAAATTCGTCATTTTCATCATTTTCGTGCCCCTTATATATCACGTAACAGCAGGTGACGAAAATGATAAAAATTCTTGATTTTTATCATTTTCGTGCCCCCTTATATATCATGTAATAGTAGGTGACGAAAATGATGAAAATGAAGAAATTTATCATTTTCGGGACCTGCTATTACGTGATATATAAGAGGCACGAAAATGATGAAAATGACGAAATTTATCATTTTCGGCTGCCCTTTATATATCACGTAACAGCAACAGAGTTCAGTTGTGGAGCAAGGAGAATGATTAAATGTCGCTAATTCGCTGTTTTCTGTGCAAATTTGATTGTCACTGGATGTTGTTTTGTTAAAGTGCTAAGAGTTGCTGGTGTGTTGAGTATACGACTGTCTTTCTTGTTGTTTTGCTGGCCTGCTCGTTGTGCTGCCGTCGGCTAATGGAGATGCTTCAATGTGGCATTACTATTGTGTACTGCTACATCGTACAGAAAGACTGAAGTGTGTAATGTAATTTGAGAGTGTCAACGCTATTATATTACGTTGTGTGTGTGTAATTCAGTTGTCGATATGGTGATAACCGTGTGTACTTAAGCTATCTTGATGAATGAAAGACAAGTACTTGGCTGTAAAAAAAACGTAACAGCAGCAACAACAGCAGGTGACGAAAATGATGAATTTCATCATTTTCGTCGATTTTTTTTCCAGAAATATAGGAAGAGTGGTCTCGTTTGAAAGAGGATTAAAAATGAGAAGATTGATATAATTTTTTTGCTCAAACTCAAAAAATTGAAATAGTTATGGTCATTTAAAGATTTAAGGGGTAAAATTTTTTAAAAAAAATGGGCTTTGACCATAACACCCTTCCTTCTAGAATTAAATCTTATAATTGTTTATTTAATTACAATCATGCCATTATAGATTTTAACCATTGATTTGATTAATCTAATGGCTAAGATTGAGACTTTGTGATCTTTGTTTAAGGAGGGATCTATATTGATCCAATTTATATATATATATATATATATATACTAGCATCGTACCCGCGCAATGCTGCGGCGGCGAAATTTTTTATTTTACAATATATCGCTTTCAATAATGTAATGATATGTTATTTGAAGAATTCAATGTCACAAAAAATTTCCTTTGACAACATATACATTTTTTTCAGAATTTCTTTTCAATTGCATTAACTATTTTAATAATTTAAAAATTAATTCTAAAAGATATTAAAATAAGAAAAAAATTATATTTGTGAAATAAATAGAAAGAAGTTAATAAGATTTTGAAAATTGTGTTAATAAATAGAGAGTGGAATGTTAAAGATTAGGTGAACGGGATTAATCTAAATAAAATAAAAGGTCAAAATATTGTTTTGATTGAATTTTAAAAACTCTTAAAATTAAAGAGGAAAGATAATATTAAATGTTTATATAGTAGTATAGATAAGTGACCAACTTGAGTTAAGAAAGCTTGGATATGATAAGCGTTTTATTGCATCGACGTACTTTATCACCTTCCAAATAATCGGTACAAGTTGTTTAAATGATACATATTTGTATTGTGTTTTGAAATTAATTTATCACGAGTATCATTATCGAGAGAAGGGGTACTTTTACTTTATTATTGTTCTTGTATATTTAGTGAAGCCCATTTATTCAAAGAAAATCATGTACATCAAGCTAGGGAACATTTTTCCGTTTAAACTGAATTCAGTATTGTATAACGTGATTTAAGCTTAAAAATTAGCCGTAGTTTATGATGCGAATTATATATTCTACCAACTAATATGGTTTCCGTTTTTTACATTCATTTATAGACTTCTCATTCAATTGTATTGTTTCCATGTTTTGATATTTGGCACTTGCCTATATGGTTTGACTTACTTTCCAAATTCAATATCCAAATCAATATCAAGTCATATGTTTTATTTGTAAAGATTTGGGGTAGATTGGTCATTTCAAAACACTTAATTTTAAGAGTTTAAGTAAAAACATGTAAATGTTTTATAATATAGTATAGATATATATATACTCATCAAAGTTTTTTAGATATAGAGAAAATTCTTTCTGTTTTACCAGGACCCATATCCCTCTAACATGAAACATATTGGAATCAATTTTATTGGTTTAGCTTAATTCAACTTCACTACATTGTGTTGTCATATCACATGGTTATTATATCATGCATATAATCAAACAAATATTTTTGTAAGTCATTTAATCTAGTTTACAAAACCAATCAAATCAACTATTGCCATAATTGTAAAGTTTCAAGATTTTAACCTAGTTTGTAATCAACTTAATTTCAATTATTATACCTAACAATTCCTTACGCTATTAACCAAGATAAATAACATAGGACGATAAAAAGCAACATATAGATTCCCAATCATACTTGCATACTTACATGCATATCATAAATCGACAAGTAAAGATTAAGGTCTAAAAAATTGTGACTTTATTAAATGGACGTAGAATTAGAATCAAAACCAACAATATAAAACATGATGAGGTTCAAAATTGTCAAACTAACTTATAAACAAACTAAAAAAACAATAAATATATATATTAATCAAATTAAAAAATCATTATAAACCGATAATAAACAAATCCAAGTTAATCCCTTTCTCAAATATCGATTCATAGTACGTCCTATTTTACACCCTTAGGTCCCGTTTGTTTCACCGTAATGAGAAGGAATAAAAATGATTTTAATTCGATCCATGTTAGTTATGAAATGACATTCCTCTACCTAAAGAAATATAAATACTTCAAAGAATCTAATTTCTTTTCAAATAATGTTACCAAATGCAGTATAGAATGTAATTTGATTTTAATTTCATTACATTCCTTCACGTCACAGTAAAACAAACTGAACCTTAGAGTATGAGGTGTATCAAGGTTTGGACATCTAATGCTTCAAACCACATAATTGTCACATCAATATAACTCACTCTATTATTTAAGCATGCTTTAATCCCCGAAAGATAGATTGTTATCCATCGGAAATCGATAAGAATTCCACGGGGATTGCCATCTCTTTCCACGCTTTACACGGTTCAAAGATTTTTTATTCAAAAAATACTTTCTCTCCTCTCTACTCTTTCCTCTCTATCATTTTCTCTCTCTTTCTCTCTCATCTCTCTCTCTCTCCTTCCATACTCGAATGCCAAACTTTATAAAAAAGTTGGGTACTATACCTTGAGGGTGGTTGCCCCTCAGTACCAATGATACACACCGATACCCATGCTTCAAAATACACCGGATGCTCTTTTCGCATAACACGTTTTAAGAAAATCAGCCGCCTACCAGTTTACCACATATAAACAAAAGAAAAATAAATGTTTTTTTTCTTTATAAAAACACACTCATTTTAAATCTGAACTACTTATGATTCATTATCTATTAGGAGAAAATGTTAGGCTTAGTTAGTTCTCAAATCTTCAGCCTACTGCATGCCCACGTACAATATTGATTAGTCTAGCTTTCATTCGCCTAGCTAATCTCAAGCTGGTATGAGTGACATATTTTTAATGTCGTAAGTAGTTTGATTTTGGAGATATAAATGTGTTATGTCTTATTCTATATCTTTAGGAGTAAATCTTGATTAGAAGGTTTTAAGTTTGTGATGTTCTGCAATGCAAAAAAATATATAGTTTTTAGCTTTCCAGAATACGCAAAAACAATACAAAATAAGGTATTATGTCTGCAAAGAAAAAACAAGTTTATTGGAGATGTTTGTGGACGCAGACGGAGTCGTTTCTTTGAAAAAAGAAACAAACTTATTTATTACAAACGTGCGCGCATACGCAGACATCTCTTTAAAAAAAAGATCTTATTTCAAACAAAAAAACAATGAAAACCTAAGTGTGTATTAAAGTTGTTAGTTTTTCTCACTTTGATCTTAATTAAAACACAAATTACAACAAATTAAGCTAATAATTAACTTAATTCATCATAAGATAATCAACAAATGATACATCATATATAAATTATATGTATATTTTAGCTGATATCAGTATTATTTTTGTCTAATGAAAATGAAATTGGGAAAATTTAAAATTTTCGTATTATGTTCATATCGTAACTACTTCATTACGCATAAGTGAAGTACGTACGTAAATTCTTATAAATGTGTTGAAATGGTTAGATATATACAAAAATAAATAAAAGTTTGAAATGAGTTGATATAAAATATGAATAGATGGTGCAGCAAGCAGCAATGGTGGTGGTCGATAAGGCATGCAAGCCAGCAGCTCATCAATGTGGCTGTCGTTGAGCTCCCAAGAAACTGAGATTGGATCATATTATGGAATAGGAAAAACAATTATGACTAGGGGATCGAGAGCATGGGTACCGAAAATAATTCGGTCCTTGAAATATTGCTAATTAAATCGGTATGCGGGACTTGGTATTCGGAACTAGTACCGAACTAACAAGGTAAAATAGGTACCGACCGTATATGATTAAAACTCGGTACGCCTTTACACTAAGTTCGGTATTCGGTAAAATCGATACCGGTACCGATACCATGTTCACCCCTAATTATGATGAGTCTTTTGTTTTTTCAACTCAGTGGCCGCTAGGGCCTTTGTAGCAGTACAATAATTATTTCACCTCATTTCCATAGTTATTTTCTAATTTTAATTGCATCAAAAGTTTGATAATGTTGATTGCGTTCAAACTTTGATTCATATAAAGTATGATCGATAAAGTATATATATATTTACAAATAATTATGGTTATTTATACAAACGTACACTAGCATAAAAAAAGCCGAATCAACCGACAACACTACAAAAGACTTTTGTCTAGACGAATACCCACGTGATCGAATCGACTATTATCCACATCTTAGATACAGGTTTCGAAGCTATGAAGTCCAATTCAACTTAAGATCGATAATTTTCTTTAAAGAATACATATATACTCGAAACATTTCTCAACTCTACACTGTACGTACATAGCCTCCTAAGTTTAGAAAATGTAAACCTTCTTTGGCATTAGCTTGCACCAATTAGTTTCTTCAGTCAGTAATTAATTCGTCATGGTCCTATAAATTAAGCAAGTTGGAACAACTTAGAAATCCAAGTGTCGACAAATCATAGTACTGTACATTTGTTAACATTGTAATATGCTGATTATTTGAGTTTTTAGTTTATATTAGTTATTTTATGCTATTTGCTTTATATAATTTATATTTATACTTTATATATTTTTAGCTGTTGTTAATACTAGAATACTAAATTTTATATAAATTATTTAAATATCATTAATTAATGACGAAACGCAAAAGAAAAAAAAAGAGGAAATGAATAAATTAGGGAATGACATGCTTATAAAAAACATAGTCCTAAATTTTAATATTCAATCACATATGATTCAATATACAATCACATGTGATTATAAAATCATTACATATTAATTACGAATATGTCACTCCGTCCAAATTTTTAAAATCCAATCTAGACCATTGATGAGGCTGATCCAAAGGCTAAGGTTAGTCCCTTGGGACTATGCATTAAGTATGGACTATATTGAACATTTCTCTAAAAAATAAATATAAGTACTTACACTAATAAATGTCATGACCGATCGATACATGATTGAACGTCCTTAACACTGATTATCATAACTAGACTCATCTTTTTATAAACAAAGAACCTTGTCGTTAATATTGATTCACGTATACCCGCAGTTTGACGTATGTTTTGATGTACACAAAAAATACTAGGAAATGAAGTTAGTTTGTGACAACAAAAACAATTACTTCTAAAAGTACAAGAAAATAAAGTTAAATTGGCTGCAAAATGCTTCATTAAGAACCATCTGTACCACGTTTAAAGTTAAAGGACCAAAACGACAGTTTTGACTAAGTTTAAGGACCATTTGCACAATTAACTCACAAATAAATTATAAACTAATGATTTATTGCTAGATTATATGTTAGATTATAAGATATCCGTTTGTTTGAATTATATTTTGAGTTTTGAGAAGTTGTTTTTAACTTTTTGTTCATATATTTTGTGTGACATATTTGGGGTATATATGCAAGCAAATCATCTATTGGTTTTTAATCTTTGAAGATGTTGGTTCTTAATTTGGTCCTAACTAAAACCCAATGAACACCCATAACCTATACATGGTCATCAGCTGTGTTTGTTTGTCAAACATTTATTAGTTACTATATTATTTAAACTTTTAGAACTCTTAACATAAATAATTTCCAAGATTGTACGATATCTTTTTTAATTTCCTATTGTTTTGATTCCCTAAAATATTTGACTATTTGTTGCTTATATGGTTGTCATTTGATACATCATAAACTCTCGTGGAATAAGTTATCTTATCACTTTTATCATCTGAATCGAAATCTATACTAAACTCATGCTAAATGAATCAAATATTGCTTTGGTTATCAACTTTTAATGGTGTGTTTTTAATATTTTTGGGAGACATAAACTTAATATTATTCTAATAAATGTTTTTTTTTAACTTTGTTGGTGTGCTTTAAAACTTCTATTGGGACATATACAATGAAGTGGAGATGGATTGGGCTAGTCATGAAAATTAGCTATCTAATAGTTTAAAAAGTACTTCATGAAGACCTTTCTTCTTACCTTCTCGTAGGTTTCCATGTTCATCAGATACCGCCTTCACTTTTGCAATCACATACTAATTCATCCCCCTTCTTCTCTTAATTTATCTGTCTTATGGTTTCTTTGGCTTAGGGTAAACTTAATCTGAGGACCCTTTTGCTCGTTTAACTCGGTTAATTTTATATTGGGTGGTTGACTAGATTTTTTTGTAACTTACTCCAACATTGGCTTCTACTTCTTGAATTAAAGTCCTCCATTCATATCCTGATATCATAGCTGAATTTTCAATCTTTTATTTCAGGTTGAACTCGACAACCTAAAGATTTCTTAAAAGAAAATGGTGAAATGGGTTTTGTTCGAAACCCATTTTCAGTAAGCGGCAAGTAAAAATGATACAAATCAAGGTGATTTAAGGTACGAAGACTCTCAAAAGAGCTTACGGCCAGGTTCTTTTCATGATTCATGCTCAAACCACTCCTAAATGGTTACACAAAGTTAATTATTTATATATGCTCCTTCTTCCGGTTGATGAAGCTATTTATATTAAGCTTTTGGTTTTTAAATCTCCATTAGTGTTTACTGGAGTGCTACACATGCTCAAATAGTAGGAATAACCGATTGTATTAATTATCAATTATCCCTCTATGTTTACTGGAGTTCCCTCCTTTTACATCTTTTATTTTTTAGGGGTTGTTCAAAAGATATTTACAACCGGTTCTTTTTCAAGAACTTTTGGTTGGTATAGGTTGTCCTAATTTTCATTATCAATATCATCTCTGCTTATTTTAGTAATCGTATTTGCAGCATTAATTACTTTCCCAGTTTCCCTCTCACGTGTTTCCCTAATTTATGCATTCCCACCCCACAAAGGTAACCCTTGGTTTCTTTCATTACTTTAAGTTTTATTTTTGTAAAGTTTTGGTGAGTAGGCTTCTAGCTTTTAATCTAATTAGGTGACTATGTTGTTCCTAAGTAAACTCGAATCTGTTTTCTCCTCTAAAAAAAAGGATTAGTATGTGTTACTAAAATCTAATTAAGCAAACTCTTTTGTAACATTAGCACTGAAACTTGGGTGGATTGTCGGTTAATTTGAGTTGTTATTACATAATACTGTTCGAAATGTTATTATAAACTCACATCTTCATGCTTCAATAATCAACATAAAATGTCGTGGGTTGTACGTAGTCTAAAGGACTAACTAGTAGATGTATAATAAAAGCTAATTGATGTGACCATGGAATCATATTCTATAATTGAACTATATAATCCTATTAGCACTAAAAAATAAATAAATAAATAAAAATACTAGTGTACCCTTAGCAATTCTTCATATATAATTAAAGGTTGCATTGTACAAGAAGCCAGCTCTTTGGTCTTCGTATCAATGTCAAAATTCAAGCTTTAATATATACTTGCGATCATCTAGATTCACTCAACTTAATACAATAAATATTATATCACACGTACCAGGCTACCATAAAAGCACAATGTTTGCAGCTTGTTACAAGCGACGGTTTGTTAGATATTAAAACATGAGTATATCAAATATATCTTTTATAAGAACTTAATTGCATCACAGGCACTGTGTGTATACATGTTCTTTCATATTTGTATGTGTGTTGGTTCCATTTTCAGGTGAAATCGATATATGTGTTTAAAGTATGATTAGGTTCAATTTGATATTGACGATGGTGGTTGTAGTAGCGGCAGTGATGAAATGATTATGGCTATAACACTTTGATTTACTGACTAACACGGCGTAAACAAAACAATTCAAAATATAAAAGTTTTAGAGGAAGTAATTTAAATACAAGGTTGATATCCCGTGAAATGGATCGATCCTTTGTATCAGTACAAAGTTATAAACTGAAATACAAAAGATACCAAATTAAAGATGCTGGAACTGAATTGAAATCTTAAGAATGGATCTTTAAAAACACACCTTTTATTATTGGAATATCATACAAGAGAGGGAGAGTTCGTCGTGCTCTCCAAAAGCAAACTTACAAGCCTTTATATAGGCAAAACCATTTTACAATAAAAAAGACTAAGACCTATAATGGCCGACATGCTTCAATAATTTACAAGCTTTACTAAAAGTGGATAACGATGTCTAACCATACTAATGAGGACACCGCACCATGATGATAAGGATAGCACACCTAGACAAAGACATCATACCAACGATAGGGATACTACACCAATCAGGCAAGTACAACATACTACTGTTATCCACCACGCTTTCGCCTTTAGAGTCGGCCCCTCCGCGCACCTTCTACATCTGGACGAAGTTGCTTTATTGTGAGTAGTGAAAAGTCATCCCATCCGGGGTCTACTACTACTTCGCTATTATTGTCTTCTTCGTCACTGCTTACGTCAAGAAGAGGTCCTTGTACAGTCTTGTAATGGGCTTGGGTTGTATTATACATACTTACTGGGAAATCTTCTGAGAGCTGGGCTTGTTTATTGGGCTTACTAGATTTGGACTCGGCTCACATCATTACATAATTTTTCGAGTTCAATAAGGATTCTTCGTATTTCCTTATTTTGTCTTTTGACTTCGGGCCAGTGATCACCCCAGAAATTGTCTCTTGTTGTCTTTGAGATGCATACTTGGGCTTTGAAGTCCAAAATGGCATGGAGGTTTCGTAATGCTGTAATGGCTTCTTCTGCTGCTGTTCGTTCCAGTTGTTGTGCGATTCCTGCATAGGCACTTGATTCTGCCAGTGATATTGGAGTTGTGTTGGCTTTGATTTGATAGTGCCTATACAAGGCTCCTGGTTGCTAGAAAGCGAACGATCCATTATAAACCTTTGGCATAGGCCTGAAATCTGGGTTATTTGCTCGTAGCCATTCTTCACGTTCTTTGACTGTGCAATGTCTTGTAATAGTTCCTCCGTAATTTGAAGACTCTTCATCATGACTTCTTTTGCTTGAACTTGCTCTGTACATCCTGCAAAACAAAGGTTTACTAGTCGTGAAAGGGAATCGGCTAGTACATTTTGTTTCCCATCAATGTGCTCTATGTTTATTTTTAACCCTGTGCCGGTTATGATGTCTGCAAACTTTAGCCATCTAACCCTAGATGCTTTGTTACTATTAGTTTTATTGTAAAAACTAATGATTGCTTGGCAATCTGTTCGCAGAGTTATTTCTTTCTTGTCCAGGTAGTATATTTTTAGCTTTTCCAAGGAGTTGATGCATGCGTTAATCTCTGCATCAATTGTGGATTGCATGACTTTGAACTTTCCACTGGCGTAGGCAAATACTTTCTCATCCTTCTTAGGGTCTTCCTTTTTCGTTTTCCATTTACAGACTCCTCCCCATCATTCCATACATCCATCAGTTTCAATGATAATATAAGCTTCTTCTGGGGGTATTTGAAAGTCTGGTAACTTTTGTACCTTTTGTTTGATCGTCCTGACTATTTCATAGTCAGAGAGCTTCATCCTTTTATCTCCATGAGGATTTGTCTTCTCATAAAGGGGGCCGAGCAATAAACTTAGCTTTGGAATGTAATTCCTTGCGTAGTTTAGTATTCCTAAGAACGATCTTAGGCCCGCCTTTGTTTTGAGTTTTTCCTCATCAAAGTCACATATCTTCTTAATAATATGTGGCTGCAACTTTATTCTATTTTCCCCGATTATGGCTCCCAAAAATTCAATTTCAAGTACTTCTATTTTCATCTTGGTTGGAGAGAGAATTAGCCCTTTCTCTTGACAAATGTTAACCATTATTTCCAAGTGCTTTTTATGATCTTGTTCATTTTTCGAGAATACAAGGATGTCGTCTATGTAGACTGCAATAAACTCCTCGCCTTATCTTTTCAAGTTTTTCTTAGCTTGCTTTACCAGGAGATATATGAGCGTATTGTTTTGCTTGATAATTGCTGAATTCTGGATAGTGACAGGAGATTTGTGTCTTACAAACCCAAGCGCCGGTGATTCAATTTCTTTAGTTGCTTCAACAGCTTCTAGGTATTCTGAGCTAGCCTTTTGGTTGGTTAGTCTCATTAACCTATTAAGGACTTTACTTCTTTCAAAAGATGTTCTACCTTTTGGATCTTATGATTCAGATCCTCAGATAGCTTTAAAGCCTGCTCTTCTACTAACTTCGGCTGTTGTGAAATTTCTTTGACGAGATCAAGGACTTCCCTTTTAGTGAGTGGCTTCAATTCTTGGATCTCAGAGGATATTTGTTTGAGGCCTTTTGTGGTTTCACTCTGAGATTTTCTAATATTTCCTCACACTTTTCCAGGCGATATTCTAGTTTTTCAAGGTGTTGTGAGATTTGATGGAAGTTTTTGATCGAGATTTTAGCAAATAAAATTAGCTTATCGTAAATACAAGAAACGTTATTATAGATATCAGACACTTTTGGGTTTTGGGTTTCAGGAAGATTAAAAAATTCAAGGTTAGCGGTACGGGAATTATCATACCAATCTCTTATAGTTTGCTCAAAACGATCAGACATTAGGAAACATTTACTTATTATAAAATTATCTTACCAGACTTTACTAGTCCTATTAATAGATACCAACCTCTAATGCCAACCTCTTGCTCAGTTTTCCCAAAAACACGACTCTTTTGTTTAAAAATGGTACTCAGCCTTTTGCAAAGGAACATTAAAGGAATATCTTTAACAGGGATAAAGGAATAAGATGATAATATAAATTCATAAAGGTTTAAAAATGTCTAATAGTCTTAGAGCAAAAACAACAGATTAATACGATCTAACCCATCCGTTAACCCTGAATAGGAGGCATAGCCTTCCATAAAAAATTTGTTTACAAGCTCTGATACCAAAAGATTAATCCCGTGAAATGGATCGATCCTTTGTATCAGTACAAAGTTATAAACTGAAATACAAAAGATCGATCTATTTCACGGGATTAATCTTTTGGTATCAGAGCTTGTAAACAAAGTTTTTATGGAAGGCTAAGCCTCCTATTCAGGGTTAATGGATGGGTTAGATCGTATTAATCTGTTGTTTTTGGCCTTCATAATGATTTGAACTTCATCTTCAATTAAGGCTTTTACCTGCTGACTTCCAAAGGGGGAAATTATTTCTTCAACATCCTTTTCTTTTACTTTCCTTTGTAAATTTTCATTTTCTTGTTGAAGTTCTGAGATTTGAGCCTTCATAGATTCTGTGATTCTCAGGATTTCGTTTAAGTCCTTCATTAAGGCCTGTCTTTCTTCTTGAGCCTTTCGTCTTTCACTTTCAAGTTGCCCTTTTAGCTCTTGTTCTTTTAGTTTCCATTCAGATGTCTCTTGGGCTTGATCTCTAATGGCTTACTTCCATTCATTATCCTTTTGTATATACATTTTTAGGATAAAATCTTTCTGCTCTGTGGCTTCCGGTTCCTTGTGTCTTTTCACCGATACCGTTCTTACAAGGTAATATGGTGAACAAAGGGCACACGCAGTGACTTTGCATTTTGGGCAATGTATTCTGGACATATCTGTGGTGGCAATTCCACAAAAATGGCAGAAAGTGAAATTTGTTACTACATTCTCTTGCCATTTATGCTCACAATTCCTACTTTGCTCAGGGAGCTCCTTGTTTGGCCTCCATGATCCTGCCTCTTGGACTCTTCTATGAATGTCCTCTTGACTTTTTGGGTGGAACATGAAACATGTTTCTTCAGTTTCTTCTTGTGTTATGACAAACGCGTTTTCTTCTAAAGGGGATTCTTCAACAATTGCACCAATGTTTGAAATTGTAGCTCCCCCTTCCCCTTCAGAGATACTGTATACAGTATCTTGATCACTTACATCCGCTGACACTATGTCCCAGTCTTCTTTGAGATCTAAATTGTCAACGACAACCCTTCTTGCCATGTTTCTTGTCTGACTTTTGCAATCTCTGGCAAAATGTCATTTTCTTCCATAAATATAACATTTGCATTTGCCAACTCGGCCTCTATCATCTTTGTACTTTCTTTTAAAGACTTTAATGTGCGTCTTGTGAGGCTTTCTCTTATAATTCCTGGACTTTCGAACACCGTATCGTTTTCCTGATTTATAATACCCTGGAATTGGTATAGCAGAGCAAAGGGATAAATCCCTTAACTCCTTTTGCAAAGCTGCTTCTGTGCACATCTCCGTGATGTATGTGTGAGTGAATTTGATTGCAGGAAGTATTCCTGCAGTGACTCCTGGATTCTTGCTTCTGAATGCCTCTTCAATCTTTTTTGAAAGTACTGGTGGAAGTTTTGTGAAGAACTTTTCTGCCGTGGCTGGGAAGAATAGTCTTCCTGATTTACATGCTAGGATTCTGAATTCATTTAAGAATTTCCAGAGATCTCTTGTATTTTCACATGTAAGTCTTTCCAGATCTCTATAGGCTCTATCTTGCTCTTCGGTTGATCCTGTAAAAGGTGCGCGGAGGGGCCGACTCTAAAGGCGAAAACGTGGTGGATAACAGTAGTATGTTGTACTTTCCTGGTGTAGTATCCCTATCGTTGGTATGCTGTCTTTGTCTGGGTGTGCTATCCTTATCATCATGGTGCGGTGTCCTCATTAGTATGGTTAGACATCGTTATCCGCTTTTAGTAAAGCTTGTAAATTATTGAAGCATGTCGGCCATTATAGGCCTTAGTCTTTGTGATTGTAAAATGGTTTTGCCTATATAAAAGCTTGTAAGTTTGCTTTTGGAGAGCACGACGAACTCTCCCTCTCTTGTATGATATTCCAATAATAAAAGGTGTGTTTTTAAAGATCCATTCTTAAGATTTCAATTCAGTTCCAGCATCTTTAATTTGGTATCTTTTGTATTTTAGTTTATAACTTTGTACTGATACAAAGAATCGATCCATTTCACGGGATTAATCTTTACTTGCTTGATTGGTGTAGTATCCCTATCGTTGGTATGCTGTCTTTGTCTAGGTGTGCTATCCTTATCATCATGGTGCGGTGTCCTCATTAGTATGGTTAGACATCGTTATCGCTTTTAGTAAAGCTTGTAAATTATTGAAGCATGTCGGTCATTATAGGCCTTAGTCTTTGTGATTGTAAAATGGTTTTGCCTATATAAAGGCTTGTAATTTTGCTTTTGGAGAGCATGACGAACTCTCCCTCTCTTGTATGATATTCCAATAATAAAAGGTGTGTTTTTAAAGATCCATTCTTAAGATTTCAATTCAGTTCCAGCATCTTTAATTTGGTATCTTTTGTATTTCAGTTTATAACTTTGTACTGATACAAAGGATCGATCCATTTCACGGGATTCAAAACACAACAAATCAAACATTATAAACTGGTTTAACAAATTAATATCAAAGCAAAAGACATAAAGTCTAGCTAACAACTAGAGTCATCCAATACATCTACCCAAGCTCCCTACTCTCCTTTTATAAGTTTAATCAACATTGGCACATGTTCAACACAATTATTAGCATATAGCTAGCCAGCCAATGAATTAATAAACTCAAAACATTATAGAACACTGTAAGTTAAAGGTGATACTATTTAGCAAGAGTTAATTGAACAACTTTTTGGAAAATCAACACAATTAGGTCTAAATATCGAGTCTATATCTTGGGGATATGCCTATATGAGTCTAAGTGAAGTACATATTCATTATTATTCTAAATCTACTTTCTTCTATTGTTGTGTACTTAGCGATATCGTTTCTATTAAAGTATCAATTTATCTATTAGATAGGTTGATTAGTAGTTGTTTGGTTATGCTAGCACTAACGGTTCTTTAAGGATTTGACTCTAGCTTAGATTAGCTATAATATACGTGATTCAATCATACTCGAAGTTAGTTGGGGCAAGGAAGGGCCCTGACACCTATGTTTAATAAAGTCCATATAAAGTACAAAGTACTGAAATTTCAATATTCAATCACTTGTGATTCAGTATACAATCACATGTAATTGTAAAATCATCACATGTTAATTACGAAAATGTCACTCCGCCCACATTTTTAAAATTCAATTTGGGGCTGGTCCAAAGGCTAAAATTAGTCTCTTAGGACTATGCATTAAGTATGAACTATATTAAACATTTCTCTCTGACCTCTAACAAAATTTTGAGTTATTATTTTTTATTTCTTACTCGCCACAAAATAACATGCGTAATCTACTAATTTTATTTCCTAATCTCCTTTATTGTTTTTAGCACTTGTGTTGATTTTATGAGTAAAATTATAAGTAGAAAAAAAATAGTAAAATGATATATCACCTATCTTTTATCATACGTAAGTTTAATTGTTTATATAGATATATTTTCCCCGCCCTTTCTATTTTGAAATGTGGATTCCTTTCTTTTTAATTTTTTTTTTGTTGGAAGATGACTTGAATTTATTAAGGAATATTTGTTTTTTAAAGGTATCCTACAAGATTGTGGGTTCTAGTCTTATTATGAAGAAAAAAATATAGATTTAGGAATATGTTAGAGATAGTGTGTGTTTAGCCGTAAAAAAAGAAACAGCTAATAGAGATGTATGTTCATTTAGTTTCAAGGTATTAAGATTTTTTTTTGAACAACAAAAATGATTTATTAGAGAAGGAGCTTCGGTATGATCATCACCCCCACCTAATAAATCAGGATATATTAAAAAAAACTCTAGCAAGGTGCTAGAAAATTGAGTACAAACAAGAACTATAGAGTTGATAATGGATTACCTTTCCAATAAATTACATTTCGCTCTATATTTTAACAAAGTGAAAAGTACCACTTGTATTTCACCAGTCACCACCGCTATTGAAAATTGCTTACCATTAATCACCATGTTGATTCGAGCTTTCCATATGCACCAAAAAGCACCTTCCGCCGTTGCTTCTAAAAATCTTCTTTTCTTCTTTGTTTGTTCACTATCCACCAATTTGTAAAAGATTGATTCAAGTGAGGGCAGTTGAGATATATTTAGTTCATACCACCTAAGAAGCCATCCCCACATATCTTTTGTTGCTGGGCATGTATAGAACAGATGGACTTCCGTCTCTGAGTCGCCACCACATAATGGACATGATACATTCGAAATTGGTATACCTCTGGTACTCAAATTTATTCTCGTTGGAACCCGGTTCATTAACAATCTCCACATGAAACTGTTAATTTTTGGAGGTAGCCATTTGCACCAAAAAGTGTGACCTGCATATGGGGAGTTAGTAACATTATCAATTATCATACGCAATGATTTTACCGAAAAATAACCATTTGAGTCCCCCTCCCATCACCACTCATCCTCCTTATTTGTAAGTGTGACATGGTTCATGATATCTTCTAATTCTTTTACTCGAATCAATTACCTATTATCTAGATGATCAGCCCAAGCCCATTTACATTATGGTCTATTTGAGGTGTTATTCAGTATTCTAGATGCGCTAGAGCACGTCTTATTGCTTTCTACCTCATATAAACAATGATTTCAGGTATTAAGATGTATATGGTCATAACTAAATTCGAATGTCAATAGTCAAATTCTCAATTTCATAGTTATAGTTAAAATTGATTCATTTTTGAATGAAGAAAAAAAAAATTTCAAAACTCAAAAGAGTTTACCTTTGTGCAATTTAGTCCAAGTGGATTAGGTCAAAACACACAAATTTGGGTGTAGACTTTTAATTCCCACCTTTCACCACACCCACCACACCGCCACATCATCTTTTTTTATACCACTTAACACACCACTTAACCTTGTAGTGGTTACTTCCTTTCACTCTCCTTATCACACCAAATTATGGGACCCACATATTATATACTAACCAATTAAAAATTAGAAAGAAAAAAGGAAAAAAAGAAAGTCCAGATGTAAGGTAATAAGGTCCCACCTACTTCAACCACATAAGTCTCTTAAATGTGGAGATCTCCACGCACTTGACCATTCACGCCCTCATGGAGTGGAATTTGCATTTTACTACGCCGTAGTGCCTCGTACCACGCCAAAAAACCATGCCCACTCCGTTCCCTCTTACGTGGCTCAAATAAACGTGGTGTGTCGTTAACATTACTCTAATTAAAATCCAAGGTTAGAAAGATTATATATATTATTATATATATACAATGTGCAAGGGCTTAACCTAAGCCGGTTTTACTGTGAAGATTCTAACTTACGCCGTTTTTCTTAATTATATATTTTGTATGTGGCATAGATGTCAAATGATGATGCAGCTCAGCTGGTTACACACATTTTGATACTCCCCCATGATGAGGAGTTCGAGACCCGTTGCATTCTTGATTCTTCCTTAGTTTTTTTTTTCTAATTTTTTCCTCCCGTCATTAGTTATTATAATTTAATATATTCACATATACATGAAAAGTTTTTACATGTATCATTAATTATTGAACTTTTATCCAAACTGAGTTGCATAACCATATAATATATTTACAATTTCAATATATACTCTTTGATAAATACAAAATAATAACTAACTTAATTTAATATAAATGTAAAATTTTGATTTTTTACACAACTAATTAAATTTAAAACTTTCTTTACAAATAGAGTCGTAAGACGTTGATAATACATCCATGTCTATGGTTCTAAGAAAAAAACTTCGGGCTAAAGTTGCTGAATTCCTAAAGAGTTTTCCTAATGTTTTCTTATGGTACATGAAGTTTTTTTTTACACATCTACTCATTAGTGTTTGAAACCTTATTACACATCTACTCTTGTGAACATTAAGAAGTATAATGAAACGTTATAAACTTGATGTGTATTTGACCAAAAAACTTCATATACCATGATGAAATATTTACAAACCTACAATTGTTCAACAACCTTAATCCGAAAACATCAACACTTAGGTGGCTTATGCATATACATTATGTTTAAAATACACCTCAAAGATGGTCATCGAAGTTGAACTTAATTTTTGGGCTTTATTGTATACAAGAGTGACATAAATAAATTTAATATACCGTGTCACAGTTATATATATTATTGAAATTATTATTAATATCTAAGTTTCATATAAATTATTTTAATTTCACAGATTTTATGTTAAAAAGTTTAAAAAGTTCTATCCGTAGCGAAGCGCGGACTTCTTTTCCTAGTTAGATATGTTTAAAAAAATATTAAAATATATTAACGAGACCTGGTTTAATTTGAATGAAGGGTGTTTTCAACGATCGTCACTTTTCTCACAAAATACAAATTCTGAAACACATCGTATCATAATCATACATATATAATACTAGTATAGTATCCGTGCTAATGCGACAGCGACAAATAGTTTTACTCAGCAACTTGTCATTTTTAATTATTGAGTCATTTAAATTACATAAATATTTATGAATTTAGGTTATATGTTATTCAAATTTATGAGTCTGTTTATACAAATTTTCTAATAATTAAGTTTAACTATTTATTATGTGATAGAATATTTATAACAAAATGTTTAGTTGTTAAAATATTTTGTAATAATTAAGTTAATTGGCATTGATTTGATGATTTAAATATTTTCTTATTATGGAAGGTTTGTTCACTAAAATGGTATATATGAATCTCATTAAATCCATCTAATAGTTACTTCATTTAATAACTTTTACTTAATTTGATTTGAGAGTAATTTAGTTATAATATGTGGGTCGTAAGGATGCAATTATCCCCTTAAATGAATTGTCAAGCCTCAAGAATGAAACCATAGTCAACTTATTGATTTTTCAAAAGATATTCGATTTTTTTTAAATGATAGAAAGAACGTAAGTTTATTCAACAAAAAGTAATGGATACCAATTCATGGAAAAAAATGTCAAAATAAGCATATAATGTTTGTGGTAGTGTTACAAATTTGTTTTTTTAACAATTATTTCAATCGCTTTGATTTGTATTATCTAACACTTGGTTAAAGAAATTGAGAATGATAAAAGATAAGAAAATATAATGGAATGTAATAAATATATTTCAGAATTATTATTATCATTAATATTGTTTTGTTAATATATTTTACCAGTTATATATATAGAAACGAGATCAAATAAAAAGAAAACTAAGATACAAAATGTAAGAAGAAACATAAGATTGACACATGACATAACTAGTAAAATGGTATTTTAGGTATTTTTAATTTTACCATTTATTTAATTTAATTAAAAAAATCCTCCTTTCCTAAAATGTCTCTTCATCTTTCTCCTAAATAATATCCCAACCACCCCACCTAGCCACTTTAGTCGAAACCTAAAAACACCAGCCTCCACCTTGCGCCATCGTCATCCTTGCGTTGCTGTTATTTCCCTGTGGTGTCGTCGTTCTTTACCTGTGTCGTCGCCATCGTCTCACACACCGCCACTCACAACCTCCAATCCTATGGTCAGCGTCGTCATCCGCCGCTCGATCTCTCCAACCGAATCGCGAATCAGATGGTTTAAGTCACGGTGTTCTCTGCCCATGTGAAGTCGTGGCTCTGTGAAATCGACGCCCTTATGAATTCGAGGCATGAAACCCACTTGTGATGCCGTCTCCGACCACCACCGCCAGAGAAACCACCGCCTTTGTTTCCTAATTTTCATTCGGTGGAAATGAACCGCCTCACCATCCCGTTTCATTCGTCGGAGATAAGAAGACCACCGCCGCCAAGCCTTGCTTTCAATATCTGCTTACAAATCTCACAATGTTCTGGAGAACATTCTATTGGCCATTTTCCTTGAATAAAAGATCAATTATTGAGTGAAATATGGTTTAATCATCAAAGTTTGTCTTACTTTTCAGTTTAACCATCAAAGTTTTTTTTAAACATTTTAACCATAAAGTTTTATTTAGTTATTGTTTAATCCTCTAAGTTTATTTGGTTTTTGATTTAACCCTTTTGTTTACCTGTTACTTGATTAGTAGGTAAACTTTTATTTTTCTTTATTAAGTTTATTATTATCTCTGTGTTCTTAAGGTGTATTCTATGTTCTTGAGATGAATCCAAATATGCAATGAAGATCAACATATTATGAACATCCTAATCAAACAAAAGTAATATTTGGAATGAAGATTAAACACACAAAAATGAAATGATTGATTGCACACACGGAACACACAAATCTGGAAATCAAAAATCACATACAAATCTGAAATCGATTCACACACAAATCTGAAACAGGAACAAAAAAACCCTAAATTACAAACCTAGAGTTGTACATGTCTATTAAACACCTGGAGCTGTACATAGCCTTCAAGAACAAATTAAACACACACTCACACTTGTCAACTTTCTTGAGAGACAACCAGAAACAAGAACAAAAAAACCATAATAACCCTAATATGCAGAAACAGGAAGATGATGGAGATTTATGCTGAAACAGGAACAAAAAACCCTAAATTACAAACCCTATTGATGATGGTGGTGTGCGACGGTTGGGCTGGTGGATGCGGAGGCGTTAGGCGGTGATGATTGCGTTGGTGGTTCATACGGTGGCTGCATCATCTGAAATCGATTTCATCTTCACGCTTGAATGCTTGTGAGGCTGTCATGGATTTGCGGCGGTGATGCTTATGGTGGTGGCAGAGAAACCCTCGCCGGCCTTCTTCTTCAGCTTCACCATCATCGATATAAAGATGAAATCATCACCCGAAAACCATACCTTAAAGAAGGCAGCGGCGGTTTCATCTTCTTCGCTATAGCTGTTGTTAGGGCAGATCGCATATAGCAGATAGAGATGGCTAGGGTAGATCACAAATTGAAGATGGGGAAGAGAGAGAAAGAGAGAGAATGGGTGAAGGAAGGTGTTTGGGTAAAATAGTGTAAGAAAATCAGGAATAACAATGTTTGGAAACGGTATTATTGGAGATATGAGGATGCTTGGACATATTAACCTATAAAAACAAGTTACAATTGCTAAAGTAGTAGGTAAACGAAACCTTATGCTTAAAACATTCAAAAAAAAACTTTGATGATTAAACCGAAATTTAAGCAAAACTTTGATGATTAACCGTATTTCACCCTAAATTATTTGGATTTGGATGGACATTTTGAAATCGCCGATGGTCTGTAACTCTGTATATGTGTATCTTTTTTTTTGTTTTATTTTGTATGCATTCATCAAGTTATAATGTATTTTGTCATCAAATTTATTTATTATGTTTTTATTTGTGTTGTTATGCATCAAGATTAGTCTTTATTTTGTGTATTTATTGACGTGCATCACTTTGTTATTCACCGGTTCTTATGTATAATGAATTGTGTTCATCAGCTAGTTTTAAACGATGATCTTTAATCATATTTTTAATTTATGTGTCCCCTATGTATCATATTTTTAATTTATGTGTCCCCTATGTATCTGTATAAATGGTGAGTGTGAATTAAATTTTGTGTTGCTTGTTGGATAAATATTCTTCATACATTGTTATCATCTGTATCGATTTTGTGATTTATTAAAATGGATTATATGTGAATCGGTATGTTTTATGCGTCATATAATGTCGTTGTGCACCTTTTTTTACTATGTACATCAAAAAATTTCTGGAGAAAAAAATCACTTTTTTAGGAGTAAATTTGAAAATTTAAAACTTTAAAGTGTTTTAAAAGGTCAATTATACCTGTAACACCCTCTTACCCGGCCTAGATTAATTAAGGTAATTAATCAAGTTTAGATTTGGATTTAAATTAATTATGTGAATTAATTGATTTTTGTGATTAATTAGTTAATAAATTAAATTGTAAATTAAATAAATTAATTTAGTTTAATTATTTGGTTAGTGGTTTGTGAGGTGGCCGGTTTTGGTGGTATTAGTCACCACCTCACCACCTCATTTCCAATTACATGCAAAATTAACAAAAGGTGTAGTGTGTGTGTTTGTGTTAATTGCTCTCGGCCGTAAATCAAGAAACAAGATTCAACAATTCGAGATTTGATCTTGCATATAATTAGGTTTCTGATTTCATAACTCATCAAGGTTAGATTACTGAATTGTTAATTGTTAATTGGTATTGGTATTCGGTTTTGAGTATATATGATGAATTCCGATTGATCTTGATAAATTATGAATTAGGATGAATGCATGATAGATTTTATGAACAATTTATGTAGTTTTTATGCCTAGATTGATTTCTGGAAATATAGAACATTTACATGCTTAAAATCAGTAAGGATTTAGGTTAGAAATCGAACTTGGGGAAGAACAATTGAATTTGTCGGAATTGGGTATGAATCACTCGGAATTGGTGAATTCCGAGGGATTTAATCGGAATTTAGTGAAAACCGACAGAATGTCTCGGAATTGGTGAAATCCGATAAGATTTATCGGAATTGGATAGGAATCCGACATTTTATCTTCGGGATTGCCTTAACTATTTTCTCGGAATTTCATTACTCGGAATTGGTTGATATATATATCGGAATTGCCTAATTCTCGGAATTTATAATTGCCCTAACACTTATATCGGAATTCAGTTATCGGATTGTGACTTTATCGGATTGTGACTTTATCGGAGGATTGTGACTTTATCGGATTTTAACTTTTCTCGGATTGTGCCTTTGCTCGGGATTTGATTCTATCGGAATTGGTACTATCGGATTTGGACATATTCGGAATTGGATTTGGTTTTATCGGAATTGATGATTATCGGTATTTGGCCTATGCTCGGGATTCAATTCAATCAGATTTGGGATTTACTCGGGATTAATGATTTGAAGATAAACATGACTTGTATATCTTTTGGAATTCATGTATGATATATATAAATGCATATGTATACATATATGATTAACATGGTTAGATATAATATCTATTTTGGATCAGTATTATGAATTGAATACTGACTTGGATTACTTCAATCTCAGGGACTGAGAAGACTCAGTGAATTAGTCACTCGAGTGTGCTCCAAAGCTTTGAAGACTTTGGTGAGTGGGTTTATATCTTTTGATATACAGGATATGATATCCTATTTGGAATGCTCTTGTTTGGATTGTATATACATGTTATTTGGAGATCAGCATGATGCTGGGCATGTTGCTTGGGGGTGTACCATATCAGATCTTGTGGTACATTTGTTGTACACAAGGAGGCTGGTATTGTTATCACTGTTAGCAGGGCTATCGGTAAACCTTGGTTTTGGCCTACCTTGGTTGTAGGTGCTTGCAACACCGCCGGTTCTCCTGGGATTCATGAGCTATTTGGGTTTAGGCATGTTTGCCTTGTTTATGATTAGATATTAATTCCCTCACTTAGCTTTGTGCTAATTCCCCACTAGATTGTTTTGCAGATTCTCCGTGGTGAGCTTAATGCTTTGGGCTGGGAAAACGGACAGACCGAACTCTGATGTCAACTATTTGATAGAGTCTGTTTTTGTATTAACACTGTAGAAGTTTTGGTGTATAAAACAAGTTAAAATGTTTTGTATTTATTATGTAATCAAGATTATTATATGTAAATTAGCTTCCACATGCAGTAAATATCATGTTTAAAAGTACAGTGTTACAATACCCCTAAGTGCTATTTTTTTATAATTAAAGGAAAAATAAAAAACCCATGTTTTTAGGAGGAAGTTTGACAAAACCAATGGCTGAGATTTCTCTTTACCTTTTGTTGTTTAATTTTCTTTTTATTAGATCTTGACCCTATATATATATATATATATATATATATATATATATATATATATATATATATATATATATATAGGGGACGGTTCAAACGAGAACTGTTTTTCGTACGAGAACTGCGAGAACCAATCTTAGCCGTTGATTCGATAAAGTTGAACTCATGGATGTGGAGCGTGAGGGGATCAAGTGTGGCAGGGTGCATGTGAGGAATTCATGGGTGGGCAATGACATTGAAGGAAGGGGAATTGGACGGCTCAGATTGGTTCTCGTACGAAAAACAGTTCTCATTTGAACTTTTGCCTATATATAGGGGACTGTTCAAACGAGAACTATTTTTCGTACGAGAACTGCGAGAACTAATCTTAGCCGTAGATTCGATAAAGTTGAACTCATGGATGTGGAGCGTGAGGGGATCAAGTGTAGCATGGTGTATGTGAGGAATTCATGGGTGGGCAAAGACATTGAAGGAAGTGGAATTGGACGGTTCAGATTGGTTCTCGTACGAAAAACAGTTCTCGTTTGAACTTTTGCCTATATAAATAAATAAATATAAATAAATATATATATATATATATATATATATATATATATGTTTACATATAGAAGGGTTTTAATGAGAAATAAATATTTTTGAGGATTATCATTACCACTAATATTGTCTAGTTAATATAGTTTACCATTTATATATATCTTTATGTATATTATATATATATACACACATATACATATAGAAGGGTTTAATCTAGAACTGATTTTGATACAAGAACCACGGTGACTTGTCTTGCCCCTTGATTTAAAATAGTTCAATGACTAATAGTTCTAATGGCCCGGTAACTCGTTCATTAGTGAGTCGTGAATAACTTGTAATGATAACTCATTAATGGGGGTGTTTTAGCAAAATCAAGTCTTACTCATAAGCAACATCCCATCGAACATAATTCACAGTTAGGTAAACATATAAATAACCAAAATACTCATATTAATAAGTAATTAATTGTGTTACAAATAATTTCTCCAGTTTTCGTATGAAAAATAGTTTTTGTTTAAGCTTATATATATATATATATATATATATATATATATATATATATATATATATATATATATATATATATATATATATATATTAGGGGTGAGCAGAAAAAACCGAAACCGAATCAAAAACCGAAAAAACCAAACCGAAAAAACGGAACCATGTAGAAACCGACGGTTTTGGTTTTCAAAATTTCAAAAACCGGCTTTTTCGGTTTGGTTTTGGTTTTTACAGTTTCAAAAACCGAAAAAACCGAACCGAACCATTCCAAGGACTAATATTATAAATGTACATATCCAAAAAATCAAATACCCTATCACTTTCCCATTTCATAGCCACCTCCCATTTACATTAGGGTTCCTTCAAAGAGGTATCACATCGATTTAGATCTCCTTCGAAGTTGCAACTTTGTTTGGTCGTCGGACTACTTAATTGAGTTCATCTATATCACTTCATGAGTTGACGAGTTCACTTTTTCTCGATTTTATCAATTTTCACTTAATACAGAAATCCATTTCAAGTTGTTTAACTCGATTTTTAGATTCTAATTTTTAGAGTTGTATGCAGTTCATCTATACTTGGTTGTTCATCTCGATTTTCAATTTTGCTAATATGTTTAAATAATGACAGACATTTTGCTTGCATCAATTGCAATATATATAGCTTGGATTAAGTGGCACACATCCTGATTTTTTTAATATAACTTCAATTCCGTTTAATTTTATAGCTTTACAATGATGGTTGTATAGTTTCAAATCTTGTTGGTTAAAACGGAAAAGTTGTAAAACCGAACCAAAAACCGAAAACTGAACCAAAAACCAACTTCAAAACCGAAAACCGAACCACTCCAAAACCGAACGGTTATGGTTTTGGTTTTCCAAAAACCGAAATTTTCGATTTAGTTTCGGTTTTATGCCAAAACCGAACCATGCTCACCCCTAATATATATATATATCAGAGTTCATTTGAGAACCGTTCTCATAGCGAGAACCACAAGAACCAATCGATAGTTCAAGATGATATGGGGTTTTTTGAACAAAACATAAGTTGGACACAATGTTTGTAAATAAGAAAAAGGCAATTTGACCATTTTCACATTTACCCTCACTTTCTTAAAACTAAAATCTACCAAATGCAAAGGTTTTACATATTACCAAACTGTAATTTGCGTCGGGTGGGCTATTATTAATAACTTATTGTTTAATCAGGTTTGATTGTTTCAAAATACCACTCATTTATAAGTCATTAATAGTGGTAGTGAGGTCTGATTCCTTATTTACAATTATGTCAATAATATAATTAACCATTAGTTTATTTTAATCAAGTGTCAAGATTGGTTATCGCAATAAGAATTGTTCTTAAATGAACACTCCCCTGTATGTGTGTTTGTATGTATATATAGGGTGTTCATGTGAGAAGCTCTAATTTTGTGATAAATGCGAGAAGTCTTTTGAACCCTAGATTATCTAATTAATATATAGGGAGAAGTTTGTAACACCGTATTTACTTAAACAACTTTGAAATACGCGCGGAAGCTTAATTACATATAATATAAACATAACTGTCAAAATACAACTTTGAACTTGTTGGCTTTACAAAAGACATTTACAGTGTTACTCAAAAACAGGCTCTTTACAAATCAAAACAGATATCAGAGTTAGATCAGTCCAAATATCCAGCTTCACCTCTATCATCTACCTACCAGGAGTATCCTGTAAAAGATTACAACAGTGGGGGATTAGCACAAAGCTAGTGAGAGAATAGATATCCAAAGAACATACAAGGCATAAAGCCCAAACACATCCATGCTCAAACAAACAAGAGAACCGGCGGTCTTGCGGGACCTTCAACCAAATGCCGGCCAAATCATAGGTTTACCGATAGCCTAGTTATCATGGACAACAATACTAGCATCTCTTGAATACAACAAATGCATATCAAGACGGCTGCTAATACTGTATATCCCTAAACATAGGCCCAGCTGAAAACAACCGCCATGCTGATCTCCCAACAACATGTATATATACAGTAAACAAGAGATAACATCTCAAAGAGAAATTCAAGCATGAATTATATCTTATACATCCAAAAATATATATCCACTCACCGATATCTTCAAAAGTAGAGCAACTCAGTCTTTTCTTAACTACTGAGTCTTGTCTCCACCTGAACAAACAACTAAAAATCAGTATTTGCTTAACCAATTCACAATAAGCACAATACTATAATCAAACACATATGTACATAAAATCACAAGTACATATTAAATTCATGTATATTCAAACAAAATACTGTCATTCACTATTACCCTTTACATACTGTAATTATGTGAATTCATCCAACTCCTTAGCTTAGGTAATACATACATTTCTTTCATAAGCCAAGACCACACTTGATGTACAAGTTCATGTTCATCTTCAAATCATCAAAGAGTTGATCTTTTATATCATAACACACAAATTCTGTAACATCCTGCAGAAGGGCCTAGTCGTATATACTATTGGTGCTTTAGAATCTAGAATTTAATAATAGATATTAGAATTTATTTAATTAAATTAATATTAAATTATTATGAAAATGAATAAGAAATGGTGATATTAAAATAAGAACGAAAATAGATAAGTTTAGTATATTAGTAAACGGTTTTGAATAAGGATTCCGGAAACATCCCCGTTAGTTGAAACGGGTAAACGGGTATTAACTTGTAAAGGGGAACAAAATACCCCATATGGATAATTCTGAGACCTTAAGTCGGTCTCCTCTCTTCTACACGTATACAGACACACGTACATACACACAAACACATATCTTTCACACTCTTTTTGTGTTCTTGAATCTTTGAAGAGAAAAGATCACCAAGCTTCAATCTTTGCTGCAATTTGAGTTGTAATCTGCTAATAATCTCTTGTTCATCATCTCTATCACCTTTGTAAGTCCATCATCTTCCTCATGCTTCTTTGTTCTTCATTTTTGGTATTTAGGTCAAAACGGGTCAAACCCGAATTAGTTATGAAAAGTTAAATTTGTGTGTTCTAATATGTTCCTACATCAATTATAAATGATTAGGAACCACTTTTTGTAATTAAAGTGTTGATTTGGTCTTGTTTCAAAGAAATCACCAAATTGGTCAAAGATTGAAGAATTTGATCCCAAGCCTTCAGTTCTTGATTAGATATTGTTATATGTATGTTTTTGGATTCCTTATGATGCCTAGTATGATATAGAATCACTGGAAATTGATTTGGAATGTTGGAAATTAAGTTTGGTGTGCATAAGGACTGAATAGGGGCTGGAAAAACGACACTGGACTGTTCTGCGGGGCTTTGCGATCGCATGGCTTTCCCATGCGGTCGCATAGGGTGCCTTGCGATCGCATGCATATCCCTTGTGATCGCATGGGGCCTAACCAGATCACATGGGGCCCCACCAGCCACAGTGCGTTGTTTGTTTGCTGTTTTTCGACGTTTTATCGTACGGGATGTTCGTTTAGGATTCTAAATAGTTTAATGGAAACATTAAGGGATTTATATTAGTTATATTAGTTATTGTACTTGTGTGAAGTGACTAAACATGAGTATTATCTTATAGGTGAACCGAACGACCCAGACGATCGAGACGATCATTATATTTGTTTGCTTTAGCCTCTCAGGTGAGTATAGGATAACATAAGAATTAATATAACTGTGTTACATGTTATCAATATGTGTTAGTAATTCCATGAAATGTAATTAACCTTGATGTATGCTATGTTTATGCATAACACACGTAACAATTGAACCATGATTTATGATATGATTTTGATTATGCAAGAAGCGTGTATGAATTGAACCATGGATATTATATGGTTATGATATGCGCGCTATGAGGCCCGTAATGGGTCAGTTATGTGTTTATGATCGGATCCGAGATAAGGGGGGTTGGTTATAGTCCTTGAACGGGGCCAGTGAGCTAGGGCGCTTTGAGACCTGCGGGTCGATGATAACCGTCAACTACCTGGGGTTGCAAACCCAGCGTTTCCCGAGCAGGATGGGGATCGACTTATTGTTGTACCCCATGAAGGCTTTGGCCTGAAACGCAACGGTGGACCACTACCCGCTCACCCACCCGCGCGGTTGATGTGTCTGGTTTCCCCAGTTAGGAGTGTTGAGCCGGGCTAGCTACCCTGCAAGATTATGCTTCCTTCTGGCTGTGCCAGCTCATCGCGAGATGCTAGGATAGCACTATCTGATAATTGATATGTGATATGTTTATGTTACTGATTATGCTATCTTATGCTCACTAGCTTTAAATAGCTAACAGATACTCTCCCCATGATTACAGGTGATACTTAGGCGCGTGAGCTTGGGTACCTGCTGGTTTTACTTATGCTTTTGGAGGAACACTTATCCTTATACTTATGTCTGTATGTATTTGTTTATGTGGTCGGTGGACAATTTCAGTAACACCAACAGTTCTTTTTAGTATCGTGGCTAATTTTGCTTGTAATTATAGCCACTTTTAAATGTTTTCCGCTGCTTATGATATTTTGAAAACCAGGTTTGGTTTAAGTTATGTTTACGAACGGATCCACGCAGTTTGGATTCTTGAATTTATAATTTAAAAAGAAAAATCTGTTTTTTTGAAAATCGCGGTGTTACAAATTCCGAGCATAGGTATTGTTGGAATTCCGATTGTGTTCTATTCCTATATCATTAAATCCGATAAGGTCAATTCCGATGAAACCAAATCCGAGATAAGTTCAAATCCGATAAAACATGAAATCCGAGAATAATCAATTCCGACTAAACTCCAATTCCGAGTAAAGGCAATTCCGATCTAATCGAATTTCGATATTATGCACAATCCGAGAAAACATACAAACCGATAACATGAATTCCGATAAAAGTGTTAGGCATTTTGCAAATCTGATTTCGTACTTAAAATCATAAATTTCGAGAAATCACATAATTCCGATAGAATGGAATTCCGAGCAAAGGCTAATCATCAAATCCGATAACTTCTTCTCGGTTTTACACCAAATCCGACAAAAGCTAAGGCAAATAGTTTAATTTTCTCGGATTCCTATCAATTCCGATAGATTTAATCGGATTTCACCAATTCCGATCGATTCATACTTGAATCCCGATTGATTCATACTCATGAATTCCAAGACATTCCAAATCATACATAAATTCAATTCTCAATCTGATTTTAAGCATGCATTGACATTTATGTTTCCAGAATTGATTTCTAAACATGAATTGATCATACTAACATCAATTACTAGCATGCATACATCTTAGATCATCAATTCATCAATTAAAGCATTCAATCGGAATTTCATACATATATTCATATAAATCCGAAATTAAACAACAATCAACAATCAATTCAGTATTCTAACCTCTAATTGATGTTAAACACTTCAAGTTCTAACAGATTGAACAATTGAATTCAATTTCTTCTTCTTCTCTTGCTCTCGGCCGAAACCACAAAACACACACTCACACCTTTAATCAAATGCATGTAATGAGAGTTGTGGTGGCAAGTTGGTGATGTTTAGGTGTCAAAATCGACACCTCACACTCCACTTACACATAATAATATTTAATTAACAATTATCACTATTTAATCAATTAAAACAATTAATTCACATAAAACAATTAATTAATCAAATTAATTAAGATAAACCAACTTAATTACCTTAATCATAGTAGACCAGTAAGGAGGGTGTTACAAAGTTCAAATGAAAACTACTTTCTACGGGAATTATGTGAGCCAATCTTGACCATTGGTTGAAATAGATCAATGACTCATAATTCTTGGTGACTCATTAGTGAGTCATTAACGACTTATTCATGAGGGTTATTTTGGAAAAATCAAGGCTCGTTAAATAATTACTCATTCTGGATGCAATTTACGGTTGATAAATATATAAATGACCAAAATACCCTTATTAATGAGTCAATAACATTATAAACAATTCTCGTACAAAAAGCTTTCATTGTTTAATATTTTTCTCCTACATAAATCTATATATAATATAGAGACAGAATGAAACTTAATTATACTCAAAAGTTGGAAACAGATTCAAGTAAAGGAATAATGTGAAATGAATGATGTGAACACTAGTTTCATACAAGAAATAAGCTCGAGAGAAATGAACACTAGTTTAATAAAGAAATGAAAAAAAAAATAAGCCTGAGAGAAAATGAACACTAGTTTAATAAAGAAATGAATAAAATTGGTATAAAAATTAGGAAAGAATAATGTGGAAAAAAAAAATTCATATATGTTATAGACGATATTTAACAAAAAAATATTATAAATTTAAGATTATAACAAATCCTCTAGAAGTTTTGAAACACAGTTTCTATAATTACATTTTATAATTTTTCATAGACAAATCATACAAAACTTTTACACTAGATATAAATACACACATTCATACACATACACATATATAATATAAAAATAACAAAATATTTTATTTGTGACGGTTCGGTTAATAAGCGGGTGGTTTTGTGGTTAACTGTAGTCGAACCGCGGAACCGCCTTAGCGGTTAACCAATAATTTGAACACCGAACCATCGGTTTTAGAAAGTAGTAGTTTGGTTTTTTTTTGTTCGTTAAATCGATTATGGTTCGATTAATAGGTTTCTATGCTCAACCCAAATTCAGTGATAATAAGTCTGACATCCGCATTTTTATGTCTATGTTTAAGTAGTTTTAATGTGTTGAAACCAATGATTTGGAAGTGTGCATATGTTAAAAGTAGTTAGAATTGTCCTCGAATTGTTGTTTTCTAAAAACATGTATTAGATAAACTTGTGATTTACAGACTTAAGCTGTTTGGTAGTCACAACCATATATAACGGGGACCCTTCCAATCAAATTGTTATATCATATGAAAAATCCAACATCTCTATGTTCTTCATGCCGTTTGGTTAACAGATACAATATAGTATTGTTCTGTTTAATGATTGCTTTTGATGCAACTAGAGGTCCTGTATTGTGTTCTGATGGGACTGCAAATCCGATGGCTGGCTGTTCGATTATGTTCTTGATGCCTGATAAAGGACCAGGAGATAAATTGTCGTGTTTCATATCCAAAACATGTAGTTTTTAAGTTCCCAATTTGGCCAGACTAGGAGGTTACTAAAGCTCAAAATTCAGAAGCGAAAGGTAAGAAAGAGAATGAAAATTCTGGAATCTTGCCTATGAGTTTGTTGCTAGCAAGATTTACTGCTTTAAACATGATGCAAGAGAAGCCGTAATTATAAATAAAGTTAAAGAACTGAAATGTCATCATGAAGTAAACAAAGTTACCCAACCCATCCTTCTTGCTACCTCTACTTGGAAACCATGAAGTACACAAAGTTAAAATTAATTTACAAAACTAGAAAGAGACACTAACTAGATCTACAACATTGAAATCTAGAGAGAAATTAAATATGACGTTTTGTACAAATGTATATTATTTTTGTACAAATATGTATCTAGATACATACATACACATGCATATAGCTTTACATGGTAACTATCACGGAGCTTGTCACCTAAACATTGCTGAACTTATCTAATCTTAATGCATTATAAAAACCGAGGGAAAACCACAATGGAGAAGAATGAGTTAATTTAGCATTGTCCATGGGAGAACACATTTCGATAATTCCTCGAATTTACATCACTAGTACAAAAATCACTTTCAACCCCGGTTTTTTAAGACCTTTAACCCCGGTTTTAAGGGGGGTTGAATAGGGGGACGACTAAAGGTACCCATTTAACCCCGGTTAAAAAACCGGGTCTGAAGAACGTTTCAAACCAGGTCTAAAATATACTTTCTACCCCGGTTTTAAGCTAAAAAACCGGGGTTGAATATCGGTAAAAAAATAAAAAAAAATATGCAATAAATTTCCTAATATCCTGCTCATTTACAAACAAAAATCACCCCAATCAATTACATAACAGTAGTGGTATACTTTTTTTTTTTGAACAACCAAAATTGTATTTTCCATTCATCAGACTATGTGTTTAAATACACACCAAGATTAGAGAATCTCACACTTACTACACTAGCACACAGTTGTTATGTCATACTTAACCCACAATTATTATAACAATACATCAGCATCATCCCTTGTTTCTTGTTCCTCGGCTTCACTCCAAAAACCATATATATAAGTTACACATCCATACCTCTTTATGCTCCCACCAACAGCTTGATAGTTCACTGCAATCGTGATCATCAAAACAGCACATTGCTTGGGACCATAAAAAATAATGATAGCTGCACACAAACTCGGCATACACTCAGCACCACAACAATATACAATCAGCCCACAGCAGCAATCCACACACAAAAACATCACACAGTCATCGAAAACAGCTGACAGTACACATACGCTTTATACGGACATTAACACAGCATGTTAACAGAACTTAAGACGCCTCGAAACATCCATTAATCACTCTAACAGAGCTATACAACAACTACTAGCTGCAAAACCACTGCAACAATACCAACCAAACAGCGCGGTGACTTAAATAACAGTATCATCAAATCATTATTACAACAGTAAACTAAACTTTCAAATAGCAGTAAACTAAACTTTCAAATTTAGGCTAAAATCAAGAAATACAATGAATCTCAAGAGAAAAAGTTGGCTGGAATTATAGTGAAAACAACAAATGCAAAAAAGGCAAGGATAGAACTTAAACCGTGATTTTCGTCTTCAGTTGTTCAGCTAGTACCATAGGCAGGTACATCAAGTAAACGTATTTCTTTTTGAAGTGAGCCCATCTTGAGAATAAGCCTACAATAACGGTTTCATATGAGCATAAAAACTCTTATAGTAGATTAACATAAAAAAGATACAACTCGAGCATTCGTAAGTCAGAACCACAACCAATTAACATACCGAATTCTTGATGCGTGCTAATACTAGTCGAGGCTGCCTTTTCAAGCTTTGAAGTAATATAATCATCTTGTTTTAATAAAGTATATGCTCTTTTTTCACATTTTTTGTCTCTTGATTGCCCTGCAAAACTAATATTCAAGGAAGATCAATTGGCTTGTATATCTATCAAAACTTGTCTTTTGATAATCCTGGTCTAGTTTATTACTAAAACCATGGGAGGCCTATTATGGGAACCAGCAATGAGCACTTGTCCTCTCCTGTTTGTAGTAGCCATATGAACTACCATACAATACAAAGGAAAGGAGGAAGAAATAACTTAACTGAATCCATAAGTGGAAGAAAGCACGAAAACTGAATCAACACATTTTTTTTTAAATTACTTATGATGGGTTTAGTAATAGTAACAATAGGAATCAGATATAAACTTCAAACAATCCAATAGAACCAAACAAGTGGAATTTAATACAACGAGTGAGGTCAAAATTCAGTGAACTACTACTCTTTAATAGTCTGTCATTATTAAATAAGATAAATTTGTTTAAAGTGAGAAACTTACACAATTGTAGTTCATATCCACCATCCTAAGAGGCATTCCTCCATTGATTTTTCATGCTCTGCACAAAATGACAAGGATCTGTAGGTAGTTGTAAGAAAACATTAAGAATTAATTCACATTCAAACTTACTAGCAGATTAACTTCCTAAACAAAAAGCCGACAAAACAGATTCTAAATACTTTACAATATATAAAAAATAGAGTTTTAAACCAAGTGAACTGTTAAGTGAAATCAAGAAATATAAGATAAGATTAAAACCTTGAATGCGTGGCACTGAGCGGCGGTGAGGGGTGAGGTGAGCGACGGTGAGGCAGGCGACGGACATGAGCTCGTCAATCGTCGGAAAGTGAATCGGAGATTAGGCCCTCTAATTATAATGGAGAGATTGAAATGAAGGGGTCAGGGAAGTGACGGCTGAATTTAGGGTTAACATATTACACATATTTTCTTTCAAAAAATTTAAAGGAAAAGGAGGGAAATTTCCCCGGTCATATTAAAAGTTTATCATTCTGACCCGGTTGTTTAGGGTTTAGGGTTTAGGGTTCGGGGTTAAATGTCTTGAAATTTTTAGTCCCGGTTGTTTGATAATAAACAGGGGTTGAATCTCTCCCCCGTCATTTTCACAAACCCTTTTAGATTCGGTTTTTTTATTTAAAACCGGGGTTAAAAGTTTTGAAACTTTTAGTCCCGGTTGTTTCGTAAATAACCGGGGTTAACTCCCTCTCTCACAATTTCCATACCTATTTTCATACTTTCAGCCCCGTTTTTTTTGAAATTTCGGTAAAACCGGGGTTAAAAGGGGGGGTGTGAAAGTAGTTTTTGTAGTAATGTTCAGTGTGTACCCTTAATTTTAGGAACAACAACAAGGTGATGACATAGGTAAAGAAACCAGTTCCAAACCCAGTCAATACAAGCAAATGGACAAAGAATTTGTTGTTCTTAGATACCGGAGTTTGCAACAAGGTTTGATTTTTCCGACATTTCATAACAAAGTTACCACATAAATTGAGGTTTCCTACAAAGCTAGACTTTGAAAATGTTAAAAAGATTGGCCTCCGGAAGGAATAATCCCGGTTAGATTATCGTATGCAACACTAGACTTGGAGAAGAAACTTAGTTTCACCAACGATGGATGGATTTCTCTAGTCAACTTATTATATGACAAATACAGCTTCTTTATGCTCCTCATATCTGATAAAGAACTCTGAACTGTACCTGATAAATTGTTGTGTTTAAGATCCAAAACATTTAGCTTATTCAAGTTCCCAAAGTCCAGGACAGATTGGGCCATTCAGGAGGTTGTTACTGAGGTCGATTAATGGCGGAAAACTCATTATCTAATAACTTGTGTTAATCTTCTTGAAGAACATGATATCTGTTGACGGTTCTTCCAATGAGATGTATCGCTTAATTAGGCTCTCTAACTGTGTTATATTATTGGGTATCTCTCTCGACAATGAATTGGTTGATAAATCCAAGTAAAACAAAGATTTGAAATTGCATAAAGAGACAGGAATTGATCCCGTCAAGTGATCACATGACAAGTCTAACGGCCGCAAGTGTGTTAGAGTTAATTAGCCACAATGGATACAATGAGCCTACAATTGGAGATCACGAGAGCTTTGAGTGATTTAAACTGTAAATCATTATCACATAGCAGCTATTCATCATAAAAGATCATGATAAGAACCAAAACAGTTCATCATTTAAATATTTACGAATGTAACAGCCGTGGATACATCAATAACCCTTGCATGTTAATACTTGCTTAAAAATTATCTACTTAATCAATTTACAAAAAAATACACTATTCATTTCAATTTTTATTTTACCCCCCTAACAAATTTTTATTTCTCACCTTAAAATTTATACAAATTACATTTAACCTCCAACTTTTAATTTTCTCCTATAAATATATTTTCTTTTTTCACCTTCAACTTATATAAGATTACATTTTACCTTATAACATAATTTATAGTTTCATTATCATTTTTTGTTATTACTACAACTATTAAATATGCTTTTGGACCGAACTAAATCACATAAAACTCTAAAACTAAGATTATAAGTAAGTATGTTAAGCACGTAAGATATGTTAGAGAGAAATTCAATATGGGACGAGACGATAAATTAATAATTGAAAATTGTTTAGAGTAATTTGATAAATCGGCATTGATACTAAAATAATACATTTAATTTTATACAATATATAAATAAAACAATATTGCATACATCATTAAATATCCAAGTATACAACTACATATGTTGGAGAAATATGAACTAATGTTATGGAACCTTACTTAATTGAAGGGTAAATTAGTCATGTAATTTTACATTTTACTTATCGATTTATGCTTTATGATACATAATTTGTATAATGATAAGACATTTAAGTTACATGATGCTAGAATCATCTAACATTTTTCTATACATGTTTTACTTTGTATGTATATTACTTGAATATATATACATTGTATGTAATAAACTCTTAAAACATCATCTTTTTATTAAGATATTTATGTGCCAAATTTATCACAATTTTCTATTGTGTGTAAGCAAACTTAAATATAACCTCTAAAAGTTTAGTACAACAAAACGTAAGATTTTCATATAATACACACAACCATATGTAAATATGACTATTTAAATTATAGCATAACAAATATATCTATATTCCTAGACACACAAGTTTTCTAACTCACTCAATTAAGTAATTCTTTTTCAATATAAGGTAAACATTATCAATTTTTAATTCAATGGAATTCCTATTCATATTTCAAATGTAGCATTTATAATCAAACTATACATAACTAATTAGATGAATCTTATTTCAACTTTATAGCTTTTAACATGTCTCTTACATGATTATAAAATAAATTATTATTTCTTTACAATATTAATAATAACTTCGTATTATCACAATTGATTACATAGTAGACAAATAAGTCTTCGAAAAATGTAGATATATTGATATGTCAAACGAAATGGTCTTCAACTTTAATAGCATCAAATGAGAGTAATAATCCAATGTTAAAAATATTGATAAATGAAATGGGATACACAATCTTAAAAGTACACACTTCTTACGTATATTTTATTTCAAACTCTGATTCCGAAACTCATTTTAGTTCAATTAACTACTTGAGAAATTATAGCTTCCGAAAAAAACAACTCTGGTTTTTTTATCTTCATAGATCACATTATCAAACAATTAATATGTATATATACTACCTTTGAACAACCCCATTATCTATAAAACTATATATAAATTAAAATTATATAAATGTGATTATTAAATATCAACCCGACGCAACGCGCGGACATAATATACATTGTTTATTTCAAAATGTTCATTATAAAATATATATAGAAATATGAATATTAAAATATAATAAAATATATTATATATAATGCTCACAGAGTCGCTGCTGCTCGGACATATATATCTCTGCGGCCCCTCCTCCGACCATGAATCCATGATAGATGTCGCCGTCCCATGCCTCAGCCCAATCATCTCGTATGATTTCTTCTTTTAGTTGTTATTTTTATCCTACGTTTGATTTCCCCTTTATCACTTTTTGTGTCTCGTCGTTTGATTTCTCCCTATCACTTGTGTTAATTGTAGGTTTTTCGCTTATATATATGTTTGATTTTATCAAAATTGTTTTTGAATTGTTCCTTAGATATTATCAAAGCATGTTAATTATTTATGTTTATTATGTACATTGTTGCTTTTGATCTTGATTCTTCTCTTCAATTGCACTACATTTATCGATTCGAAAGATGTCTTGTTCTGTGGTGTGGTGGTTAGGATGTTTGATTGGCAAATGTTACATAAATTATGCAATAGACTCACAGGCTTATTCTATTTTGTTGTTTAAAACATTCGACCGCAGTACGAGCATTAATCAATATTCATCTGCAAGATCCAATGTCTGTATTGGCAAATGAAAGTATAAATGTTGACAAATTGCCTAAACTATTAATACTGGGCCATAAAATCAGATGGCTACCTACTCAACACTAATAAGAGCTAGCAGAGCCATACAATATGAGAGCAGTTTCCTTCAAGATTGCCAGATTAAATAGAAACCATTAAGAAGTTGCCATAAGGGCGAGATTAGGGAAAGGGAGATGATTTGTAAACAACATCCTTTTGCTATAAACAACAATAAGTGTATGTTTAGACCACAAATATCCTTGAACATGTGGTTGAGGAAAATAGTTAAGTGGATTTATAGGAGGGGTAAAAGAGTCATGATTGTTGTTTATGGCAAAAATGTGTTGTGTACATATTATTCCTCTTAGGGAAATGAGGCACAAACGGACATGTTGGGCGGGTTGGTAACGGGTCAAGACAGAGCATTGTTTGCCATAGGCCTAGCCGGAAACATTACTTATCAATATGCTTTAGAATCAGTATTCTTGTAGCTACTCCGAAACTGATTATCCTAAATTGATTATTTGACCCCTCAATAATGAGATAATCCTAGTATACCCAAAATTTGAACTGATTACTATCAAAGCAAAATCATAGAATCTTACAATTTGTGGCTTCTTGGCTTTATATTACTCATTGACCCTTAAATTTATCCTTTTTTCTGCAGGTCGGCATCCTATGTACTATGGTGCTCGCAAGCTTGATGCTACACGTATACAAAAGTTTTGACCCTTTTCCCTGATTATGCGTATTCTAATAGAATTTGTCTTTTGTAACATTGATGCAATGTATAGAATATATGATAGTTCAACATAACTAAAGAAGCAGTTGCTTTTCAAAGAACAGATAGCAGCAAAACCCACTAACCAATTAATGTCTCATGGGTACACACTTGAAGAGCTGAAGCTATCAGGAGGTTAGAAGCTAATAATTTTCAAACTTGAAGTTACAATTTTTATCTTTATGGTCTTTTTGATGTCTGTAGATCAGTGTGAATTTCTCTTCTGCATAGCAGCTTGGTCATCTCTTTGATGTTTTCAACAATGGCTTGGTTAGTGATTAAAGTATTACGCAGATAAGAACCCAACACAATAATTAGGAGATGTTATAATGATTACTTTTCTTACAAGTATTACATACCTTATTATCTCACTCTGGTTAGTTTAATCTTAAGTAATCAGAAATCACGAGAATGGATCAATGAAGTTCCTCTTCTTAACCAAAGTTCCTGAAGTCCAATTATTGGCCATTAGATCAAGTAAATCAAAGGCCATGAATTGATGATGGCAATTCGTAATTAATTAATCAATTATTAGATATTTATGAGTTCAAAAGGGTATTTTAGGAAGAAAAAAAAATCACTCTTCCACTCTCTCTCCTCAAATACGTATGCCTAGATCTGAAGCCTTCATTCTCTCTCCACCCATGTTCTACATTCCCAGATTCCTCTCTATCTCCTCTCTCCCTCCGGTCAATGCACCGACGAAATCCCTCCGGTCCAATGCTCCGACGAAACCAGTTTTGACGAGCACCTTCTCTGGCGACGACAAGCGCTGGATCTCCTCGCCCTACTCAGATAGAAGTGCATGATCTCCTTGCCATCGATTATGGTTTTTTTCGTCACCGTCAATTTTCACCTTCATCGACCGAGGTTTTTGTTTCCGGTTGTTTCCGATCAAGGATCTACGAAATTGATGGTTATTTCCGTCGGTTAATGGCCAAAATCTGACTAGACATCCTCGATTTGTTTAAGTTTGAATTTTCCGACAACCTTATCGCCGGCCGCCAGCAATTTTCTCTACATCCATGATCGGCGAGAGTGATTTTTCAGATGAGGATATTTATGGTGGTACAACTTGAAATGCAGGTTTGGTTGGTTTGAAAAAGGAGATTTTTTTTTGTGTAATCTTGTGTTGATATAATAGAACAGAGGTTTAAATTCAGCTACACTTTCATTTCATCTATATTTTAAATTCAGATGCATTTTAGTTTTGTGATGCTTTTTGTTCTTAAATTGCAATTTGTGTTTTTTATTTTGAAAATGACAGTGTCTTTGTTATATGAAAATGATGACGAGCAGGTAAAATGCATATATGTAGAGGGTGAAATGTTTGATCTTAGATGGTTTTTTGAAAATGCTAAGGACTGATGGTCTCCTCCCTACTCATAATACAGTGGGTTCATGTTGGCTTTTTGAAAATGCTAAGTACTTGTTCATTCTAAAGATACAGAAAGTGGATGTCTTTTGGTTTTTCTTTTGAAAATGCTAAGTAGTTGAAATGCAATTGTGTGTTTTTGGAATTTAAAAAATGCAGTTCGTTCTATGTGTATGTGATTGTTGTGATTAGCATTTTGGTTCGTTGTTTCATTTTTAGCTTTGCATTTCGGGACTTGCTGTTGCACGAAAATGATGAAAATGAAGAAATTTATCATTTTCGTCACCTGCTGTTACGTGACTTACAAGGGGCACGAAATGATAAAAATTCGTCATTTTCATCATTTTCGTGCCCCTTATATATCATGTAATAGTAGGTGACGAAAATGATAAATTTCGACATTTTCATCATTTTCGTGCCCCCCTGTATATCACGTAATAGCAGGTGACGAAAATGATAATTTTAGTCATTTTCATCATTTTCGTAAAAAAAAGGTGAACAGGGGTCCGAAAATGATGAAAACTGTTAGGTGTTATGGATATGAAGGTGATGGACGAAAATAATTAAACTGGTAGGTGTTACTCTCTTCCAACAGCCGAAAATGATTATTTTCGTCATTTTCGTTAAAAATTTTTTTTCCAGAAATTTAGGAAGAGTGGTCTCGTTTGAAAGAGGATTAAAAAATGAGAAGATTGGTATAATTTTTTTGCTCAAACTTAAAAATTTGAAATAGTTATGGTCATTCAAAGATTTAAGGGGTAAAAAAAACTGAATTTGGGAATTGCTGTAGGCAGCGCGTGAGTTTTAATAAAATTGGTTCAATTCCTATTTTGCCCTTTTAAATGAGTGGTTGAGATTGAGACTTTGGGATCTTTGTTTAAGAGGGGGGCTTTGTTGAACCTTACCCCAGAAATTACTACCACAATCGGTTTGCTAAGCACTTAAAATATCATTGTTTTTCATATTTTATTTTATTAGTTTTCATCACATTAATTCATACTTTTCTGTATTTCCATCATCAATTTTGTTCTTCCATATATTTTTCATTGAACTATTCAATTGTTTCAAATTACAGCACTGGGGACTGAAGCTTGCTGATTGTTCATTTGTATCTTCACTAGGGAGTGGAGTATCAACGGCCACATAAGTTTCTATGAAATAACAGAAGCAGACAAAGAGAAGATAAATGAACATCAAATTACTTTTCAATACGCAAATGATCAGATACTATGACAAAACATTCATAACAGAGTGGTTCAGTTTTTGGCATCTTTTTGGAGTGAAAAAAGCACGCTGCAATGAATATAAGCTATAAGACAACTTGCGATATCTCACCATGCTTGAAGACATATTTTAAGTTTCTATAAAGGTTAGATATTGTTTATTAGTTCTTGAAGGATTGTTAGAACTTAGAACCATCTCATGTCATGCTATGCATAGATCTGGATTGAGTGTTAGACATGTAGATCTGTATCATATAGATTTCACTGTATGAATTCTCTAGTCTTGTTTCCTTGTATGTATATCACAATATTATATACATGTATCTTGTAGGTGCATTCAGTTGAAAGTTGAGGTCTACAGTTTACACAAAGAGGCTTTGAACTGCAGATCATCATCTGATGGTGTGAAAGTTCGTGTTAAGAACCAGATAGTAAGATTGGGGCAATGTTGGAGGATTTTAAGAGACGTTGGGAGGTTACTAAAGCTGCAATTCAGAAGCGGAAGGTAAGAAGGAGAATGAAAATTCCTGAAACTTCCCATGAATCTGGCCTATGAGTTTGTTACTAGCAAGATTTACGGCTTTAAGCACGAGGCCAGAGAAGCCATAATTAATAAAGTTAAAAAACTGAAATGACATGAGTTTGCTTGACCCGTCCAAACCTTTTTTTGAAACATGTCCCTGTTTTGGCCTGTTACCGTACTCACCCTTCTTGCCACCTCTACTTCGATAGCATGAAGTACTCGTAGTTACTCTTTTCAAAACCAGCAAGAGGAACTAGATCTATACAATGAAATTTAGAGAGAAAACATGAATTCTGTACATATGTATATTCTTTTTGTACAAATGTGTACCTAGATATAGACATAAACATATGCATATAGCTTACATGGTAACTATCATGGAACTTGACACCCGAACATTTCTGACATATCTCAGCTTAATGCGTTCTAAAAACCGGGGAAAAAACACAACGGAGAAGATTGAGTTTAGCATCAGCCATGGGAGAACACATATTGACATTTGTTCAGTGTGTACCCCTAATTTTAGGAACAACAAGCAAGGTGATGACACGGACAAGGAAACCAGTTCCAAACCCAGTCAATACAAGCAAATGAAGGACAGAGAATTTGTTGTTCTTGGATGCCGGAGTTTGCAACAAGGTTTGATTTTTCTGACATTTCATAACAAAGTTACCACATAATCCGAGGTTTCCTTCAAAGCTAGAATTGGAAAATGTTGAAAATTGGCCTCCGGAAGGAATAATCCCGGTTAGATCATTGTATGCAACACTAAACTTGGACAAAAAACTTAGTTTCACCAACGACAGAGGGATATTTCCAGTCAGATTATTGTATGACAGATCCAGCGTCTCTATGCTCCTCATATCTGATAAAGAACTCGGAATTCTACCTGATAAATGGTTGTGTTTCAGATCCAAAACATGTAGCTTTTTCAAGTTCCCAAACTCAGGAGGGATCGGGCCGTTCAGGAGGTTGTTACTGAGGTCGATTAATGGTGGAAAACTTATGATCTGATTGTAACCTCTGTAACTCGTGTTAATCTTTTTGAAGAACAAGATATCTGGGGACGGTTCTTCCAATGAAATGTCTCGCGAAATCAGGCTCTCTAACTGTGTTAGATTCTTGGGTATCTCTCCTGACAATGAATTGGTTGATAAATCCAAGTAAAACAAAGACTTGAAATTGCATAAAAATGCAGGAATCGATCCGGTCAAGTGATTCCATGACAAGTCCAACAACTGCAACTGTGTTGAGCTGATTAGCCACATTGGAATACTACCCATGAGCCTGCAATTGGCGATCACTAGAGCTTCGAGTCCTTTGAACTGTAAATCATTGTCAGATGGCAGCTGTTCATCATAAAAGTTCATGGTAAGAACTAAAACAGTCAGATTGGGGCAGTGCTGGAGGATTTTAAGAGATGCAGAGAGGTTACTGAAGCTACAATTGGAAAGTGAAAGGTACGAAAGAGACTTGAACTGCTTAAAACTGTCTGGGATTTGACCAATGAGTTTGTTCCTGGCAACATTTATGACCTTTAATCTTGGGCAAGATGCAAGAGTAGCAGGTAATGTACCTGAAAGTTTATTACTTCCCAGATCAAGTGAGGTTAGATTAACCATCATTGAGCAGTTGAAATCAATTGAACCATTCAAAGAATTGTTCCTCAAGTTAATAGAAGAAATGGTTGGTGAATTTGATAAAGATGGAGGTACGTAACCAGAGAGATTATTAGAATGAGCTGAAAAAGAACTTATATATGGAAAGCTATGAAAGAAATCAGGTATATGTCCTGAGATCCTGTTGGTTGAAACATCCAAACGAACCAGTTGACTAAAGGAATTACCTATTCCGCTGATCGCGGAGATCTCATTATCCTCAAGATCTAACTCCTGTAATCTTGGTAATCTAAGTAAGAAGTCTGGTATCATACCAGAAATATGATTGGAAGCTATGGACAGATGTTCAAGAGATAGGCAATTACTAAATCCAGGTGGTATAATTCCCCGGAAGTAATTCACAGCAAAACTAAGAACACGAATTCTGGTGGAGTTAACACATAAACCAAATGGAAGTAAACCCGTAAAGTTATTATCAGAGACGTCTAATACTTGAAGTGCAGGCAGATTCATACTTACTGGTAAAACCCCATCGAATTCATTGCCACTCAAATCAACTGCTTCCAAATGAGCAAGACTAAAAAGGGTAACTGGAAGAGGTCCTTTAAGGAAATTGTCTGAAAGATTGAGGCTTGTAAGCTGATCTAGATTGGAAACTGAATCAGATAAACCGCCAGTTAATCTTTTCTTGGGTAGTTCTATATTAACAATCCTACCAGAAGAGGAATTACAAGTGATCCCTACCCAGTCGCAGCAATAAGAAGATGATGGATTCGAAGGCCACCAACCATCAATGGGTGATTCAAATCCATTCTTGAGACCTGTTAAACCTGTCATGTCATTGGGGTTGCATCTCAGATTCTTTGAGATCACAAGAACCAGAGTTTCTGGAGAAAACAGAAGAATAACCACAAGCACACATATCTTTATTACAGCAACCATCTAATTATATATATCAGCCTAATATACTTTAATAAATAAAAAGAAAAGCAAGAAGAACAGAGTATATGTGAAATTTGGCTAACATTCAGGGCTAAGCTTGGAAACCGTGAGTGTTATTGAAAAAGGTGGATCTGGATGGGACTATTTTCCAGTTGAAACAAACAAGTCAACGTTTTGGATGATGAAGCATTAGGAAGTCACGTTAATAGTGGGGATGGAAGCATCATTAATTCAATTATTTTTGTTTGTTTGAAACGATCCTAATTAAATAATAGATGTATTAATAATGCAATTCTTTACTAAACTTTGTATTGTTTTTTGTATTGTATAGATTTCATACAATAATGTTATAACATGTTAATTTGCTGTCATTAAACCCTCGCTGTTCAATAATATCATCATGGTGTGATGGAGTGGAGGGAACCCCTCATTACAGTATGGTTTAGTTTCTGCGAATTTTACAATTTTATATGTTTTGTTATTTTAATAGTAAATTTTACTTTTAAAAAAATGAAGTTTCTATGTAGCACACTATAAAAACAGTCTCTTGTAAAAAAAAAAAAAAAAGGATAATCAAGAAATAAAAGCTTAGTCTTCCATGTTTGACATATTAATCAAGTCACTCAATAAAATTAAAAGCGTATCATGCATTTCTCAAACAATAAAGTAACATCTGAAGAGTAAAGGATGACAGTTTTGTATACAACAAAAAATGACAAATTCTTTGTAATCAAATGTTCAAAATAATTCTTGACACGACCGGAAACCCAATAGGTACTGAACATGAAGTGGGTTAACATGATTCAGACACAAAAATTTGTGAATCAACTCCAGGTCAATCTAATAAACTCGAACTTGACCGTTTTTAATTATCAATTAAATTGTAAAAACTAAAAATAAAACAAGATACAGACATTGGATTTGGCTTTGGATTTTGAAACCATATAATTTATTCATATGTTACTGTCATGATTTACCGATCGTCAAAATCAAACAATAAAAAAAATCTAAAATTGAAATAAGAGTCACAATAAAAATCAAACTCTAAACTCTAGCAAATTAATAAACTGATTAACCATAGACTACTGTTTACTAAAAAAATACAGAAAAATTTATTTTCATCACATATATTTAAGAATACTTGACTAGTTTAATATAAAAAAATTCAAACCGAAAACTATCAAATTTGGGTTATCCGACTAAAACCAAGCTATACTTGAAAATATAATACGGATTGCTTGGAACTTGTTTCGATTATTCAGATACAAATATTCTTTAAAGGGCTTATCAAAAGTTACTAATGATAATTTTGCGTAAAATATGTCAACCTAAAAAAAGGAAATAAAGCAACATGAACAAAGCGACATGAATTTAAATTGGATCAAAACAGGTGACATGACAACACAAAAGCAACACTACTTATTAACACACACCTGCGCAAATTAAAAGTAAGAATTAATATACTTTCTCAAAATCATATCTAGGGAAAAGAAATATAATCATATTTTCAAAACATAATATGAAACACTTTTTCGTGTCCACAAATCATAAAAGCTAACAAATCAGTTAAAAACATAATTATATATACTAACATTTATCAGAAAAATAAAAAATAACTTTTCTGACTGAATATCTATTAAGCGATTGATTTTTCTCTTAAATTATAATTTTAACTTTGAGTAATTTTTCTCTTAAATTATTATTTTAACTTTGATTAATTTTTCTCTTAAATTAATATTTTAATTGAAAACACCATCTCCTTTATATACACAAATGTTTTCACCTTCTTCCTTACAATAAAAAAAAAACTCAGATAATAGTATAATACAACGTCAGAAATTGCAGAATAAAAAGAATACAGACCATATTCTATCTATTTTTTTTATATAAATTAAAGCATTATTTATGTACATGTTTACACTTTACTGTATAGAAGTGGAATAAATTAAATCTAAAGAAAAAGTGTAAGAACTCAAGAATCGCCTACACATTCCATACAGACAACACTTCACTTCAACTGTTACTCCAATTTATCCATTTCTTGTTTACCCCTAACTCGCGGAACGACAAGCAACACGATGAAAGAAACCAGTTCCAAACCCGGTCCATACAGGCAAACTAAATATCATCTCTTCCTCCACTTCAAATTCTCTAATTTCCAACGAATCTTGAACATTTCTCTATAGAGTGTAATAAAAGTATATAGGTTTAAGGCCACTTGATAGTTTTTTAAAAGTGGTAATAGATAATTCACAAATATTAAATCTATCAACTATAGTATTTTATAATATTATATTTAACATAATTTTTAATTTTATTTTTGAAAATATTTATAATCATTTAAAATTATTTTTAATTATAATCGATATAAACTTGATTTTATTACGCTAATTGTAACAATAGTGATTGATGAATTGAGATACAATAATGTCTCTATCACGTTTTGTCTTCACATCTGTCTTCAACCTCGTGTTAACGCTTCCATCACTGCCAGCCGTTTTTTTTAAATTTTCATTTGTTATATATTATATAATTATTTAACGTTTTTCTTTTCCAAATTTAATATTTATCCTCTTTTTAAGATCTAATTCGTTTATATCTAATCAAGTACTATAATAAAGAACAGATAATATAAAGATTTGTCAAAAAAAGTCATATGAAGTAGATGATATGTAGTTAAATGAAATTTTTGGTAGGGTCCAAATCCAATATCATGCATGCATGGTGTGTTGTCAATAATGCCAATATATTAAAGAATGTGTTGGAGTTGTAACAATCACTTTCTTGTACATTCTCCTGTTTGGGAACAATCAAACAAAGATAGTGTTAGTTATGCTCCATCTATGACTATTAATAGCATAACCAAAGTTACAATATATCGTTTTGAAATGTTTACTAATATTTGTATCCTTCGACAATGTCTTAATTCTAATATCATAAATTTCATATTTGTGAGATTTGTCGATCAGACAAGAGAATAACAAATCTTAATATAAAGAGGTAAGATGTAGACAGACATATATTTACTTGAAGGTAAAGAGAATGCTTACAAGACATGTAATTAATACAAAAAATCAGTAATAAACCTCATGAGAGCTTTTGTTCACTTTGAATTACTACTGAACTTATGGCCAGTCATCTGAAGAACCACTAAATATTTTTATTTTTTATCCCACTCATTTGATTATGACAAGTGTCAAAATCATAGAATGAAATAAAGAAAAATAATTATTGTATTATATATCAATAATTAAATGAGGATAAAGTAGAAACATAAAGTATAAAGATATATAATTTTTCTAATTGAAAAACGGTGGGTTGTTTGTGGTCAAAATCACCATAAATTGGGTGATGCATCGAGAGGTTTTATATCTAAAATCTTCCTACTAAATCTATTACTCATCCTCATACCCACTAAATTAAGATATGTATAAAAGTTAAGAAGATAATTAAGAAAAAAATTAGTAGAATTAATGTATAATCATTTAGTGAGTAGCAGATAAATCACTATGATTTAACATAAATAGATATAATTTTTGTTCGATATTTTTTGTATTTAACCACGTGGTTTGTAGGGGGACTGAGGGAGTAGAGCACCACAAAGAACAAAAATATTAGACAATATGGTTTTAAGTTCATTACAGATTTACAATTTTACAGGGAGGGCAAAGAACAAATATACTAGACAACGTAAATTGTATTAAATATATATTTAATTTTTTTTAATTAATCATTATTATTCTATATAATGAAATTTAATTTTTCTTAAATAATACATTCTTTAGAAGTTACCAATTTACCATTATATAAACTTGACCTCCTATAACCGATTATCGACAGTCTTTTTACCATTTCTTTTTGTTTTTTTTTATTGTACGTTCTGCAAAATTAAAAAACATAAACATTTTTATAATCTTGGGCATTCTTGAAAAAGTCTGGAAGATTTACAAATCCAACAAGGTTTAGTGTTGGATGTTAGGGTGTGAATTGGATTTCTATACATATCTAAAGTTACTGAATCTTTGGTAATTAAAGGTGTTTAAGTGTGATGGTTGTTTTCATTAATGGCTAGGGTTTCTAGATTAAAATGATTCGACGGAAGCAGAGTTTTCGTTTTTTTACGAGGTGTTTATTGGGGGTTTAGGTCACTCTAAGATCTACCACATTGCTAGGGCGAGATCCCCATGATGATTTGTGTCAAATGAAGATACTCAATTGCTCATAATGTTGCCAATGGGGTTTAGCCCACCTCCCTTCCTCGTAAAAGATTGGGGGATCAAATCATGCTACATGCAGTGGGTTGGAGGTTTTTTCCTTACGGGTTTTCTCCATTTCAAGTTATTTCTCCTTTCTTCATGGAGTGAAGGTGAAGGTGAGGTTGAAAATCCGCCACCAAACAATTCTAACCCACACTGGAGAGGCGGGGAAGTGTCCCCATTTGCCGGTCAAAAAAAAATTACTCATAATGTTGTACTCTTGGTTGTTACATGCGTACATGTTGTGAACCTTAGCGGTATTGTTCATATATATTTTCAAGGTTTTGGGTAACATCAGGTTGTGTTAATCTAGTATTCAATGTTGTATAAATAATCATTTCCTGAAGCGTATTATAGTTCTGGTAACAGGTATTTGGTTATTCAGGTATCGGTTCAGGCTAGTTATGTAACCAAATACTTGAATTTTCTGGAGCCCATAAACAACTTGAAATTTATTTGTTGCTTTTGTAAAAATTAAATTTGACAAAAAAATAATATAAAATAAAATAATAATAAATAAAGCTCCAAACAATGAAAGCATGTTTTCACCACTAACAAAGGAGAAATAAACTCCTAAAATAAAAATAGCACAAGGTGCGCTTCCAATTAGTATGAATACTCCCTTTCTTAAACTGCATGGGCTATAAGATCAAGTGGCAGTGACAATATGTCACCAACTCACCATCCATCTTACGAAAAAAAATAGCTGTAAAGAATATATATAGGAAATTATAATAAAATATAACCATTATATTCAATCTCATAAATTTGTTCACAACAGTACCATTCAAATGTAAAGCAAATGCATATAATATTTTCAAATTGGCTCATCATAAGCACCATTTAATCCTTTCCAGACATATATATAAGTTTTTTGACAGAAACATTCAGCAGATGGAAATATGCAATGAACTTATAAGCTTGTCTTAAAAGATAGATAGATACAATCAACTATCAAATATCATTCATTATATGCATGTTTTTGTTGTTATCATCTTTTTTGTTTGTTAATGTATGTATCAACCAAAAACACAGTGGAAAGAACAAAAACAAAACCAGAATATAAGTTGATCATCCATCAAGTCTTAGATTTTCTTTCTAAAGAATATTTTTGATCAACAAAACATAGTGTCAAAGACCGAAACTACTACCATCTAAACTCTAGCTAAAGAGTATCCACAAAACATAGTATCAAACTACAGAATCCAAAAAAAAAAAAGTTAGATATTAAGTACTTGTTGCATAGACAGGTCGGGTCGGGTCATTCGAGTAGTCCTTCAACCATGCATGCTACTGCAGAAGTTGGGTCATCCTCTTCTTTTTCGCTATCTTCATCGGTATCCATTTCAGTGGAGTAGGAAGTGGCAGTGTCTTCCTCCAGAGGTAAAGGGTAATTAGCAATATCAGGAAACCATGGAAGTCCATCTTTCAGCCATTCATCTGTGTCTTCCAGCTCCTTAATTTAACCTCTCTATTCTCTTCATCATTACTTTCTTCAGCTTTTCTATTCTTCCTCATCATCATCATCTTCTTCATCGCTTAATTAATCGACCACTGGCACTGAAACTTCACCTCTTTGACTGTGATCTTCATCGTTGTTCTTGCTGTTATATAAACAACCATTGGTAGAAAACGATCATTCTCATAAAATCAAGATTCTAGTAAGTTTCCATCCCTAATAACTATGAGCATTAACATAAAATCAACACTGATCTAAAATTGGAAACCCTAACTTTTGGATTTTCAACATGGGTGTAATGTTAATTAAGGTTACGATTCATGGTTTTAATCAAAAAACAATGTTTAGTGTCCTCTCTCATAGCCCTAAAATATAAAAAAGCTGAATTATCTCTCTTATTGATATCAACATTTACCAATCCTTTTTCAATCATCTATCTGATAAGTAATACAAAGACAAAGATGGCATTATAACTAGTATATTCGATTCAAGGGTTATCATCATATATATGTATGTATGCATGTGACATACCTTACAAGTGTGACATCTTTTGACTGGACATTGAAGTTGGGAAGAGGTTGAAGAAAAGGAAAAAAAAAAGTGAATAAGATATTAAGATGTAGGTTGGTTGGGGTTTGTATCATATTTATGATCCCCACACTTTATCTTGGTCGTACTGGGAATTATATTTCACGGCTGCCAACACAATGCCTAGGCTAGGGTCATTGATTCTAAGTTTTCAGTTAAATTTGTATAAAAAGATGCCGTTTAACTTAATATTATAATATCAAAAGCTTATAGTCTAGTGGTATCTGGTATTTAGGTTGTGAGTTCAAATCATGTTGTAGACAAAATAGTGTAAATTCAGGATTAGGTTAGAGGGTGTGTGTTTAGCCGTTCAAAAAAAAACTTAATATTATAATGACCAACTTTTAAAATTTTGAATAAACCTCTGCCAATTAACTTTCACCGCTCATCTAAAAAATAAATAGTTAGCATAATATACTTCATAATAATATACTTAATGATGACATATAAGATTTGGATCTTACTTGGATGAGTAATAGTATAAGAGGTAATCATGTCGTGTTCGTGTTTGGGGTTTGACGGGTCAGCGGGATATGATACTAACATAACCCGTATAATTATTCGTATCAAGACGTGTAACACGAATCCGTATACGTTAAAATACGACACAAATCATATAACCTCTTTAAATACACGGGTCCGTGGGTTGACGGTTCATTAACGGGTTAACAGATCATCCGGAGAGGGGGAGGGTTTGGGTAATAAATGTTAAATTATATTGTTTTTTAATTTGATAATACTCTAATATGATTTAAAACTAAGAAAATAATAAATAAACGGAGATAAGGACATAACAGTCTTTTCGAGTGAAAACTAAAGGATACTTTGGTCTTTTCACTTGCATAAGGGACCATAGTTATTATAGATGAGCTCGGTTCTAAAACCGGACCGAACCAAAAAAGAACCGACCCCGAAAATGGCCAAAATCTAGAACCGAGAACCACCCTGTATAGGACTATAGGTGTAACCGGTTCCAGTTCGGTTCCAAAACCCGCAAAACCCGAAATATTTGAAACCTTTATTAAAAACTTTTCTACCTAAACTTGCATGCTATTCCATACCAAAAAATATAAACCAAGTTTGATTAACTTATGATGATTGTTTGAAAGTTATTTTTTACTTGTACACATTAAAAAAATATCATATGTAAACAAAAAAGCAAAAAAGATTTATTACTATCATCAAAATTTTATTTTCTACTTGTAAAAAATCAACAATATTGATATATTTTCATGCCTTAAAAAAAACACTGAAAGAGTTGAATGAAATTTTGTTACTATTAGTTAAGGATAAGATAATTTAAAATTTGGTTTAAAAAGTGTTAAAGTGACTGTCCTTTGATAATATTCCGATTTGGTTCCGGGTACAAACGGAATCCGTTGGTAATGAAAAAGAAAGAACTGGAACCGAAAAAAGAGAAAAACCGGAACCGAGAACCGCCCCGCTTATGTGTATTTCAGTTCAGCTCGGTCTGGTCTATACGGTTATTTTTTCATCTGTATTATAAAATTAAAATAGTAGAGACTACTAGTGATAATGAATGAAGTTTAAGACTATTAGTTCAATTAGTAGTGCATTAGAAGGACCACTCATGTAATTTACTTTTTAAAACATATTGGTTTTAGGCAAGTGACTTTTTTTCTCTTCTTTATTTCTAACATTTATTTGTAGTTACATATTTTATGTTGTAAGAGGGGAAGGATTGTGGTGAGAAACCCTAACGGGAGACACACCTTTTGAGGTGCATTCCATGGTGCGTGTGAAATGGCCACAACGACTTTAGTCATATTGGTTATCTGCTAATTCTCTTTATTTTTGTTTTGTTTCATGTTAGTGTGATCGTGTGAAGGGATATGAGTCCAATGTAATTAATGTGTGATTTTCAGTATGATAGAGATAAAAGCTGAAGTAGCATTATGTGATATGTGTAAGAGTATGAAACACTTTCTTTCCCTTAACAGTATCTTACATATATCCAACTTATTGCTTATAAATAAATTTGATGAATTGTATTTTTCAAAAAAGGAAAATTTATTCTTGATTGTTTATCTTAATTTAGTTTAGAAAAATAGAATTTATATTATAATTTAACATCATATGTTTTTTTATTTTTATGTTAGAATTGCAAATCACCTTTAACATACCAAGAAAAACGCTACAAATGGTTGAACTTAACCGGTTTTTGGAGTTTATAGGCGAGCCAATTTAGATCCGGATTTGTGCTCTTTCATGGTCATGATTTTAATGTTTCCGTTCTTGGCTCTTTTGTGAGCCCAAAATCAATTATTACAAAGTGACAATTTTTTTGTTGAACGTGGTAGTTAAACCAACTTTAAAGTTGTTACAAGTGGAGCTTTATAGCTTAAAAAATGGTTCTTTTTTAGAATAGATGATACACTAATCCTTAACAAAATAACAAGCCAAGTAGAGTAGAGTAGATTACATAGAAAAGAAAAAAAAGGGACAGATGATGTGTTGGCAAATTAAGGCTCATTTCAAAGCATCTAGCATGTAGTAACACAATAAACTTGTAACACCATGTGATGTGCTCCATAAATAACCAAAATCTTGATGCTTGAAAACAAACATAGTGTTAGTTTTGTGCTTTCTACAACTCCTGACAGGCATAGAATAGCCAATTGTAGTGGGTAGTAAGTTTCATATACTTTGGTACTAAGCTATTCCTATTTCATGAGTTGATCATTTCCACATCAACCCCTCTTCGTGGGGTTCCCGTTAGGTATAGTAGACATCCAACTGTTTAGCAGCGACTCTTTCAGACTCTTGGCTGTAACATCTTTCCCTTTCGCCGCCTTCACAAACAGATCAACAATCAGTCGTCAGACACTTACGTTAACAAGAATATTGATTACTTTCAAGAAATACTTGTCATTTAGCAAGGGATAATATATATATCAATCATCATATGGATAATGTTTAGCTATTAGAGCTACCAACTGTCATGACCCATGATACACGTTCTTTTTAATCATTACCTTGACGATGACAATGTTCAAGACTCGGTTATAACAAGTAGTTACATTGATATCCAGTACTTGAAGTCCTAATGAATCAACAATCTCCATAATCTTGAAAAATCCCCCTCGCTTTTGGCTACAAACTAGTTTAAGCAGGAAATCTTCTGCTCCCATCTCATGTACTTCCACTTGAACCTTCATTAACGAAAAAAAAAAACAGCACAAAATTTGCAGGGAATTGGCATCTATACCTTTAACAATAAACAGCATATAGTGTTCCAAAACAAGAGTTAACCTTGGTTTTTATGTCTGATCTTGTTGTAAGAAGACTCTGCCCTTTTGTAGGTGATTGTTCATGTGTTTTCTTCGGTTTGCAGACCTCTACTTCATCCTCATGAGATTTGGAATCACTTTCTTCCAATCTCTTAAGCTCGTCGCGAAGTTCTTGAACACTGGTTTGCAACTCTTTTATATACTCGATTGCATCTCCGACTATTGAAGCTCTATCCAGCTGCATAAAATTTCACATATACACTTATAAACCGAATAAATATTTATGAATGAAATTTAGGAACAAACCTTGGAAATCTTGGGGACTAGAGCACGTAGAGTAAAGAGACCATCTTTGATTCTGTTTCGTCGGTTCCTCTCAGTCACAAGATTTTTTGATTGGTATTGCTCTTTGCCATTCTTTTGACTAATTTTTGTGCATTCTTTCGCTTGCCCGGAAACAGCATAGCCCAACAAGTTCATCGAATTATCAATGGACTGAGTTGGTGAAACATGAGTGGAACCCGCTGAAACAAGTGATGAGTTTTCACTCCATGGGTTTGAACCATTTGGTGATCCTTCAGTTTTGAGGTTGAGTTGAGAAAAGATAGTGAAATGTGCCATGATAGTCTCTATCATCTCTTGATCTCTTGGAACCTCATGGATTCATGTTAGGTTAGTGTCAAAACGCTTTTAGATGTTTGATTAAGGATCTAGACACAGGTGGGTCTTACTTGCTTCGACATGTAGAGCTCAATCAGACCACCATTAACAGGTATCAGTACCTGTGTACCAATGGTATCCTGTAAAATAAAGATGAAAAATGTTAAGAAGCTACTTCCAATCATGGCAATTTCGAATACTGATAACAATTAACATGCTCACATGACTCCAAGATGGTTGAGCTGACATTGCAACTTCTCCATGGATCCTGGTTCCAGTTTCATATTCAGACATTATATCAAATCATTGAACATTCAAACAACAAAAAATAATCATCAACAGATATATAGATGATTACCCAGAATACAAAGGCAAATAAAAAGGAATCTTGGCAAGTTTCTCGCAAGCTTTGGTATACAACAAGTGTTTAACGCAAGTATCTCTGCATAATTGAGAAAAACGTTGTTTTCTTGCATCAATTTCCTCTTTGACATTTCTACAAACACCTCGGCTACCACTGCAACAGCAACCAATCCATTGAATGTACCTGTAAGAACCTCAAATTCCATGATAAGTATGACGAATTTCAGAGTTAACCAGGATGAAATTACAAGTGTTGATAATAATACCTGGAAGGATCATCACCAAACTGCCAAACAATGCAGTAATCCCATGCCATTGTCTCTGCAAGTGGTCTAAGCCACTCTAATGCCTTGGCTATTGCCTCCATCTTCAAAATTATAGAAAAACGCTGTTTCTAGTGACCAAATGAGATTTGGGTACCTTGTATTTTATGAAATGGATAATGGGTATGATTTAAATCGAGGTCCGACTGGAGGAATCAGATACTCATGTACATGTACTTTGGAGCAGAGACACAATTGACCCAAGAGGACCAATTAAGTATGGCAGTGAGAGAAATTGGTTACTAAAACATATATTGTTTTCTAAATATCGTATCAAATAGTTTGCATAATCAAATTCCAGCAGTTAAAAAAATTAACCTAGTTTTCAATGTATTTAGTAATTTATAAAGTTCAAATAAAATAAATTCTGAGGTATTGTTTTTATGATATGGTAGAGGGAAAAAAGGATAGATTCAACCTAAAATTAACCACGGATATTAAAGCGGTTTCTTAAAAAACTCATTTATTCTGTAATTGAAATGTGCGGTGCCGGTTGTCATCATTATTACTCTAGTTTAAGTTTAAAAGTGATTTTATTGGTGAGATTATTGTTTTTTACATTAATCAGGTGTCATGTGCTGCTATCTTTTCTCATTTTTCCCGCCCCAAGCAGTGTATCTATCTCAATTTTCACAAATCATCTGTACCGCTAGAGGATGAGTAAGGTGATCAAACCGGTGCCGGCTAAAAACCTCCTCCCGTAACAGATCAGGAAGAGTATACCACACTACATTCCCTAAAAACAGATACTCCATGACTGTTTCAAAAAAGTTGGGATCATGACAAAAGTAAATGTTTGCCTGCAATCATATGAGAGGCCACAAGTAGTACCAACTGAAGGAGCAGGAAAAGATATCATATCTGCACTTTTGCAGGTTAAAAAGGTAACTTTTAATACCTTTGATCATCTTTTATTTGTACCATTTCTAACTTACAAAAGTACAAACCAAACCAACCCATACATATTTATCAAATGATTTATTAATATTATGATTATTTAAAGATAGGGGTGAGCATGGGGCCCGGTAGACCGGAAAAAACCGAAAAACCGGACCGTACCGGACCGAGACCGGTCAGGACCGGGCCTGGTCGGTCCGGTTTTCGGTCCTTGTTTTTTATAAATTTCGGGTTTCGGTCCGGTCCGGTTTTATTTGATACAATGTATAAAACAACTAAAATACCGAAAAAACCGACGAACCGAACCGGACCGGACCAAGACCGGTCCGGACCGTGGCTTGTCGGTTCAGTCTTCGGTCCTAGTTTTCTCTACATTTCGGGTTTCGGTCCGGTCCGGTCCGGTTTTTGAACCGTTCTCACCCCTATTTAAAGAGTTAATTATTACGGTGGTCCTTTAGGTTTGACCCATATCACACTTCTAGTCCTTTACGAGAATTTCTTGTATTTTTAGTCCTTTATTTTTAAAACTTGAACACGGATAGTCCTTTATACAAACAGACGTTAAAATCAAACGTTTGGTCAGAGGTAAAATAGTTTTTTCCTTTGTTTTTCTATTAATGTATTTTTTTCCTTTATTTTTTAATTATTAATTGGTTTCATATATATTATTTAGTTTTAGAAGTAATGTATTGCTCTCTCTCTCTCTCTCTCCAACACCAACAGCAAACAAGAAAACCCTATCATATCATTTGTCTATAAAATGTGAATTTGCAAAAAAAGTGCTGATGGGATTTGTAGGTGGTGGGGCCTGGGTCAATTAATGGGCCAACAAAGAATCTGCCAATGATATTTTCTTCTGGGCTTCGACTTTGGGCTTCAAAAGAAATAGAAGAAAGGCTTTTACGTGTGTTCTCTACGCCTTCATGTGGGTTATTTGGAGAATAAGGAACGCTTTAAACTTCGAATCCGAAGAATCAGGGGAAGAATAGCACTATCTAGAGATGGGCAAAATCGGTCCTGGACCACAGCTGGTCCGGTCCGGTCCGGACCTAGTCGGTCCCGGGCCGGTCCGGTCCTCGGCGGACCGGTCTTCGCGTAAGACCATTTCGATAAATTCGGTCTTCGGGCGGTCCTAGACCACTTCCGGACCGGTCCAAGTCCGGACCAGTCCAACTTCGGTCCTGGACCGGTCCGTTTTTCGTTCGGATATTTTCCGGTTCGGTTTAGACATTTCCGGGTTATTTTTAGTTTCGGTTTAAAATTTTCCGGTTTTCTGTTCGTTATTTGTTTGAAAAAAATAATTGACTTGTTTTCGGTTGGACCGGCTCGGTTTTCGAATATTTTCCGGTTCGGTTTAGACATTTCCGGGTTTTTTTAGTTTCAGTTTAAAACTTTCCGGTTTTCGGTTCGTTTTTTGTTTGAAAAAAAAGTGACTTGTTTTCGGTTGGACCGGCTCGGTTTTCAGTTTTCGGTTGGACCGGCTCGGTCCGGACCGGTTCACGGACCGTTTTGGACCGGTTTTGCTCTTGGACCGGTCCTGGACCGGTTCGGACCGTTTCTCTCTCCCATGGTCTTGGACCGGTCTTGGACCGGCTCGGTTCATTCGGTCTTCGTTGGACCGGTCCGGTCGGTCCTAAAAGCCCATCTCTAGCACTATCTTTTTTCTGGATAAAACAAAGACCGGGTGACTATTTATTTAAATATAAACTGTCTGATTTGTGTAACTTTCCATCTTCTTGTTTTTCGTAATTCGCTTTGTTCTTTTTTAATAAAATTGGATTCTTAAGACGGGGATAGTCATGACGACTTTCCGTTCAAAAAAAATCTTGACCACCAACAACACCACCACTGCCACCGCCCATCATCATGACCATCACCACCCCAGAGCCGGCTGCCTCGCCGGAGAATCCATGTGATAACCTTCAATCACTTGAAGTAAAGAAACCATATCTTCTTTCTAGACATATGAAAGTGATCGCTCCAGAGTTTTCAAAGTGCCGGCTCCAGGGTTTTCAAGGAAGAAAACCCCATCGCCGCCGCTGCCCTATGGCCAGCAGCCGCCGCTGCCAACGACAGCAACATTCATCCTCTTCATTACTCTCTTCCTGGACATACGAAGACCAATTCTTGTATTTCTTTCTTTCTTCCTCTTCTCTCTTCGTTACTCTCTCTCTAGACTTTCATCATCTTTTCGTCGGCGTCAAACCCACCAACGACAGCAACATTCCTCCTCATACTTATCTTCACCTTTATCACGATCTCTTTTTCGTTTATGGTCATGGATCACCGTTTTAGGGTTTTCAAAGAAGAAAACCCCATCGCCGCCGCTACCCTATGGCCAGCAGCCGCCGTCGCCACCACCTCTAGGGTTTTCATACATCTCAAAAACCTCTGCAGCAATAGCAACCGCCACCATCTATGGGGGTTCAAACGATTTTTCAAATGATTTGGCTATAGATCTAGGATTTTCACACAATTACTATGTAGATCTAGGGTTTGTGTGTGTTTGTGTGTTGCATAGAGATGTCGGTGGTGTAGATCTAGGGTTTACGGTGGCGGTAGGTGGTGGCGGTGGATGGCGCTTCTAGGTGGTGGCGGCGGTGGATGGTGGTGGAGGAGCATTTTCAGTGGCCGAGAGAGGGAGAAGGAGAGTGATAGAGGGAGAGATGGAGAGAGTGCGTGTGTTGTGTTTGTGGAGAGAGAGAAAGAGATACATTATTTCTAGAATTAAATAATATTTATGAAACCAATTAATAATTAAAAAAAGTAAAAAAACATTAATGGAAAAACAAAGGAAAAGACTGTTTTACCCCTAACCAAACGTTTGATTTTAACGTCTGTTTGCTTAAAGGACTATCCGTGTCCAAGTTTCGAAAATAAAGGACTAAAAATGCAAGAAATTCTCGTAAAGGACTGAAAGTGTGATATGGACCAAACATAAAGGACCAACCGTGTAATTAACTCTTAATTAAATTTACAAGTGATGGTTAAAATTTTGCCAAGTCTAAATTATGTTATGTGTTTGAGTAACACTGTATATGTTGTTTTGTAAATCAAACAGATTAAAGTTGTATTTTCTATATTATATTATATTAGAAATGTGTTTTAGCTTTCGCGCGTATTTCAAGGTAGTATAAAAAAGTACGGTGTTACAGTTTAAATCATTTCTTCTCTTTAAGTCAGAAACTTAATCTTGTAGCGAAGGCAGATAAAAAAAATTATGCAATCAAAATAATAAAATGGTTTCCTTCATTCCTTGACATATTAATCTTTTAAAAGTTATAAGAAAGGATTTTCATTGTGCTTCCTGTAAGGAAAACAATAAAACCTTGCAAACCAAGGGTCTAAACACAAAACGACACTGAGAGCCAAATTCATCGAGTTAATAATTTAAACTACCTTGCTCGATCACATGAAGAGTTCGTTGAAGCCACAAAAACGATGAGAGTTGCAATCTATGATTAAAAGCGGGCATAGGACTTATGATCAGTTGCTCGTCTGGCTAATTTAAGTAAAGTTAGCTTTTTCTTTGTAAAGCATCAAGCTTTTTTTAGACATTCCATCAAACACCTTTCGTGCATTGTACAACAACAACAACAACAACGGTACCCAATCCCGCATAAGCGGGGTATGGGGGAGGTAAAAGCGTAGACAATCATACCCCCACCAAAAAGTAGAGAGACTGCTTCCTGTAAAGGACCTCCAGCCATGAAGATAAAAACAAGAAAATAGTAAATAATAAAATAAAGCAAACCAAAAAAATAAAAAGAAAAAGAAAACTAAAAAAATACTAGGTTAATTTACCGGTACAAATAAACAAATTTTGGAGAAAACCATTAATTAAGAAGATTAAATCAAACCAATTTCTAAACCCAAATAAAGAAGATTAAATCTTAAGATTAACCATAAAGAAGGGTCAAAGGGGACAAAAACTCGCCCAATGAACATCTGCAAGTATTCTTTGAACATGATTACGCTGTTTGTCTGTCCCTTCTTTAGTTTGCAAAATAAACTTTTTGTGTGACAGCCCTGTCAACATAAATCTCCAATTCTCAGTTATTAGCGGCATAATAAGTTTAATATAATGTTGATTTTTAGCTGATATGAGTCATTATGTTATAGGATACATGCTTTAGGATTCTGTTTCTTAATTCTGTTATCTTGTTTACCAAGTCTGATGAGTTAAAATAGAGGTAGGCAGTACAGTAATGGGCATCAAGAATGAGTGGGAGTCTTTAAAGTTTAAATGGGAAAGCCTACATCTCAAGTTGGAGGAATTCATTTTTTGTTCTTTTCTTATATTTCATAATTTAATATAATTGTGCCAATTGATTTATACCACATGTCTTCCCAAAATACCAATAATTTATCCTTCACATCTCAAAGACCCAAAAGAATATATTATTTGGTTTCACATCTGCAGTCCATATTACCCATTCCATTTATTTTAACTTACCAACAATCTTCAATATTTGACCCCAAACAACTAACACATGCATCAACAACACCATATAACACCACAATTGGCACACCACAGATCTTAATCTAATATTTAAATTGCAATTTCTATGGTGCCTGTTACTGTTCACGCTAAACCCACATGACCCAGATTCAAAGAGTTCTATTTTATCAACACCATAACCACCAACTGAAATGAAAGTGTTTTAAATTGAAATTGATAGTATTTTACCTTTACTTGAGAGGAAGCTTCCGATTGAAGTTGATTTGTATCTCTTTCCTCATTTGTGATTTAGGGTACAACAATTCAATTGAAACCCTAAAACCATTTATCAATAGCTTCGTGAGATTCTTTCGTGTAGTGTTTTAGATTGAAAAAAAAACAAAGATCATAATAAAAAGGAACAAACCTTTCTCTGATGATACATATGGTGATTAAAACCTCAACGGCAATAGATCTTTCGGCAGGTATCGAAAGTTTGGATAGCAATAGAGGTATGGGAAGGTATCGATGATAAATGAGGTTTAGAAGAATTAGGGTTGCTGAAGGAGATGATCGTAGAAGGGGATGGAGAAGGAGATGATCTGGTAATATCTTTGCAGGATATGGATATGGATTATTCTAAAATTGTTTTGAAAAATTAAATTATTGTAAAATAGAGAGCTTTGGTAAGCCTCTTTTATTTATATATATATATATATATATATATATATATATATATATATATATAGGCAAAAGTTTAAACGAGAACTGTTTTTCGTACGAGAACTGCGAGAACCAATCTGAGCCGTCCAATTCCCCTCCTTTAATGTCATTGCCCACCCATGAATTCCTCACATGCACCATGCCACACTTGATCCCCTCCACGCTCTCAATCCATGAATTTCTCATATCCAAGGAACAGCCGAGATTGGTTCTCGCAGTTCTCGTACGAAAAACAGTTCTCGTTTGAACACTCCCCTATATATATATATATATATATATAAATATATATATATATATATATATATATATAGGCAAAAGTTCAAACGAGAACTGTTTTTCGTACGAGAACTGCGAGAACCAATCTAAGTCATCCAATTCCTCCTCCTTTAATGTCATTGCCCACCCATGAATTCCTCACATGCACCCTGCCACACTTGATCCCCTTCATGCTCTCCATCCATGAACTTCCCATATCCACGGAACGGCTGAGATTGGTTCTCACAGTTCTCGTACGAAAAACAGTTCTCGTTTGAACCCTCCCCTATATATATATATATATATATATATATATATATATATATATATATATATATATATATATATATATATATATATATATATATATATATATATAGATTCATTAAATTCTTTAACAATAAATCCTCATTTACGCAACTTAGTTCTTTTTTTATTATATGCTCTAATCCTATTTTCATAAAGGGTATTGATTTTAATATTAGAAGGTTTACTACAAAATCATATGTTAGAATCTGATTGTGTTTATTTATTAGTTTGTTTGAAATTTGCTTTAGTTTTATTAATAATAATTAGAGAATTTATAGCCCGTTGCGGAAAACTTTTATTTATTACTATTTCTTAAATAATTTAACTCTCAATCTATACTATATTATAAAGCATTTAGGTCTTTTGCATCTCTTAATTTTAAGTATTTTAAAATTATTTAATTACCCCTCATATAAATAAATGAAAACTATTATATGAAGCAACTATTACATACATTTAATAAGATATTCATGTCCCATTTTAATAACTAAACCTTCTACAAAAAAGTCAATTAATAAATATTCGATCATGTAATAACTATTTTAACTTATTTATCCAAGAATGTATATAAGTAGAACTCATAAACCTAAATAACATATAATCAGAATTTATAGTCACATATTTTAATTTTTTTAAATAGCTCATATAATTAGTAGTTTCAAATTAATTTATTTTATTTTCTTAATCTCTTAATTTTAAATAGTTTCAAATTACTAATTTACACTATATATTTTCATATAATTTAACCTACTTTGTTAGTAGAGACCGTTTTTCTTATTTGATTGTTCTCAAAATTTATTTTAAAAATAATAAAAGAGTTGATTGAGAACAGAAAATATAGAAAATGAAAAAAAGATAAAGAAAATAGACATGTTACCGAAGGAAAATTATTTGCTATCACCGCAATTGTGATTACTGAAAGCAGACAAGTTATCGAGTTGAAATTATTTGATACCGCCGCATTGCGCGGGTACTATGCTAGTAGGCTTATATTAGAATAAAGCCTATTTTTTAAAAAATATTTTAATAATTAAATTTCTATGTTATTTTGGGTAAGGGGAAATTTTATAGAATAGTAATAAACTTTTAAAATTGTTTTATCAAAGTCACGTTTATCTTTATTTTACATTGTGAAATTTCTCATTGGTGATTTTAATGAAACATATTTTAAACCTGATTACTATTTTGTGAAATAAAACCTTTGAATAATTTGTAAACTTTTTTTTTAATGTTCTACATACGGTAAAGGTTTTAATATTTCACCACTTAGACCATCAGCATCCATCACATGGTTCACACAGCCACGTCAGCTCCACATCAGCGTCACATCATTCTACCACCATTCCCTCATCCCATCACACAAACCCCGCATCCATCACATGGTTCACATCACAAAAAAGAAAGAAAAAAACCCTCTCTCACACCTCCTCCGCTCACATACGCGACCATGGTCACACCCGTGACCGTGAAGCTCCCTCACGAAAGAGGGGCGATGGTGTTTCGCGCCAGTGAAGGTCCCTCACGAGGCTGGTATGTGATGGATGCGAATAGCCTTATAGATAAACTGCTTATCAAATGCCTTTTTTTGTATTATAAATTTACCACAATAGGTAGAGTTAAAATTTATTTGGTAGTTCATATTTTGATTATGCATTTTGATAGTCCTGACAATATTAGTAAAATAAGACTCACATACTCATTAACCTTTTTATGATATGTTAACATGTGAATGACACGTCAACCAGCGAACCCATATATTTAAACGATTACACAGTTGTGTCGTGTTTTCACGTAGATGGGTTTGCATTAGATCATACATTGACACGAATAATTAAATACATCATGTTTATGTCAAGACTAGTAAACCTCAAATTTAGGTCCATTTTAATTAACCCTTAAACTTTATTTTTTAAAAAATTTTACTCGTCAATAAAACATACAAATTGCAAATGTATAAATTCTTCTAACTTTTGTTCATTATTAGTAAGTTAATGCTATTTTTTAAAGTATATTTATAAGTTATAAAAAAAATCGTATTTATTGGTATGCAATCCAAATAATAACATATATTTAAAAAAAAATATTGACAAACATTTGGATTAATAAAATTACTATAAACTAGTTTATAGACCCGTGTACACACGGGTATTATAGAAGTAATTCTAAAAAAGATAATCAAATTTAATACACGTTTCAAGTACATATATATGTAATTTTTTAACCAATTGGGAGCTATTTATCCTACATTGAAGATGAAGATTCATCTTTTCGTACACATACCACGTAACACTATTAAAATCATATCTTCACTAATATACCAAATCATTTGATATTGTGTTGATGTTGATTTGTATTTGGTTGTCCCAATCTTTTGAGACTCTTTGTTTTTAATAAATTTGGCTGCTTTTTAAAAAATGAGATCATGTGTTATCGACTAAACAAACATTTGTTGAGTAAAACAACCATATACATGGATTAAAAACAGGATTGGCTATAGAGTAACCAAAAAACTACAACCATTCGCATCTAAATGAAGATGAAATTCAACTTTATAAAACCAATTATGTATAAAAACTACACAAAAAAACACACACACACACACATAACCTTCATTTTAGTAGCAATATAAAAAAAGTAAAAAGAGAAGTGGAGCATGAGCTGGTAGTAGTGACAGACCTTATAGTAGAATGAGAATTATACTTTCTAGTGTCATTAAGCTGTTGCACTTATGTTATTCATAAGGCTAAGCAGAATCAACTCATTCAAGTAAAACTTAAGGACGATTCAATATAAAAAGAAGGAATTATTGAAGCATGTGTCATGAATGTCATCTTCGATCGCTTTCCCTATTTCTTTCTTGTAAAGCAGATAGATCATGTAACATATTTTTCATGATGTGCTAAAACTATTATAGTGGAATTTATCCAAAACTATTTATTTAACATCTAAATATAAAAAATCTGCAAGTAGAATAAATAAGTGGAATTTATCCAAGACTATGTATTCAATTTAAATAGAAAATCATTCAAGTACGTGTATATATGTAAACGATACTAAAATACAAAACTATAAAACTAAATTATACTAAAGTACAAACCATAAAACAAAAATTTATTAATGAAAACAACTTGTGGTATTATCAATTTCATTCCTGTGTGAATAAATCTATGTGAATAAATCGTATTATGGCTAGCATATTAAGTTGAAGAATTAGAATTTCATTAGCCAGAAGATTAAATTAGTTATAATTAATTAGGTTTATCATTACCTTATACATAATGGTGATCAAATCCTTTACATATCATCTCACAAACATCAGGTTTAGCAAAACAATAAAATAAAATAAAATAAAACATACATTTACTTGCTAAATATACCGAAAATTGTAAGCGATTCAACCTTCTTTATAGCACACGTGACTTTATTAAAATATATAATTCGTAATATCCTACATTAAGAAAGACCTCAATATTAGAAGCTTTTTAGAGACAATGCTAATAAGATAAGTGGTTTGCTTGAGCTATTAATTTTTAAAAGCATTTTCAATCTTATACTACAATGGAAGTATACATAATTTGAACTTAACTATTTCTAACATCATGGATTGTTTACAAATTAGTATAACCATAAGACAAATTGATGTTAAAAGTAACTTGTAGATAATTGAAGAGAAAAGTACGAAAAAGTTCATTACATCATGCCAAGAGTGGATGAATTTAGAGAAAAGTTCCAGAATTTTTACTCGGAACCTTATTGTAGATCAAATCTACCCGGTTAAGAAATTGATCTCCATGCTCTCATTTTGGTGAGGTTCATTTAGTGATCACTCATCCACATTTGATTTGGTTACTGCTGCAAAGTCTCCCACTTGATCAAGCATCACTCTTTATGCATACCATATGTTCTTTACGCAAAGTCTCATATTGTACAGATATCAAACTTATACACGTTTAATCAAAGTTTTAACCTACACAAGCACATATGAATGTATATGAATAAGATCATAAAACTAAAATTGTTGTCAAAATGCCTAAACAACTTCTCTTATATGCCATTATACCCTACACTCAAATCCCTACCTGTGCTATTGTAAGCATGAATGCATAAGGCAACCTTTAAAAACCTAAGAGCAACTATATTTCAACTGATTTGCTAATAGATTTTGTTTAGGAGTGGTTAGCTTAAGTTGTATATGGATGACCTAAGTGGTTTATTTTTGGTTTATGCATAGTAGTCATCTTTGGGATTATCCTACTTAATTGAGTGGTTAGTTTGAGAATTTTGCTCAGCTGAGCGGTCAGCTTAAGTATGTTATTTACAGTGTTTAGTTATTAATTTCGAACTACAAATAAAGCAATTTATGCCATAAGATTGGTACTTTGGCATAGTCTAAAGACAAACTGGTATTTAAAAGAACTTAAATGATAATTAAAGAGAAAAGTACCAAAAAATAGATCAGATCATGCCAAGTACCTTGCATGTTTTACTTGGGAAATTAATAATAGCCCAAAAACTAACTGTTACTCCATTGAACATTTTCTATACAAAACACAAAGTATATAACCTTACTATTATAGGTAAATAGGCTTTTAATGAAATTAATGGACAAAATCTTTACCAAACTCAATATATACTATTGACCAACAAAAGATCCAACTTTAGATTGACACCGGCCAGAATTATAATACTTGAGCACACCGAATTATGATACTTAAATCATTATATAATATTTTAGCAATATCATGTTATCAAAAAATGATTTATAAATAAATATATATATATATATATATATATATATATATAGGAAAAAGTTCATGCGAGAACCATTCTTAGTGCGAGAACCGCGAGAACCAATCTGAGCCGTCCAATTCCCCCTCCTTCAATGTCATTGCCCACCCATGAATTCCTCACATGCACCCTGCCACACTCTATCCCCCCACGCTCTCCATCCGTTTAACTTCCCATATCCTAGGAACGGCTGAGATTGGTTCTCGCGGTTCTCGCACTAACAACGGTTATCGCATGAACCCTCCCCTATATATATATATATATATATATATAAGCAAATTCAATAACCGACCAAGGAGTTCTATCAACACACAGATTGGCACCTACCTATGAAGATTCTTTGGATTGCACAAGTAAGTTCCATATGTGGTTTTTCCAGCGTGGAAAGATCTACTCTTGACTCAAAAAGCAACATTGATGTTAAAAACTTAACCATACGCTTCTTTCTTAATAATCATGTTTGATCACAGGTATAGCTAAAAATGTTATATGCAATAGTTGATAATATGACTGAAAACATACCTTGTTGAGAAGCTTGACATTTATAAGCAACAATCTCGAGTAGTTTTGTTGGTATATTAGGTACCTCCAACTTCTCTGCGCCTTTTTGTGGAAACCAGAAGCTTATATCTGTAACAACATAATGCATATTAGCATTACACATTTACTAAATCAATTTACAAAATTAATTCCACAACTTATACATAATTATCATATCCTTTCGCTTCATGTTTCCTTGAGGTTAAATATCAATATTACGTTTACTTGAATTATTATTTGTAAAGTGGATCAAGTATTACTAACATCCTCATCTAATCACAAAATGTAAGTTTTAATAACTAAATTCATGAAGAAGTATCTCATAAGTTTGATAAATAAATTTACATAAGAACGTTCTTCAAATAGATGCATATACAATATGCAGGTTCTTGAAATCATTTTCAAAAGAAGCTAATAAGCACAATCAACGACCAATACCAAAAATTCGATGAACGAAAAATACCGAGAGAAGCACTGTTAAAATGATTAGGATATCTTTTGCATCGACTTTCTTGAGCTAAAAACACAAACGGAAAACCTTAATGCTATCAAAATCGACCTATTTTGATTCTTAATAATAAGTAAATGAAATATCCACTCACTTTAGGATATGTTGTTAACCTAAATGTGTTGGTTATTTACGCTTGATAGAATTTTCTAATTCATATGAATTCTGGGGATGTAAAATTTCGTAGGTACACATATAAGGAAACGTATTCATTCTTGATATCCAAGTTCTTAAGTAAACAATGGATGATCATAGATTTTTATAAAGGCTGGAATCAAGAACTTGGGTCCAAAGCAATGATTAAGAATTATAAGATCATTGGAGCAATACATATAAATTTCATAAGTTAAGATTTACTTGAACTTTAACATTATCTTGTATTCATTGATAAAAAGAAGTGCTAAAAACAGAGCACACAGTTGACGTGTTGACGGTAGATGTTCAGATATCTTAGCAAGGTTAGATCCACTAACAACGCCCCAGATTAGGTGAAATAGCAAAAAATAATGAGTATATACCCCACCCCCAAAAAAGAAGTGCTCTAGGGTGTAGGACGTAACAAATAGTGTACCTTCTGCAAATCTGGCATAAATTTCAACATCTTTGGAGTAACACCCAAAATATGTCTCGGTAAAAAGACCACAAATCAAACCTTTATTATAAATCCTACCTCCTTAAAAATTTCAATATTTAGTCATATTGAAACTAAACTGAAAAATTGGCTGAAACAAAAAATTATATCAATCCTCCATTTCAATTGCCACGGCAACATCTCAATCCTCCATTTCTTTAGAGCAACACATATATTTAAGATCCAAAGAAAACTAATAATCCTGTGAGACAATTGTTGGAATAATAATGAAGCTAGACAAAGCAAAATCCGTCACATAACTTATAAAATACACATGCAAAGCCCTTTCAATCTCTAAAGCAACATCCTTGGTTAAAACATTTGATCTGATTGGCACAATCAGAAAGTGTTGCGGAATCAGGAATCACAATATTCGATTTGCCTTTAAAAAAATTAACAATCGAACATTGATAAGAAGGCGAAACTAAACCATAATAACTTACATAAACCTTCAATTCATCGATTACAGTGGATGATGATGAAGAGAAGGTGATTACAATCGATAATGAAGAAAAGAATACCAAACTACAATCGACGATGAAGACGAAGTTTCACAATCTAGGGTTCCTTCGAACGCTATTTGGTAGACGAAATGAGAAAGAGAGCGTGTTGGATCAAATTAGAGAAGTGTGAATTGGGTAGACGGAGCGGAAGGACCCGCGTCTTTCCTTTCGTTCGGGTCTTTCTAAAATTGTTTTGCAAATTTAAATGATTTTGAAATTGAGAGTTTTGATTGATTAATTGAACTTGATTTATTAGTTAATTTTAATAAATTGGTAAGCCTTTTATATATATAATAATATAGAAGATGGTCTTTAGCAAATTTCATATTTAGTCCTTTAAACTAAAAAATTACACTAATAATCCTTATGGTTGACATATTGTTTCACTTTTGGTTCTTTAAACTAACTTCAGTTAAAGTTGACCGTTAGTCAAAGGATATTATGGTCTTTTTCTAACTTATCATTGTAACCAAACACACATTTTCATCATTCATTAAATAAATTGATTATCTTTTTTTTTCTCAAAGAACAGGGGATGGATATTTCAATTGGGTGGTGACTGAAAATTAACCCAGGCATATGAAAATTAGAATTAGCACAGCCCTTAGTAATTATTATCATCAAAACATCACCAATCAAAATTTAGTGGCAACGTAAAATATGAAGATTAAACAAACATACTAGCATTTGTGAAATGTTCAATATAGTCCAAAGTTTTTGTGTAGTCCTGAGGGACAAATCTCAGCCACATGATCAAAAGAAAGGTAAATGCCCACTAGCACCTCGGGACACCACCACTGCCACCGACCACCACCTCCGGCCACCCCAATCACATGTGATTGAAGCACAATCACATGTGATTACGGCCAACCACCACCAACCACCACCTCCGTCCACCACCACAGCCGCCGACCACCACCTCCGGCCGCCGCAATCACATGTGATTGCACACCGCCAACCACCAACACCGACCATCACCTCCGGCGACCCAATCACATGTGATTGAAGCCACAATCACATGTGATTGCACACCGCCAACCACTACCACCGACCATCACCTCCGGCCACCACCACAGCTACCGACCACCACCTCCGGCAGCCGCAATCACATGTGATTGAAGCCACAATCACATGTGATTGCACACCGCCAACCACCACCACCGACCATCACCTCCGGCTACACAATCACATGTGATTGAAGCCACAATCACATGTGATTGCACACCGCCAACCACCACCACCAACCATCACCTTCGGCCACCTCCTCTGGCGACGCAATCTGTAACACCGTGATTTCCGAAAATACCGTTTAACTAAAAATTTTCAATCTTTAATAACTAATAGCAACGGAAGTCTCAAACCATAAATATACCGAAAGTAAACCGATAGTACCACGGTGTCACACCGTGTTCAAACCGTTGAAAAACCGTTACACAATTTAAACTGTAAATGAATTATCAAGTTGCTCATTGGTATCAACTGACTACTAACTAACTACCCATGGGTAACCCGCCTCACTAAGCCGCACCTCTAAGCCACCTGCACGAGTACAAGACGCATTTCAAAGAAACAAGTGTCAGCTTACGCCTCGTGAGTCAATAGTGTTAAGTCTACAAAATCCGTAAATTAGTGTCTAAAAATAAACATTTAAATTATAATATAACCATTCCTGACCCGCATGTGTGTTTGACCCATCCCGTGAAACCCGCATAACACAAAACATGTATATGGGTCAACACTGTAGCATATAATCATTCATGTACCGCATAGCAACCACATACCGCATGACAAACCATATACCGCATACCGTAGTCCGTATATCTACCCGCTAAGTTTTCCCTAGCCATTGGGCCCCGGCCAGCTAGGTAACCCGTTCGTTATTCACACGCTACGCAACCCGTGCATCGATTGGATAGCTACTCCCGATCCATGCATGAGTGTACAATAGACGATGCTTTCACTACTCCGACGGTGCAGGTACAAGTACCGCGTTGTCGTTCAGATGTAAGTACAATCGGAAACCACCGTCATCTCCTCCTTACACCCACGTGATGTATGATCTAGCCCACCGTATCGGCCTACATCACTCCATTACCCGAACCCAACTGAGTTCGTTTACCATGTGTTGCAAAGGTTATCTAGAAACCCCGCAACTCCGCTTGTGGCTAGCACTTTTACCTATAAGGTCATTCAAACCTAATAGGTCCGTATACCATAGGTGAGCATGTAAAGTTACTACCCCCGCCCAGTAGTTCATGTATATATTTAAATCATATAAACCTTAAATTAATCGTAGCATGCATAAACAACCTTGTAAGCATACATAATCATATAATTGCAAGTAATACACATATTGCACATTTAATCATCATGTACATATTCGTTTAATCATTAAAAAAGGATTTTTGTCGTTGTACTTGGTTTTTTGTAAAATATTGAACTCACCTTGAGATCCGAGAGAATAGATCGAAAGAAATCACCGAAAGAGTTCACCGAGCAACCTAACGAAAGGAGTCCTAATAAGTAACCGACTAACAAGACTCGAAAGCAATTTACAATACAATAAAGATTCACAAAGTCCCTGACTATAAAGTTCGCAAGTTACATCCTAAGTTCAAATTGCCAATTTTGCATTATAGAAGGAAATTGCTAAGAAAATACATAAAGAATAACAATTCAATTCAAATTCAAATATGAATTGTTATCCCATGCAAACTACGGCCCAAATCTTTAATTGCCAAGAAATTTTAATTTATATTCCATTGGCATGCTAGTAATCGTAATTGCCTCCATGCGAATCGTGGTTGTCAGCTTTAAATTCAATTGTAGTTCCTAACTAAGTAAATCCTAATTGCCAGCTAATGGGCGTCTTAATTCCCCCTTTTTTTTTCAGCTCCATTATTCATGTACATTACAAATAATTAAACCCCCAACAACAATTCGATTTTTAATCATCACTATCTGTTCGATCAACCAGAAAGTTGCGTCCCCTGTTATACCTACTTGTCGAAAACACCTTTCCAATAAGAGTTGGTTCTCTAACTTAAAGATCAGAATCAAGAGTTCCATATGCATAGGCAATCATTAACATACAAACCCCTAGTGTTGATTTAGAGATTAAACTTCAAAAACTCAATCAGTTTCAAACCTTTTTACATCAGACCTTCGACTACTGCTCGATCCAAATTAGTACCTGTAACACAGTTTAAATACTTAAATCCCTTCTCAAATCATAAAGAAATACATAGGCAAAGATTAAGAACACTTACTTGACCAATACCTCTACTAAGATTCGATTTTTTTCTTGTTCTTGATTCTGCCGATCGAGAGTACAAAACGGCTTCAAGAAACTGCCGTAGGTTTCTAATGAGGCTGCCAACATAGAATTTAAACCCTAATAAGAATTATTATTCTAATCCCCTCTTAATCCTTAAGGTTTTCCTTAATAACCCCTAAGTCCCTATTCTTTTATTCCATTAAAAATATAACCTTTTTGTCACTAAACACCCAATAATATTTAATTACGACTCCAACCTTCAAATAATAGTCCAATTATAATCGACGAAAGTAAATATATAATCTATAATTATTACCTCGAAATTCTGGCTGTTACAATTCTCCCCTCCTTAAGAAGATTCCGTCCCGTAATCAGGTACTGCAACGAATAGTTGAGGGTAACGAGCTTTCATATCTTCCTCAGTTTCCCAAGTTACCTCTGAGCCGTGTTTGTTTCTCCACTGTACTTTTACCAGCTTAACCCGTCTTTTTCTTAGCTGCTTGGTTTTCCTATCAAGTATTGTTGTTGGCTCCTCCACTAACCGTTTGTGTTCATCCACTCGAAGTTCCTCTAAAGGTAAGATACTCGGCTCCTCAGCAAGGCACTTCCGTAAGTAACAGACATGAAACACGTTATGTATCCCCTCTAGTTCAGGTGGTAATTCTAACTTGTAAGCTTGATCTCCAATTCTTTCGAGTACCGTGAACGGACCTATAAACCGTGGTCCAAGTTTACCGAGTTTCCCAAACCGTATAATACCCTTCCATGGTGAAACCTTTAGCATTACTTTCTCACCTACTTCGAAGGTCTTAGGTCGATGCTTCTTATCGGAATACTTTTTCTGTCTTTCACGAGCTACCCGTAAACGATCACGAGCAACCGCTACTTTATCCGCCGTTAGTTGCACTATCTCGGGCCCAACAAACTTCTTCTCCCCTGGTTCTAACCAGCAAGTAGGGGTACGACACTTCCTCCCATAGAGCATTTCATACGGTGCCATATCTATACTTGCATGGTAGGTGTTATTGTAAGCAAACTCCACGAGTGGTAGATGAGTATCCCAACTACCACCATACTCAATAACACATGCGCGTAACATATCTTCAAGTGTCTGAATAGTTCTTTCGCTCTGTCCGTTAGTTTGCGGGTGATACGCAGTACTCAGATGTACTTTTGTACCCAACTCCTCCTGAAGTTTCCGCCAGAACCTTGATGCAAATCGACTATCCCGATCAGAGACAATAGATAAGGGTACTCCATGCCTCGTGACTATTTCCCGTACATAGAGTTTAGCCAAGTTTTCTAACTTCTCGTTCTCTTTTGTCGCCAAAAAGTGAGAGCTCTTAGTAAGCCGATCCACTATAACCCATATCATGTCGTTGCCTCGCTGAGTTCTCGGTAGCTTAGTGACAAAATCCATAGTGATTTTATCCCATTTCCACTCTGGTATATCTAATTGCTGTAACTCACCGTAAGGCTTCTGATGCTCCGCTTTCACCTGAGAACATGTAACACACTTTAAAACATAATCTGCTACATCCGTTTTCATTCCCGGCAACCAGTAATTTGCTTGTAGGTCAAGAAACATTTTAGTATTCCCTGGATGAATAGAATACTTAGATCGATGAGCATCTCTCAACAAGGTGTCACGAACACCACCAATCTTGGGTACCCATACCCGACCTTGAAAGACCTTTAACCCGCGACTATCGTCTTTAAGTAGTAACTGTTGCTTCATCATTATTTCTCCTTTCAGGTTTTCCTCTTTCAAACCCTCTGTCTGTGCTGCCTGAATCCGTTCGAAGATATCCGGAATGACCACTAAACCCATAGACTTTAACCGGTAAGGAGTACGAGGCTCCTTACGACTCAAGGCATCTGCCACCACATTAGCTTTCCCTGAGTGATAGCTAATCTCACAGTCATAATCAATCAACAGTTCCATCCATCATCGCTGCCTCATATTCAGCTCTTTCTGATTCTGGATGTACTGTAAACTCTTGTGATCCGTGTATATCGTACATCTCGTACCATAGAGATAATGACGCCACAACTTGAGAGCAAACACAACCGCAGCTAATTCCAGGTCATGAATAGGGTAATTCTTTTCCGCATCCTTGAGTTGTCTCGAAGCATAGGCGATAACCTTACCCCGCAGCATAAGGACACACCCCAAACCAGAGTAGGATGCATCACTATACACAACAAAATCCTCATTCCCCTCGGGTAGGGAAAGAATGGGAGCTTCACACAGGTACTTCTTTAGGGTAGTAAAGGCTTCCTCTTGTTTATCTGACCACACGAATGGCTCAGTTTTCCTTGTCAGTTTCGTCAGAGGCGTAGCTATTTTCGAGAAGTCTTGAATGAACCTCCGATAGTAACCCGCCAAGCCCAAAAAGCTCCGAATTTCGGTAGGAGTCTTCGGGGTCTCCCACTTCTTGATAGCCTCTATCTTTGCTGGATCCACTTTAATCCCATCCATGCCAACCATATGACCGAGGAACTGTACCTCTCTTAACCAAAATTCACACTTTGAGAATTTGGCGTAAAACTTTTCTTCTCGCAGCGTGTCAAGAACCTACCGTAAATGTCATCGATGATCCTCAGCCGTACGAGAGTATATCAAAATATCATCTATGAAAACGATAACCGATTTATCGAGGAAGGGACGACAGACCCGATTCATTAAGTCCATGAATATCGCTTGAGCATTAGTCAAACCGAAAGGCATCACGAGAAACTCATAGTGACCGTAACGAGTCCTGAACGCCGTCTTTGGAATATCCTGCTCTCTAACCCTCACCTGATGATAGCCAGATCGTAGATCGATTTTAGAAAAATAACCCGCGCCCGAAGTTGATCGAATAGATCGTCGATCCTCGGAAGTGGATACTTGTTCTTTACCGTAACCTTATTCAGTTCACGATAATCGATACACATACGCATGGTATCGTCCTTTTTCTTAACGAACAAGACCGGAGCTCCCCAGGGTGAAGAACTTGGTCGAATGAAACCTTTGTCGAGAATCTCTTGGAGCTGAGTCATAATTTCCTTCATTTCTGAAGGTGCTAACCGATAAGGTGCTTTAGCAATAGGAGCCGCACAAGGAACCAAATCAATTTGAAACTCTATTTGTCGTGGCGGTGGTAATCCTGGTAAGTCGTCGGGAAAGACGTCCGCATAATCCTTAACCACCTCCACGTCAGACAAGACCATTTTCTTTTTAGACGCTTCAACCACATGAGCCAAAAACGCCTGGCAACCTTTAGCTAGGCACTTGCGCGCCTTGAGAACCGATATTAAGGACAGAGTCCCCGAATTTTTCTCCCCGTAGGCGATTGCATAACCGCCCGTTGGAAGAGGAACACGAACGAGTTTTTTAGCACAAAGGATTTCCGCACGATTAGAAGATAACCAATCCATCCCAATAACCACGTCGAACCCCTCGAGATCCATAGGAATAAGAGAAAGAGGAAAAGTAGTATCACCAATCTCTATCGTACAGTACAATCGGAAACCACCGTCATCTCCTCCTTACACCCACGTGATGTATGATCTAGCCCACCGTATCGGCCTACATCACTCCATTACCCGAACCCAACTGAGTTCGTTTACCATGTGTTGCAAAGGTTATCTAGAAACCCCGCAACTCCGCTTGTGGCTAGCACTTTTACCTATAAGGTCATTCAAACCTAATAGGTCCGTATACCATAGGTGAGCATGTAAGTTACTACCCCCGCCCAGTAGTTCATGTATATATTTAAATCATATAAACCTTAAATTAATCGTAGCATGCATAAACAACCTTGTAAGCATACATAATCATATAATTGCAAGTAATACACATATTGCACATTTAATCATCATGTACATATTCGTTTAATCATTAAAAATAGATTTTTGTCGTTGTACTCGGTTTTTTGTAAAATATTGAACTCACCTTGAGATCCGAGAGAATAGATCGAAAGAAATCACCGAAAGAGTTCACCGAGCAACCTAACGAAAGGAGTCCTAATAAGTAACCGACTAACAAGACTCGAAAGCAATTTACAATACAATAAAGATTCACAAAGTCCCTGACTATAAAGTTCGCAAGTTACATCCTAAGTTCAAATTGCCAATTTTGCATTATAGAAGGAAATTGCTAAGAAAATACATAAAGAATAACAATTCAATTCAAATTCAAATATGAATTGTTATCCCATGCAAACTACGGCCCAAATCTTTAATTGCCAAGAAATTTTAATTTATATTCCATTGGCATGCAAGTAATCGTAATTGCCTCCATGCGAATCGTGGTTGTCAGCTTTAAATGCAATTGTAGTTCCTAACTAAGTAAATCCTAATTGCCAGCTAATGGGCGTCTTAATTCCCCCTTTTTTTTCAGCTCCATTATTCATGTACATCACAAATAATTAAACCCCCAACAACAATTCGATTTTTAATCATCACTATCTGTTCGATCAACCAGAAAGATACGTCCCCTGTTATACCTACTTGTCGAAAACACCTTTCCAATAAGAGTTGGTTCTCTAACTTAAAGATCAGAATCAAGAGTTCCATATGCATAGGCAATCATTAACATACAAACCCCTAGTGTTGATTTAGAGATTAAACTTCAAAAACTCAATCAGTTTCAAACCTTTTTACATCAGACCTTCGACTACTACTCGATCCAAATTAGTACCCGTAACACAGTTTAAATACTTAAATCCCGTCTCAAATCATAAAGAAATACATAGGCAAAGATTAAGAACACTTACTTGACCAATACCTCTACTAAGATTCAATTTTTTTCTTGTTCTTGATTCTGCCGATCGAGAGTACAAAACGGCTTCAAGAAACTGCCGTAGGTTTCTAATGAGGCTGCCCACATAGAATTTAAACCCTAATAAGAGTTATTCCTCTAATCCCCTCTTAATCCTTAAGGTTTTCCTTAATAACCCCTAAGTCCCTATTCTTTTATTCCATTAAAAATATAACCTTTTTGTCACTAAACACCCAATAATATTTAATTACGACTCCAACCTTCAAATAATAGTCCAATTATAATCGACGAAAGTAAATATATAATCTATAATTATTACCTCGAAATTCTGGTTGTTACAATTGAAGGGAGGAGGTGTTTTTGACGGCAAAGGGAGAGAGAGGAGAGGGCGAGGTCGAAATAATGGGTTTAGGGGGCTAGGGTTTGGTTTATTAGCTTATATAGTAAGGATAAGCCTTGAATCAAACTTGGAAACTAGATAATGTAAATCCTTTAGCCTAATATCTATCTAAATTTCAAAATAGACTTATCCTAACAATAAATGGCCGAAAATTTAATATATATATATATATATATATATATAATTATTATTATTATTATTTTTTTTAAAATATATAAGTTGGTGATTTGTGGCTTTCTAATGCAAATAAGTAAAAGTAACCCTAACTACACACAATAAAACAACTTAAGCTAAACCTAATTTTATGATTATTCTAATACTAAATTAATAATCTATAAATGCTAAAATTTGTCCAAAATGTATATAAGCAACAATTTAGGGTTTCAAAGGACGTGGTTAAGTGAAAACCTGTTTTTGTGACGGATGTCACAGCATCCCCCACTTGAGAGAATTTCGTCCCGAAATTCAGCTTATACAGTTGTGAGAAGTTTTAGTGCTTAAACAGGTGTGGATAATTAGACTTCATGTGATCTTCCCGTTCCCACATAAACTCGGTTCCCCGCTTAGAGTTCCATCGTACTTTGACTATTGGGATCTTACTCCTCTTTAGGCGTTTAACCTCCCAATCCATGATTTCTATAGGTTCCTCCACAAAGGGTAGAGTTTTGTCTATTCTGATTTCATCAAGCGATACTTGTAGGTTCTCGTCCGCTAGGCACTTCCTTAGATTTGATACATGAAACGTATCGTGCACCCCACTGAGCTCTTGTGGTAGCTTTAACCGATAATCTACCGGACCAATCCGCTCAACAAATCTCGAAGGGTCCCCCAAATGATTTAAGGGATTTTGAATTTAAAATAAATAAAATACATAAAACACCCTTAATTTAATAGGGACACGTGACAATTTCTTGTTGCATCTTTCACATCTTATTTTAATTCATATCTTTTTTGATCATATCTCTCTCTCTATATATATTTATATATATAGTAGGGATCATGTAAAAAGAGAATTAAGGTAAAAATAGTAAGGAGAAATCTCAATCATTCATTTTTCCTATAACCGCTCCAATAAAATTGGCTTTTTTCTTTTTGTTTTAATTAAAAAAAATTACAGAAAGGGTATAATAGTCTTTTTGTTTATGGTTTTTTTCTTTTTCTCTCTCTGATCGTCATTTTTCCAGAACTGTTTTGATGCTCACTGTTCTTCACCAGATGCACAAATAAAATTTTCAGAACTACATTGATGCACATTGTTCTCCACCATATGCACAAAATAAATTTTAAAAAATTCAACTAAAAAACATAAGGATTATTTGATGCACAATCATTAATAATAAAAATGATAAACATCAAGAAATCATAATTGATGTACAACCAATTTTATTCATCTACAAATTACAGAGACAACAACAGAAATCAAAGAAAAACTTATGACATGGCCATCGCGATCTACAGGCACAGGAGAATCACATACTTTGTAAATCTGGTTTTTGAATCCCAACCAGAAATCAAAACAACAGAATCACACACTTGAATCCAGAAACCTACTACAAAAACCATCGAAGGCATACATACTCAATAAATTTGATGCAAAGGAGAAGGCGAAGTAGTTCATGGCGACAGAGACGGCGAGACGGAGTAGTTCATCGCCGGAGTAGTTCAAACTTGATGTACAATCACCTCGTTGAATCAGTTTTGAATCACCTCAAAAAGAAAAGCAACGATGCACAGATATGGTAGTGACGGCGAAACCCTAATATGTGGTGGTGGCGGCAAACAGCGGCGACAGCGATGAAACCCTAATCTGTGGCAGCGAACAGCGGCGAAACCCTAATCTGTGGCTGGAACAGCGGCAGTCGTTGCTTTACGTTGACATTGGCGGTGGTTACTTTTCACACCGACGTAGGGAGGCGACGAATATTTGTGAATGGAGGTTAGGGTTTCGTGAGGAGTGGGTAGTGGCTTCAAGGAGGGAAGACGGTGGTTCTTCATCGAAGGGGATTGGTGGCAGGTGACGGAAAAAGGGAAGAGAGGCGACGGGAAACAGAGGAAGGAAACGATGGTAATGAGGGAAGATAGTCGGCTGGATTCAATTCACTAGGTTTTAGATTAAATCTATTGAAAAAACGTGGGGAGTGGGGGCATGATAGGAGAGAGAAATTTTTTTTCTTTTTAAAATGTTCTTGTTATACCCTTTTGTCAAATGTGACACGTGTCGAGCCCTAGTTTCTCCTTACTCTTTGTACCATAAAACTATTTTTATTTGATGATATATATATATATATATATATATATATATATATATATATATATATATATATATATATATATATGGTAAGGTTATATAAAGAACCTCTATTAAACATAGAACCTAAAGAACCTCCCTGGTGATGACACGTGACATTATGAATAGGGGCAAAATTGGAAAATAACAAAAATGAACTCATCCCACGCGCCTCCTTCAACACCCTCCAGCCAAACCCATTTAAAAAAAAAACCCCACTCAACTTTAAATGATCCTAACTCGTTCGTTTTTAAGCGTTTAAGTAAGAAAATTATACCATTAGCTTTAATTTTTCGTCCTCTTTCAAACAAGATGCACTAAGTTTCATTCCAAAATGCAAAATGCAAATATTGAAAATGCAGATTTTGCATTTTGAAACTGGGTTTCATTTCAAAATGCAAAATGCAAAAAATCGAAAATGCAAAATATGAAGATGTAGTTCATGAAAATGCTTCAAAAATGCAAATTATGAAAATACAAAATGCAAACCCAACATGATTCAATGAAAATGCAGCTCAAAATGCAAAATAGATATTCAAACTCAAAATGCAAAATGCGTACACAAAACTACAATGCAACCTAAAATGCAAAATGCAAACCTGTCGAGCCACTGAGTTGCTTCAGTCACATGTTGTAACCCCTTTGTGCCTCAGAGTCTCTTCAGTCAGATATCCCCAATACAGTGAGCGTGTTAATAAGCAACTATGACTTTTTTACACTGTTTTGGTTCTTTAGTTTGTCAACAGGAATTGTTCGATGTCGGCCGCGACAAGGAGATGCCGTAATGGGTTAGTGTTGGTTGCAATGAGATGTTCGGAATTACCTTCAGTGGAAGTTTACTCTGATCTGTTGTTGTTTTGTTGCTGTCTTTGGGAACTTGATGTCATCTGATGAGAATACGCTGCTGTTGCTGATGGTTTGCTGCAAGGAATACATTGCTGCCGATACTGAACTGTTGCTACGAGTGTGATTCGCTGAACAAGCTGTTCCTTGTTACGATTCCATTATATTGCTGTTGTTTTGCTTTGATTCAATACACCAACAGTGGTGTATGCTGAAGCTTTGTGGGTACAGTTAACGCCTCCTGCATTCACACGCTGCCGTTGTGGTCACGACGCTGGTATTATATCGGTAGTTGTTTTCGGTGAGGTCATAACGCCTTTGCAGGCTGCTGTCACAAAACCCGTGCAGTGCCATTGCTCCATTCACGCACAACTTGTGGTCTGTTGTAGGGGTTACGAGCTGTCGGGGAAATGTTTTATAATACAAAAAGCGGATAGACAAGTGGAAATTATCAAAGGAAAGCTTATGGTATATAATATGTGTTAAATGATGTAATTACAGTGAGTTCATTATAAATGCAAAATGCAAAAAACGAAAAACATGCAGAATGCAAAATCCGTAGAATGTAAACATAGAATCGTAGAACGTAAAATGCAGAATGCAAAATATAAACATGCAAAATGCAAAATATAAACATGCAAAATGCAAAATTTGCATTTTGAGTTGTGTTCATACTTATGTAAATGCAGAATGCAAAATCCGTATAACGTAAACATAGAACCGTAGAACGTAAAATGCAGAATGCAAAATATAAACATGCAGAATGCAAAATATAAACATGCAGAATGCAAAATTTGCATTTTGAGCTGTGTTCATACTAATGTAAATGCAGAATGCAAATTGTGCTGTAATCGCAGAATTGTAACTCACTGTAATCGCACGTTTGGTCTGCGTTTTATCGTGGCTATGTGTTTTATCGTGGCATTTGAGCTGTGCGTATACTTCCAGCAAGTTTGGTCTACGTTTTATCGTGGCTATGTGTTTTATCGTGGCATTTGAGCTGTGCGTATACTTCCAGCAGGTTTGTTACACCATGTATGGTTTATTTTTTGTAGTGATGGATGTATGGTATTAATGGTATTGCTTTTCAAAAAAAATATATATATAAACATGCAGAATGTAAAATGTAAACATGCAGAATTCAAAATTTGCATTTTGAGCTGTGTTCATACTAAAATGCAAACAAAATTTAATTTTCAAAAAAAATTTAGAAAAATATGGGAAGAGTGATCTTGTTTGAAAGAGGATTAAAAAACTAAAAGATTGGTATAATTTTTTTGATTAAAATCACAAAACTTAAAAAGTTATGACAATTTAAAGTTTTTGGGGGGGTTTTTTTTGTTTAAATCGTGGGTTTTATTTTGGGGGGATATTCCATATTTACCCTTTTCATAATTTAATTCATAATAATTACAGTTTTGTCATCGTTTAATCTCATCCATTGATTTTGATGATCTAGTGGTCCAGATTGGTTCTTTAGGTTCTTTGTTTAAGGAGGGGTTCTTTGTTGATCCAATTTCTATATATATATATATATATATATATATATATATATATATATATATATATATATATATATATACGAAAAAGTTCATGCGAGAACTATTCTTAGTGCGAGAACCACGAGAACCAATCTGAGCCGTCAAATTCTCTCACCTTCAATGTCATTGCCCACCCATGAATTCCTCACATGCACCCTGCCACACTCTATCCCTTCACTCTCTCCATCCATTTAATTTCCCATATCCACGAAACGGCTGAGATTGGTTCTCGCATGAACCCTCTCCTATATATATATATATGAAAAAGTTCATGCGAGAACCATTGTTAGTGCGAGAACCAATTTGAGCTGTCCAATTCCCCCTCTTTGAATGTCATTGCCCACCCATTAATTTCTCACATGCACCCTGCCACAATCTATCCTTCCACGCTCTCCATCCGTTTAACTTCCCATATCTAAGGAACGGCTGAGATTGGTTCTCGCGGTTCTCGCACTAACAACGGTTCTCGCATGAACCCATATATATATATATATATATATATATATATATATATATATATATATATATATAGGGAGGGGATCCACTAAAAAGAATCTTATTCTACAAAAGGTAAGCAGAAATCCAGCCAATCATTTTTCAGTAACCGCCCCCTAAAAATATGGCTTTTTTTATTTTCTTTTAATTATAAAAAAATACATTAAAGGGTATAATTGTCCTTTTAAAAATTCATTTCCTGATAGTTAGAAACAGATTTCAAACAAAAAACACACACTACCTGTTCGATTGATGCACAAACCAAAAACAATACATATTTTTGATGAATATGTACAAAATCCACGGCTGCCATTGAAGCACAAAATCAAAAAATCTAATAACATTACAGTATCAAAATTGATGCATCTTGACTATCCATGTACAATATTCAATGCAGCCATTGATACACAAAGTCAAAAACAAACCAAATAAAATAAAGTATCAAATTTTTAATGAACTATCATATTCAAAAAAATTAATAAAATTAATACAATAACTTGAAACAACAATGAAAGAATCGATAACCTCCATTGTTGATGCACAACAACGACAAACGGGATCGGATGCACAACGACGAAAGAAATCAGTAACCTCCATTGTTGATGCACAACAACGACGAAAGGAATCGGCAACCTCCGTTCTTGATACACCGACGAAAAAGGAATCGGCAACCTCCATTAAGATCTGGGTTTCCTTCGTGGAGATCGGCAATGGCAGATCTGAACCAGGCGGAGGCACGAAGCAAAGTGAAACCCTAGGCGTCGGCCATATAGGGTTTTGATGCTTCTTCAATCATCGACTGTAGTTCATCAAGACAGAGACGGCGAGACGAAGTAGTTCATCGCCGTAGTAGTTCATCAAAACCCATTCTCTCTAAATCTGATGCACAGACGTCGAAATAGCTCATCTCCACAGTAAATCCGAGGCACGGACGTCGAAGTAGTTCATCGCCACAAAGACGACGAGACAGAGTAGTTCATCGCCCGCGTAGTTCATAAAAAACCATCAAGGGCATCGCCGGAGTAGTTCATCGCACCAGAGACGACGAAGGCTTAGGGATAGTCAGAGACGGAGGAGGCTTTGGCGATTGTGGTCGGTGGCGACGACTCCGGTTCATGGTGGGCGACAATGCTGGGCGGCGACGATGCCTGTCGGCGGCAATGGTGTTAGGTTTTTCTGTGGGAAAGATGGCAGTGAGGGATAATCGATGGAATGTGAATCTGGGAAGTGGAGACCGATTATCAAGGAGGTGGGAGAAAATATGGTAAAATGTCTCAATTGCCCCTTAACTAATTTTGTTATAAAAGGACACGTGTCATGCTTAGAATTTTCCTTACTCTTTTTATCATAATTCTCTTTTTATTTGATCTTGATTATATATATATATATATATATATATATATATATATATATATATATATATATATATGGGTTCATGCGATAACCGTTGTTAGTGCGAGAACCGCGAGAACCAATCTCAGCCGTTCCTTGGATATGGGAAGTTAAACGGATGGAGAGCGTGGAAGGATAGAGTGTGGCAGGGTGCGTGTGAGGAATTCATGGGTAGGCAATGACATTAAAAGAGGGGGAATTGGATGGCTCGGATTGGTTCTCGCGCTAACAATGGTTCTCGCATGAACTTCTCTCTCTCTCTCTCTCTCTCTCTATATATATATATATATATATATATATATATATATATATATATATATAGGGGAGGGTTCATGCGAGAACCGTTGTTAGTGCGAGAATCGCGAGAACCAATCTCGGCCGTTCCTTCGATATGGGAAGTATCATGGATGGAGAGCGTGGAGGTATAGGGTGTGGCAGGGTGCATGTGAGGAATTCATGGGTGGGCAATGACATTGAAGGAGGGGGAATTGGACGGCTTAGATTGGTTCTCGCGGTTCTCGCGCTAACAACGGTTCTCGCATGAACTTTGAGAACCGTTGTTAGTGCGAGAACCAATCTCGGCCGTTCCTTCGATATGGGAAGTATCATGGATGGAGAGCGTGGAGGTATAGGGTGTGGCAGGGTGCATGTGAGGAATTCATGGGTGGGCAATGACATTGAAGGAGGGGGAATTGGACGGCTTAGATTGGTTCTCGCGGTTCTCGCGCTAACAACGGTTCTCGCATGAACTTTTGTCTATATATATATATATATATATATATATATATATATATATATATATATGTGTGTGTGTGTGTGTGTGTGTGTGTGTGTGTGTGTGTGTGTGTGTGTGCGCGTGTGTGTGTATGTTTGTTCAGGTTCGTGGAACTAAGGGAGTAAAGAGTCTTCCATCCCCGCCCCATCCCTGTTTCTAAGTTCGTGGAATCCCCATCCCCATCCCCACTCAACTCGGGGATTCCCCGCTAAAATCAGGGTCGGTCAGAGATCAGGTTTCCCATCGGATATAGGTTTTTTTAAACCATCCTCAGTCTAAGGTTGTGATTTTAAAGATCAATTACCTGTGTTATAAAACATAGTTTTGAGAATCTACTTTTAAGATTCTTTTCAAACTAATATCCGCTAATTGACATTTTATCTTTAAAATCAATTTATCTTATCTACTAACCACTCAAAAAACTGATTATCTAATGATTGCGGAAGGAACATAATCAAATATAAGCACTATCATTCTATAGCACGTTTGTTATAGCTAATTACGGAGTCTGATTATTAAAATCGCAAACCCAAACACCTACATAAACCTCATTTTCCGATTAACTCCTGAAATTACCTAGTGGTACATACTACACTCGTATAGCATCCTTAGTGCTAACCAGTTGAGCCCGATTGTATTAAACAAAATTTTCAAAGAAATACCTGTCAAACATACTTGATCTCGAAAAAACAAGGTATAAGAATGGTAAGATATACACAGTCATACACTGCCAGCGGGTAGAGGGACTACTTCTGATACCTGTCAAAACATAAGATAAACTGTTAGTGTCCAAATATAAACAAAATGAACCCAATTGAAAAACGCCTTTCGCACATTTCCTCGAACTTCACTTCAAGAAGTGAAGCATTAAGCAAACAGTGCATGCGCAAACACTCCATATAAAATGTAACAAAAAAGTATGGGTGGTTTCTTCATTTCATATAAGTTATATAACTTGTTGTGGTTGATTTTTCACGACAGGTACACTTCCACACTAACTGTTTTAACCATCTGGCAAACTGGACACATGGTCGTGAAACTATCACAATCTTTACACAAACTCAGGTGTCTACAAGGCATTACCAAAACCGACACCTCTTTTGCTCTGCACACTTTACAAGTAGACTTCCCGACACTGCTATTGGCTAATCCAAGGTAATCTTTAGGATCACTAGATGAAACTTCAACATCCGTGTCTCCAAAACCTTCTTTGAATTGGTTGTCGTTTCCGCGAGTCAGTGCCTGCTGCAGATTTGTTTTCAGTATGTTGACCATTGACTCATTGTACTTGGCTCTGTAGTGCCAGTTTTGGGCTTCATTTGCTACTTGTTTTATTCTATCCATAAGTTCCTTGTTTTTATGGTTTATGGTTTCTATTTCGACTTCTTTTTCACGTAGTTTATTCTCTACCCCTTTCTCGATAGCAGCAAGGAAAGAAGTCATGTGTCTCTGCCTTATGTCCCTCATACCTTTTAACATGTTTTCTTCCTGTTGAATATACCAGCAGAGGTCGTTAATTTACCATTCTATATTGCAAAAACAAATAGGCAAATAGAGATCTCAAGACAGGCAATTTGCATAAAGAAAAAAAAAAAAGGCTTGGTCTGATTTCTATCTGAGATGACAAACTTTCTTTACTCCTGAAAAAGGGTGCTTTACTTTCAAAACCAATTATTCAAGGTAATCTTGCAAGTTAACAGGTTTTTAGATGCATTACCAGGAAAAAAAACTCAACATGATCAAAGTTATCGACAAGCCTCCGAGTCATCATTTTTACAAGGTAACTGGGTCAGACTACAGTGAAAGTAGGTTACTTTAAATTTAAGATTTATGAAAGTGTGTTACCCTAAATTAGACAATAGACTAAACTTTGTTATCTTTATTTGCAATTTTCCTTATCCAAATATCGTAGGAATTCACTCTAGAGGATAGTAGGATATAATTGTTTTCATTTTACAAGGTTCTAATGGTTTTACCTCTTCATAACTGTTTGTTGGTCTTATATAAGCCCAACCCAACTAATCGGGTTTTTTTAATTTGTTGGTAAGATTTGAAAAGAATGCAAAGATTATTATCATAAGTCCGTATACAACTACATGAGTAAACAATTGTCCTTTTAGGACATCCCAAATGTTCTATGCATCTAGCATATGCACTATAAATGGTAACCTAATAACTGAGCCTGTCATTTATTTCACTGAAATCTAATAAAGAATAAAGCGAATGACCTTTTTCATTTGGAGGGTAAATATCAAATAGTACCTGAATCATAATGTATCTTTCAAGATCTTCTTTGTGTCTATCAAGTTCAGTTGTAATGGTATCACCAAAAGAAGACATAATTGATGGTGCTAATGTCATACTTGCACTTGCTGAGGTGATGGAGGAGTTGCGTTCCTCGTCATCATATGATAATTTTAAACCAGTTGATACATGATTTTGGTTTGGGATGCTTGAAGGGCGATCAGAATCATCATGATAAAAGTTGTGATTCAGTGAAATCTGAAGCTTCTTCTGCATATAATTAGCCTCGACTTCCCTAGAACGTTTGTTGGGGCGGAAGGCAAGACTATTATGCTCTCTCGCACAAAAATTTACTGGACCAGCATTACATGCTGCTGGTACTGTAGCAAAAAAGGGAGCAATATGGTAATCAGAGATCAGGTGTACTAACACTCTAACAGAGTAAAAGAAAATAAATGACATAATTTTTGTGTTTAAATAGTAGAGAGATTTATTAATTGACTAAAAAGAGACTCGACGCGCAGCTTCCTAAAAGCAAAAACCATGGCAGGAAAACATAGACCATTATAACTTAAGATTGTTAAAAGCTATGGTGAGACTCCGCTAAAACATATAAATTGATCAAACAAGAATCACTCCGCAGAGTGAAGCTAAAATATATGAATAAGTTGTCTTAGCTTCCATTAAACTATTAAAGAGAAAACTTGGATACCCTGTGATGTTCGTGGTACATGTTGTAGCCAAATTTTTTTTTTTTGAACGGCAAGTTAGTTGTTAGTAAGTTAGTAACACCAAGTTAGAATTAAACGCCATTGCCAAGGTTTGAACCCTGGACCTCCTAGAAGGCTTTGCCTCCTCCTCACTCTTAACCACTAGGCTAAAGAGATCATTGGCCAATTATAGACGTCATTTCTGCTCCACATGGATAGATGGTGATAATCTGGAGCTAGTGCTAATTTCCATATAATGATATAAATGTACAGGACCTGAAAATACCTAGAAGTCCTAAACAATATTTTATATTCTAAATCAGCTTGAATCTTATAACCAAGAAGTTCAAACTTGATATACTATATTGATGTATTAAGTTAAAATGAAGATGGATGCAGATGAGCGGTGCCTAATACTTGTGAGAGATCAACTAGATAAAAGCACACAATATCCATCTAGATAATGATATAATAATTGTCCCTTCTAGACCTATATCAACACAACTACAAATGGATGTCTCCGTTCATTCTTAATACTTTTAACTATAACAAAGTATTATGGTGATTTTAAAATTTATAAGAATATATAACTCTTTATGTGTATCTTATTCTTGGAAGTACAAAGTATGCTACTGAAAACAAAGTTGAGTTTTTTTCTTTTTCTGGGATAGAAGGCATATACATATTTGATATATCAATAAGATGGAATTCTTAACCAGTAACCCCAGCATAACAAAATGCAAATTGATCCACTAACATTACCAATACATATAACACAACATCTCAGAAAACGTAGTGGCAAGAAGTAAATATTCAAGAGCAAATAGAAAATTCGCACAAAAATGTATAGATCTTAGTGATGATGCAGGGAGAATATGAGCATATGTAAGAAACTCGAAACTTTGTCATAGAATGATAGAAATTAACCATTTCCAAATAGCTGCAACTGGTTTGATGCATTTGAAGGATATTGAAGAAGGTTCTCATCAACATAGACAGGGACTAGAGAATTGTTGTTACTTCCTCCCAACATCTTCTACAGATGATTTATACAAACACAATCCACCTACAAAAGAATAATGGCAAAAAGAATTAGATTTTGAAATCGACAAGTTGCCAATGACAAAAGTTTCCAATGCCAAAAGGAATGCCTTTACACCATTCAAAAAATTATGCACCTAGCACATAAGATTCCAACAATACTTCAGAGAATATGCTTCCAAACAAGCCAGTATAATATGACAATACAATTAAAAGGATGCCAAACTAAGAATAGGAACAATAATGCAAGTTATCAATTCAGACATAATGTTTTATTTCATTGTGTATAGTTACCATAAAGATCCTAAGACAAAATGCATACAGAAGGGAAAGAAAAAACAAAGTTGCTATTCAACCAGTGGAACAAAGACGATGAAATCAATTTACACCAAATCAGACAAAATTTCACAATTTTGGGTGAGCATTAACTCGTATTTAAATATGGTGAAATACAATGTAGCTTTTAAAGAGTATTCAGGTGTCGAAAATCTTAAGATGTACAGCACTGCACTGTGACAGGACTAACAAGCAATGAATAACCACACCCTGAATTCATGTTTACTGTGTTAAACTGCATCATCGACCACCTAGAGGAAGAAGGCACCAAGAAGCATCAACAGCATGTTTTATAGCAACCAATAGTCAACATCAATTAACGTATAGATACCCAAGTCTACAAATAAAAACTGCCAGGCACGCATCCTTGAATATAAGCGATGAAGGCTACTGCTTTAATTGAATAACTATTAGCTACACCGTCTTAAACAAACCCAAATATGAGCCCAAAAATCCTATCAGTCAAGTCCTAAACCATAACTAATAATTCCAAGCCTAAGCACTTCCATAAAGTTAAAAAATTTCACCAACAAGCAACCTACAAGAAATTAGACTCATTATCGCTACAAACAAATCTCAATAACACAAAACTCACGCTACGAAAAGCAAAATCATGATCGAAGTTTCCGGACAGAAAAAACAACAAATTAATCCAACGAAATGAAGAAATGCAACGAAGAGATAAATCTACTAACATCATCAATCACAGAAAAAACCAAATAAATCAATCAATTAACCAAAAAAAACACACAAATCGAAAGTTACCTCAATCTGGATCCTGCAAATTCACAAAACCAAAAACAATCCGTCGACAAATCGTTACTGAAATCACTTCAATTAAAAACCTAATCCGATCACATAAATCTATGAAAAAAACAGGATGTACCTGAAGATGATGAGTAAAGAGAGTGGTTGCAGAGAGAGAGAAGGATAATTGATCGGTGCGGTGGTGGTGGTTACGCAAACGGAGGGGTGGATGATGGATGGATGGACGGACGTTGAGACATAAATATTAAAATGCGCCTTCTTTCTTCTTCTTCTATAACGCTTTAATTTTAATTTCTATTTAGGGTTGTTTTTCATAGCTTATTTAATTAAATAAGCTAAAAAAATAAAAGTGTTTTTTATAGCTTATTTAAAGAAGACTTATTTATGTTTTAAAATGATAAAAATGACATGTCTAATAAGCTCAAGTGTTTATCATGGCTTATTAACCCTAAAAATCGGAGAAGAAGAAGCAAGGAAAGAAGAAGATGAAACATACAAAATAAAGGGTAAATGATGTAATTTGGATAAATAAGCTCTAATAAGTCTCAAAATCTTGACTTATTTAAAACCCATAAATAAGCTAATAAGCTCATCATTAATAAAGTATGGAAAACACTATTTAAGACTAATAAGTCAAATAAATAAGCTATGAAAAACACCCCCTTAATATTTTTTTTTTTCTTCTTTCTGACAGAGGGACATAAAATAAGAAAGTAAAGGCGGGGAAATACGTAGAGTGTGGGGCCCAGCAAACACGCGACCCAGCAAATTTCTGGAATCACGCCCCCTACTCCTCGATTCATCAGATCTTTCTCTCCGTGAATTAGATTAAATGCCCTTCCATTCTTTTTTTTAATACATTTTTTTTCATTTATTAAAATTAAAATCATATTTTTAGAGATTCACTCAAATCTACTTTTTTTTTCTCTCTCTGTGTTTTCAGTCGTAATTTAGGGATCAATTTTTAACTAATATCAAAGCTTGAAATTTGATAATATAATAACATTGTTTAAGAATATAGTATCTGCTAGAATGGAGTCTATGTGAAATTGTGAAAATGTGTGACTACCAAAGTGTGTCAAAATCATAGGCAAGGAAGCAACCATAAAATTGATGCAACATGTAAACTTTTGTATCCTAGTGTGCAGGGCAAATATGTGTGACTTGTCACTTGTGTATATGTCCTTGTACTTAGGGACACCAAGTGTGTATTTTTATGAGAGGGTTGTGACATTAGAAGATCATTGTATTGTTTTGGATATATTAACAATGTTAGACTAACTTTTAACTAAGACAAACAAGTTATGCATATATACAGGCTATTCTAGATTGTGTAGAACACGTACATATCGAACGTAAAGACTCGTCCTTTATTCAAAAAAAATCATTTGTGAATACATTCTTGAAGATGGTGTTCAATGTGTATGTTGCACATGGCGCTCAGTTAAGATGAATCATGTGAGGAGCTAATTAGTGCATATATCTATAGCATTTATAGCACTCTTCATGGTGTTTCATGTGCATTTCGATATTTGCTCAAAGTAGATATAAACTTAATTTATGTTGGTTGTTTGTTTCGATGTTTTTGTAATTGATGTTGGTTATTCATTTGTTTCTGTTGGTTTTTACACCATGAATAATCTTATATTTTTATAAATTCCTGGTTTGGACTTACATTTTATATTGTTTATTATTAAATACACAAAAAAGTGTTAAGAAAATTGTTTGTTGCTCGTATAAATGTATTTACATAATGTAATGATTTTATGAAGGAACTCTTTCAAGAATGTATGGATGTTCATAAGCAACTATTTCATATAGTAAAGCAACAATTGAGGTTAAAAGTAAGGCAATATATTGAGGTTAAATAAGGCCATGCGTATGGTATTCCGGAGGGGGTTTGGGTTGGCTTTTGGTTGGGGGAACACCCATACTTGTGTTTTCGGTTCATTCGGGTTCAAACCCATTTGGGTTCACCAAACCAAACGGGAGGGAGAGATGTGTCAACTTTGGTATTTTTTTTTAAAAAATTTTTTTTTGGTTTGTTTTGTGAGTAAGGAGAGAGAAAATATTTTAAGTCGAATTATGTTGAAAGTTGGGTACTACTAATGTTTTGGGTTGAGTTTGGGTTGGGAAGGAAAACTGATATGGCAGCCGAGGTGGCATTTGGGTTGGTTTGGGTTAAGTAATGCTATACTCATGGCCTAAGAGTAGTTCTAGATCTATAGCTTCTATTTTTGCTAAGGACGTGAAACAGTGTGCATAAGTTGAGCCGTACTAATTTGAGCCATAGAAGCTCCGGCTTAAGCTAGACTCATTTCAAGCTTTATGTTTAACCCTCGAGTTTGGCTTATGACTAATTTTATGAGTATGAACCTAACTCGGGTTTGACTCGTTCTCTCTCTCACACACACACATGTATTATATAAATCAAGTAATAAGTTACACACACAAATAATTTATTTGGGTTGGTGTATATTAGTGTGTACACAAATAATTTATTTGTGTTCGCAAGTGGCAAGTTTAATCAAAGTTAATTTCAGAAAATATGGGTTGAAGCTCGTGTTCAAACAAGCTTCAAGTTAAAATGAAACTTGGTTTGTAACAAGTTTTGCCCACACATTATATTTTTATTGAGTCAAGGCTGAATAATAGAGATTAAGTTTCAAATTTGTGTTTCTAAAAGGAAGATCTAAAAAATCTCTATAAATGGAGGGGTATTTATGTCAAGAAGTGAAAAGAGCGGCGGTCGATCTTGATGCCCGGTTATAGATGTACAAACTTGAATATACAGGACATAGTGTAAAAAGAAAGAAGAAAGGACACAGACTCTTTCGTTCTTGGCGGGTAAATGCTGGCTAATAGAAAGAACATGCACAATGGATTTTCCGCTTTAGCAGATTCCGAAGGAGCCAAGAATTTATCAGCCCAGTTCTTTACAATCTAACCATCAACAAATTCCAAATTTACAAACTAACTAAACCAATTACATGTAATTATGATTATTATTTACAACTCTACATATTTTCTTCTCCAGAAGCCCTTTGATACCTGAAGAAAAAGGGAGATTAATATATTCATTTTAACGGTAAATAGTCGCTCTCTATCTTGTGACTTGAACCCACAACCTTGTGGCTCGTGACATATAGCTTGGTTTCAGATATTAATTAAAGAAACAGAAGAATAAATATAGACAAATATCTTTAAAAAATCAAACCTGTATATCCACGAATCCCCGAAACAGATAAATAATCAATGATCATCTCCAGTATTGTGCCCAACGGTGAATGGTCTCCACCATTTGCGGGAACAAAGCACTAACACTCTCATTGATAAGATCCTGGAAGAAATGTATACATTCTTCATCATCCAAATCTAGCCGGAATTTCTCTTGAAGCTTTAAAATGCCTTTTTCAGGATCATAAGCGATATCAGGAATGTTGGACCCAGCCATCAGATGAAATAGGTTCAATATTAAGTTACTTGATTTGCGAAGGATGTTATATGCCTCACAACAGTAAGATTTAAACCTTGTATAATATTGGCTGCAGGAAGGGAAAAAAAGCAAGTCAGCACATCTTGCAGTGGAAAAAAAAAAATGCAACAAAGCATTCATATGTAATATGGTATGTATGACATGTTAACCTGTAGAGAAAATGACTAGTATTGTTATTTAAAAAAAAAATAAGTGTAGCTATGTTTGTATTCAGTTGTTAAAAAAACATGTTGTGTATCTCGGTAAAAAGTGAATAGCACATTGCATTATATTGAAGTTTGTCCTCCGGAAAAAAAGAAAAATTGATACAAGTGGTATACCTTTCTGCTCCACCCATAGCCTCCACCATTTCTTTGCAAAGCTTCATAGGTGGAGGGAAGGGCTTTGGATCACGACCCAAAATAAAACCAAAATCAACATGAAAAAGGCGTCCATCATCCCTAAGTAGAAGATTGTCCAGGTGCCTGCAATTGAGATTCTCTACTGAAAATAATAGTATAGCAAGTAATCCTTGTGTTCAAACAAAAATACTACTGAGAAGCCTTGAATCCTTACTCAAGCCACCAAAATCAAACATTTTAGGGTTTGAACAGCTAATGTAGCAAAGGTAATAGATCAAAGTATGGACTCTAAAACTCTAAAAGTTGCAAAATGGACTGAAGTATTGAGTTTTAGATATATGCAATTTCCTTTTAAAGTAACAATGATGATACCCTCTATAGATTACTTTAGCGTTATTGATGACACATGTACCTGACCAACTGAACCGGAGGTTGGTCCGGACTAGACGATATATGTACCTGACCAACTGAACCAGAGGTTGGTCCGGACCGGAGAAGGAAGCATCAGAAGCTACACAAAAGGTTCCAGAAGATGTACTATACTACCCGACAAAAGGTACAAGTGCATTTAATTACATGCCAGAGCTGCCAGAGGAACACTGCCCAAAGCAGCAAGACCATTGGGTAAAGACAGTTCATAGTTGTCAATAGCGGGAGATAGCGCCGCTATAGCGAATAGCGTAGCGTAGCGTCCGGCGGCCGCTATTCAGGCTATAGCGGTTGCGATGATTTTTTTTACCTTTCCGGCGACAGCTCTCTTCTCCGGCGACGGTACAAGCTCCGCCACTCCACTCTGTGCTCTCCTCGGTTTTTAACTTGTTGAATTTCATCAGCCTTTTTTCTTCTATTTGTTGCTCGGATTTCAACTGCATACGTATGCAGTCCATCGGAGATGGAAAGGTGAAGATACGGAGGAGGCGAGGAGCAAGAAAGAGAAGAGAAGAGAAGAGAAGAGAAGAGAAGAGAAGTGAAGTTGTACCCTATGCTTTGAATCTTGTACATCACACAAACCCTAGAATTTTGTTCCGTAATTCCTTTTCAGATATGGGCTGAGTTATTGGCAGCTGTTGGGCCTTATTTAGTGGCCATGCTTACAAAGCAATATATATTTCTAATCTTACATACTTACGATGCATCTGTTGTTATTTTTGTTAAACTTAAGATTCTTAGTTTATGAAATTAAGATTAATGGTTCTGAATTTCTGATTTCTTAGTTTAAAGTTTTGATTTCTGAGTTTAGAATTCTGATTTCTAAGTTTAGCATTCTGATTAAAGATTCAAATACTCAAATGTTTATAATACCCTTTATTTTTTTAGCTTTTTTGTTTAACATATAATAGTTTAAGACTTAATATTATATTTTGTTTTCTAATATATATAATATTTTAAGACTTTCAAGCTAGTATTATTATATATAAATATATAATTATATTTTAGATGGCTATCGCTAAATACGAAATAGCGGCCGCTATTTACCGCTATTCGCTACGTAGCATATAGGTAGGCCGTCGCTATTTGCCGCTATTCGCTATTGACAACTATGAGACAGTTAGCTCTGTCAGAACAGCTGGCCTGTCCAGGACCACTGGACAAGGACCATTGGACAAGGAGTCAAGAACCACTGGACAAGCTCCTTTGAAGACTCTATAAATACCACCATCCCTCACATATTCTGGTATGATTTCTCACTCTAAATTCTTGACTCTCTCTCTCTACAATTTACTTTCTCCCTGAGGTAAATACTTATCCTTGCACCCGAGCTTGGTCACGAGCGGAAGCTCGTGGCGAGGCTAACCGTTTGTTGTCTTTCAGATTCAGAAGAACCAGCAGACGGCCCGAAGAGGAAGGTTGCTTCAGCCTTCCGATGTTGACACTCAATGTTTCAACATTTGGCGCCATCCGTGGGACCGTGTTTATTGCTCGTATGAACACGGCTCCAACATAAAGAAAACGCAACCGGGTCCGAAATTCCTTCGGATCACTACCTTAAGCAGTCATTCAGCAATCCTCGTCTAACACAAATGTGAACTGGAGCCAAAGCTCGTGCTCCGGCTCCGCAGGCCATGCCCTTGCTCTGAAGGTACCTCCTACTCCAAGGGTCATGCCTTTGTTATGAAGCTCATGCTTGTCCCAGAGCTTCAAGCTAAGCATTGAAACGAATTAGCGACATATTGCTGTAAAGCTCGTATTCAGATCCGAAGGTACCTCCAGACCACAACCTTCAGTAGCCCTTGGATGGACTTCGTCATTACGATAGATCAACTTTCAGATCCGAAGGTACCTCCAGACCACAACCTTCGGTAGCCCTCGGATGGACTTTGTCGTTACGATAGATCAACTTTAAGATCCAAAGGTACCTCAAGACCAAGCTTCTTGATCGATCTGCATGCAAGGACCATTCTCTAGCTGCAAGGTTAGAACCAGTCCGGACCTACGTCCGGTATAAATCCGAAGCTAACATTGTGATCCGAAGTTTCAAACCAACCATCGGTAAAGGTCGATCGCGACTATCATTCGGCCATATCATAGCTAAGTATCATACCCATTTTATTATATGACTTATGCACAACCCTATATGACATATGTAGCACCTACAGAACCTTGTTCATGACATGCTTAATACTTGCACTACTTAGTATGACATGTGTAGTGACTACAGAACCTCGTCCACAACATGCTTAATACTTGCACTACTTAGTATGACATGTGTAGTGACTACAGAACCTCATCCACAACATGCTTAATACTTGCACAACCTTATCCATGACATGTTTAATACCTGCAGAACCTTGTTTATGATATGAATGCATGATCTTGTTACTCAATATACATGATGTTTGTTTTAATATCAAGATTTCTCCCATGAAAATTTATAAATGAATGTTCATCTTCATCACAAAACAAATCCAGTCCAACATGAGGGATAGAACCATCGAAAGGAAGTTCTTTAAGAGTTCTGGTAAAAGGGGAAATATAGTCGTAAATGAGGAAGCTTCTATAAGCTATTCCCAGGATGATTCGAGGACGATAACGATACATATGCTCCTCACACATTAGATTAAACATGTAAACTAATACATCAACTAGAGATGAGAATAAAGTATAAATACTTATTACTATGCACAAACCTGGACATAATGCTCTTATCCTCACCTGTCCTTATATAAATCTTGATCTTTTCATTGGTAACTAAGTACATACTGTATAGTCTCATCTTTGTCTGCTACAGCATCTGCTCCTCTCGTCGCTCTGGACCTAAAGCTCCTTCGTCCTCCGTCCCTTGTCCGCCGCTTTTGCCCAGAATTACCTCGATCTTCGGCTCTTCAGGACCGCTAATCCTAAGGTTCCTTCGTCCTCCGTCCATTGTCCTTTGTTTCTACTTCTGTATTCTTCCAGCTCTGCTTACACACTTACATAAAATGAAAAAGGAAACAAGATGATTCATTCTTAAAAAGACCCAAACACACAGGAGATTCCATGCCTTTAATTTCCAGATCTGGAGGATAAGTATTAATGCTATTTCGATAAAGATTTTTCCTTTTCCAACCTTCTTTCCAACTAATACCTCCTAACTTTTTGCCTAATCCTAGTTCATGCATATACACCATAAGAGAATGTAAAGGAGCAAAACTTGTTATTAACATAAGAAGGTATAATAACAAATGATAAATTAGTTGACGCCTTGAAAAAAACAAATAGATCGGACCTCACTATTCCTCCTCATCCGAAGAACTCGACCTAGTAAAGAATAACATAGCTTTTAGCTTTGTGATTTGAATCAATACCTCAAATTATTCAACGATGCTACTACTTCATAAACTTCCCTCTCTTCAATCAATTGCCTTAGATTTAGAAAATATTTGAGGACCCTTCCTAAAAAAAAAAAAAAAAAATGATTTTAAACCTCTGATGATTCTGAAGCTCACAAAAGGGACGAGACCCATGCATTTTTTATATCTTTCGAGTTCAATAGTGCTACTGAATTAACACTATTGAACTGAGGGACTATGATGGTATTGTATCTATATGTTTTGAAAAGATGAAATAAAAAGTTATTACGTCGTGTATGAGAAACAATATATTATATCCTATATGTCGTATCTAACAAATGCAAAAGAAACTCATTTTTATGTCTACTCTCAGGAAGATGCACACATGAAAAATTTGTTGCAGGATACACAGCATAACATATTTAGCGGTTTGATAAACAGACTCACCTGAACGGATCGTGGAACACCATGAACCTGAAGAAGTACTACCTCTAAAGAGGCAAGTAGCTGCTGCAACACCTTTTGAAACAACAACAAATAAAATTTTGTCTAAGGCAAAAGGGTAGATCACAGTGACGTGACTACCGGACCGGAAAACTCAATCCTCTTGTGATCATTTAAAACTCAACGGATTAACAACTGTTGTTTAAATATCATGCGATATTGTAAGTGAATGGAAGTACACTTTGGCAAATTATGTCAAATTTGTGGATCTCATAAACGAGCTCTATTGGCTTGTACACTATAAGTAAACAAAATCGAGCTTTGCTACCTCGTGACCTACTTGGCCCAGAAGGACCAAGTAGAAGGAAATCGAAGACCACAAACTTCGTACACTATTCCTACTATGTCTTACGGCAAGTAGAAGAAAATCGAAGGATCGCGACTTCGTACATAAGTCGGGTGATACGTGTTAGAAAACGCGTATGTGTGCATGACACAATAAAACTTCCTATCACACCCGCAAGATCAAGCTTCGGCTATGTTTTTGGAGAGCTCACACTCAAAAAGAACTAGCCAAAGAAGCTTGAACCATCGGCACGTCCGAGAGACGGTCGATTATTGAATCTAGCAAATTCAAAACATGTTGAACAACCTTGCGGAACGAAACCTAATAAGGAATCTTTCTTAAGCAAGGTCCGACCACGCATGTTAAAAATCCTTGTGGAGTAAGACCCCTAACGGCATCCGATGAATACAGTCCGACCACTGGATCGGTACATGTTAAAAATCCTTGTGGAGTAAGACCCCTAACGGCATCCGATAAACGCAAGGTCCGGCCACTGGACCGGTACATGTTGAACAGCCTTGTGGAACGAAACCTAATAAGGAATCCTTCTAAAGCAAGATCTGACCACTGGATCGGCGCATGTTTATAAAAAGCCTAGGACCACTGGATCCGAAGCTCAAACTATGCCGGACCATTGGATCCGTTGCATATCTTATTAAACAGGTAACATGAAAAGTTGGTAATATGAAGAACAGGTAGCATGAAAAATTTGAGTCTAGCACGATGTAGCAAAAGCTACATCATACTAGACTGGGGGACATGATGACACATGTACCTGACCAACTGAACCGGAGGTTGGTCCGGACTAGACGATATATGTACCTGACCAACTGAACCAGAGGTTGGTCCGGACCGGAGAAGGAAGCATCAGAAGCTACACAAAAGGTTCCAGAAGATGTACTATACTACCCGACAAAAGGTACATGGGCATTTAATTACATGCCAGAGCTCCCAGAAGCCAAAGCAGCCAGACCATTGGATAAAGATAGTCAGCTCTGCCAGAACAGCTGGCTGGACCAACCACTGGACAAGGACCATTGGGCAGAGACCTCCTTTGGAGACTCTACAAATACTCATCTCTCACATGTTCTGGTATCAGAAGTTCTCTCTTAACTCTCTCTCTCTCTCTTGACTTATCTTCTTCTCCCTGATCTTCCTCTCTACACTATCTCTTTGCATATTCTTTATACTTGCTATACTAATACATATGCACACTCATATACAAGTTCTGACTTGACCGTCGGAGGGTTGATCCCGGGGCTCCGGCCTCGGGTCACCTTCTAACGAGTTCTCTTGATGTTTGCAGCATGTGATCCAAGCTCGGGAAGATGGAGAACGGCCCGACACAACCATCTAAACCAACCCGGCGGATCGATGTTTCAACAGTTATATAACAATCCATTCCCCTTTCCCAAATATGCACGCACGACATCTAATAATTCATTAGCAAATTGCAAACAAACTAAAATAAAAATGTAATGTAAACGAATTGATATTAAACACAGAATCTAGCAAGTGTATAATGACAGAACAACATAAACACGAAGAATATATTCAGACAAAAGCATGCAACAGCCTCAGAATCCAAAAGGAGCAGTAGAGGTGGCATTTTTGACCCATTTAGTCGTCTACTTATAATACGAACGGGTTGAAAGTAGTCCAAATTCAATGTTCAGTCCAAACAACCTCCTAAATTATTTTATTCAAAGATTTAGATCAGTATTGTATTCACATTGTTTTTGTATAACTGAAGCATTAATTATTTACAAAAAGAACTCCAAAATTCAGATTGTTTTTGTAAAAAAGTGTTTACAGGTCAACCCAACCTCTTCCGACCCATACTGAACCACTTGGAGGCGTTACCCAACCCGTCACACCTTGCCACCTTTAAGGAGTACATATAATTCAAAGCATGACAAAGTTTAGCAGAAAGAGTCACCTGTCTCCAATACCAAGTATGTATGTGATCACTGAGTAGCCTGCACAACTTTTGATAAATGTTTCAAGACAAGTGGCTGTTATCCCAAACGGTCCCTCCTCATCTGGATGAAATTTCTGCAAGTAGCTTGTAATGCTTCGGTGCTCTGAGAGAATCTGACCACAATTTTTTTTTTGATAATTTTAAATTTTAACAAAACAAGACATATGACCAAAGTATTGAAAGAGGAAAACTGAATACTGTCAATTAATGCTACAATTACATGAAGAACAATTGTCAATATAAGCACCTGAGCTAGAGATTTGGAAGGTATGAATTCCATCATGCCCTCGTCATGTCCAGTTGCTAATACACTGTATGGTGTTAAATGTAGATCAAGATTTTCCAACTTAAGCAAACGATCCATGAGTGATACCATCTGAACCACCTACACAGAGAAACCACACTAGATTATATAAATCAACATCTATTCAACCCTAAAAAAAGAAAAAAGGAAAGATATGGGGAAGATCAAATCCCGTACCAACTGATCTTGTCGAAGATCATCCCCTTTCTTGAAGATAATCTTAAGACATCCGCCATTGGATGTTCTAAACGCAAGGCGCAAAGGATGTAATGCACTTTTGAATATTGATGAATCTGATGGAATTATCCCGGTGATAAGAACAGCTGGTGCCAATGGTGATCGTATAGGCTAAAATGTCACAGATTAAGATGTTTGTAAGCATATCATGACATATACTCTCAAGAATAATCATATGAATTACTCATATTACCTCCTCAAAGTATGTAAGTTCACTAAGAAGGCCAGAAAGCAGTTGTCGAAGTTTTTCAATCTTCTTCTGAGTTCCTCCTCTTACATTTCTTACATCTCTCATTATAGAACACAATTGAGCTGTTAGTTCTGTTTGGCGAACTAGACTCTGCCATAACTTAAAGCCATCTCCACCATCACATGCTCCGATTCCTAACTGCGAGAACAAAAGTATTAATTACACAAAAAGATAACCGACGGTCCAATTTCCATTTGAGGTAGCCAACTTTGTTTGCACCATTATGAACTCTCAAAGTTTCAGAATGTCAGTTTAAGATAATCTCCAACCTTACCCTGTCTAAAAATAATGATAATAAACATGACCTTTTTTAGAATTTTTGAACGTTTTGAGAGGGTTTTATCGTAATTCTTGAAAATATTATCCACTTTGTTTGCACCAATATAAACCCTCAAATTCAAAATTTCACTTTAAGGTAATCATCCACCTTGACAGTTGATAGTAGGTAACCAAAATTTACCCCCAAAAAGAAAGTCAACATTGTTTGCACCATTATAAACCCTCAAAGCTTCAAATTTTCAATGGTAATCTTCCACCTTGATAGCACGTAATGAATATTGAAGAGTCCCATCAAAGAAGAAGAGGAAGTCAAGCTGCCTTTTTTTAAAGTTCACAGGGGTATATATGTTTCTGAAAGTTTAAGGGTTCTTTTTTTCTGAGCAAAAAAAAGAGGGTTACTAGAAAAAGATATTGAACCGTAGTTAAGCATCTATTTAGGTAATAACCTTTAATAATGCTGTGATAACTTAAATTTTGCACATGGCAGTTGTAGAAAGTGTAGGGAATAAACTGCTGAATCAAAAGACATCCTAGGACATCTTTTATAACCCGAAGTTAAGTCGCATATTACAGGTTGACCTACAGTAGTATCCAAACATAGCCGTACCTTTATCATATTTTCTTCCAGCATCTCGTACGTAGAATAAAAACGTTTTGCATATGCTGGATCATGGAGTTCAACTGCAACATACCACCTAAGGAAGCTAGCAAACTCAATGTTGGACAATGCTGCAAAATTCAAAAAGAATGTTGGATTTCAGAAAGAAATAGGAAGTTGAAATCTAAAAGACTCTTTCATGTAGATGTTACAGAAGGCATACAACGCTGCACAAGAAATTGTGAAAGACGAGATTTATCTGAACGCTCAAACCGAAGAGCTTGAACCAGCTGAAGTAAATAACACTGGAGCTCTTCATCATCAGCTCTTTCAAGAACACGGACAGCATGTGCACGAACCTGTTGATAGGTCACACCTTAAACTTTAACAAAACAGAATCATTCATAATATAACAAGTGCTATAATTTGGTTAAATAAGCTAAACAACTGGTATATACTGGCCTTCCTTATTACAGAACGAGGCACAAATATTGTAATTGATAGAGATCTTGAAAACTATATGTATCCTTTCATCCGTATCACTTCAGGAAAGAAAATAAATATTTTGTGCAGAGATTGGCGTACTTGATAGTTCACCCTCATGTTTGTATATAAAGAGGAAAACCAAATGGGAGAAAGCAAGAGACAAAACCAATGAAGAGAAGATTGTAAGCAGTGACTGATTAACTGAAAGAGAAGCCTTTGAACTTCGGTTTTTGCACCATATCAAATGATTTGTATTCTAGTTTCGCCCCATATCAACAGGAGAAATTTTTTCCTTCGACTTTTTAAGCAATATTCACACCCTGTTGTGGTAATCAAATAGAAAGAACTACGATGCTACAAATTAACTTTCCAAATAAAGAATTCTTCTCATCATTGTGAAGCTTAGCTAAGCAAATGAGTGCCACGGATCTCTTCAAATGTTTTGGTCAACGAGGTTCTTACTTATATAGTATAGATTCATATCAACATGACATGATGTAAATTTTCCACTCATATATTCAACATATACCTCTTCACTCTCAAAAACAGGAGACAAAAGCTCTAATGCATCACATACATCAATCATTTCCCATCTACCCATCAGTTCAATTGCCTGCTTTGCTTCCTGAAAAACAGAAAGATTCATGAACAAACTATGTAGTATGTTGCTTAAACTTTCAGGTGTTCAGCAATGCACAAGAAAAAAGAAAGAGAAGGGGAGATGGGTATACGTACCTGAACATCACTCCACTCAACGCAGCGCAGAAACTTTGTTAGAGCTCTTTTCTCTGACATTAACGAGAAGCGGAATTTCCACAATAACTGTCTCTCATCTCCACTCAAAGTTCTTGTTGGTGGGTACTTAAGTATCCTTTGTATTGACCTAATAAGCATACAAGAATAACCTTATTTTCTAAAGTAGCACTTCGTAAAGAAATATTCTATAAAAAATGAAACATGGAATTAGCTGATCTCAATATTAGATATGATATCAGTCGGTAAGATCAAGGAAAAGTAGAATATCTGTTTTTTTTTACACTCAAAGCCAAAAAGAGGAAACTCACATACCTTTAAAATAGTTTTTACTAGTGTGAGAACATTTTCTGTGGGACTGGCTAAAGATTAATGGAAGATACAAGTAAATTTTGTGAGCACGGTATCAATACCGGGTAGACTATTGATGCAGTTTTGCAGTCTCATGAACTACCTCTGCTGACGTCAAATAAAAATTTTGTATTATGATTACAGTTTTAACTGAATCTTCACATTTTACGCTTCTTGTCGTAATCATTGGACAGAAAACTAACTCAAATGAGTGGGACCAATAAGACTCCAACCAGTGATACAAGATGGTGGATAGAGGTAGCGATCTACGCATGCATATAGAGAAAACTGGATGATCAAATTTTGAGCAGAACTTACTTTCTTTCGGTAGAGCTGGGCTTAAGATCCCTATCAATGATGCCACGATTCAAACTCCTTGCAAGCTTCAACTGCTTGTGCTCAGATGGGTTGATTTTCCCAACTTCTGGGTCCCACACAGTAACCAGTTCATTGGTTGAAGTTATAGACGTTGGTATCAATAAATTTGGACCAGATTCCTAACATGTCAAAACACAAAAATCACAGCCAACAAACACCATTTGTGTGACGTATTATGAGAATTCATACATCAACATAATTAGCTTCCCATTCAAGAGATTAAAAATGGGTCTCTTTAATGGAAAACATACTACAATATTAACTTTACAGCACATAAATGAACTTGAGAGCATGGCATAGTCCAGGAAGAAAAACAAAAGTCTTAGGATTGGATAATTGATAAATATGCACCTGCAGAACAACACGATGTTCAAAACTGCAGAAATCAACAAGCACGTACAAATGAGAACTTCCGTTTTTACTGCTTTCAAGATCCTTAATTTTGTCCATAGCTTTAAAAGCAAGGCGGTCCAACCAATCAACTCGTTGAATCTGCCCTCTCTCATACTTATTCACAAGCTTCTCCAAACGCTCCAACTCCCCACGTTCCTCTTTAGGAACCTACACACATAAATAACATGTAATATATACAGTGTAAATTTAGAAACACCATGTGCTTGAAGATGATAATGAGAATCACAAAACCTTTCCGGGAGTAGTAGAGTGAATCAATCCATCTGCCTCCTTGCCTTGCCAAAGCCTAAGTTTGTGCTTCCCTGTTTTGAGTTGTTTTTTCACATTGAAGAGATGAATAGTAGCACCCCCAATCAAACCCTCATTCTTCCCAAATGAAACATCCCAAACCTACAATAAAGGGAATTGGGATGATTCAAAACAATCTTGCCATCTTGGTTTGATAAAAATACAGAAAGAAAGTAAAATTAATTACTTACTGTTACTGCCAGTTGAGAGTTGGCAGTCAAGTCTCGATATTTGGTACTCAATGTAATGAGTTCACCCCAGCAAAAGGGTGGACCAGAAGATTCTAGCCTGAACATACTTTCATTATTAAATAACAAAAGTTCTAAAAACACCCAAAAAAAACAATTAAGATGAATAATAAACCTTGTTCTCATAGGAAGCCCAAAAGGAGCACCATCAATGTACAATGCACACTCAACATAAAGCTCTGGTTTTCTTTCCTCCACACCACTACCTATATCAGCTGCAAATTCAAGCAAGATATGTCAAAAATCTGAAATAAGAATGCTTTCTTGGAGGATGCATGGGGTAGAATTTGGTGCTCAAAATGAAGACCATCAAGTTGGATATAGAAATACTAAAATTAATCCCCCAACCCCGGGTAGTAATAAAATTGAGCATAATCTTGATAAAAATATTACCTCATTTCAAAGTTTAGGAGTGTAGACATCAGAATATGACACAATTGCTATAGCACTAAACCACCAACATTTAGTCATCCAGCACTAAAATTTCAAGCAATATTAACTAGTGTAGTACCACATCATTGATTGTTACAGGATGAATGATCATGATGATACAATCAAACTAAATATTCATACGTATCATATGGATTCTACCTATCATATCATAGTCGATAATTAATACTCCAGTAACATGAAATACTTGGACATATAATGTCCGCCATAAATTACTAGTTATTCAAGAATAGACATTGAATCCTAACAGGTATCACATATTGAATTACATATATTTAAAAAACTTCCAAAATTCAAATTAAAATACTGGTTGCAAATAAATTTACCTGGATTGGAGGGTTTAGTTGACGGTAAATGTCCTTCTAACTTTTCGATTCTGAAAGTAACTGGAAGGTTGATGTCGCAAGACAAGAAGAATCGAAACTCGTTCCCGGTCATTGCTTTTTTCAAAGGGTTCATCAAATCAAAGCGATATCAACATAACACAATTAGGGTTTTGCCACTTGATAAATACGCGACTGTTTTCTTGACTCAATGCAAACTAGGATAAATTTCATGCCTTCGATTGGAGTGACGGATCTAGAAAATTGGATCAGGAGGCCTAATTAGTAGCAAATATATAGAACTAATAAGTAACATCAAACATCAATTCAGGTTAATATGCCAATCCAAGATTTATAATATGCCCTAATTTCACCCAGATTTCATCCAACTATCAACCAATCCCCATCACCCTAAAATACATAAAATGCCCTTATAACAAATAACAATCACGTACTTTCAATGATTTTAATCAAATTAAGTTTTATCCATTTGATTTGACGTACTGCACTATCCTTCACTCAGTCTCACACTAACCATTCTTAAGTTTCGATAGGCTATAATAAGAGACTGACGAGGGCCTGTTAATAAGTTCGACCGGGAGAAGAAGACTCATGCTTCTACTAGGTTTATTGAGGGAGAAGACTAGCGCTTTGAATTAAACATAAGAGTCGGTTTTGTATAAATCAAAATTTGAGCACTATAATAAATCTTTGGAGGATATGATTACGAATTTACTATCCTGTATATTTTACAGTAATTAGAAGAATTTCAATTTCAATCTTCATAAAGAAATTTACCGGTTCTTTATTAAAAATTTAAAAAATAGAAAGAATATAGGGTAGTTATCTATTTATAAATCAATTTGTTTAATAAAACTAAATTTTCAGTAGACTAGTTTTTCTTGAAAACTGATATTAGAAGTTTTCTATAATTATTCAAAATATCACCTTACCCAAAAACTAAAACCTAGAAAACTCAAATCTCTTTTAACTTATTAAGGTTTTTTCAGAATTTCAACTGTTAAAAAAACTTATTTGAAAGCTACAAAATGTTTTTTCCATACCACATCTGCGAACGAATGACAGTGACGGATCCAGGATTTGGTCATGGGGAGCACAAACTACATTAAAGGACTCACAGGTCACTTTGCCCTACTAAGGCCAAGCGTATGGCACACGGGCTGCTTGGGGTTGTACCTTCGGGTTCTTTCGGTTTGTATGGGAACACCCAAACAGGGTGTTTGGGATCATTCAAGTTCAAGGGTCTTTGGGTTCACCAAGCCGAGAGAGGATAGTTACTTTTGGCAACTCTTTTTTTTTGTTTGTTTTGTGAGTGGGTAGGTGAGAGATAAAATATTTTAGGTTGATTTGGGTTGAAGGTCGGGTGCCACTAGTATTTTGGGTTGAGTTTGGGTTGGAAAGTAAAAAATAAGAAAAGTTGATGTGGTAGCTGAGGTGTCATTTGGGTTGATTTGGGTTGGAAAAAGCTATATACTCTTGGCCTAATGATGAAACTTATAGCATGCCTTCATTCCCAAATATATAGAAATTTAGAATTAAGTAACAATCCTGAATATGAAATATATAACTATGTATGAAATCTTCAAACTTTAACAATAACATATCAATGAACCAACCCTAAATGGCTAACTAAAAAAATTATCGTAAGTAAGTTTCAAGTATCTAGTAACCCTAAAACATAAGATGAAGATAAACACTTTGTAACCCCAAATCACTAAATCAGAATCGTATGTATACTAACTTATCAAAATCAAAATCAAACATTGTCACATTGATAGCTAATTGGGGGAGTGCCCTTTCTTATTTTTGTTTGCTAATATCAAAATCAGTGAGCACTAAGCCCTAAATAGCCTACTAACAATTAATAAATCATACAGTCAGCTGTATAGTTGATAGGGGTGAGCATAAAAACCGAAAACCGAACCAAAACCGAAAAAACCAAACTGAAAAAACCGAACCAATGGTTTTGGTTTTGGTTTTCAAAATTTTAAAAACCGAAAATTTCGGTTTGGTTCGGTTTTTGGTTTCAAAACCGCCCAAAAAAACCGAACCTAACCAAGGGTATATTTGTGAATACATATATAAAGAATTCTAATTAATTCTCCCCTCCCCTAAATATCTAAAATTGGGGGTTTCCTTTAGTTCTCTTGTCTGCTTCCCCGCCTCCCCCAATTTCCACCGGCCTCCAATTTCCAATCTCCAAGTTCAGTCACTGCTCTCCAATCTTCTCCCGTCACTCCACCGTTCTCCAAGCTCTCCAACCTCCACCAGTCGCTCAGCCGTTCTCCAAGCTCTCCAGGTCGCCGGTCGCTGAGCCGTTCCAAGCTCTCCAGGTCGCCGGTAGCTGAGCCGTTCTCCAAGCTCTCCAGGTCGCCGTTCTCCAAGCTCCACCAGTCGTTCTCCAAGCTCTCCAGGTCGCCGTTCTACACCATAGATACCATCGAGACTAGCAATGTGAGCGCCTATGCCGACACGCCACTACCACAGTAGCTACCAAAGACCACTTTCACCCATCGACATGTTTGTTTTCTTCTTCATATTTAACATATACCACATAGATTTAGCTGTTATTTTACTTCGATTAGGATCCGATTTTCTTGTTATTTTGCCTCGATTTAGTTGTTATTCTGATTAAGATTTTAACAATAGCGCAAATCGATTACTGCTTTTGGTTTGTTTACCAAGTGAAACCAAACATACCCCAATACCCCAAAACCGAACTAAAAACCAAAAACCGAAGTTAAAACCGAAAACCAAAAATCGAAAAACCGAATGGTTTTGGTTTTGGATTTTCAAAAACCAAAAATTTCGGTTTGGTTTCGGTTTTACCCCAAAACCGAACCAAACCGAACCATGCTCACCCATAATAGTTGAGAGAGACTTACAATCAATTGAGTTATCGAGGGCTTCAACCGGCTGGGCATCGATTCGAGTAATCGAGGGCTAGAGTCAATCGGCTGATGATCAATCTAGTTATCGAGGGCATCAACCAACTACAAGGCCTGATGAGTATCAATCGAGGGGGGTCGAATGTTCAATCGGGGCTTCAACCGGCTGGGCATCGATTCGAGTAATCGAGGGCTAGAGTCAATCGGTTGATGATCACTCTAGTTATCGAGGGCATCAACTAACTACAAGGGCTGATGAGTATCAATCGAGGGGGTCGAATGTTCAATCGGGGCTTTAACCGGCTGGGCATCAATTCGAGTAATCGAGGGCTAAAGTCAATCGGCTGATGATCAATCTAGTTATCGAGAGCATCAACCAACTACAAGGGCTGATGAGTATCAATCGAGGGGGGTCGAATGTTCAATCGGGGCTTCAACCGGCTGGGCATCGATTCGAGTAATTGAGGGCTAGAGTCAATCGGCTGATGATCAATCTAGTTATCAAGGGCATCAACCAACTACAAAGGCGGATGAGTATCAATCGAGGGGGGTCGAATGTTCAATCGGGGCTTCAACCGGCTGGGCATCGATTCGAGTAATCGAGGGCTAGAGTCAATCGGCTGATGATCAATCTAGTTATCGAGGGCATCAACCAACTACAAGGGCTAATGAGTATTAATCGAGGGGGGTCGTCTACAGACATACATCACAACGTTAATTTCTCTCTCTTCTAGTAAACTTTCCCGAAATAACATTTTTTTGCCTCATTGATTTTGTAATCTATATATCTTTAACATATATATTTATTAAATTAAAAAAAATTATACCATTAAATCCATGTTTAAATCCTCTTTAATATGATATCAATTTTAATATATATTCACTACAAGCAATTTAGATGCAATCACAATCGTTTTGATGCAATCAACCGAAAAAGTCTATGTTATAAAAAGACATAGAAGGAGAACACGTTGATGAAAAACATAGATAACTTGAAAATCAAAACAGATGCAACACATAAATATTATATGTCCACAAATGCAAATAAATATATAGATGCAATACACACTAAACATGTACTTTTGCGTACATAAAATTTTGTACAGAGACTAATATAGTGAGATGCAAACATCTAAATGCGACAAATATTCTTGTTTTCATCTTCATCAAACCTAGATGTAGGTGTAGTGTCCAAATGTATAAACACAACAATCTATGTATAAATCGGAATTTTGGCTACAATATTAAGTTATTAACAAAACACGATACAAATAAAATAAAAATAGGCAACTCATAGAAAATAAAAAACAATTAGAAATTGATCCACGTGCAACGCTCCTATATCATTCATTTTTGAAATCAAACATTTTTTCTTATTATTATCTTATACATTAAAATGTAAAACAATTGTTACCTTTTTTTTTAAAACATGAATGATGAATGAGTGTAGAAGAGGGATAAATATGAGAGAGAAATTTATTTCTCCTTACTAAAATGCCCTTGTAACCCTATAAATTAATTTAAGAAAATGACATATTAGGAAATTAATAAGAGTCATTGATTGGGAGATCCAAGGGCTACTAATTGTTCTTACGGTTCTCCAAATAAGAAGTGTTCTCATTTGATCATACATATATATATATATATATATATATATATATATATATATATATATATATATATATATATATGCTCGTATGTGTGTGTTTTTGTATAAGAGAGAGAGAGAGAGTATTATGTCTGTCACAAAATTGTATGGTTGTGTTGGTTGGCTAGTGGTCGGTTTACATAAAACCAAAAGACACAAAGGCTAGTAAATGTAGTTATACTTGCATTTAAACTCATGATTTCAGTGTGGAATATTTACCGCAGATTACATGGATTAACTATATATCTCATGTTCGAATTTTTATAAGTTTATGAGAGAGGTCATGTTTAGACAATAATACATTGATACGGTCCAGGATTTGGGTTAATTATTATTATTTATTTAGGATTATCTCTTTAGGTTTATTATTTGAATTAATTATCTTTTCCTAAATTATCGAGTTAGTTTCCTTATTTTAGGGTTTAGGGTTTCGCTATATATATTAGGGCCGGCCAACATGTGGAGGAGGAGAGTTCTAAGTATTTTTGTTATTTCTTTGTTTTGGAGATCCCCTGAGTCTCGAATATCAGACCCCTTTTGTACTTTCAAGCATCCGATTACGGGTGTATTCTATCCAATTCTTGATTATCAATTTGATTCGTATCAAATTGGTATCAGAGCCAGGTCGATTCTGCCCCCCAAAAAAAAGGAAAAAAAAAAGAAAAATGATTTCACTGTTCACGTCGGAAGTACTGTTCCACTACTGTTCATCGGCGATTACTGTTCATCCGGAAGTAAAAATTTTTTTTTTCGGATTCGAATTTGTGATTTGCGATGTCGAAGAAGGTGGCAGATGTTGACACTGATTTGAGTCAGTTCAAGACCGAGACTGCTGATCGCCTTGACCGAATCGATCAGGCCTTGGACGAAACAAGGCAGAGGTTGGAGGGGTTGGAGAAGAAGCAGGATGAGATGTTGACTTTGTTGTTGCAGCTCGTAAAACAGTCACCACCACCACCACCGCCACCGCCACCGCCGCCGCCGACGGTGGCACCAGCCACATCGCATACCACCATTCTGCCGCCTACCACGGGGGTTGGACCCTACGCATCCACCGGACCAATGTATGATGATCTGGGGTTCCCTCTGTTCCAGATTTCCGAGAGCAGTAGCACTAATCAGATTCCTCTATCCACTACGGGTCCCACGGGTAGGTTTCATTCTGAAACCGTTGAACTTTTCTTTTGTGCGGGTACCACCGAGTAGAAGTGGGTATGGTAGGGGTTCGGGATTTACAGGGGAGCGGGCCTGGGTGCCGAGTGTGGATTACCGCTTACATAAACTGAAAATGCCGGTTTTTAATGGAGAGGATGCGTATGGATGGGTATTATTGGCAGAATGGTTTTTTGAGGTGCAGGGATTTGTTACTTCTGGGAAGCGGCTGCGTGCCGCGGTTTTATGTTTAGAGGGGCCGGCTTTAGCCTGGTACCGCTGGTGCGAGGCCAGGGAGCCGTTTCGCTGTTGGGAACACTTGAAAATCCGGCTGCTCAAACGCTTCCAGCCGTCCCAAGACGGTAGTTTGTATGAACAATTCCTGAGGACCAGTCAAGAGGGATCAGCTAGGGAGTTCATAACACAATTGAGGAAATAGCCTCCCAGTTGGTGGGGGTTTCGGAGAATATCTTGGAGGGCACTTTTCTAAAAGGTCTCAAACCCGAGTTGCGCAATGCAGTCAGGGTCTTACAGCCTAAAGGGTTGGGGCAAACCATGGATCTGGCACTTATGATTGATGAATCTGGGACTCGGGGTTCGGTTGAGGTTAGTAAAGGAGGTGACAAACCTCTCAAGCACATTAGTTCCACTGACCCGACTTCAAAAGGACTTCCGCAACCCCTCAAGCAAATGACACCGACAGAAATAGCCGACAAGAAAGCCAAAGGGCTTTGTTTCCGCTGTGAAGGAAGGTTTGCACCGGGTCATCGTTGTCCGCCAAAGACATTGCATGTTCTGTTGATTGATGAAGAAGACGCGGAGGAGGAAGGCCCTCGCCCACGTGCTGATTAGTCATGAGTCCACCACCTTGAGGACAAGGTGGATTTCCAGGGCGGGGTAATGATACGGTCCAGGATTTGGGTTAATTATTATTATTTATTTAGGATTATCTATTTAGGTTTATTATTTGAATTAATTATCTTTTCCTAATTTATCGAGTTAGTTACCTTATTTTAGGGTTTAGGGTTTGGCTATATATATTAGGGCCGGCCAACATGTGGAGGAGGAGAGTTCTAAGTATTTTTGTTATTTCTTTGTTTTGGAGATCCCCTGAGTCTCGAATATCAGGTCCCTTTTGTACTTTCAAGCATCCGATTACGGGTGTATTCTATCCAATTCTTGATTATCAATTTGATTCATATCAAATTGGTATCAGAGCTTGAAAGTACAAAAGGGGCCTGATATTCGAGACTCAGTGGATCTCCAAAACAAAGAAATAACAAAAATACTTAGAACTTTCTTCCTCCACATGTTGGCCGGCCCTAATATATATAGCCAAACCCTAAACCCTAAAATAAGGAAACTAACTCGATAAATTAGGAAAAGATAATTAATTCAAATAATAAATCTAAATAGATAATCCTAAATAAATAATAATAATTAACTCAAATCCTGGCTATCTAGCCACAATAAGAAACCTTTCTTTAAAGTGTCACTCGTCTTGGTATCTTAATAACATCATCACAAAAAGGGGCATCAAAAGATGGCACTCCACTAATTAACCCACCATCTCCAATTGCCCTGTTCTCTTTAGCAAAAAGTTTTATAGCATAGTGAAAGAAAACATGCATGTTTCACATGATATGCTTCCTCAATGATAGAATGTGTGTGTATCCCTTGTACCTATACATTAATAATTGTGTGTGCATCCCTTCTATCTATACATTGATATAGAGACGCATGATCAAATAATAACATCTTTTTAGGTGAAAATTTGAAGAACAATTTATAACTCTTGGATTATCTTTATTTAATGGTTGGTATCAATACAAAAAATAACCAAACCAAATTTTTTTGGTTTGAAATATTCGATCAATACACTCAACCCTCGGGATATCTTGATATTAATTTTTAATGAAAAACTCAAAGTTATAGTAGCAAGTATGTAATCATTGTTTCAATACAGAATATAAGAAGCATGGATAACATTCAGTAATCAATCATAATTACATCCCTTCTTAAATTATTGACAGCGTGACCGAGAGAAAAGTATAATGAGATCAATGTGTTCAAGAAAAGAGCAAATCAATAAAACATCCAATAGACTTATACGAAGATCCGCCCTCTGAAACCGTCATCCGGCTCTTCTCCTTCATCACTTTAACCTTCTTCCTCATCTCGCCATCGTTCATCAACTTTCGAATCCCATTCTCAATTTCCTCAGCGGTCACAAACATGTTTTTGCCACATGGCTTCATATCGTTCCTATAATCGATCTTAATCTCCGCAGCTAATCCCAGTTCCACCACCAGTTGAAAAGCATTGAGTTGCTGCTCCGCGTAAACCGGCCAAGCAGCTACCGGGACCCCACACCATATTCTCTCTAATGTGGAGTTCCATCCACAATGTGACACAAACCCTCCAACTGATGGATGGGACAACACCGCCATCTGTGGGGCCCAGCCAATCACCTTTCCCATACTTGATGTTCGTTCAAGGAATCCCTCCGGGAGAACCTCCCGGAGGTTCTCATATTCCTTTGGGGAATCCATCTTCTTGTTTTGTGGTGGGCGTCTTAATGACCACAGAAACCGTTGCCCACTTCTTTCAATCGCAACCGCCATCTCCTTTACTTGTTCATCGTTGAAACTTCCCATGCTCCCGAAGCACAAAAACACCACCGAGCTCTCGGGCTGCTCGTTTAACCAAGTCATAATCTCCTCTACACCATCGTTTTTCGCGTTCTTTAGGTTCACTATCGGCCCCACCGGAAACACCGGTGGGATATCAGTGTACCTACTTAAAAGGGACTCTACACCATGGCTTTCGAGCTCTTCGAATGTGTTTATAATTATACCCTTCGACTCACGAAACCTTACGGCTAAGTCTAGAAACATTTTTGAACCACCTTCCTTATCAAACACTATCGAAGGTAGCAGCTTAGATGGAACCGGGTTAACGTAACTCGGAACTGAGAGCTTTAGTTCCGAGTCATTTAACTCGGTTACATCGTACTCTTCTTCGTCACGTTTGGTTTGCAAGTAAAACATCAAACCAAGCGTAGCAGCACCAGAAGTGAAGTAAATATAACTCGGTGCTCGAAACTCATTCGCTACATCCATCATAGCCACACAGAACATGTCGACAACAATCCCAGCGAGTCGAACCGAGTCAGAATTGGTCACGACCTTGCTAACGATGTCTCGAACATGACTCTTGTGGTGTTCGATAAAATCCGAGAGGAAAGTGTGAGGTGATATAAGGTCTAACATTGATTCCTCACACGGAATGTCGACGAACCGCAAGCGGTGGGCGGATGTGGGAGGTTCGGTACGCTGGTTTGTTTGAAGAGGGAGGTTCATGATGATGATGGTGACGGAGAGGCGTTGATCACGGCGGAGAAGAAGGTTGGCGAGCTCCACCGTCGGCGGCAGATGACCGGCGCCGGGAGATGGAATGAAAACAAGCTCTGAAGTGGTCATGTTTTAGTTTTGATCAGGATTAATGGGAGGATTGTGTAATTAACGGTGGAGTTTGGTTTGTTATTATATAGGCAAAGTTATAGATTAGTGAATTCCGACAAAAAAGAAGATGTTGGGAGGATGACGTCACGGCTTTAGTAATGTGTTTTAACTCAAGTATTGACTGGTTAGAGAAATTCGTTTCCACTACCTCTGCTTCTCCCTCTTTCTGAGAGTATAAATCTATTATACGGTGACGTTACGTGTTTCACTTGCTTTTATAAAGTGTAAATCAAGTTTTTCTTCCCATAGATTTTCTATGATTCCTTTTTTAGTATTGCTGATCATAAGCAACAAATTATATAACGTGTTTGTTTTTTTCACTTGCTTGTATATATAACGGTGTCGTTATGTGTTTCACATACTTGTACAGCGTGTAATTAAGGATATGTTTGGTTGGACGGAAATGATTGACAAAGAAATGAAATAGACAAAGGAATGAAATGGTTAAAAGGATAGAATAGTTCATTATCATTTCATCCGCATGTTTGGTTGCTTTCTCGAAATGAAATAAATCATTAATGTAGTATATTTGGTAAAGAGAAATAGATATTGGAATGGAATAAAATAAATAAACAATGACCAAAATGCCCTGTATTAAAAAATAGATATAACTTAAATTAAGTAGAATCATATATAAAAATTTATTTTAAATACACTTTACACGTCTTAAAAATATTGATAAATATCAAAACTATCAGATTATCATTAATACGACATTATAAAATTGACAATTTTTTTTATTAAAATGATCTTTACATATGACATTTAAAAAAAATAAAATATTTTTTATTTATATATCTTTATTGAAATCGCTACTTTCTTTATCAAATTTTTATATTTTATATACACATTTCTAAATGTATTTTACTTTTAACTAGTTAATAATTTAACAAAAGTATGTAAGTTAATACCTTATCATATAGAAAGATTAATCATACAAAATTTTAAAAAAAAATTAGTAAAGAACATTATAGAAATTTTTTTTAATAAATTTTATAAATATTTAGAAATTATTTATTAATGTTAGTAAAAAAAACTTTAAAAAATTAGATTAATTAATAAAGTTCATTCCATTCCATCATGGAATGAGGAAAAAACACCTCTACCCTATGGAATGAAATGGAAGGACACATTACTTGTGTAATGGGTCATTCCATTCTTTTATGATAAACAAACATGTTTTTTCAATTACATAGGAATGAGTTATTCAATTCCTTCTCTCATTCCTTCATACCAAACACTGCCTAAGGTATGTTATGAATATCAACGAATATGGAGATGTTCGGTATTTCACTATAAAGCGGGAGTACTCGCGTAATCTCTAGAAGATTCTTGCAATATAGTGTAAATACCCTCTTTCAAGCAAGGAGGTAGGGAACTAACACAAAGCTTGCAACGAAAATGTTTAAACAGCAGCTGAGGCAAACTTATTCGCTAATTGATGATTAGTAGGCAAAAACTAAGTTTTAAGCCGGCCTAAAGAGACAAGCTCGCAAACAAAATGATAGTCAATTAATATTGATGTGTTTCGCACGCTTGTGTGAGACTGTATTCAAGCTTAAGAAGATGGCACTCTTATTGTCACATGAGTGTAAGCGATATGTAGACGTAGAAGCATGAGACCCTCGTTTAAATCATCAAAATACAACTTAATAAACCTAGAATAGGGTAAGTGGTTATCGTTCATTCAAAGGTTAGGCGTCTAAATTACACAAATTAGGTGCTTAAGTTTATGAATAATTGAATTACTACTCTAAAAACACAAGGAATCAAGCAAGACATGAGAAGACGATGTCACTGTCTACAAAATCCAGAAAAATTACAAAAGCTAAACTATGATGTTATCTAAATACTAACCAAAAATCACGCAAAATTAAAATTGTTAAGGCCTTAAAACAGCATCATGAACACATTTGACCTCGGCAGCAGACGTAAACTACTGTTTGGGAAAACGTTTTGAACACCTAAACGGACACAAATCTACTCGGAACTTTTAGTGGACCTAAAAAAATATACTAAGAACTTCCACACAAAATTTTAGACAAAAACTTAACCGTCGTTTAATACACGAAATAGATATAAAATGCAGAAATCAAAGCATGAAGATCACGAATAAGATGAGTGATCCATACAACTTCAGAAGCAGTGTTCGCCATTGCAAGGTACTCAGATTCACAACTAGAGCGTGACACCTGGTTGCTTGAAAAATGAAGTAGAATGGTTGCTTCTTAGTGCTCCAAGACACAATATTACCATCAAGAAAAATGAAGTAGCCATATGTTGATCGACTTTTCTCAATACACCGAGCCCAGTTAGCATCGGAGTAGGCAACAAGAGAGATATTAGAAGATCGCTTGAAAGTGAAACCAAAGGATAAGGTTCCCTTAATGTAACGAATAACTCGTTTAATTGCTTGAAAGTGATCAATAATAGGGGCACGAAGGAATTGGCTTATTTGATTTACTGCATGGGACAAAATTGGGCAAGTGATCGTATAAGTATTCCACAATACCAACAAGCAATCGATACAAGGTTGAATCGGAGAAAGCTTCACCATGACTAGTGAAATGCACAAACGTGGTGAGAGCATTGAAATTGGTTTAGCATCAAGTATACCGCCGGGAGATAGGATATCACGAGCGTACTTAGCTTGTGTAACAAACAAGCCACTCGTAGTGTTAGATAGCTTAAGGCCATAAAATAATTCAATCTACCGAGATCCTTAATTGCAAAGTCCTTGTGCACTTACATGACATAAACTATGCAATGAAATCTTAATTGTTGCCTCGAAGAATTATATCATCCACGTAAACAAGATGATTTAAAATGTGTGAGTCACGTTTAAACACAAATACGTAAGTATCACCCTAAGTGCACGTGAATCTAAGTTGCACGAGAAACAAGCATGCGCAATGTGTCTACGTCAGATCATAAACAACCTTTTAAACGGCTAAAATGGTTGGGATATCGCAAATCAACAAAACCGGGAAAGACGGTTTTCATTGAGATGGACATTCAAAAAGAAATCTTTACATCTAGTTGGTGAAATGGCCAATTGTTGAGAATGGCAAGCAAGAGAGCAATACGAACCGTCAAAGCCTTCACAACCGGGCTAAACATGTGAGAATAATATAGATCCGGAATTTGAGTGAACCTTTAGGCCACCAAACATGCTTTTTATTGATCAAAGGAACCCTATGACCAATATTTGGTGTGAAATACCCATTCGGAACCAACAATATTTGAAGCAACCGGTCAAGTAACTAGATACTAAATGTTGTTGCGTAATTCTGACATTTCCTCATTCACTACATCAAACTATTTTAGGTTTTTCAGTAGCTGGTTTGAAGCACTTAGGTTCTTTGTGAGTGAAAAGAGAAACATGAATCGCACTAGAACTAAGAATAGTAAGATCAGCAAGATGCCATCACTTGAAAATTCCTGCGTGAAAATGAGAAGTCATAGGATGCACAAGGGCTGCATTGAGGAAGCCGGAGAAGCATTGATTGGAGGAGCCACGGGCGCTACTCACTACAAGAAATAAAGGCATTTGTGGCGACGTCTTTTTGCGGCGACATGTCGCCGCCAAATCCTCGCTAAACGACAAAAAGGTGGCCCACTTTCATCTGACTACAACGCGTCGCTGCTAAAGGCTTTTTGCGGTGTCACACGTCGCCGCTAAAAGTGTTTCCCTCCACCGAAAACTATGGCGGGATGTTTTCCCCCCTAAAATATACGATGTCGCCGCAAATGACACCATGTCGCCGCAAAAGGTGTCGCCGCAAAAGGTATTTTCTATTTTCTTTATTTTACTAAACTATTTTCTATTTTCTTTATTTAATTAAAATTGGGTGTCGCCGCAAAAAGCTTAACGTTGCCGCAAAAAGCGTCGCCGCAAAAGAGGTTTCGAGATATAGGGTTTTTTTCCCTGCTTTCTTTCATTTACGAAGCCACACAGCTCCCGTATACGTCATTTGCTCTCTCTCTCACTGCGCCCGCTCCCTCTTGCCGTCGATGCCGTCGCCGCCGCTGCCGCCGCTCCCTCTCCCAGCGTTGCCGTCAACCACCCTCTCTCTCACTGCCGCCTCACTGCCACCGCATCCTTGCTTCCTGCCTCCGCCGTTCGCCGTCTTCTCCGTCGCCCGCGACTTGTATTCCGAGGTAAACATCCCCATTTTCTGTTTTGATGTAGGGTTTTAGTTTAGATCCTTAATTTTTATTTTTATTTTGTTACAAGGTCCTCCTCCTCCCCCTCTACTTGCCGCCACCGTCGACCACCCTCCTGCCGCCGCCGGTCGGAATTCTCATCCGTCAACCTCCTCCTCCGCCGATCCTCATTAAGGTATTTTTTTATTTTTTTATTAATTGTATATTAATGTTATATATTAATGTTAATTAGTTTAGGTTATTATTAGTTTATGTTAGATTATTATTATTTTTTGTTAGTAATTTAAGTTATTTAATTGTTAATTAGTGGTAATAATTGATTAATCTAAGATTATAGTTAATTAATGTTAGATTAATTAGTGTTAATAATTGATTAATTTAGTTGTTAATTTAAATTCATTATGTTAGATAATATTGTGTTATAATTTTGTATTATTGTTAATTAGTATTAATGTTTAAGTATTGTTAGTATACTAATATTGTGTTAAATAATTGATTAATCTAGTTGTTAATTTAAATTCATTATGTTAGATTATATTTGGTGTTATAAGTTTAGATTATTATTAATTAGTGTTAATTAATGTTTAAGTATTGTTAGTATACTAATAATGTGTTAAATAGTTTATATGATGATGTTAAATAGTTTATTTGATTACGTTTGATTATTATCTATTGTCAATAATGATAGATTAGTGTTAATTACTTTTAATCTTTAATCATTGTTAGTACACTAATAATTTAAATTAATTATTTTTAATAATTTTGTTAAAATAAATGTTTGTTTAGTATTAGTAATCATGCTAGTTGTTAAATTTGTGTGTGTGAGCTAAGAATACCCGCTCGAAATTGATTTAGAAATTAATATCGGGTAGTTCCCGTGTTGGGACTGCTATTTGAATATTTTATCTCATTTAGGATGTGAATGTTTGTTATATGGTTGTGTGTTTAAGAAAAATTCGGTTGTCATTTACTCTATGCTTCCCAGGTATATATTTCTTTATATACTTGGGAGCTAACGGTAAATGCTGCCGAATTTTTCTTAAACAACCGATCATGTAATATGTATTCAAATATGAGGTAAGGTATTCAAAAAGTGGGTTAGAATGGCCACCCTGCTACAAACCACTCACAATTTCGTAGTATAAAAAATTTAGTACATAATTTGTATTCTTAATAAGTATGATATGCTTTGAACGCAGTTATGACGATTGATAAGAGTTGGACTACTTTAGCAAACCGTAATTGTCCTGAATTTCGTATTAGTCTTGAGGCATTCCTCGATAGGTGTAAAGACTATGTAAATAGCTATGGTAATATTCGTTGCCCGTGTGATGATTGTGATAACTCCCATTATTACCAGCTTAGGGCACTTAGGGTTCACATATATGAAAATGGGTTTAGCGAGGGCTACACGAATTGGATCTTTCACGGAGAACCATTTGTTCCTCAAGCACCACGTGGCGGTCTTGGTCAAACGAATAACGAGTTGCATGATTACCTCAATGACGTTCGCCAGGAGAATACTTTCAACGAACACAACACGGAAAGTGATGAGCCAGCTGAAGGCCCAAGTGATGATCCACATGAAGGCCCAAGTGATACAAATGACGAACTTGGTGAATTATTTAAGTTAGCCGGCACGGAGCTATACCCTGGTTGTGACTGGATGTCTTCGATTGACTTTTTAGCAAAGCTGAGGCACATGAAAGTTATCAACAAATGGACCGATACTTCATGTAACACCGTGTTTCACGAGCTTAAAATTAGCACAAATTTAAACTTTTAAAACTTATTTATCAAAAGCTAGCAGCAGATATAAACACCATTTACAAATCATCAGAAGGTTATCTGACTATTAACATTTCAAATAACAGGTGTTACCACATCTAACAACCGACCATCGGATCACATGCATATAAATAACAATAAGTGCTCCTCAAATATAAATACTACAATTACCCACGAGTAACCCCAGCTCGCCAGGCCATCAGTCACAAACCTGCGAAAAAGGGAAATCTTTCACCGTTAGCTACAACTAGCTAGTGAGCACCAATTTACACATAAGCATCAATAAGCATGCTATCACACCACAATATGGCACATAGAGCTAAGCTATCATATAGCGGTGTGCCGACATGTCAGCGGGATCATATCTTGCGAGGTAGCTAGCCTGGCTCAACAATCCAAGCTGGGGAATCAGTCACAACCATCACGTTTACCGGTTCCGGTTTGCACCGAGAACCCCATTTCACAACCAGTTCCGACTTTCGCCGAGAACCCCATTACATAACCAGTTCCGGCTTACGCTAAGAACCCCATCTTCATCAAGGAACGGTGGCCTGCAAAGCCGTCACCAAGCGTATACACTCGGTGCCGTTAATCCCCCACTTCCAGACCCTATTGGGCCCCCAGGGACCAGCCTACGGGGCTGACCTTAACCAATCCCAGGAACTGTGGTACAGTCCCCCAATTGTCCGGACATAACATAATAACACATAACCGATCCAATAAGGATCCAATTGCATGCACAATATAACACTCTAACACAGCTGATCCAATCAGAATCCAATTACATGCGCAATACAATAACCTAACATGGCTAATCCAATCAGGATCCAATTACATGCGCAATACAATAATCTAACATGGCTGATCCAATCAGGATCCAATTACATGCGCAATACAATAATCTAACATGACTGATTTAATCAGGATCCAATTACATACGCACATACATTATCACATTAGCTTATGCTCATACTTGATGAGCAGAATACTAAATTACACTCTAAACATAGCATACAGTTGTCACATAAGTCATAACCCTATATGGGTCTATCTCGTATCACTTCACTTATCTATCGTCACTACTATAACCACATAACTCACATCATAGCACAAAACGACACTCCACCACTTACCTCGCACGTGCACACGTCACTATCACAATAGCACGTTTCAATACACAACAGTTAGCCCTACTTAATGAGTCTCATGGGAAAACCGGTACTCACCTTAAGCTCACAATAAGCTAACACAACGATCAACGGCTTCTGGTTCCACAGGAGTACCTAACATGACACATATACATGGGGTTATCACTTAACACTTAACATTCTTCATTTAAAACACGCGTCACAAATCTTTCAACAAAAGACAGGGTCCTACGGCCGCAGAGGATATGGCCTACGGCCGCAGAGTCCCTTTTCTAATGAACAAGGTCCTACGGCAGCAGAGATTTCTCCCTATGCCCACTGAAGCTGTTCTTTGGGTTCCTACGGCCGTAGGTTATGTACCCACGCCCGTAGGCATTGTTCCATCACCCGTAGGTGGTAAACCACATAAAACATCCTCCTACGGCCGCAGGAACCACTTACTACGGCCATAGAAGGCTTAATTTCAATAAATCTGAAAAACACCTCTCTACGGCCGCAGAAACATTTTCCTACGGCCGCATGACAAAATGGTCCTTACGGCCGCAAAAACATATCCCTACGACCGCAGGAAGTTCCTGCACAGCAGGCCTTCGTCTCTGTTCGCGAAACAGGCCTGTAAACTCGCGTTTTTGACCTTTAATTCGACCAAAACTCAGTTCTAACCATTTGTACACTTTACTAGACATCCATAGACACTTATAAACACAATAAACATTAAAACCTAACACAAGAACATGATTTACATCCTCAAATGGATTATCTCCAATCAAAACTCATGAACTAGGTTTGTCACAAGAACTACTTGCTTGCAAGCTAGAAGACAACACAAAACAGGCTCTAGGCTTCGATGAATCTCTGAATTCAGTTGCAAATTACTTCCTTCCTTGATTTCTACTTCTAAATCTTCAAAGCGTGTGTGTGGGTTTCTGCTCACATATGTGTGTATGTATGTTACTGTGTTTGTAGCAAATGAAGGGATAAGGGATATATTATGAACCGACTTTGGGTTTAATAAATTAAACCCGGGTATTTTGTTCCCCTTTCCAACTTACAACTTGACACACGCTATCCCGTTTCAACTAACGGGGATATCTACGGAATCATAACACGAAACCGTATAACACTTTATCACTTTTAAACCCGTTTGACACTTTTCACATAATCACTCTAATTAACGCATAACACGCGTTATTAACTTAAAATACACTAATCTAAATCACTTAAAATCACTATACGACTATTTAAGCACAAGGTACAAGCCTACACAACTAGGCCCAATTTCAGGATGTTACACTTCATTTGACCAATTGTTAGAATTGCTTAGGGTTGCATATCCGACATCTAATATCCTGTCATCACACTACGAAGCTAGGAAGATAATGAGAACGGTCGGGTTAGGATACATACCTATCCGTGCTTGTATCAATGACTGCTGTTTATTTTGTGATGAATACAAAGATTTCCAAAGTTGTCCGATATGTTCTGAGAGTAGATGGAAAGACAAAAACACCAAGGAAAAGAAAGTTTCTAACAAGATAATGCGTTACTTTCCTTTGACGCTTAAGCTAAAGCGTATTTATAGCTCAAGACACACTGCAAAGTTTATGACTTGGCATGCTACCGGCCAGTGTAGTGAAGATGGTAAGATGCGTCTACCGGTGGATGGTACTGCTTGGAAACATTTCGATGCACAATATCCTGATTTTGCTGCAGAACCTAGAAATGTCAGATTAGGGTTGGCTGCTGATGGTTTCAATCCATTTGGCAACATGAGTACTTCTTACAGCATGTGGCCGGTCATATTGACAACATACAACACGCCTCCATGGTTATGTATGAAAGAGTCTTCATTCATGCTGACCTTGTTAATTCCTGGCCCTAAATCACCTGGTAAGGATATTGATGTTTTCTTGCGGCCGTTGGTAGATGAATTGAAGAGTCTATGGTCTAACGGAGTCCGAACGAATGATGCAGAAAGCCAAAAGTAATTAGTTTATTTTTTCTTTAATTTACTGGTGTCGCCGCAAAAGGGCCAAATGTCGCCGCAAAAAGTATATAATTTACTTTTTATTTAATTTAATATCGACACCGCTAAAAATTGTACCGTCGCCGCAAAAAGATGTCCACGTGGCAGAACAAGGTCCCGTTGAGTGTTGTCGCAAAAAGTTAAAAATGTCGTCGCAAAAAAGCTTTGGGTACGAACTTTTTGCGGCGACCCTTCTGCGGCGACATGTCGTCGCAAGAAATATTTAGCGGCGACCCTTAATCCTTTAGCGACGCCAAATGTCGCCGCAAAAGGCTTCTTTTTTTGTAGTGACTTGTAAGATCCGAAATTTTAAGATACATTAATATTAGTTAATAAGTTGATTTAATTTTTAAAGAATTGTATCTCATATTTATTAAAGATAAAATATTGTATTATCGAGAAAATTGGGAAAATTAATGTTTATAAGGGTGGTTACATCAAGTTGGTGTTATTTAGTCATGGGATACAATTGCTATTGCACAAGGTACAAATTAACAAAGCAACGTATACTTATAGTGCAGATTTTATAAGTCAATTGATATATATATATATATATATATATATATATATATATATATATATAGGGTAAGGATACACATAGAACACTTCTTAAACATAGAACCCTTAGAACCACCTTAGAGGTTGACACGTGTCCTCCCCCTCCCTTCCAACAAACTTTAAAAAAAAACCCCTCAATCTTTAAATGATCATAACTCATTCGTTTTTAAGAATTTTAACAAAAAAAGTATATCGTTAGATTCAGTTTTTCGTCCTCTTTCAAACAAGACCAGGCTTGATATATTTCTGAAACTTTATTTTTTTTTTTTTAAATGCAAATTTTTCAAAATTTTCATTTTCACCTGGGTTTAATTTGAAAATGCAAAAATGCAAAAACCGAAAATACAAAAATCAAAGATGCAAGTTATGCATATGCTTCCAAAAATGCAAATTTTGAAACCAATACTGAAAATGCAAACAAGAACTAACTGAAAATGCAACCCAAAATGCAAAACAAAATTTGCATTTTCATAAAAATTTTTGAAAAATATGGCAAGAATGGTCTTGATTGAAAGAGGATTAAAAAACTAAAATATTGGTATAAGTTTTTTTTTAAAATTCACAAAACTTAAAAAGTTATGACAATTTAAAGTTTTGGGGGATATTTTTTTATTAAAAACGTGGGTTTGTTGGGAGATAATTACAATTATGCCATCCTTAATCACAACCATTGATTTTTTTATTAAAAACTAAAATATTGGTATAATTTTTTTTTTAAAATTCACAAAACTTAAAAAGTTATGACAATTTAAAGTTTTGGGGGGTATTTTTTTATTAAAAACGTGGGTTTGTTGGGAGATAATTACAATTATGCCATCCTTAATCACAACCATTGATTTTGATGATCCAATGGTCCAGATTGGTTCTATGGTTCTATGTTTAAATAATGGTTCTATATTGATCCATTATATATATATATATATGGGGTAAACATTAGGGACTAAATGTAAAAACTTGAAAATAGAGGGGCTGATTGTGTAAAATACAATTATAAAACCCCAACTCCAGAAATTGGGTTCATTTTGTGGTCTTTGTTTCTAGAATGTTCAAGAGAGAAAGGGGAGAAGAGAAGGGAAATGATGCAAGCATGAACATTGTTAGGTATTTTGACTTTGGAGTCACAATTGGAGTGTTATAATGATGAAATCATCATAGAAGCATTGATTGGAAGATGAATTGGAACTTGATATATTTGAAATTGAGAATTTACGTAAGTATCAATCTTTGGATGTATTGATTTTATAATTACATTATGAGCTTGTTGAAAAAATGTTAATGTATGTGGGTTTCTATTACTATTTGAAGTGTTTCATAGAAGGATAATCATATGGAAGAAGAAGTTCGTGAGATAGGAGCTAAATCAGAGATGATTTATCTAAGTTTCATGTCCATTTCATAGTTGATGATAGTAATCAAAGTTAAATTTGAAAGAAAATTGAAATTTTCTTTGACTCTATTGGTCAAATTGGGCTAAAACCTATCAAGTTGGGTTTAATTCTAATAGTTATGTAAAATTCTTGTTTATGGTGTTGTCGAATCTATTTTGGTAATAAAAAGAGCCTCTAGAAGTTTTATATATGAATTGATTAAGTATTATTGAAGGTTTGTTGACTTTGGTAGTCAAATGGGTCAAATATTTGGTGAGTTGTTGTAAGTGGTGTTTGGTTATAAAAGTTATATTTGGTGATTAATTTGAATTGGTATTATATTCTAAAGAAGTTATCAAATGCTGCAAATGAGCTTGGTTCTATTGAAATTGAATTAATAGTCTATTGTTGTTATTAAAGAATGGAGCAAATGGGCCAAAATTGGGTCAAAATTATGTGAATGAAGTTTTACTTTATCAAATTAATGCAAGTGGTTATTTGGGAGTATGTTTGAAGCTTAATTGAGTAGATTGAAAGCTGCAAATAAGAAATGGTTGAATTGGTAGCAAATAGACAACAAAAGAACATAATTGTGCTATGCAGGGGGGACGCGACGCGACGGCTATGCGTCGCGACGTGACACATCGTGTCCAATGATGTACAATTTTCTAGATAATTTTCTGTGGCACGAGTGGCCCTGCTTCACGGCGTGAGGTGCCCTGAAACCACCAAAAACCTTATTTTGACCCCCTTTGACCTTGTAATTGATTGTGGTTGGCTTTTAATGATATTGGGGATAAAATTGGTGTCTTTTGAGACCCGAAAAATTGTTTTAACATATACCGTTCAGCTAGTAACTCTTTAGGAGTCTTGATTTCGGTTAACTTATTCAAGTTGACCTTATGTTTTGTGATTATAGGACTATTGATCAAGTGATAACATTGGCATTAGTTTTGGTTAGGGTTGTGATCCTCATCACACTCTGAGGTGAGTACACGTTGCGGATACCTAACTTTGTAAAGGATTATAAGTCATCATATATGTGTTCTTATATGTTTGGCAAAAGGTTTATATGAAACTTAATGAATCAAAGGATGTGGAACTTGCGTAACCTTTTATGTTAATGAACTTCATGATGGAATAAAAGTGAGACCAATACTTCACTTAGGAGAAGGTCCATATTGTTAACATGATTGTATTTGTTTTATTTATTTAAAACATGATGCTCCATATTAGAGTAAGCTTTGATCTTGTAATACTCATATGATTTTGAGTTGATAAGTAGTCTTTACACATATATTGTGATATGGGCATTGAAATGTCAAATGTATGATATGGTTTGTTAAGCATTCATGCTTAAGAGTTTTGAGCCATGATTTATTTGATCCTCATTTGCTTATTGTTAAGCTTAAGTGTTTGAGTATACTTGGCCTTATGTCATGTGATTTATGTGACCATTGTGGTTTGAGTTTTGGTTCGGACCTGTGAATGTGTTAGTGCTTTGTATACCATTGGGTGACGTATATGGGTCAAATGGCTTCGGTAATTTCTACTTGATACACGGGTGGAGTGGAATTGGTACGAGGAGTGAAGTGGAATGAAAGTACTCACGATGACCGTGTGGTTCAAGAGGCCGACGAGCAAACCGAACTTGTGTATACATGAGTGAACTTAGGGAATATATCATTCACACCTAACAAGCGTTGTATGGTGGAATGCTTCGTGATCCCCCACCTTGACGGGGAGATGTGGTTACCTCTATGTGGGCACATGTTGACCGTGGCCAGCTACCAGGTGGAAATACTATGACTCAATGGATAGACTCACATCCTTATGCGCTTTATGTGTACTTTAATTATGTTATGTTTATTTCCAAACTTGTATTTTCAAAAGGTGATGACTTGATTTCCTAAAGCAAATGTTTTGGTGATACTCACTAGCTATATTTGTATATCTAACAAGTGTTTAAAACGTTTTTGTATCAACAGGTATACTAGTGGCCTTTGTGAGATGGATAGGAGCTTTGTGCTTATTGTTTATGGTAACTTCTGGATTTCCTACTTTTAGATTAATAATCGTGAGACTGACTTATGTAACACCTAAAGTATGGATTATAATGATAAAGGTTTAACTAGGTCATGTTACAAGTTTATATCGAAATTGCCATATTTTCAAAAGAAGTTAATCTAAAGTTGTATTTGCTTCCACTTTGAGTGAAAGAATTTATGTAAACTTTGATTTAATAATGAGTTTTGAAAAATCCAAATTTGTTACTAAATTTAAAGGTGTTACACTGCTATGTCGGGCGTTATTGAAGGTGATGCAACACACAAAGAGAACAAGGACCAGTAACGATGGGCTTGATGCAGTAGGAACAAGAGAGTCAGTAGGCTTTGATTGGGCATCAGTATGGTGACTCCTCAATATGGAGAAACTTATTTGCAAGGTCTACGCATGGAATAGTCCTGGAGAAAGGAAATGTAGACTCATCTCACTTAGCATGCCGAATGGTGTAAATCTAACAGGTTCAAACATCCAAGCAACTAAGTGCTATACCCAATAAAAACACGAGCAATACTGCAAGGTGCAAGTTTATGAGCCGAGTAATTGCATAAGTAGGGAAACACTTGACAACCAAACGTATGAATGAAAGACATTGTAGCTTTTGGTTGTATGAAATTGCAACTGTAAGGGAGGCTTGTTTTGCAATACCTTTGAAGGCAACCGATTGATAATGTGAACAACGGAAGTAAAATAATGATCAACCCGTAAGGAGGCAAAGCTAGCGTTAGCATTAAAGAGCATTATTGCCAAACCTGTTTCAGTAATATGGTGGTGCTTAAGCTTAGCGCGCCCATTCTGAATGGGGCGTTTAAGTGCAAAATAGACACATATCTCCTCCTCCTGTTAGAATTGCATTTAGACCTTCACCCACGATATTAAATAACAACCGTGATAATGGATCACCTTGTCGAAGACCCCTTCCCATCCGAGACTCCTTAGCTGGTAAACCTTGAACCGGTGCAAATAATCTAATTTTAGAGATACAACCTAAAATCCACCATATCCATTGCTTCCGAACCCCATATATTGTCTTCAACGTGTTGATTAAAAATCTTCAATCAATTGACTTCTCAAAATCAAATTTTAATATCACCCCTGTTGTTTTTTATAATTTAAAATAGTGAATGACTTCATTTGCGTTGAGAATACAGTCCATTATATGTTTCACTGAAGTGATATTTAAATTTGATGGGATATTGTTCAGTCTATTATGTCAAAACAGTTATCTTATTGACACTGAACTCTTAATTTTATCTAAAATGTTTAAAGATATCGTATATCATGTGAACCGGTATGGTTTGTCTTTCATCAAGGTGTGAGACTTTAGCATACAGTTTGACTAAGGGGAGTGTAAGGGTTGTCAATAGGGTAAATTGAATGGTGACCGATACCGACCATTGGTTGCGGTCAATAGCAGGTGTTGGTGGCGGTGGGCAGTAGTGGTAGGCGGTGATGGTGGGTAGCGGTGGTCGGTGGTGGGTGGTGACCAATGGCGTGTAGTGATGGCGGTGGCGGTGGCCGATGGCAAGCCGTGGTGCTGGGTGGCGGCCAAGGCGGGTGGTGGTGGGTGGTCGGGGGCGGTGGTGTGGTGGCGAGCGATGGTGCTGGCGGCAGTGGTTGATGGCGGGTGGCGGTGGTTGGTGGTGGTGGGTGGTGGCGTTGGCGAGAGGTGGATGGTGGGTCGGTGATGGGTGACGGTGACTGTCGAGCGGTGGTAGGTGGTGGTAGCAAAACTGGCGGTGGTGGTGGGTGGTGGTGGCTGATGGTGGGGAGTGGTGGCAGGCGGTAGTGGGGGTTGATGACAGGTTGTGACAGCGGTGGTCACTGGTTAGCAGCAACGCGCAGTGGGTGGGGACGGTGGTGAATAACTAATTAATGATGATCGGTTAAAATAAAATTATAATTTAATATTAAATGGGTAAACTCAGAGAGACGTGCATCACCCCACATAGTAATCCAAGTAAATTAGTTGACCTATTATGTCTCTTATTGGGTCAATGGATTTAGTTTTTTGACCCTTTGATAGTATAAATGGAGCAGATCAAATCAGATCTAAATCAATATCTGACTCATTGACACCCCCACCGTTGAGTACCCATGCTTAAGCATGAGATGCTTCAAATCTATCGGCATAACCCACTTAATGGCTAATGCTTGAAGCATGCTTAAACCCAGAAAATACCTACACTTCACATGTTTCACATACTTTTTAAGTTTTTAAAACAAGTAATTTCCCCTTTCTCCACTCTCTCTCATAGTCAAATACCGAGAAACAATGTTTACTTCAATACCAAAAGTGGTGAGCACTGTTGGACATATATACCACATACCAACTAAACATGTCAAGATCATGCTTAAACTCATTCCGCATGCTCTTAGAACTTCTATATATGATAAAGATTTAAAGAAAAATATTCTATTAATGATGAAGCACAATATCCATTTGAGAAGATCCATATATCCTTAAAAAGTTGCATCCTAGTTTAATCTAGCGGCAAAAACTCGAGGGAACTCGTCTTTGAGACTCACACCGGAGCTTATCAATGAGTTAAACCAAAAACATGATTCCGACCCATTTGAGATTACCTACGAAAAGGAAGAGCAGAAATCCAAACCAAGATTATCGAGGTTCCTGCAACTCGAAAAAAATGAATCCCAAACTCTCCTTCCACAATGTAAAACAATAATTATATTGGTTTTTACCTTTTTCGAGTGAAGTTTTGACAATAATCATCAACATTATGAACATTCATTTGTAGACTGAAAGCTCAAACTACAAGGTCTCCAATAGTAAAACTACATATGAAAAGCTCCCTTACAAAAACAAAAGACAAAGGAAAGTAATAACAAACCCCTTGCTAGTTATCCTCTTTTTGGGTTCACTATGAATGGATAGTAGAGATGGTTATTGATGCAGCAATGAAACATGGGTAACATATACATGCATGCATTATACATCCAAAGACAAGTAAATTACCCGTGAGGGGCAGGGCGGGTGAAGATGAAAACTTCCCGGCTTATTATTTCCTCTTGCTTGTGCCGATTGTTAACAACTCAAAGCTTCGAAGGGCATCATCACGAGCAGCGCCTCTAGAAGGGCGAGTGAAAGATGAAGATTTGGACTCAAATCCAGGTTGAGAGTTAAGCCTTTGGGTTGTGGAGATTCGTGAACCCAAACGCTTAGATCGACTGTCACTAGGCTCACCAGATGAACTCGGCCTGCTGCTTGACACCACTGCTCTCTTTGAAGTACTACCATTTCGTGAAATGCGACCTCTATCTGTCTCACCATGCTAAATACAAACAAAACACACAAGTTTTCAATCTTACTTCACTGTTTTTGCCAATAAATAATCATTACATGATCTTATTTTAAAAGGAAACATATTTGGACAGTTGATATTTAACATTTTTTACTGTAGTCAAGTTGACTTTTGACAGAGACAAAACAATCTATAGTCTTTACAAAAACAAGATTGATTTATCATTGGAAAAATTCACATTTACACAAAAAATACTAACCATATCCTTGGATGATGTAACATTCTCTGAAGATCTATGCAGCCCACTACCAGACATGTTTCGTCTACTAAATGCCTCAACCGCACCTGAGAATCTTTCTCGAGTCTCTTGTTTCACTATAACAAATACATGGTACAGACAACTGTTAAATTTGTTTCCCATTCTACTTTACATAAAAAAAAGAATTTAATATTTGACTCTAATCTAAACAAAGATCAATAATATTACACTTGATGCTAAATCTTCATTAAATATGCAAATCATCAGGTTATGTTTCTGCTCTGAAATATGTAACCTTTAACTTTATATAGAATACATGAAAATTAACACTAAAACCTAAACAAACCTGGGGTCCTTACTGCAGATGGTCCAGGGTTCAATGAAACTTTTGCAGCTGTCTGCTGGTAATAGAGGTATATAAGATGCAACATTTCAAGGATATATACATATCCATATATATATCTATATATATATAGAGAGAGAGAGAGAGAGAGAGAAAAGTTCAAACGAGAACTGTTTTTCGTACGAGAACTGTTTTTCGTACGAGAACCAATCTGAGCCGTCCAATTCCCCCTCTTTTAATGTCATTGCCCACCCATGAATTCCTCACATGCACCCTGCCACACTTGATCCTCTCCACGCTCTCCATCCATGAGCTTCCCATATCCAAGGAACGGCTGAGATTGGTTCTCGCAGCTCTCGTACGAAAACGAGAACTGTTTTTCGTACGAGAACTGCGAGAACCAATCTCAGACGTTCCTTGGATATGGGAAGCTCATGGATGGAGAGCGTGGAGAGGATCAAGTGTGGCAGGGTGCATGTGAGGAATTCATTGGTGGGCAATGACATTAACAGAGGGGGAATTGGACGGCTCGGATTGGTTCTCGCACGAAAAACAGTTCTCGTTTGAGATTGGTTGTGCGTGTGCATGTGCGTGTGTTCGTGTGCGTGTGCGTGTGCGTGTGACTAAGAGATATACTGACCCTTCCTCTAGAACTGGATCCAATTTGAGGATACTTCAATATAGTCCAGTCAAATACATAGTCAAATTGATAACCTGTTATGTTAGATCATGAACACTTTTGTTTCATATCAGTGTAGATATGAAGTATAAGCAAAATAATAAGAATTTCCGTTCGTTGACTAGACCTCTACATATTATTAATATTAGTAATCCAACGTTATGTTATATATTCTACCTTCTCTAATGAAGAGATCACGGAAAAGCCTCTTCAAGTAAGAATAATCTGGCTTGTCATCGAATCGCAGTGATCGGCAATAATGGAAATATGATATGAATTCAGAAGGGTAAGATTTGCAAAGCACCTGTAAGTTAGAATTCACAATACTATTGAATTATATTAGCCAGTTTAATAATGCAAAGAAAATAGACTGAAAGCCATATATAAACCAATTCAAAAAAATAAAATTTTAATAAACAACTACATTAATAGAATCTCTAAATAATACCTCAATTGGAGTAAGCATCTTCTTTTCACTAATTTTGTCATATTTCTGCTTCTTAGTGCCAGCTTTCAGTCCCTGCCAAGGAAGGCTACAGCGACATATACATATAAGAACCGATTCGGAATTTTAAGAAATTAAAGCATAATAAAGTATTAAATAACATGTTTTAAGAATATATATTCAACATTTCAACCTTCCTCTCAAGAAATACATGAGTACATAGCCAAGAGATTCCAGATCATCTCTCCTGCTTTGCTCTGCCATTGACAATTAAATTACATGACTAATCAAATGAGATATCAAACAATTCCAACTTTAAAGAAAAAAGGTTTAAATTTTAATCAAAGTAAAAGAGAGTATATAAAAATGAATGCAAAGCGCTTCTATATACTATCATATGGAGACGGTGTACATGTAATCAAGAATGAATATTATTCACAAAAAAGCAGAAGAAACAAGTCTACTCACCAACTCCGAGGTGAGTGTTGACACTGGCATAACGAGCTGTTCCTGTGAGATTTTTGTTTTCCCTGAAATATATAACTTTTTCAGAATGCATGAAATATAAGGATAAATGAGGTTAAAATTGTCAGAAAAAGCGTACACTGTAGATTCTATATGAATAACAACCTGATTTATTCTAAGTAACCGCATTTAAATAATGGTTTCACAGTTATACATAGAGTAATATATGAAAAGGTGGAAAATGGGTAAGTCCAATGGCTTGTATCACGGGTCACGGGTCAAAATGGGTAATTGTAGAAACACAAACAGGTCATGGGTTGTGATAGGGGGTCGGTCATGCACTTTTTATTTAGCTTATGGATTACCTCCTGATATTCTTAGTTAAGTAAATAAAACAAATGTCATGTTGCCCATTAGACACGATGTCTAAAATAAACGTTACCCGAATCAACCCAGAAACTATAGAACTTTACACATATTGACCCCTTCTTAGAATGATGGGTTGATATTGACAACCCAGAAATTATTTCCAGTCTTTTTCATATTTTGCTAAAAATCAAACTTAGAAATAATGTTGTAGCTGCACAGACTAGGCCACCAAATTTTGTATGCTTAAAAAATTATTCTCAAAGTTTTTTGGGTAAAAAGAACATATTCCCAAGTTATTTTTTTAAAAGTCCCAGGTTTCTCCAAAGTGAAGTAAGATTTGAACAACACAAAATGGTTGATCACGACATATCTAACGAAAAAGGTTCTCTCTATCGAAAGTATGTCCTATTATCCTACTAGCGATGTAAACGAGCCGAACCAAGCCCGAGCTCGAGCCGGGCTCGTTCATGATTTTTTTTTTAGCTCAAGCTTGGCTTGTTTAAGCTTGGCTTATTCAGGCTTTGGGTATTAGTTTGGAATTCTCGTTATTATGATATATATAAATATTAATATTAAGCATATCATAATATAAAATTATATTATACACAACACTAGTTTAGTAACTGAGCCACTCTTTAAGATTGATCTCGGACTCGTTTACTAACTGAGCTTTACTCTAGCCTCGAGCTCGTAAAGCTCAGCTCATTTCAAGCTTTTAAAGATCCGAGCTCAGGTAGCTCGCGAGTAGCTTGGCTTATTCAGGCTTTGGGTATTAGTTTGGAATTCTCGTTATTATGATATATATAAATATTAATATTAAGCATATCATAATATAAAATTATATTATACACAACACTAGTTTAGTAACTGAGCCACTCTTTAAGATTGATCTCGGACTCGTTTACTAACTGAGCTTTACTCTAGCCTCGAGCTCGTAAAGCTCAGCTCATTTCAAGCTTTTAAAGATCCGAGCTCAGGTAGCTCGCGAGTAGCTTGGCTCGTTTACATCTCTTTAATGAAACGAGTTTATACCATAGAATGCTAACTCTGTTGACTTGATATCCCAGTATCTCGGTTAAAAAGGAAAACCTAGGTCACTAAGGTCTAAGGGTATTAAGAAGAGTTAATAAACTTCCTAGTACATTCCTATATCAATGACAGTTAAACTTGTATATACAAAGAAAACCCAACTCTATTGACATGAGATCCCAAGAGCAGATATCAAAATGACAAACTATTTGTATAAACTAAAAGTAGGAGATTATAAACTTCCTAGTCCATCCTATAACAATCAGTAACACTGATATGGGGCCAGGCATATGGGTCTTAATCATTTTCTGGACAATCACGTGTACCAGATGTACCAAATACGAGGACCACTTCGAATGGAATTGTAGAGGGTGTAGTTCATAAGATCTCTTACATAACCAGTCTAATGTTCATCCCTTCAAGACCACACTAAACATCACCATTACGACTTTACCATCTCAAGAAGAATCATGTGAATAGTGTATTACTGTCTACACACAGCAGATTAGTTCAAGGAAATTATGTGTGTGTCGGACTAATTATGCTTCACCGAAGGTCTAAAACAGAGCAAAAACTATTATATGTAGGTTTCAACCGCTAAGATTTCATCGAAACTTCCATGTGTTTCAATCATCTCTATTCATCTGGAGAATCAATTTTAATAAAAACTATATATCCGTAACATAGTGATGTAATATTAAATATGATTAGAACACAATTTGGAAACAAAGTACCTAAAACGTTAATACACAATCGATACAAGAAATAATACAGAAAGGTTGAAGTAAAGAAAGTAGGTAGAAACAGAGAAAGTATTGAGGTAATTGACGACACAATTCTCTTAAAACAAATTCGCCATGTAGTTCCTATGCTACTACAATTTGTCATGTGTTTCATAGGGTACAAATGTACAATGATCAAAGCAATCACACTACTGAACATGACAGCGACGCCCGAAGTTTTACAGCAGCAAGGTATCGTTGCCGAGATACCGTTACTCCGTTACACAGTGGTGTGTGTCATCTTCCAGAAAGACGTGTTACAGCAGTGCTTTTCTTTTCTAAAGAAACGTGTTCTAACAACGTGTACTTTCATTTTCTATGATATATTTTTTGTGTATAGAGCATTAGTAAGCAGCATCTCTCTGTTTAAATTAGTACTATGACATCGCTCTGTGATTGTTCACACATAATACATGTTACATAAGCTTAATATATTATTGTCGAAAGCTGACATCATAAAGAATTTTCATACCTATATGGTATATGCTTGTGAGTATGGAGATCCCTATACTTCTTTGCAAGACCATAATCGATAATGTACACCTGTCATAAGATCAAAACCACCAGAAATATGTTGTATAACTTATTAGAGAAATCAGTTTTACCCAACAGGTAAAGCTATTTCATCTGAAGTAAAAACAATCCAAAATTTTATAAAAACTTTTTATGGACTTATAGCAGCAAGGTCATCCTACATGACAGACAAAACATCACGAGTAAAGGTATGCAAAGATTAAAAAAATAATACGAAATAAGCACTGTGCAAGGACGGGCATATGTTTCATCAGTTTTATTCTCTTTAAACTGAAGTCAAAGAGATCACCTGATTTGCCTTCCGCCCTAGACCCATCAAAAAGTTATCTGGCTTAATATCACGGTGAAGAAAACCTCTGGAATGCATATACTCAACTCTGTTTATCTGAATGAAACATTGAATATGCATAAACATTGATATATAAAGTTTATTACAAAACTCCTCATGAAAAATGTGAAATGCGGCAAACTTACTAACTGATCTGCAAGCATTAAAACTGTTTTCAGTGTCAACTTTCTATTACAATAATTAAACAAGTCTTCCAAACTCGGTCCAAGAAGGTCTATAACCATAGCATTGTATTCTCCTTCAACTCCAAACCATTTAAGGTGGGGAACACCAGCTGCATTATATTGATAAAAATGTAAAATAAACAGTCTGATGTAATATATCAAAGATGCCCGTTAGATCATGTTATATGCTATATAACCCCAACATTACATGAAGTATAATATGAACTAGAAAAAAAATGAAGAGAAAGAACTCACTTCCTCCTTGAAGAAGCATGTACAATTTAGACTCATAATGAAGTTGTGGATGCTTGGTCTTGCTAGATTCCTGAAACAAACACGAGTCTTTTAACTGTACTCTTGAAAGTGCTAGTGGTTTTTCATGCAAAGCATGATATTCCGGGAAACTCTTTTCCAGGAGCACAAACATAATAGACACTAAAAATAAATTCTCAAGCAGAATACGAACATAAAAAACTGTGTGATGAAAACATCAAGATTTGTTTTTGAGTATAACAGAGAACTTTCTATAGCGTCTAAATCAATATACAGGCTGAATCATTCATATTATAACCTAAAATTTTCATACCCACTAGGACTAGTAACTAGTTACATATATATCATAGAAGTAATTAGTAAAGACTTTAAAGTTCTTTATACATATAAATGCAATAAGTACATGTAATGCTGCAGTGTAAGCATATGCAGTAAAAGATTAACACCAATTAGAACATCGCCAATTCAAAACGCATGCATATGCTACGGTTAACACACTTACTAAGTTCTATATCAAGTGACAACAGTAAAGTAAAGATAATGAACACAAATGTATATAAATGCCGTAGAAGCTAAGACTTTGTTCATTTCACCATAAGGCTCGTTTTTTCACCTTGGAAGATTTTGAATTTCCTAAATTTAAGTAGAATTCACTTGCATATATATATTACAATTAAGTTTGAGCTATATCTATGTACAACTTTTCAAGCAGCCAGCAATAGCATTACATACCAGCTTGACTGCAACTTCTTCTCCACTTTGTATATTTACTCCTGAAGATATATATCAAGTTAAACAACAATTAAAGGGATATCAATAAGATCAGCATTACTACTGAATTATGTTAATAAAAAAAATATATTACCCAAATAAAGCTCTCCAAAAGATCCACTGCCAATCTTCCTCCCTAGCTTAAACTTTCCACCAATCACATGATCCATGATTAAATTTCTAACAATAAAGCCCAAATAATTAACTTGAGTTTGTCAATTTCTTGACAAAACACAATGGCTGATAATGCTAGAATCTATAAAATCCACCAGATCCACCTAACCCCACCGCAAGGTTTTTTTTTTCTTCTATTATACAAGAATCTCCACAACCCTAATTTCCAGAAAGTATAAACAAACTTTTGATATGAAAATTTGTTAGAGTAATGGCGATGTATTCTAGCGACGGAGGAACATATAAGTAATTAGGAAAGTTTGGGTACAGATTTTATCATATACAGGATGAATAAAAAACAATGAATCAGTGTAAAACCCTAGAACCTACATGAATCAATCGACATACAAAGTTGAAATCTTGTGGTAAAAAATCAAATCAAAATATGATTGTTGAAACACATTAGTCAAAGAGTTGATGATTTATGTAGTTAGATATATACACGATTGTGTGTTATACAGACGACGAAAGAAGGTACGGAGAGAAAGGTTTAACAGGAAGTGAAGATTGTTTTGAAATGAGATCGACGGAGATGAATCTAAGAAGACGAAATTGACGGGGAAATCGGTTGTTTGGGGTAAGATTCCAGAGGATCTGTGCACAAACGAAAATATTACAGCAGAGTGCGAACACCACAGTCGGGAAAAAAGGTTTTTTCAATGGAATGATAATTATTAACATTAACATATTATATAAACCCATAAAAATATCCGTAAAATTAATATTATCTAACTTAAGTGACGTTATACTTAGGAACCATTAAATGAGTAAATATAGAAATAACTAAACTACCTCATTAGAGTGATATGTGAGTTTAACATCACGTAAGTTAGGTAATGTTAACATTGACAAGGTTCAAATGAGAATGAAAATTAAATTGAGAATGGGAGTCTCAATCTCGACCGTTCATTTTGTAAGTGGAATTCATGGATGGAGAGCGTGAGGTGATAGAGTATGACATGATGCATGTGAGGAATTCATGGGTGGGCAATGACATTGAAGGAGGGGGAACTGGACGGCTTGGATTGAGTCTCTCATTCTCATATATATATATATATATATATATATATATATATATATATATATATATATATATATATAGAGAGAGAGAGAGAGAGAGAGGGAAGTTCCATCGAGAACAAAAAAAAATGCGAGAACTGCGAGAACCGATCTAAGCCGTAAAATATCTACCAAACGACAACATATTAAATTATGAAAATTATATCAAATATGCTCTTTTAATATGACATCCATATTGCTATATTTTTTTCAACAAAAAAATTTCGTTTTTGCCGAGTTTTTTTTCTAGTACTATAAGGTATGTTACATATATGTAATAAGTACTAACATATATGTGATCAGTACTATAAGGTATGTTACATATATGTAACGATTTTTTTTTTGAAAAAAATATAGCAATATAGATGTCATATTAAAGAGCATATCTTTGTCGTTAATTTGGTATAATTTTCATAATTTAATATCTTGTCGTTTGGTAGATATTTTAGTTTTAAAAAGATGGAGATCGGTTCTTGCAGTTCTCGTATTTTTTTTGGTTCTCGATGGAACCCTCCCATATATATATATATATATGTTGGTCCCGAATGGATACTACAACAACAAATGTTTGTAGAAGGGGGGTTGAATACAAACTTTAGCAAATTAAAATTTTAGAGAGACACGGTTTACTTTTATATAATTCTTATTGACGTTAATCAAGAATTACATGAACTAGATGCGGAAAATCTAAGTTCAATAAAAGGTGACAACTAATTTTGTCTAACACATAGACAATGCTAATCTTAAACAACTAATGTCTAAGACGTTCAACACATGAACAAGTTTGTTACACTGAAAGTAAAATGCTAACTCTTCTAATTCTCAACTTATGAGATTTCAGTGTTTTTCAACGCTTTCGCTTTGTTTAGCATGTTTCCATGCATGAGTATATATAAGCAAAGTGTGTCCGAGTTGATGGAGAGAGAAGGAGACAAAGGTACTTGGTTTAATAATATTATAATAGATAAAGTTAGTGGGTGAAAAGGTAAGTTAACTTTATACACAAAGTGTGTAAAGTGAACTTACTTTTCAGTAATGAGTATACCCACTATCTATTATTATATTATTAAATTACTACATTTATGTCTTGAGAAAGTAACCTTATCCTTCCATGCTTGTGCTTTAATCGACACCATGCTTTCTGAAGATTTGACTTTACCAAATATGGAGTTGCCAGCCATACTTAACATCATATCTTCGAGATCTTCTTTTCAAGAGTATCTTTCTCCTTTTTCAGGGGATAAAGATCTATCCTTTTTGTATCATTGTAGATCCAAAAAGTGCTAAGTACTTTTACAAAAGAAAGATCTAAGGCATAATAAGAACAACGCATGTTCTGCCTTTGACTTTAAGAAAATATTACATAGAAAAGCTATTAACTGAGATATACAATAAAGACTCAGTTAACAGACACTGAACTACAAATATAATTTTGCTCAGCTAAGGATAAGTGTGAAAGACTCAGCTGACTAGACTTGCTCAGCTGATCAAATTGTTCAGCTGATAATACAAATCGTAGTAGCAGCTAATAAACTGATTAACTCAACTTTCAGCTGTTCCCAAGGGCTCAGCTAATCATTTGAGTATAGTCAGCTCGCAAAGAGAAGATTGGATAAGTAGTAAATACCTTATCTGACAGATGGAAGGCATCAGCTGATAACTGTGATTGAGTCAGCTGATCCTTGACTGCTCAGCTGATCTTGAAATCTTCATCAGCTGATGGTTCTAGGCCATTAGCTGATCCAGTGTGATTCCTCAGCTGATGCTCTTTGACTGATCTTTTCTTCTCAGCTGATCTTTCTGAAGCTGGTCCTTTGGCTGATACTCAGTGTTCAGCTGACACTATGATTCGTCAGCTGACATTTCTTACTTAGAAATTCTTTAAGTCTCAGAAAGAAAAACAACACATGTTTTTCATCAATCTAAGTCCAAAACTGAATATATGGTTTTGTTAACATCAAATCCTATTTTACTTAATAGATAGGTTTGATTAAGGTTTGATATTGCTATCTCACCAACAATCTCCCCCTATTTGATGATGACAAAACCTTATCTGTTTTAAGAAGAATCAGTTTGACTCGAATTTGTAAAGATTAAACTTTTAAGTGCAATTTGGTTACCTAGCTATCTGTTTTTGGTAACTCTTTAAAGTATGTTCCCTGATGTTCTGTTTTTGGGAATCTTTTCATTTATGAAGTACCATTGTTCTGTTTTTGGTATCTTTTCTATCTTTTTTTTTTTAGGATTTTTGAACTTTTCGATATTTACACTATGTAAGCTATCCACTCAGAGTCATCTATACTAGCATTTTTAGCTAAGTAGTCCATGATCAAAGTTTCAAGCTTGATTACAAAACAAAGTATTTACATAAGAGTTTGTACAGTGTAATCTAACTAAGAGTTAAACTAAGTACAGAAGTTGAACTATTCTAGGAATTGAAATTACATCTACTCTAGTTATGAAGTGTGATCTTCATTCCCACCAAGGTTCTTCTTTTACATCCAGAAGTCTGTTCAGAGGATTGGCAGCCAACAACTCTTCAGCTCTTGCTTGAATCAGATTTTCAAAGCGTTCACTTCCTGTCTGTCCCCTTGTTAAACGTGCAGCTTGAAAGATTAATTCTCCAGGGGCTTTTCCTAAGTCAGTTTCTCTTAGGAATCTCCAGACACCAGCTCTGTTTTTGAAGAAAATCCCTCTCTCAGACTCAGTTATGTACTTAAACATTTCTGGCTCAATGTTGGAGGGCAAAGCAGTGTTGAAATTTTCATATGCAGACAGGTAAGGATGATCAGGATTAAGTATAATCCGTTCAGCAGGTACAAAAGCTTTGGAGGATTTCTTGAAGGCATCCTCAATCACATCAATGTGTTCCACAAATTGATCATGAGTGCATATCCTGTGGTAAACAACCATTCTGATCCATAATTCGAATTTGTTTATAAACCTTGGGGCAATTTCACTTTTGGATTTAAGGAGGTGGTACAGAGTCTCAATCATCTCAGTGAAGGAGAACAGTTTGCAGTGATGGATATAGGCATTCTCATGTGTTTGTCTTTCATCTCTTCTTACTAATCTGAAATATGGCCCTTCATCTGTTCCCTTATATGGAGTGACTCTGGAAATGAGATTTTGATCCTTTCTTTCTATCAAGTTCTTCTTGTTATCCAAGACCTCTTTGATCTCCCTTTCAGATTGCTGAGTTGTAACTCCAAAGTTGAACTCATGCAATGCTTGAATGGCTTCTATGTGAGTTCTTCCTCTTTTAGGAACTTTCTTGACAGAAGGATCATCTTGCTGTGATGCAACCTGTGTTGGATGTGATTGAGAGGATAGCATTATGATTTCTTCTTCTTGTAATTCTCTCAATTCATCATCAGTGACACCAACTGTAGCAGCAAGATCCTCAGTGGTAGTGAAATCCTGGTGTCTCTCTTTGGCTTTAAGAACTTCTTCAATGGTTGAACCAAGAGCAGCAGCCAGTTCATTTAACTCTCTGAGATTCTCATCTTCTTGATTTAGCTCTTCCTCTCTTCTTTCTTCTTCTTCAATCTCCTCAGCAGTCATTATCTTCTTTCCTTTTCTTCTTGATGAACTACTGGGAGTTGGTTGACTTGATTGAACTGGAGAGGAAGCTTGGACTGGTGGAGCTGTAGTGGAGGAGCTCTGCTTCCGTATGTTGAACATAGAGGACAAAGGCATTTCATCTTCATCATCATCATCAGAATCCTCAGATGGTAGCTCAATTGGAGCACAGGATTCACCTTGCTTTGATTTCTTTGTCCTTCTAGCCATTTGCTTTAGCCTTCTCTTTGGCCTTTGCTCTTCTTGAGCAGGTTGCTCCCCCTCAGATTTATTCTCCCCCTCAACAGTTGATCCTATTTCATCGGGGGTCGATGCATCCTCTGCTTGTAAAACAGACTTTGTCCTACTGACTTCTCCCCCTTTTTGTCATCATCAGAGGAGGTAAAAACAGCAGGCTTTGCAGGGGCATCAGGAGTGGTGAAGGAATAAGGAGTTGGGATAGGTGTAGAGGTAAAGGGTGGTATGGTGGAGGATGAAGGTGAGGTAGTGGGAATAGGAGGCTGAGTGAAAGGTGATGTTGAGTGTTTAAAGTGAGAGGGAATAGGAGAGAAAGAAGGGATGGAAGTTGAGATAAGAGGTTTTAGGCTGTTGATAGCTTCAGTGAGATTGGAGAATTCTCTCAGAGTATCACGGTGCCTTATCTTAGCACAAACGCTGGACCTATTGACCTCAGTATCAATGTCTTTTAGGAGAGAGGGGATGGTTAGAAGAGATTCAGGAATGGTAATGGAGATATCAGGGGGTGAGGGTCTAAGGGTTTTGAGTTGGGAAAGGAGATTGGAAATGGTATGGTTTAAGGTAGAAATGGTTTGGGCAGGTATAGGATGGGAGGGTTTAGGAATAGGAGTAGAGGTTTGGTTTAGAAGTTGATCTAGTTTGGTAAGAATAGGGGAAAGATCAACAGGGGCAGGGATGGGTTGGGGTTTGGGTTTGTTGGCTTTAAGTGACTCAATATCATTGGTTAGGTGAGAGATTTGAGTTTCTGTTTGAGTTTGGAAAGAGGTAAAGGAGGCTTGAAGACTATCCATCTTTTGAGAGATAGATAATAAGGTTTGAAGTAGTTGGGGTGAGGGTTCAGAAGTAGTAGAGGGAATGGGTTGGGTTGGAATTGATTGAGAAATTGTGCTTTGAATTGGAATGGATTGTGGTCCCTCACTTAGACCTTGTTATAGAGGCCTAAGATCACTGGGAGCAGAAGTTGTACCCTGTACTAATGACTGGTTTATGCCACTAGTATTGACAGGTAGTGCACTAGTATGTGTAAGAATTGAATAAAAAACATGTGCAAGTAAGTGAGTGTGAGTGAGGGTTGCACTCAAAGGGTTATCCCTTATTACAGTTGCAAGTTGTTGTGAACTTACTAGGGGATAGGCTTGACACATAGGGGTTGTAGACACAGTATGACCTTGGGAGAAGGTCTGTCTTTCAATGGTATCACCCTGTTGGGAGGGTGACCCAGATTGCAGCAATCCCATATTTACAGATGTGCCCTGTTGTGAGGACACACCCACTGGTTGTAGGGTTATATCAACTTCCATGAGCTCCCCCTCAAAATAAGAGGTAGCTATAGGAGTTGAGGTCAGAGGTGCAGTGTGCATTTCCTCTGAGATAAGTGCAGTGTGCACCATCTCTAATGACCTTGTTTCTATTTGGGTTACTAAGGGAGTAGAACTAGCAACTGTTGGAAGTTGACTAGAGCTTGGCTGTTGTGGGGGTGTTACAACTAGAGGTGAGGATGGGTTCTCATTGGTGGGGTCAACCAAATGAGTGTCCTCAGAGATTGAGAGTGTACCTGTGATGTGTCTTGTTTTGCTGATCTCAATGAGTTCCTCCAGCTTATCAGAGACCTCTTCATCATCAGGGACATCTTCATTTCCACTACTTGGTGCTCTATGAACAGAGTTACTTGATCCTTGTTGTTGATCAGGGTTGGGATAGGCAATAGTACCTCCAAGAGTTCTACTTGGAGAATCATCATCAGATTCTTCATTACTTTCATCAGTGCTTAGGTGTCCGAACCTCTTTGAAGTAGAGGAACTAGAGGGAAACATTTGTAATGGTATTCCATGTTGACTGGATGAAGTAGAACCAGATTGATAAGGCTCATCTCTCATGTAAAATTCACCAGCATCATCATTATGGCCATTACCACCATCACTGTCATCTAAATTTTCTCCTTCAAATATGGCTTCATCATGAGTAACAGATTGAGCCACTTCCTCAGTTACAACATCAGGGGACTCAGAATCATGAGCCACTTCTTCTTCATGCACTTCCTCCTCATCATTATCATTAGCAATATCAATGAGCTCTTGCATCTGTGCAGTGATTGCTGGACCCTGATCTTCCCTTATCAGATGAAAGATCTTTTGACCCATTTGTGGTATGGTCATTGTGTCCAAAACAGCAGCAATACCAGTGTATTGTTCCCATTGAAGATGATGAAGTACAAGTAAGCTTAGGTACCTGATATAGGGAACAATTGTTCTGGTGGACTTCTTTGCAGTGCCAAGAGTGATCTTGTCCACTATCTCCGAGAATATGACTTGAGCAAAGTCAATATTCCTCCCTGTGACCAAGGCGTGCAGAATCATCAGTTCTGTTTGATTCATTTGGTCAAAGCTTCCAGACTTATGACCAAAGCACCGAGTGATTACACTTGCCAGGTACTTCCATGGGTGTCCCAGCACAGACAACTTATATTGACCATGGGTGACAGCTTCATTGTAGCCAATCAGGGGTAAGACCTCCAAGACTTGATCCATTTGAGCAAAAGGTTGATATGGAGCTAAGTTGGGCAGAGAGATGGCTTGACGAAGAGTATTGATATTGATGTTGATGTTGATTGTGCCATTTAGACATGTACAGGTAATGAGTTCTTGATCCGTATGGTACCTTGCAGTGTACCACATCTCACCGACAATGTTTGGAAATATGAAGAAAGGATGGGCAGAGAGACATGGAAACAGGGGATGAGCATTTATGAATGCTACCATTGGTTCGTATCCCTGGTTTGATTTATTTGTGGGAATTTCAGTGTTGATTATGAAGTTGTTTGGACGAATGGTGATTTCTGAGTTTGGTGTGACATTTTCACCAGCAATGGCGTTTGGAGAAGTTGCAGGGTTGAAGATCACCATGATTACAGAGTGAATGAAGTTTGAGCAACGAGAGTTTAGGGTTTGAAAGTTTGAGAGAGAAAGAGTGTTTGGGAATTTTGAAAGCTTAAGAAATGAATAACCGCTCGAAAACACCTTTAAATCTTCCTTGGAAACCTAAACTGTCACAGAAATATTTTGTAAAAAGTAACTGTCACTTCTGCAAAAAGGTAATAGACGGAATAGATATTAAATACACAGACAATAAACGGACAAATAAACTAAATTAAATAACCTAGTAACACAATAAATACAAATGAGAAATTAATAAAATAAGTGTGGGGACACAATATTTTTGACTTTTGAAAAACATCAGCTGACAGACGAGAGTGTCAGCTGATCCATGTTGAGATAAAAATGAGTGTCAGCTAATGAATTCACTTAGCTGAGCTTCTAAGTCTTAGCTGATGGTTTATCAGCTGAGGTATAGTGTCAGCTGATGATCGTCAGCTGACATAATTCTATTAGCTGATCTACCATAAGTAAAGTATGTAGAAGCTTAAATAAGTACTTCATTTCACACACAAATAAAATTATTTTCTCACACACAATTAACATGCCAAGTTTGGATATTAGGAAGTTGAACCGAGACTCATCCAAAGGTTTTGTAAAAATGTCAGCTAATTGAACATCAGTGTTGATATAATGCATTGAAACTTTCTTTTTCTGCACATTATCTCTAAGAAAATGATGTCTGATTTCAATATGCTTAGTTTTTTAATGCAAAACAGGATTATTAGAGATATATATAGCACTTGTGTTGTCACACAGAATTGGGGAGTTTTCAAACTGTAAGTCATAATCCAGTAGTTGATTTTGCAGCCATAGCAATTGAGCACAACAGCTTCCAGCAGCAATGTATTCTGCCTCAGCTGTAGAGGTTGAAACAGAGTTCTGTTTCTTGCTTGACTAGCTGACTAATCTTCCACATAATAATTGACAACCCCCGGATGTACTCTTTCTGTCTAGTGTGCAACCTGCAAAGTCAGAATCAGTGTATCCAACTAACTCAAAATCAGAGTCTTTGGGGTACCAAAGACCTAGATTAGGAGTTCCTTTGAGATACCTGAAAATTCTTTTAACTGCAGCTAAGTGAGATTCTTTGGGATCTGCTTGGTATCTAGCACAAAGACATGTAGAAAACATAATATATGGTCTACTTGCAGTAAGGTACAAAAGAGACCCTATCATACCTCTATAAGCTGTAATGTTCACTGATTTACCATCAGTGTCCTTTCTAAGCTTTAAGGCAGTGGATATGGGTGTTTTCATTGAAGAACAATTTTCAAACTCAAATTTATTAAGTAAGTCATTTACATACTTTGTTTGATGAATGAAAATTCCATCAACCTCTTGTTTAATTTGAAGACCTAGAAAATAGTTTAATTCACCCATCATACTCATTTGATAGTTATCAGACATGAGTTTGGAAAACTTTTTGCAAAGATCAACATTTGTAGACCCAAATATTATATCATCTACATAAATCTGTACAAGAATCACATCACCCTTGAATTTTCTTATAAATAAAGTGCTATCTATGCTTCCCCTTATAAATCCTTTATTGGTCAAAAAGGAAGAGAGGGTATCATACCAGGCTCTTGGAGCTTGCTTCAGACCATACAAAGCTTTGTTCAAGAAGTATACATGATCTGGTTTACTTGTATCCTCAAAACCTGGAGGTTGTTTGACATACACCTCTTCTTTCAATTCACCATTTAGGAAGGCACTCTTAACATCCATTTGGAATACTTTGAAGTCTTTGAAGGCAGCATAAGCAAGAAATAGTCTTATTGCTTCAAGTCTTGCAACAGGAGCAAATGTTTCATCATAATCAATACCTTCTTCTTGACAATACCCCTGAGCAACTAATCTTGCCTTGTTTCTGATGATCAGCCCTTGTTCATCCATCTTGTTTCTGAACACCCACTTAGTGCCAATGATGGATTTGTCCTTTGGTCTTTGCACCAAAGTCCATACATTGTTTCTTGTGAATTCAGCCAATTCTTCTTGCATGACATTTATCTAGTGAGGATCAGTTAGAACTTCATCTACCTTCTTTGGTTCAATCATAGAAACAAAACCTGTATATAAACAGAAGTTACAAGCTTTTGATCTTGTTAGTACAGGTGCTTCTATGTTACCTATGACCTGATCAATTGGATGATTTCTGAGGTCCTTGTAGGCATTTTGGATTCTGGGAGTTGAAAATCTTTGGTTTGGGTCAGCTGATGAGACTTCGGGTTGATCAGCTGACAGAATTTCTTGATTACAATCTGATGAGACTTCTACTGATGAGGGAATGTTTGATATGGAATTAGAGTCCATTGATGTTGAATCATGATTCCCTTCATTTAGTAAAAGTGTGGGTTGGTTTAGGATTGAATGTGCAGAGGTATTTTGTAAGTTTGGAACAGGTTCATCTAAGCCATCTATGTCAGCTGATGAGATTGGATCAGCTGATGGGAGTGGATCAGCTGATACTGGAATGTTGTCTTCAGTATTCAGCAGATCATTAAATTCCTCACCTGTAGATGGATTAGTATAACAGGAAGCAACAAAGTCATTTTCATTAAAACTTACATTGATTGATTCTTCTATGACCTTTGTTTTGATGTTGTAAATTCTGTAAGCTTTGGAGATCACAGAATATCCAACAAACACACCTTCATCAGCTTTTGGTGCAAATTTTTGCAATTGATCTTTTTGGTTCAGAATGAAACACTGACACCCAAAGATGTGTAGAAAGCTGATGTTGGGCTTCCTTCCCTTGAGCACTTCATAAGGAGTCTTGTTGTGCCTCTTTATTATAAGGGATCTGTTCTGAGTAAAACATGCACAGCTGACAGCTTCAGCCCAGAAGTTGAATCCTAACCCACTCTCACACAACATGGTTCTTGCAGCTTCAATCAAAGTTCTGTTTCTTCTTTCAGCTACACCGTTCTGTTGTGGAGTTCTTGGAGCAGAGAAGTTTTAAGATATTCCTTTCTCATCACAGAAACCTTCAAGAGTTTGATTTCTAAACTCAGTTCCATGATCACTTCTAAGCATCCTTACCAGATTGCCATTAAGCACTTCCATCTTTCTAATAAAGCTTATAATCTCTTCAGCAGCCTCACTCTTTGCTTTTAGGAAGATGACCCAAGTGTATCTTGAAAATTCATCAACCATTACCAATGCATACTTACTCCCACCAATACTAGAAGTAGCAACAGGACCAAATAGATCCATGTGCAATATCTAGAAAGGTTCAGTAATGGAGAAGGCTTGCTTAGATGGAAATGAAGTCTTGTGCTGCTTTCCCTTCTCACAGGCAGAGCAAGGTTTAGGCTTAACATACGTCAGTGAAGGTAGTCCTGACACTAGTTCACCCTTGCTCAACTTGTTAATGTTTTTGAAGTTTAAATGGGAAAGCCTTTTGTGCCATAACCAGTTTGTGTCAGTTACAGACTTGGTATACAAACAGGTTAACTTGGATGGATCACCAGAGGACATATCAAGAGTATATACATCCTTGGTTCTCTTTGCACAAATTATTGTTTTACCTTCTTGATCTAAAATGGAACCACCTGTCTTTGTAAAGAGGACTTTATGATCACCATCACATAACTGACTTATGCTGATGAGATTATACTTAAGTCCTTTAACATATGATACCTTGGATAAAGTTAGGTTCCCATTATGAAGTTCTCCGTAGCCTTTCGTTTGCCCACAATTATTATCACCAAAGGTTACTCTTGGACCTTTTTCCTTCTTGTAGTTACTAAGCAAAGCTTTACATCCTGTCATGGTCCTTGAACATCCACTGTCAAGATACCACGTGTTCAGACCCTGCATAGATGTGATTGAAAGAAGGTTAGTGAGATTTGGGCATCCACATTTAAGTGGACCTCTGTGGATTGCACCTAGCCATCCACTTTATATTAGGTTGTTTATGAATGAGAGAAACAGTTGTGTTATCATAATCAGCCCGTCTTGAGTTACCTTCTAGAGAACAATTACTTGCCTTATGTTCTTTGCTCCCACATTTATAACATTTTTGATTTTTGGAGCTTTTAACATGTTTTGGTAATTGACTAAGAGATGTCTTAACTGTTTTCTGATGAATATGGGTCATCAGCTGACAGATTTCACCATTCAGCTGTTGCAGCTGATTCTGTAAACTAATAAGGTCTTTGTTTACAGTCATCTTATGTTGACCCTTAGTTAAAATGAGTTTTTAATCAACCTTAGGTGTGGCAGACTTAGACTCTTTGTAAACAAAATGTCCTTTTCCCTTAGTTTCTCCTATTAAAAGAGTTTGAAGTGAAGTTTGATCAGCTAAACAAACAGAAGAGGATCCATGATCAGCTGACAGGATATCAGCTGAGCAGTTATCATCTACTTTTTGATCAGCTGATGTAATATCATTAGCTAAGGAATTTTCAGTTAGCTGAGTTCCTAAATTTAATGTATCAGCTTTCAAGGTTTGACAACAGAATGTCTCTTTGATATCAACAAATGATTCCATTCCTTTACTTACTTCCTTTACACTTAAATTTTCAGTACTTTTGCTTTCTGTAAGACAATAGAACTTGAACCAACTTTTGAAGAGGTTGAGTCTTTCAGCTGAGTACTTTTACTTTTGACATATCTGTTAGTGATAATACTTTTTCCTTTTACAGTCTTTTGAAACGTAAGAGGTAAAATATCAGCTTTTTTTAAGATATTTATGTTCTTGCTAAAATCAACACAGTTAGCAGCTTGGGAATAATTTCCACCAATAATAGCTTGAACTTGTTTTGGAATCTGCTCATTGACACACTTAGTGGTCTTCTCAGCAGAGACACACCAAGATCTAACTACTTTTTGAAGGTCATTAAACTTTATTGTTGCTTCATTGGTTTCTTTTACCAAGATCTGATTAAGTATCTTTTGATTAGCTAAATCATCTTCCAGTTTTGTCATTTGTTTAAGTTTCTCATCTTTAAGACTTAATCTCTCTTTTAGTGATTCTATTTCTAATTTTAGCTTCTTTTCTCTTTGAATATTTGACTGAAACTCAACACACAGATAATCAAACATAGTGTTCTTTTCATTATCTTCATAGTTAATAAATTTTCCAACCTGATACATAGAAGAAGGATCCCAGTCAGGAGAAGTACAAGCTTTAGCAGCTTTCTTCATATCCTCATCAAAGGAACTGGTACTTGCTGTGTTGGCCATCAAACTGAACTGAGCTGTGAGGACCTCATCTTCATCACTTGAGAGATCTTCCTCAGCCCAATCTTCTTCTTCAGCAACCAGCACCCTGTTATGAGCTTTCTTCTTCTTCTTGTCAAGGACAGCAGCAAGAAGCTTCTTATATTTGGCTTCATAATCAATCTTGTTGTCTGAGCTTGAGGAACCCTTGAAGCCTGTGTTTCCTTTGGACTTACATTCACTGGCAAAGTGACCAGTCTTGCCACAAGCGAAACAACCTTCAGAAGCCTTTGGTTTTGACATGGCTCTTTCTCCTTTGAAGGGTTTCCTTTCAAACCTCTTGACACCCTTTCTTTTCAAGAAAGGTTTAAACCTTTTAACCAACATGGTAGCCTGTTCAACAGCAGCTTCAATGCTGTCCATATTCTCCAGAACTTCATCCCTATCAGCCACTTGTTCTTCATCAGAAGATTCCTCCTCTTTCTCCTCATCACTGGACTCATCCACAACTTCAGCAAAACTCCTAGATCTTGTATCCTTAGATACAAGGGTAGTAGTTGGAGCTTTTGCACCCTCCTTCATATCCTTGGTAGAGAGTTTCCTTTGTTTCACTGATTGTTCATGATTCATAAGATTTCCATATAAACCAACCAGCGAAAGACCCTTGATTTTCTCACCATGTTTAAGCACAGTGATAAAATGATCCCAAGATTCTGGGAGAGAGTCTAGAAACTTGTTTACAAGTTCCTTATTGCTTTTGTGAACATCTGCCCTTCTTAAGTCATTAATGAGGCAGTTGAACCTGATGTAAGTCTGAGTGAGACTTTCGCCTTTATGAGCAAAGAAGAACTCATATTCTCTAACCAGAAGGAGTTTCTTGTTCTCCTGCACTTCTTCAGTGCCTTCATATGCAGCAGTCAAAGTGTCTAGCATCTCTTTTGCAGATTTACAATTAAGAACTTGATGATAGACATCATTTGGTAGTGTAGAGACTAAGGCTGTTCTTGCTTTAACATCAAGATTAACAAGCCTTTTGTCTTCATCAGACCACTGATTTATAGGTTTTATAATCAGTCTTTCAACAGCAGGAGCTTCATCAGTTGCTTCAGTTACTTGGATAGTTGAGGAAGGAACATAAGGACCTTCAGTAACAGTTTTAAGCATCACATCATCAAGGCTTGACATATAGAGAAGAACTCTACTCTTCCAGAGGGAGAAGTTCTCTCCATCAAATGTAGGACACCTTGTGAGTGACCCATTGTTAGAAGAACCATTAGAGGCAGCAACAGAAGTGGCCATTTTGTAGTGTGGGGTAGAAGCAGTTGAAGAGTAAGCAAAACAGATCTTAGATATGGATTATCTAGCCTGCTCTGATACCAGTTCTTGGTCCCGAATGGATACTACAACAACAAATGTTTGTAGAAGGGGGGTTGAATACAAACTTTAGCAAATTAAAATTTTAGAGACACACGGTTTACTTTTATATAATTCTTATTGACGTTAATCAAGAATTACATAAACTAGATGCGGAAAATCTAAGTTCAATAAAAGGTGGCAACTAATTTTGTCTAACACATAGACAATGCTAATCTTAAACAACTAATGTCTAAGACGTTCAACACATGAACAAGTTTGTTACACTGAAAGTAAAATGCTAACTCTTCTAATTCTCAACTTATGAGATTTCAGTGCTTTTCAACGCATTCGCTTTGTTTAGCATGTTTCCATGCATGAGTATATATAAGCAAAGTGTGTCCGAGTTGATGGAGAGAAAAGGAGACAAAGGTACTTGGTTTAATAATATTATAATAGATAAAGTTAGTGGGTGAAAAGGTAAGTTAACTTTATACACAAAGTGTGTAAAGTGAACTTACTTTTCAGTAATGAGTATACCCACTATCTATTATTATATTATTAAATTACTACCTTTATGTCTTGAGAAAGTAACCTTATCCTTCCATGCTTGTGCTTTAATCGACACCATGCTTTTTGAAGATTTGACTTTACCAAATATAGAGTTGCCAGCCATACTTAACATCATATCTTCGAGATCTTCTTTTCAAGAGTATCTTTCTCCTTTTTCAGGGGATAAAGATCTATCCTTTTTGTATCATTGTAGATCCAAAAAGTGCTAAGTACTTTTACAAAAGAAAGATCTAAGGCATAATAAGAACAACGCATGTTCTGCCTTTGACTTTAAGAAAATATTACATAGAAAAGCTATTAACTGAGATATACAATAAAGACTCAGTTAACAAACACTGAACTACAAATATAATTTTGCTCAGCTAAGGATAAGTGTGAAAGACTCAGCTGACTAGACTTGCTCAGCTGATCAAATTGTTCAGCTGATAATACAAATCATAGTAGCAGCTAATAAACTGATTAACTCAACTTTCAGCTGTTCCCAAGGGCTCAGCTAATCATTTGAGTATAGTCAGCTCGCAAAGAGAAGATTGGATAAGTAGTAAATACCTTATCTGACAGATGGAAGGCATCAGCTGATAACTGTGATTGAGTCAGCTGATCCTTGACTGCTCAGCTGATCTTGAAATCTTCATCAGCTGATGGTTCTAGGCCATCAGCTGATCCAGTGTGATTTCTCAGCTGATGCTCTTTGACTGATCTTTTCTTCTCAGCTGATCTTTCTGAAGCTGGTCCTTTGGCTGATACTCAGTGTTCAGCTGACACTATGATTCGTCAGCTGACATTTCTTACTTAGAAATTCTTTAAGTCTCAGATAGAAAAACAACACATGTTTTTCATCAATCTAAGTCCAAAACTGAATATATGGTTTTGTTAACATCAAATCCTATTTTACTTAATAGATAGGTTTGATTAAGGTTTGATATTGCTATCTCACAAACAATATATATATATATATATATATATATATATATATATATATATATATATATATATATATATATATATATATATATATATAAGAACCTTAAATAAATTGAGAATAGGAGACTCAATCATAGCCGTCCAGTTCCCCCTACTTCAATATCATTGTTCACCCATGAATTCCTCACATGCACCCTGTCACACTAGATCCCCTCACGCCCTCCATCCATGAATTTCACTTACAAAATGAACGGCCGAGATTTAGTCTCCCATTCTCATTTAATTTCTTATTCTCATTTGAACCTTCCTATATATATATATATATATATATATATATATATATATGGGACGGTTCAAACGAGAACTGTTTTTCGTACGAGAACTGCGAGAACCAATCTTAGCCGTTGATTTGATAAAGTGGAATTAATGGATGTGGAGCGTGGGGGGATCAAGTGTGGCAGGGTGCATGTGAGGAATTCATGGGTGGGCAATGACAGTGAAATAGGGGGAATTTTACGGTTCAGATTGGTTCTCGCGGTTCTCGTACGAAAAATAGTTCTCGTTATAGGATCAATGCAGTTCCATGTCTTAACCATAAATACTAAAGAACTAATCTGGGCCATTAATCACAAAGCAACCAAGGACTACGAGAAATTTCTATGCAATTTGGGTAATAGTTGATCGTTTGACGAAAAACGCTCACTTCATTCCGATCAAAGAGGAATTTTCAGCAGAAAAAATGGCAGATGTCTACGTCAAAGAGGTGATATCGCGATACGGGGTGCCGGTTTCTATCGTGTCTGACCGAGATGTACGGTTTACTTCGAGGTTCTGGCGGAAGTTTCATGAAGATTGGGTACGCGCGTGAACCTTAGCATGGCTTATCATCCTCAGACCGACGGTCAAAGCGAGAGAATGATACAGACGCTCGAGGATATGTTACGAGCTTGTGTGATCGACTTCGGGGGAAGCTGGATTCTTATCTACAGTTAGCATAATTCTCTTACAACATAAGCTATCATGCAAGTATCGACTGCCTCCGCATGAAATGTTATACAGGAGGAAGTATAGAACCCCTATCTGTTGGGGGAAAGTGGGATAGCGAGAGCTTGGAAACACCGAAATAGTAGTGAATACATCAGAGTATGTTCAACAACTTCGGGAAAGGTTAAAAGCTACTCAAAGCAGACAGAAAAGTTACACAGATAAGAGGCGATCGTCACTCAAATTCCAGGTTGGGGATTTCATTTTATTGAAAGTGTCGCCATGGAAAGGAGTAATTCGGTTTCAAAAGCGGGGGAAACTGAATCCGAGATATATAGGACCTTTTAAAAATTTAAGGTGATTGCTAGAGTGGGAAGGTAGCTTACCGATTAGAGCTACCCGAGGAGTTGTCCAGAATTCACAACATGTTCCATGTGTCGTATCAATGAAGTGTTTAGCGGACGGATCGACGTTCGGACCTGTGGAAGACATTACGGTGGACGAAAGATTGAGTTATGTTAAGAGACGGTAGTTATACTGGAATGGAAAGTCAAGCAACTACGCGACAAGCAGATAGCAACGGTCAAGGTTCAGTGGGAGCACCGTAAGGGATCAGAGTGGATATGACGAGATGAGGAAGAACTACCCTACACTATTTGAATAGAGATTTCGAGGACGAAATTGTATCTAAGTAGGGGAGAGTTGTAATACCCAAGTTTCTGAAATTAATGTAAAAAGTGTATTATTAGTACTACTATTATTGTTATTAGGTTGTGTTGGAAATTACGAAAATAAAGTTTGGCATATTGGGCTTGTTTGATCTTCAAGACAAAAGGGCTAGTATAGATAATGGATTAATTGTGAGGGCTTAGGTTGGTAAGGATTTATGAAAGAGATGGGCTTAGGGCCCAATCTCCTTAGGTAACCTACTGTAGCAACAATTGCTACATCATATGCAAGTAAGAACAAAAAAAAGTGTGTAATGTGTGTATATACTCTCTTGAAGAACCAGGAGGAGGAAGAAGAAGACTCAAGCACCATATTTACTCAAGGAATTGTAAAGAAAGCATCAAGTAATGATTCATACTTCATTTTGAACATATAGGTGTATTTTCTTTGGATTTAAGCATGATTATATGATGCTTTTGGTTGTCTTTGAGTGTGTTCGAGAGACGAAGAACACCGAGAGAAAAGAAAGAGGTTTTTAGGCTTAAAACTTGCTAAACATTTAAATGATATTGAAAGGATTTTCTAAAATGAAGTTAGGAATGGTTTGCAACTGATATAAATCATTTTGGTGAAGTTTTGGGTGGTTTCAATTCTGGTTGTTCGACTGGTATGAACCAGTGAGGTCCGCCCAACCAAGACAGTCTATTCCGACCTATTTGTGTATAGTGCGACTTAAGGGTTAAAGTCAGATGTGAGGTTGGTCCGACCTGGGGTTGCGGGACTTTTCTTAGGTACGACTTAGCAACAGATCCGACTCACATATTATGTTGGTGCGACTTATGTCCAAAAGAGGAGTAATGGATCCGGCTTATATACATAAGAAATGTACGAGTTGGGTGTGTGTTACGCACAACCTAGTTTATGTCCGACTTAATTTGGATATGTGCGACTTAGGACTTGGAATGGTGTAAGTCTGACTTACGTGATGGTGTAAGTGTGACTTGTATGTTGATCCGACTTGGGTCAGAGTGAGTACATGTGGCTTGAGTCCTGGTCCGACTTGGGCCTTATGCCCTGTCCGACTTGCATTCGTGTTACGTGCGACTTGAGTGAAGTCTGACCCAAACCTTGTGCGACTTGCGTGTATACAATCCGACATGATACCTATGTTAGTGCGACTTAGGCCTTGGTCCGGCCCAAGAGAAGTGTTAGATCTGACTTAAAGTCCGTGAGACTTAGAAATTCTGCGCTGTGTTGTATCTAGTATTGATTCAGTGATATGTGTTTATATATATATATATATATATATATATGTTGTAGGTCCTAACGATTTGTCTCGTTAGCTATTCAACTTGTGAAATCTGGTGCTTTTATTGTGTTGCAAATCAAGTGAGTTACACTAACTTATACATTATATTAGTGTGAAATGTATATGTTATATTTGTGTGAAAGTGTAACTAATGTGATGGTATGTGAAGTGAAGGGTTGCGTTATATTTGAAGGGTTTTGTTCAGACCAAACCACCTTAAGACACAAACTGGTCAAGTCTGAGTTTGATTCTACTAGTTCAATCCTAAAGCGGAAACAGATTGAACACAACCCTTTAAACCCTAAAAGGGTTAGGATCTTTCTAATGATCACATCAGTTTCTTATCTACAATCCAAATAAAAGGTTAAGAAAAACAATACCTCTTGTGATCCTGGGATTGCTAAAGATAGTCCAGTACTACTACACAACCAACGAACTGGCTGCTAGACCGCTCCTGGAATTACCCGAAAAACAACACGCGAACTTTGCCTGTGCGTGTGGTGATCGACGCAAGCAAAACCGAAAACACCCCTTAGGTGTTGTTCGAACTAGACGCAGAGAGAGAGAGAGGGAGAGGTCGACGCAGGGAGAAGGGGTGGAGGCTAAGGTTTTTTCTTTTTTTAATGTTATCTCTTATTTGATAAATGAGCTTTTTCTAGGTTTAAATAATTAAACCTTATCCAAGCCCAAACCCATTTAATTAAAGCCCATGACTTTAATTAAAGTTTCATTCCTTGCACTTTGACCCCCTGGACTTTACTAGTTAATTAATTAACTATTAATTAACTGGTCCGTTAAAAGGTCATGGGTTTAAACCATGGCAACAACCTACTCTGGATAATGATCAGAGGGAAGGGTTGGGGTGTATTGGGCTGCAGACCTAACATCTCCATGTCGGCTGCCGGGTGGTCGATGCTTCGACGCACTGCGGGGCGGTGGGGTGTTACATGCACCCTCCATATTCCACCCTGGAATAAAGATGCATAATTTCTACCATTTCATTGACTCAATTCACAACGTTTTTCTGAATTACTTATTATTTTGCATTGTAACCTATCACGGTTTACAAAGAAAATAATGTGCCTATAAACCCAAAAACTCAAGACTAGTACCTTGAAGCACTCATTCTTGGTTTTGCTAGAAATCGTTTTCGCAACCTAAAAACAATTCTAGACTTACTTATTTTATAAATTCCTTAAACTTGGAGAACCGGAAATAACTCCAAAGTTTCTGAGTTTATAAAATAACCCCTTGTAATTAAAACTTTAATTACACTTGTAGATGTATTAAATCTCACTAGATTCATACCCTTTTTTGAAATGATAAATCCATTTACACATACTTGTAAACTTGAGATTAGATCCCCAGTGTACACTAACACTTATCTAATTTCATTACTAAGGATATTGAAAAATATCCTATTTTATCATCTCTAACGTTAATCAACTAGCAACATCAATTATTTTGACTTTTGAACCCTTTTTAATCATATATAATTACTTTTTAAGTCATAACTTGACTTAAAAACTTGCAATGACATCCTTATTAAGAACCTTTCAATAAGTCATGCGTTCCTCGGATTAGTTCCCTTTCAAGAACCTTTTATTTTAGACCACTTCTAAAATAATCCGACAATTATATACTTTAAAAAGTTCATACTTGTATTTATCATACTAGTTAGATCAACCTTGATAACTTGATAAATACACTAGTCAGGTGCTCCCACTATCTTTTATGAAAAAGTGCATTACCTTAAAACACCATTTTAGACTCAGTCAATCCTTGACTAATACGCCTAAAACTTGTGTTCTAAACACTTGCTCTTAAAACCAGTTTTTGTGAGAAATTTAATCGTTTTATGAAACCAGAACTTGGATTTCTCATATATCTATCTCTCCAATTATGGAAAGTGGTTTCATTAAACATGATTACAAGTATGAAACACTTGTAAAGGTATTTTAAATTTCTTTGCTTAAAACATTAGTATAAAAATAACCTTGATCATAATAACTATTATATTCACCTTTATACTTTCTTAAATGTTTTATTCAAAAACTTTCATCTAGAAATAATAACTATTATTTCTTATCTGATCATGTTCAATGCTTTGAACATTTATCTATCATAAAATCCTTAAATACTTGTAAATTAGAAAGACTTTCTAGTTTCATAAACACAACTTGTTTATCTAAGTATTTATATAGTGAGATTTAATGTAACTATAACAATTTTTGCATAAGATCACTATGAATCATCTATTAAGTCAAAACTTGACTTATTAGTAACCTCTAGTCACAACTGGACTAACTTGATTCATTTAAAAAATACGTGCACGGATATTAGTCAAATAATTCAAATTTCCAAAACTCAAACCATAAAGTCAACCAATAGTTTGAAACCAAACCAATCAAATCCAAAAACTTTAAAAGTTTAACAACTAAGAAAAAGAATTATTAAATATCCCGATAAAGCACGTAGGAACTTGAATGCTGGGCCGATTCACTTTCCATCACCTCCTGCAATAAACGATTGCAAGATATTAGAAAACTCGTAAGAAACTTTACAAGTGGAAAGTGACAAAGAAGCTAGTCACACGATACCTGAGGAGCCAGACTTGCCTCCTGCTTTGTGAGTCTTCGAACAATCTCTCTTCCAGTGTCCGGTCTCGCCGCACTTGAAGCACCGATTATCGGTTCTTGCCTTGTTCGGCTTTGGCTTCTTGCCTTTGTTGTTATCACTAGCCCTGGGTGTATTCTAGCTGGGCTGGGTCCTACCCTTTCCCTTTCCGTTGCGCCCCTTCCTCTTCTTATTGCTCTCATTGCTCATCATGAGGACGTCCTTAGACTTGGTGCCGATACTATGTTCCGCAGTCTTAAGCATAGAGTGCAGTTCCGCCACAAATTTCTCCATGTTGTTCATGTTGTAATCTACTATAAAAGGCTTATAGTCATCTGACAATGAGTTGAGTATCGTATTCGTTGCTAGCTGCAACGGTACTGGGTGCCTAAGCCTCTCTAGGTGGTCCATGTACCCCTTCATTTTCATGACATGGGTACTGACCGATGTCCCCTTCACCATCTTGCACGAGTTAAATGCTCTAGTGGCATCATAACGCTCCGTGCGGGCTTGCTCCTAGAACATGTCCCTCAGCTGGCGGATCATGTCGTAAGCAGGAGTCTCCATCATGCTTGACTGCAACTCATGACTCATCGTTGCAAGCATGAGGCAACTCACATCCAGGGCGTCATTGGAGCGCTTATGATAATTCTCCCTGACGTCTGCCCTAGCGTTGTTGGTAGGGGATTTTCCAGAGGTTTTTCTAGGACATACCACTTTCTCTCGTGCCTCAGCACGATCCGGAGATTTCTCTCCCAAGTGAGAAAGTTTGGTCCGGTGAGCTTATCCTTCTCTAGGATAGAGCGAAGAGAGAGGTTGTTAGTGTTGGTAACGCTGGTTGCCGTCTACAAATTAAAACTCGGTTTAATTAGTAATTGCAAATAAACTTTTCTAACATATATCATCAAACCCATAAATAATATATATCACACCTAGGACCCATATTTCACATACTTGACGCAAGGTTTGGTCACTTCCCGGCAAGTCATGCTATTTCTGGTAGGTAACACCCTGTACCAATCGTACCTAGCTGATACGACTCCTAGAACCTCGTAGAGCACTTAGACCCAGTCTAGTATGTTTAACTTTGCTCTAGTGCATTTTGGGCCGGGACTCCCGATTATCACCAAAATAGATCGCACCACCTAAGACAGTATGAATTCTGGCAGGGACTCCCGATTATCGCAGAATCTTTCATACCCTTTGCCGCAATGGTTTGAACCCGGATGCCCAAAGTTTGGGCACTTCCGACACCCGAGTACCGTTTAACAGCAAAGGTGTACCATTAGATGGGTAACACACTGATCTAAGATTTTCTTGGGTTTTACAATTAAGTTTTAAAGAAAAACTTAACTTTCCAGTTTTGAAAGACCATTTTAAAACTATCTGTTTTAAAAATACGATTTACATGTGTACCTATACTAGGTGCACAAAACGGCTTTATAAGTTTCAAACTTATAACCTTGACAAAACTTTAAATTTGTAAAAATTTAACTAATATGACTAACAAACTGAAGTCGTATTCTAGTTTGTCATAAACCATGGTTTTTCTCTGTTTAATAATTGCCTATTATTAAACTTGTTTACTTAGCATCACATCACACAGGAGTAAATAAACACAACTACGTAGATAAAAACCTATAGTTTTGCCAACTAATCTTAAGGTCAATCCTAAGGACAAAAGGAATTCGGATTCGCCTTCATGATGCTTTGCTCCCACTCGCCTTGACATCTCCTCCGAAGTACCCGAGCACTGTGCAAGCCATCACCTTGAATATCTTCTCTTACTCCATTTTGATAGTGAGACAAAACTACAACTACGACTATTACAATTACAATAATAAAAGGGGTTGTATGTAGCACGCAGGCCTCCCTGAACCAGTACAAAAATACATATAAGAAAGGGACTGTAATTGGCACGCAGACCTTCCCAAAACCAAAAAGAAGAAGGAAAAGAAAAACGAGTCCTAAGTCGGCAAAACTATGGTTACGTATCAAAACCATGCAAATATATATAAACAACATAGATATATATGCAACAACCAATCAGTTATATAAATGATATAAAAGCGATAAACACAAAACCTGATTCGTTTAACTATTCTCATCTACCCTTTTGACTAATAACTATTAATCAAAAATGAGAATTGTAATCTTCTAAGTTATCTAAATTAACTTGACCAAAATAGTTTTTCAATAAACTTTGAAAAATATAACTTTATTCAAGACTTGAATAAATCCTATGTCGGGGTTTTACTAGTTTTACCAAAACTTAAACACGACGAAATTTGATCACTATTTAAATAACAACATCTTGTTTCGCCTTCCCTTTATATAAACATACCTTTTAGAGTTTATTTACAACGTCTTTACTGGACGTAATTAATAAACGTCCAAAAAACATATATTTTAACTAAACTAATTAAAATATATATAATACTAGTTTATATAAACCTTATTAATTTTAATACTTAAAATTAATAACCTTTGCATTTAACCGAAAAACTTATTTGGGCCCAGTAACTCTTTGACCGAGAAACCTTATGGGCCGAAAACACCCCTTCTGGCCCGTCTGCCCACCTGGGCCGAAACCCCTTTTGGGCCGTGAGTTACCTGGACTGAACCCCTCCTGGGCCAAGAACCTATCTGGGCCGAAGCCATCTGGTTCGCTGCCGAGGACTGCCGCTGACCACCTGGCCACGCTGCTGACGACCGCCGCCGCCTGCAGCTGCCGCCGACCTGAGCCGCACGACCGGCGACCGCTGCCGCCTGCGACTGCCACCGGCTACGGTGGTGGTCTCGGTCCCCTTTTTCGGATTAAAAAAAAATCCCTTTTTAAATCCTAACTCGTTTTAACCTATTAAAAACTAACTAGTTTTTAATATTCTGATTAAAACTGGATTTAAACAAAAATCAAAACCTTTTAATTATTAATGTGACCAAAACTGTTCCATTAATAATTAACAATCCTAAAAACTAGATTTTAACCTTTAAACAAAAACTTGTTTAAAATTCTGGTCAAGATCACTTTTTTAAATAAAATATTTATATTTTAACCGTTTAAACAGAACTTTCTTTAAAGTTATCTGATTAAAATAAAACTTTTTAATATTCTGGATGAAAAACAAAAAACTCGTTTTTCTCACTTTTTGAGGTTTTCGATTTTAACATAGAGAAACAGGATGAAGCAGAAGATCACATAATATAAACGAATCAATTTTCTAGATTAACTAGGTTTCTATCCATTAAACAATCTGTTCAATTTTCTTGATGAAAAACTTGTTTCACCAAAAAATTCAATCCTTTTAACCGTTTAAACTAACTGTTTAAACTTTCTGATCAATAGGATTAACCTTTTAGTAACTAGATAACAAAAACAAACTGTTTTGTTGCCCTTCTTGATTTTCGAAAATCATTAGAAGCAAGTAGGAGATAAAAAACAAACCTTAAATCTAAAACAGATAAACTAGAAACTATGGATCATATAGCCGATGCTCTAATACCACTGAAGGGTTTTGATCAGACCAAACCACCTTAAGACACAAACTGGTCAAGCCTGGTTTGATTCTACTAGTTAAATCCTAAAGCGGAAACAGATTGAACACAATCCTCTAAACCCTAAAAGGGTTAGAATCTTTCTAATGATCACATCAGTTTCTTATCTACAATCCAGATAAAAGGTTAAGAAAAACAATACCTCTTGTGATCTTGGGATTGCGAAAGATAGTCCACTACTATTGCGCCACCAATGAACAGGCTGCTAGACCGCTCCTGGAATTACCCGAAAAACAACACGCGAGCTTTGCTTGTGCGTGTGGTGATCGACGCAAGCAAAACAAAAAATATCCCTTAGGTGTTGTTCGAACTCGACGCAGAGAGAGAGGGAGAGGTCGACGCAGGGAGAAGGGGTGGAGGCTAGGGTTTTTTCTTTTTTTTAATGTTATCTCTTATTTGATAAATGAGTCTTTTCTAGGTTTAAATACTTAAACCTTATCCAAGCCCAAGCCCATTTAATTAAAGCCCATGACTTTAATTAAAGTTTCATTCATTGCACTTTGACCCCCTGGACTTTACTAGTTAATTAATTAACTGATCCGTCAAATATTAAACTTAATATTTAATTTCCCTTTAAATAATAAATAACTATTTATTATTTATTTCCTTCTAATAATTAATCCAACTAATTAATTATTTATTTCTCCCTTAAATAATTAATTCGACTGATTAATTATTTCCACACGAAAATACTGGTAAATTCCGAACTGTTCTAATTGGGTATGTAGCAGTGTGACCCTTTAGTCTCTTATAACATTGGATACAATGTACCCATTAATTATCTCTGCACATAATAGTCATCTTATGGTGAGACATGTGAAATCCTTGGTACGTCTTGAATAGTCATCTGTGACCCAAAGTGTGAAATCGTCTTCAGTGCACTGAGTCGGTAGTATGTGAAATGATATGTGATCATGGATTGATATGTGAAATGTGATATGTAATTTAGTATGATCGTTAAGCTTTATGCTTACTGTTGTTGATTTACTCTTTTCAGGATCCTGTTCGTGGGGAGGCTCCAGTAGTGTGAAGATGGCTCTTCATTTTCAAACGTTTTCCACTACTTAGTTCTTTTAAACACTTTATTGTATTACATCTGTAATTATTTACTTAAAAAGACTTAGTGTTGTGTAGTTCCGGGTTCGGGACCTCGCCAGGTTTTCGTTGGTTGCTGATACAGATGTTTGCGTTGTTACGAATGTATTTATTGTGTATCTTTACTTGTTTAATTTTTTTTGGGGCATTATAACTTGGTATCATAGACTTGGTTTGAGGGATCCGAACATACAAGTGGTATGTTTGAACTTAAACCTTGATTCTAAAATTTTCAAACTGTTAGGTCTAGGACTGTGATCAGGATTCCATATATGTTCTTGTTTTATTGTTGATTGGGATCCAACTTACAGTTAGACGCATATAGATTGATTAACATGCAGGAAAAAAATGTTTTAGAAATATATCAAGCCTAAGCTTGAAATAAATAAGACGAAAAACTGAATGTAATGGTATAATTTTTTTGAAAATATTCTTAAACATGAAGAAGATATGATTAAATAAATATTTGATTGTTTTTTTCAAATGTGGCTCGGAACTTTAGTCTTTTGGTTTTCCAATTTTACCCTCTTTGAAAATGTCATGTGTCATCTGTTGGAGTATGCCCACTGTAACACCGTACTTCTTTTACTAATGAAATACGCGCGGAAGCTAAAACACATTTCTAAAATAATATAATTAAGAAAAATACAACTTTAATCTGTTTGATTTACGAAACATCATATACAGTGTTACTACCAAAACCGGCTCTTAACAAAACAACTAGATATCAGAGTTATGATCAGTCCCAAAATTCCAGTTTCATCTCTTTCATCCACTCACCAGGTTTATCCTGTAAAAGATTACAACAGTGGGGGATTAGCACAAATCTAAGTGAGAGAATAGATACCACAAACGTACAAGGCATAAAGCTCAAACAAACAATGCTCAAACAAACAAGAGAACCGGCGGTCTTGCGGACCTTCAACCAAATGCCGGCCAAAGCAAAGGTTTACCGATAGCCTAGTTACCAAAGACAACAATAATAGCACTTCTTGATTACAACAAATGCTTATCAAGACAAATACTAATATTGTATATCTCTAAACATAGGCCCAGCTGAATAACAACCGCCAAGCTGATCACACAACAACGTCATGTATATATAGAGAAAAGAGCAAACAATCAGGTGATATATCTTATACATCCAAGATATATATCCACTCACAAATATCTTCAACAGTTCAGGCAACTCAGTCTGTTCTTACTACTGAGTCTTTTCTCCACCTGAACAAACAACTAACAATCAGTATTTGCTTAATCAACAAACAATAAGCACAATACTATAATCAAACACATATGCACATACAATCACAAGTACATATCAATTCATGTATTTGCAATCAATACACACAATTCACTATCACTCTTTACTTCCTGTAATTTAGTGAATTCATCCAACTCCTTAGCTTAAGCAATTTACATACATCCTTTTATAATCCAAGGCAATCAGTTCATGATTATCTTCATATCATCCAAAAGTTGATCTTTCATAACACAACCTTCACAAATTCCTAGCATAGGTATTGTTAGAATTCCGATTGTGTCCAAATCCGATTAGATCAAATCCGATAGCTTCAAATCCGATTAAACATGAAATCCGGTCATCTCAAATCCGATAAAGGACAATTCCGAACAAACATGGAATCTGATAGACTTGAATTCCGATTAAAATTCCAATTTGTTGGGGAGATAGCAATATCAAACCTAAATCAGACCTATCTATTAAGTAAAATAGGATTTGATGTTAAAAAAACCATAAATTCAGTTTTGAACTTAGATTGATGAAAAACATGTGTTGTTTTTTATCTGAGACTTAAAGAATTTCTATGTAAGATATGTCACCATTGAACAGATCATTGTCAATCCTGACTATCCTTTTCTTTCTGCTTATGAAAGTCTCAACACTACTTTGCCCTCCAATATTGAGCCAGAAATGTTTAAGTACATAACTGAGCCTGAAAGAGGGATGTTCTTCAAAAACAGAGCTGGTGATTGGAGATTCCTAAGAGAAGCTGACTTAGGAATAGCGCCAAGAGCTTTAATTTTTCAAGCTATAAGACTGGCAAGAGGACAGACAGGAAGTCAACACTTTGAAAGTCTGATGGAGACTAGAGCTGATGAACTAATTGCCACCATTCCAGTTGAACATCGTCCAGACATCAAAGAAGAACCTTGGTGGGAATGAAGACCACTTCATAACTAGATTAGATGTAATTTCAATTCCTAGAATAGTTCAACTTCTGTACTTAGTTTAACTCATAGTTAGATTGCTCTGTATAAACTCTGATGTAAATACTTTGTTCTGTAATCAAGCTTGAAACTTTGATCATGGACTACTTAGCTAAAATGCTAGTATAGATGACTCTTAGTAGATAGCTCACATAGTGTAAATATAGAAAATATCAAAAATCCTAAAAACAGAAAAAGGATAGAAAGGATACCACAAAAACAGAACATGGTACTTCATAAATGAAAAGATTCCCAAAAACAGAATATCAGGGAACATACTTTAAAGGGTTACCAAAAACAGATAGCTAGGTAACCAAATTGCACTTAAAAGTTTCATCTTTACAAATTCAAGTCAAACTGATTCTTCTTAAACAGATAAGGTTTTGTCCTCATCAAATAGGGGGAGATTGTTGGGGAGATAGCAATATCAAACCTAAACCAAACCTATCTATTAAGTAAAATAGGATTTGATGTTAACAAAACCATATATTCAGTATTGAACTTAGATTGATGAAAAACATGTGTTGTTTTTTATCTGAGACTTAAAGAATTTCTATGTAAGATATGTCAGCTGACGAATCATAGTGTCAGCTGAACACTGAGTATCAGCCAAAGGACCAGCTTAAGAAAGATCAGCTGAGAAGAAAAGATCAGTCAAAAAGCATCAGCTGAGGAATCACATTGGATCAGCTGATGGCCTAAATCAGGTAATGAAGATTTCAAGATCAGCTGAGTAGTCTAGGATCAGCTGACACAATCACAGTTATCAGCTAATGCCTCCCATTTGTCAGATAAGGTATTTATTACTTATCCAATCTTTTCTTCATAAGGTGACACTACTAAAGATGACTAGTTGAGCCCTTGGGAACAGCTGACAGTTTAGTTTGATCAATTTATTAGCTGCACGTTGAGTTGTGTTATCAGCTGAGCAATTTGATCAGCTGAGCAATTTGATCAGCTGAGCAAATCTAGTCAGCTGAGTCTTTCACATTCAACCTTAACTGAGCAAAATTATATTTGCAGTTCAGTGTCTATTAGCTGAGTCCTTATTGTATATCTCAGATAATAGCTTTTCTATGTAATATTTTCTTTAGTCAAAGGTAGAACATGTGTTGTTCTTATTATGCCTTAGATCTTTCGTTGTAAAAGTACTTAGCACTTTTTGGTTCTGTAAAGATACAAAAAGGATAGATCTTTATCCCCTGGAAAAGGAGAAAGATACTCTTGAAAAGAAGATCTCGAAGATATGATGTTAAGTATGGCTGACAACTCCATACTTGGTAAAGTCACATCTTCAGAAAACATGGTGTTGATTAAAGCACAAGCATGAAAGGAGAAGTTTACTTTTCCAAGATATAAAGGTAGTAGTTTAATAATATAATAATAGATAGTGGGTATATTCATTACTGAAAAGTATGTTCACTTTACACACTTTGTGTATAAAGTTAACTTACTTTTCACCTACTAACTTTTTCTATTATAATATTATTAAACCAAGTACCTTTGTCTCATTCTCTCTTCATCAACTCGGACACACCTTGCTTATATATACTCATGCATGGAAACATGCTAAGTATGCGTTGAAAAACACTGAAATCTCATAAGTTGTGAATTAGAAGAGTTAGCATTTTACTTTCAGTGTAACAAACTTGTTAATGTGTTGAACATCTTAGACATTAGTTGTTTAAGATTAGCATTGTCTATGTGTTAGACAAATCTAGTTGCCACCTTTTATTGAAATTAGATTTTCCGCATCTAGTTCATGTAATTCTTGATTAACATCAATAAGAATTATATAAAAGTAAACCGTGTGTCTCTTAAATTTTAATTTGCTAAAGTTTGTATTCAACCCCCCCCCCCCCCTTCTACAAACATTTGTTGTTGTAGTATCCATTCGGGACCAACAACTGGTATCAGAGCAGGCTTGATAATCCATATCTAAGATTTGTTTTGCTTACTTGTCAACTGCTTCTACCTCATACTACTAAATGGCCACTCCGGTTGCTGCTTCAAATGGTTCTTCAAATAATGGTTCACTAACTAGGTGTCCAACTTTTGATGGAGAAAACTTTTCTCTCTGGAAAAGTAGAGTTCTTCTCTATATGTCAAGCCTTGATGATGTGATGCTTAAAACTGTTACTGAAGGTCCTCATGTTCCTTCCTCAACAATCCAAGTAACTGAAGCCACTGATGAAGTTCCTGCCGTTGAAAAACTAATTATAAAGCCTATAAATCAATGGTCTGATGAAGACAAAAGGCTTGTTAATCTTGATGTTAAAGCAAGAACAGCCTTAGTCTCTGCACTACCAAATGATGTCTATCATCAAGTTCTTAATTACAAATCTGCAAAAGAGTTGCTAGACACTTTGACCGTTGCATATGAAGGTACTGAAGAAGTGCAGGAAAAAAAGAAACTTCTTCTGGTAAGAGAATATGAGTTCTTCTTTGCTCATAAAGGTGAAAGTCTAACTCAGACATACACCAGATTCAACTGCCTTTTTAATGACTTAAGAAGGGCAGATGTTCCCAAGAGCAATAAAGAGCTTGTAAACAAGTTTCTAGACTCTCTCCCAGAATCTTGGGATCATTTTATCACTGTGCTTAAACATGGTGAGAAAATCAAGGGTCTTACACTGGTTGGTTTATATGGAAACCTTATGAATCATGAACAATCAGTAAAAGAGGAATCAAGTGATGAATCAAGTGACAAAGTAAAAGAGGAATCAAGTGATGAATCTAGGAGTTTTGCAGCAGTAGTGGATGAATCAAGTGATAAGGAAGATGAAGAGGAAACTTCTGATGAAGAGCAAGTGGCTAATGAGGATGAAGATCTGGAGAACATGGACAGTATTGAAGCTGTTGTTGAGCAGGCTACCATGTTGGTTAAAAGGTTCAAACCTTTCTTGAAAAGAAAGGGTGTCAAGAGGTTTGAAAGGAAACCCTTCAAAGGAGAAAGAGCCATGTCAAAACCAAAGGCTTCTGAAGGTTGTTTCTCTTGTGGCAAGACTGGTCACTATGCCAGTGAATGTAAGTCCAAAGGAAACACAGGCTTCAAGGGTTCCTCAAGCTTAGACAGCAAGATTGATTATGAAGCCAAGTATAAGAAACTTCTTGCTGCTGTCCTTGACAAGAAAAAGAAGAAAGCTCAGAACAGGGTGCTGGTTGCTGAAGAAGAAGATTGAGCTGAGGAAGATCTCTCAAGTGATGAAGATGAGGTCCTCACAGCTCAGTTCAGTTTTATGGCCAACACAGCAAGTACAAGTTCTTTTGATGAGGACATGAAGAAAGCTGCTAAAGCTTGTACTTCTCCTGACTGGGATCCCTCTTCTATGTATCAGGTTGGAAAATTTATTAATTATGAAGATAATGAAAAGAACACTATGTTTGATAATCTGTGTGTTGAGTTTCAGTCAAATATTCAAAGAGAAAAGAAGCTAAAATTAGAAATAGAATCACTAAAAGAGAGATTAAGTCTTAAAGATGAGAAACTGAAACTAATGACAAAACTGGAAGATGATTTAGCTAATCAAAAGATACTTAATCAGATCTTGGTAAAAGAAACAAATGAAGCAACAATAAAGTTTAATGACCTTCAAAAAGTAGTTAGATCTTGGTGTGTATCTGCTGAGAAGACCACTCAATGTGTCAATGAGCAGATTCCAAAACAAGTTCAAGCTATTATTGGTGGAAATTATTCCCAAGCTGCCAACTGTGTTGATTTTAGCAAGAACATTAATATCTTAGAAAAAGATGATATTTTACCTCTTACTTTTCAAAAAATTGTAAAAGGAAAAAGTATTATCACTAACAGATTCGTTAAAAGTAAGAGTACTCAGCTGAAAGACTCAACCTCTTCAAAAGTTGGTTCAAGTTCTATTGTCTTGACAGAAAGCAAAAGTACTGAAAATTTAAGTGTAAAGGAAGTAAGTAAAGGAATGGAATCATTTGTTGATACCAAAGAGACATTTTGTTGTCAAACCTTGAAAGCTGATACATTAAATTTAGGAACTCAGCTGACTGAAAATTCTTTAGCTAATGATATTAAATCAGCTGATCAAATATTAGATGATAACTGCTCAGCTGATATCATGTCAGCTGATCATGGATCCTCTTCTGTTTGTTTAGCTGATCAAATATCACTTCAAACTCTTTTAAAAGGAGAAACTAAAAGTAAAAGACCTTTTGTCTACAAAAAGTCTCAGTCTGCCATACCTAAAGTTGATCATAAACTCATTTTAACTAAGGGTCAACCTAAGGTAACTGTAAACAAAGACCTTATTAGTTTACAGAATCAGCTGCAACAGCTGAATGGTGAAATCTGTCAGCTGATGACCCATAGTCATCAGAAAACAGTTAAGACATCTGTTAGGCAATTACCAAAACAAGTTAAAGGCTCCAAAAATAAAAAAATGTTATAAATGTAGGAGCAAATAACATAAGACAAGTAATTGTTCTCTTGAAGGTAACTCAAGACAGCGGACTAATTATGATAACACAGTTGTTTCTCTCATTCATAAACAACCTAATATAAAGTGGATCGCTAGGTTCAATCCACAGGGGTCCACTTAAATGTGGATGCCCAAATGTCACTAACCTTCTTTCAATCACATCTATGCAGGGTCTGAACACATGGTATCTTGACAGTGAATGTTCAAGGACCATGACAGGTAGTAAAGCTTTGCTTGGTAACTACAAGAAGGAAAAAGGTCCAAGAGTAACCTTTGGTGATAACAATTGCGGGCAAACAAAAGGCTACGGAGAACATCATAATGGGAATCTAACATTGTCCAAGGTATCATATGTTAAAGGACTTAAGTACAATCTCATCAGCATAAGTCAGTTATGTGATGGTGATCATAAAGTCCTCTTTACAAAGACAGGTGGTTCCATTTTAGATGAAGAAGGTAAAACAATAATTTGTGCAAAGAGAACCAAGGATGTATATACTCTTGATATGTCCTCAGGTGATCCATCCAAGTTAACCTGTTTGTATACCAAGTCTGTAACTGACACAAACTGGTTATGGCACAAAAGGCTTTCCCATTTAAACTTCAAAAACATTAACAAGTTGAGCAAGGGTGAACTAGTGTCAGGACTACCTTCACTGACGTATGTTAAGCCTAAACCTTGTTCTGCCTGTAAGAGGGGAAAGCAGCACAAGACTTCGTTTCCATCTAAGCAAGCCTTCTCCATTACTGAACCTTTCTACATGTTGCACATGGATCTATTTGGTCCTGTTGCTACTGCTAGTATTGGTGGAAGTAAGTATGCATTGGTAATGGTTGATGAATTCTCAAGATACACTTGGGTCATCTTCCTAAAAGCAAAGAGTGAGGCTGCTGAAGAAATTATAAGCTTCATTAGAAAGATGGAAGTGGTTAATGGAAATCTGGTAAGGATGCTTAGAAGTGATCATGGAACTGAATTTAGAAATCAAACTCTTGAAGGTTTCTGTGATGAGAAAGGAATATCTCAAAACTTCTCTGCTCCAAGAACTCCACAACAGAATGGTGTAGCTGAAAGAAGAAACAGAACTTTGATTGAAGCTGCAAGAACCATGCTGTGTGAGAATGGGTTAAGATTCAACTTCTGGGCTGAAGCTGTCAGCTGTGCATGTTTTACTCAGAACAGATCCCTTGTAATCAAGAGGCACAACAAGACTCCTTATGAAGTGCTCAAGGGAAGGAAGCCCAACATCAGCTTTCTACACATCTTTGGGTGTCAGTGTTTCATTCTGAACCAGAAAGATCAATTGCAGAAATTTGCACCAAAAGCTGATGAAGGTGTGTTTGTTGGATATTCTGTGATCTCCAAAGCTTACAGAATTTACAACATCAGAACAAAGGTCATAGAAGAATCAATCAATGTAAGTTTTAATGAAAATGACTTTGTTGCTTCCTGTTCTACTAATCCATCTACAGGTGAGAAATTTAATGATTTGCTGCATACTGAAGATAACACTCCAGTATCAGCTGATCCACTCCCATCAGCTGATCCAATCTCATCAGCTGACATAGATGACTTAGATGAACCTGTTCCAAATCTACAAAACACCTCTACACATTCTATCCTGAATCAACCCACACTTTTACTGAATGATGAGAATCATGATTCAACATCAATGGACTCTAATTCTATATCAAACATTCCTTCTTCAGTAGAAGTTTCATCAGCTGACATTCCTGAAATTTTGTCAGCTGATCAACCAGAAGTCTCATCAGCTGATCCAAACCAAAGAATTTCAACTCCCATAATCCAAAACAATTCAAACTCTCCCAGAATCCAAAATGCCTACAAAGACCTCAGAAATCATCCAATTGATCAGATCATAGGTAACATAGAAGCACCTGTACTAACAAGGTCAAAAGCTTGTAACTTCTGTTTATACACAGGTTTTGTTTCTATGATTGAACCAAAGAAGGTGGATGAAGCTCTAAATGATCCTCACTGGATAAAATCCATGCAAGAAGAATTGGCTGAATTTACTAGGAACAATGTATGGACTTTGGTGCCAAGACCAAAGGACAAATCCATCATTGGTACTAAGTGGGTGTTCAGAAACAAGATGGATGAACAAGGGCTAATCATCAGAAACAAGGCAAGATTAGTTGCACAGGGGTATTGTCAAGAAGAAGGTATTGATTATGATGAAACCTTTGCCCCTGTTGCAAGACTTGAAGCAATAAGACTGTTTCTTGCTTATGCTGCTTTCAAAGACTTCAAAGTATTCCAAACGGATGTTAAGAGTACTTTCCTCAATGGTGAATTGAAGGAAGAGGTGTATGTCAAACAACCTCCAGGTTTTGAGGATGCAAGCAAACCAGATCATGTATACTTCTTGACTGCAGTTAAAAGAATTTTCAGGTATCTCAAAGGAACTCCTAATCTATGTCTTTGGTACCCCAAAGACTCTTATTTTGAGTTAGTTGGATACACTGATTCTGACTTTGCAGGTTGCACACTAGACAGAAAGAGTACATCTGGGGGTTGTCAATTATTAGGTGGAAGATTAGTCAGCTGGTCAAGCAAGAAACAAAACTCTATTTCAACTTCTACAGCTGAGGCAGAATACATTGCTGCTGGAAGCTGTTGTGCTCAATTGCTATGGCTGTAAAATCAACTACTAGATTATGACTTACAGTTTGAAAACTCCCCAATTCTGTGTGACAACACAAGTGCTATATCTATCTCTAATAATCCTGTTTTGCATTCAAAAACTAAGCATATTGAAATCAGACATCATTTTCTTAGAGATAATGTGCAGAAAAAGAAAGTCTCAATGCACTATATAAACACTGATGTTCAATTAGCTGACATTTTTACAAAACCTTTGGATGAGTCTCGATTCAACTTCCTAATATCCAAACTTGGCATGTTAAATTTGTAATATATTCATTTCTTAGGTGGTTAATTTTGTGTGAAAATAATTTTATTTGTGTGTGAAATGAAGTACTTATCTAAGCTTCTACATATTTTACTTATGATAGATCAGCTAATGGAATTATGTCAGCTGACGATCATCAACTGACACTATACTTCAGCTGATAAACCATCAGCTAAGACTTAGAAGCTCAGCTAAGTGCATTCATTAGCTGACACTTATTTTATCTCAACATGGATCAACTGACACTCTCGTTTGTCAGCTGATGATTTTCAAAAGTCAAAAATACTGTGTCCCCACACTTATTTTATTAATTTCTCATTTGTATTTATTATGTTACTAGGTATTAATTTATTTAGTTTAATTGTCTGTTTATTGTCTGTGTATTTAATGACTATTCCGCCTATTACCTTTTTGCAGAAGTGACAGTTACTTTTTGGAAAATATATTTCTGTGACAGTTTAGGTTTCCAAGGAAGATTTAAAGGTGTTTTCGAGCGGTTCTTCATTTCTTACGCTTTCAAAATTCCCAAACACTCTTTCTCTCTCAAATTTCAAACCCTAAACCTTTGTTGCACAACCTGCTTTACTCTGTAATCATGGTCTCCTTCAACCCTGCAACTTCTCCAAACGCCATTGCTGGTGAAAATGTCACACCTAACTCTGAAATCACAATACGCCCAAACAACTTTCTCATAAACACTGATATTCCCGTGAGCAAAGCAAACCAGGGATACGAACCTATGGTGGCTTTCATAACTGCTCATCCCCTGTTCGCATGTCTATCTGCTCATCCTCTGTTCATCTTTCCAAACATTGTTGGTGAGATGTGGTACACTGCAAGGTACCATGCTAATCAAGACCTAATCACTTGCACCTGCCTAAATGGTACCATCAACACAAACATCACTACTGATTCTCTCAGACAAGCGATCTCCATACCCCATATGGCCCCATTTCAACCTTTTGCTACAATGGATCAAGTTCTAGAGGTTTTGCCCCTGATTGGCTACCAAGGTGCTGTTTCCCATGGCCAGTATAAACTGTCTGCTCTAGGACACCTATGGAAGTATTTAGCTAGTGTAATCATTCGATGTTTTGGCCACAAGTCTGGCAGCCATGACCAAATGAACCAGTCTGAACTGATGGTGCTACATGCCTTGGTCACAGGGAGGTATATTGACTTCACACAAGTCATATTATCTGAAATGGTGGATAAGATCACTCTGGGCACATCAAAGAAATCAACCAGAACCCTAGTTCCTTACATCAGGTATCTAAGTTTAATTGAACTTAGAGATGTTCAGAGGGAACACTATGCTGGGTTAGCTGCTCACTTGCACACAATGACAATCCCTCAAACGGGTCAGAAAACTTTCCATTTGATAAGGGAAGATCAAGGTCCTGCTATAACTGCTCAGATGCAAGAGTTGATAGATGTTGCTGCTGAGGAGAATGAAAATGAAGAGGAGGTTATTGCTAAAAATGTTGAGGACCAAATGGCTGATGATTCTGAGTCTCCTGATATAATCACTGATCATTCTGAAGAGTCTATGACTCATGCTCCAGATGAAGCCTTAGTGGAAGAAGAATTGATGTTTAGAGCAGATGTGTTTGATGAACCAGCACAGGATGAGCCAGTTAATTCTGATGCTGAGGGTGATAATGACAGTAGTGCTGACAGTTGTAAAGATGATCATGATGAGGGAGATGATGACTTTCATGGTGGTGATGCTGGAATTACTTATGCTGAAAACATTCAAGACACCACCTCCTCATCTTCTCAAATTGGGATGCCACTCGCATATTTCCCTGTTACTTCCAGCTCAAGCACCCCACAAAATCAACAAAGTGGTGATGCAGCTGATGGTGATGATGCTGAGGAAGACACAATTTTTGACAATCTCATTAAACTGATTGAGATCAGCAAGACTCAGCACATCTTAGGTATAATCTCTACCACCCTTGAGGATACTCATTTGGTAAACCCCACCAGTGAGAACCCAACCTCTCCACTAGTTGTAACACCCCCACAACAGCCAAGCTCTAGTGTACTCCCAACAGTCACTAGTTCTACTCCTTTTGTAACCCAACAAGATACAAGGTCATTAGAGATGGTGCACACTGTACTTATCTCAGAGGGATTGCACAATGCACCCTTGACCTCAACTCCTATAGTTTCCTCTTATGTTGAGGGGGAGCTTATGGAAGTTGATACAACCCTACCACTAGTGGGTGCATCTTCCCAACAAGATACACTTGTAACAATGGGACTCCTGCAATCTGGGTCACCCTCCCAACAGGGTGATACCATTGAAAGACAGACCTTCTCCCAAGGTCATACTGTGTCTACAACCCAATTGAGTCAAGCCTTTCCATTAGTAAGTTCACAACAACTTGCTACTGTAATAAGGGATACCCCTTTGAGTGCAACCCTCACTCACACTCACATATTTGCTCCTATTTTTGATTCAATTCTTACACATGCTAGTGCACTACCTGTCAATACTAGTGGCATAAACCAGTCATTAGTACAGGGTACAATTTCTGTTCCCAGTGATCTTAGGCCTATAAACCAAGGTCTAAGTGAGGGACCACAATCCATTCCAGTTCTAAGCACAACTTCTCAATCAACTCCCACTCAACTCATTCCCTCTACTTCTTCTGAACCCTCACCCCAAATCCTTCAAAGCTTACTATCTATCTCTCAAAAGATGGAAAGTCTTCAAGCCTACTTTACCTCTTTCCAAACTCAAACAGAAACTCAACTTTCTCATCTAACCCAAGAGATTGAGTCACTCAAATCAAACCAATCCCAAACTCAACCCACCCCTGCCCCTGTTGATCTCTCACCAATTCTAACCAAATTGGATCAACTTCTTACCCAAACTTCTACTCCTACTCCTATTCCTTCACCTACCATCTCAAATCAAACCATTACCACCCTAAACCAAACCATATCCAACCTTCTCACCCAACTGTCTACCCTAAGACCTTCACCACCTAACATCTCTGTAACCATCCCTGACTCTATTCTAAGAGTACCCACCCTTCTCCATACCATAGATGCTGAGGTCACAAGACTAAGCCAGTACTCCAGACAGAGGCACAGTGACACTCTCAGAGAGTTCACCAACATCACTGATGCTATTAGAAGGCTTAGACCTCTCATCTCCACCTCAACCCCTTCCCAAGCTTCCCGACCCCATTCTTTTACCACACCTGGTGCCCCTGCTAAGCCTACTGCTTTTCCTTCCTCTGATGATGACAAAAAGGGGGAGAAGTCAAAGAAGTCAGTTAGAGAACCTTCCCCAAACACCATAAGGGCAGCTGTTGATGAATATACAGCTGAGGTTCAGGCTAAGCAAGCAGAGGAAGCATCAGCCCCCAATGAAACAGAAGCTTAAAGAACATCTGATGTTGAGGGGGAGAATCCAGCTGAGGGGGAGAAATCTGCTCAAGAACAGCAAAGGCCAAAAAGAAGGTTTAAAACAGTGGGCAGAAGGAAGAGTACTAAGAGATCAAAGCAAGGTGAATCCTGTGCTCCAATCTCCATATCAGAAGATGATTCTGATGATGATGAAGAAGATGATCAACCTCTGTCCTCTATGTTCAACATAAAGAAGTAGAGCCCCTCCACTTCAGCTCCACCAGTCCAAGCTTCCTCTCTAGTTCAATCAAGTCAACCAACTCCCAGCAGTTCATCAAGAAGAAAAGGAAAGAAGATAATGACTGCTGAGGAGATTGAAGAAGAAGAAAGAAGAGAGGAAAAGCTAACATAAGAAGAAGAGAGTCTCAGAGAGCTCAGTGAGTTAGCTGCTGCACTTGGTACTTCCGTAGAAGAAGTTTTGAAAACCAAGGAAATACATCAGGACTTCACTTCTCCTGAAGATCTTGCTGCAATTATTGGTGTTACTGATGATGAGTTAAGAGAGCTACAAGAAGAAGGCTGATTATGATGACCTCTCAATCACATCAAGTAATGGATACACCATAACAAGATGACCCTTCTACCAAGAAAGCTCCTAAGAGAGGAAAGACTCACAAGGAAGCCATTCAAGCTCTGCTGAACTTCAACTTTGGAGGATTAGCTCAGCAAACTGAAAAGCAAGCCAAGGAGTTCAGAGACAACAAAGAAAACTTGGTAAACAGAAGATGTGAAGACATCATCTCAAGGGTTACTCCATACAAAGGTACTGATGAGGGTCCTTATCTCAGAGTGGTGAGAAGAGATGAAAGAAAGACTTATGAAGATACCTATCTTCAACACTGCAAACTACTCTCCTTCTTTGAAATGATAGAGATCTTGTACCATCTCCTCAAGTCCAAAAGTGAAATTGTTCAAAGGTTCATGTCTAAATTTGAATACTGGATTCGGATGTCAATCTGCAATAGGCTCTTCACACATGATCAGTTCATTGAACACATCAATCTGATTGAAGATGCTTTCAAACAGAATTCAAAAGCTTTTGTCACCATTGAACAGATCATTGTCAATCCTGACTATCCTTTTCTTTCTGCTTATGAAAGTCTCAACACTACTTTGCCCTCCAATATTGAGCCAGAAATGTTTAAGTACATAACTGAGCCTGAAAGAGGGATGTTCTTCAAAAACAGAGCTGGTGATTGGAGATTCCTAAGAGAAGCTGACTTAGGAAGAGCGCCAAGAGCTTTAATTTTTCAAGCTATAAGACTGGCAAGAGGACAGACAGGAAGTCAACACTTTGAAAGTCTGATGGAGACTAGAGCTGATGAACTAATTGCCACCATTCCAGTTGAACATCGTCCAGACATCAAAGAAGAACCTTGGTGGGAATGAAGACCACTTCATAACTAGATTAGATGTAATTTCAATTCCTATGAAGACTCAACCAATCCATGCCTAATACTAAATCAAAACCAGGTATAGGCATCACCAAACAGTCTATAGAGAAACTAGTACCATCAATACTAATCTGAACTCCAGTCACAGGTACTACACTACCATCCGCTACTTTTACTTCTAAAGGAGTATCATTCACAGAAACAGATAATTTCAACTTATCACATAGAGTCACAGATATAAATGACCTATTTGCACCAGAATCAAACAAAACACGTGCAGGCATAGAGTTAACTATGAACATACCGGTTATCACATCATCACTGCCTGTAGCCTCCTTGGCAGTCATCTTAAATGCTCTACCTTCGGCAGAAGGTACAGTCTTTCTCTTCTGACCTGCAGAAGACGATCCCCCGGTGATATTTACCCCAGCCCCCGTCCCCGTGGTCTTGATCTTGGGACAGTTTCCCGCTCGGTGCCCTTCCTCTTTGCAGTTCCAGCAGACAAAGGTATTATACTTACAAGCACTTATATCATGACCTGTCTCACCACACCTCAAACATCTCCGTGTTTGCGGTGTACACTGCCCAGTGTGACGAGATTTGCAACTATGGCACCACAGCTTATTCTGAGGAAACCCTGATCCCTTGGACCTCTGATCGGATTTACTCTGATGACTCTGTCCCTTACCTTTGCTTTGATTCCCACCAGAACCTCCACCAAACTTGCCAAAAGACCCTCTGTTCATCTTTTCCCAATCTTTAGCATCAGACTCTGCAGATCTTGCGAAGGTGAATGCTTGGACAAGCGATGTAGCCAGACGTGTGTTACCCCGATATTCTGGTAACAAAGCTTTCACAAAATGTTAAACCTGAGAATGTTCATCAGGCACCCACTGTTTTGCAAACCTGAAAGTTACTTGAAATTTGCTGATCAACTCATCCACAGACATATTACTTGTCTGAGCCAAATCTAAAAACTCTCGCTGAATCTTAGCCATATTAAATGCATTACAATATTGCTCACAGAACTTATCCTGGAATTGCTCCCAGGTAATGGCATTTACAACATCTCGCGGCAGATGTGTAGTCAGAGAATCCCACCACGTCAAAGCTTGATCTTTCAACCGTCTTGTTGCAAACTTGACCCACTCAGCTTTCTCACAGTTGCAGGCTTCCAAAGCCTTCACAGTTTCTTTCAACCAATTTAGGGTAACATTCGGATCTGAGCTTCCCGAATACTCAGGTGCTCCACACGCCACAAAATCCTTGAATTGACATTTGTTCCTAGTTTCTTGTTGTGGGAACCACGGAATAAAAAAGTTCTGTTGTGGTGCTTGTTGTTGAGTAGACACTCCCTGTGGCATAGGAATAAACGGAAAAGATCCATATGGAGTTGACACTGTACTCACAGTAGCTGTAGTATAAACTGGTGGTGGTATCGGTTGAGTAACTGGAACTATTACTGTAGGCATTCGAACAGAGGTAGTTGGTTGGGAAGACTGGGTTTGGTTTAACTGCTGCTCCAATTCAAGAATCCGGTCCCTCTGAGTCTGCAAAGTGTCTTCCAGCTGTAACACATAATCTTGGTTATCTGATTCTCCATGATGAGAAGTACCCGCTATGTGCTGCTCATTCGCAACAGTAGATGAAACATTGTTATGCTATCTTCCAAGGGACTGTGGGGTAAATACCGGGATCTCGTTGTTATCAGCCATAATCTGTTCTACACAACATCTCACCAGTTGTCAGATTATAATTCGTTAGTACCACATCATATTCTCTATAGCTACCTTACTAATTACCCACCCTGGAATATTGGACTGATCTGAGCCTTAGTTCGAGTATTGCACGAAATCACCAATGCAAATCCTCAAACCAGGGCTCTGATACCAAATTGTAACACCGTACTTCTTTTACTACTAAAATACGCGCGGAAGCTAAAACACATTTCTAAAATAATATAATTAAGAAAAATACAACTTTAATCTGTTTGATTTATGAAACATCATATACAGTGTTACTACCAAAACCGGCTCTTAACAAAACAACTAGATATCAGAGTTATGATCAGTCCCAAAATTCCAGTTTCATCTCTTTCATCCACTCACCAGGTTTATCCTGTAAAAGATTACAACAGTGGGGGATTAGCACAAAGCTAAGTGAGAGAATAGATACCACAAACGTACAAGGCATAAAGCCCAAACAAACAATGCTCAAACAAACAAGAGAACCGGCGGTCTTGCGGACCTTCAACCAAATGCCGGCCAAAGCAAAGGTTTACCGATAACCTAGTTACCACAGACAACAATAATAGCACTTCTTGATTACAACAAATGCTTATCAAGACAAATACTAATACTGTATATATCTAAACATAGGCCCAGCTGAATAACAACCGCCAAGCTGATCTTACAACAACGTCATGAATATATACAATCAGGTGATATATCTTATACATCCAAGATATATATCCACTCACCAATATCTTCAACAGTTCAGGCAACTCGGTCTTTTCTTACTACTGAGTCTTGTCTCCACTTGAACAAACAACTAACAATCAGTATTTGCTTAATCAACAAACAATAAGCACAATACTATAATCAAACACATATGCACATACAAACACAAGTACATATCAATTCATGTATTTACAATCAATACACACAATTCACTATCACTCTTTACTTCCTGTAATTTAGTGAATTCATCCAACTCCTTAGCTTAAGCAATTTACATACATCCTTTTATAATCCAAGGCAATCAGTTCATGATTATCTTCATATCATCCAAAAGTTGATCTTTCATAACACAACCTTCACAAATTCCTAGCATAGGTATTGTTAGAATTCCGATTGTGTCCAAATCCGATTAGATCAAATCCGATAGCTTCAAATCCGATTAAACATGAAATCCGGTCATCTCAAATCCGATAAAGGGCAATTCCGAACAAACATGGAATCCGATAGACTTGAATTCCAATTAAAATTCCAATTCCCATAGTATCGGAATCCGAGTAAAGGAAAATCCGATCGAGTCTTACAATCCGATAAAACATCAAATCCGAGTAACATGGAATCCGATAAAATCTAACAATATGATCAACTTAAAATCCGATAAACATACAATCCGAAAATCCAACAATCCGATAAAATCTAATCCGATAAAAAGCTAAGGCAATTGTTTCAGTTTCTCGGATTCTCAACAATCCGATTACATTTAATCGGATTTCTCCTAATCCGATCCATTCAAACACCAAATCCGATTGATTCATACTTATCAAATCCGATAAAATCAAAAACCATCCTTAACTTCAATTTAATTCTGATTTTAAACATGCAACAACATATATGTTTCCAGAATTGAATTCTAACTTATGTTGATGATACACGAGCCTATTAAGTCACACACCAATGATTGATCCCGACAGCACGCATCGCAAACGAGAGAAAAAGACAAGATAGGGCCTTACGGCCGCAAGGTTTGCACCTTACGGCCGTAAAGGGTTCCAGCCTTACGGCCGTAAGGGCTGTCTGACAGACTGCAGTTAATCATTTGTCATTTTCTACACATGGCTCAAAGTGTGGAATTATTGAGGCACCTTGGGGGCTGCATGGATGACTTTTTTGCCTGGGATGGCAGATGTCTAGGTCCATAAAAGTCCAAATACTTGGTCTCATTTGATGGTAACCAAGAATACCACACACACACATATTTCTCTCACTCTCTACTTGTTCTAGGGAGTTAACTCCAGAAATTCATCCATGTCTATGGAGTGATTCTGGATATTGTGGGATGTTCCATAAGTGATGTCAAGGCTTTGAAGATCACAAGTTGGCATACTAGCATTTGGGGATCACGTAAACTTGGTGTGGACTAGCAATAGAGAGTTGCTCTCTTGGTGACTTAGAGTTCATCCCAGCCTGAAGTATTCAGAAGCTGGAGCATGGTATATTTCATACTCCATCTCTTTGTTTTGGTTGCAATATTCGTATGTAGAGTTTCTCCACTTATGGGTCTTGATGGCACCATGTCTTATACCCCAAACCATGTTTTTATGCTTCTGTTGTGCGGGTATGATGGCCAACAAAACCCAACAGTGGTATCAGAGCCATCTCTACATAGGTATTGCACCTTGGTGGCCTGAAAAACGAAAACGAAATTTTCCAGCAGCTGAAAGTGGCCTTGCGGCCGCAAGATTTATGGCTTGCGGCCATAAGGGTGTTTGTTGCTTGCATCTGCAGTGCTTGTTACTTGTGGCCGTAAGGGGCTGTTTTCCAGTTTTCGTATTTTAAACTCATTTTCGGTTTTGGCTCGTTTGATAGGTTATGGATTTTTCATGTATTTATGTTTGTGATAATATGAAGTTGTCTTGTGTCTTTGTTGGTATATTTACATGTAGATTATTATTTTGGCATGAAATTAATAATTGCATGTACTTATATTATGTATATATGAATATGTTTCACTAAAAATGGTTTGGTGTTACTAATGCATATGTACATTGGATTATTTTGTGCCTTGAGTGTTTTAATAATCTTAACCAAGATACATAAGTTTGCATGGTTTTGTGGCAAACCATGCTTGGTTGTTTGGATTTCATGTTTTTGGTCATGCCCCTAGACCTTGTTAGATGTTTGGTTGTTAATATGTAAATTATTCTTTCATTTGGTGACTTAGGTCACATGGTTTGTAATAATTTATTTATTAATTTATTTGGTATATAATTTGTATTATTGTGGCTTGCATGCCATTTAAATTTCCATATTGTGTATTTGTACTAGAAAATAGAATTTGTGGCTTGTATGCCATTTATTTATTTTCTATGTAATATGGAGGCAACCATCGGGAGTCACGGCGTTGACTTCTTGGCAAACACGGATCCGAGAGGCCCAATGGAGGTGGCGGATTTAGTGGGAGCACATCCAAAGTCAAAGGAATTTTGTCCCTAGTTGACTTGTTTTTTTCCGTTTTGGCTCACGGGAAAAACACATAGGTTTAGAAGGGCATGGTTACCAACTTTGATATGTATGCGTGTGGTTGTTTTATTATTTATTGTTTATGCATGGATATTAGGATTATTGCATGCTAGACAATTTTTGACAAATGATAAAACTTAAGAGTTTTTAACAATGGTTTAACAAACTCTCGCGCGTACATTTGATTAACAAATAGGATATAAAATTGGTTTATATTCCGAAGTGAAAACTTTTGGTTATTGTCACTTTTTGTTAATCAAACTCAAAATGGTTTTATAACTGGAAAACTAAATCCGGTTTTCTAAATGTAAATTGCACACCACCCATAAGATGACACCGTCCGAATCTAGCCGTGCAAAGGTTGATTGTCAAACTCTAGCCGAGTTGACCCTTGTATGTGTTGTGTGGAAGCGTGTGTGGCAACTCGCAAGATCGATTGTCGAGCTCTATCCGAGTAGATCATTGGGCAAGAGTACCACCGTGTATCTTGATGGTTGATTTACAATTTCAAAATAACATTTTGGATGATTGTTGAGCTCTAGCCGAGTTGTTCAAAATCTTAGTTTGATGTTGGTGTAGAGGGATCAAACATACCAAACTAGAGACAATGGTTGTCTAGTAGGATCCCGCAAGGAACTAAGAGTTGCAATAATGGATTGCAATCGGTCAATGGTTGCCGGCCTAAATAGCTTTGCCACGTGATCCGTGGAAAACCCGTCACGGTGCAAGGTGAAATAGGATTCTTGGCCCTTGTTAAAATAGTTGTTTTTAAACACATGGGGTAATTATTTTAACAAGGTTTATCAAACTAACTAAACTTCTCTGCATTCATAGATGATATCGACAAACATCAACAACACCGACTTCACTCTACGTATGTTTCTTGAGAAGGAGAAACTCGATGGGAGTAACTTTATGGATTGGTCTAGGCAATTGAATATTGTCCTACGATACGAAGACAAGTTACACACCATTAAGAAGCCCCTTCCGGAAGCCCCTGCTACCAACACAAGTAAGACCGTTCATGATGCGTATGATAAACGCATCAAGGACACCAACGAGGTTTATTACCTCATGTTAAGCATGATGAACCCCAAATTGCAAATGCGAATGGAGCATCTAAGTGCTTACGAGATTATGCTTGAGTTGAAGGACATGTTCCAACAACAAGCGAGGCAAGAACGGTATGGGTGTTTAAACGACCTACTTGGATGCCGGCTGCAGGAAGGTGAGAACATAAGCATTCACGTGCTTAAGATGAAAGCACTTGTGGAGCGCTTGGAGAGGTTAGGATTTACCATTGAAAGGGAGATGACAGTGGATATTATCCTACGATCCCTTCCACCATCATATGAGCAATTCATTGTGAATTATCACATGCATGGTATGGTCAAATCCTTAATGGAGCTTCACGGCATGTTGAAGACTTTTGAGTCTAACATGGCCAAAGGTAAGCTCACCTTGTCCACTCTCACTAAGGCTACCAACAATAAAACTACCTTAAATGGGAAGCTTGGTCTAACTAAGCTCGCCATGACCATGGAGTCTGAGGGCAATGAGATTGCGCCTCTTGATGAGACTCCTAATGGGGAAGTTTGCTACTTATGTGGGAAGATTGGAAATTGGCGTCACCACACCTGCCCTAAGTGCCTGGAAGAGCTAAGGACACACAACATGAGAAAGGGTGGTTCCTTGGCTTCAGGTACAATCATGACCAAACTCCACTGTTCTTATACTTCTATAGGCAAGTTTTGGAAACTTGCCATAACACTCACGTTTGTTACAATCTTGATTGTTGCAAAGTGTAGGTAAGAAGTAGAAATATAAGATGTGGAGAGTTGGACTTCATAACGGGAAACGAGATGGTTGTCCCTTTTGGATTGGAAGAAAGAATCTTGCCACTCCTTCCAGCTAATCTATTACTTTACTAGATCTATGTTTTGCGCCCTGCGTGGCAAGAAAACTATAAATCTATTATGCCGTTGATAACGATGGATATTACTTTGAATTGTGTATTTTGGTGGTTTATTTCAAAGTTCATCCATGTTGTGGCATTTACTTAAGAAGTAATGGAATGATCATGAATGGTTTATAAGTTACTCTTATGATAATAGTCAATTTAACCATATAAACAAGACTTGCATCACCAAGCTCCATGTGGTTAGGAACTTGGGATCTTTTGATCTTGTAGAAATTGTTGAAGTGCAAATCTTGTTTATTAGGCTAAAATGACTTAGATATCATTCACTTGTGTATGTGAGAGGAATGAAGGCTTGTTTAGTCTCGTTCATATTTATGTGAAGACCATTCAAGCAAATCGTGAGGGGTAACTATGAATACTTTGTAGCCAATGGAGGCATAAGATATGGGTAAGTCTAACTTCTTAAACACACGTTTGAAACCATGAGAGGTGTTCAAAACACACCCATGACAAAGTATATGACAAAGAGGGCAAATGGACTATAATACTCAAATCTAATAGAGATGTTGAGCGTTTTAGTTCTTAAAGACCATCATAAGAGATATGAAATTATCTCATGATTCACTCCTCCTAGGACACATTGTTATATGAGTCGACAAGCGGAGGATTCGGACATTCTAGCTATGATTCGATAAATTGAGCTATAGTCCGATGTATGATGGATTGAATCTTGATACCCCATTGCATAGGATGAACCTTTTAGTGGTGGGCATTGTTCCTAATTGAATACCAACAAAGATGGTTCAGTATACACTTTAGATGATGAGACTAGAAAGAGTGTCTTTGCTTGTCCATCTTCAAGTCTGGATTATCAAGCCTGCATTTAGACGTGAGGTGGAGGAACCCGGAATCTAGAGGTGCTGCTGTGTTAGGTATTTTACTAAGGCAAATGAGAGTAAATGTAACTTAAATAGAAGAACCTGGTGTTGGCACTAGCACACAATCAGAAATGATTATAACTCAGCATGACAATGCTGGAGTACCTGACATTAAATTCATTACCTCTCTATAGAATTGATAGAAGTTGTCATAAGGCCAGAAAGATATAGTTTTATATCTGTGGGAGACAACTTAATGGTGAATACATCAACTACTGATAAACCAGAGTGGATCCAAAGTCCGCTAGAGAAAAGAGGCAATGAAAGTGAGATGCAATCCATGTGGATACCCAAGTATTAGACTTGGTTAATCCAACACCTAGGTGGCAACCCGAAGGGTGAAATTGGTTCTTTGTAGAAAGAGACCAACATGGATAAGTTTGTAACTTCGAATACCGACAGATAAGAAAAGTTTTAGTGATGATTGACCATATGGAAGGTATCATCTTGAAACTTTATCTCAGTGGTTATGTCGAATAATAAGTTTATAGACAACTTCAAATACCGACTAGTAGGAGATGGTTTTACGATAATTGACCATGAGGAAGATATTATCTAAAACTCTCTACTGGTGGTTATGTTGAAGTTTACTCGGACACTAATTGTGCCTTTTTATGGCTGTGACAATTTGATGTAAAAACCACATTCCTTAATAGGAATTCTCTGAGGAAGTGTTGACAACACTTTCCGAGGGTCTGTTACATCAAGCGTATCCTTCTAAAGTCTACAAATGAAAAGGAGTCCACTAATGGACTTATATATATGCATCTCAAGGTTCAATACTTGCTTCAATATGAAAATCAATAGTTTGAGTTTTCAATAAGCAAGAATGAAACATGAATGAATGTCAGGGCTAGTGGGAGCGTTGTTGTAATTCTGTATTTGTACGCACATACAACGTAATTGAGATAATGTCCTGACCTTACTTTGTTTAAAAGATAAGTTAAGGAATTATGCATCCATAACGACTATAGAATATACAAAACCAGTTTAGGGGATCAAGAAATATTGAGATACGTTCTTGGTGCTCTATAATAGAAGAAGCTAGGAGTAAATTGTTACTCAAGTGCTGGTTTCTGAATAGAGTGGGATAACTGCCGATTTTAATCGGAGATTACGATCCTACAAAATATGGTGTTGTTAATCCAAAATTGTTCTTAAAGAATCGTTAACCCTATTGGGATCCTTTTGGCAATGAGGGTATGATGGCTTTCATATAAGCATCAAAATCCCAAGCATTATTTACCTTATTGGGCCTTTTTGAGACAATGAAGGTATGATGGCTTGGAGTTCGAGCTTCATTTACCTTATTGGGTTCTTCTAAAACAATGAAGGTAAAATGGCTTGAACGAAAGACCATAATCTTGCCAACGCATACTGAGTGATTGGTTGAGGAAGAGATATGGTCACTGGCAGAGAACACACGGATAACTTTATGGTGGATTCGTTAACTAAGTTGTTGTTACAGGCTAGTGATGATTGTCATACTAGGCCTAGGTGAACAAAGCTTGAGTTTGTTTTAGTTATATGTTTGATATATACATTTCTTTGGGGAACGTTAAGCAGTATTGTACTTCATACTATATCGATTATTAAATGGGGATTTAATAATGCACCGAGGGCTGATATTTTCATGAATCTTTATTGTGTTCCATCTTAGCATGTTTTATACTTCCCAGAATGCTTTTTCATTCTAAATGTCCACAGTCGGTCATTATTCAAGGGGAGGAAGTTTGAGATAAGACTGAGGGAAGTGGTTGGTCGCTATCCAATAATGGATTGGGTAAAGAGACGCAACACTTCGCCTGTACATGCAATGGTCAAGTGACTAGACGACCCACACCTGAGATTACTTCATGGTTTCTATCACGAGTAACTCAGGATGATAATATCATTTCGTCCTTAGACTGGAGTTACATGTGTTCCAAAGTATGGACCTGCTTTGCTTTGATTGCTTTCAAACGCAGTTCGTAACTGGCTATTATAAAGGGAGCCTTTAGGTAAAGTATGGTGTATGTGGCGAAGCAATGTAGTCAAAGGAATTCGTTCCTCTAGTTTTAGAGATATATCCATGGGCCCCTCGATGATTGAGCGCTGACGTAAAATGCATGGCCATGCTCAAAGTTGCAATGATATATGATCGGTTGCAACTAGATTTTGGGTCACCATCAATCGAGATCGAGAAACATAATCGTGAACGATCTGGAGATTGACATTTAAACCATGTCTCGTGTTCACACAGATATAGAGAACGAAAGGATGATTGATAACTTATCTATAGGGCCATATCAAACCTATAGGGTTGTGATTTGGTACTTGTCTTGGGATGACATAACTTGCGTTGACTTGGGTGGCAGAGATGCCTTGCTAGAGGCTGCTCTCTGTCTGTGTTACTTATCGATACGCTGTGTCATGTGCAAGTGGGAGTCTGTTGGAGTATGCCTACTGACACACGTATATTAGTAATGCTACTGATGATACACGAGCCTATTGGGTCACACACCAAGGATTGATCCCGACAGCACGCATCGCAAACGAGAGAAAAAGACAAGATAGGGCCTTACGGCCGTAAGGTTTGTACCTTACGGCCGTAAAGGGTTCCAGCCTTACGGCCGTAAGGGTTATGGCTTACGGCCGTAAGGGCTGTCTGACAGACTGCAGTTAATCATTTGTCATTTTCTGCACATGGCTCAAAGTGTGGAATTATTGAGGCACCTTGGGGGCTGCATGGACGACTTTTTTGCCTGGGATGGCAGATGTCTAGGTCCATAAAAGTCCAAAGACTTGGTCTCATTTGATGGTAACCAAGAATACCACACACACACACATATTTCTCTCACTCTCTACTTGTTCTAGGGAATTAACTCCAGAAATTCATCCATGTCTATGGAGGGATTCTGGATATTGTGGGTTGTTCCATAAGTGATGTCAAGGCTTTGAAGATGACAAGTTGGCATACTAGCATTTGGGGATCAAGTAAACTTGGTGTGAACTAGCAATAGAGAGTTGCTCTCTTGGTGACTTAGAGTTCATCCCAACCTGAAGTATTCAGAAGCTGGAGCATGGTATATTTCATACTCCATCTCTTTGTTTTGGTTGCAATATTCGTATGTAGAGTTTCTCCACTTATGGGTCTTGATGGAATCATGTTTTATACCCCAAACCATGTTTTTATGCTTCCACTGTGCGGGTATGATGGCTAACAAAACCCAACATCATCACCATATATAGTGGGAGGTTCAAATGAGAACCTTTAATTAATTGAGAATGAGAGACTCAATCCTAGCCGTCCAATTCCCCTCCTTCAGTGTCATTGCCCACCCATGAATTCCTCACATGCACCCTGCTATACTCGATTCCCCCATGCTCTCCATCCATGAATTCCACTTACAAAACGAAATGCTAAGATTTAGTCTCCCATTCTCAATTAATTTATCATTCTCATTTGAACTTTCCCTTATATATATATATAATGATATATGATTGTTAACTTAAGAAGATGCTTTTATATTTAAGGTTGTAAACGAAACGAACTTTCATGTATAGTTTGTGAAATCGTTCAATGGGAGGGTCGTTTTTTGTAACGACCCAAATTTTTTTTAAGTTCTAAAATTTTTAACAACATATATACCATGATAACAAAAGGCTTACACCAGAGTAGGGTGATAGTTTAATCAAAAAAAATCCAAAAGTGTTAATATATATTATTTTTCATAAAAACATTATTCAAAAGTTTGGAGCATTCTTCTTCATTCATGGAGCCGGAGCCTTGCCTTTGTTTATCTATTTACCACCTATAAAATATGGTGGTAAAAACTCTGATAAGCAAATTGCTTAGTGAGCATACCTAACAAACAGATACATTATCATATAAGTATAATGACTCACATAATAAGTAATCTCGAAGGATCCTATACTAAAAACTGGAATCTCATCTTAATACTTGGTACCAAGGTAAATACTCAAATGCTCTAAATAGCTTATTTTCTCAAAAGCTCGAAGAGCACAATCACGTATGCATACCATTCATACAACATGGTCATCATAAGAGAAAGTCAAGTATACTCACAGTTCGGTTGATAAAATCTCAAGTTAATCTATGATGATAGTTTAATGATGATTTCAGTTCACTTATCCACCTGTGGTCCACGAAAACATATTATTTTCCTCTCTAACCTCTCACACACACATACATACACTATTTTCCAGCACACAAATACGTAGTTTGAGGTGGGAGAAACACTTATATAGTGTGTTTAGATGTGTGGGTATCAATACCCCTTATCCATTAACGTACTAGCTATTTTTAGTACTTTACGATTTGTCCCATTTTCTTTTATACTTAATAGTTTAACCTATGTGGTCAACCCTTCTTTAAATTTCGATATTCACTTAATTTTATGTATAACATATATATATGTGTGTGTGAGTGAGTGTGTGTGTGTGTGTGTGTATATATATATATATAGGGTAGGGATATTGTAAGAAGGAAATATTTGTAAGAGGTCAAAGAGTGATTGTGAGCCATATGATATTATCAAAAGTCAACAAGAATGGTCAAGATTTGATGACATGTAACCACCAATTTAATACATATTAAGGGTAAATTAGGAATAAAAGAATAGTGGTAACTCCAATTAAAGCCAGCTCATAAAAAAACGCCACCATATATTTAAAAAATGATGAATGCCGGATTTTAAGTAATATACAACTAGTTTTTATTAGAAAAACTTTACAGACCAGTTTCATCAAACAAAATTTGTTGAGTTAACAAACAATGTTCATCAATAAAAACAAAAAATTGTTGAGTTAAACAAATAATGTTCGTCAATAAAAACAAATGATGAATAACATACTATTCAAGTAACACACGATATTCATCAACAAACTTGTAAGTCTGTAACCCCAATTCAATCAATGCTGAATCAATTTTCTTCTTTTTGTTTATTTATTTTGTTTGAATATGCTATATTCATCACTTTATGTAATCAGTTCAATTTTGAGTTTAAACAGTGGACACAATACAGTTAACAAACAACAACACTATGCTCGATGAATATGCTCCAAAATCAAACCCCGATCATATTATTGTTGCCTTGTTCATCATATAATCATAAGTGTTGTATTTTCTCCCAGAAATTAGATTTCAGAAACAAATGAAAGAAAAATATAATTAAAAAAAAAAGATGAATAAACAAACGATGAAGAATATAATTAAGCATAAACTAACAACATAAAATTGGTACAAATGAATGCTAAGATTGAACTATACGATACAATATTGACGAACATAATAAATGAAAATTATAAAGAACCAAACCTAAAACAATCACTACTGCGATGAACAAAATCGATGAACAGTTCCTACACGACTACACTAGATTATGAACAAAATAGTTAAAACCCAGATGAAATTTGTGTGAATTAACCTGATAAACATAATTTTTACTTTTCACCCAAAATCAACTTTACAAAATCTGTAAAGAAAAAGAACTCATGAAGAATTTTAGAAAACCTTCTTCGTGGGAATCTGTTTTCTATGTTGGTGAAAAACCTCTTCACATCTGAACTATCATACATATGCGTAACAGTCTCACAGTATGTATGTATCCATTTTAATTCTTTTAACTTAACTGCCAAAGGAGATGAAATATGAAGAGCTCTTGTGAGAAGGACCACATACTTCCTAAGATCACCGACTGAAACTTTTTTATTTTTCTTGTAAAAAGGGGTATCCCCATTGTTGTTATTACTTATTGAGAATTTACTAAGATATCCCATTGTACTTAGCCTATTCAACATACTGAAAATACTTACTTGCAGCTACGCATATCCCTGAAAAACCTCTTCACATCTGATGTCGATCTGATGGATGAGTGTGGCGGTTGTGTAACGATATTGTGGTGGTTGATCGAAGATCACTGATAGAGACCGATTCGAGATGGTTAATCTCCCAAGATAAATGCCAATTCGAGATGGCTAATCTCCCAAGAAATATAGACTAAAACAAGAGTAATCAAAACAATATTCTTCTTCTTCATTTCATTAAAATGAAACTTACGATGCTTAAATAAGGATTAACTATTAATGCACTACTCCACTACTCCTAATTTAATGCAAATAAAAACAACTTCTAATGTGGGAGACGTTGCCCACTTCTTTACTAAATAACATGTGACTAAAACACCAAGAAAACATTGGACCAAGTAAACCAAGTACTCCATTTTGCATGCAATGCATGTATTGAAGTGTGGTACCATACGCATAGTTTCTTGTACTTCCATTTGAGAAATTGAGAACGTGGGCACGTATCAATCACAGTACCAGATGTGGTGGTGGTATAGTATAGATGGATCTCGCAGGTGGTGATCGTGACGTGCTTTTCGAAGAGTAGGCTCCGATCAGTGGTTGTTTGGCAGGCGGCGGTGGGTCGGATACGGTTGCCTTTGGGGGGAGGTCGACAAAGGCAACAAAGAAATCAGAATTGTAGCAGAGAGGCGGGCAGTAACGAGGGGGTGGTCGCCGGGGAAGACAACCGTGACAGCGACAGCTACTAGGGCACAAGTATTGCGGATAGAAAATTAGGTGGGAAATGTGTCAATTAGGCTATCCGTTATACTCCCCCTCTTCCCCTTTCTTACCCACTGCCACATCAGCGCCACATCATTTTTCCTCCTCTTTTCTTTCTCTTACCCACTACACCCGTTATACCTTCCCATTTCTCCTTCCTTTTCCTTTTCACTTTTTAAAAAAAAAAATATATATTAAATTTGTGATTGGTTGAATGTGGGGTATGGAGGTGGGGGGTGGGGTGGGTTTCGATGAGGAAGCCGGCGAGTTGTGGAACCCGGAGATTCTTGTACCCGCGCGAGTTCATACACCCGAGGTGGTGTTCCTCGCGAGCTCGGAGGCCTACTCACCCTACACGAGTTGGGTATAACGGATGGTCTTATAGGGTCTAAAGATTTTGAACTAAAACTAGGAGTATAGAGATATAAAGAGATATTACAGCAGAGAGAGAAAGAGGGCTTTCAAAATTCATAAAACACCCTTTAACTATCTATGTCATCTGTCATCTCTACATTTCATCTTACACATCTTACATTAAATTATCTTTTACTTGATCTTCTCTATATATATATATATATATATATATATATATATATATATATATATATATATATATATATAATCTTATATGAATACTAAAAATATATTCATTCTTTATAAACAGTGTAATGTCATGCAACAGTTAAATCTTTAATTAATAAGGCTCTTATATTTATATGAAATACTCACAAAATTTTGGAGTGCTAAATTTTTGTTCGATTGCTTAATAAACGAACGAACATGAACAAGATTTTTCATTCATTTAATTAAACGAATAAACACGAATAGAGTTCTCGTTCGTTCATTTATGTTCGTGAACGTTCGACTATCGATTCGTTTATCTTTGTTTATTTGTGTGTGTGTGTGTGAGAGTAAATATGTGTGTGTGTGTGTATACATATACAAGGATCAATACACAAACAACCTTTTATACAAAACCTACACAATTTTTAGATTTGGATGATCAATGATTGAGATTATGACTGCAAATTCAATTTTACAAACTGCATATTCGATTTACGTAAAATGCATATTCGGTCGTAATCCCAATAATTGATCATCCAAATCTAAAGTCGGAGATTGATTCCGTAGGTTTTGTATTGATCCTTGTTATATATATATGTGTGTGTGTGCGCACATATGTGTGATGTGTGTTTATATATGTAATGTTTATTTGTGTTTAGTAATGTTTGATTTGCCTTATAGTGTGTGTTCCTTCGTTTATCATAAAAATGAATGAACCCAAATGAATACGAACTAATCAATCTTTTCAATAGTCGAACACAAAAGCTTCATGTTCGTTTATTTGTTCGTCTAAAATTAACGAACGACAAACAGATATCCTTTTGTGTTCGTTTATTTGTTCGGCTAAAGTTTAACGAACAAACACGGACAAGCCTCATTTGATTTGTATACTACCCTATTTATATCTCCTAGTTTGTATATCTATTCATACTTTTACTTACAAAATCAGAACAAGTGTCAATATAAAAAAAATTAAAAAAAAATTAAAAAAATTAATGAATTTCAAATGCTATTATCTACTGAGTAGAAATATGAAATAAGAAGATTTAGTAGAACGAAATATGATCTTCATAACTTAAGTCAATTAATTTTATAAACCATTTAAATAAAGGATAATTTAGTCCTTTTATTATTGTTCATTAAATTGTTTGTTAGAGATATCACACAAGTTAAGTGATACTACCATCATTTATCGGGGTGAATCATCGGAAACATTTACAATATATCAAAATTTTGTAACAAATGTAGGGCGATGTGATTTTCATAAAAATAATTGATTTTATACGTAATGTACAACATTATATAATATAACATTTTAAAGGAATAATAAATAATAATTGTATAATTAATAATTAAATAATTTTCATTAAAAAAATAAACACTATGACTTTGAAGCTTAGTGATTAGGCATCTGTGCAATGAGATGGAGACCCAAGTTCAATTCTCATACAATTCTAACTTTCATATTTTCTCTCTTTCATGCTAGCTGTTTGTTTATTTGCGTTGCTTTTTAAAATTATTTTCCTATTTTGTTTTCATTTGTTTTCTTTCCCTCAATATTCTTTTAGTATTGAATATTTATCTTTATGAGTTGCAATTCGAATTTCTTTTCTTATTTTGTTTTTCTTCTTTTCATATTTTTTTTAAGAGTTTTTTTCCTCAACGTCTTTTCTTCTTTTCAGTTCTTTTATTTTTAGTAAGAAATCGCTAAAAGTTAGAAACGTTATTACATTTTACGCATATATGTTTGAATTGGAATCAAATGATGAGAGAGTACTATGAGTTTTCTTAAAATAAATTTCACCATATTATATTTAAACGTTAATTTTAAATTTTGTTTCCGTCGCAACACGCGGATGTTAGAAAACTCGTTCTATACCTATTGTACAAGTGTAATGGGACAATTTATCACTTTAAATTTCAATCGGTAATAATAAAAATGTATGAATTAGTAACTTGACAAATAACAAAAAGTTAACATTGTGTTGACGTATTAGGTGACAAAAATGATGTATGTGTAATTTTAATAATATACTTTATAAAACATTTAAACCTATAAAATTGTTGCAAAAATGCAAACACATACACTTTCTACGAGGCACTGTCGTACCACACTACACAGCCTCACGAACAACAGTTGCACATTGCCTTTCTCCACAAAAACACGTAGAAAAAAGAACAACTCACTCATGGTTGTGTACACTCATTTATAAGACGCTATATTATCATTTTTCCGGTTTGAGCAAGCTACATCATCCTTTTTCCCTACAAAAGTTCCACATTGTGTTTGCACCTGTAAGGCTTGTATCTGGCCTTTTGACCCGGTGCATCTTGCTACGACATTAGTTTAGATTATTTAAAGAAAGATGAACGTCTCTAAGTTTTAAGGTAGAGTTTGGTTTGTCAAAATCCCCTAGCATTAATTAGGGGATCTAAAATCCAATTCCAGCATATTCAATTCAATGTGTTTAGTTCAACTTTAGAGGAAAGAAACTAAAAGCTAGTCTCACCATTGAAACTTCCCCTCAAATGAAAGAATTCAAATTCATTTCCGCCCTAAGGGCTTAATCGAGTCGGATTTGTCAATTTTTTAATAGATTAAATTCACTTGTAACAAGACATTAATTAAGCTTCGGGATAGTCGGGTTAGGGTCAATTAGTTTTGTGTTTATAGGATCAAGTTAATCGGTTTTATTAGTAAGGTGATGTTGGGGGTTGGGTTAATCCGTCTATATATATAAATAAGGTGATAGTGAGAGTCTAGTTAGAGTAAACTTGTAAGCAAGTATCTAATTTGTGTGTGTTAATGATTTCAATTACATTGCTTAGCAAGCCGGCCAGTGAACCAAAACACCCCTAAACATTACGTTGATTCTTGAGAGATGTACTTATTATGTATTGGGTTCTTATTTATGTATTTGTATGTATCGTTATATGGGTGCCCATTTATGGCAAACTTTGTTACCCTTGTCAAACAGAGCAACGGCCTAGCTAATACAACTTAATGGCATGTGTGACATTATTTAGCATGGGTGGCAGCTTGATAATCTAAGGCCCCGTTTGTTTCACCGTAATGCAAAGGAATGAAAATGCTTTTAATTCCATCCATGTTAGTTACGTAATGACATTCCTCTACTTAAAGTAATATTAACACTTCGAATAACTTAATTCCTTTCAAAATAATGTTACCAAACGCAATATACAAATGAATTTGATTTTAAATCCATTACATTCCTTCATATTACGGTGAAACAAACTGGACCTAAGTGATAAAATTTGCCCGCCTGAGTAACAACCATGTAACTTGTGTGGCATATTTATGACTTATGTGATCGACTTACCGACTAATGATTATCTGTGTGGTTTTCTTTGTGGTTTTAGAAGTCCAGTGTTATTTGATGCTTTGTGATGACTACTGTATACACCCCAATGAAGCTTCCTTGGACATGTTAAAGGTTTTTGTGCAACTTTCTAAAATGTTTTATGTTTCTAATTATCGGTTGTACGTAGCTCAAAACACTCGGATGATTTCAGAAAATATAAGGTCATTGTTGATGTTTACCTAAGGGGAAGAGAGTGAGAAGCCTAACACGGTTGGCTTACAGAGGTCAGCGGGGTTCACCGCCACGTATGAAGTGTTTTTTTTTAACAACAAACTCACACACTCTAAACCTACTCCTAAATCTACACCATTGTCCTCGCTGGAATTTGAACCCATAACCTCTAGGAAGGGAGCACCACCCCTTACATCACCAGATACCGCTGGGCTATAACCTTTTGTACGAAGTGTTAATATTGCCAATTTTTTTACTAACAAGTGCTCAACCCCACTTTATACCTTTTTTTATTAGTTTTTTTTTCCTAATTTAACTTATAAATAGACAACCTTTCTACTTATTTATTTCACACCAAATTCTACATTTTCTCTTCACCGTTCTGTGTTGTATTAGAAATTTTAACATATATCGACTCACAAATGGATTTATCTTATTAATTATCAAGTTCAGAATCACCAAATACCTTTAATAAGGAGGTTTTCTTAGGATGAAAAGGTGTAAAAAAATGAAAAATGTAACCGAGAGTGGAGGAATATTTCATAAGACCCGAAAAATCTTAAGGTCTCATAAAATGCCAAAACGTGTAGAATTGTGCAAATATAAGTAATTAAATTTAAATCATGGAGGAATATTTCATGGTGGTCGATATATCCACAACTCGATCTACACTTTCTTGCGTGTGATTATGTTATAATATATAAAAACTTGAGTTATTCGTTATAATATGTCGCATTATAACATGTTCACCCAAAATATTTAAGATCAAATCTTTTGTCTCAAATATGTTATTTGAATTACTTGATCTATCTTGCTACAACATATTAGGGGTAACGGATTGTATAAGGGCTTTTATCAACCAGTCTTACAGTTAATATAAAGACGACAAATTACGTAACATTTAATTTCGGCTATCCACTACAACAAAGATATTCATATATTGAGATAATCTTTATTAAATTCTACTTGAACTAGAAGAACTTTACATCCATAGATATGCTAAGTTAAAAAACTAAGGTATACAACAATCTACATTAGAGATCTCATAATAAACTTAAAATCTAAAATGTGATTATGGTTCATTTAGTATATATGTGAAAGGCAATAAAAGGAAATTTAGAAAAACAAGAAATTGTTCATAGAGAGCCAAACCCTAATATTTTTATTTTTCTAATAGCATGTTCATAACATTTAGTTTTTCTCCTTACCAGTTATAAGATCCTCTTGATCTAAATCCCACGTGCTGATCATTACCATCACCATCACCGGCGATGTCACTTCCACCGTGATCCGCCGTCATCGTGAAATAGGTGTGGCTGTGTGGTTGCGTGAACTCCACGTTATAGCTGTCATCACGGGTGCTGATCGACCCATACCCATCACTAAAACTTGATAAATTACTGTTATAAGTGTTCAAAAACTGCTGACTATAACCAACCGTTGACTCATTTGACGGTGCCGGAGCTGAAGTACTGCTGGCGTCGTTATTGCCACCGCCGGTGAACCGCTGAACCATGGCACGAAAGTTGGCGGTGTCGGTGTTGAGTAAGGTGGTCGGTGCTCTACGGGAAGCTCTTGACCGTCTACGGGCGTTAAGTGGTCGTGTCACACGGCTAAGGTGGTTAGAAACACTCGTAGTGTTTGCGGCGGTGACCACCGTGGTCGTGGTGGTGTTCGTGTCGCCGGCGGACAACATAGCCGGATGGTTGTTGGATCTTGAAATGTTTCCACTCATACTTTTCAATGGAATTATAAGATTATTACAGGGGAATGAATTGAAGTAGCTAGTTGATATTGGTTTGGTTGGTCAAATTGTTGACTTTCACGCGACGACGACGTGGTGCCACGTGTGAATAAATGTCGGAGGTGATTGGGAGTTTGGCGTGTTGTAGATGGTGTTCTGGAAGGCATTTACACCTAAAGATATGTAGAGGTTCTTGGAAACAGCCTAATAAAGCCATAAATGTTGACTTCATTACCCTTTCACACTTATCAACAGAAATAAGCTTTTATTACTTTATCTTATCTAATTAAGTAATGAATATTATGTTCTAGTTGATTAAAAAGTAACGAGTTTATGTGTTGAATTAGACAAAATTCTTAACAATAATTATAGGTTCAAAGCAATTCCATTTTAGAAGGTCAGAACTAGAATAAGCTAGTTTAAGTTCATTTCTAAAAGTTTAATATCAAATGTTTAAGCTCATTTGTATGATTGGATTGTTAAACGATCTTGCTATTAATCCCACGATCTTACGACAAGCAATCCTATCTAAAAAAGATTTTATGTCGATTCAACAAGATTTTGACTTGAAGGATCGTAAGAACATATGATCAGGATTGTGATTTTAACGACATTGGTTTTAGGTTTAAGGGGCATCACATGTTTTTAACATAGCGGGCTCTCTCGACAACGACGTCAAGAATCCAAATAGTCGTAAACCCACGCATGCATAAAACACGAAGATTTGAACAGTTGTCCACCTAGACTCTGTCTTAATTGGTCCCAACTTATGGGCGATCCTCATATCCATTTATAAGGTACACACCTCCATATAGTCTTTAAGACATTCCATACCTGGAATTGTGATCTTTACTAACTTGGGCATGGGAATATGCTTTACATGGTCTCACCCTTGTAAGCCCTCTAATGTTGTGTCTTCATTTACTTTCAGAAATCACTTTTGAGGAGAAAAACCATTCATCCTACGGTCTTACCCAATACTCCTAATCTTCTTGAACGTTGCACTTGTTCATTGACTTGCATACAATGGTAATATTGCGTTTGTTGTATTTTTGCGTAATTTTTCCTAATATATACAAGCATATCTCAAATTTAAAAAAAATATAAAGTAAATAAATTTTGATAATATTTGAATGAGTTGATATCCTTGTCTAATTCGATCAATGTATTAGATAATCATATCAAGCTTTACTTTTAACACGTGAAACGGCAACATACAATTAACCATGTGTAACCACAAGTTTCTGAGGAATAAACCAACTTCTGAAAGTAACAGTCCTTGACTTTTGTTAATCGTCATAGCAAAACACAACATCAGAGGAAATTGCCTTCTTTGAAACTTAACCGGAAGTTTTGTATCTAATGGAATCATTTTCATTCTAGGAATATATGTAATCTCACCAATGTCATTTCAAGAAATGATTTTGGCCTTAATAACATGTGCACCAAGCCGAACAATTTGTAGCCTTTTCCATTGCATAAACCCTTAGATTGGTCTAGATTTCTAAGTAACATAACAGGAACACTAATTTTTAAAGAAAGTTTGTGATGAGGAAAACCATATACTTTTAATGAGTTGGGTATCTCAGGAGAGTATAAATACTCCTCAAATGAACTTGACAAATCTTCAGCACACACAGAATCATAACTTAAATAAGTTGTCTCATCATTGTCAAAATTAGAAACCATGTAATCATTTTTATACTCAACATCGTCATTTGTTGGCACCAAAATTGCTCGATCCTGAAAGTAATTTTGACTATAAAGATGATCATCAATTGAATGATATATAGAAGTTTAAAAATCAAAATATAATTCACTAAACCCAAAACAACAATAATCTAATTTGAAAGAACATGTATTTCCTGATGCCACTTTTTGTAAATTCAAATATTGAAGTAAATTGACTCAAATTTCTAAACACATCTATTTCCTATATAATTTTTTCACCATCATAAGAGAGGATGCTACCACATCTCTTTGCTAAAGACTTTGCTAGTTTTATAGACCCGTGCACGCATAGGTATTAGTCTATTAGAGAAGTAAACTTGAAATACATTAAAATCAAATAGAAAAATGTAAGTACCATATTTATAAAAAATTCCAAATGCGTACATAAGAAACCAAATTTAATTTTTTTTAATCTTCTAATATATATAAAAGACTAATTAGAAAAAAATTATTAGATAATCTTGACCTTTCATTTAGTATAATATTTAATCTTAGCCGTTCATTTTTATAAGTTTAAAATTTTGATTTTGACTATTTTAGAGTCAAACTAATAATACTAATCAATGTGAATTAAGATAAATATAACCTAAATTAAATTATAATATTTAATATAATAATAAATTAATGTTTAATCGTACTTACCATGTGTTGTACGTTCAATATTTTTTTATTTTAGTTTAAATATTTTAGATAACCCTTAATTTTGAAATTTAAGTTTAATAGCTTATAATTGTAACGATAATAATCGGCGACTTGTACACAAAATAAAATCACATCTCTTCATATTATGATACCATGTTTCCGTCATCACATTAGATTTCTTGTGTCGACACTTCCATCGCTGCTTTTGGTGTTGCATCTTTCGTCTTCGTTTTTTTAAACTCTCAAATCTTTCTCGTTTTATAATATTTAGTAATTTTATGAATTTCTTTAACATTTATTATTTTTCAAACAAACTCGTGTATCACACGGGTATTTAACCTTAACCAATGTGAATTATTATATTCATGTCTTATATTTATTTAATATTTTCTATTAATTTTAATACTTATCTTATTTGAACAACCCGTGTATCACACGGGAATTACTCTAGTTACTTTATACACAAGTAAACTTGAAAAATAACATAATTGAATATAAAACACGTTTCAAGTATGTTGATAACGACCAAACTATTAAGACTAATACATAAAAAATAAACAGTAGACATACAAATTGTTAAAAATATATACAAAACAACAAAAATATATCATAAGCTTAAGCATGCTCATATCACAGATCATGACATCTCATTGATCAGTCAATGGACGATCTATAAATAAGAAAAAGAAGTGAATTTACTCAAGACACAAATTCTTAAATCAAGTAAAAACAACAACATTCTAATAAACAACCATTTTACTTGGTCAACCTCATCATTAGTAAAGAATAAAATAATAGTCAATATAAACCATCAATTATAAAAACCAACTAAAAGTTTTTCATATTTAGAGAAAATGGAAATCCAAGTTCACATAACTAATAACTAAATGACGATTTAAGCGCACAAATTTAAGAGAAAGAAAATATACATAAAAATTTGTACACATGAGCATTACATGACTAAACCTGAAATATAGCATAATCCAATAGAGAATCGATTGATACTTTAATGAATCAAATTAGTTGATAAAAAGGCTCATCTCCATGCTTAAATCCACTACTAATGACTACATGTCTTATTTTTTGAACGGACTCCATCGTTTCCACTTCTAAAGCCGGATTTTTATACACCTTGCAAGTAAAAGAAAAAAAATGACTCAAGTGTTAAATATTAAAAAATAAAAAATGTTTCCTCATTTGTGTATAAAAAATTAACACTTCTATTTTAGTGTTACCTTTGGCTAACTACCTACACTAATAATATAGTTTCAGAACCATCAATAACAACTATCTTTACAACTCTGAATTTAGATTGTTAAATATATAATATATTATCTTTTAATGATACATTTTATTATTAAACCATAATTTATAAAATGTTTCATACATTTTTCTAATAAGATTGAAAATGCTTTAAAATCAATAACTGAACACTTTGAATAACATATTCAAGTTGACAGCTCAACTCATCATCATAATCCCAAAAATACCCACTCAGTTAAACAAAAACTTATCTACCCACTACTACTAATGGATAACAAAAAATTAAGAATATGCTAATTTTTAAAAAGGTGTCATATTACAATAGAATTCATACCAAAACATAGATAAAAATGAGACGTCGTAAATATAAAATTATTTTTTCTCTAAACAAAATATATCACAAGTTACTAAACATAATTTATTAAAAACCTATATTTATTTACATTAATATACAACTTTTTTTAAAAGCCCCTCACATGTTTTATAAAACTTTCTCATATTTTCTTAAAATCACCTCATATGTTCAAAAAAACCCCTCGCAATTTTCATCCAATCCCCTCCTAATTGATATTAAATTGAATTCATTTAGGGAATCATTTCTAAAATTGTTTTTGAGAATTAAAATTTTAAATTAGAGGTTGTGATTGGTTGATTAAGGCTAAATTTATGATTATTTTAGAAAAATTAACCCATATATATATATATAAATATATATATATATATATATATATATATATATATATATATATATATATATATATATATATATATATATACTAGCATATTACCCGCGCAATGCGGCGGCGTCAACTAATTTCTAGCCAGTAACATGTTTGTTTTCGGTTTTCATCAATACAGTGATAATAAATAATTTTCCTTTGGCAAGTGGCAACATGTCTATTTTCTTTATCTTTTTTTCATTTTCTTTATTATTATTCTATTCTCAATCAACTCTTTTATTATTTTAAAATAAATTTTGAGAACATTTAAATAAGAAAAACGATCTCTACTTATAAAGTAGGTTAAATTACATGACAATAAAGAGCGTAAGTTAGTAATTTGAAGCTATTAAAAATTAAGAGATTAAGATTATAGAATAAATTAATCTGAAACTATTAGTTATATGAGCTATTTTAAAAAATTAAAATATATGTTTATAAATTGTAATTATATGTTATTCACGTTTATAAGCTCTACTTAATTATACATATTTTTTGATAGATAAGTTAAAATATTTATAACATAATTGAATATTTATTATTTGATTTTTTTTAAGTATGGAAGGTTTAATTATTAAAATGGAATATAAGAATCTTATTAAATGCATCTAGTAGTTACTTTACATAATAGTTTCTATTTATATATATGAAGGGTAATTTAGTATATTCAACTTACTTAAAAATTAAGAGTTTTTAGGTTGTAAATGCTTTATATAGGAGTAAGATATATATATTTGTGTTGTTGCACTACAATTAATTGTTTAAAATAACTAACACCTAGAAAGTATTAGCCTGCTGCTGGATTAAGATTCTAGAAAGTATATCATATCTTGAATCTTTTTCGTAAGCAATGCCTAAGCTAATCTCTATTTTCTAGGGTCTAACATATGAGAAGTGGATAAATGATGGTTTGATTAGGACATAACAACACTAAGCCTATTTTGATTTGTAAGATTATCTTGAAAGAAATCAAAACAAAGATTAAAGTACATACGGATTGACATACCTTGAATCAAAGAGCGATTATCAAAGCCCCGTGTTGGGGGTGACAATGAATAATATGATGAAGAGACTTGTTCGAGGCCGTTGAGAATCCAATCGAAGTTGAGAGATATCAATAGCAATGAAAGTAAAGAACTCGCTAATCGCTAGCAATGATGGATGATTGTTAAGACGTTGATGACAACGACCCCTTATAAATGAACTAGTTGAGCTGAATTTTGATGGTGAACCCCAAATCGATGAAACCTATATATTACACGACGAACTAGTCAAACTTGTGATGAGCACAAATGTAACACCGCAAAATGCTTAATGTAGTTAGAAATGTTAGTTCGGTGGAAATATTAATTTATCGTTAGGAAACTATCATGTTTACGTGGTTATGAATATATTTAAAGGAGTATATCACTACAGGAAAGAAACGTTTTTGCGGCGACATTTTTTGCGGCGACAAAGTATCGCCGCTAAATCCTCGCTAAAAGACAAACAGATGACCCACATTCATCTCATTGAAACGAGTCGCCGCTAAAGAGTTTTTGCGGCGACGCTTGTCGTCGCTAAAGGGGTTTCCCTCCAACGAAAACCATGGCGGGATATTTTCCCTCCTAGAAAATTCTATGTCGCCGCAAAAACCCGACTGTCGCCGCTAAAGGTGTCGCCGCAAAAGACATTTTCCATTTTCTTTATTTTATTAAACTATTTTCTTATTTGTTTATTTACTTAAAGTAACATGTCGCCGCTAAATGTGTCGCCGCAAAAAAGGTTACGAGTTATAGGGTTTTTTTCCTTCTTTTTTTCATTTACGAGCCCACATCCCGTCGTTCACTCTCTCTCTTGCTCCGCCGATCTCTCTCGCCGCCGTCGAAGTTAAAATCGCTCCCCTTGCTCGCCGCCGCTCTCTCGCCGTCGTTGCTACCACTCTCCGGTCGTTGCTCCCTCTCGCCGCTGCGTGCCGCTGCCGTTCGCCAGCAACCACTAATCTGAGGTAAACATCCCATTTTCTATTTAGATCTAGGGTTTTAGTTTTTTATCCTTAATTTTTATTTTTGTTTTGTTACAAGGTCTCCTCCTCCCCCTCTACCTGTTGCCGCCGTCGACCACGCTTCTGCCGCCGCCGCCGGCGGTCGGAATTCTCGTCCAGCGACCTCACTCCTGCTACCATCACCGGTCGGAAACCTTTGCCTCGCCTCCGTTGACCTCCTCCTCCGATCCTCATTAAGGTATTTTTTTTATTAATTGTATATTAATGCTATATATTAATGTTAATTAGTTTAGGTTATTATTAGTTTATGTTAGATTATTATTATTTAAGTTATTTAATTGTTAATTAGTGGCAATTATTTTTTGTTAGTAATTTAAGTTATTTAATTGTTAATTAGTGGTAATTATTTTTTGTTAGTAATTTAAGTTATTTAATTGTTAATTAGTGGTAATAATTGATTAATCTAAGATTATTGTTAGTTAAAGTTAGATTAATTAGTGTTAATAATTGATTAATTTAAATTCATTATGTTAGATAATATTTTTTGTTATAATTTTAGATTATTGTTAATTAGTGTTAATGTTTAAGTATTGTTAGTATACTAATAATGTGTTAAATAGTTCATATGATGATGATGTTATAGTTTATTTGATAATGTTTGATTATTATCTATTGTCAATAATGATAGATTAGTGCTAATTACTTTTAATCTTTAATTAGTGTTAACATTAGTGTTAATCTTTAATTAGTATTAATCTTTAATCTGTAATGTTAGATTATTAATTAGTTGTTCCCATGTTGGTATAATAATAATGGTAGTAATCATTTAGCTTAGAATGCCCACTCGAAATTGATTTAGAAATTAATTTCGGGTTGTTCCCATGTTGGGACTGCTATTTGAATACTTTATCTTATTTAGGATGTGAATGCTTGTTACATGGTTTTGTGTTTAAGAAAGATTCGGTTGTCATTTACTCTATGCTTCCCGAGTATATGTTTCTTTATATACTTGGGAGCTAAGGGTAAATGCTGCCGAATTTTTCTTAAACAACCGATCATGTAATATGTATTCACATATGAGGTAAAGTATTCAAAAAGTGGGTTAGGAAGGCCACCCTGCTACAAAGCACTCACAATTTCTTAGTATAAAATTTTAATACATGATTTGTATTTTTAATTAGTATGATATGCTTTGAACGCAGTTATGACGATTGATAAGAGTTGGACTACTTTAGTAAACCGTAATTGTCGTGAATTTTTTATTGGTCTTGACGCATTCCTCGATAGGTGTAAAGACTACGTAAATAGCTATGGTAATATTCGTTGCCCGTGTGATTATTGTGATAACACCCATTATCACCCGCTTAGGGTACTCAGGGTTCATATACATGAAAACGGGTTTAGCGAGGGCTACAGGATTTGGAGGTATCACGGAGAACCAATTGTTCATCAAGCATCACGTGATGGTCTTGGTCAAACGAATAATGACTTGCGTGATTACCTCAATGATGTTCGTCAGGAGAATACTGTCAACGAACACAACACGGAAAGTGATGAGCCAACTGAAGGCCCAAGTGATGAGCCAACTGAAGGCCCAAGTGATACAAATGATGAACTTGGTGAATTATTCAAGTTAGCTGGCACGGAGCTATACCCTAGTAGTGACTGGATGTCTTCGCTTGACTTTTTGGCAAAGTTGAGGCATATGAAGGTTATCAATAAATGGACTGATACTTCATTTTACCAATTGTTAGAATTGCTTAGGGTTGCATTTCCGACAGCTAATATCCCGTCATCACACTATGAAGCTAGGAAGATAATGAGAACGGTCGGGTTAGGATACGTACCTATCCATGCTTGTATCAACGACTGCTGTTTATTTTGGGATGAATACAAAGATTTGCAAAGTTGTCCGATATGTTCTGAGAGTAGATGGAAAGACAAAAACACCAAGGGGAAGAAAGTTGCAAACAAGATACTGTGTTACTTTCCTTTGACGCCTAGGCTAAAGCGTATTTATAGCTCAAGACACACTGCAAAGTCTATGACTTGTCATGCTACCGGTCAGTGTAGAGAAGATGGTAAGATGCGCCACCCGGTGGATGGTACTGCATGGAAACATTTCGATGCACAGTATCCTAATTTTGCTGCAGAACCTAGAAATGTCAGATTAGGGTTGGCTGCTGATGGTTTCAATCCATTTGGCAACATGAGTACTTCTTACAGCATGTGGCCAGTCATATTGACAACATACAACACACCTCCGTGGTTATGTATGAAAGAGTCTTCATTCATGTTGACCTTGTTAATTCCTGGCCCTAAGTCACCTGGTAAGGATATTGATGTTTTCTTGAGGCCGTTAGTTGATGAGTTGAAGAGTCTATGGTCTAACGGAGTCCGAACGAAAGATGCAGCTACAGGCAATTGTTTCACAATACGCGCGATGCTTTTATGGACCATCAATGATTTTCCTGCTCGTAGTAGTTTGTCAGGTTGGAGCGGTCAAGGCTACTTAGCGTGCCCTACATGTAATGTGGACACTCCATCCATTCATGTTCAAGGTAAAACCGCTTATGTTGGTCATAGAAGATTCTTAGGTCCAAAACATCATTGGAGGAAGAACAAGTCATTCAATGGTAAAGATGAGACTAGACTTCCTCCTAGAAAATTAACAAAGAGTATTATACTAAGCCAACTTAATAAGTTGATGCCTCGTATTCCGGGGAAACATGCTCTTTATGGGGGCAAGAAGAGAAAACGTGATACAGCGGTTGGGTTGAATTGGAGTAAACGTTCTATTTTCTTCGAGCTCGAATACTGGTCTTCTCTTCAATTAAAACACAATTTGGATGTCATGCATATTGAAAAAAATGTGTGTGAATGTTTTTTGAATACACTATTAATGAATGAGAAGTCTAAAGACACTTTAAAGGCACGAAAAGACTTGGAAAATATGAATATTCGACCTGAATTGTGGATCACAACTAATGGTCCCAATAAGGTCTTAAAGCCTCATCCTAAGTATTCTTTCTCAACTAAGAACATAAAACTTTTTTGTAAATTCATTAAAGGAGTTAAACTGCCCGATGGATTTGGCTCAAATTTCAAAAAGAAAGTTTCCGATAATGATAGCAACATAACCGGGCTAAAGTCTCATGATCATCATATAATGATACAAAGGTTGTTGCCACTTGGAGTGAAAGCGTACTTAGACCCAACTATTTCAACACCAATAATTGAGTTATGCTTTTTCTTCAAACAAATTTGTGCTCGAAACTTGATGACGCAAGATATGAAAAAAGCTGAAAAGCAATTGATCAATATTTTGTGTAGTTTTGAGCAAATATTTCCACCGGCATTTTTCGACATAATGATTCATTTGGTTATGCATTTACCCGAAGAGGCTATTCAAGGTGGCCCTGTTTACATGAGGTGGATGTATCCATTTGAAAGATACATAAAAAAGCTAAAAAATTATGTTAGAAATAAAGCAAGGCCGGAGGGATCTATAGCGGAGGGCTATGTTGCAGATGAAGCTTTGACTTTCTGTTCAAGGTATCTCGAGGGTGTATCGACGAAATTTAATCGTCCGGATAGAAACGAGGATGCTCCAATTCCAACACGTGAGTTTTATGTGTTTCAATCAGTATGTACACCAATTAGTAAAGGTCAACCAACAGAAGTTGAACATGTTCATTTACCCGAACATGCTAATATTGTTGATGATAGTGATGATGACATTGACGACTATGATAATGAAGATTCTAATTCTGAACATGAATGTGAATCACATAATTGTAGTAGTGATGAATCTGATTAATCTAAAGTAGTAATTGTATTTGTAAAAAGATACTACTTTGAATTGTTATTTTTAGCAGGTTCTTTTATTTATATAATGGTTATTTGTAAACTAACATTAATGCTACTTTCATGAGCTTGTCTGTATATTTATCTTCAAATCTTAATTTTGACATAGCGTGACCCGGAAAAATGATATATTAATCGTTATTAAATATATACTTATTAAATTTGTTTATAGCGTGACCCGGAAACGCTAGAACCCCCTAGCTTGATTGAACAATACATGTTAAACCATTCACGCAATGGCGTCTTTACATCCGAGTCTCTTCAAGAAAATTATGTAAGTAATTATTTATACTTCATGAAACTTGTGTGTTTAAATATATAATATGATTTTAATTGTTTTTATATCTTATTCATACACAGCGCCGTATGGTTTTCTTGAGAGACGGCCAAGTCGGGAGCCAAAATCCCTTAAGCGAAGAAGAAATCTTGAAGACGGTGTTGGTGAACGCCGAGGACATGTTGCGTCTCATCTGTATCTGCTGCACAATCTACCGCACAATCCCAGCCTACAGGGAGATTATATACACAAGCAGAGGTAGATGGCATACTTGCGTCTCATTCTTCTGAAATCCAGCAGGTCCGAGAGCAGATGCATACTAATTCTCAACGTACAGAAGCAATACTTGAAGTATTACGTTCGGCAGGTATGAATGTCGATATTCCCTCAACTTCCCGACATGAACCAAGCACTGATTTAGCTTCTCGTGATGAAGAGTCTAGCGATCATGAGGATTAGACTATTAGTATGTTAGACGACGTTGTGATTGTTTAAAAACGTTTATGTTAATTTTTGTTGAAACTATCGTTGTCAATCTTGGGATTATTGTTGAAACTATTGATTGATATGTATGTTTGTTTTATATAGCTTAAAATGTGTTATTGAGTTCTGAACAGCAGGTTTTTGAAATTGCCCGGTTTAAAATGGGTGGAAAACGCAAAATACAGCAATTTGGTGGAAATTTTTTTTTAGCTTTTAGCGGCGACATGTCGCCGCAAAAAAGAATTTAAAATATAATTAATTTTAAATTACCCGTCGCCGCAAATAGTTAAAATGTCGCCACAAAAAGAATTATTTTGTTTTTTAAATTAAATTAAAAATGTCGCTGCAAAATGGTGGGTGTCGCCGCAAAAAGTGATCCACGTGGCACTTGATGGGTCGTGTCGTCGCAAAAAGCCAAAAATGTCGTCGCAAAATAGTTTTGGGTACGATTTATTTATGGCGACGGTTTTGCGACGACATATCGCCGCAAAAGAGTTATAGCGGCGACATGTTGCTTTTTAGCGGCGATTTTTGTCGTCGCAAAAACGCTTTTTTTTTGTAGTGTATATAAATTATTCAAGATTTTGTGGTTTCATGTTATAAGTTGGTAGTATGAAGGGCTTAATGGTAACTTGGTATAAGTTGTCCTCTTATATGACCATTTGGTCAAAATTGCCAACAAAATACACAAATATAGTGAAGGAGAAGCAGCAAGTAGTTTGGAATTTACATTCGTGCCCACCTCTTCCTCACCACATGGTTTTTATAAGTTTGCAGAAAAAATGAATACCCAAATCATAACAAAAATTATCAAAATGACCAAAGCTAGATAATTGAACCGCTTAAAAAATAAAAATTGTGGTTATAGTTGTTTTTATAACCGATTTTGGCGATTCACTTATTGTAATAAATGTTTGATTAACCGATATAACACATCGTGTACTTAATTATGTTATAAAAATAAGAAAAGAGAACTAGTGGAATCACAACTTAATTAGTTAAAGGATAAAATAGAATGATTTAATAGGACACGTTGGCAACATATGGCATGGAGGATACGCCGCTCAAAGAAGGTACGTCGCTCGGAGAGGATACTTTGCTGGACGGAGAGTAAATGATAATGGACGGAGAACACATGATGAAAAATGGAATGAATACTATGAAGAAATTGCATGATCCCACTTGTATCAAGTATCAATGGTTATTGAAGCAAATTTACAATAATAGGTATGAACGTGAGAGCAAAACTAAGAACACACACTTTGATCTGAAATATTGAAATACTTAAGGAATTGGGGTAGAGTTACATTGTTTATATACCTAAAGGGTATTTACTAAATCTACACTATACTTCTAACAATTGTTGCTTAAGATTTCTTATCTTGACACATTCTTCAATCTCAAACTCGTGGTTTTTGTTTTTTAACATGTGAAGTTTTTCAGCCAATTCAGAAAGTTGTGAAGTTAAGTTTGGCATTTTCTTGTTCTAAATCATCTACTCTCTTTTTCTGATAGTTGGCACGATCATATTTGAACCAAATTTTTTTATCTCATTTGTTAATTTAATAACTTCAGCTTCTTTGACACAAAGCATGATTGGTACTTGACAATGGATCTTTGAGTGAAATAATAAAAGGTGATGAATCATGATTGACTGAAATGCAATTGATTGGAATTGCGATTGGAGAATTGCGATTGGGGAATTACGATTGGGGAATTGCAATTGGAAATTGTGATTGAGAATTGAGAATTACGATTGAGGAAATGCAATTGGAAAATATGATTGAGAACTGAAATTTGAAAATACGATTAGGGATTTCAATTGGAAAATACGATTGAGAATTGCAATTGGAAATTATGATTATGATTTACAATTGGCAAATACGATTGAAAATTGCAATTAGCAAATACGATTGAGAATGCAATTGAGGAGTTACAATTTGTAACATCCTAAATCCAAGCCTAGTAGCTTCATGAGCATTCTAATAATTTTTTATGTGTTTATATTGATTGCATGCTTTTATGGTATCAATGAATTCGTTTTTAAATAAGGGTTCTAAATATTACCTCATTGGTTGTTAATTGTTTAAGATTGATCGTTTATATGACAAACTGTATGTTCGAACGCAGCGTTTTAATATTGCATGTGAGTATATATTATTATAATATCTGTGTGGCCGAATTTAGAGTTTTAAAAGTTCCTTCGTGTGTAAGTTTTTTATACTAAGTGTGTGTTTCAAAGTGTGTTTTGGGAGAGAGCTTGAAGAAGTTGCAAACTTGATACAACATCTTGATTCTAAGTGTTTGATATTCTAATTCAAGGTAGTTTAAAATCCTGGTTACTGAATAACAAGATTAGAAGTGTTACCATGTCCAAATTTGTTTAGAAACAATATGATAGAAGTTGATGATGATCTTGAAAATTATGATATATGGGTTTGTTAGTTTTAAAATGGTTAAATGTGTTTATTAAGCTTACCCGCATGTTATATGATGATTTTGATGAGTTTGTGAATCAAATGATGTATTAAAGTTAAGTTTTAAAAATTAAAAATCTGGAAATTAGGTGCTTGTTAATGTGTTCTTGATGAGTAATATGAGGTATGAAGGTTAAGAATATGAGTATTTAAATGAAGATGATGATGAGGTGGACTTGAAGGAGACAAAACTTATCTATACATTGACTTTGTTGACATGATTACACACACACACACACATATATATATATATATATATATATATATATATATATATATATATATATATATATATATATATATATATATATGCTTGCTGTTCGGTTTGGACCTGTTCGAATTTGTGGGGTTTGAAGGGAGGAAGGACCAGCTCGAAAGTGTTTAAGTTCAAAAAGGGTTGACCAATTCGAACATGTGGGATCTGCTCGAAAGGATTCAAGTGTGTGTATGTAAGTTCGAATGGAGAGGGGGGTTACACGCTCGAAAGGTTTATGGTGAGTGAGGTTCGAATTCGAGTTAATCCGCTCAAAGTGTATAGCCGTTCGAAAGGGACGCATGCGCTGGAACCTTTCTTGGTTCGAAGAGTGGTAATTCGAAAGCCTAGTTAAAGCCGGTTCGAAGGCAGTGTTAATTCAATGTGAAGCCCGTGTTATCTGATTCGAAGGCCCAATTCGAATTCGTACCCCAGTATCGGTTAAGGCCCATTCGAAGGATTTGAGCCCCACACGGCACGTCCAGGGCTTGGCCTTGGCGCGTCCGTGCGTTTTACCTTTGTTTGCTATTTGTTCGTATTGCATGTTATGTTTACTTGTTATACATGATTAAAGTTGGTGTTAGGGATGAATAGTGATATAATTATATTCGTTAATATATATGAACTGAGAACTGATTTTTGTGTTATTATGTTCTCACGGACTACCAAGGCTCGATGATTAGACAACTGAGTGAACTGAAGTTGAAATCGAGGTGAGTGGACTTTAACTCACTGGTGGTATTAGTTGTAAGTGTTTTGGATAGCATGATTGATGCTTTAATAGACTGTTTAGTTTGATATTGTTGTTTGACTGGATATTTGATGATTGTGCAATTGAGTCCAAGATAAGTGTATCAAGGGATGAACTTGTGCACTTGATATTTGTGGCAGAGGTCAGCTAAGCATGTGTATTGGGATGGGTTGGTTTGCTTCTGGTGTTTTAGATCATATGTTGCATTTGTTGTAGCAGAGGGGATTCAACTGTGCCAGTTAGCAGATGGCTAATGTAGATCATTGCTTGACTGACATTTGGTCGTAGGTTCGGCATAACCGTCGGTCCTCTGATATTTGTGGTTACATGTTCTTGTGATCGTTGTGGTTTTGCTAATTGCTGTTGTGGCTTGATTTCCATTCACTTAGCTTTGTGTTAATTCCCCACCCTAACTCTGTTGTAGGTTTTTTAGAGCATGGTAGGTTGCTGTCTTTTGCTGTACAGGGAAGACCGACCGTCGCTCTGATATTTTGGTTTTGAAAATGATGAGCCAACTTTATGAAATATTTTGTAACACAAAACAATATATTGTGTTGTTGTAGAGTATTGGTTTTAGTTTGTGGGTGTTGCTTTCTTTATTATTTCACATTGCAATGTTTCTGTCATGTTTTAAAAAAATTGGCTTTGTGTTTTTACGGTGTTACACAATTGGGATATACAATTGCTCAAATACAACTCCTAACTACGATTGAAATATCAAACACAATTGAGATGCCATATACAATTGCAACCAAATGCAATTGGAAGATCAACTACGATTATTAAGTCCATGCCAAACCAAAAAACAAAAAAAAAATCTAATCTCACAAATTAAGCTCTTTTTCCACTTAATTATCAATCCAAATTAGATTATTTCAATCTCAATCTTCAAATAAACATCGAACTACACAACCCAAATATTCGATTTGAATTAAATACTCAAAAATAAAAAAGGATTAGGATTCTTCGAAGAAAGCGTACGACCGAAAAAAATATAAGCAAAGGCACGAGAATTAATAACAACAATGTGCTCCACAGATTTATCATATACATTAACAATGGTTTGAGGACTATAAGACATGTTCTCAACAACTTGCTTTTTCATATGATACAAATCAAATTATAAAGTAAAGACATAAAGAACATGACGTGTAACACATGCCAAACATATAAACGTCACCATCTTTCTATGCACTTTTTGCATTAACAAATATTATCCTACTCAAAATATAGTTATATAAGAACATATATATCGATGATCTTACATGCAACACGGGCTTGAAATCTAGTATCTTTTAGTATTTTAATATATATCAAGTAATTGGCACTTTGTGTGTTATCTCAAGTAATGGTCTATATCTTACTTTTATATACCTTGCTAAGATTGGGGTTAATTTACACTATGAGTCTTGATTAAATTGCATGGCATTGGGCCCTACACCCCATCCATTACACATCGAATATACCCATGATTACACATTTATAGTTTTCGGGTCCACACAATTAATCCAAACTGATACATGAATTACTTAACACTTAATTAGACTAGGTGTCAAGTAAATATCAAAACTATGGAATGCCAAATAACCTAATACTTGATTAACCAATTCTGAAAACAACCCAACCATGATTAACAATAGTTCTCACTTATTTCATACATAACCTATTCTTTAGAGTTAATAACATAAATGGTTTATGTGGTTATCATAAAATTTCATTTTTAGTGCTTTAACTTTAAATATTACAAAAATAATTACTGTGTTCGTCACTTTGTTTCGCTTTTAGTCCTTTACGCTAAATGTTGTTAACTTTGATCGTTAGACAAAGGGTATTTTGGTCTTTTTATATTTTATTCTTGTTACCAAACACCCACTTGCCTATTTCGTTTCCTTTTGTTCTTGTTTAACTTTCTAATTACATTTAGTCATATTAAATGTATTATTTAGTAAAATAAATTATAGAATTAAAATTTAATTATTCTTCAGCCCAAATCAAGATTTTAGTTATATTTATACAATATTAGGGATGATCAACAATTATAACAAAAAAAAAATTAGAAAAAAAATTCAAACATATCTGTTATGGATGAGTTTGCATTTACTAAATCTTGGTTTGAAACCCAATAAAAACCTTCAACAACCTAGATGAACCCTAAAACATTTGTGATTTGAAATCTTGCAGCAACGACAAAACAATACCTTATGCCTTGAAAATGTACAATAACAACAAAATAAGATTTTGATCAAACTTGAAGTCAGTAAACAAGAACAAGAATCAAAATCTAAGAAAATTATATTGAGCACATAAAAGCAAGATTACAAAATCAAACCATATAACACAAAAACAGTTAGGCACGAATACGAAAAATCTGAAACCATATGAACCAAAGAATCCGAAACCGTATGAAACCAAAATCATCAATGCTTGAAACAAAATTCGAACCATATGATCCACAAAATTGCTACAAACCCTTCAAATAGAACCCTTAAATCGTTAACGGCTGTTAATATGTACAAACCTCTTACCATGCAGATCTTGATTTTAAAAATGCTTAAAGATTGTTAGAATCACCAGAAACCCTTGGATAAGAACAAACCAATGGTGGTGGTTGTACGATGGTGGTTGTGATGTGATGGTGGTATGAAAACCATAAAAAACATCATCGGGGAAGAGTGGTGGTGGTGGTGGTGGTCGTGCGATGGTGCTCTGACGGTAGTAGTGGTAGTACAATGGCGGTCATGATGTGATGGTGGTGTGATGGCGGTACGAAACCTTCGGAAAACATCATGGGGAAGGAGCGGTGCTGGTGGCCGTGCGATGGTGCTTCTGAGGTAGCAGTTGTTTTCGGTGACAGTTCTTGAATGGATAAGGGAGTGGTGGTGGTGCAGATGGAAGAGAGAGAAAGAGAGATGTGAATAGAAAAGGTAAAGAATGGATGTTTGTTTGGTAAAAATAAGGTTGAAATATGTTTAAAGATAATACTAGACATGGGCAAAAATGGTCCTGGACCGGTCCTGGACCACTGCCGGTCCGGACCTAGTCGGTCCCTAGCCAGTCCGGTCCTCGGCGGACCGGTCTTCGCGTAAGACCATTTCGATAAATTCGGTCTTCGGGCGGTCCTAGACCACTTCCGGACCGGTCCTAGTCCGGACCGGTCCGACTTCGGTCCTGGACCGGTCCGTTTTTCGGTCGGGTATTCCCGGTTCGGTTTAGACATTTCCGGGTTTTTTTGTTTCGGTTTAAAATTTTCCGGTTTTCGGTTTGATTTTTTGTTTGAAAAAAAAGTGACTTGTAAATTTAAAAAAAGTTTGCAAGTTATAAAATATAAAGTATAAACATATATAATTGCAAGTTAATAAAAACATATAAATAACATTGCGATACAATTACGAAATAAAATTACATCTTGTTAAAACTTGAATTATTTTTTTAACAAGAAAAGGGAACTCTAGCAATGGAGCTTCGGCATGGCCATCACCCCAAGTTAGAGACCCGAAAAATACATATTGTTCGAAAGAAATAACGTCACAAAATATAAAGAGACAACTACTAAAATGGATAGTTGGAATTGATATTACAATAGTTGTAACTATCGTCGGTATATGGCCCATGCCCATAATAGGCGACTTCGTTCGAGTGGACGTTGGATGATGAACCTGCGTTCATTCTATTTTGAGTGTCGTCAACGTATTCTTCGCCGGGTTCGGGTTCTTCGGTTTCAGCTTCGGTGTTAGTGTTTGATGTTCCCGATTGGAAGTCTCTATTGTAATCGTCTTCCATAATCGCTTCCTCCAAATTAGTTATGCCTTCTTCGAGATCCGCATCGTTTTGACATCTTTTCATAGAATCATAGTAATCCTTAAGCATCACGGCCATTTGCACCGACTCGGCCTTCAACATACACCGCCGTGCGCTTAAAATCCTGCCACCAAGAGAAAAACAATATTCCGAAGCTACGCTACTAGCTTGGACGGTTAGTACGTCCCTAGCCATACGGGCTAGGATCTTAAATTGACCAACGTTTTCTATTTCTTGCCACCATTTTAATACATCAAATTTAATAAAATCTTCGGTGCCAATATAATTAGTGTAACCAGTTTCTTTATATATGGAAAGTTCGTCTAAAGACGATTGAACTCGTGTACGTTTCGATTGAGATATATTATTAAACCAAGACGATCCAATGCTAAAAGTATTGTTTGGCCGAGTAGCCGTTGTTTGTGAAGTCGAAAACCTCGGGGTGGAAGCAACTTCTCCCCGTGGTGCACATTCGTTATCATAAATAGTATATAAGTGTTTAACACAATTTTCAAATTTTGATATACTTGTCGTAATCTCATCTAGAGATTGACCCAATGCTTCCCCGATTGAAGTTAAAGATTCCGTTACACCCTTAAAATTAACAAGAGGGTTTAATGCCGAAGCAATCAAAAAAATTGTTGGAAACTCTTTAAAATATTTTATAAGAATTTTACACATTTCGTTGGTAACCATATCCCACCTTTGATCCAAAGAACCAAAAACCTTTAATGTTCTCAAAATTTCACAAACACCTATCATAGCGGAGTGAGATGATGGAAAATATGTTTGTGATAACATCATTGTGGCTTGATACAAAACTCCCAAACCGATGTGTAATTCTTCTAAAATATTCCAATCAGTTTCCGTAAGTACTTCATATAATTGGGGCAGGTGTTCTCGATGATATTCGGTAAGTAAATCCTTACTTTGTATCAAACGCCCTATCATTTTATAAGTTGAGTTCCATCTCACGGGCATATCTATGAGAGGTCTCAATTCTTGAGCTAAAGCGGCATCGAAACGCCATGTTTGACCATCAACTTGAGTTTGACTCTCAACCGCAACGCCTTGTCGCGCCAAGCATTTAGTCTAATTTTTTAAAGTTTATATTAAAATAAACTAAGTTCAAGTAATGTAAACTATATTTAACTAAGGTCATGTATTTAATTCAAGTACTAAACTATATTTAACTAAGTTCATGTATTTAATTCAAGTACTAAACTATATTTAACTAAGGTCATGTATTTAATTCAAGTACTAAACTATATTTAACCAAGTTCATGTATTTAATTCAAGTATTAAAGTATAGTTATTGATTCTAAAGTAATACGTTTGACTACCAAGCAAAGAGTGGCCACGCAGGTCGGTCGGGGGGCAGGATCCTTTCGGTTTAAAACCTTTCGGAAAATCCAACAACCACAAGCCGATCGTGACTATTCTAGACACCACTCTCCGGGTTATATCTACTAGTATTACGATTAGAATAAATAACTAAGTTATGAATAACTAGAATTACATACCCTAACCATAAATATAAAAAACCTAGTTTTGCATAAACTAAACATAAATATAAAAAAACTAGTGTTAAATAAACTAAAGTTAAATATAAAAAAACTAGTATTAAATAAACTAAACTTAAATATAAAAAAACTAGTATTAAATAAACTAAACTTAAATATATAAAAACTAGTATTTAAATAAACTAAACTTAAATATATAAAAACTAGTATTTAAAATAACTAAACTTAAATATAAAAAAAGAATACTTACTAAATGCCGAGCGAGAGAAGAATTAGAGCCGGATAAGATTCCTCCACAATGCATACACTTCGCATTTTTTTTGTTATTTTGTTTGAGTTGTACAAAATCGTTCCAAATTTCCGCATGTCGATTTGTTTTTGGAACTTCTTCGTACGGGAGACTTACATTGAAATCACTTCGACCCGCGTTCAAATTGCTAAATCCTTCACACGCCATTTTTTATAATCTTGATTCTTGAAGCAAATCAAAAAATTTTAAGCAAATCCTTGATTCTTGAAGCAAATTATAAACAAATCAAAAACTTGTAATTTTTTCTTGAGAGAAAGAAAGAATGAGAGAATGAGAGGTTGAGAGAAGATGTAGTAGAAAATGGCAACCAAATGGGGGGTATTTATAGGAGGAATTGAAAAAAAAAGAAAAAAAAATCGGAAACTAGCCGTTGGGACCGGTTTGGACCGGTTTGAACCGAAAAACTAGCCGTTAGAATTTGAAATTGGACCGTTGAGCTTGGACCGGTTCGGTCTGGACCGGTTCTTGGACCGTTTTGGACCGGTTCGGATTCCGGACCGGTTCGGACCGCTTACGTCATTTTCGGTCTTGGACCGGTTCGGTTCGGGCGGTCTTTCTTGGACAGGTCCGGTCGGTCCTAAAAGCCCATCTCTAGATAATACTATTGGAAAAATAACCAATGTAGCATGTTTGGTAACAAGAATAAGCTAAAAATGACTATAATTTCCCTTTATTAACCGTTAAAATTAACGTCAGTTAGTTAAAAGGACCAAATGTGAAATCAAATGACAACCACACTCACTATTTTCGTAATATTTATAGTTACAAGACATAATGAAATTTAGTGACAACCAGTGGGGCCAATTTTGTAATTAACTCTATTCTTTATCATTAAAGTCCATGTGTAGAGTTTTTTTAGAGTTGATTACATAGACGGTCCTTAAGATATGTCTAAATCATACTTTTAGTCCTACATTTGAAAATCTTGCAATTTCAATCATTAATTTTCAAAAGTTAAACACGGATAGTCTTTTAGTAGTTAGAAAATGCTAAACTTTTTAATGTACATATTTTACTCTTTACATAGTTAGTCCTTATTCATTTTCTTCAATTTTAAATCATTTAAAAATTATAAATTATTAAAAATATAAATAAATTATACTTTTTTTTTGTTACCCCTCACTCTCACTCATACCCTTCTCCCCCTCTCAAATACTCGCCAGCATCACCGATCACCGTCCACGGCCACCCACTGTGCTTACCACCCACGCCACCACTGTTGACACTCTCGTATGCCTACTTGGAAGCCTCGTCTACCCAAAAACCTGCAAGGATTAAATAATAATATAAATGAGCTAGAAAGCCCAGTGACTACTCAACAAAATAACCAAATGATAATAATTAACATGTAATTGTGATCCCATCAGATTATGCCACTCAGGCCTCTATATGTCCCTCAGGCCTCTGTTTTGCCACTATCACTCTCTTTTGTCACTCGGGCAATCTTTGTTGCCACTCATGTATCTCATTTGCCACTAAGGAAATCTCATGGAAAACACCGTAAAGTGAATTGTTTAATCAGGTAAACATCACTTATACACATTTTGCATATAGCCATATGGGCTTAAACAACATCATCTCTCATATGTATGTATGTATGCATGTATGTATGTATGTATATATATATATATATATGTAAAAAACGAAGATGAAATACAAGAGATCTCGGACGAAGACACAACACCAACAATAGACAACACATACAGAGACTTCTGAAGATAAATGGTGATCATAAAAAATAAAAATAAAAATAAGTTTTTTTGATATATATATATATATATATATAAGTTCAAATTAGGTGTCATGATGTGTCATAAATTATGAATATGTGTCATGTTGTGTCATGTTCAAAGAATCTCTGCAAACTTAAAAGTTTGTTGTCAAGCATCTCTTAACTTAGGTTTTTGTCTATTCTCTTTTGTATTCATCTCCTTTAGTTAACTTAGATTTTTGTTTTTTTGTCTATTCTCTTTTGTATCAATCGGTTATATAAACCCATCATCATTTCCTTTGTATTGCATTGTAAGAACCTTGAAGTGATAAGAGTTTTGCTTTCTTCCTATGGCTTTCTAAATCTTCTCATCCTATTCTCTTAGTTCATACCCATATATTCCTTAAATCCTTTTATGTTCTTCATATTATAACCACATACTATAAAAAAAAGCATCCTTCTCGTGGAACTACCGCTACATATAATTCTCTGGTATTTCTATCGTCTTCCTTTCTAAGTGAGTTTTTCTATCTCTTATTTATTTTAATGTTGTTCTCGTCACGTTTTATTTTATATTTTAGTGGTTTAACAGAAACCCAAAAAATCTGCCATACCCCCCTTATTGGTATCAGAGCATGAAATGATTCTGCGATCTAAACGACTAAGACATGCTCGAATTATTGTGGCATAATGTAAGTCCACATTTTATTATCGAGAACCCGCTTAGGTGAAGATTGAAGGATTCTTTTTATGCTTTTTGATATTACTAAAAAGGATGTGGTAAATTTAAGGGTCTTTATTGTGTCATATATTTAAAGTTATTGTAATTATTTATGTCATAAAAATGGGGATATAAGAAAATTTTATGAAAAGGAATAAAGGAATAAGGGTTAAAACTAAGAGATAGGAACTTTTATAATTATTGATTTCTCAACTTCATCGACGACGTTAAAACGATTAGAGTTTTTGAATTTAGAATACGAAGAAAAAATTGAAAATAATATACCGTTAGATCATTATAGTCTTATTTGCAGATTTAAAAATAAGTTTAAACATAGTTTGCATACAGAGAATATACACTTAAATAGTTTAACAGATTTAATAATAAATTTAGGAATAAATTTAGAAAGAATCTAAATATTCTCAAAACTTATTAGAAAAAGTAACACAAAACATTTCTAAAAGAACAGAATTAATAAATAAACTAATAGAAAATTTAGGATATATTAAGGAACAAAATAATCAAATTATAAAAGAATTAAAAGAAATTAGAAAAAATATTCTAGATAAACAAGAATTTCAACATCTAAGCTATTTACTAGAAAATAATAAGCCAAAACAAATTGAAACAGAAAATAAAAACTTATTAAGAAAGGTAGAAAAACAGGTAACAAATTTAGAAGAATTAATAAATACAGTTAAAAGTGTAGTAGAAGGATAAAACTGGAGTTGTCAAAAGAATATAAAAAATCTTTAGAAGACACAATTAAATACAAACCAGAAGACAACAAGGAAGAAGTAACAGGTTTTACTAGATATTCAGGACAAGGAAAAAGTGATAAACAGTATCCACTCTTATTTAATTTTGTTATTAGTCTACTACTACAAATTATAGAAAAATTAAACAAAATAATTAACATATTAGAGGATAAAAAAGAAACATATACAAATAAAGTAAGTGATATAGATGAAATTACAGAAACTATAAATAAGTTAAATATAGAAGATATTAAAATTGATAGAAAACCTAGACCATATAGACATTGGTTACCAAGAAAATGAATAATCACCTTTTTAAAAGAAGTAGGACTTTACAGGAAGCTAGAAAATCAACAAGTAATATACAAGACATAATAACATCTGAGTCGTTTTTAAATAAAATGGTTAAAAGAGGATCATGTTCAAATAATACAATCCAAAGTATACAACTAGAAAACGAAATAGATCTTGACAAAAATATAAATTTATATAATCAACATCAACTAGATATTTTAAATCCTAAAATACTATATCTAACAGGTGTATTAAATATAAATACGGTACTAATACGAAGTAGTAGAAAAGAAAGTCTTAGAGTAATTGATAATATAGTACGTAGTTATAGATTTATTTTCACCTGATACAATACAAAAGATAAAACAATCACTAAAACATTTTGCGCATATAGGATTAGTAGTAATAGGAATTAAAGCGTTGGGAAGAAAAAATTTGGGAACTAAATTATTAGCATTACTATTAGATAAAAGTTGGAAAACAGAATTAAAAAAGGCTATAATCTCTAGAATGGAAATTGATCTTAGTCAAAATACAGCATTATTTTATTGCAAACCAGGTATTTTAAAAGACATAAATGATTTACATAAACTAAAAATATCATTACAAACTAAATGATATGAAAATTACGAAGGTAACAATATAGTAATAAGTATAGGAGTACTAGGAAAGACAAGTAACAGATCGGGAATGAAATACAAAGTAAATATTGAGTGAATAGTTAATACTATAGTCTCAAAATCAATACAAATGATAGATCCGATTAAAATAGATCCCGAAGAATTGGCAGGATTAGAATGGCAGCTAGATGATTTAAAAGAAAAGGAAGATGAAATATTAGTACCTAAAAGAAGTTATATATACGAAAATTTAAACGGATCACAAAGCTTAAGATTTGTAGATTTTAAAAAGGAAACATCTAAAGAAAATGAAATAGAATATAGTCTTATGAATATACAGTATGATACGGAACCAATAAATGATACAGAAAATGAAAAAGAAATAGAAGAAGACATTATAGATATAGGATTTAACAAATTTGAAAAAGAAGAATTCGATTACAGTTTAATAGAACACTTAGAAGAAGAAATTATTACAGGTTTTAAAACTGAAGAAACGAATAAGTCGTTAGAACAAATAATTAATAGAAAATTTACATAATTAAATATTCAAGAAGAAGTCGACGATATGATTATAGAATGTATAATAGAATTAGGAATGACATATGAAGAAAGCTATAAAAAATTACAAGAATATTATAATTTACCATTAGTAAAAAATATCTTACAAAGAAAAACTATGTTATCTGATTTTTATAAACAAGAACAAAATTTTATGGATACATATACGACAGATGTAAACAAAAGACCAAGAATAGAATGGGGACAACCAGGTTCATCTACACAAGATATAACAGCGAGAGAATTATGGACTAAACCTGTAACAACATACCAACACGGATCAAGTATAATAGGTCGAGGAAGTATATTACCTATGAGAAATATATATAGTAGCAATATGTTACTATTAGAAAAACAGAAACCACAACTATGGATAGATGAAGTATTAACAAGGGAACAAACAGTAGTAAGAATGTGGGAAACTAATAAAAAAGATAGTATGGATATGTTTGCATACTTAGAAACAACACTAGGCCCAATAGCATTAGGCATTTGGCAAAGTAAAAAAGCCCAAGATCCAGATGGAGTTAACAGATTAAAAGCCCTAGGAGATAATCCATATAATTTCACATCTCAAATAAGAACTCTTATATTAGGAGTTAATCAAGCAAAAAATAGTAGTTTATTACAAGATACAACAATTAGAAATTTAAAACAATTAAGCATAGCAGACATGAAATATATTAACGAATTTACTCTAGATTTTACAAGATTATTATCACAAACAGGACAAGCAATGGATGACAATTTATGTGATAAATATTTTATAAAATTACCAGGAGATTTAGGAAAAAATATACACGAAACATGGAAAAATGATTATGGAAATCAAAAGTATTTAGGAATAGGACCTAGAATAACATAAACATTTAAAATATTAGAAGAACGATGTAAAGAAGTAGCCCTACAAGAACAATTAAAAAAGAATGCATATGCATTTTGCAAAACAGCTATATATACACCACAAGCATATGGTCATTATAATAATAATAATAATAACAGGAAAAAACTTAGAAAAAGTACTACATATATAAAAGGATATAAACCTTATAACAATAAATATGTGAAAAAACCACAAACAAGAAACTGTAAATGCTTTATATGTGGAGATACAAAACACCTAGCCAATAAATGTCCTTATAAAAATAAAAATATAGAAAGAAGTAGTCTTGTAGAACAAATAGGTGAATATGAAATAGAGTTAGTCGAAACAGATAATTCAGATAATGAATCAATATATAGTATCTATAGTGATAGTGAGACACAAAAGTCATTAACAAAAATTACATACACATATGTTAATACAGAACAAGAATAATGTAAACATAACTGGATAAACAATAGATGAAATAATTATATAAAGTGTTATAACTGTGGATACTATCCTCGCATCAATAAACGATCACAATGCAATATATGTTTTAAAGAAATTTGTTATTTATGCCTTAAAAAGGTTTTTAATATAGAAATGGGTATAGAAGAAGAAACAAAGAAAAAGATAGATATAGAAGTCTATAATGAAAAAATAAAAATGTTAGAATTAATAGCGGAATTACACAAATTAAAAATAGATAATATAGAAGAAAAAATTAGGCATTTAGAAGACATAATGGAGAAGAAAAAAGAAAAACAAGAAATTTATGATATAGCTCAAATGTGAGAAGAACCAGAAGGACATACATTTCTACAATCACAATCCACAAATATGATTAATTTACAATGTCGACTATGGTTATCTGATAATAAATTCTTAGATTTAACAGCACTACTAGATACAGGTGCAACAAACAATGTAATATCCTATGGTTTAGCACCAAAGCAATACCATAAAGAATTATCATATAAATTAATAACTAGAACAGTGGAACACAGATTGATCACTATTACACGTTATCTAGAACCAACAGAGATACAATTTCTAGACTTTGCAGGAAATTATAGCATAAAATATGACATACCACAAGTAAATATTAATCCAGAATATATAAAATCAACAGATTTTGTACTCGGTTTAAATTTTATACTAGGATTAAATGCGCATTAACAATAACAAGAAATTTTATTACACTCAGTAAATACATTTTTAGTTTTCCTACACTTCGCTATATAAATACATCAAAGTTTGCTCGAAAGCGTGGTGGAAAAAGAAATTTAGAATTTTTAAAACAAAATCAAAACCAAAAAGTTTCTATAGAAAACGAAACAGTAAATTTACTTACAGATTTTCTTACACATGAATTAGAAAAAGGAAAAGATGTTACTAAAAGTCTAAATTATCCTATAATATTACACCTTGAGAAAATAGGTTTTATAGGAGAAGACATTACAAAATCAAAAATAAATTATATATGTAAATTTAAACTTAAAAATCATGATATTACGATTAGAACAACTAATATAGAATATAGTCCTTTAGATAAAGAAGAGTTTAAAAAACAAATACTAGAAATGTTAGAACAAGGATTAATTAGAAAATCAGAAAGTCCTCACAGATTCGCAGCATTTATAGTAAGAAATCATAGTGAAATTAAAAGAGGAAAAGCAAGAATAGTTTATAATTATAAAAGATTAAATGATAACACAGAAGATGATGGATATAATATTCCAAATAAAGATAGTTTACTAAATCTTATACAAAAGAAAAAAGTATTTTCAAAATTTGATTTAAAATCTAAATATAATCAGTTACAACTAGAAGAAAGTTTCAAACCTTGGACAGCCTTTACATGTTGAGAAGGACAGTATTAGTGGAACGTTCTTAGTTTTGGACTTAAAAATGCACCATCTATATTTCAAAGATTTATGGACAATATCTTCCTTAAATACTGATGGTCCCGTGTTTATACGGATGAAGCATTAACAATAACAAGAAATTTTATTACACTCAGTAAATACATTTATAGTTTTCCTACACTTCGCTATATAAATACATCAGAGTTTGCTCGAAAGCGTGGTGGAAAAGGCAATTTAGAATTTTTAAAACAAAATCAAAACCAAAAAGTTTCTATAGAAAACGAAACAGTAAATTTACTTACACATTAATTAGAAAAAGGAAAAAATGTTACTAAAAGTCTAAATTATCCTATAATATTACACCTTGAGAAAATAGGTTTTATAGGAGAAGACATTACAAAATCAAAAATAAATTATATATGTAAATTTAAACTTAAAAATCCTGATATTACGATTAGAACAACTAATATAGAATATAGTCCTTTAGATAAAGAAGAGTTTAAAAAACAAATACCAGAAATGTTAGAACAAGGATTAATTAGAAAATCAGAAAGTCCTCACAGATCCGCAGCATTTATAGTGAAATTAAAAGAGGAAAAGCAAGAATAATTTATAATTATAAAAGATTAAATGATAACACAGAAGATGATGGATATAATATTCCAAATAAAGATAGTTTACTAAATCTTATATAAAAGAAAAAAGTATTTTCAAATTTTGATTTAAAATCTGGATATAATCAGTTACAACTAGAAGAAAGTTTCAAACCTTGGACAACCTTTACATGTTCAGAAGGACACTATGAGTGGAACGTTCTTAGTTTTGGACTTAACAATGCACCATCTATATTTCAAAGATATATGGACAATATCTTCCTTAAATACGACTTTTGTTTAGTTTACATTGATGATATTTTAGTTGCCAGTGAAATAGTGCAGGAACACGAGAACTATTTACAGAAGATACTTGAAGAAATTAAACGGTATACTTGTCTCTAAAAAGAAAAAGGAATTGTTTAAAAGAAAATTTTCTTTCCTTGGTTAAGAAATAGGCAATAGAAAAATTGAATTACAATCACATATATCTACAAAAATTCTTGAATTCCCAGAAAAGTTTGAAAGTTTAAAACAAATACAATCCTTTTTAGGATTAGTTAATTATGCTCGAAAATTTATACCTGATCTTTCAAAATTAGCTGGACCTTTATATAGTAAAACAACAAAGAGTGGGTAACGACATTTTAATTCAGAAGACATTAAATCAGTAAAAATAATAAAAGAAGCAGAAAAAAACATTAAGCCATTAGAGTTACCATTGGTTACAGATTACATAATTATTGAAGTAGACGGTTGCAAAGAAGGATGGGGAGCCGTTTTACTTTGCAAACCTGATAAATATAGTCATAAAGATACAGAAAAAATATGTTCTTATGCTAGTGGAAATTTTAACAAAGCAGGTATGAATTGGACGAGTTTAGATTTTGAAATTCAAGCCTTAATAAATGCTTTAGAAAAATTCAAAATCTTCTTAGATGAAGAATTCTTAGTTAGAACAGATTGTGAAGCCATTGTACGCTTTATTAAGAATGACCAAAGTAAAAAAGTAAACAGAACGAGGTAGGTTAATCTACAAAATATTATACAAGGAAGTGGATACAAAATAAATTTTGAACATATAAAAGGAAAAAATAATGGCGTAGCAGATATGCTTTCAAGAAATCTTAATAAACTATTTTCTGCAGATGGACAGTAGAGACAAAGGAAAGAAAAAGTTGATACATCCTACACAGCTTAAAAAGACTTCCTCTTTTATGAGTATTTCATCAGATGAAGAGAAAAAGACAGTCGATACAAAGCTGATGCAATCAGCCATTAATACACAGATTTCACAAACAAAAAAAGTCCACAACTTTTTACAGCAGTCACTAATGCAGGGACTCGATTTTACACAACCACAGTTTTCACAATTTTATAAACCTCCAAGAAGGTATGGGCTCCGATCAAAGACGGCCAAAAACAGTCCTACAAACACTTACTATACACAATTTGGAGCAACAAGTACACACAATACACAAAGGAAGGTTAACTCAGTCCTCAACTATGGAAACTATGCTCTACAAGTATGCCTCGACGAAAATAAAAAATTTAGACCCATCATAGGCATGACTTTAACACAAAAACAACAGTGCTTGTTAGATAACCTTTGGCATGTTCAAACTATGCCCCAAGCTTCTTCGTTTAAAGTACAGGTTCTAAATGCTTTAAGCATTTACTTTTATGAACAGAGTCAAAAAACCCTGAAAAACAAAAACAAAAGTTTTCTCATTACGTGATTTTTAGGAGAACAAAACTAGGTATTTTCAATAAATGGGAAACGGTTACAAAATATATACAGTGTCCTAACCCAATTTATAAAGATAAAACTTTTAAGTGCAATTTTGGTTACCTAGCTATCTGTTTTTGGTAACTCTTTAAATTATGTTCTCTGATATTCTGTTTTTGGGAATCTTTTCATTTATGAAGTACCATTGTTCTGTTTTTGTGGTATTTTTTCTATCCTTTTTCTGTTTTTAGGATTTTTGATTTTCTATATTTACACTAGTGAGCTATCTACTAAGAATCATCTATACTAGCAATTTGGCTAAGTAGTCCATGATCAAAGTTTCAAGCTTGATTACAAAACAAGTAATTACAGAAGAGTTTGTACAGAGTAAACAATCTAAGAGTTAATTCTAAGTACAGAAGTTGAACTATTCTAGAAATTAAAAATAAAACTAGTCTAGTTATGAAGTTTCAGTTGTCTTCCCACCAAGGTTCTTCCTTGACTTCAAAAGTTCTGATCTGTGGATTTTCAGCTAGAAGTTGATCAGCTCTTGATTTTATCAATTGTTCAAAGTGCTCACTTCTTGTCAAATCTCTAATAGCTATCACAGCCTGAAATATCAGTTCTTTTTAAGCTTTACCTATCTCAGATTCTCTTAGAAATCTCCAATTACCAGCTCTATTCATGAAGAACATTCCTCTTTTAGGTTCAGTTATATACCTGAACATTTCAGGATGAGTATTGGGAGGAAGAGCAGTGTTCAGATTCTCATAAGAAGGTAGATAGGGATGATCAGGATTGAGAATGATTTGTTCAGCAGCAACAAAGGCTTTTGAAGTCTTCTTGAATGCATCCTCAATTTCTTGAACATGAGTAACAAATTGATCATGAGTGAAGAGTCTATGATATACTGACATTCGAATCCAGTACTCAAACTTTCCCATGAATCTTTGAATAATTTCACTTTTGGACTTTAGGAGATGGTACAGGATCTCTATCATCTCAAAGAAGGATAGCAGTTTGCAGTGATGTAGATATGTATCTTCATAAGTGTTTCTTTCATCTCTTCTCACTACTCTGAGATAAGGACCTTCATCTGTACCTCTGTAAGGAGTAACCCTAGAAATGATGTCTGCACATCTTCTATTTACCAAGTTTTCTTTATTTTCCCTGAACTCCTTGGATTGCCTTTCAGTTTGCTGAGCAGTGCTTCCAAAGTTGAAGTTGAGCAAAGCTTGAATGGCCTTGTGAGTCTTTCCTCTTTTAAGAGTTTTCTTGGTAGAAGGGTCATCTTACTGTGGTGCAACTTGTACTTGATGTGTTTGAGAGGACATCATGATTAGTTCTTCTTCTTGTAATTCTCTCAGTTCATCATCAGTAACACCAATGATTGCAGCAAGATCTTCAGGAGTAGTGAAATCCTGATGCCTTTCCTTGGTTTTCAAAACTTCTTCAATAGAGGTACCAAGTGCAGCAGCTAAGTCACTAAGCTCTCTAAGACTCTCATCTTCTTTAAGAAGTTCTTCCTCTTTTCTTTCTTCAGCTTCAATCTCCTCAACAGACATTATTTTCTTTCCTTTTCTCGTTGATGTGCTGCTGGGAGTTGGTTGACTTGATTGAGCTGGAGAGGAAGCTTGGACTGTTGGAGCTGTTGTAGAGAGACTCTGCTTTTTCAAGTTGAGCAGAGAGGACAGAGGCAACCTATCTTCATCATCATCATCAGAATCTTCTGATGACACTTTGATTGGTGCACAAGATTCATCTTGTCTAGGCTTTTTGGCACTCTTCCTTCTTGCCATTTGTTTTAGCCTTCTTTTATGCCTCTGCTCATCTTGAGCAGATTGCTCCCCCTCAGATGGATTTTCCCTCTCAGCAGTTGATTGATTTAGAATTTCTGCTTCATTGAGGTCTGCTTGATCCGCTGCTGCCTTATCAGCTTCTACTGCTTGAATAGGATCTCGTGATAAGCTTGAACTAGTAGAATCCGAGTCTGACTTCTCCCCCTTTTTGTCATCAACAAATGAGAAAGGAAAGTTATCAGAAGGCTGGGCAAGCTTAGCAGGAGCAGTAGGAGTATGAGCGGAGAAAGGAGATAGAGTAGGAATGAAGGCAAATGGAGGAATAGGGGAAGTAGAGGGTGAGGCAGTTGGAATAGGAGGTTGGGTGAATGGTGGGGGTTGTCTCAGCCTGAGGATAGCATCAGTGATGTTGGTAAATTCATTAAGGGTTTCACTGTCCTTTTGTCTGGAGTAGTGGCTTAAGTGTGTGACCTCATCAGTGATGGTTTGTAGAATAGAAAGGACTCTAAGAAGAGAGTTAGGAATGGTTACAGAGATGTTAGGAGGGGAAGGTCTAAGAGTTTGAAGTTGGGTAAGGAGATTAGAAATAGTTTGGTTTAGAGAAGATATGGTTTGGTTGGATATAGGAGGTGAGGGAGTAATAGGTGGGATAGAGGATTGGGATAGCAGCTGATCCAATTTGGTTAGAATTGGAGATAGATCAACTAGGGCAGGGGTGGGTTGGGGTTGGGATTGAGTGGCTTTAAGTGACTCAACCTCTTGGGTTAGATGAGAGAGTTGAGTTTCTGTTTGGGTTTGAAAAGAGGTGAAGGAGGCTTGAAGACTATCCACCTTTTGAAAGATGGACAGTAGGTTTTGGAGTATTTGAGGTGAGGGTTCAGATGAGGTAGAGGGAAGAGGGAAAATAGGGATTGATTGAATTGGAGTACCAATATCAGGTAGGGGATGGGGTCCCTCACTTAGACTTTGGTATGTAAGCCTAAGATCACTGGGAACAGAAGTTGTACCCTGTACCAATGGCTGGTTTATGCCACTAGCATTGACAGGTAGTGCAGTAGTATGTGTTAGAAGTGAATCAAAAGTGGGTGCAAGGATGTGAGTGTGAGTGAGGGTTGCACTCAGTTGGGTTTCCCTTATTACATTAATAAGCTGTTGGGAGCTTACCAAAGGTAAAGGCAAACTCATAGTAGGCATAGACACAGTGTGACCTTGGGAGAGGGTATGTCTTTCAATGGCATCACCCTGTTGGGAGGGTGACCCAGATTGTAAGAGTCCCATATTTACAGATGTGACCTGTTGTGAGGGCACATCCACTGGAAGTTGGGTAATGTCAACTTTCATTTGCTCCCCCTCAACATAAGAAGGAACTAGTGGAGTTGAGGTCAGAGGTGTGGATAACACTACCTCAGAGACTTGTGAAAAAGGCACAAGCTCTTGTGACCTTGATTCAGTATAGGTGTAGGTGGGAGTAGAACTAGTGACTGTTGGGAGTACACTAGAGCTTGGCTGTTGTGGGGGTATTACAACTGGAGGAGAGGATGGGTTCTTACTGGTGGGGTTTACCAAATGAGTGTCCTCAAGAGTAGTAGAGATTATACCTGAGATGTGTTGAGTCTTGCTGATCTCAATCAGTTGAATGAGATTGTCAGAAATGGTGTCATCCTCAGCATCATCACCTTCACCTGCAACTCCACTTTGTTGATTCTGTGGTGTGCTAGAACTGGAACTGACAGGGAATTTAGTAATTGGCATCCCAATTTGAGAGGATGAAGTGGAATTTGGAATATTTTCACCACCATCACCACCATGGAAATCATCAGGATTAACAGGCTCATCCTGTGTTGGTTCATCAAGCACATCTGCTCTAAACATCATCTCTTGATCAGCCGTACCCATCAACTTTTCATCCATCCTTTTTTCATCTATCATAGATTTATCTCGAGCATGAGTCACTGACTCTTCAGAATGCTCAGTGATTATATCAGGAGACTCAGAATTATCAGCCATTTGTACCTCAAGATTTTTAGCAACCTCCTCCTCTTCATTCTCATTCTCCTCAGCAGCAACATCAATTAACTCTTGCATTTGAGCAGTTATAGTAGGACCTTGAACTTCCTTTATCAAATGGAAGGTTTTCTGACCCATTTGAGGGATGGTCGTTGTGTGCAAATGTGCAGCTAACCTAGCATAGTGTTCCCACTGAATATCTCTAAGTGCAATCAAACTGAGATATCTGATGTAGGGAACATGGGTTCTGGTTGATTTCTTTGATGTGCCGAGAGTGATCTTATCCACCATTTCAGAGAATATGACCTGCGCAAAGTCAATATTCCTCCTTGTGACCAGAGCATGTAGAATCATCAGCTCAGACTGGTTCATTTGGTCATGACTGTCAGACTTGTGACCAAAGCACTTAACGATCACACTGACCAAATACTTCCATGGGTGTCCCAGCACAGACAACTTATACTGACCATGGGAGACAACTTCATTGTAGCCAATCAGAGGTAAAACCTCTAGAACTTGATCCATTGTTGCAAAAGGTTGAAATGGGGCCAAGTTGGGTATAGAGATTGCTTGTCTGAAAGAATTTATAGTGATGGGAATGTTGATGGTGTTATCGAGACAGGAACAGGTTATAAGTTCCTCAGCAGGGTGATATCTTGCGGTATACCACATCTCTCCAACAATGTTTGAAAATATGAACAGAGGATGAGCAGAGAGACATGCAAACAGAGGATGGGAAGTTATGAAAGCCACCATAGGTTCGTATCCTTGGTTTGCTTTGCTTGTGGGGATATCAGTGTCTATGAGAAAATTGTTTGGTCGAATGGTAATTTTAGAATTGAGAGTAAAGTTTTCACCAGGAATGGCATGAGGAGTAGTAACAGGGTTGAAAGTCACCATGATTGCAGGACAGATTTTGTAAGAGTTGTAAGAACAGGGTTTGTAATTTTTGGAAAGAAGAAGAGTTTTTAGGAATTTTGAAAGCTTAGAAAATGGAAAACCGCTCAAACAACTTTTATATCTTCCTTGGAAATCTACACTGCCACAGAAATATTTTGCAAAAAAATAACTGTCACATTAGTGTTGTCACACAGGATTGGAGAGTTTTCAAACTGTATGTCATAATCAAGTAGTTGGTTCTGCAGCCATAGTAGTTGAGCACAGCAGCTTCCAGCAGCAATGTATTCTGCCTCAGCTGTTGAAGTTGAAACAGAGTTATGTTTCTTGCTTGACCAGCTAACTAACCTTCCACCTAATAATTGACAACCACCAGATGTACTCTTTCTGTCTAGTGTGTAACCTGCAAAATCAGAATCAGTGTATCCAACTAACTCAAAATCAGAGTCTTTGGGGTACCAAAGACCTAGATTAGGAGTTCCTTTAAGATACCTGAAAATTCTTTTAACAGCAGCTAAGTGAGATTCTTCGGGATCTGCTTGATATCTAGCACAGAGACATGTTGAAAACATAATATCGGGTCTGCTTGCTGTGAGGTATAAAAGTGACCATATCATACCTCTATAAGCTGTAATGTTCACTGATTTTTACCATCAGTGTCCTTTCCAAGCATTAAGGCAGTGGACATGGGTGTTTTCATTGAAGAACAATTTTCAAACTCAAATTTCTTAAGTAAGTCATTTACATACTTTTTTTGATGAATGAAAATCCATAAACCTCTTGTTTGATTTGAAGACCTAGAAAATAGTTTAATTCACCCATCATGCTCATTTGATAATTATCAGACATGAGTTTAGAAAACATTTTGCAAAGGTCAATATTTGTAGACCCAAATAGTATATCATCTACATATATTTACATAAGGATTACATCACCCTTGAATTTCCTTATGAATAAAGTGCTATCTATGCTTCCTCTAGTAAATCCTTTTGTGGTTAGAAAAGAAGAGAGGGTATCATACCAGGCTCTTGGAGCTTGCTTCAAACCATATAAAGCTTTGTTTAAGAAGTATACATGGTCTGGCTTGCTTGCATCTTCAAAACTAGGAGGTTGTTTGACATACACCTCTTCCTTCAATTCACCATTGAGGAAAGCACTCTTAACATCCATTTGAAACCCTTTAAAGTCTTCGAAGGCAGCATATGCTAGAAACAGTCTTATGGCTTCAAGTCTTGCAACAGGGGCAAATGTTTCATCAAAGTCAATTCCTTCTTCTTCACAATACCCCTGAGCAACTAGTCTTGCCTTGTTTATGATTATCAGCCCTTGTTCATCCATTTTGTTTCTGAACACCCACGTAGTACCAATGATGGATTTGTCCTTTGGTCTTGGCACCAAAGTCCATACATTGTTCCTAGTAAATTCAGCCAATTCTTCTTGCATGGCATTTATCCAGTGGGGATCACTAAGAGCTTCATCTACCTTCTTTGGTTCAATCATAGAAACAAAACATGTGTACAAACAGAAATTACAAGCTTTTGACCTTGTTAGTACATGTGCTTCTATGTTACCTATTACCTGATTTTTAGGATGATCTTTGAGATCTTTGTAGGTATTTTGGATTAAGGAAGTGTCTGAATTTCTTTGGATTTGGGGAGTTGAAATTCCTTGGTTTGGATCAGCTGATAATATCTCTGGTTGATTAGCTGACAAAATTTCAGTGTTGCAGTTTGAGGAAACTTCTACTGAAGAAGGAATGTTTGATATGGAATTAGAATCCAATGATGTTAAATCATGATTCTCATCAATCGGTAAAAGTGTGGGTTGATTTAGGATAGGTTGTGCATTGGTTTCTTGTAGAATTGGAACAGGTTCATCTAGATAATCTACATCAGCTGATGGGAGTGGATCAGCTGATACTTGAATGTTGTCTTCAGTATGCAGTAGATCATTAAATTCCTCACCTGTAGATGAATTAGTAGAACATGAAGCAACAAAGTCATTTTCATTGAAACTTACATTGATTGATTCTTCTATGACCTTTGTTCTGATGTTGTAGATTTGTAAGCTTTAGAGATCACATAATATCCAACAAATATATACCTTCATCAGCTTTAGGTGCAAACTTCTGCAATTGATCCTTCTGATCGAGAATGAAGCATTGACAACCAAAGATATGCAGAAAGCTGATGTTGGGCTTCCTTCCCTTGAGAACTTCATAAGGAGTTTTGTTGTGCCTTTTGATAACTAGGGATTTGTTTTGAGTAAAACAAGCACAGCTGACAGCTTCAGCCCAGAAGTTGAATCCTAACCCACTCTCACACAGCATGGTTCTTGCAACTTCAATCAAAGTTCTGTTTCTTCTTTCAGCTACACGATTATGTTGTGGAGTCCTTGGAGCAGAGAAGTTTTGAGATATACCTTTCTCATCACAGAAACCTTCTATAGTTTGATTTCTAAACTCAGTTCCATGATCACTTCTAAGCATCCTTACCAGATTGCCATTTAGCACTTCCATCTTTTTGATAAAGCTAATTATCTCTTCAGCAGCCTCACTCTTTGCTTTAAGGAAGATTACCCAAGTGTATCTTGAGAATTCATCAACCAAAACTAGTGCATACTTACTTCCACCAATACTTGCAGTAGCAGCAGGACCAAATAAGTCCATGTGCAGCATGTAGAATGGTTCAGTAATGGAGAAGGCTTGCTTAGATGGAAAAGATGTTTTATGTTGCTTTCCCTTTTCACATGCAGAGCAAGGTTTAGGCTTAACATAAGCCAGTGAAGGTAGTCCTGACACTAGATCACCCTTGCTCAGCTTGTTTATATTTTTGAAGTTTAAGTGAGAAAGCCTTTTGTGCCATAACCAGTTTGTGTCAGTTACAGATTTTATACAAACAGGTTAACTTGGATCCGGAGGACATATCCAGAGTATATACATCCTTGGTTCTCTTTGCAAAAATTATTGTTTTACCTTCTTGATCTAAAATGGAACCACCTGTCTTTGTAAAGAGGACTTTGTGATCACCATCACATAATTGACTTATGCTGATGAGATTGTACTTGAGTCCTTTAACATATGAAACTTTAGACAGTGTTAAGTTCCCATTATGAAGTTCCCCGTAGCCTTTTGTTTGCCCACAATTGTTATCACCAAAGGTCACTCTTGGACCCTTTTCCTTCTTGTAGTTACTAAGCAAAGCTTTACAACCTGTCATGGTCCTTGAACATCCACTGTCAAGGTATCATGTGTTCAGACCCTGCATAGATAAGAATGAAAGAAGGTTAGTGACACTTGGGCATCCACTGTTAAGTGGATCCCTGTGGATTGCACCTAGCCATCCACTTCATATTAGGTTGTTTATGAATGAGAGAAACAACTATGTTATCAATATCAGACCGCTGTCTTGAGTTACCTTCAAGAGAACAATTACTTGCCTTATGCTCTTTGCTCCCAAATATATAACATTTTTTATTTTTGGAGCCTTTAACAATATTTGGTAATTGCCCATGGGATGTCTTAACTGTTTTCTGATGACTATGGGTCATCAGCTGATAGATTTTACCATTCAGCTGTTGTAGCTAATTCTGTAAACTAATGAGGTCTTTACATTTACCATAGGTTGATCCTTAGTTAAAATGAGTTTTTGATCAACTTTAGGTGTGGCAGACTTAGACTTTTTGTGAACAGAAAGTCCTTTTCCCTTGGTTTCTCCTATTGAAAGAGTTTGAAGTGATGTTTGATCACCTAAGCAAATATAAGAGGATCCATGATCAGCTAACAGGCTATCAGCTGAGCAGTTATCATCTGATCTTTTATCAGCTAATGTAACATCATTTGCTAAGGAATTATCAGTCAGCCGAGCTCCTAAATTTAATGTATCAGCTTTTAAGGTTTGATAACATGATGTCTCTTTGGTATCAACCAATGATTCAATTCCCTTACTAACTTCCTTTACAATTAAATTATCAGAACTTTTGCTTTCTGTCAAAACACTAGAACTTGAACCAACTTTTGAAGTGGTTGAGTCTTTCAGCTGAGTACTTTTACTTTTGACAAATCTGTTAGTGATAATACTTTTTCCTTTTACAATCTTTTGAAAAGTAAGAGGTAAAATATCAGCCTTTTCTAAGATATTTATGTCCTTGCTAAAATCAACACAATTAGCAGCTTGAAAGTAATTTCCACCAATAATAGTTTGAACTTGTTTTGGAATCTGCTCATTGACACACTGAGTGGTCTTAACAGCAAAAACACACCAAGATTTAACTACTTTTTGAAGGTCATTAAACTTCGTGGTTGCTTCATTGTTTTCTTTTACCAAGATTTGATTAAGTATCTTTTGATTAGCTAAATCATCTTCCAATTTTGTCATCTATTTCAGTTTCTCATCTTTAAGACTTAATTTCTCTTTTAGTGATTCTATTTCTAATTTTAGCTTCTTTTCTCTTTGAATATTTGACTGAAACTCAACACACAGATAATCAAACATAGTGTTCTTTTCATTATCTTCATAGTTAATAAATTTCCAACCTGATACATAGAAGAGGGATCCCAGTCAGGAGAAGTACAAGCTTTAGCAGCTTTCTTCATGTCCTCATCAAAGGAACTTGTACTTGCTGTGTTGGCCATCAAGCTGAGCTGAGCAGTGAGGACCTCATCTTCATCACTTGAGAGATCTTCCTCAGCCCAATCTTCTTCTTCAGCCACCAACACCCTGTTATGAGTTTTCTTCTTTTTCTTGTCAAGAACAGCAGCAAGAAGCTTCTTATACTTAGCTTCATAATCAATCTTGATGTCTGAGATTGAGGAACCCTTGAAGCCTGTGCTTCCTCTGGACTTACATTCACTGGCATAGTGACCAGTCTTGCCTCAGGAAAATCATCCTTCAGAAGCCTTTGATTTAAACTTGGCTTTTTCTCCTTTGAAAGGTTTCTTCTCAAACCTCTTGACACCCTTTCTTTTCAAGAAAGGCTTGAACCTTTTCACCAACATGGCAGCCTGCTCAACAGCAGCTTCAATGCTGTCCATGTCCTCCATGTCTTCATCCCCATCAGCCACATGCTCTTCATCTTCAGAAGTCTCCTCTTCCTCCTCATCACTTGACTTATCTACAACTGCAGCAAAGCTTCTTGATCTGGCATCCTTGGACACAAGAGCTGTAGTAGGAGCCTTAGTAACTTCCTTCATCTCTTTGGTAGAAATCTTCCTTTGCTTCACTGATTGTTCATGATTCATAAGATTTCCATACAGACCAACCAGTGAAAGACCCTTTATTTTCTCACCATGTTTTAGCACAGTGATAAAATGATCCCAAGATTCTGGGAGGGAGTCTAGAAATTTATTCACAAGTTCCTTGTTGATCTTGGGAACATCTGCTCTTCTTAAGTCATTAACAAGGCAGTTGAACCTGGTGTAGGTCTGGGTAAGATTTTCACCTTTATGAGCAAAGAAGAACTCATATTCTATAACCAAAAGAGTTTTCTTGTTTTCTTGAACTTCCTCTGTACCTTCATAAGCCACAGTGAGAGTGTCTAGAATCTCTTTTGTAGATTTGCAGTTTAGTACTTGATGATAAACATCATTTGGTAGTGCAGAGACTAAGGCATTTCTTGCTTTAACATCAAGATTAACAAGCCTCTTGTCTTCATCAGACCACTGATTTATAGGCTTGATGATCAGTCTTTCAACAGCAGGAACTTCATCAGTTGCTTCAGTGACTTGAATTGTTGAGGAAGGAACATAAGGACCTTCTGAGACAATCTTTAGCATCACATCATCTAAACTTGACATATAGAGATGGACTCTACTTTTCCAAAGGGAAAAGTTGTCACCGTCAAACATGGGACATCTAGATAGTGAACCATTGTTATTCAGATTGTTTGAAGCAGCAACAGGAGTGGCCATTTTTAGTGTGGGGTAGAATCAGTTGAAGAGTAAGCTAAACAGATCTTAGATATGAATTATCTAGCCTGCTCTGATACTAGTTGTTGGACCCGAATGGATACTACAACAACAAATGTTTGTAGAAGGAGGGGTTGAATACAAACTTTAGCAAATTAAAATTTAAAAGACACACAGTTTACTTTTATATAATTCTTATTGATGTGAATCAAGAATTACAAGAACTAGATGCGGAAAATCTAAGTTCAATAAAAGGTGGCAACTAAATTTGTCTAACACATAGACTATGCTAATCTTAAACAACTGATGTCTAAGATGTTCAACACATTAACAAGTTTGTTACACTGAAAGTAAAATGCTAACTCTTCTAATTCTCAACAGATGAGATTTCAGTGTTCAACTCTTTCTATTCGCATTCTTAGCATGTTTCCATGCTTAGGTATATATAAGCAAAGGTGTCGGGGTTGATAAAGAGGAGAAGGAGATAAAGGTACTTGGTTTAATAATATTTTAATAGATAAAGTTAGTGGGTGAAAAGTAAGTTCACTTTATACACAAAGTGTGTAAAGTAAATGTACTATTCAGTAAAGTAAGAACCCACTATCTATTATTATATTATTAAAGTACTACCTTTATGTCTTGGGAGAGTAAGCTTCTCTTTCCATGCTTGTACTTTTATCAACACCATGCTTCTTGAAGATTTGACTTTACTAAGTATAGAGTTGCCAGCCATACTTAGTTGCAGAATCATATCTTTGAGATCTTCTCTTCAAAAGTATCTTTCTCCTTTTCCAGGGGATAAAGATCTATCATTTTTGTCTCTTTGCAGATAAAAAGTGCTAAGTACTTTTACAAAGAAAGATCTAAGGCATAATGTGAACAACACATGTTCTGCCTTTGACTTAAGAAATATTATATAGAAAAGCTATTAACTGAGATATAGAATAATTACTCAGCTAACAGACACATAACTGCAAATATAATTTTGCTCAGCTAAGGATGAATGTGAAAGACTTAGCTAACTAGATTTGCTCAGCTGATCGAATTGCTCAGCCAATAACACAAATCATAGTACAGCTAATAAACTAGTCAAACTAAACAATCAGCTGATCCCAAGGGCTCAGCTAACCATTTGTGTATGATTAGCTTATAAAGAAAAGATTGGATAAGTAACAAATACCTTTATCTGACATATGAGAGGCATCAGCTGATCAATGTGATTGTGTCAGGTGATCCTTGACAGCTCAGCTGATGTTGAAGCTTTCCTCAGCTGATGGTTTTGGACCATAGCTGATCCATTGTAGATCTTCAGCTGATGCTTCTTGACTGATCTTTTCTTCTTGGCTGATCTTTCTGAAGCTTGTCCTTTAGTTGATACTCAGTGTTCAGCTGACACTTTTTGTTCCTCAGCTGACACTTTGTTTCCTCAGCTGACACTTCATACTTGCATATTTCTCTAAGTCTACTATGAAAAACAACATATGTTTTTCATTGATCCAAGTCCAGAACTGAATATGTGGTTTTGTTAACATCAAATCCTATTTTAATTAATAGAAAGGTTTGATTTAGGTTTGATATTGCAATCTCCCCAACACTAATGGCTTAATGTTTTTTACTGCTTCTTTTATTATTTTTACTGATTTAATGTCTTCTAAATTAAAATGTCGTTTCCCACTCTTTGTTGTTTTACTATATAAAGGTCCAGCTAATTTTGAAAGATTAGGTATAAATTTTCGAGCATAATTAACTAATCCTAAAAAGGCTTGTATTTGTTTTAAACTTTCAAACTTTTCTGGGAATTCAAGAATTTTTGTAGATATATGTGATTGTAATTCAATTTTTCCATTGCCTATTTCTAAACCAAGGAAACAAAATTTTCTTTTAAACAATTCCATTTTCTTTTTAGAGACAACTATACCGTTCTTTTTAATTTCTTCAAATATCTTCTATAAATGGTTCTCGTGTTCCTGCACTGTTTCACTGGCAACTAAAATATCATCAATGTAAACTAAACAAAAGTCGTATTTGTTAGATTATGAAAAGTGAGGATGCAATATGTAATTATTGTAAATTTGGGCAAATGCTATAAAAGGCATTTGCCCTTCACATTTCAAGCTAAGCTTTGCATTTCAACTTACTTGTGTTTGTGTTGTTTACACTCTAGCTCTCGGCTCTCTCTCTCTCTCTCTCTCATCCGAACACACACACAAACACACACTAATCATCTAGCATTGCTTCATCCGTATAAACATGGGACCATCAATTGGTATCAGAGCCAAACTTGTTTTTGACTCGTGATTGTTCGAAAACATCAAAGGAAATCTCGAAAAGTTCAAGCTCAAAGTGAAGAACAAGCTCTCGAGTTCAACAAAGCATACAACAACAAGGTTTGTTCAAGAAAGGTTCGATTTCTAACATTCCCGAAGATAGAACATGTTGAAGGTGGTTTTCTTCTGTTTAGGTTTCCTTCTAGCTTCCCTTCTAGAGATTGCTGCCCATTCTTTTCTTTTAAGTGCAAGTTCTCTTTCACTGATGACATCATCAAATCTGTGGACAACTCTGGGTGAAGCTGGACGTGTTCTGTCTTTCACATATTCATCAATATCTCTGAACATATCACGAATTTCAGGATCCTCAGGTTCCTCCTCTGCTTGAGCAGAACCGCTATCTCCCATATGCCTTGCAGGTGATGTGTGTATAGACTCATATAAATCCTCCATTTCATCATCTGAGTCACTAGACATGTTAAACATCTCGGCATAGGACTGCTCATAAGGTATTTCACCTTCTTCAAGATCTAGTGGCCTCTGTTCAGTTTGTTACTGGGGTACATATAGTACAATTTGCTTTTCAGCATTTTCACTTTGTTCTGGAACTTCATCGGCCAAATGTTGTTGTTTCTGCTGCTGGCTGGAACTCGTACCTGCAGGTAGTAAAGAACTTAGTGAAGTAACTGGTGCAGTTGCCTTTGCAGCCACAGAGGAAAAAGACATGTATCTTCTTCTTCTTTTCTCCCCCTCGGGATGATCATCAGGGTCCTGATCATCTCGTCTCCATTTGCTACTCTGTGCCTGAGCCTGACAAGTTTGTTCAAGAATAGTCGGCCATTCAGTAACCTTTGCCAAAAAAGTATAGAACTAGCCTCTGGTCACCCCATCAATCTTGTTGTTAACATCTTCATGAAACTCTTGAAAGTCATCCAAGGAGATTCCGTGTGGACGTTGTTCTTTGCAAAGAGTTGTCAGAAGGTCTTGATCATGAGCAGATTCGGGCCTTTGTTCCAGTAGTTTGATATACATAAGGCTCTTCAAAGCATCTACAGACATGGTTGCTGGATCAGGTTGCGGCTGTGACTTAGGAGCAGCAGGTCTTGTAGCAAGGAGTGCCTCAATCTTATTTAATTGTTGAGCTTGGGCCTGGGAGGATCGTTCTATCCGATCCAAATTTTTATTTGTCGTCTGCAGTTGTTGGTGGATTGGTGCCACGGCTTGTTGAATATAATCTTGAAGCTCTGCACGTGTAACAAACCCGGAATCACGAAGACTTCCGGTTGAGGTACCAGCCACAGAGGCAATACCACCTACTGGAGCAGCAGGAATGTTGGCTCCAGCAGGATTTCCTTCTAATCGTCGAATAGCACCTTGAGAGAAGTTGAGGAGACTTGACTGTCGTACAAGCTCAGTGCATCGATTGTAATTCGGTGTTGATCAAGATAGGCGGAGATCCGCGGTATATCGACTTGTGCATTGAAAGGAGTCGAGGACGAGGGAGGCGGTCCTATATGTTCAATATATCTAATTCCCGATTGGGGTAGACCTAGTGTATGTGCTAAAGCCCTGTGCAATGAAGACGGTGCCTGTTGAGAGACACCGTAGTAGCTTGGTGGGGCAGAAACTTACACGGGTGGGATCACCGCGACTTGTTCAATACGAGGCCAACAATGTTAGGCCCCATAGCAAATGTGGCTTCCCAGTTTTCTGGGTTTAGGGGACCCTTAACACTCTGTTTTTCTTTTCTCACCTCCTCGCTGTCACTCATACTCCTAACCACAATACTATCTTCATCTTCACCACTACCAGCACCATACCCCACATATTGATCAGGTTCTAGTAAAGAATCAGGGGTGACAGAGCCAATTTCAACAGATAGGTTATGAGTTGGAAAAGTGACTGGAATGTCATGTTCTGGGGCTACAATTGCATGTTTGGTAGTAGAAATTTTAGTAGGTTGAGTAGGAGGATTTAAGGTTATGACCAGACCACTTGGTAGAGAAAGGATAAGTTGAACTACTTGGGTCGGGTCAGGAGTAGTATGGGGGTCAGTTAGTTTCATGAAGGAGGGTGTGCTTTCAGCTAGCTGTTCAATTGGTTGCTCAGGGGTGCCCATAGGAGAAGAGACAGGTTCAAAGGTAGGGACACCTCCTGGTTGGTAAGCAGACTCATTGTGAGAAGATTCGGAATTGGATGACTCAGAAGCGTCAAGACCAAGTTCTTCTAGTACAGCTTGGGTGCGGGTAATTTTAGAAAGAGATTTATAATGGTTTGAACGGTGGCGGGATCATATGCATCCCCTCCCTCTCTAATAACTCCACCTTCACCCTCTTCTCCACCCCTCTCTTCATTTTCTCTCTCCACGTCCCTCTCATCATCTCCCACAGATGTCTGAGGCCTATTCTCTAAATCCTCACCAGGTACTACACCTCCCTCGGCAGGTATGGCCGGTTCTGGCACAACCATGGGAGGTATTCCTATACGCGCCCTATAACTCACAAGTATATCATTCTGCACACATAAATCATGGAGAGATACAGGGAATGGTCTTGGAATAGGCAGATTGCCAGGAATGGCAGGTTTAATATGTATAAAAATCTTAGGAGTAAAAGAGGGTAAACCTGCCCTGTTGGGGATTTCAGCATTGTGATCCATCACATATTGGATGATCATTGGTATGAAGCGGTGGTATGGCAGCATGTTGGCATCCTTCTTCTTTTGGGAGTTCTTCCTTAGCATTGTAGCTTTGATGTCTTGGAAGAAAAGGAATGCATAATACACATGCAAGTGGTTGGTTGCTACAACAAAGATCTTGAGTTGATGCTCTGTTGGAAATTCATAGCCTGAATGCTTGGGGGTGAGACACCGTTGAAGCACCGTCTTAAATGTGTTGTACTTGGGATGCAAGCCGGTGCGTTTGAACTGATTTTTGTGGGTGAGCTCACCATCATAGCCCATTTCCCTGATAGCTGCAAGACATGCATCCTTATCTGGGATTTCCTCAAAGTCTGTTGCGGGAGGTTTGCTGCCTGAAGTGGGTAGGTCAAAGATTGTTCTGAGGCGGTTGAGAGGTATATTAACTTGAAATTCGTCGACCTCAGCATGAATGACCTCATGTCCTCTTTCATTTATTTGTACATCACATGTCCTCCAGAATTGTTGAACGTAGAGCTCAGGAACATGAGTGCCAGTTGTAGACGGGTTGTATGTCAGGAGGTTGTTTAGTGTGTGTATCTTTAGAATTTCAGTGACAATGGGGTAAGTAGAGTTTTTCAGTTTGGTTATGTCAATGTAGTGGTTGTTTGCATGAGTCCTAGTGTTAAAGAACTCAGCTTGGGGCATGATCTCCTCAGGGTCGCATATAGCTTGAGCCATCTTATCTGTGCAAATAGATAAAACAGTTAAGTTTAAGATAAAGAGATATGCATGTTAAACAACGTTCAGCTTTGAATTTTGTGAAAACCCCTAACACTGGAAGCCCCATTCTGTACATGATGATTTTAAGGATAAACAAGTTGTTTTGACACTTTTAATATGACAATTAGACAGTAATAAATAACTTTGTAGTACTTGAGTATAGTCCAAAAATCATCATAACACCCATTTTAAGACCAAAAATATGAACTTATGATGTAAGTTCATAGTCCTCAAGAACACGAAAAACACTTTTTGAGATTTTTGAAATATTTTTGCATCAAAGTGTTCCCCATATGTTTAAAATACCCATCGCAGACTTGGTCTCGAAGAGCCCTATCGCAAGTGGCTATTTGAAGGCCAAAAATCACCCTTTTAACTCAAAATTCTAAAAATGTAAACCGTACAAGTTGTTACCTTTGGTATTAGGAGTGTTTTGAGACTAAAAGTGTAAATTTTGGCAGAGTAACGAGAGGATTCGTATATTCAAGTAACCAAGAAAAATGAGAGAACTCTTAAAGAAATTTCGAATTTGGAATCGTGTGAAAAAAGATAAATTATCTGATGGGACGGTTATAAGATGAAAAAGGACACGTGTCATACGTTGATTGGACCAAAGACATGTGAAAACGCGGCTTATAGGGGCAATCGCATGGTAAGAAAAGCCCGGCTTATAGAACCATGCGATTGGTCTGAATCGCATGCGATTCACCCTTTGGTGAGTTAATCGCATGCGATTAACCCTTTGGTTGTTGAATCGCGTGCGATTGATGGTTTGATAACAAGTGATTCGATTCAACATTTGATTTTAATCGCATGCGATTGACATGCCAATGCGATTGATGACAATACGATTGAACCAAGACTTAGAAAATTTAATTTTGTTGGGTTCCAATAGAATCCATGCGATTGAAGCATAGGATGCGATTGCTAGAAACAGAACCCAACTTTTTGAAATTTTCTGAAAGTTCATAGTATCTGGATTGTGAAATTTGAAAAATTGAGTGTAACACCCCAAAATGGGGCTTAGTTGTAAATTGTTGTAACTGTAGCTTGAATAGTTGTACGTTGACTTTAATTGGTGTTTTGTTGCTAAATGTAGTATAAATGTTGCTAAATGGTGTCCTAAATGTTAATTGGTGTTTTAAACGTGAAATGGTGTTAACTGGTGTTAAATGTGGATAAAAATGTAGTATTATGAAAAGTGTCATAAGTTGACCAAGTAGACAAACAGTTGAACGGTTTTGGATAATGGTTCCAAAAATATCTCCGTTAGTTGAAACGGATAACCCTAAGTGGTGTTTTAAGTTGAATAGGAGAACAAAATACCCGATAAGGGGTATAAACTTCTTAAGGTCGGCCTAAAGCCTCCCTTATCCTCTGTTAACCCGCAAAACACACACAACATACACATACTTACGTACTAACACCTACACATACACACACTTGGAGATTTTGATAGAAATCAAGAAGGGAAAGGATTAGAAACTGATTTCCACAAGAATCCAAGCTAGCAATCGGTTCTATATCATCATTCTTGTAAGTTTTCTAGTTGAAACCTAGTTTTTGGGTGTTCATGGTGTAAAGACCCATTTTGATAGATTCATATGTGTTTTGGTGATTGTTTTGTGTCCAAATCATGTTAGTAAGTTAGTATGTATGTTAGAAGTGTGGTATAAACGCTTGAATACGGATTCAAGGTGATTTTTGTGTCCAAAACTCGTAGAACAGCGTCTGTTTACGAACAGAGCAAGAACAGACTGTGATTATGGTTCCTACGGGCGTAGTATTATGTTACTACGGCCGTAGGGTGTTGTTTTGTTACTGCGGTCGTAGGTAATGGTTGCTACGGCCGTAGGATTGAATTTAAGAGGATTACCACCCACGGGTGATGAAAACAAGACTACGGGCGTGGGTATGTAACCTACGACCGTAGTTACCCAAAGGATGCCTATTACGGGCGTAGTATATAGTTACTGCGGCCGTAGGTCATGGTTCTTTGGCAAGAACTCCTACGGGCGTAGTGCATATGTACTACGGCCGTAGTACATGTTGGAAAGTTGTCCTGCGGGCGTAGGAACATGTTCCTGCGGCCGTAGGAGGCTATCAGAAGCCATGTTGACCTTTTGTTGAGACTGTTGTTAGTGCTGTCTGTTGTAGTGTATACTAAGGGGTGTTTATCTATGTTTATTGGTGTTAGGTGACTCAGACGATTCTATGTGCTCTTGGGATTCCCGATTGCATATCTGCCTCTTGTAGTTTCGAGGTGAGTACCGGTTTCCCATGAGTCTCAGTAGGTAAGTTATCTGTAGTACATGTTGACACGTAATTGGTGTATTGATACGTGGAAATGGAGGTATGTTATGATAAAGTTGTACAAGCATGCTTAGTATTATTATTGTTGATATGAAAGATATTGTTGTGATTATATTCGCGCATGAACTGGATCCTTATTGGATCAACTAGTTGTTTATGAAGTTTTGTCCGGACACTGAATTGGAGAATACGGAGGTCAGTCAGGTAGACGGGTGTAAATACTTGGCTGGGTTCTCGGGTAGACGGGTGTTAGTACCCGGGCACTAACGGTACTCAAGTAGTATACGCTTGGGTGATGGTCCTGCAGGCCGCCGTTCCTCTAAGGAGTAAGGTTCCTTGATAGATGGGAACCAACATGATAGATAATTGGCGTACTATGTGGACTGCTTTTGGGTTGTTGAGCGGGGTTAGCTCCCCTGCAACATACGACTACTGCTGACACGTTTGTCACGTCACAATATGATAGGATAGCCCTGTGTGCTGTTCTGATACATGATAGCCTGCTTATTGTTGCTTATGTGTAATTGGTGCTCACTAGCTAGTTGTAGCTAATGGTGCAAGATTTATCTTTTTCGCAGGTTGATGCTAGAGGCCCGGTGAGGCGGGTACTGATGGTAGCTTTTGTTGTATATATCTTTTGGGGAATACGTTGTGGTATGTATGGATCCGATGGTCGGTATCTTGTAGGTAACGCTTGTAGAAAACGAACTTGGCTAATCCTTTTGTTGTAATTAATTAGCCGAGTCAAACTTGTAGTTTTTGTAATGATGTTTAATTCCGCTGCAACACTTTTGATAATTGTGGTTTAAAAAGTTTTAATTAACTCTAATTTTAAGCTCGTTAGAGGTGGCGTTACAAGTAGGTATCAGAGCCTAAGTTTGAGGAATTGGGTACTCGTAGAAGTATTCAATCTCAAGCTCGGGCCCGACCATCGTTAAGTGTTCCTATCGGGGTAATTGGGGTTGAGTTGAGTGTTATGTGGATGTCCTATGTGATAGGTTAATTGTAGTATTTGTACGTGGTGAATAAATGGTGTACTAACTGTTGTCTACGTGTAAATAGTTAGTTGAGTAGAAATGGTCGAACGTAGAGCTACGACAGAAGAGGCCCTCAAACGAATGGAGGACGAGGCCTCAAGTGAACGACGGGAAGCTGAGGACGAGGCTTCTCAGCATAATGTGGAGCCGCCAAGACACGATCAAGAGCAGGCGGCATATGTTAGACTGTTAGAGGAGGAGCTCCGATTGACGAGGGAGCTGTTGCAAAATGCTTTGGCAGTGAAGAAGCCAAAGAAGTGCTCTTACAAGAAGTTCTTGTCTTGCGGGCCGATGGTTTATGAGGGTAGTGATAATCCCTCTGAGACTATTCGTTGGTTACGTGAGACGGATCAGGTGTTCGAAGCTTGTGAATGTGAACGTGAGCTTCGCGTCAGATATGTTGTTCAGAGGTTGAAAGGGCCAGCTTTGGATTGGTGGGATACAGTTAAAGACACGTTGAGCCCGGAGGTGATTGATGCTCTGACTTGGGAGCAGTTTTCTGAGAAGTTGAAATCTAAGTATTGTACAGATTATGATCTGGAGCGATTGGAGAATGAGTTCAGTAATCTCCGTAAGGGGGATAAGCCTGTTGAGGACCTTATTCATGCTTTTACGGATAAGGTTAGATTCATACCGCATTTGGTGACTGACGAGAAAGCCAAGATGCGCAAGTTTGTGAACATGTTGCCACTTGATTATCGCGCTCATGTTAGAGCTGCGGCTACTTTGGATCAGGCGTTTGAGATAGCCCGACAGATTGATGGAGATAGACGCCAGGGAAAGGGGGATCACGCTGCTGAGGGTCAGAAAAGGAAGTTTCAGCAGTTCTCGAAAGCTGGTACTTCTAAGGGGCAGCCGTCGACTGGGGGAAAGCCTGATTCTTCAAAGAAGGCTAAGTTTGAGGGTTCGTGGTGCTCTCTGTGTCGCACCTACCATGCCGGTGATTGTTCGAAGGCCACTACTCGTTGTTTTAGGTGTGGTCAGAAAGGGCACTCGGTGAATGAGTGCGAGTTTAAGGAGAACGTCTGCTACAAGTGCCACAAGCCAGGGCACCGGATTACAGATTGTCGTTCAAAGTCCGATGCTGGAGCTGGAGGATCTGTCTCAGGGCAAAAGAAAGACAACGCTCCCCGTGCTAAAGGGCGGGCGTTTCAGATGACGAAGGAAGAGGCAAAGGGTGCTGGGGACGTAATTACAGGTACTTTTCTTATAAACTCTACCCCAGCATGTGTACTGTTTGATTCTGGAGCTACATATTCTTTTGTGTCAGTATCTTTCTGTGATAAATTGCAAATGCCTGTATCTGTGTTGTCTGAGCCCGTAAGAGTAGAGACTGCTAGTGGTAAAGTAGTTCTAGTTGTAGATAGTGTCCCTCAAGCGGTTATTGATATCGACGGGAGTAGTTTTCCTGTTTCTTTTCTTCTTATGCCGATTGCGGGATTCGATGTGGTGATTGGGATGGATTGGCTTAGCAAGTTGAACGCTGAGATTTTCTGTTTCAAAAAGTTGATTAGAGTTCCTTTACCTGACGGGTCATATGCTGTGGCTCGTGGCGAAAGGCGAAAGTTAGATATTCCTATCATTTCTCTTATGAAAGCTCGTAAGTCGGTTTCGAAAGGCTGCGATTGTTATCTAGCACATGTGATTGACGCTAAATTAGAGAAACGTGTTGTTCGTGATGTTCCGGTGGTGACCGATTATCCAGAGGTATTTCCTGATGAGTTGCCTGGGTTGCCGCCAGTCAGAGATGTAGAGTATCGTATTGACCTTGTTCCGGGGGCTACCCCTGTGGCAAAAGCTCCATATCGTCTTGCTCCTTCCGAGGTTCGCGAGATGATGACGCAGATTCAGGAGTTGCTTGACAAAGGCTTTATTCGCCCTAGTTCTTCTCCTTGGGGTGCTCCGGTGCTATTTGTGAAAAAGAAAGATGGAACGATGAGAATGTGCATTGATTACCGGGAGCTGAATAAGCGAACGGTAAAGAACAAGTATCCTTTGCCGAGGATAGATGATTTGTTTGATCAACTGCAGGGAGCGACGTGCTTCTCAAAGATTGATCTGCGGTCTGGATACCACCAAGTGTTAGTTGCTAACGAAGACGTTCCAAAGACGGCTTCCGTACTCGTTATGGTCATTACGAGTTTTTGGTGATGCCTTTCGGTTTAACCAATGCTCCTGCGGTTTTCATGGACCTGATGAATCGGGTTTGTCGTCCATTTCTTGATAAATCGGTGATTGTGTTTATTGATGATATTCTCATCTATTCTAAGACTGAAGTTGAACACGAGTTGCATTTGCGAGAGATTCTCGAAACTCTTAAACGGGAGAAGCTTTACGCTAAATTCTCAAAGTGCGAGTTCTGGCTACGAGAAGTTCATTTTCTCGGTCACGTGATCTGCAGCGATGGCGTGAAAGTTGATCCGGCGAAAGTCGAAGCGGTTATGAATTGGGGAGTTCCTCGAACTCCTTCTGAAGTTAGAAGTTTTCTCGGCTTAGCTGGTTACTATCGGCGGTTTATCCGAGACTTTTCTAAGCTTGCGGGTCCTCTAACTAAATTAACCCGCAAAGATGTTGCATTTGTTTGTGCGGAAGCTCAAGAACAAGCGTTTCGATCTTTGAAACGGCTATTGTGTGAGGCTCCAATACTTTCCTTACTCGAGGGATCTGAAGACTTTGTTGTTTACTGTGATGCCTCGTATTCTGGATTGGGGTGTGTGTTGATGCAGCGAGATAAAGTAATTGCCTACGCCTCAAGGCAATTGAAACCTCATGAAGGCAACTATCCGACTCATGATCTTGAGTTGGCAGCGGTGGTGTTCGCGTTGAAATTGTGGAGGCATTATCTCTATGGCACCAAATGTGTGGTCTGTACGGATCACAAGAGCCTGCAATATGTGTTCACGCAGAAAGAGCTCAACATGAGACAACGCAGATGGCTAGAGTTGATAAAAGACTACGATTGTGAAATTCGCTACCATCCTGGTAAGGCCAACGTGGTGGCGGATGCTTTGAGTCGTAAGAGCTCTACTGCAGATGCTAAATTCATGAAACTTACTGTGATTCCCGATATCATTGCTCGATTGAAGGAAGCGCAGCAAGTAGCGTTGCAAGATGAAAACCTAAAAGCAGAAACGATGAAAAAGCTGAGAGATCAACTTGTTGACGATACTCGCGGACTTAAGACTTTTCAGTCTCGCGTATGGGTTCCGCTTCATGGTGATAATCGTGAGCTGATACTGTGGGAAGCTCATAAGTCTAGGCTGTCGGTTCATCCGGGCAGCACAAAGATGTATCATGACTTGAAGGCATTGTACTGGTGGCCTACTCTAAAGCGAGATATTGCTTCTTTTGTGGAAAAATTTTAGATCTGCGCACAAGTTAAGACAGAACATCAGAAGCCTTATGGCAGTTTGCAGCAACTAGAGATCCCTGAGTGGAAGTGGGATCACATTACGATGGATTTTGTGACAAAGTTGCCAAAGACCCTTAGGGGTCATGATGCTATTTGGGTCATTGTCGATAGATTGACCAAGAGCTCTCATTTTCTAGCTATCAGCGAGTCTACTCCGCTGGAGAAGTTAGCAAAGTTGTATGTAGATGAAGTGGTGTCACGACATGGTTTGCCATGTTCAATTGTGTCTGACCGTGATGCGAGATTTGCTTCACATTTTTGGCAGAGTTTGCAACATGAACTTGGTACACGTGTTCATCTGAGCACGGCGTATCATCCACAAACAGATGGCCAGTCTGAGAGAACGATTCAGACGTTGGAGGACATGCTTCGCGCATGTGTTCTCGAATTTGGTGGTGCGTAGGATTCTCACTTGCCGTTGGTCGAGTTTGCTTATAATAACTCGTATCACTCCAGTATTGGGATGCCACCTTATGAAATGTTGTATGGGAGGCGTTGTCGTACTCCCACGTGTTGGTTAGAACCCGGTGAAAAGCAGTTTGCTGGACCTGAAATTATTCAGATTACGGCAGATAAAGTGAAGATTGCGCGGGAAAAGCTCAAAGCGGCCCGTGATAGACAGAAAGTATATGCTGACCCTAAACGCAGACCAGTTGTATTCCAGGAGGGCGATCGGGTGTTCCTGAAAGTTTCTCCTTGGAAAGGCGTGATTCGTTTTGGTAGAAAAGGTAAGTTGAGTCCACGTTACATTGGTCCATTTCGGATCATTCGCGTGGTTAATAATCAGACAGTTACGCTAGAGTTGCCTCCAGAGTTATCAGGAATTCACAACACGTTCAACGTGTGTTATCTGCGTAAGTGTAAGGTGGAGGAGAACCAGATTCTGCCTCTAAAAGAAATGAAGGTTGACGCTTCAAAGCGCTTAGTTGAAGAGCCTGTAGAGATACTTGATTCTAAAACTAAAAAGTTGCGTCGAAAGTTGATTAAACTGGTGTTAGTCAAATGGAAGCATAACCTGGGTTCGAATATGACCTGCGAAACGGAAGATGACATGAAAGCTAGATACCCTCACTTGTTTGTTGACGATCAGATTCCGAGGACGGAATCTTCTTAAGGGGGGTAGATTTGTAACACCCCAAAATGGGGCTTAGTTGTAAATTGTTGTAACTGTAGCTTGAATAGTTGTACGTTGACTTTAATTGGTGTTTTGTTGCTAAATGTAGTATAAATGTTGCTAAATGGTGTCCTAAATGTTAATTGGTGTTTTAAACGTGAAATGGTGTTAACTGGTGTTAAATGTGGATAAAAATGTAGTATTATGAAAAGTGTCATAAGTTGACCAAGTAGACAAACAGTTGAACGGTTTTGGATAATGGTTCCAAAAATATCTCCGTTAGTTGAAACGGATAACCCTAAGTGGTGTTTTAAGTTGAATAGGAGAACAAAATACCCGAGAAGGGGTATAAACTTCTTAAGGTCGGCCTAAAGCCTCCCTTATCCTCTGTTAACCCGCAAAACACACACAACATACACATACGTACGTACTAACGCCTACACATACACACACTTGGAGATTTTGATAGAAATCAAGAAGGGAAAGGATTAGAAACTGATTTCCACAAGAATCCAAGCTAGCAATTGGTTCTATATCATCATTCTTGTAAGTTTTCTAGTTGAAACCTAGTTTTTGGGTGTTCATGGTGTAAAGACCCATTTTGATAGATTCATATGTGTTTTGGTGATTGTTTTGTGTCCAAATCATGTTAGTAAGTTAGTATGTATGTTAGAAGTGTGGTATAAACGCTTGAATACGGATTCAAGGTGATTTTTGTGTCCAAAACTCGTAGAACAGCGTCTGTTTACGAACAGAGCAAGAACAGACTGTGATTATGGTTCCTACGGGCGTAGTATTATGTTACTACGGCCGTAGGGTGTTGTTTTGTTACTGCGGTCGTAGGTAATGGTTGCTACGGCCGTAGGATTGAATTTAAGAGGATTACCACCCACGGGTGATGGAAACAAGACTACGGGCGTAGTATATAGTTACTGCGGCCGTAGGTCATGGTTCTTTGGCAAGAACTCCTACGGGCGTAGTGCATATGTACTACGGCCGTAGTACATGTTGGAAAGTTGTCCTGCGGGCGTAGGAACATGTTCCTGCGGCCGTAGGAGGCTATCAGAAGCCATGTTGACCTTTTGTTGAGACTGTTGTTAGTGCAGTCTGTTGTGGTGTATACTAAGGGGTGTTTATCTATGTTTATTGGTGTTAGGTGACTCAGACGATTCTATGTGCTCTTGGGATTCCCGATTGCATATCTGCCTCTTGTAGTTTCGAGGTGAGTACCGGTTTCCCATGAGTCTCAGTAGGTAAGTTATCTGTAGTACATGTTGACACGTAATTGGTGTATTGATACGTGGAAATGGAGGTATGTTATGATAAAGTTGTACAAGCATGCTTAGTATTATTATTGTTGATATGAAAGATATTGTTGGGATTATATGCGCGCATGAACTGGATCCTTATTGGATCAACTAGTTGTTTATGAAGTTTTGTCCGGACACTGAATTAGAGAATACGGAGGTCAGTCAGGTAGACGGGTGTAAATACTTGGCTGGGTTCTCGGGTAGACGGGTGTTAGTACCCGGGCACTAACGGTACTCAAGTAGTATACGCTTGGGTGATGGTCCTGCAGGCCGCCGTTCCTCTAAGGAGTAAGGTTCCTTGATAGATGGGAACCAACATGATAGATAATTGGCGTACTATGTGGACTGCTTTTGGGTTGTTGAGCGGGGTTAGCTCCCCTGCAACATACGACTACTGCTGACACGTTTGTCACGTCACAATATGATAGGATAGCCCTGTGTGCTGTTCTGATACATGATAGCCTGCTTATTGTTGCTTATGTGTAATTGGTGCTCACTAGCTAGTTGTAGCTAATGGTGCAAGATTTATCTTTTTCGCAGGTTGATGCTAGAGGCCCGGTGAGGCGGGTACTAATGGTAGCTTTTGTTGTATATATCTTTTGGGGAACACGTTGTGGTATGTATGGATCTGATGGTCGGTATCTTGTAGGTAACGCTTGTAGAAAACGAACTTGGCTAATCCTTTTGTTGTAATTAATTAGCCGAGTCAAACTTGTAGTTTTTGTAATGATGTTTAATTCCGCTGCAACACTTTTGATAATTGTGGTTTAAAAAGTTTTAATTAACTCTAATTTTAAGCTCGTTAGAGGTGGCGTTACATTGAGTTTCCCACATATCTTGATTTGATTGTTTATTTGACACACTCCCCCTAGACTCATGCATTTGGTTAATTAAAAATTTCAACACTTAGGGAATGTGTCAGTTTTAGACTTCTCCCCCTACACATGTGCAGTATGTGTATGATTTTTCTCCCCCTACACATATGATACATGTGTATGGAGAGAAAAAAGATACATGTCTTCTTCCTCTGTGGCTGCAAAGGAAACTGTACAAGTTACTTCACTAAGTTCTTTACTACCTGCAGGTACGAGTTCTAGCCAAACAGCAGAAACAACAACATTTGGCCGATGAAGTTCCAGAACAAAGTGAAAATGCTGAAAAGCAAATTGTACTATATGTACCCCAGCAACAAACTGAACAGAGGCCACTAGATCTTGAAGAAGGTGAAATACCTTATAAGCAGTCCTATGCCGAGATGTTTAACATGTCTAGTGACTCAGATGATGAAATGGAGGATTTATATGAGTCTATACACACATCACCTGCAAGACATATAGGAGATAGCAAATCTGCTCAACCAGAGGAGGAACCTGAGGATCCTGAAATTCGTGATATGTTCAGAGATATAGATGAATATGTGAAAGAAACAACACGTCCATCTTCACCCAGAGTTGTCCACAGATTTGATGATGTCATCAGTGAAAGAGAGCTTGCACTTAAAAAAAAGAATGGGCAGCAATCTCTAGAAAGGAAGCTAGAAGGAAACCTAAACAGAAGAAAACCACCTTTGACGGTGGAGTAAACATTGAAGTTCATGAAAACTTCCCTCCTCCTCGTGGTCAGTTTCAAGAATCAGCTGCCGATGTACTAGAAAGAAACAGACAAAAAGAGGCAGTTGAGAAAGCAAGACAAGAATCAGAATGGCCTTTGCCACAAAGCTTCATAGTGCCACCTGCTCCTCCAGTGTATCGTGGGGATCCAGGTCTTGATGCAGGATACATGTTCACAAGAAGTGCTGGTCAATAACCAATATGGAAACGGTATTTTGTCAATGCTGCAAATCTTGAAGAAAGAATACCAGACATATTCAGCATTGAGCTAATACAGGTTATTTCCCCCGAGTTACGAAACATGGACGACAAACAGAGAAGATAATATGAACACATCCTAACTCAGTCCATGACAAAACCAGAAGAGATCAAATCAGAGTATCCAATAGTTGAACTCATTAATGTCTATACTCAAACCACCTTCAGGATAAAGTATGCCATTTTCCACGTCAAAAGAGCTAACAACCTATCATACTTCCTCAATGAAGCAGATCTAAGGTTCGTTAATATTGAAGACATCAGCTTTATCTTTGACACCCTTTCTCAGAAAAGAGGGAAGTGGCCTGAAGAAGAGTTTGGAAGAGTTGCACTGATGAAATATATGAGGAATCTAATGGAATACTTTGAGGAACATGATATCCAACTCGGAGCTGAAAACAATTATCTGAAAGTCAATCTCTTAAATCCTAACCAGAGCCATCCAGACTTAGAACAGCTTGAAGAGTTGACAGTTATCTATGATGGGCATCCAAACTTCAAAGGTGATCGAGGCGTCGTCTCAAAGAATACAAAAGGTGAAAAGACCTTCATCAGACTTGATGAACTGATGGCATATTCAGACGGCACTTTGAAAATCCTTCATCATAAGATACATCAGAAAATTTGGGATAACCGTGCAGCCTACACAGATGAAGAACATGCTCAAGCCTATCGTGCTATATAGAAGATGAGAATGACACTGGCAAGTAGAAGACAAATACGCAAATGGCAAGTGGCATTCGGGATTTGCAACAAATCGGTTTATGAATAGATTTATGTATTTATTTGTTGTGAATCGTTGCACACCTCACTTAGGGGGAGAATGTTAGATTATGAAAAGTGAGGGTGCAATATGTAATTATTGTAAAGTTGGGCAAATGCTATAAAAGGCATTTGCCCTTCACATTTCAAGCAAAGCTTTGCATTTCAACTTACTTGTGTTTGTGTTGTTTACTCTCTAGCTCTCGGCTCTCTCTCTCTCTCTCATCCGAACACACACACAAACTAATCATCTAGCATTGCTTCATCCGTATAAACACGGGACCATCAGTATTTAAGGAAGATATTGTCCATAAATCTTTGAAATATAGATGGTGCATTTTTAAGTACAAAACTAAGAACGTTCCACTAATACTGTCCTTCTGAACATGTAAAGGTTGTCCAAGGTTTGAAACTTTCTTCTAGTTGTAACTGATTATATCTAGATTTTAAATCAAATTTTGAAAATACTTTTTTCTTTTGTATAAGATTTAGTAAACTATCTTTATTTGGAATATTATATCCATCATCTTCTGTGTTATCATTTAATCTTTTATAATTATAAACTATTCTTGCTTTTCCTCTTTTAATTTCACTATGATTTCTTACTATAAATGCTGCGGATCTGTGAGGACTTTCTGATTTTCTAATTAATCCTTGTTTTAACATTTCTGGTATTTGTTTTTTAAACTCTTCTTTATCTAAAGGACTATATTCTATATTAGTTGTTCTAATCGTAATATCAGGATTTTTAAGTTTAAATTTACATATATAATTTATTTTTGATTTTGTAATGTCTTCTCCTATAAAACCTATTTTCTCAAGGTGTAATATTATAGGATAATTTAGACTTTTAGTAACATCTTTTCCTTTTTCTAATTCATGTGTAAGAAAATCTGTAAGTAAATTTACTGTTTCGTTTTCTATAGAAACTTTTTGGTTTTGATTTTGTTTTAAAAATTCTAAATTTCTTTTTCCACCACGCTTTCGAGCAAACTCTGATGTATTTATATAGCGAAGTGTAGGAAAACTAAAAATGTATTTACTGAGTGTAATAAAATTTCTTGTTATTGTTAATGCGCATTTAATCCTAGTATAAAATTTAAACCGAGTACAAAATCTGTTGATTTTATATATTCTGGATTAATATTTACTTGTGGTATGTCATATTTTATGCTATAATTTCCTGCAAAGTCTAGAAATTGTATCTTTGTTGGTTCTAGATAATGTGTAATAGTGATCAATCTATGTTCCACTGTTCTAGTTATTAATTTATATGATAATTCTTTATGGTATTGCCTTGGTGCTAAACCATAGGATATTACACTCTTTGTTGCATTTGTATCTAGTAGTGCTGTTCAATCTAAGAATTTATTATCAGATAACCATAGTCGACATTGTAAATTAATCATATTTGTGGATTGTGATTGTAGAAATGTATGTCCTTCTGGTTCTTCTGACATTTGAGCTATATCATAAATTTCTTGTTTTTCTTTTTTCTTCTCCATTATGTCTTCTAAATGCCTAATTTTTTCTTCTATATTATCTATTTTTAATTTGTGTAATTCCGCTATTAATTCTAACATTTTTATTTTTTCATTATAGACTTCTATATCTATCTTTTTCTTTGTTTCTTCTTCTATACCCATTTCTATATTAAAAACCTTTTTAAGGCATAAATAACAAATTTCTTTAAAACATATATTGCATTGTGATCGTTTATTGATGCGACGATAGTATCCACAGTTATAACACTTTATATAATTATTTCATCTATTGTTTATCGAGTTATGTTTACATTATTCTTGTTCTGTATTAACATATGTGTATGTAATTTTTGTTAATGACTTTTCTGTCTCACTATCACTATAGATACTATATATTGATTCATTATCTGAATTATCTGTTTCGACTAACTCTATTTCATATTCACCTATTTGTTCTACAAGACTACTTCTTTCTATATTTTTATTTTTATTAGGACATTTATTGGCTAGGTGTTTTGTATCTCCACATATAAAGCATTTACAGTTTTTTGTTTGTGGTTTTTTCACATATTTATTGTTATAAGGTTTATATCCTTTTATATATGTAGTACTTTTTCTAAGTTTTTTCCTGTTATTATTATTATTATTATAATGACCATATGCTTGTGGTGTATATATAGCTGTTTTGCAAAACGCATATGCATTCTTTTTTAATTGTTCTTGTAGGGCTACTTCTTTACGTTGTTCTTCTAATATTTTAAATGTATATGTTATTCTAGGTCCTATTCCTAAATACTTTTGATTTCCATAATCATTTTTCCATGTTTCGTGTATATTTTTTCCTAAATCTCCTCGTAATTTTATAAAATATTTATCACATAAATTGTCATCCATTGCTTGTCCTGTTTGTGATAATAATCTTGTAAAATCTAGAGTAAATTCGTTAATATATTTCATGTCTGCTATGCTTAATTGTTTTAAATTTCTAATTGCTGTATCTTGTAATAAACTACTATTTTTTGCTTGATTAACTCCTAATATAAGAGTTCTTATTTGAGATGTGAAATTATATGGATTATCTCCTAGGGCTTTTAATCTGTTAACTCCATCTGGATCTTGGGCTTTTTTACTTTGCCAAATGCCTAATGCTATTGGGCCTAGTATTGTTTCTAAGTATGCAAACATATCCATACTATCTTTTTTATTAGTTTCCCACATTCTTACTACTGTTTGTTCCCTTGTTAATACTTCATCTATCCATAGTTGTGGTTTCTGTTTTTCTAATAGTAACATATTGCTACTATATATATATTTCTCATAGGTAATCTACTTCCTCGACCTATTATATTTGATCCGTGTTCTCCATAATTCTCTCCCTGTTAAATCTTGTGTAGATGAACCTGGTTGTCCCTATTCTATTCTTGGTCTTTTGTTTATATATGTCGTATATGTATCCATAAAATTTTGTTCTTGTTTATAAAAATCAGATAACATAGTTTTTCCTTGTAAGATATTTTCTACTAATGGTAAATTATAATATTCTTGTAATTTTTTATAGCTTTCTTCATATGTCATTCCTAATTCTGTTATACATTCTATAATCATATCGTCGACTTCTTCTTGAATATTTAATTATGTAAATTTTCTATTAATTATTTGTTCTAACGACTTATTCGTTTCTTCAGTTTTAAAACCTGTACTAATTTCTTCTTCTAAGTGATCTATTAAACTGTAATCGAATTTTTCTTTTTCAAATTTGTTAAATCCTATATCTATAATGTCTTCTTCTATTTCTTTTTCATTTTCTGTATCATATATTGGTTCCGTATCATACTGTATATTCATAAGACTATATTCTATTTCATTTTCTTTAGATGTTTCCTTTTTAAAATCTACAAATCTTAAGCTTTGTGATCCGTTTAAATTTTCGTATATATAACTTCTTTTAGGTACTAATATTTCATCTTCCTTTTCTTTTAAATCATCTAGCTGCCATTCTAATCCTGCCAATTCTTCGGGATCTATTTTAATCGGATCTATCATTTGTATTGATTTTGAGGCTATAGTATTAACTATTCCCTCAATATTTACTTTATATTTAATTCCCGATCTGTTACTTGCCTTTCCTAGTACTCCTATACTTATTACTATATTGTTACCTTCATAATTTTCATATCCTTTAGTTTGTAATGCTATTTTTAGTTTATGTAAATCATTTATGTCTTTTAAAATACCTGGTGTGCAATAAAATAATGTTGTATTTTGACTAAGATCAATTTCCATTCCAGAGATTATAGCCTTTTTTAATTCTGTTTTCCAACTTTTATCTAATAGTAATGCTAATAATTTAGTTCCCAAATTTTTTCTTCCCAACGCTTTAATTCCTATTACTACTAATCCTATATGCGCAAAATGTTTTTGTGATTGTTTTATCTTTTGTATTGTAATAGGTGAAAATAAATCTATAACTACTGTATTATCAATTACTCTAAGACTTTCTTCTCTACTACTTCGTATTAGTACCGTATTTATATTTAATACACCTATTTGATATAGTATTTTAGGATTTAAAATATCTAGTTGATGTTGATTATATAAATTTATATTTTTGTCAAGATCTATTTCGTTTTCTAGTTGTATACTTTGTATTGTATTATTTGAACATGATCCTCTTTTAACCATTTTATTTAAAAACGACTCAGATGTTATTATGTCTTGTATATTACTTGTTGATTTTCTAGCTTCCTGTAAAGTCCTACTTCTTTTAAAAAGGTGATTATTCATTTTCTTGGTAACCAATGTCTATATGGTCTAGGTTTTCTATCAATTTTAATATTTTCTATATTTTCTTTTTTATCCTCTAATATGTTAATTATTTTTTTTAATTTTTCTATAATTTGTAGTAGTAGACTAATAACAAAATTAAATAAGAGTGGATACTGTTTATCACTTTTTCCTTGTCCTGAATATCTAGTAAAACCTGTTACTTCTTCCTTGTTGTCTTCTGGTTTGTATTTAATTGTGTCTTCTAAAGCTTTTTTATATTCTTTAGACAACTCCAGTTTTATCCTTCTACTACCCTTTTAACTGTATTTATTAATTATTCTAAATTTTTTACAATTTTTCTACCTTTCTTAATAAGTTTTTATTTTCTGTTTCAATTTGTTTTGGCTTATTATTTTCTAGTAAATAGCTTAGCTGTTGAAATTCTTGTTTATCAAGAATATTTTTTCTAATTTCTTTTAATTCTTTTATAATTTGATTATTTTGTTCCTTAATATATCCTAAATTTTCTATTAGTTTATTTATTAATTCTGTTCTTTTAGAAATGTTTTGTGTTACTTTTTCTAATAAGTTTTGAGAATATTTAGATTCTCTTTCTAAATTTATTCCTAAATTTATTATTAAATGTGTTAAACTATTTAAGTGTATATTCTCTGTATGCAAACTATGTTTAAACTTATTTTTAAATCTGCAAATAAGACTATAATGATCTAACCGTATATTATTTTCAAATTTTTCTTCGTATTCTAAATTCAAAAACTCTAATCGTTTTAACGTTGTCGATGAAGTTGAGAAATCAATAATTATAAAAGTTCCTATCTCTTAGTTTTAACCCTTATTCCTTTATTCCTTTTCATAAAATTTTCTTGTATCCCCATTTTTATGACATAAATAATTACAATAACTTTAAATATATGACACAATAAAGACCCTTAAATTTACCATATCCTTCTTAGTAATATCAAAAAGCATAAAAAGAATCCTTCAATCTTCATCTAAGCGGGTTCTCGATAATAAAATGTGGACTTACATTATGCCACAATAATTCGAGCCTGTCTTAGTCTTTTAGATCGCAGAATCATTTCATGCTCTGATACCAATAAGGGGGGTATGGCAGATTTTTTGGGTTTATGTTAAACCACTAAAATATAAAATAAAACGTGACGAGAACAACATTAAAATAAATAAGAGATAGAAAAACTCACTTAGAAAGGAAGACGATAGAAATACCAGAGAATTATATGCAGCGGTAGTTCCACGAGAAGGATGCTTCTTTTTTTTTTTATAGTATGGGGTTATAATATGAAGAACATAAAAGGATTTAAGGAATATATGGGTATGAACTAAGAAAATAGGATGAGAAGATTTAGAGAGTCATAGCAAGAAAGCAAAACTCTTATTACTTCGAGGTTCTTACAATGCAATACAAAGGAAATGATGATCGGTTTATATAACCTATTGATACAAA